>OY284493.1:7679322-9132469 GCA_958336395.1 Ctenicera cuprea
CCTAGTATAGTGCTGCCACAAAAGAATTTGCTGGTCGTCTATAAACTTCGTGCATTGCGAATTTACAAGCTCTCTTCGAAAATGTTCATACTGCAATAAATCGAGGAAGTACAAACACATAGGATACTTCAAAAATTTTGCATAATCGGGCTCTTTCCAATATTGCAAATACTTCAAGTAGTTTATAAAAGTACTGTCTTTAAAGTACCCTCGTTGTGCTAAAACTAAAAAAAATATATTATAGGATAAAGTAAAGTTTAGATCAGTTGTTATACAATTTAAATAATTTGGATTTCCCAGACATTGTACAAATTCTAATTCAATTTGAAATCTCAATCTTTGTTGTTCTTCGGTCTCAGGAACACCTGCAACATAATTCCAACCTATTTAGGAGTTAATTAGACGCTTTAAGCCTAAAATTAAACTTACTTTTCCCTGCCATAACCTTCTTACTGTTTTACTTGTTTTTGATTAAGCTGAAGATATCTACGTATGAAAAATGGTATCTTCGATTGTATTTACTTGATTCTCAGAGCTGCCAACATTAATGCGCTGTTTAGACGGCTTCCGCTACATTAGTGTACACTAATGTCATATGTGTTGAATTCAAAAGGTGGTAAACTATTAGATGGTTTACTGTAGGGTGACCAAATCATAAACTTGAAAAAACGGGACACACCCAAGGAGGGCTTGGGGGCGATACCCTCCAGCTAAAGGGGGGTCCGAGGGGCCTCCCTCGGGACGTAATCATTGAAACATGCTCGTTTTAGCTATTTTGAGACCTATAAATCTTTTTCAATTTCCCTTTGCTTTTGTAATTTAATTTAAATTGTGAGGCATATAATAAATTAAAACAATAATTTTGCAGTTAATACTTATTTATTAATACATACTTCAATGCATAATTAAACAAGATAACTGAAATCGTTAGTCAAACTTATGTTAAAAATCTCTAGGATTTGAATTGGGGATATTTTGCTTTCATTCCAGCCATTTTTAAAACCTCATTCTTATCCAATATAAAGTTGTAAAAACTAGAACAGTCCATTTTGAAATTGTAGAGTACTTGCAGGATTGCAGAAAGGGTATCCACTCCCATCTTGTTCCTTTCGTCCGTCCATTGAATGTCCATCGTCTCCGTTTGTCCAACCCACCACCAGCGTCGGCAGAATAGGGGCTGGGAGGGGGAACAGTGCTGCCACCATGCGAGGTTTTACCGTTTTAGTGATTTTAAAATGTGTTTATTAGTACCCAACGTAAATGCGGGACATTTAGGCGTCCCGGGAGACTTTTCGGGACTCCGGGTACGATCGTGAAAAAACGGGACAATCCCGTTTTTACGGGACGTTTGGTCACCCTAGTTTACTGGCATACAGCGCTAACATCGCAGTTTGGTTAAAAACATAACCACAGTTACTTGTAGATTAAAACATTATGTAATAATTATGCTTTACAACTGTCGTATTTCATTAGGAGGTACGTGGCATGTGTATTGTACACTTGTGCAGGTGGTTTCAAAAACTGTCAAAGAAAAAAAAGTTAATTTACAGTTTTATAATTACGTTTTAAAAAAAAGTTAATTATGTGAATATTGCAAAATAATTGTAAATTTTGTGTTGTATATGTAATAAATAACATTTTAAGTAAAATGTTGACTTTCTAGAAAATGGCATTTGTAAATTGGCTGAAAATGTTACATGAAGATTAAGTTGATTTTTCTACATTTTCTGCTTTTATTTACATGATAAAATCTTTCTACGTTATAATAGTTTTGTGTTTTGCGTGTGGGTGTAGCAAAAATTTAAAAACCTGAAAGCATAAGTTGTTCCGATGCAAGCAAACTGCCAAAAGGTATCATCAAGGCGAGTCATTATCTTAAAAATTAGGAATAGATATGATAACATTTAGGTTGTATGTAGGCAAAGAAACATGTTTGAAGTTGAAAGCAAGGTATGTACACATAAAAATGTTGATTCAACCTTACTAATGTGTTTGCGGTTGCAGGTCTTGTAATAAATACATAGAAGTATTATAGAACTCTCGAAAATCTGATATTTACTAAATATTATAAAAATTAGTCTACAACAGCAACTTTTGCTGAATGTTTTTTTTGTATGTATAATTACAAACATTTTTTGTAGGTTATTTTCATCACTCGAAACCCGCAAGAAACTTTGAGGTCTGTAGGTAAGTATTGTTTGGTGAAGGTACCAAAAACTTTGCAAATCATTTTTTTATTATTTAGCTAATTCATTTCAACTGTATGATACCTAATAAATTAACATGTTACTGTTTACCAAAATAAAATTATATTTAACAGAAAATAAGTGTTGAATTTATTTATGGTAGGTTATATGTACAAAATTTTATAAGAAATATTTTAGGAATGTATAATTAATTGTATAATATAATGTATATAAATGAATTATTAAAGAAAATGTTTGTACTTTTCAGGAATATAAATTGCTTACATACAAGATGGAACAGCTCTACCCCAGTTTTTAAATTTAAAAACTTTTATTAGGAACTTAGAGCAATGTTTTACAATATTATTTCTTGTGTGCTGTTTCAGATCACCATTATTATTTTATAAGCAAAATGGAGTAGCTCCATAATAGTGGGAGCATTTTAAAAGTAGATCCTTTGAATAGTTGATTGAAGGTACAAAAAACCTTGAAAGTTTTGTTTTACTGATCAATTGTACTTACACCTATGATAAGTTGTTATGATTTACTAAATAAAATAATACTAATCGAATGTTTAATTTTTGTTATTGCCTTATTGGTATTCACATTTTTATCACATAAACAAATTGTAAACTTTTACTACTTGCAGCAATTTTTAACATATTGATCATTGTAGCCTACTAAAATCAACATAATTATTTTACAAGCAAGATGAAGTACATCCACAATGGATGTGTGATTTAAAATCCAATCAAATATATCTAAAACCTTGGAAGGTAAAATGTTCTGGAGGTACGGCGAAACAATGAGTTTTATAAATGTATTTTATTTAATTTTCTAATAAATGTAAAAGTTATGTTTTTTACAAATTTTTACAATTGTCATCATAGTCAATTTATTAACAAATGCGAGAAAATTTTGACTTGTAGTAGGTACTAAACAGTATACTAAACACATTTATTTGAACTTATAGAATAATTTGTTTCCGTGTTGCGTCAAAAATTATAAAAATATTTTGAGGTCCAAAAAGCACTGCACATATTTCAGTAAAACCATACTTTAACAAAATATATTTTTAATAATCTGAAAAAATTTGCGCTCTAAAATTTTGATTTTAAGTGTACCACCATAAAGTATTTTCAGTGCTGATTCCAAATATCTAAAAATGTATAGGGTGTTCCATTTAAAAAGCAAAAGTTATAGGCTGTTATGCAGTATTGCGGTATTTAAAATAGGTGAAAGACCTCGACACCTTCGGGTATAAGAGGTGAAAGATTAAACAAACAATACAGCATTTTGCACCATACATACTGGCATTTAAAACAAACACAGTTTTTATCGATATTTTTATTATTAACAAAGTTACAAGCTATAAAGCAAGTTACAAACACCCGGTATATTTAAACTACCACTGGCATTCCCGATCCCGATCAGACAACTACTTTTTGAGTAAATGGGCGTTAAAGTAAAGATTTTCAAAAAGTCTCAGCGACCGCCGTTTTGAAGCTAGATAGTTCGTTGAACAAGTTTTCGATTTGCATTAAGTTCTTTTCTCAAATCCAGTGCTCAAATTTCAAAAAATTTAGTTTTGGAAAAAAATCTCTTTAGAGGAGTCATCCACCCACACACACTCGCTCACGTAGAGACAGACATTGTTTAAAAACCACTTATTCGGGTTGATAGGTTCCTTGAACCCCAAAACGTGTATTTCCATTAGTATCTAGATTCCAAAAATTGTCATGAAATCAATACTTCCCTTTACCGAAGGCATGGGAAAGAAAAAAAGGAATCTTGTCCCGTCTACGCCTTTGTACAGTTAGCTTCATTTAAAACTAACCAAAAGTTATCTTTTATTGAATCTACCACTTTAAATGTTAAGTTTCTAATATCATAACAACACCAAATCAAGTATTGTGTACATTGCACAGTTTAAGAAGTAAAGTACAGTTACTTCAGAGAACCTTAACAAATATTTATGCCAATCAATTACTGGGTAACCTACTTATTGCCGAAGTGCAACTATAACTGTACATACCTACTTTACATGCTTGATACACATACACACATGTCAGTATATTTGGACATGCTAAAACTAGTTTATAAAAATATGCATTGACTATGTTTAAAGCATTCAGCAAGCCTCATTCATTAATTTAGTGTTGTTAAAACAGTACAAACCGAGGTTTTATTGATGTGCAGACCTTTTAGGATTTCTGATTAAATGTAAGTACATTTGTTCGTGTATCAAATCTTTCAAAGTAAATTTACTCAATCTAAAGTTTTTCAGACAAATTATTTCAAATCGGGAAAATGTCGTTTTATCGTAAAATTTTGATACTAATAACTACCGTATCTCTGTTAATTACTGTATGTATGGCAAAGAAGAAGAGCAAAAAATTGAGAGGTATATTGCGACAGAAAGAAACAAATGCTATTGCCTTTTTGAGGTTTGTTTATAAAACTCTTAATGTTTGGATGCATTTAAGTAATTATTTTATTTATTAGATTGGTGGTTATGAGACTGATTTATGGAATTGCTACAAGGATTGGATTTGGAGAAAATATATCTGAAGCCCTGAATGGAGCTTTTGTACCACCAGGTGTGGACGATTATGACGATTATGGTGGTTTTGATTTATCGGATCGTGAAGATTACGATTATTAATTATATTTTTAAAATCAATTAATAGTGCTAGTATTTATTTAAACTCTTCTATATTGTTATTAAATTAATTTATATTTTTTTATTCTATGCGTAAGTACAAACCAAAGAAATTATAATTATTTAATTTTATACAATTATAAAATAAATAGATATACTGTAATATTGCAAAACAAAATGATTGCTATCAATTCTTCAGTGTATGTGCAAAGTTAGTCCAGTGTGGTTAGTTGAGAAACACAAATAAAGTAAAAAATAAATTCAAATTATTTGTGTAGGTACCAGCTTCTATGCTATATGAATAACGTTTGTGGTGAAAATTATGAGGGACAACTTGTTATTTAATTAATATCAATAAAAAGATTTTAAATTGTGGCTTGAGCTTTAATCATCTGCCTATCGAAAACTAAGATAGATATGAAAAATTTTTAGCTACTTTTTCTGCAAAATTTGCGATCGTGCGGGATTAGGAAGTATATTTCTACATTTAATAGTTTGGGCTGTAGAAATTTATCAAAAGCTTGCCGTGACTACAGACATAGGCTTCTGTGCACTGGTTAATAAATAATTAGGTAAAAATATCTAAATGTTGCATAAAATTTAGGAATAGTATTAACATTTTTATTGAATTTTCTAATAGCACATACAATTCTCTATATTTTTATAAACTTAAACCATATAATCAAAGTTGTTTACAAAAAAATGTTTAAAAATTTAATGAAAAAGTTCGTTCAAAGGTCTTCAAATGTTTCTTTATAAGCCGTAGATAATATGTAAATTTTTTTAAATTTGCAACAACATTTAGATATTTATACCTACTTATTTATTAACCAGTGCGCAGGAACCGATGCCTATAGTCACGACAAACGGAGCACTCCGAAAGGCAATTTTGAATGATCGGAAATTTTCAACTCTACAAAAAAGGTAGTTCAAAATTTGTCGTACTTTAGTTTTCGATAAGCAGATAATTAAAGCTCGTCACAATTTAAAATCTTTTTTTACCAATATTAAAACAATGATTTGAATTTATTTTTATATCCAACTTCATTTCTGTTTACAGCATAATTGCAGACATCATTATCACACTGAACTAAGTATACACAATCAATCCGAATCTGAACTATAAAAATCATTTGCTAAATCTGTGTCGATTACTAAATTAAGATTTCCATAACAACCCTTATATTTTCGTACAAGATCGCCCCACAAAAATGTGTCTCTACAGCGTGGACATTTTCCTTCTATTGGAATGTATTCACCTACATCACAAAATAACTTTGACAAACAGACAACATGACTGGCTAAATCGCAATTGGGATTTAAACAAGTCAGGGGTTTATCTTCGATTATTTTAAAACAAATTTTACACAGAACGACAGGCTTTCCTTCAGTTTTCTTTGGACTTGTTTCCTGTACTTTCGGAAGTTTTTTACTGAGAACAGGTCCATAACAAATCGGCATGTGCATAGGCGGAAACTTATCGTTCTGAAATGTATTATATTTATATTATTATTATCATTAAAATAATGTGCATTTATGGTTACCGGAAAATCTCGAGCATACTCTTGATTTAACCATCTTACGGTAAGAGGAAGTCGATTCCAAGGACCTACTCTGAACATTTCTGACAATACACGTAAACAATAATCATATGCTCGCTCTTTAGCTTTCTTTCTTCCTAAATGATTTAATCTTCTTGACCAATTGGGATGTTGCCAAGCCCATTCAAACTGGAGAAATGTAGTTCCTAAATATTTTTCAATACTTTGCAACCTATACTTACTCTAAGAGCAGCAATATTATTTGGAAAACCATGAATAATCATAACCATAGTCCTATAAGATACAACTTAATATTAATTGTCATTTAATTATTTCTACAAAAATGGTTAATGGCAGTTCGTGAGAGAAACCGCAGAAGCAACGCTTCCGTTTCCAGATATTGCACAAAATAGTTGTTTTTTACAAATATTTGAGAACTTTTGCTACGTTTGTTGATAGTGAATAGAACTACATCTTATAATAGGTACATTATCAATTCGACTAGTAGACAAGTGATTTCAAAACCGTTACAGCCAAACGCATATGTTTTAGTGTTTTCATTGCAACATGCAGACTATGGTTGCCACGACAACGTAAGCTGAACTATCTTTTAATCACATACAAACATTTACTGCAAGCGTTTGTATTTTATAAATTGTATGAATGCTTTCCCTGCAAATAAATCACGAATTGCCATTCCGTATTGTTTCTTGGTTGTAGCATTGTAGTAGCTTTTGGTTTTGAACATTTACCATGGGCCTTTGTTGCTAGTTCTCCAGGCACCTCCTGCCTTTTTCCCTTTATTATGCTGTTTTATCCTGCGATTAGGATCAACGGTGTAACCTATATATGTTCTTCCCTTATATTTAGGATTGGTGCAGTATAATAAATATACCCCGTAAAACTGCTCGATCGTATGTATATCCTCCATTGAAAAACCTTACAAAATTTAAAATAAATTAAGATTAACATAAACTTTAAGGTTACAAAATTTAAAATCTATTTGATTTCGCGCGCTTGCGCTATCATTGAAGCATTTGTGTCTCCGTTTACGTTGTCGGTAATTTAAGTTAATTAGAATATTAGTACGTTTATTAATCGTTACATTATCGATATATACCGCGCAATCATGCATTGCAGCCTTGTTTAAAACTTTTTCATTAAAACAATCTATACAATATTTGCAATTTTAAAATTTCTTTTTGGCTCTTTTTTCAAACGATTGTAAAAAAAATTATGTATGCATCTCGAGCACAAAGTGTCGCTGGATTGGGGAGTTTGGAGCCCGAGACATAGCCGAGTGCTGCAATCCCAAGAGTAGCACTTATGCTCTTGATACACAAATAGCTATTTTCTACAATCGTAGTAGAAAAGAGGTTTTGACACTTTTATTTGAGAACGCATAGTTGACGTTTTCGTAGGAACAAGCGACAATTGTCAGTTTACCGCTCGGCGAGCGTTATAATACTTTACCACTTGCTGAACAGTGGCTTGCTTACTTGTTGTCATTGGATACAGACCAAATACATTATGGCGACAAAAACTATTATTTAAAATAATCTCTAATATTTTTAATTTCAAAATTACTTTTATGTTTTTTTTCAAAACGACTGTAAAAAAAATTATGTGTGCACTTCAAACACAAACTGCCTTTGTCGCTCTCTTGGGATAGCAATTTTCATAAAGTAAAAACGTGTATCGATATTTAATGACCGAAATTGAGAGACATTTTTTGGTTGACCCTTACCATAACCGTTATTTTGTTAGCTGAATGACGGTAACTTTAGTCATAACCGAAATTTCAATATGTCAGATGACCGTAACCATTGAAGTCTATATTTATTAATTATAGATACATAAAATACTTTGTTACTACAACAATATTTATTTATTTTAACCTTATACGTATTTCAACATGTTTATGTGCTATTGTCAAAAGTTATATTAAAAAGTAAACAGTTAGTGTTGTTATAGCAATATAACTTGGTGACTTGATTTTGGTAATCGTCTGAAGATGACTTGATTTCTTATATTCTTACAAAATGTCTAATAGAGGTGAATTTAAGAGATCAATTTGTTAATTCATTAACGGTAGAGTTTTTAAATGTTTGTTTTTAAAAGCTTTTAGTATATCTAATTTAGGTTTATCATTACAAAAGTGAAAACATTTTACAGGGTAACTAGCTGTCATTAAATGATTGTGTTTTAGTAAGTGTTTAACGTAATTGGATTTATGTGGGTATTTGTATTTATAACAACGTACGTACTCTTTATATCTAATATCAAAATTTCTAATTTTCTGGCTTATACAAACTGAATTACTATGCGAACAATTTAATTTGTAAATGCCTGATTTTAGCAAATCATCTGTTTTTGATTTTGCATAAAAGTTAGTTTAAAATGTTTTTAGTGGTTTTAAAACTTACTTTATATTTATTTGTTTAGTTTAAAATTTTAACAATTTCTTTCTGATTTGTCACCAAAATATGGGATTGAAGCATATTTAATTGTATCGGATGAAGTTGGGGTATTTGGATACATTTTTTGAATGGCTAAGTTTAACTTTTTTCTTTAATTAATGTATCCTTAAGTTTAGTGGTATAACCATTACTATATGCAATTTGTTTAATAATTGAAATTTCACTATTAAAATTAATTTCATCTAAAGGGACGGTCATAGCACTGTGTATCATGGACTTGTATGCTGCTAATTTATGTGTTTTATGATGACAAGAATCGTGTAGTATTGTAGGGTATGTTTGTGTAGGTTGTATAAACAGAGTATTTAAGTTTATTACTGGAATTCATTTTTATGTTTAAATCTAAACCGTTAATGGATTTATTTTGTTCAGTTTCTAGTGTAAATTTTATGTATAAGTATTATCTACGCTGTTGATTTTACCGGGTGCAGTGTGTAAAAGTATTCAAAAACTTCCAAATTTTCTAGGTAGGTACTTTCAAGTTTTAAGGTTGGTGTTACTATTCTCCCTCCCAGAAAAGTGTGATTCAGTCCTTTTGTCAAATCATTTAGTATTTCTAGAAAAGAAATTTGTGTTAGATTAGCATGTTTAGACAATTATCAATGAATTTTGTATAGTTGTTTTAAGCAGTGATATTGTTAGAAGGTAATTATTTAATTTGTCCCCATAAAGTGACGGCGGCGAGTTCAAAATATTTTATCAAAATGGCAGCCACTAGGAGGTTACAAAAGGTATGTATTCTTTTTGTTAATAATTTGAAGGCTTGACAAGGTCTTATTAAAATTTTGACCTTGTCAGAAACGTGGAATTCTTTGTTCTTCCCATAAATAATACAATCTTCTTTAAAATTGAGAAAATATTCTAATTATCTTGGTACCATTAGAATTATTAATTTTTAAACTCTTCATTAATTAATTTATATGTAGGTACTCAGGATATGAACACTTGAATAAGGTATTTTGTTGTAGGAACTGGGAGATATTAGAAATTCAGGTTTAAAGTCATTCCGTGACATTCAGGTCGATGAAACCAATATTTTAACATGGCAAGGCCTTATTGTACCCGTAAGTATATTACTATAATATTGTTTTATTCTATGTATACCTAGTTTGCAATGTGTGTTTTTGAAAAATATGTAGATGTTGTTAGCACAAAGCATGTATGTTTTAAAAAGTTACGAAATACGTTTATCTATACACGTTCATTCGCACAAAATATTTTTTGGTCATTCACATCCATTGTAGTTTTACATGTTTAGCTTGAAATATCCAGCAGATGAGCTGCACAATGTTGATTCTATACTTTAGTAAACGAGACTGCGATAATTAGATACATCTGATACATATTTACGAATTTATGATAACATTGCAATGTTTTCATTTTAAAAATATTTTCAAAATTCTAACAAATATTTAGAGGGGTGGGTATAAAAAGATATCTTACAGATGTGAGGAAACGAAGTATGTAAATCTTATATTTATATATTATTTATTCAAAAACTGAGATGGGAAGCAGCAGCATTCTAAACTGAAGTTTTTTATATTTTTGTATGAGTAATAAAGCTTATGGTAAGTTAGATTGAAAGCTACAAAAATATTAAATGCGACTACTGCTTTTAGATTTCATATGAAATTCATTTTTGTAACATTTTTTATATACGCTCCTACGCCAGCCATTTAAAAATTCATCAATATTTATAGCTAATAATCAAGGTTAATTGATACTTTGATAAACTCTGTCATAAAGTATTAACTTTTAATGTGTGGGAAAGCCCAGGTGAAATTTTCTATTAGTATCGGAAGTAGGTATTATTGCACCCAGAACAAAAGTAATAATTTCGCCCCCCAAACTGAGTAATACAGAGGATTATTCATTATAATGAGCGCAACCATATATTTCTGCTTTAATATGAACGATAGACGTTAGTCAAAGTTGCATGGTATTAATAGAGGTACATAGTTGTGTACATTTTGTTGTGAGAAAGTGATAGTAATTTTTTTTTCAAATGGCACCAGTAATTGTTTAGACATCAAATGACAGAATATTATCCTTTCTTTACATTCATATAAACATATCTTAGCCTTACCTTACATAGCAAAATTTTTGAGATAAAGGTGTTTGAAATTGCTTTTAACAAAATTATTAAATAATTAATTATTATATGTGCTTCTTTTGTTTATGAACTGAATGTAATTCTGTTGCTAATTGTTAAATTTGTTGGCTAATAATACAAAAACTGATATGTTAGGGTTTTCTTAATGCAATGGGAATGGAAGAAATGCGGTGTCGATGTATGGTTAGATATTCTGTGAGGCTTTCGCAGTTTCTTGAACTGTCAATGTTACAATTAACTTTGGGCTTAGACCGCGTCGTCATTTGGGAACTAGACCCAGCGTAATCAGGTAGGGAGCGACCTGTAGCTTGTCTGCTTTTACAAGCATTTGCTCTAGAAGTTTGAGCAATATTTGTTCGTATGCCCTGACTGCCTAAACAGGGCCGTGTCCTAAGTTTACTTAAACCGGCTGAAATTTCAAGCAGACTCAGCTCACCATATCAAGAAAATAGAGAGTGTCTCATTTCTGATGTAGTTATATGGCTAACTTCATATCACAGTGAGGCATGAAACAAAATTTACAAATAACAAATGATAGAGATAAAAATGTTAAAAATTTCACTTTTGGACTTGTAGCTTAAAAACAAAGAAAGTTTAGTATTTTTGCTTTTTCGTCTTAAAAAATTGTCCTAATAAACATGCAAATGGTTTTTTCATAACTATAATACTAACAAAGTTACCCTATATATAACTACATTAAAAATAAGACACAAGTACGTGAATAAGCTAATCGTTTTTAAAATGTTCATGAGACTGTTCATGATAATCCAGAGAGAGGAGGTTCAACTGCAGCCACAGTCATTCTTATCGTCATTAGACAAGTTTTGATCAACGCTAATCGCCGAATAAATATCTCCAAAATAGGGGAGAAAATTAACAACACTTTTAATGACACCAGGAATGATTCTTGTTGCAGTTGAACCTCCTCTACCTGTATTGTCACGAACAGTTTCGCGGCCATTTTTAAAACGCCTATTCAAATGCTTGTTATTTCTTGAAATTTTGAGCTGAGTCTGCGTAAAAGTTCAGCCGGTTTGACGCCTTTACTAACGAGAAATTGAATTTTAATAAGCCGTTTCACAGTAAATAGGCGACCTTTACATCCATCATGTTGAGTAACAGTTACAAGTGAACAGGTTCCATGGCTATGGTTCATGTAGAGTACGTTCAGTATAAATATTCAAACAAGAATAAATTGGGCAACAAAACATTTCTAAAAATAAATAGTTACATAAAGTATATGGGAGGATCTCAAAGTTGCAAGTGGCTTTCAAAATAATTTTTTAATTGTTTGCTTTTCAGCAATTTTTAAGGTACCTACCAGTCTGTAAATAGATATAACCTTGAAGCACAGGAAAGGGTAAAACGTGATGAATTATTACATTTTTTTAGTAGTTATTATAGACATTTGAAATTAGATGTTGGTTATGACAGTATTTATTTGGTTTTAGGATAATCCTCCTTATAATAAGGGAGCATTTAAAATTGAAATTAATTTCCCTGCTGAATATCCTTTCAAACCACCAAAGATAAATTTTAAAACGAAGATATACCATCCCAATATTGATGAAAAAGGTCAAGTTTGTCTACCCATTATTAGTGCGGAAAATTGGAAACCTGCTACCAAAACTGATCAAGGTAATTTTGTTGCTCATGGATTTGATTGTGTGATAATTAAGTATGTAATTTTTATTTATTTTTTTAGTAATTCAAGCGCTCGTAGCATTGGTTAACGAACCAGAGCCTGAGCATCCTCTACGTGCAGATTTAGCCGAGGAATATTTAAAAGACAAGAAAAAATTTTCGAAAAATGCAGAAGAATTTACAAAAAAACATAGCGAGAAAAGGCCTGCTGATTAAATCACTTTATTGTTATAGCAATACTCCACTTTCCTTTCTTTTTAATAAAGTATTTTTGAAATACACACTTATTGCATTTTGTATGTTTTAAAATTTATGAGAATTGTTTTTCGTACTTATGTAAATAAAGCATTCACCGATTTAATCTTTTATTTGTCGATGCTTTTTGCATTGCTTTTTCACTGCAATACATTTTGAAATTTCTATGATTATCAATGGTATTGTCTTAAGTGGAGTTATTGAGTTTTGTAAATTAAGTAAGGTAATTTAACTTAAGAAATGTGTTGTCTGTAGTATTTAAATATATCATTATGCAACTTTCAGTATTGAAGTTTGATTTCTAACTTTAATTTTTTAATAGCTAATTGGAATTTGGAATGTAAGATTATGTTTGGCATTTTACTGAGAAGTGACCTTGTTTTCACAAAATTCCAAAGGAGGGGTACCCAATTTTGAATAATGCGTCATATACCTACCGCTTGTAAATTTTGTTTGTAATGAAATTTGAGACGTACATTTTGTTTAATGAAACGTACATTGTTTTTATTAATCTTTGTTACATTTGCAGGAACTTATTATTGAGTAGAGCGAGAGCGCCGAAATACAGTTTATTATGACTTCGTTCAGTGATTAGCGGCGACATACACTTCACGGTACTCAAATAAATGATTCCCCTGATGCTATGGGCTCTAGGATCAATTCAAAATTTATTGTGGTTTGTGGTGCCGTAACCCTTAAGTTTTCTAACTGCTTTAGTGGATGGTTTTGTAATGCAGAGCTTTTATTCAGATTGAATCTAGCAAAACATAGCCATAGTCATGATTTAGATAAACAATATGCAATAAGAGAAATACAATTTTCCAGTATGTCAGGTATTTAATTTATCAATCGATTGAATAACATTTATGTAAATAAAACAAAACAACAGTTATATTTTTTTACTTTTGTAAATACTTTTAGATTTTAAAGACTGGAAATTAAAGGAGGAGCAAACCACAATGGCGAAGTACACACTTATATGCAAATCAAAAAGAAATTCTGAAAAAAAAACATTACTTACCTATCGTTATCATCGTAGTGGAACTCTGAAAAGAAGAGGAAAAGGAATTTTAAAACTTGGGGGTCTTGCAAAATTGGAAAAATTTGCCCCGCAGTTATGTCTTTGTTATATCACAAAATATCTGAAAGAATACTGAAAAACATTCGAAAATCCTTTAGCAACTAGTAATAGTAGAATTCATCTTTTGCAAAAGCATGATTAAAATAATATAAAGAGAGACTTTACAATTAATTAAATTATAAATAATTAAAATAAAATAAAGAGAGACTTTAATTTAGATAGCAATAAGTGTCATGAATTCCGTCTCAAACTGTGGAGAAGGTATAAAGAAAAAATTTTATTATTATAACTTTGAAAGATCGTACTCTGCAAGGAAGCATTTTTTGAATACAGGGTGAATAAAAAGTAAGGAACATCGATGCTACAGTAATAACTTTGCGAAAAAAAGTTTTTAACAAAAGTTTCCTATCCAGTTTTTTGCCACAATTTGGCGTTTTTCATTTTTTCGTTCAATTGTCGTGTTTTAGCTGTGACGTCATCCACATTTTTTTTTTGGCAACCTATACTTTTTATGGCATGACCAATTAGTGCTTTTTATTCTCTATACAGCCATGTAAAAATATCATACAGTTGCATAATAAAAATTTTAAGAAAAATCACGATAAACATTTATTTTTGTCACTGGCAACATTTTCATCAGGTACACTTATTGCAAGATAAACAACGACAATAGCAGGTCCACAAATTAGTAAACTAGTTTCAAATCATATTTAACATCAATTTAAGGAAGCAAATGTTCAAACTGTTCGCTATTCACTGCCTGATAGTGGGCAATACGATAAGAAAATCCTTGAACTGTAGCAGGTGATATTGCTCGCGGATGCAAATTTTTAGATTTTCCAAATCGTCTGGTCTGTTTGTATGCACTGTACTTTTAAGATGGCTCCGTAAAAAGAAGTCAAGCAGGTTTAGATCCGGAGATCGCGCTGGCCACTCAATATGTCTTCTTCCTATCCACCTATTTGTAAAAATTCCATCTAAATATTGACGAACATGAATGCCATAATGAGGTGGAGCACCATCTTGTTGCAACCAAATTCTGTCGTTCGGCGTGTCCGGATTTTCTGCATTTGGAAATAAAACAGCTAACGCGGGAACAAGTTCCAACCTCAAAAAATCCAAATACCGATCAGCATTTTATGTGCCATCAAAGAAAGAAGGGCCAAGAATTCTGTCTCCTATAATTCCCGCCCACAGGTTTACTTTTTGTGGATACTGTGTGTGTAATTCTTCCATCCAATGCGGGTTATGTCGCGACCAATAACTGGAATTGTGCCGATTTACAAGCTCCATTTAAAGAAAATGTGGCTTCGTTGGAGAAGATAATAGAATTCACAAACTGTGGGTCGTTATTGTGCCTGTCCATCATTTCTTCACAAAACTGAATTCGCCTATCAAAATCATCTTCTGATAACAGGTTCACGATTTAGATGTACAGTATTAAATAAAGCGCACACATCGTCGTGAGTTCTCTTGTTATCACCGTACCCGATCATCATCAAAATTTCGATACGTTCAGTTTCTGTTAAACGTACCATGATTAGAAATTCGTATTTAACACAGGACACAGACTAAATTTTAATCACTTATTTATGCTAACTGTCACCGAATTGACATTACAGATTTGCATTTGTTCAATTTTAAACATTTTCAAGCAATTGCCTACTATTGCCGTTTGTTTATCTTGCAATAAGTGTACCTGATGAAAAATGTTGCCAGTGACAAAAATAAATGTTTATCGTGATTTTTCTTTTTTATTATGCAACTGTATGATATTTTTACATGGCTGTATAGAGAATAAAAAGCACTAACTGGTCATGCCATAAAAAGTATAGGTTGCCATTTAAAAAAAATTACGATAATGTCATAGCGCAAAAAATGTGGCAAAAAACTTTTGTTAGAAACTTTTTTTCGTCAAGTTATTATTTAAGGCTGTAGCATTGACGTTCTTTACTTTTTATTCACCCTGTATAAATAAAGTGGGTGCAATCGACTTAATTTTATCACCATACACTTTTTACAGGTCTTTCTAGGATATTCTGTATAAATTATATTTTATTCAAAAATTCAGATTCATTTGGGATTTTGGGTTCCAAAGGATCCTCAGGCTAAAAGTAAGACAACAATGTAATTCTGTATAAATAAAAATACGTATTCACTTTTTGAGTCTAGTTTATTATATTTACATTTATCGGAGTGGACACAACTTAAAGTAGAAGTTTCTACATAAAACATAGATTACATACCAAGGCAACCCCTTTTAGCATATTCAAATTTCACACTCCATCGCAAGTATTAGTTTCCCACTTTTTGAGTTTATTCATACGGTAGTAGTTGCTGTAATTTTCTCGTTGTTCTTCAAGAAGTTTTTAACAAACTGTTTGATTTCTGTTTCGCCTGCAATATTAAATTCACAATATCAGTTTTTGTGTTGAAACCATTTACATTGTTAACATTATGTGAAGCAAATGCAAAGTACACAAAGTACAAATCACTCTTTCAATATTTATTACATTTCTGCTACTTATTACTGTCCAGTGTGTGAATGTTTGAATACGAAATATTACTTGCAAGAGCAGATATTGGCCACAAATAAGTTCGTTGTTTCTAACTTCTAAAGACTCGCAGAGAATTAATTTTCATATTTTGGTAACAAACCGGAGAAAATTGCTAAAATTATAAACAAGACAAATAACTGTAAAATAATTTTTAAACCCTACCTAATAAAAACATTTTAAACACTTTATTTGATGTAAAAGAAAAAACATGTTCTAAAATCAGGCATTTACAAATTAAACTACTCCCATTGTAATTCGGTTTATATAGGCCAGACAATTAGAAACTTTGATATTAGGTACAAAGAACACGTACATTGTTACAAATATAAACACCCATATAAATCCAATTACACTAAACACTTATTAAAACAATCATTGAATGCCATCTAATAACGCTATAAAATTGTTACACTTTTTGTGACGATAAATGTAAATTAGATACACTGAAAGCATTTAAAAACTGTATCGTTATTGAATGAGCAAATTGATTTATTAAATTCACCATTATTGGACATTTTGGAATAAGAAATCAAGTCGTCTGCAGACATAAATAACCAAGATCAAGTCCAAAGTTCTATTGTTCCGATAGCAACACTAACTGTTTACTTTTTAATATAACCTTTGATAATTGCATTTAAACATGTCAAAATACATAGATATTAGAGAAAACAACATTTATTTAACACAACAACAAGGAAATAGCTGACCAAGTGTAATCGCTTGCCCTATGTTGTCATACGGGTTTGGCATGTGTGACACCATGCTGAAATAATGGATTCAAGTTCATGTTATTGTTGAGTACATAACCTCACTACCAACATGTGATTTGCTTGTAATCAAACACAATAGTATGTTTGACAGCACTGCTGTCAACTGTCAAAACCGAAAATTAAAAGTAATAAGCTAGGACATGCTGTAAGGTGGGTTTATACAGCTTTCTGTCTTAGTCCTAAGAAACAATAATTATCATTGGCTAAGAAAAAGTTATGATTTTTCGTATTCGTTTAGGTCTTAAGACTAAAACTAATGCCAAGGCAAAGGAAGTTGTATAAACCCACCTTTAATATTAACAGCCTACTTGACCAAGATTGCCCATTGTTATAGAATTAGTAACGGATTCACATACCTTTGTTTAGCAAAGCATGTGAAATATTCCTGGCTGTACTCTTAAAAGTATCTCTTGAATCAAAGCGTCTGTCTGCATAAGCAGGTGTTAAAAGTTTGACGACTAGTAAACCAATTTCTGTTTTCTTTAATTTTGAACCACTCGGATCCTTTATAAGTTTCAAATCAACACTTTTATGTCTTTCTGTAATGTTCACACTTTTTTCAACTATTTTGTCTTTGATTTCAAGTCGCACTTCTTGTTTGCTTTTTGTATGATGTTTGAGTGTTAATTCTTTTCTTTTGTCTTGTGTTTTCTCTGTAGAGGGCTGTTTAATATCTGATTCAGATTTTTCTGTATCTTTTGATGCGTGGTTATGAACGTGATGTTTTGTCCTTTTTCTATCATGGTCATGACTGGTTTCATGTTTCCGTTTCAAGAGCGAACTATCATGCTTAGAATACTTTGAATGTTGATCACTCTTTCGTTCTATTTTATCTTTAGCATCCTGAACTGAATTTTCTTTCGGTACCTCATGCTTTTTGTAATCCTTGTTGAATTTAGTTTTTTCAATCGTTGTTTCTTGACTTGCAGAGTTGGTGTTTATTTTAAAGGAACAAAAACCGTTACCTTCTTTTTCTGTACCCTTTTGACTACTCATGAATTCACGTGACGAATTCGGAGAGTTGAAGTTATTTTGTTCATCATGAATAACTTGACCTTTGTTTAAATCTATTTTTGCTAGACTTTCTGCAGAATTTTCAAAATCAGTGTCGTCACCAAACAAGTTCTTTAAATGAGACGTTTTGTCTGATTTATCATCTTTGTCTAAACTATTTTTGTTATTAATTAATGTGGAAGTTTCACACATTTCAGTATTAATATTATTTATTTCAGATTCCGCGTCATCTGTTTTTATTTGCCTTTTAAAGAACGAGTTTAAAGTGGTTTGATTTTTGTCTAATTTCGGCTTATTATTTAAAAGTTCTTTGGCAGTTCTGAATCCCTCGAAAGCTGTCTTTGTGTATTTTTTATCATCCGTGGGGGTAGATTCTGAATTTGAAGATGGAGATTTGGAATCATTCTCATTTAATAATGCTTGCTCCTTTTTTATATTTCTGAATAAATCACTTAATGTCTCATTTCGTGCAGGTTTTTTTTCGAAATTAATTAAAGCTTCATACAGTTGTTTATCTGATGTACTTTTCTTAATGTTTGCAATCTATATAAATTATTGATATTAATTATAATTTTTTTAAATCATTTATACAGGGTGAATAAAAAGTAAGGAACATCGATGCTACAGCCTTAAATAATAACTGTAGGAAAAAAACGTTTTTAACAAAAGTTTCCTATCAAGTTTTTTGCCACAATTTGGCGTTTTTCATTTTTTATTCAATTGTCATATGTTTTAGCTATGACGTCATCGACATCTTTTTTTAAATGGAAATGTATACTTTTTATGGCATAACCAGTTAGTGCTTTTTATTCTCTATACAGCTATGAAAAATTTCATACAGTTGCATAATAAAACTTTCAAGAAAAATCACGATAAACATTTATTTTTCATCAGGTACACCTATTGCAAGATAAACAAACGACAATAGTAGGCAATTGTTTGAAAATGTTTAAAATTGAACAAACGCAAATCTGTAATGTCAATTTGGTGACAGTTAGCATTAATAAGTGATTAAAATTTATTTATAATTTCCAGCTTTACTTCGTTAAAGTCCATATTTAATGAGTATCTGTATATTTATTTGGTGACTTGATCTCAGTAATCGTCTGCAGATGACTTGATTTCTTATTCCAAAATGTCCAGTAGAGGAGAATTTAAGAGATCAATTTGCTCATTCATTAACGGTAGAGTTTTTAAATGTTTGTGAATTTCAAAAGCTTCTAGTATATCTAATTTACGTTTATCATCACAAAAGTGTAAACATTTTATGGTGTTATTAGATGTCATTGAATGATTTTGTTCTAGTAAGTGTTTAGCGTAATTGGATTTACAAATTAAATTGTTCGCATTGTAATTCGGTTTATATAGGCCAGACAATTAGAAATTTTGATATTAGGTATAAAGAACACGTGCGTTGTTACAAATACAAACACCCACATAAACCCAATTACGCTAAACACTTACTAGAACAAAATAATTCAATGACATCTAATAACACCATAAAATGTTTACACTTTTGTGATGATAAACATTTTTTGAGGTTGGAACTTGTTCCCGCGTTAGCTGTTTTATTTCCAAATACAGATAATCCAGACACGCCAAACGATAGAATTTGGTGGCAACAAGATGGTGCTCCACCTCATTATGGCATTCATGTTCCTCAATATTTAGATGGAATTTTTACAAATAGGTTGATAGGAAGAAGAGGACATATTGAGTGGCCAGCGCGATCTCCGGATCTAAACCCGCTTGATGCAGTTCGAGGATTTTCTTATCGTATTGCCCACTGTCAGGCAGTGAATGACGAACAGTTTGAACATTTGCTTTTTTAAATTGATGTCAAATATGATATGAAACTAGTTTACTAATTTGTGGACCTGCTATTGTCGTTTGTTTATCTTGCAATAAGTGTACCTGATGAAAAATGTTGCCAGTGACGAAAATAAATGTTTATCGTGATTTTTCTTGAAATTTTTATTATGCAACTGTATGATATTTTTACATGGCTGTATAGAGAATAAAAATCACTAACTGGTCATGCCATAAAAAGTATAGATTTCCATTAAAAAAAAATGTCGATGACGTCATAGCTAAAACATATGACAATTGAAAAAAAATTGAAAAACCCCAAATTGTGGCAAAAAACTTGATAGGAAACTTTTGTTAGAAACTTATTTTCGTAAAGTTATTATTTAAGGCTGTAGCATCGGTGTTCCTTATTTTTTATTCACCCTGTATAGTGGGTGTAACAAAACATGGCTGAACCCCCTTTTTTTTATTTAATAATTTAAACAAATAAAATTTGGAGTAATTAATGTACATTCCTGTTATTTAATATACACTGTGTCCATAAAGTAACCCCCCCCCCTAACTAACTTTTGAACGACTTAATATTTTACTACAAAATTTGGTGTGCTTTAATGGGAAATTAAATACTATTTTTTAGCTCATAATTAAATAATGTATCATTCAAAATGGCAGCTGGGCGCCATTTTGAAATTTTTTTTTAAATAGAAAGAGGGGTCGAGTGACACCTCATTTGAAAGGTCTTTTAGTTCTGCGTCTGATCCTACAGTTTCAAAGAAAAATATTTAGCCATAACAAAATGACAAACGTTTGAAGTAAAGAAGTCTATTAAAAAAAACTAAGAATTAAAGCAAAAACAAATGAAATTAAGTGTTCGAAATGTTCACCATTCACTTCTTGGCACATAAAAAGTCGGTTATGACATTCCTGCCTTACATTTTCATAAGTTTCTGGAGTGACATTTCTGTAAAAAACGCATTACAGAAGTTTGTAGAAATATCAATTCAGAAACTTATGAAAATGTAAGGCAGGAATGTCATAACCGACTTTTTATGTGCCAAGAAGTGAATGGTGAACATTTCGAACACTTAATTTCATTTGTTTTTGCTTTAATTCTTAGTTTTTTTTAATAGACTTCTTTACTTCAAACGTTTGTCATTTTGTTATGGCTAAATATTTTTCTTTGAAACTCTAGGATCAGACGCAGAACTAAAAGACCTTTCAAATGAGGTGTCACTCGACCCCCCTTTCTATTTAAAAAAAAATTTCAAAATGGCGCCCAGCTGCCATTTTGAATGATACATTATTTAATTATGAGCTAAAAAATAGTATTTAATTTCCCATTAAAGCACACCAAATTTTGTAGTAAAATATTAAGTCGTTCAAAAGTTAGTTAGGGGGGGGGTTACTTTATGGACACAGTGTATATTTAATTGTTTTGCACTTCTCCAAGATTTCATATTTCAAGATTTTTCGAAAGACAAAAAGTAAACTTTTGGTTTCAGAAATTATTTGGCAACTTGAGGAAAAAAAGTAACTTTGTTTTTTATAATTAAGTATAAAAATTCTGGTTTACAAGGGAAATAATTACCCCTGATTGAAGGAAAAAACTGTTTTCAGTGACATTAACCTCTCAGATAGTGAAGCGCACAACGATAATTATTTTTAAATTATTATTTTACTTCCTAGGTACCATTTTAGGTGAGTTGTGGTACTGTCGAGGGACATTTGTTTAAATTAATAAAACAAAATGAGGAAAAAAAAAGAGGCGAGTCATGTTAAACATACCAATTTTGCACTTGAGCTTCGATACATCGTCATAGTGGTCGTAGAAGTAAAACACGAGTACTCTAAATCAACCGCACAATCTTCGAAGTCTTTTCTATCCAAGTCTTCTTCTGAGCTACATTCAATATAATTGTCAGATAAAATATCTGCGATTTTACTTAAGTACTGTTCCCGTGTCGCAAGGGTAAGACCGGTTACTTTGTTGGAAGTGGAATCAGCTGCAAGTACTCTAGCACGTTTTGAAAATAGTTTATTAATCGTTTCTTGAGATACTTCCTGTAAGCAAAGAAGTTATTTTTAATAATAGTTTTAGGTTTTGGTTAATTGTAACAATAATTTGAGTCGCAGGTAAATACTAAAGGTTCTATTGTAGGGTATCAATTAAACAAAATTGTATGTCCTCTCTTCTGTGTGGTATTTTTAATTACCTGTGGATTTTTTCGTAGGGCAAATTGCTTTTGGATGAAATCGTTACTTTCTTTTTTTGCCTTTTTTTCTCTTTCAAAACCGCTACTACTATCCTCACTAGAACGATCACCACTCTCTCTGTAAAAGTTAAATCCCAAATTATTCAAAGTAACCATACTAATCTAATATTTAACAATCTACAGAGTGGTTAGGAAAACTCCGGCCACTTTTCTTGCGGCGGTCAAGAGATGGCGTTTTAGTAAAGAAAAATTAAATTAAAATGCTGGCAACAACGCAGAATCCAAGACATTTTAGTTATTAAATATTAAATCAAAACAACTAAAACGTCTTGGATTCCGCGTTGTTGCCAGTATTTTAATTTAATTTTTCTTTACTAAAGCGCCATCTCTTGACCGCCGCAAAAAAAGTGACCGGGGTTTTCCTAGCCACTCTGTATAAAAAACTGAACATAAAGAAAAAGAAAATATCTTAAAAAAAGCACTATGTAGAAAGTCGCAGCAGAAAGTCCATTTGTGCTATATGAATTATTTTTTTATTGTGGGTGTGAAAAGTGGTGTTATTAATCCCTCCTCGTCTGGGGATGCCGTTTACTTTGAATTTTTTCCTCACTTTGTAGAGTTTCCTGTACCCTCCTCAGAAGTGCGATTAAAATATCGCCATTTCCACATTTACGCTCCAATTTTCAAATAGATCAAAACCTTCTCGATCAAGATGATTTTATCGACCTTGTTTTACCTTAAGGTACTTCCAGCCAAGGCAGAGTACAGAGTAAGCAAAATTCTTACTGTGATATTCCTTGTCGTCCACCTCCGTAGAGATCTGAATAATCCATATCAACATTACTAGAAGTGTCGCTGAACTGTATGCATCTCATGAGGAAATTGTGAGCTCGCTCTTCTACTTCCTTTTTATTTCGGCAAATATCACATCTATTTCTGCAATCTGGTGGAGGTTCTCCAAAATGATTTGAAAATAGCCGGTGCCTACATTCTCTGAAAAATTGAAATTTAGCAATTTCAATAATGCGCATATTTAGCGCGTCTATTGCACATAATATTACAAAAAATTGCTTACTTAGCCGTTTCACAAAATTCAATTATTTTTGTAAAATTCTTAATTGCATTTTGTGCTCTAATTTTTCTGGATTCTTTCTCTTTAGCCTTAGCAAGGTCATGCGAAAGGTGAAACTCGATAGCTTTCCGATCGGCTCTGTTATAATACACTCTGCATTTAGAAGCTTTGCCATCTCTTCCAGCTCGTCCCGATTCTTGATAGAATGATGCTGGATCTTTTGGTACTCCCCAATGAACAACAAACCTATAAATGTAAAATTTCAAGTAACAAGTAACAATTTCTTAAATAATGAAGATATTTGGTAAATATACAGTGTGTTTTACTTAACAGGAAGACAGTTAAATATTTCCCTTTTTTTATACTTTTAATTCAATTTGTTTCTTTTGTTTCAATCAATTATGCATCTCTACAAGGGGTATCTTTTCATGGTGCAAAACTTTTTTAGTGTGAAAAACAAGTCTAGTTTGGTCAAAAACAAATGCAAGAAATTAAGAAATCATATTAGTGACCAAAGTTATTTAGAATCGCAAGATATGCCTAAATACCAGGTTTCACAAAAAAATTAGCCTTTTAGTAATTTTAATGTTCTTTTTTAGTCCAAAAACTGGCAATTTTTTTCGTGTTAATTATACCAAGATTGCTGACAAGACAAAAACAAATTACTAAAACAAAAGCGAATCACACTAGATTATTTACAATGAAAGGCCTTTTTATTTTTTAATACACATTGCAAAAAATACTGTTTTTTATGACGTTACGAAATAATGTTGACGGCAAAAATTGTGTATGTCAAAGAACATTTCATTTATTGACGTCAAAAATGAAGAAAAAGTATTTTGCAACACCAATAAATATTATTTGACGTTAATAATTGTTTTTTTGACACCAAAAAATTGTTTCCAGACGTATAAATTTTTATTTAGACGACAAAATTTTAATTTTAATTTTAAACGTCTTCAAATAATTCTTCAACGTAAAAGGTTCAACCAGGTTAAATGTTTGGGGTCAAAAAATCAAATTTTTTGACGTCAAAAATGAAGAAAAAGTATTTTGCAACACCAATAAATATTATTTGACGTTAATAATTGTTTTTTTGACACCAAAAAATTGTTTCCAGACGTCTAAAATTTATATTTAGACGACAAAATTTTAATTTTAATTTTAAACGTCTTCAAATAATTCTTCAACGTAAAAGGTTCAACCAGGCTAAATGTTTGGGGTCAAAAAATCAAATTTTTTGACGTCAAAAATGAAGAAAAAGTATTTTGCAACACCAATAAATATTATTTGACGTTAATAATTGTTTTTTTGACACCAAAAAATTGTTTCCAGACGTCTAAAATTTATATTTAGACGACAAAATTTTAATTTTAATTTTAATCGTCTTCAAATAATTCTTCAACGTAAAAGGTTCAACCAGGTTAAATTTTTGGGATCAAAAAATCAAATTTTAACGTCAAAAAAATGAATTTTTGACGTAAAAAAAATCTAGTGACATCGAAAAATGCTGCCATCTAAGGGTAGGTGGCGTAAGCAAAGTTTTAGTCGGTTTGCTGTATGTGATCTAGTTGTCACTAAAATACGCTTTGTGCTGAGTTTATACCAAAGAATGTTTATACGTACATATCTCTAGTGCGCCCTGCCTTCTTTTTACAGTTACGTCTCTTATCGTTCAATATTGCAGTTTGGTTCTAGTCCACACTACTACCATAAGTATCCAGTGTTGAGTGGCAGTATTTTCCGACATCAAATGTTCACATTTTTGATGATGATTTTTAAAAGTCAAAACATCAATTTGTGACATGTAAAACTCAATTTTTGATGTCAGAAATTATTTAAAGATTCAAGTAAAATGCAAGTTTGTTTTCTATAACTCAGCAAAAAAGCAAAATGGCGTTCCATAAACTTAAAAAAAAAACAAAAATTATTTTGTGAAAATGCTCATTCGCACGGAAACCAGAAATTTAGACAATCTAGTGATTGTAAACAATTTTACGTGTTTTTTTACTGTATACTGATTGCCAATACAATCAAAATTGTCGTATTGCTTATTTTTTTTTAATGTGACATTTAGAAATATCTTGTTATTCCCAAATTTTCCTAATATTTATTTATTCTACGTTGATTAATTAATTTTTGGCATCTTACATTGAAAAAAGTTTTGCGCCATGAAAAGATATTACGAAGATGTATAATTGGTAAAAAATTGATCTGATTAGAAAGTGTCTCATTGTTATATGGTTAACTTTGTTAATATTAAAGGTACAAAAAAAAGTTTGCATCTTATGGAAAAGCCAAATGGCACCGTTGTGCAAAAACAAACTCAAAGATATTTACAGAATAATTACTTAGAAGTTTTGTTTTGTTTACAATGGTCTCACTAAACAGAGTATGATTATCAATACTGCAGTTTCAGTGACAGGGCAATTTAAAAAAAAATTGTAGAAACCAGATACAAATTCGAGCGGCAACTAATCATAATACAAACATTATGGTACTGACCTTACAGTAGCTTTATCTACCCCCATTCCAAAACTAATGGTAGCACAAATCACCGGGTACTCGCCGTTTTGCCAGCTTTCTTGGTACTCCAACCTTTCCTTGTTTTTTAAACCTGCATGGTAACATAACGATTTTACACCTAATTCAGTTAGATTATGAGCTAATGCTTCAGTTTGTTCTCTAGTTCTGCAATAAATAATTCCACACGGTCGACTTTCCTATAACATCACATAAAAATGTGTGAATACTCAACATTACCTCGAAAAACTGATCTCACCTTGGGAATATTATCATCTTGTGAACTTAAACAACTTTGAATAAACTGTTTTAAATGTACAAATGGTTGATCAAGCGTATTTTGGTAGTACACATCGTAAAATAAGTTCTTACGAAAGCAGGATGTTTTGAAGGTTTTATATGCAGTGGATAGTTTCAAGCTCGAAACAATATCCTTCATTACCTAATAATAAAAAATTAAGTCTATCTGGTATATGCATCAGTGGCATAACTACGAATCACAAGCCACCCCTCAAGATTTAGTCATGGATGCCCTTTACGATTTTGGACTAATATAATAACCATTATCAAAACTTTTAATTACTCATAATATAATTGAAAAAAACTCATGTATAGGGTCTATGCTAAAAACTAAACAAACAACTTTTATTTAATCTAGTTTTTCATAGAATCTGCTTTTACAAAATTGCAGATATTTATGTGTTACGGTTTACTTCTGTATACAAAAAACGCTTCGTTACAGCCTCCCAAAGATTGATCAGTATAGTCACCCTTTTGTTAATCACTTTGGCAGAAGAATAATTGTAATCTTGTGAGTACGTAGTTGTGCCACTGTTACATGCACTAAAATTTGAAGGATTACCTCTGCACCAGCAGTAGCAGTAAGGGCAATATATGGTACAGTACAGATAGTTCGAAGTTCTCCTAACTTCAGGTAATCTGGTCTGAAATCATGGCCCCATTGGCTAACACAATGTGCTTCATCAACAACAATGTATGCTATTTTATCATGTTTAACCATGTTGTTAAATAATTCCTACAATATTACTTTAATCAGTTTATAACATTCGCTCTATATTATAATTACCTTAAATGTATTACTTGCGGCTTGTTCTGGTGTAATATACAAAAGTCGAGTACATGGGGAGTTTGTTTTCAAATCACTGAGAATTGCATTACGTTCCGCAGTTAATGTTTTTGAATTCAAAGAAGCAGCTTTGATTTTTATAGCTAGCAAGTGATCTATTTGATCCTGTAAATCGTTCAAATCAGTTATTATAAAATATCAGTGATTAAAGTAAAACGCTCACTTTTATTAATGCAAGTAAAGGGGAGAAAACTAATGTAACTTTGTCCGGAAATAACAGCGCTGGTAGTTGATAGCATAGTGATTTACCAGATCCAGTTGGCATCGACACTAAGACATCATTTTGTCCTATAATCAACAAAATTAATTTACATACTTATCATTATAAAGTTGATGCATCTACTTTTGGAAATTTCTAAAATAGCTGCTTCTTGCAACTCTGACTTAAACACGTCAAACTTAAAATGTTTCTTCAATATATCTTTGATTTTAAGTTCACTCATTGTGTGCAATATAGCGGTTTATTTACTGATTTTACTGATTTATCATTATGCACTTTTGTACTTGTCAAATCAACACTTTTGAGGTTATCTTTTCAATGTCAGCATTTATGGTTCGGTGTTGCCACAATTTTTCAGTTTAGGCGCGAATTTCAAAAATACTCGGAAAGATATTCAATTAAACAATTTAGTAGTAATAGCATTTATAAAATCGAAGTAAAACAGGTTAACAACCTATTACGAAGAAGAAGTAAGTAAGGGTTTTCACTTCTTGTTAACTATTAAGTAACTCTTTGCAACTTCTATAGTTGTGTAATATCAGAGATAATGTTTTAGCGCACATGAGAACAAAATTAATAGCTCGCAATTTATTCTAGTTTATTGGTAGATGGCAGTGTAAACAATTGTATTATTTGCTTACAAAGTTTCCAAATAACCATTTTAAACAAACATTATTTAAATATTTGTTAGTTTTCAAAATTTTTAGTTTTGCATTTAAAGATTTCGTATTTTGCATTTCCATATTTTTTTACTGAAAATTTTCAAATAAATAATGACGTGGTTTTCTACAGCCAATAGCCTGTCACTGCTGAATTAAACATGCAAATTTAAATTTTTCATATACTTTAGACAACATTTGTAATTTTTCCTGTTAATTATCGTTTTGAACTATCTCTTGTTGTTGTAATGTATCATGGATTTATTTTCAGTACTTGTTCAAACACATAAATTTGAGTTCGAATGCTTATTTTTCGGTTATTATCAGATTTTTCAAAACTTTAATAACTCCAAAAATATTGGTCAAATCGAAAAACCGTAGAGGGACTTTTTGTTCAGTTTTTATGGTAGAATACCATCCCACAGTTGGTGTCAGCGAGTTTCGAAACACCCTGTATATGTTCAAAGGCCGTTTCTCTTCTCCACTTTACTATTTGGACAAACAAATTTTCGTCTACCGTCAATACTGCCATGTATCGGGTTCCCGTTCTTTTTTTACAACAATTACATTTATATCTGCTGTATTTTTGTCTATAAAACAATTCTAATTTATTATTCCCTTCTTTTTTTCTTAACTCTGAACTGAACTCAATAATTTTGATTTTGCTGCTTCTTCTATCCGCCACGTGGTTCTCACTCGCGTCGTATGTGTTGCCTAACTTGTTTCCTATCTTTGTTTTTAATTTGCAACATT
This sequence comes from Ctenicera cuprea, assembly GCA_958336395.1. Taxonomy (NCBI): domain Eukaryota; kingdom Metazoa; phylum Arthropoda; class Insecta; order Coleoptera; family Elateridae; genus Ctenicera; species Ctenicera cuprea. The sequence goes on from OY284493.1 coordinate 7,708,023, forward strand.
GCTGTCTGTGCTACATATTTCTACTTCTACGTTGTTAATATCATGTCGTACTTGATCGATTCCTATTCCAAACTCTTCCGGGTTTAATTCAGTTTATGAACTTTGCACTTGAACGACCTACGCGATCATTTGGCTTGGCGCCTTCTGGGAGCAGTATTCGAGATTTTAGTTTTCATTCACGCGATTTCGTTGTATTATTAGATTAAGAATTAAGTTCTTTAATTAAAAAGAACCGGCGACTCATTAAATCGAGCACGTTTAGAGTTTACTAAACTGTCACGATAACTGCTATTTTCAAAAAAGATTGGCATTAAACAAATTCGATTTGCTGAACTGCCGTGTTTTCTTTTGGGGCACCCTGTATGTGAGCACGATTATTTAGTTTAGTAGCTTGCATTTATATTTGAATAGGTGCATCAGAGGTGTCTGATTTGGGGGAGGGTGCACTAATTTTTTTTTCTAAATATAAATCTTTACACATGTCTTAAGAATCATATTCTTCCTACAAATACCCAAAAAAAGATACTTTTGTTGTAAGTCGCCAAAACTAAAGGTTTTCAAAATAATTCAATCTTTGTGAAAAATCAAGTTGCCATGAAAGTTTCAGTATGCATTTATTTTTGACTATGCTGTAAAAATTTTGAAAATCGCAGCCATCTTCCATAATAAACAATTGTCAGTGGTAGCCTAGAACTGTTGTTTAGCCTATATCAGAGATCTATCTGGCCTATCTCTGGTGAACAATTTGAAGTTTTGTGATATATAAAAGCTGAAAGTAAGTAGGCGCAACCAAATACAATAAATACTCGATTACTTTGTAATTTAGCAGATATTTAGAGTAAGTCATTATACATATTCTTATTTATTTTAAAAAGCATCAAAAGTGAGGTTATTTTTTCCGCTTTTATTTATTTAGACGTCTGCCACCTAGATCATCTTTTGCAATCTTTAGTATTTTAATGGAGGCGGTTGTGATTCACTTCACTTTTCAATGCAAGTATCTACTATCTTCCTTTTTTTCATAAATTTGAGAAAACAAACATAATAGGTAGTGTCTACGCGACCGTCCGACGGTTGTATACTCTACAACCGTCGCGCATGCATCGAGTGATTTATTAGCCAGCGGATGCACGTTTGTTTATGTATTTATTCTGCCAAATCGTAGCTAGTCTTAACCCTAACCTCGTGTAATTCAATCAGAACAACAAAAATGTTAAAATAAACAATAAAAAAAAGTTAAGCCCGTGGTTTGGTTTTAATCAGCGTAGACTTAGTTTTTAAAGTGCACGCGACGCGACCACTAAAAAGTATCTCAAATTTAAAACTATATATTTAATTATACAGAATGTACATTTTTTCTTAGATGGTAAATGAAAAAAATTAAAGGTGCGCGATTAAGTGTTCGTTATAACAAAAACGGTTTACAATTATCAGTAAATTGAAATACCAAAATTAATATACAGTTTGTGTCATACCATATGTTCAAATACAAAATACATACGGGTTGTCCATAGAAAGTAAAATTACTGCCTTTGCATGCCTTAGAATTTAAACAAAAAAACGTAATGTAACTTAAAATTATTAGGTTAAGTTTGTCATTTGTAGTGACACTGTATACACTGTGTGTATAAAGCTCCCCCCTCTCCCCAACTAACTTTTGAACGACTTGATATTTTACCACAAAATTTGGTGTGCTTTAATGGAAAATTAAATACTATTTTCTAGCCTATAATTAAATTTTGTATCATTCAAAATGGCGGCTGGGCGCCATTTTGAATTTTTTTTAAATAGAAAGGGGTGTCGAGTGACACCTCATTTGAAAGGTATTTTAGTTTTGCGTCTGATCCTAGAGTTTCAAAGAAAAATATTTAGCCATAACAAAATGACAAATGTTTGAATATAAAGAAGTCTATTTAAAAAACTAAGGTTTAAAGCAAAAAGAAATTAAATTAAGTGTTCGAAATGTTCACCATTCACTTCTTGGCACATAAAAAGTCGGTTATGAAATTCCTGCGTTACATTTTCATAAGTTTCCGGAGTGATATTTCTGCAAACTTCTGTAATGCGTTGCTCCAGTTCCTCAATTGTTTCTGTACACTTTCGATTTCAGATATCCCCATAGAAAAAATCTAAGGGGGTTATATCTGGGAAGCGAGTCGGCTATTCTACAGGCCCCCGCCTACCATCCATCTTCCAGGAAAATGACCGTTAAGAAAGTCAGAAACAGGCCTATAATAATAAGGCGGCGCACCGTCTTGTTGGAACATAACGTTTTCAATATTATTTCCAGCCACCTGAGATATTTCTGCGAAAATTTTGTCGTGCAAATGAAAAAGTGGAATACTGGATAAAAAAATCAAAGCAATTTTGAATTGAGCGAGTCCATTTGTTTAAAATCCGCCATTTTGTTTTGGCTAAATATTTTTATTTGAAACTCTAGGATCAGACGCAGAACTAAAAGACATTTCAAATGAAGTGTTACTCAACCCCGCTTTCTATTTAAAAAAAAATCAAAATGGCGTCCAGCCGCCATTTTAAATGGTACAAAATTTAATTATTGGCTACAAAATAGTATTTAATTTCTCATTAAAGCACACTAAATGTTGTGGTAAAATATCAAGTCGTTCAAAAGTCAGTTGGGGGGAGGAGGATACTTTATAGACGGATGGTATAATAAATTCTGAAGCATGCAAAGACAGTAATTTTATTTTCCCTGGCCAACCTTTATATATTTTTTATTGAACGTGCGGTTTAAGAACATGAAAGGTATCCTAGATGCCATTGATATTGACAGATTTGTTATATGAAAGGGTTAGGACACGTCGTCTTTTCCTCTCAGTCGAACTGTCCACAATGTGCTTTATGAGATGGGTATATTGTTCCCTCTTTTACTAATTTAGTGTTTATTACTAAATATTTCTCAATGTCATGCTTGTAGGTCATGGTATTAGTCATGTGCGTGCATTTTAGGAAGGGGATTGATTGTCTTATATTAAAATACGAATCGCGTACTGCCAATATACATAGTATTTATTTGTTGTGTGCAACTCTTAATTTATATAATTTATGATGACCCGGGGTGGTCGGGCTGGTAGTGCTGCAGATATAGATATGGGCGAGATGGCTCAAAGAATCATAGATAAATTACTTGCATCTAATGCATTCAAGGAAAAGTTAGAATCCACCATAAATAATGCTGTTTGGTCTCAAATAGTTGAGATAACGAATGCATTTGAAGAAAAAGTATATAATCTTCAGCAGCAGTTAGATGATAACAGGGCAAAAACAGAAGAATTATTAAATGCTTATGAACAGTACACTAGAACAAACTGCTTAACAATTTTCGGTGTGCCAGAATCTGAAAATGAGAACAGTGATGAAGTTGTGTATTCCTTATGCCAAAAAATAGGAATCTCCTTGCCGGAGTGCGCCATAGACGTGAGGTAAAGCTCAGAGGTAAAGATGGAATGCGTCTGATTATTGCAAAGTTCATACAGAGTACCAAAACCCTAATATTTAGCAACAAAAAGAAACTTAAAGGCACGAATATATTTATCAAAGAGGATTTAACAAGACCACGTGTGTTGCTGGTAAGAGAAGCCGCCGAAAAATATGGTTTCAAAAACGTATGGACAGTAGAAGGAAATGTATTCATAAAAAGGAATAACTCTATCTGTAAAGTGACAACCAGGAAAGAATTTTTGAAAATTGTAATCTCGAGATGTGCAGTGAGCGATTGCTTATCTTATATCGTAGTCTTAGTTTTTCCCCTTTATTGGATTTAGAGTTTAAGTTTAAAGTTCACCATAATTCATAATTTAAATTTAGAATTTAATAATGATGAAAATATAACGGTGGTGTGTGCCATAGAAAAATGTAAGCGTTTATATGGTAAGCACCTCAATTTTATTTCTATTATACAGATGAATATTCGCAGTATAAACAAAAATTATGAGGAGTTGATGGCATTTCTTTAATCACTTTCTGTAAGCTTTGATATAATCATACTTACGGAAACTTGGCAAATTCAATCTAATTTAGACAATTTACTTTAGATAATTACTCAGTATATTATAGTCATGGAAACTTTAATCAAAATGATGGGGTACTTGTTTATATAAAAAATAGTTACAAACATAGTGTGGAGATAATTAAATTCAACTGCGGTGTATCTTGTATACGCCTTAAATGCGTAATGCAATCGATACGGAATAACGGCCGCTTACCTTCTATTATTATATTATTAAATGCTTTTGGGTACCTAGCTTATCTACAAGAGTGACAGGTACTCTAACACAATCGTGTCGTGATCATTTTTTTATTAAATGCAATAACAAAATCATAAAGAATTTTTATCCTGTGGTTGTTGAATGAATCAGTAATAACTGACCATTATCCGGTACCTAGTTTTACTAATTAAACAAAATATTAATTATAAGAACCATGTAATTGCGCTATCCCCTCTACAATGTCTACAAACTACTATTTCCGACTAAACGAAAGCCCCGCCCTGCAACCTCTCAACCGCTACACCCTGACAGCCAATCACAGACCCAACAGTCACACCTTGTTACCCACCCGTCCCTTATAAACCCGGTGCCAGCACCGGTCTCGCCAGTTGAGTTCCAGTTCCCAAAGCGACCACAGCCCTGAAGATGTCCCGTGCAACCGAGGACGAAACGTCGGCAATTCAAGCACCGATGACGCGGCTCCAACCCGGAAGCCTAGATGTTTTTGATAAATAATTATTTAATTAATGAAAACTGGGAACGCGTTTTTGAATGTCATGATACTGACATTGCTGCCAATGTATTCACTGAAAAATTAAAAATTTTTATTTCTGATTGTCAAGTAGTTACTAATATTAAAAGCAAATATAGGAAAATTAAGCCATGGATAACCATGGAAAACAAACGGAAGCGGGAGTTATTGTATTAACACTAAGTAAAAACCCGTAAGAGAAGGTGAAAAGCTTATTCGACTTCCGAAAAGCGTTAGAAATAATTATACCAGAACGGGATGAGTGGATGGAGGCATAATTTGGTATACAAACGAATCCAGAACGGATAACGGTCTAGGGCTAGGCTACGGAGAGGATTGGGGCAATGCATTTACCATAAAGCTGGGCTGCTTTGCAACAGTGTTCTAGACCGAAATCACAGCTATTCTTACGTGTGCCCAAGTCATGATGCAGCGGTTCTATGGAAATAGGAGAATCTACAATATGACTGACGGCCAGGCGGCGCTAAAAGCGCCGACGATTTGCTTATTTAACTCCAAATTGGTTTTGGAATGCCAAAAGAAACTGGTGTAGCTAAGAGAACACAATATGCTTTGCCCGATGTGAGCACCAGGACATTAAGGGGTACTTGGCTACGAAGAAGCAGACAAATTACCAACAGATGCCCGTACAGAACCGCCACCAGAGTCAACCTCCCGTGTAGCTTACAGTACGGGCAGGTAACAGACTAGAAGGTGGCTAAGAAACATCCACGATAAGTACTAGACTCTCCAAGTCTCTCATCGGGGAACTGTCCAAGAAAGCGGCTGAAAAACTCCCGCCCGCCGACTAAGACATGTTGGAGTATTACAACTGGAACTCGAAACGATTTACTAAAACCTTCATTGACGACATCATGGATTTCATTGAAGGAACAGTACCACGAGGGCACAATAGGTACAATTTTAGGCCGCGGTGATTGGAACAAACAATTGATACGAACCCCCGGGGAAAATGGTAGTAGAAACGGTATAGTTTTATAAGAAAAACCATAGACACCACAATCTCAGGTTACCAACACTCTTCTCAAAATTACACTTTCTAAATATACGAGATAAGCGTGTATCTTCCTAGCGGCGTAAGTCTATGTTGTTTTCGAAAAAGATTAGGTTGGTTATTTTGAAAAAATAAGTCTTTTTTGAAAAGACTTCACCGACCATCGCATTTGGTAAATAGGATTTTGTTTTTATAACCACATAGTAATATCTAGTACTGTAGTAGGACTAATGAGTAATTTTAAAAATTGTTGAACAGGTTCAAAGTAAAGCAGTGCCAGGAGAAGATTGAAGCGGGCGAAATGATCAATGGGGAAGAATCCACAAAAGAAATTAAAAGAATCTCGACAAAGTAGAAATTATAGTTGCAGCAACCAACACATACATTATAATTTTGCACTAATTCAGATGGATAGAAGTTATAATTTGGTTGATAAAGAATCCATGCTTGGCCGGTTTGGTTGGATCACTTTGGAACAGAAGCACCACATACCGTATATAATACGAGGAGGCGAAAATTATTGTGCCGTTCGCATGGTAGAAACAAAAGTACTTGCTGCGTACCTTAGCGTCATCAATTGCGATATTTATTACAATTGCACTAATATTCCAAGTTATCACATCACAGAATTCGAACGACGGCTTTTAAATGAAATAAACTCATTTCACTGTGATCACCAATTTGGTAAACTAGCATTTTCTCAACAGGATCTAATAATTCGCTTGGACGACCTTGTAGAATTTTATAAGTTTTTGGACGTGTGCTACAAGAAATTATTCAATGTAAACGTATTGTCTGGTAACTGTGGATTCGTTATAATTGATGACATTTCAGTTGTACCGTACGTAATGTACAAAGAAGAGAAATACTTTCCTTTGTTCTATTTTGAAGGAGCAGAACATTTACAACTAGACGCCAAAATGCTGAAAGGGTGGCATTTATCCTATTTAAAATTTTGTTTTAAAATCCATAACATAAGCGATGAATATACAAAACAAGAAACATGCGCTGCTATTGGCATGAATGAAGTGAAACAATGCTTCCCTCCTAACACCGATTTTAAAGAATTTTGGCCTAGTAATGTAGCAGCATTAAGTCGACATCCAGTTAATAAGGGTAATACGAAGACTTGGTATCGTCAACCCATTTTGCAAGGAGCGAGTTAATATAACTGTTTTGTGCAAACACAGACTTACTACAAGAACTACAAGTACACTAGTGACAAAGCATTGCGGTTGTTTTAATACACTTATTTATTACTGTATTAGGTTAAGAATTATAAAAATTGTTAAGTAAAGTTTGTATTTTGTATCTATGTGTAGTTGCTGGAAACATCGGCATGAGTGCAGCAGGGAAGGGTGATAATGGGCGAGTTACGTGGGGATTCAACGTATCCATAGATAATTTTAAACGTAATTCACGCATCTATTTTAAGTTTAAAAGTATTAATTGATACGTGAATCCCTACTTGGGTCGTCCATTATCACCTTTCTTGTCCAATTCTCCAGTACAATACTAGTAATTCGTATAAGACTAAGATTTTTTTTTGTGTTGTAACTTACCATAAACTATAAATTTGCTCATTAAAAGTTTTAGCAAACCTCCTCGCGAGATACAGGAACGTTTCAATTGTTCTATCTTGCCTGTAGAATTGGAATAATTAGTACAAGTAATTTTCAGTAAATTTCTTACTAATTCATGTCTCTTTACTAGTTTGCATGTCATCGTTTCAATTCAATTTCTAAAAAATTTATAATTCTAGTTTTGCTTTTTGATTTTTTTCGACTCCATTAAAATCCTTTTTATTTGGCCTGCGGGGGCTTTAACTGTTGATGTCATATGGCTCCCATCTACAAGCCTTAAATTATAAAGACCCTTTTATTAAGTGTGTATATACTTTGCGACCTAAGTAGTCCATGGATATTGAAGCTCGGAATCCATCTGACGTTGCTGGTTCTCTCTATCTAGGATATTAATGTTACGCACTAATAAGCTAAAGGTCATGAAATCCCTAAGCAGTATGTACCATCATACTTTGAGTTTACTAACTACCTTGCAACATGGTCCTTCTCTAAAATTTTAGACGCAACGACTAAGTTTTTATGTGATTTTCGAAAACCAGTAAGCTTATCTACGGGAACTTCTTTCTGCGTATCCCCACCAGGCTTCTGGAGCAGGTAAACTGCATTCTTGATCTTTGTGACCGTCTAGTATGCACCTTGCACAGATTCAGATTTAAATATAGGTTTATTCGCGTGCATATTCGCTAGATTACTAGAAATTGCAACTCATAGTGCTGCCAGGTGGTCTTGTAGTGCTGCTCTATACGACAATATACCAGTACCAGCACCAAGTACTAGACGATCGCAAACAAATCCGCTTGCCTCAGGTGTTAGAAGGCATACCACTAAATGTTTGGTCATTTTTTACTGTGTACATCGTGGAATGCTACTGTTTATGATTCCTGGTATATTTTTAGCGATAATAACAGCGCTGTAAGCGCTACCATGGTGTATCAGTATGATGGTGCTAGGTGCTACCTTCCACTACTTTAGCAGTAATTGGGTTTGGAGAAGCATCCCTACTGAAAATCACCTCAGTTGCCTCATAAAACCTCATACAAAATGAACCTGGTTGTTTCAAAAACCGCATAAAACCACATACAACCTGATGAAAACATTATCAGGTTATATGAGGTTTCTATATATATTTTTAGTAGGGATATCACATCAATGGCCACCACGTTCTCCAGGTTTTACGCGCATGGATTTTTTGCGCGACATCTAATACGACAAATAGCTTTTTTTTGTGTGATCTACCACAACAACCCTGCTTTATAGAGCGTATACTTTGCTGTCAAAAACTTTCATACGGAATTACAGTCCCAAACAGCGTTAACAGTTTAATCGCTTATTTTTCGATAACTTTTGGAAGTGAAATAATGTTTTAAACTTATATACTTGGTGCCCCAAAAAAAGCGACAACTCGGCAAGTTTCTTTTTTTTTGAAAGTCACAAGCCAGTTTGACACATTATTTATAAACTTTTGCGACATTGTCATGGCAAGATAAACTATATGCAAGAAAGTAGTAGTTACAACATAAGTTTTGTTGAACGTGGTGGCACCTACCTTTTGGCTTAATTCGCGTCGGCCATTAACAGACAACGGCTCAATCAGTTATTTTAAAGCCCAAGACAAGAACAGGCTAGCAGTACAACTACACGCTGCGTGCGCTAATCCGTATTGATGAGAGAAAACTACCTTAATCTTTAGAGATTCTTGAGCTGAAACAGCTCACCCGCCGAGCAGTACCAAGACGGCCTTTGCCTGCGCAGGCCTATCACTGCCACCACGATGGTTCTTCCCAATGGCTAGGCCAGTAGCGTGCTCCGACAAAGACACCCTAGCCTTTGTGGTACCAGTCAAAGTCACTGGTGAAACTATTCGGAACAGAAAAAGCTGCCTTCCCCAAGTGCAGGCTACTCGCAGTGGCAGTGACCAACTATGCACCGCCCAGATATGTTGGTAGCCGATCTAATTATATTGACCTTTACCTAAAGGATGTCGAGATTATGAGTAGATTGCCTCTATGTTTCAAACTAGTTTACTAAATTCAGTATGTATCGTAATTTTGGTTGGTGCCGTATTCCCATTTCCAAGTGTGGGCACCAAATTCACTGTGGTGTTATCACATTTGTCAACCTTTAATAGATACAATCATTTACCGACACTACAGCGTTCTAACCAAGAACAACAAAGGCACGTTTCGTGCGGTTGGCGTTCTAATTTCTGGTACGTCTACCTCTCTTTGGGAGGATTCGTGGTCTTCTTAATTGGAACCAAGAAGATTGGGTGAGTGATTTCACGTGGTGAACTGTTCAGTAGCTCCGAAGATGGGTGGTAAACACCTGAGCGGTAGCGCGTCACTCTGAGTATGGAAACTTCCCGCTGTTTATCCGCGGCTGTAATTTACCTGCGCCCCAGTCGCGACATATGGGAGACCCAACGGGTTATAAATTTGTGTAGGTGATGTACTGGGTGGTTAGAGGCCATCGATAGGCAGGTGCAATGGACTCCAAGAAAGAGTGGTTTGCCTGCTGAGAACCTGGGCCATAGGAATGTAATTTCGCTTCACCTGCGCACTCTCATAATGAAAGAAATTTTACATTAAAAGAAGTCTGAAAATTCATAAAATTTGAATTTTATTCGCCCCCTTCAGGGGAACCTAGCTCCCTTCAGAAGAATGTTAGGACAAATGTTTACATACGTCTATGTTTAGCCAGCCCACCATTTTTGTTACACCCTATGTATATCAGATATGACGTAGTGTGAAGAATTGGATAGGATTCTTCTTTACATAGAGCAAGAAAGAAGGCAATTTGAATATTTACTTACATTATTTCTTGTAATATTAGTTTAAGAATGAAGTTTTTGGAAACCAAACCGCCGACTCATTAAATCAAGCATGTTTAGTGAACTAAACTGCCAAGATAACTGTAATTTTTAAAAATATTGGACACATTCTAGTTGCTAAGTTGCCGTTTTTGGGACACCCTGTATATGATCACTATTATTTTATTTGAATAGGTGCATCAGAAGTGTTTCGTATAGGTAAGAGGTCGATTTTTTCGAAATATTTAAGCACATTTGGTACACTTTTTGAATTTTCGTCTTAAATGATCATATTCTCCTTGCAAAATACACAAAAACGATATTTTTGTTAAAAGTCGCCAAATTCAACGGGTTTTGAGGTAATTCGATCATTGCGAGTTGCCATGAAAGTTTTGGTATGCATTTATTATTGGTTACGGTTTAAAAAAATCAAAATCGCCGCCATTTTCTATAACGAACAAATGCTAGTGCTAGCCTAGAACTGTTGTTTAGCCTACCCCAGGGATATCTCTGGTGTACAATTTGGAGTTTTATGAAATAAAAATTGAAAAGAACTTGGTGTAACTAATACTATATAATCGATTACTTTGTAACTTAACAGATATTCAGAGTAAGTATTTATACATATGCTTATTTATTTTAAAAATCACCAAAAATGAGGTTACATTTCCTGCTTTTATTTATTTAGACGTCTGCCACCTAGCTTATGTTTTGCAATCTTTATTATTTTATTGGAGATAGCTGTGATTCATTTCTTTTTTAAGTGTACGTACCTATCTACTGTCTAGAACGTTTTTCATAAATTAATTTGAGAAAACATACAATTAAACACATGTGTGTGAATGACATTGAATTAATGAGCATGAAGGGTGGCATAAGCTTCAGGAGCGTAGCGGTCTAAAGGCCAAGGCCCCACTACCTCCTATTCCACAAACGAGAGCATACCCGGAGTGAAAGTCCTCGACACCTTCGGATATAAGAGGTGAAAGATAAAGAAAGAAGCAGAAAACATATTAACCATAATGGGTCGTGTCTACTCGACCGTCCGACGGTTGTACCTATAGTACCCTACCATATACAGCCGTTGCGCATGCGTCAAGTGATATAGCAGCGAGCGGATGCACGTTTGTTTCTGTATTTTTTCTGTATAAACACACCGGTTTTTAACCTTAACCTGGCGTAAATCAACCCTGACCAACAACATTGTTTTAATAAGCAGTAAAAAAAAATGTTAAACCGGCGTTGGTTTCTTATTACTTATTAGTAAGCATAGACAGTTAGTTTTTAAATTGTACGTGATGCTACCACTAAAATCTATCTCAAATGTAAAACCACTTATTTAATTATACAGGGTGTTTGTTTTTTCTGGGGAAGCAACAGAAAGCGTTGTTGTAAACAAAAATGGTTTACAATAATGACTTTATTGAAATACCAAAATGAATATACAGTTTATTTAAATAAGAACCGTGAAAGGTAGTAACATAACTTCGGTAGGAATCTCAAACCTCGAACCTTTCTAACCACTTTAGGGGTGTACTTGTTTTTATAAAAATCTTGTTTTTTTTATCAAGGCGATTTCGGATATGTGCAGGGTGGTGAAAAAGTGTTCATAAATGTTTTACGTTCCTACAAATTTTTGTTTATCGAGATTTCTTCATCAGGTGTCATACTCTTAAAGGGCGTTGGCGAGAGGGTCAAAGCCACATTTTTAAACAGCTTGGCGTCGTAAACTTTGTACACCTTTTTACTACGGATATTCAGCGTAAACTATGTAGTTTCCCGTTGCTTCCACAGTTCCTAGTGTTATTACACACCCCAGTTTAACGATTGCCCTAAGTGTTAGCATGAACAACTGGGACCGACGGCATTACGTGCGCTCCGAAGCACTTGTTAACAAACTGTATGGATCGGGAGAATGTCGTATTGTTTTCGTGGCTTTTTTTGATCATAATTGATTACGCCGTGAAAAATATTGTCCTCGATGGGTATTCGAACCCGAGACTTCTACCTATCTAAACTAATGCTCTACCAACTGCGCTACCGAAGCCGGTAAAAAAAACACGAAAATTTGCATTAATTTATAACATTTGAATGTTAAAATACACATCGGAAAAGTCTAAGGATATTTTTACAAAATCATAAAAATAAATTGTGTGTCGTTTACATTGTTCATTTAACGTATGTAACAGTTGAAATGCTCAAGTTCGAATAGTTTGTTGTGGAAAACACGTGAAAGCGAGAACAAAAACCTGATAAACGCGATAGATGTCAAAAATTGAATTCTTATGCCCCATTTAAGTGTTCGACTTTATTCATTCCACACTATGTTTGCTTAGTGATTGATTACATTAAAAATATTTTGTTGTACAATGGAACGACAACATTTAACTTTAGAAGAGATGAATCGAGCTGTAGGCCTTCTTCAAGCTGGCATGAAGCAAGTCGACGTAGCTGAGCAGACAGGTGTTTCCCAAAGTGTCATCAGCCGGTTATGGAGACGTTTTAGGGAAACTGGAAGCCCGGCCGAACAACATCCAGGACGTGGTCGCTCTACAACAGCAGCTCAGGACAGATTCTTGGTTTTAACTGCTAGAAGATAACCTACAATTACAGCACCTGAGTTGGTTATGGAGTTACAGCGGGCGCATAACTTCATCGTTAGCCGCGATACTGTCAGAAATCGTCTCCACGAAGCCAATCTCCATTCTCGACGACCACTCAAATGTCCACCTCTCTCTAGAGGCAATCGCGGAGCAAGATTAGACTGGTGTCGACATTTTCAGAACTGGGATAAAAATGATTGGGCTACAGTTTTGTTCAGTGATGAGTCCAGATTTGGATTCCATCCAGATTCTCGTCGGACAAGAGTGTGGAGAAGATCCGGAAATGTAGAACGTTTAAGGCACGTCCAGGAAGTACACACTTACAGAGGTGGTAATTTAATGGTATGGAGCGGTATAATCATTGGCGGTAGAACAGAGCTCATTTTTCCAAATGGTTTCCTGAGAGCTCAGCAATATTTGAATAACATTGTTCAACCCCTTGTGCGTCCATTTGCTGGTGCTGTTGGTGAAAACTTCCGTCTCATGCATGACAATGCTCGTCCACATACCGCGCGTATTGTAACGAACTGGTTGAATAACGAGGGAATTGAAGTATTGCCATGGCCAGCACAATCCCCGGACCTTAATCCAATAGAGCATGTGTGGGACATGCTTCAAAGAAGAATCACTCCACACATGGGCAACATTCACAATGAATTTAGATTCCGGGAGTTTCTGACGGCAGAATGGGCACCCCAAGAAGATATTGACAATGTTATTTTGTCTATGAACAATAGGTGTAGAGCTGTGATTAACCAACGTGGAGGTCATACTCTGTACTAAAATTTGTTTTTTAAAATTTCTCGTGAATTGTCCGTATAGTTAAAGTCATATTTTGATAATTTCTTTTTTTTTATAGTTTCTTTGCGGAAAAACTTTTTACCTTATTTTTATTTCATATTAAACAATTAGTATTAATATAGGATATAAATATTTTTGGAAAACAAAGTTGTTAATTAAAATACCTACCTTTTGAAAAATATCCCTAGACTTTTCTGACGTGTGTATATGTATAGAAAGCACGAAAAATATAAGAATCAAGTATTGACGCGTCATTTACAAAATTAATTATTTTTTATATATTGACCTAAAACTCACGAATTTATTTATCGTCAAATATTAATTTACAAAAGTTTAAAATATTGCCATAATTGGTTTTTAAGTAAGTATTGGGGGCTAGTGTTTAGTACGCCAGTAAAAAGAGAATCTGGTTCTGTAGTAGAATTAATAAGTAATTTTAAAAATTGTTGGACAGGTTGAAGGTAAAGTTGTGCCAGGAGAAAATTGAAGCGGGCACCATGATCAAAGTAGAAGAAGAACACGAACGAAATAAAAAGAATCTCGACCAAGTAGAAATTATAGTTAGTGCAGGAGCCATGATCAAAGTAGAAGAAGAACACGAACGAAATAAAAAGAATCTCGACCAAGTAGAAATTATAGTTAGTGCAGGAGATACATACATTATAAATATTGCACCAATTCAGATGGATAGAAGTTCGATTGATGAAGAATCCATGCTTGGCCGATTTGGTTGGATCACGTTGGAACAGAAGCACCACATACCGTATATAATACGAGAAGGCGAAAATTATTGTGCCCTTCGCATGGCAGAACAAACGGTACTTGCTCGCTACTCTCTCTTTATGTACTACCAACTTAAGGACGATTGCATTAATATTCAAAGTTATCGCATCACAGAAACAGAACGACGGCTTTTAAATGAAATAAACTCATTTCACTGTGATTACCAATTTGGTTATGATGCATTTTCACAACGCGATCTAATAATTCGCTTGGACGACCTTGTAGAATTTTGTAAGTTCTTGGATGCGTGCTACAAGACATTTTACAACTTAAACGAATTGTCTGGTACCTGTGGTTTCGTTATAATTGATGACATTTCAGTTGTACCGTACGTAATGTACAAAGAAGAGAAATACTTTCCTTTGTTCTATTTTGAAGGAGCAGAACATTTACAAGTAGACGCCAAAATTCTGAAAGGATGGCATCTATCCTATTTGAAATTTTGCTTTACATTCCAAGGAATACGCGATGAATATACACAACAAGAAACATGCGCTGCTATCAGCATGAATGTAGTGAAACAATCCTTCCCTCCCAACACCGATTTTAAAGACTTCTGGCCTAGAGATCGATATCGATATCTAATGTATCAAACTGGTAAAGATAATACAAGTATTTGGTGTGGTCGACGCGTTTTCCCCTTTTTTTGCGACGAGTTACTATAATACTATAATAACTGTTTTGTACAACAGGTACAAGCTAGTAGGTACTAATGACGAAGTATTGCGGTTGATTTATGTATATTATATATATTATGCAATAAATTTTGAATATGAATAGAGTAATTGGAGCTCTTCTTTTAATAAAATTGTTTAATTATTATATGTATATTAATTTCAATATTGTTAAATATAAATTAATTTGACTAAATAGAAACTATGAAAAGTTCCGAAGTTTAGACAAAATGCCGTAAATACGTATTTTTTCTTACCATAATTTGTTTTTTCGTTCTAAAATGGCTAAACAAGGCGTTTCATGAAGCATTTTAATCGGGTTTTTTGTTTTTAAGATAATACTGGAGTTGCGAACGCAATTACTCAACTTCAAGATTTTCCATTCACCGCGCTTATTCTGTGGCTCAGCACAAGCAGTGCTATACACGGGCCTACCACGCCCCACCCCGAAAACCCAACTTAACTACCGAGTCCGTCGCCGCTACTCCGAATTTATAAAAATCCGTGTACAGCCAGGCCCGAACTCGGGTCGACCGGATAAGATGGCGAACTCTTAATTCACAGACCTACCGCGACCATTCTTTCAGCAATGTACTAATGAAATCGCGTATATGTTTAAAAGTCTCTTGAAAATATATGGCAACGTTAAAAAATTGTTGCTTCAACAGCGGCGTAACTGCAAAATAATTCGGATTAAAAAGGATTAAAGTAGGTACTTACGGATTAAAACGCCAAAATAAAATTGCAAATTATAATTTAGCTATCCAGGGCCAGTTACTCATTTAAATACATAATCCCTTGAATCCTGGTGTCACGGGGTGTCTGTAGAGTGTACATTTCTGAGTTTCGTATTTCGTTTCCTGGATTTGTCTTGATTTAAATCATGCTTCAAAAAATCACTTGACTTAAATCACGTTATTTAAGTAAACCATACCCAGCTTATACTAGGTGATCGTAAAAAAATGATTCAGAGCAGGCCATGACCGAAGTGTTAAAGTTGGCAATACTTAATATAAGCCAATTGTCAAATGTTGACAGCTGTCAAAATTTTTTGTTAGATACGTTTTCTTAATGTTAAAGTTGGCAATACTTAATATAAGCCAATTGTCAAATGTTGACAGCTGTCAAAATTGTTTTACATTAAGAAAATGTATCTAACCAATAAATTTTGACAACTGTCAACATTTGACAATTGGCTTATATTAAGTATTGCCAACTTTAACACTTCGGTCATGGCCTGCTCTGAATCATTTTTTTTAACGATCACCCGGTACTTACCACAGCCTCAATATATTTGACATCAAAAATTCGACTGAAGTCGAGATACGTCCTACCGCGTCATGGAATATTCTATTTCTCAAAACTTTCATATATTTCCCACGTAATGCGGCGCCATCTAACGGTTTTTGGTGAAATCAACATATTAAAATTTAATTAATTAAGTTAGGTAGCCATACTTCTCAGTTCACACAGGAAGTTATTTGTTTGCTCATAAAAACTGAAACTGGAAGTAACATGTAATGGATTTTTTTTTATTTTACCGTAACCGATCACTAACTTAACCTCAAGTATGACATGCAAGTATGCAAATTATTTAAACATTTTAGTTTAAAGCAAATGTTTCGGTTTAATAAGTCAAATATCAAGTTTAGCGTCAAAATTACAGTTCCTTATGACCCGTGAAGTGGCGACATCTGTTGCAACGGTGCGCTTGTCTGGTCGCAAGATTTTGAAGATTATAGGTGTGACTGGCACACAGATCGACGTCAGACGACGGTTTATACAAGTAAATGGTATTGGTTTTTATTTTAATCAAAATGGGTAAAAAATGGGAGGAGTTAATGCAAACTTATGAAATTATTGCAATTAATTGTTTTCGGAAAAGTTTGCAAAATCCTGCAGTCAGGAATGAAGATAGAAATTCGAAATATATACAGAGTGTTTGTCAAGTCAACCGTGAGACGTGGACAGTTGCATATATGCTTTTTTAAAAACACAATTTCTATAATTTTCAATTAGCCAGTCACTTAGGAGTTAGGTGCTACTCTCTTGTGTGGAATTTTTGGGCTTGGCATACAACAACCACCCTCGTCTCTCCACGAGAAAATTAGCAAACGCAAGATTGTAAAGATGTATTATTTGTAAAATACATACTGGTTTTTTTTTGCAGGTTAATTTTCTTACACGAGACACGAATAGAAGTGTAAACTTGGCAACAGTGTTAAAATATTTTTACTTTCCTATACTTTCAGTATAGGGAAGTATTGTTTTCATAAAAATGTTCGATTTCGTGATTGTGACGGAAATGCATGTTTTGGACTTCCGGGAAACAAAAAAAAAATGTTTTTAAAAAAATACGTCTGTGGGTGGGTGGGTGGTCTCCACAACTGCCAAACGGATGAGACATCAACCATTTATCGGGGCAATAAGTTTTAAAACAACGCGAAACCAGAAGCGGAAGTTTAACATGTATGTTTGGTAACATTCTTTTAGAAATTAAAATTTCTTAATATGAAAACTGAATCTGAATCTAACGCTTTTTTTTTCGAACTTTCTAGCTTTAAAATGGCACCTATTGCGATTTTTTGAAAATTTTAATTTTAATGCCTTATTACTCAAAAACGAGTTGACAGATCGATTTCACATTTTCTATCGTAATAGCCCTATAGAGACACAATGTTACTGCGCAGAAAAATTTGAGAAAAAAGCAAAACGTTGAAATAAAAATAATTTACAAAATTTAAAATCTGGTGAAACGATTTTTTTTTAATTTAGTAGATTCATAGAGCTATGGATGAGCTACAATTTGGTTTGTGTCCCAGTCCGCTAATTTCTCTGTTACACCTTCTATGAATTTTTGAAAATCGAAAATTCCTATCCCTTTATTTAATAAACGAAGCACTATAAAAATTTCAGTGTAGAGTGAATTGCTCATGAGTGATAGTAGAATAAAGTCCTTAACATAATTTTTAGTTACAGAAATATTTGGAGGGGGGGGGGGCAGTTTTACATTCAGTCTATATTTGTGAACACTGCCCGGAGTCGTTTTATCAGTAGTTTTGGAACAACCTGTAAAGTAAACACACAAAGCGACACAACGTTTAAGGTTTCATCAGCGGTTTTATTGAGCAACTTATTTACAACAAAACTTAAAAAAATAAGGGGCAAACTCAACAACCCCATTAAGCCAATTAAAAGTCCTCAAACATAACAAAAAGATAACAATTGCAAACACAATTACAATAGCTGTTGATGTTTATGGAAGAAGATGAATACCCGAAAATTTTGAAGATGTCCAGTTTGTCAAATTTTGTATATTTTCAAAAGAATTTCTTCCAACTGACTTATACACAATTTAAGTTTACCAAATCTCTATACACATATCAGGACAATTAGCTCATTGACAAATTTGGAGGAGTTATATTTAGGCTACAACAACTTAGAAAAAATAACGGCAGGGGTTTTAAACTCGCTGAAGAACCTTCGCAAACTGTGCCTTAACAGCAATAATCTAAAGGAAATTCCAGAAGATATAAATTCATGAATGAATTTAGATCTTCTGGAATTTCCTTCATTTTACTTCCATCAAGAAACAATGACCGGTGATTTTTCAGTGGGTTTAAAAACCCTGCCCTTATTTTTTGTATGTTGTTGTTGTTTCTTAATGACATCTCTTCCAAATTTATAAATGAGTTAATCGCTCCTGAATGAATTTCCGAAATTTTATAGTTGCAAAAGTGCAATAATTTTAGTTTACTTGATGAATTTAGGTTAGTTGGTATTTCTGATAAGCCCATTTGGTTAAGCCACAATTTTATAAAATGGTAGAATATTTAGCACTCCCAATTCAAGTTCTGTTATTCTGCCATTACTCTGTAGAGAGATGTCTTCTATATTGGACATCCTGTTAAATACGGCCAGGTTTATATCTCCAATGTCGTAAAGGCCTAATCTTGTCAACCGTTATTGAAACCGTTTAATGTCTCTGGTCCTGGTTTTATGTTTCGTACTGTATTGTTGTCCAGCCAAAGCTATTCCACATTTTAGCAGCAATATCGATACTGCTATAGAATCCAGTTCATTTTATAGGGAAATCCACTCGCCCTGTAAATAGATAAAAATCAAAAATTGATACAGGGCGCAACAGAAAATCTAGAAAACTAAATAACACGTTTTTTTTAAATATTGTGTACTGGTAGAACTAACGGCGCGAGCTATAATGTTTAATCAAAAATTTCTTGCGACAATGTTTATGAAATTATGCTATCAGAAATTTTTAGATAATCTCAATAAGCCAAAGTATTCAATAGAAGACAAATATGCGAAGCAGTGAAAACTAGTCCGCCAGAATTTGTCGGTTCGCAGCCCCGATACGATGCTTCCTGCTCCGAGTTTGTTTTCGTAATGACCTGACCGCTATCAACATGTTTATACAAAGAGTATAAACCCAAATTTGCCCATCTGTGTTAAAAATGTAGCGGTCTGCTGTACAAAGAAATATGCGCCTTATATAATGGGCACGTAAATATCTGGGTTCTAGTAGCGGGGGCCCCTGACCACCAAAAGTTGATACAGGTGAAAGGGATCCGGATTACTATATTGCAGTTCAATTTTGAAGTAATAATAACTGACTACTGGATCGACTTTAAATTTGAAATTTTTATAGTCTGAATGGTTCAATATAACAAGTGCACATTGGAAAACATTTGGGTGTTATTTTGTAGAACGTTCAATCAGCGGTCGATATTTTATAACTTCATCTTATGCGGAGTTTAATTTTCTTTCAAATTATTATAGCTAAATCTCAAGCTCAATGGCGTAACTACCATGCCTGAAGGAGCCCCGCCACCAGCCACGAGTTTTCATAAATTAAAATTTATTTTTTTCATTAAAAATTTAAAACTATTGAAAAATTAGAAAATATATTTAAATTGTAGAAAATATTTAACTTTTTCAATGGTTTCTAATATTTTGATATTTTCGAAATGTTTGAAATTTTCGAATATTTTAAAATCTGAAAATATATAAGATTTTAAAAAGTTCATACATTTTTATTTATTTTGGAATATTTCAAACAAATTTTGAAATTAAAATTTTTTTTGATATTAAAACTCGAAAACGTATTGAATTTCGAAATAATGGAAAGTTTATAAAATATTGAACATGTTGAAAATTTTGAAAGTTATTTTTAACATTACATGAAAATTTGTAACCTTGATTTATTTTTAAAATGTTAACATTTTTTGAAATTATAGAATTTAGAAAAAGGGTGCTACTAAAAATCTCAACAAAATATATTTTTAATTTGATTTTCAATTATATAAAATTTTTAAACAGTTATCATATAAGAAAAATACTGAATCGTAACAAATAGCTGGGAGGGCTGTGCCCTGTTGTCCTCCCTGTACCAGCCGCCACTGGTAATAGCTCATTTAATTTCTTCAGGGATTTTTTCTTTTAGATCTTTCAAGTTATTTAATTTAGTTGTATAGACCTAACTTTAAAAAAACATAAATAAGTCTAGTGACGTTAGATCGGGTGATCTAGCCGGCCACTCTAAAGGACCACGTCTTCCTATCCATGTTCCAAATTAATTTAAATTTTTTGTCATTATTATTTTAGTTTTAATTAAATCGTTGCTATAATAGGTAATTAGTATTCGCCTTGGATACTGCGAAGCTGTAAACCGATCACATTTCGAACGCCTAATTTAGTTTAATTTGATTTTACGTTGTTTTTTTGCTTCTTAAGAAATTTTATTTTTTTTCGCTTGAGATGTCCGAGCGATTTTGCGAAACAAATTTACCGGCAGTTTCATCGAATTTATTATTAATTCGATCATTTCTAATTCTATCAGGTAACTAAATCGGCAATTTTTGTTATAGCTTGATATTTGATAAACTAAAATTATTTACGATTTTTCTTAAACATGTTAATGATTTGTTGGCGCTATCAAACTTAAAAGGCGTCACGGGGGCAACGCAGGGGTGCACAATATTACTCGGGCGGGGGGAGGTCCCCAGGCCCCCACGTAGTGCCGTCACTGTCTTAACAACCGATAAACACGCGTTTAGGAATGTTTCGGCATCATCCTAATTATGTAAATAAACAAACAAATTTTATTATTGTATGTTGTATTCATAAATTAACTTTGTGGAATACCATATGGGTTTAGATTGTTTTGGTTATATTAAGGTCAAACTTCCTGCACAGCAACAGAGATTGCGTCAGTATGACAGAGAAACCTCGTGCTTTTTGCTTGAATGAATATGTTTAGCTGTCGCACTGACTTTCTCTTACGATGCAACAAGTATTCGTAATATAATCGGCAGTTCCAAAGCCCTTATGGTATTACTACGGAATATTTTTCGAAATATTAAATGTAATAATTTTATAAGCATATGGAAGTAAGGGCCAAATGCATTATTGCTCATTTTTGTTTTAAAACTTACCAGGCTAATCACATGTATGTAGAAAAAACACTTAATACTGTTATTAAGTATTTATTCGATTTGAAATAGAAAGTAGTTCTTTGTCGTGAGGTTAGAGCTGCACAACACGCGTCAGCAAAGTACTCGACCAACACTGCGCGATTCGTGTAAGAATTTTCATCACTGCATGACGCAATGTTTAAAAATAACTATTACTACCGCAATAAACACGTTTTAAACAGCGTCGATAAGCAGCAAGTCCCTGGGTTGCTTTCTATCGCATATTTATGGTTGCTTTCCTTTTGCCTTGTCCCGCTGCTCCCCCCCCCCCCGCCGCGACGTCAATGTGGATACACGATTATTTTAGTGAAAAATCTGAATTTACGCTGAGAATTATAAATTTGAGGTTATTTATGTTCAGAGAATTCATTTTAGGTTTGCTGAAGTCGATTAAATTACACAAAAAGTTTGGTATTTTTATGGCCTTGAGAATATCTGTACAAGATAGTCGTAAGTTAAAGCTATTCCAGCAGAAATATTTCTACCGAAGTATTGAATCGACCCCCTTTTTGGCGGTATTCTAAAGAATAATTTTTTTCGACGTACTTATACAGGGTGTTCTGAAAAAAATTATCATCAATAATAATATCATAGATTCTGGGTGTGAAAGTGTATTGATTTAACTAAACTTACGTATAATACAAAAGTGCTTCGTTTCAGAGTTATGACGTTTTAAAGCAGATGACGATGCAATAGTTTTATTTAATATTTTGTCAAGTATTGCCATAATAATTATATTTTTATATTTTATCCTAAGAAATGTTTAATACATGGTGGCGTAATCGATATCATTTTGGGATTTAAAACTATTATAATGGAATTGACTACTACGAGGTATAAACATTTATTCTAGGCCTGCATTATAAACTATAAGTCCCAGAGCTCGCGCTTAGGTGTATTTCTATTCACTTTGCGTATTGTTTCCAAGGAACAATGATATTCTTTATTAGCTCAGTTTAGAAACAAAAATTCAGTCTTTGATTTCTGAATAATAATACGCACTATGATCGCTGAATTATTGAAGCTTGTAATAAAATTAGCACGGGAGTCGGTAAAGTTTAACTTTCGGTTTGAAAACAATTCTAAGTGTTTGGCTGATTTTCGGGAATTATTACAAACGAACTATGATCGGCTCAATTATTGAAGTTTGTAATAAGACCGCATCCGAAGGGACAGTTAGCTTATTGAAGTTTACATGTGCCATTTTGATCTTTATTACAGCGGAACGGGTTGTAAAGGAAAACTTGCTTGGAGAGGGAACTACTTCCACTTAGGGAATGCGCGCTTCGACACAAATAATTCGGAGGGGAAAGGTAACGAACTGATTTTGAGTTAAATTGTAAAGGTTATCGAACTGACAATAAAATTATTTTAACGCAGTTCAAAATAAGTTTGCTACACCTGTCAATCTGACAGTAGAAAAAATTAAGAATGCGTGCGAAAATCTGTGGACTGCATTTGCTAGTGCAAAATGAAAAGTGCTTTATTTCTTTACTAATGGATTGTGGTGTAAGTCGTTTCCTGCATAGCAAAAAAATTTTAGTTTTTAAACGTACGCTGTAGCGCGTCATCCATATATCAAATTTTGGTGATTTGAAATTAGGACCCCATTGTCATTGTTCTGAAAGTCACGCCCCTGCCCCCGTGGAGCCTTAAAACTGGTTTTCTGTGCTTAGTTGTTCTCCAGATTATATTTCCCGTTCGTATTTGGCGCTTGGCTTGGCCGGCTGTTTTTATGGGCTTTCCCTCCCCTGGGGAAGGGGTTATTAACAACTCAAATTCGCCCTGTATTAATATTAATGAGATACACTACCCTGACTAGATTTTCCTAGTTCCTACAGGTGAATACTGGGATTAGATCACTGTAAGATGGCTGCAGTCATTTTGAGAAATTATTGGAGATATTCAATAAATGTATTAAACCTCTGTTGAGTTTTATGTTACGAACTTGTTACTACAAACATTACACAATTTAGTACAAAAAAGGGCCACAACGCTACGAATCACCGATTTCCTTTTTCTAAAATTAAAGAAACTAAAAATAAAAGCAAAAGTCGATTGTATTTTGTTATGTTTTAGTAGTCTGTTCTAAATTTGTAGAAAAAGCTATTTATTGATGTCGGAATTTTAGTTTCTGAATGATTTATTTTTTACATTTTGTAAAACATAATTGTTGTTTACAAAATATTTCAACGATAGATAAGTACAAAATTGGCTATAGCTCCAATAGTAATAACGCCAGACTACAGATCAGTTTTGCTTCAAATCCTCATTGATGTTGAAATAAATGGCAGTTATTGGAATAATGTTAAAAGGCCATCAAGATAGGCATCAAGTGAGTGCCTGTGTTAGATTTTGTGGGAATGTTTTGTCAGAATTTTACGTGCAGTATGAATATGAAGTCAAAAACTTTTTGTGCGATTTTAACATTACTTTACGGGTTTGTTGGTTTGGCTTGTTTTGAGTTTCATATCGGAAATCAGGTAAGCATTTAAGAAAATGTTTTTGTAAAATAACTAATTGTTCAATAAAATTAAGAGAAACCACAAGTACCATAATCATTTTCGTTTTTCACTAAGCGTCCCAGAACAGTTTAACTGTATGCAAAGTGCATGGGAAATTATATTTTTTCAGATTTTATGTTTTCGGGATTAGTACCGTTTAGTCACAAAAAATAATTTTTACATTTAAAATTAAGCTAAAATCTAAATAAATATTAAGAAATTTAACACGTGTTCTTCTAATCCCAAAGTAACAATTAAATTTTTTAATGTTTTTCTAAAATAGCGGTTAAGAATGCTGTCTTCTAAGCAGAAGTCCCGGGCTCCAATCCTGGGTTGGACCAAACATTGTTAAAACAATTTTTTTTGTTATTAATTTAATTTTTGAATCATTTTCATCTTTTCATAACTGAAGTTTTAGTGTTTTTTTTATGCTACAACAATGAAATAGTTATCAATTCAGTTATTTCAATACCTGAAGTATTAAATTTATAATTTACTGTACAATTCGTAGGTATTCTTTTTACTATTTGATTGTAGAACTGGTGTGAAAAATAAATAACAAACATCTTAAAAAAAGTTTGTTCTACTTAGAAGACAGCACCTCCAAACGCTTTTCTTCAAAAACACTGCAATACCTTCTTAGTTATTAATATTTTTGCTTAATTTTAAATGTAAAAGTTATTTTTTTGACAAAACGGCACTAATAACAGTTTAAATTCTTAGCCAAAATATCCTGGGGACATAAAATCTGTAACAATATAATTTCCCATGCATTTTGCATATAGTTCAACTTTTCTGGGAAACGGTGTACATATCCGTATACATATTAGATAAAAAACTATTCTATAACAGAGAAGAAGGCAGGCAAGTTTAGAAAGATTCGAAAACACATGTGGGGGACGTAATGTTCCAATTATTTTCAAATATACCAGCATGAGAAGTGAAGACACTAAACTACAAATGAACAGTACTATTACTGTGAAAAGGGATGTTTTAGAGGACATTTCAGTAAGCAATAGTTATTACGATTTGTGACTAACAGAATTCGTGGTTAATGTCGAAATGTTTCTTTCAGATGGTAATTGGTATAGAGAGATGTAAGAATAAGGAAAATTTGGATACCTGCGAACATTTTTATGATCATAGAACAGATAAGTTCTGTACGATTGTTGTGTCCGATTCCCAACTATGGAGTCCTCTTTTCTCAGTTTATGAACCCAATTTTAAATGTCCTCTTAAGAAGGTAATTATGAAAAAAATTCGTAATAGTAATAACTTTGAAAACTTACGCTATTAATGGGTTACATGTTATATAATCTTGAGTTTTCAGCCTTTTTTTATTTTTGTACTTTAATTTTACTAAATTTGTTTGTATTTCTAAGTTTACACACGCTTACAACCTGTTTGTTGTTAATTGTTAATGGATCCCATTGAAGTTTTTTTTTCTATATTTTGAAAAATGTTATAATTTGCTATGTAGCAAAATGTTTAATTTAAATTTTTATTTATTCTTATCATTGCAAGATTATTCATATTTACTTTCTCATACTATTACTTCCAATACGTAAATACAGGGTGCTTATTTTGCCGTGTAACCTCTTGACTCTTCAGAGTAGGCAACACACTTTGCATGTCATAGGTTTCCTTATTATTAAAATATAATTTTATAAATGAGAACAACAGTTTGCTGAAGGTTAAGCCTACTGTACAATTATTTAATAATAAAAAGTCAAACGAGGGTGTTCTTATTTACAACAAGCTATTCTTCTCGTTTATAAAATTATATTTTAAAGGTAACGTAAGCTATGACATGCAACTTGTGTTGCATATTCTGATGAGTCAAGGGGTTACATGATAAAATGCACAATTTTTATATTGTGACCGTCTAAAGAATACTGATTTTGAAATTTTAACACTAACACGTTTTGGAAACCGAAAAAATAAGGCTTTCAAAAAATTTCGAAATTTCAATATTTTTTAAAATTTGGAATAACCAAGTTGAACAATAGAAAAGGTTTTCAAAACAATTCAAATCCAAATACTAAACTATGTGTTTTGGTCACTACGAGTTTGTAGACGTACTTTTGGGAAAGCCTGAAGGTTAAACCACAAAGTTACTCTGTCGATGTACGTGGATCACCAACCCAACGGTCATGCATCCAACTACGCCCAACCAAAGCTTTAAAGACTGGCTTGTTCAGCAGCCACGGGAGCGATATGTGCACCTATTGTTGCTTTGGAGATACTTCTAGAGCTTGTGCCTCTTCATATTTTGATTGAGGTAGAGGTTCGAAAGCCAAATTATAGGTTGAAGTAAAATGGCCAGTGGAACGCCGAAGAAAGGTTCTTGGGACATGCCCTATGGACGTGTACTATTTCTTACGATACGGACACGGCGAGAAGCAACTGCATGCCACCTTTGATCTCATTTCCCAAACTATTTATTTTGTTACTCCCAACAGGGAGGATTGGACCCAAATTTAGAACCTTTTTAAGCCTGTGGATCTAGTCTGATTTACAGACGGATCGAGGACGGATATGGCGATATGCCTAGGGTACAATGTTCGTTTTCCGTCAGCAGGTTTGCACAGTTTCCTAGATTTTTGTTACACAAGCTTAGTATATGTTCATGTATCCATGTTGTAACCAAACCAGTGATGGGAACAGACTGTCGTGAGCAGAACCGCCCTAAGAAATTTGAAGCCCGTGGGCTAAGAATTTGTAACGCCCTAGCAGCAGTGGTAATTTTAATGTTCATACATGAGTCTAAAGTCGGGCAATGGGTGGCGGCCCGTAACCTTCTCGAACACTTTCTACCCAATTTTTACACAACCGTGCACTCACACTGTCGTATAACCTGATGTGTTTGGTCTACCGACCAGGGTACATTGATAGCTATGCTGGCTTCCACTAGTGGGCGTAATAACGTATGTATAGAAAGCACGAAAAATATAGGAATCAAGTATTGACGCGTCATTTACAAAATAAATTATTTTTTATATATTGACCTAAAACTCAAGAATTTATCGTCAAATATTAATTTACAAAAGTTTAAAATATTGCCATAACTGGTTTTTAAGTAACCCAGCTAACACACCCTTGGTTTATAAACGGTTATTTTCAAACGGTTTGTCTATAACCGTTTATAAACCATCATCAAACCATCTGCGTTTGACGTTTGGAATAAACCTTAGCTAAACCATTGTGTAAGGTTGTTACAATAGTTCGAACGTTTAATATACCTTTTATAAACGTTTTGCAAAATATGATTTACAGTTTATTGTTTATAAAATATTTGAAAACGGTATCGATCTAAATCATTTATTGATGCACCTTTAGTAACCCTTTGTATAACGTTGAAAATAAACCGATTTCTATAAAACGTGTCACAAACATTTCTAAAATAATTCAATAAAAATGTGCAATAGTTTAAATTTTTAGAATGATTGCCAAATGTATTCTGTTTTAACATTCGATTGTTACAATTTAGCAAACGTTTAAAAATTGTTGCAATACAAACTATTTTTTATGCAGCTTTAGTAGCCGTTTGTCTAACGTTGCAAATAAACCGTTTTCTGTAAAACGTGTCATAAACGGTTCGAAAATAATACAAATGAAAAGCTGTCATTGTTAAAATTTTTATAATATTTGTCAAATGTATTTTGTTTTAACATTTGTTGTTACAAGTTAACAAACGTTTAACAATTGTTGCAATGCAAACCATTCTTTGGTGCACCTTCAGTAAACGTTTGTATAACGTTGTAAATAAACCATATTCCGTAAAATGCATCACTGACGTTTCTAAAAGAATGCAATATAAACGGTTTATTATTTAAATTTTTAAAAGGTTTGTCAAATGCATTGTGCTTAAGCACTTGAATGCTGAAATTTAGCAAACGTTTAATAATTGTTGCAATGCGAATCTTTTTTTGGTGTACCTTCAGTAACCGTTTGTACAACGTTATAATTAAACCATTTTTACTAAAACGTATCTCTGTGGTTTTGAAAAGAATGCAATCAAAACCCTTTATTGTTTAAATTTTTAAAATGTTGTTATATTCATTGCGCTTTAGCATTTCATAGCTGCAATATTGCAAACGTTTAATAATTATTCCAATGCAAATCATTTATGGAAACACCGTCAGTAACCGTTTGTGTAACGTTGTAAATAACCCGTTTTCTGTAAAACGTGCCGGAAACATTTCCAAAGGATTCTTGTAAAAGGCGGAATACTTCCTTAATTTTTTAATGTTTATGATATCTATTTTGCTTTAAAAATTGAATGTTGCCATTAGCAAACGTTTAATAATTATTGCAAAGCAAATCATTAATGAAAACATATTAAACAAGCGTTTGTGTACTATTGTAAATAAACCGTTATCTGTAATACGTGTTAGAAACATTTCCAAAAGGTTCTTATAAAAGGCATTAATTGCTTAGATATCTACAATGTTTGTGAAATGTATTTTGCTTTAACAATTAAATGTTGCAATTTAGCAAATGATTAAAAATTATTGCAATGCAAATCATTTATGAATACAACTTCAGCAACCGTTTGTGTAACGTTTTAAATAAACCGTTTTCAGTAAAACGTGTCAGAAACGTCTCCAAAATGTTCTTATAAAAGGCAATTATTGCTTATATTTTTAGAATGTTTATCAAATGTATACTGCCTTAACACATGACTGTTGCTAGTCAAAAACTGTATACTAATAATTGCAGTTCAAATCATTTATTAATACATCTTCAGCAACCGTTTAAGTGTGACGTTTTAAATAAACCGATTTCTGTAAAACGTGTCAGATGCGTTTCCAAAATCTTCTTATGAAATGCATTATTAGCTTACGTTTTTAGAATGTTTATCAAATGTATATTGTTTTAACAATTAAATGTTGCAATTTACCAAACGCTTAATAATTATGGCAATGCAAACCATGTATGGAAGCACCTTAAGTAAGCGCGTGCGTAGCGTTATAAATAAACCGCTTTCTGTAAAACCTGTCAGAAATGATTCCTAAATTTCTTATAAATTGCGTTAATTGCATACGTTTTTATAATGTTTATCAAATGTATATTGCTTTAACATTTGATTGTTGCAAACGCTCAATAATTATTGCAATACAAATCATTTACGGAACACCGTCAGTAGGCGTTTATGTAACGTTATAAATAAACCGTTTTCTGTAAAACGTGTTAGAAACGATTCCAAAAGGTTCTTATAAAATGCATGAACTGCTTACGCTTTTAGAATGTTTATCAAATGTATATTGTTTTAACATATTAATGTTGCAATTTAACAAACGCTTAATAATTATTGCAATGCAAATCATTTATGGAAACAATGTCAGTAAGCGTTTGTGTAACGTTATAAATGAACTGTTTTCTGTAAAACGTGTTAGAAACATTTCCAAGAGGTTCTTATAAAATGCAATAATTGCTTACGTTTTTAGAATGTTTATCAAATGAACATTGCCTTAACATATTAATGTTGCAATTTTACAGACGCTTAATAACTATTGCCGTGCAAATCATTTATGGAAAGCCTTCAGAAAGCGTTTGTGTAACGTTATAAATAAACCGTTTTCTGTAAAACGTGTTAGAAAAGTTTCCAAAAGGTTCTTATTAAATGTATTAATTGCTTACTTTTTTAGAATGTTTATCAAATCTATATTGTTTTAACATTTTGATATTGTAATTTAAAAAACGCTTAATAATTATTGCAATGCAAATTATTTATGGAAACAACGTCAGTAAGCGTTTGTGTAACGTTGTAAATAAACCGTTTTCTGTAAAACGTCTTCGAGACGTTGCTAAAGGGTTCTTATAAAATGCATTAATTGCTTATGTTTTTATAATATTTATCAGATGTATATTGATTTAACATATTAATGTTGCAGTTTAACAAACGTTCAATAATTATTGCAATACAAATCATTTATGGAAACACCGTCAGTAGACGTTTGTGTAACGTTATAAATAAACCGTTTTCTGTAAAACGTGTTAGAAACGATTTCAAAAGGTTTCTGATAATAATTCTGCAAGAAATTTTCGTTCGCCAATATTCCAATCTTCAATCTTCAAACCAAATTTACTGATTTTCTCAAAAAGAGAGCAACTTTTAATATTTATTGAATTATGCCGCCGGACTAGAAGGAAATATTTGTAAATAATTTATTGGTACATACCTGTATGATCAATTATATACAGGGTGTATTAAAACATGCGGCTAATAATTACACCACGCAATTCTACGTAAAAAACAAGCAAAAAACTCGGACACAATTTTAGTGTTAACTTTTTGATTAAGGAATTATTAATGCTCAAACTTTGAAATTTTTTTCGACTATGGTTGAGAAATAGATTTAAATAGTATCAACAACACATAATTCAACAATTAAAATAAGTAATCAAATATAAATTATAACATTTTGATAATTAGTTTACTTATAATTTAATATTTAAGAATTCAAAATCTTCGCGATTTATAGTTTTGGAAGACGTTGCAACTATGCATTATAAGCTGGGTTTATTTTTAAAATGTAATAATAGAAGACACATACTTGATTTAATTGCAGAATCACAAACATATACGATCAAGGGTAACTAAATGCATGTCTCTTAGCTTTAAATTGTACAGCGTTGCCAAATTAAAAAACCTTGAAGTGCTTATAATTTAAAGACTCTTCGCCTAAGACCAAATTGGTGTTAAAGTTTTTTGCTTGTTTATACTTGTCGAACGACCCAATTGTTCTATAGGAAAACTAATATCTGTAGCAGTGTTTCTATAGTTGCGTTTTTCTTAAAATAAATTTGGTCTTCGACGGAATATACACTCTAGAGATAGCTTTTATATCGTGAGGTCCTATCGAGAAAACACACTGTGAATTACGATATTCTTATTTATTTTAGATAAATTCTTGTGATATTTCAAAGAAGCGCCTCTAAGCACTTACCCTTTTTAAACAAATACGTTTAAAATGACGCGAGGTATTGTAGCAATACGTATTTACGTTGTAAATTTACATTTAATTATTTATTAATTGTTCAGGAAAGTTAAAAACAGATTAAAAAGAATTAAGCACTACAACTTCCTCTTGCACACCCTTTAAATAAACAAATATTTTTTAGTTCAACAGCATCAACGATGTCGACGAATAAATGAGAAGCGTTTATTTGCAACACCCATATAACGGAAAATTTTAAAACCAAGTCGGTAAAACTGACCAAAGCGGGTTCCTTGATGTAGGATGTTTGCCGTCAAAGAAACGTGATTCAACAATAGCAAAATTTTACAGTTTGAGTGGCTGTACTTAAAAGTTTTATGCAAATCTCAAAAGGAAAGATATCTGTCCGTAGACAAGAATTACAAACCGCTGTAAATCACTTGGTGCCTCAAACAAAACAAAAATTATATCGCAATTTTAATAATATTTTGCTTTTTATTAATTTAAATAAATCCAAATCTTTAAATATTTGCTTTATTCAGAAGTTTAGTAGTTTATTAAAATGTGGTTCTTCCTGATTACATCCGTCCGTTCCCAAAACTTAGGATAAAATTTGAAACAGGTTGCGAAATGCTATTGAAGTTTACCGAACAATAGCACTATTCAGGTACTATACAAAAAATGACGTCACATGATCCTAGAAGCAAACTTTCATTGAGTAAATAATTATGACAAATTTCCTTCTGATCGCAAACCTGAACTACTTTAGAAATGAAAGTCAATTTTCAAAAAAATTTTGAATGTAGAACTCGGTGTGAGTGTGTCAAATAGTCATAGAAGAAACTTTTGATTAAGAAAAAAACTCTGTGTTGTTTGATTTTGGTAGCTAATCTGAATTGATCTAAATATTCGACAAACTCAATGTTCAAAAATGTTAGAATTTCGGCTTAAAACTCGGTACGAGTTCGTCAAATGATCACAGAAGCAATTTTTTATCAAGGAAAAAACTCTGAGTTCTTTCAGTTGTTCGTTTACCTAAACAGGTGTTTCGACCTATAAAATTTAAATTTTGGTGAAATTTTGTATTTTAAGGTATTTTGAGATAGAAAAAAATTAAAAATTATTACTTGGAAAATATTAAAAATTTGTAAGCTTAAAATTACAATGTTTAGATTTTGATGAAAATGGGTATTTTAAGGTATTTTGAGCTAGACAAAAATTATAATTAATATTTTTAAAATTTTACAAAAATTTACTCCTAAAATTAAAATGTTTAGATTTTGATGAAATTTCTTATTTTAAGGGTATTTTGAGCTAGAAAAAAATAATTATTTTGAAAAATTTTCATTCCTAAAATTAAAATTTTTAAATTTTTATGATGTTGGTTTTTAAGGTGTTTTAAGCTAAAAAAATTTTAATTATGATTTTAAAAATAATAAAAAATAATAAAAAAAATAATTTTAGGATTTTGATGAAATTTGGTATTTTAACGTATTTTGGGCTACAAAAAAAATTTTATTTCTAAAATTTTAAGAATTTTCACGCTTAAAATTTACATTTTTATTTATTTATGAAATTTGCTATTTTAAAGGTATTTTGAGCTAGAAAAAAAATTTTGTTCTTAAAATTTTATAAATTTTCACGCTTAAAATTTACATTTTTGTATTTTTATGAAATTTTGCATTTTAATGTGTTTTGAACTAGAAAACAAAAATTATTATTTTTAAAATTTTAAAATGTTTTACCCCAAAAATTAAAATTTATAAATTTTGATGAAATTTGTCATTGAAGGTATTTTGAGCTAGAAAAAGATAAAAATTATTATTTCAAAATTTTAAAAATTGTTATCCCTAAAATTAAAATTTTTATATTTTGATGAAATTTGGTATTTTAAGATTTTAGGTTTAAGCTCGAAAAAAATATAAATTGTAGCGTGACGCACCCTTGCAACCAAGGGTGCATTAAGGAAGGCACTTGAGGGGAAAGGGAAGACTGCGCAGGGAGTGAAACTGCGAACAAAAGTTAAGTAGTAAACTCAAGGGTGTTGCGTGCGGTCGGTTCCTCGCAGTAATAGTGAACTTGGTTTTTTTTCGATGTTTTGGTTTCTCACCTTTAATGTTTCGTTTATATTCAGTAAATAAATATAGTAGTTTTGCCAACTAAACGTTTTGTTATTTATTTGTGCATTGAAGTAACTACCCTGTTACAATCTGGCGCCCAACTAGTGGTACATTTTTTTTGTTTTTAACTAAAAATAAAACCCATTCCATAATAACCTGCAGGCCAAAATTTATAATAAATACGTGTAAAATTACAGTGCAAAATAAAATATATTTAAAATCTACTGGATATAAAGACAGTATAGTGGAGAAAATTAAAAAAACGGGGTTTGCTTTTGTTCGAGTGCTGGTGTGAAAGCGTCACTCGCCATTTTATTCGTCACCCACAGCAGCTCGAGCCACCCCTCTGTTCACTTTCTTGATGTTTCGACGCAACGACCGCCATTTTCTCACAGCACCCTCAACGACTTGCAACTGTGACGTCAACAACCAAACCGCCAGCGGGTACTTAATGGAAAGTTACCCTAATCGCAACAAAGAAATTACTGAAGGTAACTTTGTTTACGCTCTGCGGAAGGTAAGGGACAACAGTTGTTTGAAAGACAGTAAAAAGTGTCAAATAATCATCGAACGTTCTGACAGCAGTGTTAAGTGTTGATTATTGCCACATGAACATTGAACTGTTAATTTACTACACGAACACTAGTTTGCTTTTAACAACAACAGATATTTTCTTTACAACCTTAATGTTGCATGATTCTCGTTGTAGTTACATGAACGTTGTATTGCCATTTTTTTTAACAAGAGTTTTTTTTAAACAAATTTATTGTTGCATGTTTCTCTTGGTTGTTACAGGAGCGTTGTACTGCCATTTTTTTTAACAATCACAGATATATTTGTTTACAAATTTCATGTCATACCTTTCATTATTGTTACATGAACGTCGTATTGCCATTTTTTTTAACAACAAGAGTTTGTTTAGTGTTAAGACAATGTTATGTATATTTATAATTTTCAGGTATTGTCGACTCGTTTTATATTATTATAATTATAATTAATGTATTTAACTAGTAAATATATCGCTTTTGCTAAAATTGAATTTTATTTTAAACAATATAGGTAACATTTTCATTGCTTTAATGTAAGACTAATTAAAAATGTTAACGATCAAATACGTTGACGAAAGATTTAACAGTAAACGTTTTAAAAAGGTTATGCATGACCATATTTGACAAATGCTAAAAGCAAACATTTAAAAAAGGTTTTCTGGTCAACGCCAAACAATTGTATAATTCATAGCTTTGGCAAATACAAATAACAAGCGTTTAAAAATGGTTTTTAGAAAGCCATTATCAATGGTGAGTAAACAAAGGTCAAATAATCGTTTTAACTCATAGCTTTAGCAAATACAAATAACAAACGTTTACAAATGGTTTTAGAAAACCAATATCAATGGTTTGTAAACAAATGTTAAATAATCGTTTAACTCAAAGCTTTCGCGAATACAAATAATAAACGTTTAAAAATGGTTTTTAGAAAACCATTATCAATGGTTGGCAAACAAACGTCAAATAATCCTTTTAACTCATTGCTTTGGCGAATATAAAATATATACGTTTAAAAATAGTTTTTAGAAACCCATTACCAATGATTAGTAAAGAAAGCGTTGTAGAATGTTTTTAAAATAACTATAGTTAAAGATAGACGAAGATTGTCTAACAAATGTTTCTACAAAAACCATTATTAAACGTTAGAAAAAACGTTTAATAAAGCTGTGAAAATAACGTCAACCAAATTATAGTTAAATATTGAAAACACGTTTTACAAACGTTTGTATTATAGCAAAAATTTGTTAGAAATCTGAGACAAACCTTTAAAGAAGGTGAGGTGCAAACCGTATATTATTAACGCTTAATAGTGCTTTATGAAACGTACGTCTTTAACGGTAATACGTATATTTCAAACGTTCCACCAACGTTTGTCTGTCGGACACCTTTTAGTTTGTCAAAGGTTTGTTGCAAACCTTACGTAAAGGTATAATTGGTTTGAGTTTTACGTTTGAGAAACGTCGCACAAACCATTTTTTGGTTTTATGTGTTAGCTGGGAAGTATTGGGGGCTAGTGTTTAGTACGTAAATTTGCAAACATGCTCAAGAGCAAAATAATAACTATCTCTCTCAATGAGACAACCGTTGTGTTAGTCAATAGAGGATGTCCACAGGGAGGTTTCCTTCGCCCATGCTGTGGTGCCTCGTGGTAGACGACCTCGTACGGTTGCTAGATGAGAAAGGGATCTATGGACCAGAATATGTGGTTGATATCACTATCTTTCTTCCAGGGAAGTTCAACAACACCAAAGAACTTTTTCTGTTACGAAAACGACTACAGGTGGTGGTCTTTATAAACACCAGTCTTTATCTTTAACCTTTAACTACCCGCACTGGTGTAAAAAATACACCAAAGTCGCGCCGAAGGCTGCCGATTCCGTGCGATCACCTTTTCAGCGTCGCCGAGCCAGCTATGCTTCGCTCAATGTGTCTTCCAAATGTAGTGACAGTACGGTTTTGATCGCTGAAGTAAAAGGTGCGATATTCCGAGAAATTTGTCGTGGTGTACGGAATACGCCAACGCGAGTAATTATGTAAGTACATCAAAATGTTTTATTTTTTAGTTTTTCTACAAAAAATCATTTGTTATGAAGTGTGTGCATAGGTAAATATTAATCGTATGTATTTAATTAATTGATTTATTTTTTTTAGGCATCGAGTGAAGATAACAAGTCCGAAAAGATTGACCCAAAATGAATTGGAAGCTCTGGCCCAGGTTATATGTGATACGGATTCCGAAGAAGAAGTTGGAGGGGAAGGCGACATATCTGATGAAAGTGAAGGTATAGAGGAAGATAAACACAATTCGAATTCCGAACAAGAAATAAGCGAACAAGAAGAAAAAGATGAAGTGGAAGGTGAACAAAATTCTGATTCTGAAGATGTTCCTCTCTCGGTATTAGTGGCCAATAAAGAAGGTCAGTATGTTGGCAAAGATAAAAAAACATTTGGTATAAAAGTTACCCTATGAGTAAATCTACTAAGCCCAAAATCAAAAATATAATAAAAATACTACCAGGACCAAAGCAATGCGCACGTGACATAACTGATGAGATAAGTGCTTTCTCAAAAATTTTCGATGATGAAATGATTGAACATATTATTCAGTGTACTAATTTGGAAATTTCAAGAGTTCGGCCAAATTTTGATCGAGAACGAGACGAGGACGTTACAAAACCGGAAATGCTAGCTTTTATAGGCTTATTGTTTTTATTTGGATCTAAGAAGCAAAACCACACCCATATTTTGGAATTATGGACAAACCGGATCAGAAATATTTCGAGCATGCATGAGTTATTAAAGGTTTCTTTTTTTGCTTGCAAACATTAGATTTGATGACAAAAGAACAAGGCACGAAAGGAAAAAAACAGATAAGTTGGCCGCAGTGCGGTTTATTTTGGACAAATTTGTAAATAATTGCAAAAAAAAACCTACTCTGTGGGTGAATTTATGACAATAGACGAAATGTTGATTGCATTTAGAGGGAGGTGCAGCTTTGTCCAGTACATACCAAACAAACCTGCTAAATATGGGTTGAAGGTGTTTGTGCTTTGTGACGCTAAAACATTTTATGTGAGTAATTTAGAGCTGTACTGTGGAAAACAACCAGACGGCCAATACAACCGATCAAACACACCAACTGCCATAGTTCACCGCTTGCTGGAAGAACAGAAAGGAAGTAACAGGAATTTAACCTGCGATAATTGGTATTCAAATTACCCTTTGGCATTGGAACGGTTACAAGACAAAATAACATTTATTGGAACCCTAAAAAAAATAAACGGGAGCTGCCGATAGAGTTTTTGCCAAATAGAAATAGATTAGTTGGGTCATCCATTTTTGGTTTTCAAAAGGATGTGACGATAGTTTCATATGTCCAAAAAAAATAAATGCGTTGTTTCGATTTCAACTATGCACGACGACTCCGCTATTGACCCAGATACCAACAAACCTGAAATTATATTGGACTATAATATCACAAAGGGGGGTGTGGACACAGTGGACAATAATGTGCAATACTTATTCTGTTGGAAGAAGAACAAGAAGATGGCCCTTTGCTTTTTTCTTTCAGTTGCTAAATATAGCAGGCATCAATAGCCAAATTTTATATAACGCCAGTCACTCTAATTCTCCTCACAAGTACAGAAGAATTTTCCTAAAAACGCTCTTTCTGTCGTTGATGAGACCTCATCTTTCTGAAAGAGCTGCAATATCTACTTTACCCATAGATATCAGACATTTTCTATCTAGATATAGAGAAGCTCAAGTAGACACAGACGAAGAGCCACCCAGAAAAATTAGAGGAAGATGCTTCATCTGCGGTAGAAAAAAGAATAGAGTTACTACAATTACATGCAGCACTTGTCACCAATTAGTGTGTAAAGAACACAGTGAAAACGTAATTACATGCCAAAAATGTAAGGAAGGCGGATCTAGTAGTGAATAGGTAACTTTTTGTGTTTGTGTTTTCAGAATGTCTTTTTTTAGTTTACTTTTTGTGTAATATTTTTTTTTTGTTTATAATTACTGATTTTTTGCGAATAAATATGCACATAAGTTAAACAATTGTTTTTTATACGTATATTTATAACTTATAGAGCAAATAAAACTGAAAAAATATATATTTAAACCATAATATGCAACGGTGTACAAAATACACCGCGCGAGTAGTAGCGTGAAAAAAAGTGCGCGAGTAGTTAAAGGTTAAACAGCATCTGGAACAAGTTACAAATAAAATTCAACAGGCTATGTAAACTACGTACAAACGTACAACTTGCATAGAAATAACGCAGGCAATGTCGACTTCTCCAACAGCCGCGTTAGAAGTCCTCTTAAAATCTATCTCTCCTTCACCTACGGGTGGAAGCGGGGACAAAACTAGAGGCGTTCCGGCTGAAAACAAATGGAAACGGGAGGTATTCTTGCTGTTTAGGAGATCATACCGAAATTTTCAGAATACTAACTGAAACCCCCGTAACCCAAACCGTATTCGAATTCCAAAAGGCGTTCGAAATATACATACACATCATTTGGTATACATACAAATCCAGAGTTACTTAACTCGCTCCATAAAAAAGGGATTGACGATACCAAGTCTTTGTACTATCTTTATTAATTGGATGTCGACGTACTGCCGCTACACTACCAGGCCAAAAGTCTTTAAAATCGGTGTTAGGAGGGAAAGATCGTTTCACTTCATTCATGCTGATAGCAGCGCATGTTTCTTGTTTTATATATTCATCGCGTATTCCTTGGACTTGAAAGCAAAATTTCAAATAGGATAGATGCCATCCTTTTAGAATTTTGACGTACTGCCGCTACACTACCAGGCCAAAAGTCTTTAAAATCGGTGTTAGGAGGGAAAGATCGTAATAACTGTTTTGTGCAACGCACTAGTACAACAGGTACAAGTTAGTACCAATGACGAAGCATTGCGGTTGTTTTATGTATATTATATATATTATGTAATAAATTTTGAATATGAATAGAGTAATTGGAGCTCTTCTTTTAATAAAATTGTTTAATTATATGTATATTAATTTCAATAATGTTAAATATAAATTAATTTGACTAAATAGAAAATATGAAAAGTTCGGAAGTTTAGACAAAATGCCGTAGATGCGTATTTTTTCTTACCATAATTTGTTTTTTCGTACTAAAATGGCTAAACAAGGCGTTTCATGAAGCATTTTAATCGGCGAACACAATTACGCAACTTCAAGATTTTCCATTTTCCGCGCTTATTCTGTGGCTCAGCACAAGCAGTGCTATACACGGGCCTACCACGGGGTGGGGACCCCGAAAACCCAACTTAACTACCGAGTCCGTCGCCGCTACTCCGAATTTATAAAAATCCGTGTACAGCCAGGCCCGAACTCCGGTCGACCGGATAATATGGCGAACTCTCAATTCACAGACCTACCGCGACCATTCTTTCAGCACTAATGAAATCGCGTATATGTTAAAAAGTCTCTTGAAAATGTATGGCAACGTTAAAAAATTGTTGCTTCAACAGCGGCGTAACTGGAAATAACCAGGGCCGTGTGCAAA
This sequence comes from Ctenicera cuprea, assembly GCA_958336395.1. Classification (NCBI taxonomy): domain Eukaryota; kingdom Metazoa; phylum Arthropoda; class Insecta; order Coleoptera; family Elateridae; genus Ctenicera; species Ctenicera cuprea. The sequence continues at coordinate 7,747,209 of OY284493.1, forward strand.
ATAATTCGGATTAAAAAGGATTAAAGTAGGTACTTACGGATTAAAACGCCAAAATTTCTTTAAAGATTCTACCACCGCTAATGCCTCTAGTTCAAATGAATGATACTTCGCTTCTGTAGGGGAGGTTTGACGACTGTAATACAAAACGGGGTGAAAAGTGTTGTTTTGGTCTTTTTGTAATAAAATTCCCGCTAATCCGAGGCAACTTGCGTCACAATGGACTTCAGTGTCCGCCTTGGGGTCGTAAATCGCTAACACGGGTCTACTAGCTAAGACGTTCTTTAATTTCAAGAAAGCGTTTTCTTGATCGTCTGTCCATTTCCATGGCACATTTTTATGGGTTAGCAGAGTGAGGGGTTTGGCTAAAACGAAAAACTTTTCAACAAACCTTCGGAAGTAGCTAACCAGCCCGACAAACTGCCTCACTTGCCGTATATTTTGGGGTTTTGGAAAGTGTTTTACAGCGGCGATCTTCCCTGTTCCAGGCTTCAGGCCAATGCTGTTAATTTCGAAACCCAAGTAGTCGATGGACGTTTTCATGAAGCTACACTTCTTACGATTAAAAGTAAGCCCTTCTGTCGCAAGAATTTCCAGTATCTTGACTAACTTCTCAAGATGTTCTTCCTTCGTAGTTGACCATATTAATATATCATCTAAGTACATTACTGCGAGGTCAGTAAACGGAAGCAGCAATTTACTCATAAGTCGCTGAAACACACTGGGGGCGTTACACAAACCAAACGGCATTCGGTTGTATTCATACTGTCCCTCTGGTGTCACGAACGACGTCAGGTGTTTTGACCCTTCTGCCATGGGTATTTGATGGTACCAAAATTTTCAGAATACTAACTGAAACCCCCGTAAGCCAAACCGTATTCGAATTCCAAAAGGCGTTCGAAATATACATACACATCATTTGGTATACATACAAATCCAGAACGGATAGCGGACCAAAGCTGGGCATTTATAAAGTTGATTTGCAACAATGTTCTAGACCGAAATCGCGACTGTTCTTACGTGCGCCCAAGTCAAGATGCAGAGGTCTTAAGAGAACCTGCTTTATGACTGTCAACCAGCTGGCACTGAAAGCGCTGATGATTTGCCGATTTAACTCCAAGTTGGTTTTGGAATGCCATAGGAAACTGGTGTAACTGAGAGAACGCAACATGCGTTGCTTGATGCGAGTACCAGAAAAAGCAGACAAATTATCAAGAGGTGCGCGGTATAGAACAGCCAATAAGACCCGAGCCAACCTGCGGTATAGCTTACAATACCGACAGGCAGCAGAGTAAGAAACATCAGACAGAGCACCGGCACCCGGGCTTGAGATATTCCAATTATCTCATCGGAAGACCGTTCTAGAAAGCGGCTGAAGAACTCGGCGCGTTTAGCAGGGAGAAACCAATGCATGCAACGAGGATCCTAACAGCACACTCTTGCATAAGCAAACAACTATACACGATAGGATTCGTGGAAAACCTGCTTTGCGGGCTCTGTGAAGAGCTGCTTCACTGCTGCTACTGTACGGTGTTAACGGTTCGCTGACTACGACATTTTGGAGTACCACAACTAAAACCCGAAATGATTACTAAATCCTCCTTTGACGACATCCTTCTATCACTGTGTGGCCAAACACTTATGACTGGCGGTACAATCGGTCTTTTATGATTGTGCCAAGCAATTGATACCAACCCTGGAAAAATGTGGTAGTAAAAACGGTATAGTTTCATGAGAGAAACCATAATCTCAGTTTATCAAAAACATTGTTCTTAAATATACAATCACTAAAATATATGAGATAAGCGTGTATCTTCCTAGCGGCGCAAATCCATGTTGTTTTCGAAAAAGGTTAGGCATTTGATAAATATAATTTTATTTTATAATCACATAGTTCTGTAGCAGAATTAATAAGTAATTTTAAAAATTGTTGGACAGGTTGCACCAATTCAGATGGATAGAAGTTATAATTCGGTAGATGAAGAATCCATGCATGGCCGATTTGGTTGGATCACTTTGGAAGAGCACCACATACCGTATATAATACGAGAAGGCGAAAATTATTGTGCCCTTCACATGGCAGAAGAAACAGTACTTGCTCGCTACGATCCCTTTCTGTGTCTTAGTGACGATTGCATTAATATTCCAAGTTATCGCATCACAGAAGCAGAACGACGGCTTTTAAATGAAATAAACTCATTTCACTGTGATTACCAATTTGGTTATGATGCATTTTCACAACGCGATCTAATAATTCGCTTGGACGACCTTGTAGAATTTTGTAAGTTCTTGGATGCGTGCTACAAGACATTTTACAATTTAAACGAATTGTCTGGTACCTGTGGTTTCGTTATAATTGATGACATTTCAGTTGTACCGTACGTAATGTACAAAGAAGAGAAATACTTTCCTTTGTTCTATTTTGAAGGAGCAGAACATTTACAAGTAGACGCCAAAATTCTGAAAGGATGGCATCTATCCTATTTGAAATTTTGCTTTACATTCCAAGGAATACGCGATGAATATACACAACAAGAAACATGCGCTGCTATCAGCATGAATGTAGTGAAACAATCCTTCCCTCCCAACACCGATTTTAAAGACTTCTGGCCTAGAGATCGATATCGATATCTAATGTATCAAACTGGTAAAGATAATACAAGTATTTGGTGTGGTCGACGCGTTTTCCCCTTTTTTTGCGACGAGTTACTATAATACTATAATAACTGTTTTGTACAACAGGTACAAGCTAGTAGGTACTAATGACGAAGTATTGCGGTTGATTTATGTATATTATATATATTATGCAATAAATTTTGAATATGAATAGAGTAATTGGAGCTCTTCTTTTAATAAAATTGTTTAATTATATGTATATTAATTTCAATATTGTTAAATATAAATTAATTTGACTAAATAGAAACTATGAAAAGTTCGGAAGTTTAGACAAAATGCCATAAATGCGTATTTTTTCTTACCATAATTTGTTTTTTCGTACTAAAAAGGCTAAACAAGGCGTTTCATGAAGCATTTTAATCGGGTTTTTTGTTTTTAAGATAATACTGGAGTTGCGAACGCAATTACTCAACTTCAAGATTTTCCATTCACCGCGCTTATTCTGTGGCTCAGCACAAGCAGTGCTATACACGGGCCTACCACGCCCCACCTTGAAAACCCAACTTAACTACCGAATCCGTCGCCGCTACTCCGAATTTATAAAAATCCGTGTACAGCCAGGCCCGAACTAGGGTCGACCGGATAAGATGGCGCACTCTTAATTCACAGACCTACCGCGACCATTCTTTCAGCAATGTACTAATGAAATCGCGTATATGTTAAAAAGTCTCTTGAAAATATATGGCAACGTTAAAAAATTGTTGCTTCAACAGCGGCGTAACTGGAAATAACCAGGGCCGTGTGCAAAATAATTCGGATTAAAAAGGATTAAAGTAGGTAGTTACGGATTAAAACGCCAAAATAAAATTGCAAATTATAATTTAGCTATCCAGGGCCAGTTACTCATTTAAATACATAATCCCTTGAATCCTGGTGTCACGGGGTGTCTGTAGAGTGTACATTTCTGAGTTTCGTATTTCGTTTCCTGGATTTGTCTTGATTTAAATCATGCTTCAAAAAATCACTTGATTTAAATCACGTTATTTAAATAAACCATACCCAGCTTATACCGGGTGATCGTAAAAAAAATGATTCAGAGCAGGCCACGACCGAAGTGTTAAAGTTGGCAATACTTAATATAAGCTAATTGGCAAATGTTGACAGCTGTCAAAATTGTTTGTTAGATACATTAAGAAAATGTATCTAACCAAAAATTTTGACAGCTGTCAACATTTGACAATTGGCTTATATTAAGTATTGCCAACTTTAACATTTCGGTCATGGCCTGCTCTGAATCATTTTTTTAACGATCACCCGGTACTTACCACAGCCTCAATATATTTGACATCAAAAATTCGACTGAAGTCGAGATACGTCCTACCGCGTCATGGAATATTCCATTTCTCAAAACCTTTATATATTTCGCACGTAATGCTGCGCCATCTAACGGTTTTTGGTGAAATCAGCATATTAAATTTTAATTAATTAAGTTAGGTAGCTATACTTCTCAGTTCACGCAGGAAGTTATTTGTTTGCGCATAAAAACTGAAACTGCAAGTAACATGTAATGATTTTTTTTATTATTTTACCGTAACCGATCACTAACTTAACCTCAAGTATGACATGCAAGTATGCAAATTATTTAAACATTTTAGTTTAAAGCAAATGTTTCGATTTAATAAGTCAAATATCAAGTTTAGCGTCAAAATTACAGTTCCTTATGACCCGTGAAGTGGCGACATCTGTTGCAACGGTGCGCTCGTCTGGTCGCACGATTTCGAAGATTGTAGGTGTGACTGGCACACAGACCGAAGTCAGGCGACGGTTTACACAATTAAATGGTATTTCTTTTTATTTTCATCAAAATGGGTAAAAAATGGGAAGAGTTAATGCAAACTTATGAAATTATTGCAATTAATTGTTTTAGTTTCCAATTAGCCAGCCACTTAGGAGTTAGGTGCTATTCTCTTGTGTAGAATTAGTGGGGCTTGGCATACAACAAGCACCCTCGTCGCTCCACGAGAAAATGAGCAAACGCAAAATATTTGTGCAAAGAAGTATTATTTGTAAAATACATACTGTTTTTTTTGCAGGTTAATTTTCTTACACAAGACACGAATAGACGTGTAAACTTGGCAACAGTGTTATAATATCTTTACTTTTCTATACTTTTAGTATAGGGAAGTATTTATTTCATGAAAATGTTCGATTTCGAGATTTTGACGGAAATGCATGTTTTGGACTTCCGGGAAACCAAAAAAACTGTTTTTAAAAAAATACGTCTGTGGGTGGGTGTGTGGTCTCCACAACTGCCAAACAGATGGAACATCAAACATTTATCGGGGCAATAAGTTTTAAAACAACGCGAAACCAGAAGCGGAAGTTTGACATGTATGTTTGGTAACATTCTTTTAGAAATTAAAATTTCTTAATATGAAAACTGAATCTGATAGAAGACTCGGGGCAAATCTAACTCATTTTTTTCGAACTTTCCAGCTTTAAAATGGCGCCTATTGCGATTTTTTGAAAATTTTAATTTTAATGCCTTATTACTCAAAAACGAGTTGACAGATCGATTTCACATTTTCTATCGTAATAGCCCTATAGAGACACAATGTTACTGCGCAGAAAAATTTGAGAAAAAAGCAAATCGTTGAAATAAAAATAATGTACAAAATTTAAAATGTGGTGAAACGATTTTTTTTTTTAATTTAGTAGATTCATAGAGCTATGGATGAGCTTCAATTTGGTTTGTGCCCCAGTCCGCTAATTTCTCTGTTACACCTTCTATGAATTTTTGAAAATCTACAATTCCTATCTCTTTGTTTAATAAACGAAGCACTATAAAAATTTCAGTGTAGAAAGAATTGCTCACGAGTGATAGTAGAATAAAGTTCACAACCTAATTTTTAGTTACAGAAATATTTGGAGGGGGGGGGGGCAGTTTTACATTAAGTCTATATTTGTGAACACTGCCCGGAGTCGTTTTATCAGTAGTTTTGGAACAACCTGTAAAGTAAACACACAAAGCGACACAACGTTTAAGGTTTCATCAGCGGTTTTATTGAGCAACTTATTTACAACAAAACTTAAAAAAATAAGGGGCTAACTCAACAACCCCATTAAGCCAATTAAAAGTCCTCAAACATAACAAAAAGATAACAATTGCAAACAATTACAATAGCTGTAGATGTTTATGGAAGAAGATGAATACCCGAAAATTTTGAAGATGTCCAGTTTGTCAAATTTTGTATATTTTCAAAAGAATTTCTTCCAACTGACTTATACACAATTTAAGTTTACCAAATCTCTATACACATATCAGGACAATTAGCTCATTGACAAATTTGGAGGAGTTATATTTAGGCTACAACAACTTAGAAAAAATAACGGCAGGGGTTTTAAACTCGCTGAAGAACCTTCGCAAACTGTGCCTTAACAGCAATAATCTAAAGGAAATTCCAGAAGATATAAATTCATGAATGAATTTAGATCTTCTGGAATTTCCTTCATTTTACTTCCATCAAGAAACAATGACCGGTGATTTTTCAGTGGGTTTAAAAACCCTGCCCTTATTTTTTGTATGTTGTTGTTGTTTCTTAATGACATCTCTTCCAAATTTATAAATGAGTTAATCGCTCCTGAATGAATTTCCGAAATTTTATAGTTGCAAAAGTGCAATAATTTTAGTTTACTTGATGAATTTAGGTTAGTTGGTATTTCTGATAAGTCCATTTGGTTAAGCCACAATTTTATAAAATGGTAGAATATTTAGCACTCCCAATTCAAGTTCTGTTATTCTGCCATTACTCTGTAGAGAGATGTCTTCTATATTGGACATCCTGTTAAATACGGCCAGGTTTATATCTCCAATGTCGTAAAGGCCTAATCTTGTCAACCGTTATTGAAACCGTTTAATGTCTCTGGTCCTGGTTTTATGTTTCGTACTGTATTGTTGTCCAGCCAAAGCTATTCCACATTTTAGCAGCAATATCGATACTGCTATAGAATCCAGTTCATTTTATAGGGAAATCCACTCGCCCTGTAAATAGATAAAAATCAAAAATTGATACAGGGCGCAACAGAAAATCTAGAAAACTAAATAACACGTTTTTTTTTAAATATTGTGTACTGGTAGAACTAACGGCGCGAGCTATAATGTTTAATCAAAAATTTCTTGCAACAATGTTTATGAAATTATGCTATCAGAAATTTTTAGATAATCTCAATAAGCCAAAGTATTCAATAGAAGACAAATATGCGAAGCAGTGACAACTAGTCCGCCAGAATTTGTCGGTTCGCAGCCCCGATACGATGCTTCCTGCTCTGACTTTGTTTTCGTAATGACCTGACCGCTATCAACATGTTTATACAAAGAGTATAAACCCAAATTTGCCCATCTGTGTTGAAAAACGTAGCGGTCTGCTGTATAAAGAAATATGCGCCTTATATAATGGACACGTAAATATCTGGGTTCTAGTAGCGGGGGCCCCTGACCACCAAAAGTTGATACAGGTGAAAGGGATCCGGATTACTACATTGCAGTTCAATTTTGAAGTAATAATAACTGACTACTGGATTGATTTTAAATTTGAAATTTTTATAGTCTGAATGGTTCAATATAACAAATGCACAGTGGAAAACATTTGGGTGTTAGTTTATAGAACGTTCAATCAGCGGTCGATATTTTATGACTTCATCTTATGCGGAGTTTAATTTTCTTTCAAATTATTATAGCTAAATCTCAAGCTCGGTGGCGTAACTACCATGGGGCAGAGGGGGAAACGGCCCCCGGGCCCGATGCCTGAAGGAGCCCTGCCACCAACCACAAGTTTCCATAAATTAAAATTTTTTTTATTAAAAATTTAAAACTTGAAAAATTAGAAAATATATTTAAATTGTAGAAAATTTACGAAATGTTTTTGAAACTTTCAACATTTTCGATGTTTTCTAAACTTTTGATGTTCTCGAAATGATGGAAATATTCGAATATTTTTAAAATCTGAAAAATTATAAAATTAAAAAAAGTTCATAAATTTTTATTTATTTTGGAATATTTCAAACAAATTTTGAAATTTAAATTTTTTTTGGTATTAAAACTCGAAAACGTATTGAATTTCGAAATAATGGAAAGTTTATAAAATATTTAACATGTTGAAAATTTTGAAAGTTATTTTTAACATTTATATGAAAATTTGTAACCTTGATTTATTTTTAAAATGTTAACATTTTTTGAAATTATAGAATTTAGAAAACTGGTGCTACTAAAAATCTCAACAAAATTTATTTTTAATTTGATTTTCAATTATATAAAATTTATAAACAGTTATAATATAAGAAAAATACGGAATCGTAACAAATAGCTGGGGGGGCTGTGCCCTGTTGTCCTCCCTGTACCAGCCGCCACTGGTAATAGCTCATTTAATTTCTTCAGGGATTTTTTCTTTTAGATCTTTCAAGTTAATATTTGATTTAGTTGTATAGACCTAACTTTAAAAAAAACATAAATAAGTCTAGTGATGTTAGATCAGGTGATCTAGCCGGCTACTCTAAAGGACCACGCCTTCCTATCCATCTTCCAAACTAATTTAGATTTTTTTATCATTATTATTTTAGTTTTAATTAAATCGTTGTTATAATAGGTAATTAGTATTCGCCTTGGATACTGCGAAGCTGTAAACCGATCACATTTCGAAGGCTTAATTTAGTTTAATTTCATTTTGCGTTGTGTATTTTTGCTTCTTACGAAATTTCATTCTTTTTCGCTCGACATGTCCGAGCGATTTTGCAAAACAAATTTACCGGCAGTTTCGTCGAATTTATTATTAATTCGATCATTTCTAATTCCATCAGATAATTAAATCGGCAATTTTTGTTACAGCTTGATATTTGATAAACTGAAATTATTTATGATTTTTCTTAAACATGTTAATGATTTGTTGGCGCTATCAAACTTAAAAGGCGTCACGGGGGCAACGCAGGGGGGGGGGCACAATATTACTCGGGCGGGGGGAGGTCCCCAGGCCTCCACGTAGTGCCGTCACTGTCTTAGCAACCGATAAACACGCGTTTAGGAATGTTTTGGCAAGATCCTAATTATGCAAATAAACAAACAAACTTTATTATTGTATTTTGTATTTATAAATTAACTTTGTGGAATACCATATGGGTTTAGATTGTTTTGGTTATATCAAGGTCAAACTTCCAGCACAGCAACAGAGATTGTGTCAGTTTGACAGAGAAACCTCGTGCTTTTCGCTTGAATTTGTTTAGCTGTCGCACTGACTTTCTCTTACGATGCAACAAGTATTCGTAATATAATCGACAATTCCAAAGCCCTTATGGTATTACTACAGAATATTTTTCGAAATATTAAATGTAATAATTTTGTAAGCATATGGAAGTAAAGGTCAAATGCATTATTGCTCATTTTTATTTTAAAACTTACCAGGCTAGTAGGGAAAGAATGAGAGTTCTAATGCCACCCCCCACCACTTGACCTGTCATTGACCCCAAGTTCATTGACCTGTCATTGACCCCAAGTTCATTGACCTGTCATTGACCCCAAGTTCATTGACCCCCCTAACCCCAAGTTCATTGACTCCCCTAACCCCAAGTTCATTGACCTGCCCTTGACCCCTGACCCCCGACCCTCCTGACCCTTGACCCCTAATTCCCGACCCTTGGCCCCTGACCCCCCCTGACCCTTGACCTCCACCTCCCACCACTTAACCTTTCACTCTGTTTTTTCCATCACTCTTTTTACTTTCACAATCGGATTCAGTTTGAAATAATGAACGCCCCAATCAAATCATCAAGTAAAACATAATTACATTTAATTCATATCTTTTATACATACATATAACATTAAACATTTTGTTTTAAAGATTATCTGTAACATATAAAAAAGTATGTAAGCTATTATGAATACTTTCAATTATTAAAGAATTGATGAGAAGATAATTATTATGCTCTGATGCTTCACTTAAACAATGCAAGTATACTTCATTACAAAAGTCTTTCTGAGAAGACAATAAGTATACAGGAATAATAGTATAATTTAAAAGTAATGCAGATAACAAAATTCTAGCAGTGCGTCCATTACCATTTGAAAATGGGTGTATTAGCAAAAACTTCACCACAAAATTTCCAGCAATTTCGAACCAAGTTTTACTGTTGTGGACGACAGTCTCAAATTCCTCATTGACCTTTTGAAATAACTTGTCCATATGCTGTTGAATCTTCTCAGGGTGTAAATAGAAAAAATCGTAACCAAAAGGCTTTACATCTACTGTGCGATAATTACCTGCGTTAGCAAATAAACCTTCGCCGACTAATACATTCAACTTCTTTGCCAAATCTGTGTTGAAGGAATTATTTAAGGTTTGTATATAGAGCGATGGACCAAACAAGTAACTAATAGCATTCGATAGATTTTGAGTTTTCTTAAAGTTCCTTATTACAGACCAATTAGACTCATTTATAGTACTTAGTGCAGTTTCGGTTTCAGAAAATGTTTGAGTCCCGGTTTTTTCACCTCGATTGCATTCGGTTAGATAGATAGTTCGATAAATATACATAAATCCTTCTATAAATTCGTCGTTTGCAGGGTCTTCGAAAAATGTTTTGACACCAACGTAAAATGTAGGAATTTCTTTAATTAAACAGCTTACGTCATTGGCATAATCAGCTCTCCAATAAGGTTTTTCAGCATAGGAAATGAAAGGCATTGTAAAGTAGTTGGATGCAGAAAAAAATAATATATCCGCTTCTAATGTGAATTCATAGTGCGATAGCCTCCAATTACAATCGACATAACAAACTAAAATTCATACATTACAAGCATGGAAATACCAATTTTTTACAAGTGTTGACTCCAAAAAAGTTCGTTTCATCAAAATCGGCAGAAATCTCCAGATGTAGTTGTTTGAGGTGTTGAATACTTTTTATCTTTCGCAAAGCAGCATCGTCGATAATAGTGTTTTGGAACCATGCAGGTATTACCGTGAACGGAGTTACCGTGTCAACTGCAAAATCCACTGATTCTAGATTATCATTGTGAACGAATAGTACAGATCCCGCAATCTTTAAGGAATCAGAATGTTTGAGCATATCCCCAATTTCACTATGCACAATAGGTGCGATTTTTTTCAAAGCACACCTGAAAGAGTTGCCTTCGGAAGCTGCATTATCCAAAATAAAAGTCAACGTTAACGTTTCATGCACCATGTTTACTCTTTAACGAGTAACTTGGAAATGACGACTTGTGTTCGAATATCCCCCTCCAAACGGAGTCACTGACTCCTATACAGGTCAGCGACCTCCACCTCCCACCTTTTACAATACAGTATTTATAGGCGGTAGAGCGTGTGTTTGAAATATCAGTTAAGTCAAGTCTGTTACAAACATGAATATCCAAACCGCTATCGAGCAAGCTAAACGCCAAGCTGCAAGTGAATGCAGAGATAATATGCCTTTAATTGGACAAAAGACGTATTTTTTAAATCGGTCAAGAACAAAATGTGTGTGTATTGGGTTAGCCCCACAGTTGTCCTTGTCACCGGTAGTGAAAATTTGTGGACTAAACAGCAAAATGCAATATGTACTTTTCGAGATGAATGAATGGAATGAGTTGTGCGAAAACGAAGGAATTATAATGAATTACTTCTGCAACGTTCAAGAAGCACGTTGGAATACTCTAAGAAATGGTCGCCTAACAATTTCGTTTGAATTAATTGGCGACAAGAGAGTGATAAAAATTGGAAATGGTGATTCAGAAGTGTGGTTAGGTTGGGAATCGGTAATGGAGCTGTGGAATATGATGCATATAGTAAATTATACTTTGGAAATTCTGGCGTATGCTGGTTTCGAAGAATGGTATAGAAGTATAATCAGTGGTGCAGCAGAAATGGTGGGTGATATGAAGGCTAATATTATGAATATTCTAGCACCGTTAAAAGATACAAAGGCTGAGAACGTATTATATATGATGGAAATGTTATATTTGGTACCTCAGAAGGTAAATTCTGATATTGAGGCAGTTAAATGCATTGCAAAAGTTTAATGACAGACAAAAGATGTGGTGGGGAGAGGCGTAGTGGTGGGATATTATATAAGGTTTTAAGGTAGTGTAAGGTTAGTGTAAAATAAACTGATACAGTTAAGATGTGGATGTGTTACGCCGCAGAATCTTGGACAAAAGCAGTAGATAAAATTACTGCAGCTGAAAGATTAAGTGAAAAATTTGAAGCTCTAGAATTTGAAGCCGGCCATGAAGCAGTTTATGGCAGAGGAATGTATTCCCCCGAATACTGTGAAGGGTTGGAAAATAAATACCGTCGGGGTGTTAAAATTTGCAAAAAGTTTATAAGTGGAAATTGTTGCGATGTTTGTTTCGTCCAAAAATTGGTAGCTGCAGACTTAAAAGAATTTATAACTCCCTACCATCAGTTTTTTTCGGAAGCTGGAAAGTATACAGAAGAATTGGATGATGGAGCGAGTAGTGAGGTTTGATGAAAGTAAAAATAAAACGAAGCAGATGATAGCGTGGTCTTTCGCTTACCAACAAGCTAGAAAAAGTGACTGGGAACGTGCGTATTTAGACAGACTGCGATTTCAAAGAAGAATCAGCAATGTTGAGTGTGAGTTATTATCAATTTGTAATGTTAATCATAGGCTACGTATCTATACGGAACGATTTAAAGATTTATAAACTTGTCTTGTTTTGTAATGGTGTAGATAAAACATGGAACGCTTAATTATTTGTATGATTAAAACTTAATAAATGTATATTGCTGCCAAATAAAACAGTAAATTGTGAACATTTGTTTATTTATTAAAAATTATTTCATTACAAAGGTATTATACAGAAAATACACATTAGATAATGCACATACAGCAGGGGATTTTAAATGATAAAAACATGATGGTTCTGAAGAGATTAAAGCTGGTTGTTCCTCGAATTCAGTAACGGGTTTGGAAGTAAATTGTCGTAGATATGTAGCTTTTTCTGAGCCCTTCACGTAAACCAAATCAGCATCTTGAGTTAGCCGTTGAATAATGTCTGGGAACGAGAAGTGTGGCGTAAATCCTTCAGTCCAGCGCAGACAGTGATGATTATTACTCAGCCAAAGGGCTTGTTTTTTAAAATCTTCTGGTAAATTGTGGAAAGCATATGGAGGTTTAAATATGTAGTGCGACATATGACTACCATCATAAGCTGCTAATTCTTTGACAATGAAATTTTTTGTAGAGGTTTTAAAGCCTTGCACATCTACCACTAGAAGCTGCATACTTCGGACCTCATCAAATGATATATTTCAACTGATAATCTTGGCTGAAGACAGGTTCTTTAAAGAGCTTATAGTTGTTTAACAGCTTTAGTAAGAGCGTTGTATGTAAACACTCGATCATGTAGAATTAAACAATGAGCTGTAGTTTTTGCGGGGACATTTTTATTGGTTTCAAATTCTAATCTAAGAACCACTGCCTTCCTTTGCAGTGAATCTTTTTGATTGGAGCAATCAATAACAATTATAGGAGCAATATCTTTGAATTGTTGAGGGGATAGTAAAGGTTCGTCTCCTTTTTGATAATAAGATGATTGAAATTTAGAATACATTTCGTAGAGTGTAGCAAAATGGTTGTTATCAAAATTGATATTTAAATTATCATACGGATATCTTTCAGTGTTTAAGTAAGCCCGTAAGTTTTGAATATCACAATGATCAAACCGGCTCATATCTTGGCGTATATTCCCCTCCCTATTGGTTTGAAATCCTATTATTAGATATCTTGGAGTTTCTAAGTTAGTTGTTGTTTTAATAGGCCATGTATGCTTATCTACTTCCTGTAGAGAGGGGTAAACATGCGTTTCCCAACTCCTAAATGCGACTTGGGTTTCATGATTTTTATCGATATATTTTGTTAGGGCCAATTCTTCAGCCAAACCCGGAGTGATGTGTGGAACTTTCCAGTACAGTTTTTGTATTTCGACTGTAACAGTATTATCGTCACCTGTGAGTGCATCAGTATCTGTGTTACTGCGAATCAACACCAATTCCTGCCTGATATTTAATATTATTTTCTGGTAATCTTCTGCAAATCCTAGCAATCTTTTGAGGGGCAGACAAACATTAAAATTACCTTTTGTATCAACAATTTTACTGTGATTGGTTGGAAACCATCCTGAATTTTCAAGTTTTACAGTATCAGTAAGAGTGTCAGATACGTAGCCTTTCAAGGTAGACGTTAAACCAACTTTTGTCGTAGAATCAACCGGAATACCATTTATTTCATATCTAATTTCACTAAAGAGATATGCTACACCATTATTTATAAAGTTAGTAGTTAGTTCTGTCGTTTGATTCGGTGCTGTACCAACTAATTTTGTTGGTGCTGAACCATCAGGTTTTTTTAATTTGCCTTCAATATACAAATAACTGCGAGATGGTAGAGTGCACATGTCTTCATTTATTGGTATACGAATTTCATCATTATTTCCGAATCTTGTATTGTAGGGTTGATGCGTATGTATTTCTGCATTTACTATGGAATTATCCACGTAAATTTTTTCAGTAACGTTTAATACACTCATTGTAATACAGTAAATCCAAGAGATTGTAAAAAGAGTTTATTGCTAGCTGTTAACCGCTTGGCTGATGGTTGACAACTAATTTCTTTTGAGGTTGAGGCTCTCTTTTTATGTTTTTGTTGAGAGGAGGCAATACAAAATGTACGATAATTTGAATTATACCGAAACACCATTATGCACGCTCTTCAAATGCAGTCCTATCGTTACAACCTCACCTCTAAAATTGACGTTATCACCATCTTGATCGACTATTTTAAGAGTTATATTCGTCAAGGTGGTTACATTGATTGGTAAATAAATTACGTGATCTGGACTTTCAATTATTTTATAACCAGGCGGTACACTTGGAAAAAATTGATGAATGACATGAGAAGGTTGTCCATTTTTATAGTTACCCGTAGTTATATTGCATTCAATCAACAAAGAGTTCACTTTGATAATGTTTGCTGGACGTTCAGAATTCACATTTGCACCCTTAGCTAGTTTTTTGTTGTCAAACCCCAAAAGAGGTCCTATGGAATTGTCAACACTAAAATCGACCACTCCTGAAGTCTTAAGCTTAGTGTGCAAAGTGTTGTTGTTAGCAGTAAGGGACAAACTGTCACCAGGAGGCAATTGTAAATTGATATACCTATTCAAATCTGATATTTCATAAGCTCCTTCAGGGACACTTATAATTGTATTGTCGTATTTCAAATTACTATTAGCTTTAGTTACGTTTGGTATAGCATTGAAAGTCTCAAATGTTGTTAAACCCATAACGTATTCCACATTGGGGTCAAGAATAATTGGAGGATTGAAATCCGCCGACAAAACGGAAGAGTTACCCGTCAATACAAATGTGAGAGACATCTCTCACCGAAATCTAAATAAACACTAGCAAACAGACGTTATCCAACGTTGTTATATAAGAATTGTAATACTAGATGTCCACAGTTATAAGAGTTTAGTTTCTGAAACCTGTCAAAGTTATATTTAATTTGAATCCCGCTACCGCCACTTCGAAAGTAGTGTATTAGTTCTAGAGGAGGTTTAAGTTGACCTATACTATCGAAATAAGCAATTTTATTACGAACCTTCACATACGCAGTCCAATGTGTACCTTGTCCAATATTATCATCAAGATTTATGATACCACATTCTTTATCGTGTATTTTAGAAGGCAAATTGTCACGCATATATATTCCCCTGAAATTGGGAACTTTTAATTTTCGAACGTAATGCATTAAATCGATATTTGTCAATGGTCGGTGAGGTAGCTTTATGGGAAGTTTTTTTGATAGGGATTCAAATACAATCCGAGTCCTTTCTTATAAGGTTTTATGTATAAACCTTTTCCAACAGCAGCCGCTTCCATGGCTCGATTATGTCTCTCGGTTTCTTGCAAAGTCTTCGTTGCCGCTTTAGAATCGCTAACAGCTTTTGCAACGCCGGCAGCTCCACCAGCTAAAGACCCTAGAGCTCCCAATGCCGCAAATATGGGAATAAGGGGTAAAATACCCCCCGTTTTTGGAATGGGAATCACCCTTTGTTTCGGAAGAGCGATTTTCTTTTTTTTAAGGGAATTCAATGCAATTTTAACAGTATTTAACAAATCAGACTTTAAGGCCCCTCCTATACGTTTTCGGACTACAGCGATAGCTCTCTTAAAACTAATGGTCCCATTGGAAACTTTTCTGTGACGTTTTCTGGCACCCATCCCCAGTTTAGTTTTTCCTTTCATAATGCCGGTGATAGTTAAAGCAGCCGCCTTTTCTCCAAACTTGGCGTCCTTCGATTTAAATCGTTCCCACGCTTTTTCTGCTAATATTTTGTCAGCCTTGTGGCGGTCTTCAATATTATTGGAGTCAGCGTAACTGATATCGTGATTTTTACAAGCTTCGTCCAATGGGTTAATTCCTTTATCACCCCTAGCAAGTCGTTTCTTCAACCGAGTTCCAGGACCACAAAAACGGTAACCAGGTAAATGTAGCTCAACCGGTAATTTGTTAATCAAGGTGTTGATCAATCCCGCACCTTTTCGTGAAGTTGTTTTTCGACGACTGAACTTCTTAACGGATCTGCGTGTCATTATAAACTAGCAGTGACAGCTGCCGCCAGAAGACTGATAACTGTTTCGTAAATACGATCTAATATATATTAGCGACTTCAGTTAAGTCATGGATGAGGTGCGAGTTACATCTCAAGAACAAAGTTTACCAATAAAAAATCATGACGTGAAGGTGGACACAAACCAGTATCGAAAGCACGGTGTCTTACTCGGGGGATGCAAACGCGGCCTCATAGTAGGAGGATCCGGAAGCGGGAAAACAAATGTAATTATTAGTTTACTAGAAGAACCCAACGGATTACGATTTGAAAACGTTTATTTATATTCCAAGTCCTTATATCAACCAAAATATCAGTATCTTAGAAAACTTTTAAAACCTATAAGCGGATTAGGATATTATGAATATGAGGAACATGCAGACATTATATCACCCAACGAAGCAAAACCGAACTCTGTTATTATTTTCGACGACGTTGTTTGCGACAATCAAACCGTAATTAGAGACCATTATTGTTTCGGACGCCATAAAAATAACGATTGCTTCTATCTATCTCAAACGTACTCTTCCATCCCTAAACAGCTTATAAGAGATAATGCAAATCTAATAGTTGTTTTTAAACAAGATGTTACTAATCTAAAACATATACATGACGATCATGTTAACGTAGACATGACATTTGAACGATTTAAAAAGCTCTGTTCCCTTTGTTGGGAGAAGCCATACGAATTCGTGGTAATAGATAAAGACAGTGAAGTCAATTCCGGACGTTATAGAAAGGGTTTTGATTGCTTTATTAGTATATAAATACGTACGCTAATGTAGGGTCGGCTTAGTCACCATGGACAAGCGTTTAGTGCAGGAGTTGATTAAATCTAGAAAAGCAGTAAGAAGAAAATTTGAAAGCATTAAAGCCGATTCTGCACAGTCAGAATTGCAGCTAAGTAAAAACTTAAAGCCTATTGCACAACCCCTCCAAGAGCTGATCTCTAAACTGAAAGCCGAAAGCTTACAACTTAAAGTGGAACCCCCGGAAGTGAAGCAATCTCCGAATGTATCTACCGTCAAATTACAAACGTTAACAGACACTCCCTCATCATCCAGAAAGTTATCAGCCGTCAGACGCGAGCTATTTGCTAAACCTGAAAGTCCGGTAGCGCACAGTTCAATTCAGAATATTTTGGAAGAAGAACCTAGTTTTTTGGAAACAGAAGTAATTGCAGAATCCGCCCCGATTCCCACATTAGAAGAATTAAGGGAAGAACTGGCCAATTCAGGATACACTCCAGAGTTTGAAGAATATCTAAATCAGTATACAGGATTAGCTAGAACGTATGTTAATGAACTATTTACGGGAACTTCAACAAGCTTTGATCATACGTACGGCGTACGCTTTGATCCTACTTTGGACAAATTCACTATAGGCGATTCAGAGCTAGACTTTAATAAAGATAATATAGTTATAAAGCTTCCTAGCGGTGAACATTTTGAATATCAGGGTACACCCGGCTTATACGAGCTTTTATTCAAGGAAGTGCCAACTGGAGTAAAAGAACGGGATAACAAAAATTATAAAGATATTTTAGAACGCACTAATGCTGCACATAGACATTATGATCCCGAAAAACAAATACAAGGAACAGCCGGGCGCAAATATAAAAAAGTCGTGCAACCACTCATACGTCCAGCGAAACCTAGTGTTAGACCAAGAACTACTAGGGCCCAGCAAAAGAAAGGTCTTGGCATGCAAATGTTGCAATTAAATAATAAAAAACAAGAATATATTCCTTGGACAGATCCAAATAAATTAGTGGATCGGTTAAGAATTTTAATGAGTTCAAAAACTGCAGGGCATAGTGGACACACAAATGATATTATTTACATCATTGACGAATTGAGACAGGCCAAAATCATTAAATAAAAGAAGATACATTTCAACATACCTCTCAGAATGTGTTAAATTGTATTAAAGCGAACATCAACATGACGCTTGACAAATTTGGTAAACACCTTCATAGTCACCATACAGATCAGTACAAATTATGTTTGGTAGAAGATGTATCAAGTCTTCATTACTATACCATGTTTTATATTGTGGCTATAAGTTCAGATAAGGATGGCTATTATCGAATTATTAACAGTGACAATTTGCAGTATAAGTTTCCACTGCCATCAGCAACTATTGTAACGTATAAGTTAACTCCACCAAATACTACAATATATATAAACAATAATGTTATTGATAAATCATCATTGATCGGTTTGAAATTGAATGCAGGTGATGAAATTAGTATTCAGACCACCACCAAAAATTCAAAGGTGATCTTGGCATTTGAAGCTCTTGTAAAAATTAATTTAATTAATAGACAATGAGTAAAAGTGTGAAAGAAGACATAGTGAGCGAATTACATAAACCGGCGAGAAGAACTTATAAGCGACGACGCGTAGTGATGAAAGGTTTAAACGACTTGTTTCAAGCTGATCTGGTGGAAATGATACCGTACGCCAAATTTAATGAAGGGTTTAGATACATATTAGTGGTAATCAATGCATTCTCCAAATATGTATGGGCATATCCGGTAAAGCGAAAAACGGGTGCGGATGTGACTAATGTAATGAGAAAACTTTTAGTTTCACTTAAAAAAACACCGAAAAATTTACAAACAGATATGGGAAAAGAATTTTATAATAAAAAATTCGCAGAGTTAATGACTAAATTTAAAATCAACCACTACAGTACCTACTCCAATATGAAAAGCAGTATAGTGGAAAGAGTTAACCGCACTCTCAAAAATATTATGTGGAAGGAATTTAGTATCCAAGGTACATACAAATGGTTGGATTTATTAACAAAAACCGTTAAACGTTACAACACAACGAAGCATCGAACCACAGGATTCAAACCGGCGGATGTTAATAGCAAAAATGCAACTGACATTCTAAATACTGCATACAATTACGTAAAAGCGATTGATCCGAAAAAACAAAAATTTAAAATTAACGATTATGTGAGAATAAGTAAACATCGAGAAGCATTCGATAAAGCTTACACTCCAAACTGGAGCACGGAAATTTTCACAATTGCTAAAGTTAAACTCACTAATCCGACACAATACATTTTAGAGGATAGCACAAACCAAGAAATAAAAGGAGGATTTTATGAACAGGAACTTCAAAAAGTGAAACACCCAAATATGTATCTTGTTGAGAAGGTGCTAAAGAAAAAAGGTCAAAACGTATTTGTAAAGTGGTTAGGTTTTGACAAATCGCATAATTCATGGATATCAAATAAAAATGTTGCTTAAAGTACTTGGAAGTATGATACCTCGAATTTACTGAATATTTAGATAAAAATCTTGACGTCGTTTGCTATGTGATGAACTTACTTATTGAATTTTAACCACATGTATTTTTAGAAAAAAATAAATAACATATTTATCAACTTGTTTATTTATAAACCATTTCACCAATCACAAGTATTATTTACATTGAACAATTTACAAAACAAAGTAGGCGCAGTACAAAACTTGATTATTTATATAAGTATGTCACAGAACACTAAATATTTACACACAAAAATAGGTATAAGGAATAAAAATAAAATATAGTGAAATACAAGTCACTTACATAACTAGAATATAAAACGCGTAGAATAATTTTTATACAAATATAAAAAAAGATTCATAAATCATTGCATTTCATTTCGAACAACATCGCCCAACATAGCTACTAAGTCGTCTAGAGGATCGGGAGTGGTGTCGTATAACCAAATTTGTTCATGACCCCAGGCCAAAGTATTTGAAGTCCCCGGAATTACAAACCGTTTATCATCCTTTGATGATAGAGCCACTTTGTTTTTTAATTCCGTATACATATTATGACGAGAAGATTTAAAAATATTCATTTTACAAAAAATTAGCCGATTTTTATTTTCAACAATGTTTTTGTAATCTTCCTCTTTCAAACTATTCTCGATTGCATGTTTTTTTACTCCTTTAGCCTTTTTGACAATTTCCTTGCCTACTACATCTACACAATACGATTTAGCTCCAGTACCGTAAAAACTTCGAACAGGTTTTCCAGCATACTCGTCTTTCATTTTACCAAGAACTGATTTGGTAATAGGAATGTTATATATATTATCAGTTGTATAATTAGCCGTATCATATTTGTCAATATAACGACAAATGTCTTCATAGAAATTTTCAGTATAAATTTTAAGTATCAAAGAATCGGTATCAGTGTAGAGCAAAGACACGGAGTTGCCGTAAACCAGTTTTAGAAAATCATAAAAAAATTCATAAATAACAGTTTTTGAAATTTCCAGAACAGTAAATCCAACATAAATGGGTTTATCATAAACAACCGATACTTTTTTCAATTCGATGGCTGCCAAATTTTCAGAGAAAGCAACGTGATTTTTATAAGCCGGTTTGGCAACGTAAGCCTCTACCCCAAGCCGTTTTCCAACATTTTCCCAGTGACTCAGTAATTTTACATTACATCTGTTATCAACATTTTCCATTGTTTTTCCAAACATAGCATTATTATTAAGTTTAAAAAGATTCTTTTCAAAACTGTTTCGAGCTCGATTTCGCAATTCCGTGTTAAAATCAATATACGGCTTTAACCAGGGAGACTGACGAAATTTCAATATTCGATAAATCTTTGTCAAAAGTAAACCGTGGGTCATGCACTGCTTTAAATTTCTATAGTGGATAATATATTTGGATTTATTATTTAAATTTGGAATTAATTTCGGGAGAGTAGCTTTTGGAACAGGGGGAACTATATTTTCCGGACAAAACGGTAAATCATTATGGAGGTCATGCAAATGTGGTGGGTAAGTCAAATCTACTTCCAAAACGAAACCAAAATTGGAATCATCGGCCATTTCGTTGACGTTAAAATTTGTTATTTCACTTTCGGGCAGCCAAGTAAAATTTGAATGAGGAAGGTATTGAATCATACCGTAACCGTATAAATTGGTAGCGTCTAGGTATGCAATAAACGATTTGGCTTTACTGGAGTCATAGTCAGGTAGAAACTGATTGTTGGCTATTGCTTTTCTATCAACGCACACACTAACCCCACCGCGAATTCCCTTTTTAAAAAAATGGTACATGTTAATGTCGGTCAAAAGTTCTAATTCTACCTTCGTAAATTTTAGCATAGCATCCCAAGTATATCCAGGGGTCGTTAAATAGTGGGCGGGGTCTAATTTATAATTTTTAAGTGACGATTTTCGAAAATTCTCAAATACATCAGCTAAAATTAAAACGTCGGATTTCAAATAAAGGTCTGAATAGTCTCCGAGCGTACGGCATTCAAACACGTTCCATACTCGTTGCGCACGCGCATAATCATCCTCACTGAGCTCTTCTTCACGTAATTTATCAAAAAATTGTGCACGTGACGGGAGTCTTTCTTCTTCTAATTTTGAAAAGGAATCTACGTAAGAGTACGGAAAAACACCCTTTTGTCTCATCAAATCAAATTTTATGTCCTGTACAAAATATTTTTTTATTTCTACGCATTCAGATGATGGAAGATTTTCGCCTAACTCCGCCAAAGAAGAGCTCATAAATCTAAACGTATCAACAAACCGTAAACGAATAAACACTTTGTGAAGCCTATCACTTTGAGGGTCTGGAATTTCGTCAACTAACAAATGTTTACTAAAAGAAACGTACTTTTCTTTATTCTGAGCAATAACATCAAGCTCTTCGTTATTTAAAGCTAACTGTTTTACAAAAAGATGAGAATCATAATTTAAATTATGGAAAAAAATAGGTATAAAATTTGGAATTTTGTAATTTAAATTGCATTGATAATGAGCAGCACCTCGATAAACGCCTGTTAGGTGACAATGATCCCGAACTTTAACATCCATATCATCTACAATAAACGGCTTCTCACATATAAAACAAAGGGCTGCATTTTCGAAATCCAAAAGTTGATCGGGATCGAGATCTAACATTGGTTTAACAATTTTTAAATGATTGCTGTATAAGTTGTGCACATCCCGTTCGATCATTTCTATAAAAATCCTAGAAGCATTAGGACCTCGATAACTTTCAAATTTGGAAAGAGAATCATCATGCAGACATTTTATATAATATGCAAACGAGTAGGGTTCGTGTTCGCACGTTCGTACGGTATAAGGAGTATTTGGGGCAGGTTCGGTAGTTTCAATAGGTTTTAAGAGAGTTTCAAAATCAGAATATATTACAAAAGGAACTGATAATTGTTTCTGATAATTTTGAAACTTGAGTATATTCCCCGGCATTTCCTTACCAAACCTATCCAACTTAGGCGTTATTTCGGGCAATTTAACTACAACACGCTCACAATCGTAACGACTATGATTATACAATTTTTCTTGAGAAGTAAAATAATTGAGACACCCGTCACAAAAAAATTTAGCACCATTTCTAGAATTGATTTGTTTGGAAAGCAGCCTCGAAAAGTTTTTGATCCAACAATAATGATTGTTGCCCTGCTCATCACTGAGTAGCAATAGATTTCTATGAACCTGTTTTTTGTTTTTCGTATAATGCACAGGGCCGACAATTTCGTAACAAGCCTTATTATTAGAAAAAACTAATTCTACACCATATACATTAATTGAAATAGGATTTTGGGACTCAAATTTATGAATGTCTTTTAACTTTACCGGAAATGTTATTCCTCGGAAGTCGAACAGCTCGTTGAAATTCGGATAGGAAGACGTGCGGTGGCTGGAGCCGGTAGGCACGGAGATAGCGGAGGTCAAAGCCCAAGCGAAGCAAAATTGGTCATCGTTTTGGACATTTATTATTGCCTTCTTCCGATGAATCTCCGGCGGCAACGGGATGTACGACGAGGCCCGCAGAGGGTTGTATTTGTTGATGCCCACCTCCAAAAACAGCCACCTGACGAGGACCCATCCTGTAGTAAATGGAAACACATATTAGTTTAGACAAAGTAACATTTTTATTATCCTTACCAGATTCACGTTCTTGGAATTCGCTAGCTTTTTGATCAAGAATGGATGTAAAATCATCATACATGTCCTCTAAATCGGTACCAACGGTAACAATTACATTTTTAGAATTGAAAGACTTGACATCATGAATATCCTGCGACTCCAGAAAGTAATAGCCAAACAATTCGAAATTTAACTTCACCGAATTAAATTTTGATAAGTCGCGGGTAATGAGAGCCAAAACTTTATTTTTTAATTCAGTCATAAATTCGCGTAAAACAATATGATGACTTTTACAGCTCACTCTGTAGGTAGCAAGGCGACATTTAAAAGCCGTTTGCAGCAACTGGACATCTACATCCTCTTCGGAGGCGACCTGGATGTTGTTTTTGTGACGGTTGCTGCGTAGGTGTCCTTGATACATCCGAGAAGGTATAGATTCACGGCAAGCACGGCAAAACACATCGTTGCTGCTCGACACTGAAATACATGTAACGTAAACGCACTATTACAATAAAAGAGCATTTAAATTACTTACCAAGCGACGTCGGTGGATTTATCCGCGCTCTCTTCACACCACTAGGTCCTGGTGCACCTCCGTCACCTGGACAGCTGTCTCGTTGGTGGCGGCGGAGAGCATCCAACCTGGTGAAAACTCGAGCACATTTAGAGCAAGTGAACATCATGAAAGCTAGAATGGTTTTGGTGTTAAACGCCCCGAACCACGCGAGAAGGTACCATTTACTCGGGGCAGGACCGAAAGGAATTAGGAGAGGGGTGGAGAGGTGGGAGATTGCCGAAAAACGATACTTTAATGTTTAATCAGCTTCCATTAGTTGCAAAACCTGTATCAATTCGGCCCCTGCCTCCTTGACCTGCCGCATGAGGCGCGCCTTCTCCTGGCCTGCGCGCTCCAGCTGCTGGTGCACGCGCTCCATCTCCTGACGCAGGAGCCCCATCTGGGTATCAACTTCAGCAACCTGCGTAAGCAGGTCCTTTCGTCTGTGAAAGACCTCTTCAATGCGCTGCTCCGCATCAACGGGTGGAGGAACCGTCAGATCTTCGGTGACGGTTTCCACTAGATGGGGAGGCACTGGAATGTGGTCCAGGTAGCGAAGGAGCTCTTCTTCGCCGAGATTTGGCAACGGAGGTGCTGCTGGTGGCTGGGGCTCAGGAACATGTAAAGCGTATTCCTGCTGGACGGTACCCCAACCAGCTACATCCATGGTGGGCTGGAGGTTGCCTTCAGCCAGTACCTGTAACCATTTGAAGTGTTTAATTTATAAATTGATACTTTGTAAGCTTTCATTTTATATTTTACATTGTGCATGAGACCATACGCTAAAGAAATAATAATAATACCTGCGATGCTGTGGGCAGCTGCGTCAGCGGATGCGTTACCGGGCTCACATCCTCAAAGACGGTACGATCGTTCTGGCTGTGTATTTCATACACCGCCGTCACGGGCATGTTTCGCACCTAGTTAATACTATATTAAGCAACAAATTTACTATTTAAATAATAATTAAACCTCTTACCTGTTCGTTGAGGTCTTTCTTGTTGGTTTTGACCAACTTGACGTTGCTCAAAACCTTCACGTTTTCCGTCGACGTCGACGGCACCGCAAATGGTCGAATGGATGTCTGCGTCTCCTTCTTCAGGGACGTCTTCGACCGCTTGGACGACGTCGACGTCGATGGTTGTTTCCGCTTGGGCGTCTTTTTAAGGCACTTGTCACATAATGAACGGAGGTCCTTGTCCCAATTTATCTGGGAGGCAAGGACCATCATTCCGCAAACAAGGCACGCTAGCATTTCTGTAGAAGGCATCACAAACACAAAGCACTACACAGACACAGAAACACAAAAGAATGATGCTTTGAAGACGCTCCCTGATATATATATGCTACTGGGGGGGTTAACCGTGGTAACACGGAGTACATACCATTCCCACGGTGAAGAGACCTTGGCCTTTGAGCAAGGGTAATACCCTTGATACTTTGAAGACGCTCCGTGATATATATAATACTTGGGGGGGGGGGGGGGGGGGATAACCGTGGTAACACGGAGTACATACCATTCCCACGCCGAAGAGAGACCTTGGCCTTTGAGCAAGGGTAATACCCTCGCCGTAGAGATTAAATAAAATCCACAAGAGCAGTTTATGCTATTTATGCTAATTTATGGTAATTTATGCAAATTTATGCTAATTTATGCAAATTTATGCTAATTTATGTAAATTTATGCAAATTTATGCTAATTTATGCAAATTTATGCAAATTTATGCAAATTTATGCTAATTTATGCAAAAAAAAAAAAAAAAAAAAAAAAAAAAAAAAAAAAAAAAAAAAAAACAATCCGACGACTTATGCGCGACCGAGTCGTCGGTACGTCACGAACACGGGCACTTGTGCCCGGCGAGGTCGCGCGTTAGCGCGACCGAGACGTCAAAAAAATTTTTTTGCATAAATTAGCATAAATTAGCATAAATTAGCATAAATTAGCATAAATTTGCATAAATTTGCATAAATTTGCATAAATTTGCATAAATTTGTATAAATTTCCATAAATTTTCATAAATTTCCATAAATGTGCTAAATTTGCATAAATTTGCATAAATTTGCATAAATTTGCATAAATTTGCATAAATTTGCATAAATTTGCATAAATTTGCATAAATTTGCTAAATTTGCATAAATTTGCTAAATTTGCATAAATTTCCATAAATTTCCATAAATTAGCATAAATTTGCATAAATTAGCATAAATTAGCATAAATTTGCATAAATTTCCATAAATTTGCATAAATTAGCATAAATTTGCATAAATTTGCATAAATTTGCATAAATTTGCATAAATTTGCATAAATTTGCATAAATTTACATAAATTTGCATAAATTTACATAAATTTGCATAAATTTGCATAAATTTGCATAAATTTGCATAAATTTGCATAAATTTGCATAAATTTGCATAAATTTGCATAAATTAAATTAGTTACCGAGAAAAGCATTTTGCGCATATAAAAAATTTTTTCTAGTTATGTAAACAATTATTTTCCTAAAATTTAGGAATTTTACTAAGAATTATGGTTTAATATTTTAAGAGTGGGGTGTGGGAGTATATAACAGTCGCACATATTTTATTTTCACATGTGTAATTTTCTTTTCTTCTAAAATGGTAGGGGGCGTTTACAATATATATTCCGTTCGAATCATCAGCTCACCAGTTCCATCATGTTTCCCTTAAAGCGTGAACGAAAATTACAGTTTCTAACACTGACCGATACGCGGTGCAGGAAATACATAAGTGTCGTGGATATAGAAAATTTAAACCGCTGGGTTTATGTCTATTGTCGAGATTGCTACAGACAACTCGAGGACATGTACCATCTTTCCGAGCGGTTTGTAATTTTTGCACACCATCACCACACCCGTATTACGTACGCCTGCGATTCCTGCAATTCCCTGATGGCTGCGGGGATTTCTCCAGAAACTTGTCACGAGCCCCTTCAATCAATCTGTCTGACCTTAAAGCACATCTGATTAGTGTTTTTGTAAGCTGGGGTAACTGAGAACATTATTATTTAGTGTATGTCATAGTTAGTGTATGTAATAGTTTAGCGTAGCTTTTATTATTCTTGTATATCTTTAACACCGAAATAAATTTATATTCAGTTGATAAAGTTTTCTCTTACTGTTAACATGTGTCTCGAAGATATAAGTACGGCACTTGGTCGTTTTAATGCTAGGTTATTAACTTTTAATGCTAAGTGGTCTGGCGTTCACACACCCGAATCGCTTGCTAAAGCTGGCTTTTACTGGACGCAAAACAATGATTTTGTACAATGTTATTTTTGCCAGATTGTAATTGGCAAATGGGAACCGACGGATGATGTGCTTTCTGAACATTTAAAATGGTCGCCTAGCTGCTTATATGCTAATATTAGGGAAATGCTAGCTGATAAAGACTCTGTGGCATAAGTGTTGGTTTTTTTTTACTGGTCAGCAGTATTTTTTAATTTATAAGTGCAGCAGCAAACTGCAAAAACATCAGTCCGTTTTAATCGTTCAAGTGGTGAACATGCTGCCTATAAAGTTTCTGGTAGCTTTAGCAGCAATATATGATGGCGTTCTGTACGTTGCCCAACCACCCAGTTCCACAAATGCCTACATCACCTTTAATAAAACTACTAATACAACAGCGTGGATTAAGATGGATCCTGATACTTTAGAGGGTATTAAAATTCTTTCGACACCTGTTGGAAAACTTAATACAAGCAACACTCTATGGTTTAAAGTAAAGTTTCTTTATCCGAAAACTTCAATTGAAACTAACTGGCAGAGCATCGTTGTTCGTCCTGATACTGGCGCTACTAAAATTTCATCAGATCACAACTACTGTATTACATCTTTAATCTTAAATGTTTTACTGTTTATTATGTTATCTGTATTTATTCTATATAAACTGTATTTACTGAATTACAATTATATTGTACAGAAATAAAGTATTTAATATTTCTACTTCTTTTTCTTATATCGCAAGAGAGTGAAAGGTTAAGTGGTGGGAGATGGAGGTCAAGGGTCAGGGGGGTCAGGGGTCGGGGTTAGGGGTCAAGGGTCAGGAGGGTCGAGGGTCAGGGCTCAAGGGCAGGTCAATGAACTTGGGGTTAGGGGGGTCAATGAACTTGGGGTTAGGGGGGCAATGAACTTGGGGTCAATGACAGGTCAATGAACTTGGGGTCAATGACAGGTCAAGTGGTGGGGGGTGGCATTAGAACTCTCATTCTTTCCCTACTCAGGCTAATCACATGTATGTAGAAAAAATACTTAATACTGTTATTAAGTATTTACTCGATTTGAAATAGAAAGTAGTTCTTTGTCGTGAGGTTTAGAGCTGCACAACACGCGTCAACAAAGTACTCGACCAACACTGCGCGATTCGTGTAAGAATTTTCATCACTGCATGACGCAACGTTTAAAATTAACTATTACTACCGCAATAAACACGTTTTAAACAGTGTCGATAAGCAGCACGTCCCTGGGTTACTTTCTATCGCATATTTATGGTTGCTTTCCTTTTGCCTTGTCCCGCTGCTCCCCACCACCCCGCTGCGACGCCAATGTGGATACACGATTATTTTAGTGAAAAATCTGAATTTACGCTGAGAATTGATGGCTGAAACTCATTTAATCAATTGTTTATTAATATTATTATAAATTTGATGTTATTTATGTTCAGAGAATTCACTTTAGGTTTGCTGAAGTCGATTAAATTACACAAAAAGTTTGGTATTTTTATGGCCTTGAGAATATCTATACAAGATAGTCGTTAGTTAAAGTTAAACTATTCCAGCAGAAATATATCTACCGAAGTATTGAATCGACCCCCTTTTTGGCGGTATTTTGAAGAATAATTTTTTTCGACGTACTTATACAGGGTGTTCTGAAAAAAATAATCATCAATGATAATATCATAGATTCTGGGTGTGAAAGTGTATTGATTTAACCAAACTTACGTATAATACAAAAGTGCTTCGTTTCAGAGTTATGACGTTTTAAAGCAGATGGTCGATGCAATAGTTTTATTTAATACTTTGTCAAGTATTGCCATAATAATTATATTTTTATATTTTATTCTAAGAAATGTTTAATACATGGTGGCGTAATCGATATCATTTTGGGATTCAAAACTATTATAATGCCACGATAAGCAAAACTATATTCTAACAAAACTCAACAACCCATCACGTGTGCAGGCAAGCGGATGATAACGCTATCTTTTAACATTAAACACCTGTGTCTGCATTTCAATAAATATATTAAGCAGTTTAACAAAATTGGTAGCTGAATAGATCTTTTCAAGTTTTTCAGGGGTTGACCATAACCATAACCATTAAAATGTTAAATTAAAGTCTTGGCAACGCTAAATATGAGGTGAAATTGACTACTACGAGGTATAAACCTTTATTCTAGGCCTGCTTTATAAACTACAAGTCCTAGAGGTCGCGCTTGGGTATATTTCCATTTATTTCTCGTATTGTTTCCAAGGAACAGCGATATTTTCTATTAGCTCAGTTTAGACACAAATTCAGTATTTGATTTCTGAATAATATTACAAACGCACTATGATCCGCTCAATTATTCAAGCTTGTAATAAAATCAGCACCGGGGTCGGTAAAGTTTAACTTTCGGTTTGAAAAACAATTCTAAGTGTTTGGCTGATATTCGGGAATTATTACAAACGAACTATGATCGGCTCAATTATTGAAGTTTGTAATAAGACCGCATCAGAAGGGACAGTTAGCTTATTGAAGTTTAAATGTGACATTTTGATCTTTATTACAGCGGAACGCGTTTTAAAGGAAAACTTGCTTGGAGAGGGAACTACTTCCAGTTAGGGAATGCGCGCTTCGGCGCAAATAATTCGGAGGGGAAAGGTTAACGAACTGTTTTCGAGTTAAATTGTAAGGGCTACCGAACTGACAATAAAATTATTTTAACGCAGTTCAAAATAAGTTTGTTACAACTGTCAATCTGACAGTAGAAAAAATTAAGAATGCGTGCGAAAATGTAATGCAAAGTATTATAAATCGGTGGACTGCATTTGCGAGTGCGAAATGAAAAGTGCTTTATTTCTTTACTAATCGAATGTGGTGTAAGTTGTTTCCTGCATAGCGAAATAAAGTTAGTTTTTGAACGTACGCTGTAGTGCGTCATCCATATATAAAATTTTTATGATTTGAAAGTTAGGACTCCATTTTATTGTTCTGAAAGTCACGCACTGAATATGCGTCACATGTTGCTCGTTGCCTATATTAGTAGAAGTAGCATTTAACGACGGAACTTATTATCATTATTGTTCTTGAATCGCCAGTCACGACAATTTGTAATGTTATAACCACTTTATGAGCATTGTACTTTCGCTGTTCGTTGACAACTCAACTATTACCGATTAACCCTCCACATGGGAGAAGTTCTCCACGCCGACGAAGTTCTCCAGGTTCCCCTTCCTTGTCCATAACTGGAGCTCGTCTGACCCGCCTGCTGTGCTTAGCTGTGCTCAGATGTATTACCTGCTCGTATTTGGCGCTTGGCTTGGTCGGTTGTCTATACGCACTCCCCCCCTGGGGAAAAGGTTATTAACAGCTCAAATTCACCCTTTAATAATATTTATGAGATACACTACCCTGACTAGGTTTTCCTAATTCCTACAGGTGAATACTGGGATTAGATCACTATAGATGGCTGCAGTCGTAATCATTTTGAGAAATTATTGGAGAGGTTCAATAAATGTATTAAACCTCTGCTGTGTTTTATTTTACGAACTTTACAAAAAGGGGCTACAACGCTACGAATCACCGATTTCCTTTTTTTAAATTTAAAGAAACCAAAAATAAAAGCAAAAATCGATTCTATTTTGGTATGTTTTGGTAGTCTGTTCTAAATTTGCAGAAAAAAGCTATTTATTGATGTTGGAATTTTAGTTTCTGAATGTTTTATTTTTTACATTTTGTAAAACATAATTGTTGTTTACAAAATATTTCAACGATAGATAAGTACAAAATTGGTTATAGCTCCAATAATAATAACGCCAGACTACAGATCAGTTTCGCTTCAAATCCTCATTGATGTTGAAATAAATGGCAATTATTGGAACAATGTTAAAAGGCCATCAAGATAGGCACCAATTGAGTGCCTGTGTTTGATTTTGTGGGAATGTTTTGTCAGAATTTTACGTGCAGTATGAATATGAAGTCAAAAACTTTTTGTGCGATTTTAACATTACTTTACGGGTTTGTTGGTTTGGCTTGTTTTGAGTTTCATATCGGAAATCAGGTAAGCATTTAAGAAAATGTTTTTGTGAAATAACTAATTGTTTAATAAAATTAAAATTAAGAGAAAACACAGGTACCATACATGGTCGATCTTTTTCGTTTTTCACTAAGCGTTCCAGAAAAGTTTAATAACTGTATGCAAAATGCATGGGAAATTATATTGTTTTGATTTCATGTTCCCAGAATACTTTGGCTAAGATTAGTACCGTTTAATCACAAAAAAATAATTTTTGCATTTAAAATTAAGCAAAACTCTAAATAAATAATAAGAAATTTATACGTGTTCTTCTAATCCCAGAGTAACAATTAAATTTTCTAATGTTTTTCTAAAAAAGCGGTTGAGGATGCTGTCTTCTAAGCAGAAGTCCCGGGCTCCAATCTTGGGTTGGACAAAATATTGTTAAAACAATTTTTTTTTGTTATTAATTTAATTTTTGAATTATTTTCATCTTTTCATAACTGAAATTTTAATGATTTTTTATGCTATAATAATGAAATAGTAATCAATTCAATTATTTCAATACCTGAAGTATTAAATTTATAATTTACTGTACAATTCGTATTCTTTTTACTATTTGATTGTAAAACTGGTGTGAAAAATAAATAACAAACATTAAAAAAAAAGTTTGTTCCACTCTAGATTGGAACCAGAGACTTCTGCTTAGAAGACAGCACTCGCAACCGATTTTCTTCAAACAAATTACATTATTTTTTTGACTAATAACAATAATACAGTTGAAATTCTAAGCCAAAATATCCTGGGGACGAAAAATCTGTAAAAATATTATTTCTCATGCTTTTTGCGTACTTTTCTGGGAAACGGTGCACATACACGTATACATATTAAATAAAAAACTATTCTATAACAGAGAAGAAAACAGGCAAGTTTAGAAAGATTCGAAAACACATGTGGGGGACGTAATGTTCCAATTATTTTCAAATATACCAGCATGAGAAGTGAAGACACTAAACTACAAATGAACAGTACTATTACTGTGAAAAGGGATGTTTTAGAGGACATTTCAGTAAGCAATAGTTATTACGATTTGTGACTAACAGAATAAAAAGCCTGGTTCATGTTGAAATGTTTCTTTCAGATGGTAATTCGTATAGAGAGATGTAAGAATAAGGAAAATTTGGATACCTGCGAGCATTTTTACGATTATAGAACAGATAAGTTCTGTACGATTATTGTGTCAGATTCCCAACTATGGAGCCCTCTTTTCTCAGTTTATGAGCCCAGTTATAAGTGTCCTCTTAAGAAGGTAATTATGAAAAGAAATTCCTAATAGTAATAACTTTGAAAACTTACGCTGTTAATGGGTTACATGTTATATAATTTTGAGTTTTCGGCCTTTTTTATTTTTGTATTTTAATTTTTACTAATTTTGTTTGTATTTCTAAGTTATAAAACTTGTTTAATGACTAAATTTAAAAATGAGCGAAACACTTCGCCTGGACTTTCCTATACATTTAAATACATTGTTTTATATTTTCCAACACTTTCGATATACACCTGTCTAGACACGACTAGTTAAAGTAACTAGTTCTTATAAGTTGTAACATCTTGAAGCGGTTGAAGAAAGACCGACCGCTGCGCTGCAAGCATAAGGTTGGGTAAAATATTCGGACTGAATCAACGGAAGCGCGGAAATTGATATTTGAAAAGATATTAATAACTCGAGAAGTATTATTTTTAGCAAGAAATTACTCTTATTAATTTGTATTTAGAATTTCAAAACCTTTCTGATTTTAAAGCCAAAATGCCACGTTTCCATTTAAAAAAAAGTTATTTTTTACCGTGGCCGCCATATTAAAATTGGAAACTCAAGTTTTTTTCTTAAATACAATCGAGAAGAATTTACCCTACAACTTTGCTCTTGGGTTTGCGAGTCTATCTATTAAAATAAAAAAGTTAGCCTACACTGAACATTAAACGACTAGTACAAGAATACAACTGCTGTAGAAAGTATGTGAAATTCTTCCAAGGACAAAAAGATTATTAAGGGGCAAAAAATTCGATTTTTTGATTTTTTGTAACAAGATTCTCCTAGAGCAAACAAAACAAAAAACCAAATTTTTAATTTTTTTGCGAAAAAATTGGGGGGAGGGGGAACAGTAGCCCCTCTAAATATGATATTATCGAAAAAAATTTATTATATTCGGATTTTGCTATCAATGGTGAGCTATTTCACATTAACAGAAATATTTTATTGCCCCCCGTTAAATAAATAAAAGGGTACCAATTTTCAATTTTCAAAAATTCATAGAGGGCGTCACAGTGAAATTATAGCAATGCGCAAAAAAAATGTAGAAGATTCCCAGCTCTATCAGCTTAAAAAGATTGAACAGAAACGTGTGGGCAGTTTTTGTGATATTTTTTTGAAAAATTCCAAAATTTTGGAGTGATGTCATTGCGATCGTTTTTATATTTTCAAAATTAATTATATTTCATGGTATAGTACCCTTGAAGGGTACAGGGAACAAGATGTAGTTGATTCCAATCAGATAACTGGTTTTTGAGTAAATGGGCGTTAAAGTCAAAATGTTCAAAAATTCGTAGCGGCCGCCATTTTAAAGCTAGAGAGTTCGGTAAAAAATCGTTCGATTTGTCCTAAGCCCTTCTTTAATCTCCACTATTAAAATTTTCAAAATTCAGTTTCTGAAAAAAATCCTACCAAAAAAACATGTCTAACTTCCGCTTCCGGTTTCGTTTTTTTTAAAAGCTTATTTTGTCGGTGAATTTTTGATATACCCCCTCATTCCAAAGCACATCAAAATTGGTCCAACCGTTCCGGAGATATGGAGCGTAACCCACCCACCCACAGACATTTTTAAAAAATTACTTTTTTGGGGTCCATGGTCCCCCCGACTATTTCCGTTAAAATCTCAACTTAGAAATTTTGCATGAAATCAATACTTCCCTATACTGAAAGTATAGGAAAGTAAAAACTAACATTTACACACGCTTTGACCTGTTTGTTGTTAATTGTTAATGGACTATATTTTGAAAAATGTTATAATTTGCTATGTAGCAAAATGTTTAATTTAAATTTTTATTTATTCTTATCATTGCAAGATTATTCATGTTTACTTTCTCATACTATTACTTCCAATACGTAAATACAGGGTGCTTATTTTGTCGTGTAACCTCTTGACGCTTCAGAGTAGGCAACACACTTTACATGTCATAGGTTTCCTTATTATTAAAATATAATTTTATATAAATGAGAACAATAGTTTGCTGTAGGTTAAGCCTGCTGTACAATTATTTAATAAGAAAAAGTCAAACGAGGGTTTTCTTATTCACAGCAAACTATTCTTCTCATTTATAAAATTATATTTTAAAGGTAACGTAAGCTATGCCATGCAAGTTGTGTTGCATATTCTGAAGAGTCAAGGGGTTACACGATAAAATGGACAACCTTTATATTGTGCTCGTCTAAAAAATATCGATTTTGAAATTTTAACACCAACACCTATTGGAAATCGCAAAAATAAGGCTTTCATAAAATTTCGAAATTTCAATATTTTTTAAAATTTGGAATTACCAAGTTGAACAAAAAAAAGGTTTTTAAAACAATTCAAATCCTAATATTAAACTATGTGTTTTAGTCACTACGAGTTTGTAGACGTACTTTTGCGAAAGCCTGAAGGTTAACCACAAAGTTATTCTGTCGATCTACGTGGATCACCAACCCAACGGTCATGCATCCAACTACGCCCGACCAAAGCTTTAAAGACTGGCTTGTTCAGCAGCCACGGGAGCGATATATGCACCTATTGTTGTTTTGGAGATACTTTTAGAGCTTGTGCCTCTTCATATGATGATTGAGGTAGAGGTTCAAAAGCTAAATTATAGGTTGAAGTAAAATGGCCAGTGGAACGCCGAAGAAAGGTTCTTGGGACATGCCCTATGGACGTGTGCTATTTCTTACGATACGGACACGGCGAGAAGCAACTGCATGCCACCCTTGATCTCATTTCCCAAACTATTTATTTTGTTACTCCCAACAGGGAGGATTGGACCCAAATTTAGAACCTTTTTAAGCCTGCGGATCTAGTCTGATTTACAGACGGATCGAGGACGGAAACAGGGTCTATGGCGATATGCCTAGGGTAAAATGTTCGTTTTCTGTTAGCAGGTTTGCACAGTTTCCTATATTTTTGTTATGCTAGGCTAGACTGCGGTGAGCGGCCGTAGCTCAGTGGTAAGCGCGCGGGCTACCAATGCAGCGGATCCGGGTTCGATCCCCGGCCCGGCCGTTATCCCTCGCAAGGCAACGGGAAATCAGCGGGTTGATTTTTCCCCAGGAAAACCTCTCTGGAGAAGAAGTGCATGCACTTCCGGTGGTTCGGAGCCCACGTTAAACTGTAGGTCCCCTATGTCTGTCTGTGAAAATTATCTATCGCCGCGCACCAAACACAGTCATAGGAGAGAGGTAGCCAACTCCCTGAATAGGGTATGGCACTATAAGAAGAAGAAGGCTAGTCTGTGTTCAGGGAACCTCCATGTATCGATAGCCATGTTGTAACCAAACCAGTGATGGTTACAGACTGTCATGAGCGGAACCGCCCTAAGAAATTTGAAGCCCCCGGGCTAAGAATTTGTAACGCCCTAGCAGCAGTGGTAATTTTAATGTTCATACATGAGTCTAAAGTCGGGCAATGGGTGGCGGCCCGTAACCTTCTCGAACATTTTCTACCCAATTTTTACACAACCGTGCACTCACACTGTCTTATAACCTGATGTGTTTGGTATACCGACCTGGTACATTGATAGCTATGCTAGCGGTATATGTCTAGCTTCCACTAGTGGGCGTATTAACATATTTATGATCCAATATAGAAGATATATTTATGTAATGTAGTAGGTACTGTAAAGAATAACTATTTAAAACAATATATTCTGTAAGGCATTGCCCGTCGTCGTTTTGGACCTGTCGTCTTTTTTAGGCCCGGCGCCTTGTTGGTCCCGGCGACTTTTTGGTCCCGGTGCCTTTTTGGGCCCTGCGCCCAATGCTATAGCCCAATTAGCCCAATTGTTAGGATGGTACTGGTCATAAGGCACTGGACAGACTCGACTCATAATTGAGTTAAGGTGCTTTGGGTGCCTGGACCTAGTAACATTACTGGTAAAGAAGAAACTGATGCCTTAGCTAGAAGGAGCTGACAGCAGCCTCTCTTCGATGCAGAGCCAGCCCTTGTACTCCAGTTCAAAATCAGCTGAAGCTTGCATTTTAGAATTGTGTCGAAGCTCGTCAATCGAGAACTTTCGCCGGGGCGTTCCAAACAGCTCCTACGCTTAAGTAGGAAGAATGGGTTTTGCGACTGGTCATGGTTTCTTAACAAACATCTTTACACTATGGTTAACCTCAAGTGTAGGTTCTGTGGAAAAGAGGAGGAATCTTTCCTCCATCTTATCACTCATAGCCCAGGCTATCGGTATTCAAGCTCAATCCCTTTTAGAAGCCAGCCCGACCTTTGGTATATTTACTGGTCTGTATGAAGACAATCCTTGAAAAAGCGGCGGACGTACAATGAATAAATAAGGCTTAAGTGCTGCGGGTTTCCGCGCAGTGCCGTAAGAATTAGAAAAGGTTTGTTGGTTTCACTATTTTTCAATGACCACAATTTCGTAAATCTGATGATAAAGGACGCCAAGACAAATTGAATGTTTGTTTTCCAAACTCTCTGTCATCAAAGTGCTATTGTTCTTAGAAGAACACAATGTTTTGTATAAAAGTATTTTTAAAACCAAAAGTCTAGTGGTTAGAGTCTCAGGCTCTAGAGTTAAATTCCGTAGGCAGTAGGTTCGAATCTTCTGCACGCCGGACGTTGTGCGATTGCGTGTATGTTGGGTTGCATGTCTTTTCGGGGTTGCGTATGTTAGACCGGTGAATAGCGCAAGTACGCTAAGCTCGTGTGAGGAGGGATGGGAGTCATGGAGTTGTGCTCACGCACAGCCCCATTTTTTTTGTAAACAAAAGATATTATTGTTATTATAATAATAATAGCAATAAACTTTTGTATTTTACGTAAGGATAATACGACTCTTTGTGTATTAACAAACACAATTTTATGATAATTTATAATAAACTTATTTCTGTATTCTAGTTTACACTGTTTTCTTGTTCTTGCTTTGTCTTTTGTCTATAAGTTGTTCTTGTTCGGTAAATATGTCTCTATTCTGGCTTAAACTGTCTTCTTATTCTTGCCCTGTATTATCTTCAATAAGTTGGTATGGTTCCGGTTTTCTAGCTTACGTTATCTATTTGTTCTGTAAATTACACGAAATTAGCTCATGTTCAAGGTGATGAATAGGTAGGTGTAATTTAATGTGGTAACAAGCAACTAAACTGAATAAATTTTAGGATACTTACCGAGCAATCAACAGCACAATAGACGTCGCAGCTTTCCTGTTGTTTCCTATGGATAACTGGTATTGGCGTGTAAATGTTGAGCTTCACGATACAGATACAAATAAAATGCTTATGTGTATGAAAGCAGAAGCACATATAATTACTAAATAGCAAAACTAGAGCAATATTTTACGACTTACAGGTATTTTGTGAAGTACGTATAGGCAACCCATTTTACTCATTTTAAAAAATTTTAGTTTTCACAGTAGAACATTTAAGTTCTACTGTGAAGACAACAAGCAGGTAATTCTGCTACTTCACACAATCTTACAAAAGATGAATTTTAATCAAGATCTTCTTAAATGCACGTGCAAAAATAGCAATATGTAACTCTTAACACAAACAGTATGGATTTCCTATACGTTAAAACATAAGTATTTAATTACCTTTTTAGCTAGTTTATTACTATGTGGGTTAGTTATGTATGTGTGATTCAGTTTATATAATTTTGAATTAAAATTAAGAAAATGCAAATAATATAAAGTTTGTTAAATGTTACCTAATAAAAAGTATATTTCCTCTTACGCTTCGTTTTGTTATACG
Source organism: Ctenicera cuprea (assembly GCA_958336395.1). Classification (NCBI taxonomy): domain Eukaryota; kingdom Metazoa; phylum Arthropoda; class Insecta; order Coleoptera; family Elateridae; genus Ctenicera; species Ctenicera cuprea. The sequence continues at coordinate 7,785,230 of OY284493.1, forward strand.
TTATTGTATTTTGTTATTAAGTACCTAATTAGGCACTGTAAGTCGACCAACGCAAAACTGACTTTAAATATGGCGTAGGTCGTAAGCCTTAACAGCAGTGTCCGTTTCAGCTTTACACTGAATTCACTGTTCCGTTGTTCCAAGCAGCGGCCAAAATGTAGTAGCGCCATCTCTTTGCGTTCTGCGCAAAGAATGATTCTGACAGAAACTTTTAGTGCGCGAAAATTACTCTTACGAAAAAAAGTTTTCTAGGAGATAAATGCTTCTACGAGAGAACTTTTTGCGAGAGAGAATTTTTTTATGAAAGACTTTTCTCTACCAAAAATTCTCAATTATTTTCTTTTTTTCATTTAAAACAATTCTCTGTCAACAAAAAGTTCGGCCTCTCATAACCCCGTACGCCAGATTTGTCAGCTCCAGGCGTTTTCTTTGAGGATATTTAAAAAGAAGGTGTTCCCCAGGCGTCAATTGTAGTTTTGAAATTAGCCATTTTCGAAGTTCAAAACATTCCTCTTACGGAGAATGCGAGAATGCAGCAATTAACGCTTGAGGTCATCATCTAACGACATTATTTATAAAATTTAGTTTAATTAATGTTAACTCTTATTGTTTCTAAACAAGTTTTAATAATAAAATGTTACAATAATTGTCTGCCCAATTTTCTATTTCTTTACAACAAAATCTGGGATATGTTTCTGGCGGGCCCAGTATATGTCGTAGGCAAATGGTTATTTTAGCAAATTAAGCAAATAGCGGTTGACTGTGCAAATTGAGAGCGCGGCCATTCTATTAAAAACATTCCAGAGGGCATAAACAGTAGCGTATTTCACCATGTACACAATAAAAATGAATTAATAAAAGCGGCCAGTAGTTCTATTTGCTCAGTCAGAATCTGTTTCCCTAGACAGATGGTATTTGCCTAAAATAACCATTTGCTCGTTACGTATACAGGATGAGTCAAAAGTAACGCATTAAAATGTCTATAACTTCGTAAATATCGATTATATGTACAGGGTGTTAATGAATTGTAGGGACAAACTTCTACAGCTTGCAAAACACAACCAAGCAAACAACTATTGTTAATAAATGTGTGGTCAAAAGTGTTTCCTTTCAGGGATAGAGCTTCTCAAAGATTCTTTAAGAAGCGCCTAAATGTAGGCAACTCAATTTACTACCTACTATTTGTTTCCATAACTACGGAAGTTAATACAGGATACATAAAGCCCTCTTTCCCACTTTTCAAATACAAATTAAATTTAAAATAAATTAATTAACAAATTTTTTCAAAACTAAGCAATAGAAGAAACCAAAATTACAAAGCAAATATCACTATTTAAAAAATTTACAATAACTAATTCAAAAATAATTATCAAAAAAATAACGAAAAAAAGATTTATAAAAGGCACAGAAAGAAACGAATGCAAGAAAAGTCAAAAAATATCACAAAAATATCGAATTGTGTCAAAATTGACGTTATTTGAATGCATGTACGTCTAGATAGTTTTTTTTTTCAAAATTCCGGATGACTTGTGCAAAATAATTGAAAATGCTATTTGGGTTGCCTATTTTCAGGTACTTCTTAAAGAATCTTTTAGAGGCTCTGTTTTCTAAAGGAAACACTTTTTACCACACATTTATTAACAAAAGTTGTTCGCATTGTTGTGTTTTGCAAGCCCTAGCAGTTTATCCTTACAATTCATTAACAGCCTGTATAAAAAATAGCTTTATTATAAGTTGTTTGTCAAACTCCAGGGCATACGTTTTCTATATTTAGTTTTTTATACGCTTAGTTATTTGGTTGGTCAACTTTCTTTTTACTGCGCCTTATATTTTTTGAACGTTTTTGGATTCAGAAATTGTTTCTCTTTCTGGTACAATATTTGTTTCATGCGGTTACAAAACAATCATTTTGAATGAAATACCTTTGAAGTTCAACAATTTCTTAGTTGCCATAGCAACCAATTAAGGAAACTTATAATAACTTGAAATCGATACTTTAACTGTCATTATGCGTTACTTTGTACTCACCCTGTATACCTCTGCGTTTTACAATTCTATGTTCATTTGTATATGCAAACTAAATTTACTGAAATATTTCAAATTACTTTCGCTGTTTGCAATAATAAGTATAATCATAACGAGTACTTTAATACGTAAGATTGCATTTCCGTCACGGATTAAATTCAGCGATTAGATAATTGAATTTAATTTTCTGTCCAATTACAGTAAAGTCGATTCCTAGTCGACTATACACAATTACTATGTATTCACTAGCTGTACTTAACGGATGATCGATCAATTAATCGATTTTTTATAATTAATCAATAATCGATTTCAAAAGACCCATTTCTGTTTACACTAGGTTTAACTGTTTAACCGGAAATACTTCCGGTTTTTAAATTTTCGTAATCGCTTCGTTTCTAGCAAATGTAAGCCACAAAACTACAATAACTCCGTTGGAAACGTTCTGTAAAAATGATGGTTTAAACTAGAGGGTGTCCACCCTTATAATGCAAGGAAGGGAAACGGAAACGTCACTTTAAATTGAGATACTGTTAGGGTCGGTTATCCATTTATTTGTTGTTCCTGTGACCTTTGCGTGTAAACTTTAAAAAGTGATCGAACATTATTTATTCTTGTTTCCGTTATAAATTAATAATATGAATTTTAATATAAGTGTGTTTTAATGACTTTTAGTGCAACGGATAGTATTTTTGGTAAGTGTGAAACAGACATTCGTTTTCACTACTTTTAGAAAATAGTAGTTTTAAATGTTAAAATCATATTTTATTAAATAATTTCGATCCGGAGATTTGAATAATAAAAATATAGACTAAAAAAAATTACATATGGGTAGAAGGGGGTGTAGGTACGTTCTTCGAACGTCGTTCGACTTTGATGAAACTTCATGTTTGGAAATATCGAAAACGGGTACAAATAGTTAAACCAATAGTAGATTTGCCCACGTAGAATATAGTGGTGCATACATTTTTTCAAAAAGCATTCAGGTTTTTTAAATTAAAAATTTAATTTCGTATATAAATAATATAAAATTTTGTTTGAGAACTGCTGAGAATGATATAAAATGCATTTAAACTCTACAAGATTATTATTTATTACATAATTCTAGTTTAACCTCAAAAAACGCGATAACATATCTTGCTGGTGATAAGAAACTTTTACTACATTAATATTTTTTACTCTCGCTTTCAGTTTGAACATGTTTTTGAACTTTTAATTTTATTATTATTCTGCAGTACTTAAACAATTTTAGGCCAAGTTTTCAATAAGTATTTTCTTGTAGCTTAAGGGTCCTTTTAGCAAATGAATTTTTCTTCTGGTTTGTATATTCTGTAATCAACTATGAGTTTTAAATTTTTAATATTTGTACCTTTTGATATACCCTGTATATTAAAAATTTATGGGAAAAATGAACTTGCAAAAAATCAAAATTGGAAGGTATTTCCAAAATCCGAAAAGCTGCAAAATTAAAGCTTTCGAAAACTTATGAAAATTATTTAAAACAAAATTAATACTGCCGTTGGAATTTCTTTAAATTATATGATCAAATAAAAGTGCGGCGGCGCTGGTTAAGAGCTGCGTTTTTCAAACTTTTTCAGAAAGTATCCTGTATTTTTAAAACTTTTTTAAGCACCCTAATCCATACATATATAAAAGCTCAAAGGGTATTTTTCTCCGGTTCCTCCAGCGGCTACTGCTTCACCAATTTGGACCATTTTTTTTTCATTGAAAGGGGTCTATCCTCAGATGGAACATGAAACATTTTTATATTTTTATTCTACGTTGATTTTTTATTAATAATTATTTTAATTTATAATATATATGGAAGTCTGCTAGACGCGCTTCACTTGAGGCGCATCTACACTAACACCGCGTCTCATTATTGGAACTAATGCATCACGTGACTTAGCATTTCGCCGGTTCTGTCAACGCTCAGTCTGTCAGTGCATTGTGCGCTGGGGTAACACTAGTACATTATTATAGGTAAATAATAACATGCAAACCAATTATTCAAATAAGTTTTCAGTGTGTCAAAATGAGGACAGATAACAGATCAAAAGAAATTAGGAATATTTTGCATAAATGTGGGTCAGGAAAGGCTTTTTAGGGAGTTACAACCTCCCGAAGATGGAACTAATTATTAAAACAGCAATGTCACAAGCGAATCAAAAATTATCGATAATTCTGCTATTTCTTTGACTAGAAAATTGTTTTAAAAATAGTGTTGTTACTACGAAACATCGCGAGTCCGAAGGATCAGTGATGTTACCGCGTATCAATACAAAATTAACCCCCCTAAATATTGTTGCATATAAACATTATGTTGTAAATCTTATCTTGAGTAATTCAGCTTAAACAAAAATAGTTAAACGTCTTCCATTTATTAAATAAAGAGGAATGAATTTTCGATAATTAAAAATTCATAGATAGAGGCGTCACAAAGAAGTTAGCGGATGGGACACAAACCATATTGTATCTCATCTCTATTTTTATAAGCCTATAAAATTTAAAAATAATCGGTGGTTTTAGAGCAATTTTTTTTTGAAACTGTCAAATGTTTTTTATGACTTAACAGTTTCAGCAGTTCTCGTAGCTTGTACCATTGCATACCCTTAGGGCATTTTCAATATCAAATTAGATAACTCGTTTTTGACTAAATAGGCGTTATAGCTGAAAGTTTTGAAAATTCACAAAAGGCGTCGCAGAAAAAATAGCAGGCCGGGACACAAACCAAATTGTAGCATATCTCTAGCTCTTTTAGCCTACAAAATTACAAAAAAAATCTTTAAGCAGTTTCTTAACAATATTATTTTGAAAGTTTTAAAAATATTTTTAAAAGTTTTTATTTTTTAAAACTTTTTTAGATATTAATAGTGTGTTTCCTTAGAGCTACAGAGTGGATAGGAAAACCCCGGCCACTTTTCTGGCGGCGGTCAAGAGTTGGCGCTTTAGTAAAGAAAAATTAAATTAAAATACTGGCAACAACGCAGAATACAAGACGTTTTAGTTGTTTTGATTTAATATGGGGCGTATTTAATAACTAAAACTTTTTGGATTCCGCGTTGTTGCCAGTATTTTAATTTAATTTTTCTTTACTAAAGCGCCAACTCTTGACCGCCGCAAGAAAAGTGGCCGGGGTTTTCCTAGCCACTCTGTATTACAATAGCAAATTTGATGCCGATCTGCTTATGAGTTTTTGTGCAATAAGGCGTTAAATTCAACATTTTTAAAAACTCGTAGTGGCCGCCATTGTAATGCTAAAAACTTTTGCAAAAAAATTGTTTGATTTTCTCTAAGGTCTTTCATCAGATACCCCGTTCAGTTTAAAACAATCCGGTTTCGAGGAAAATGCTACTAAAAGAAACAGATTTTTAAAAGCTTATTTTGTCGGTTAATTTTTGATATACCCCTACGTTCCAAAGCTCATGAAAATCAGACCACCTCTTGAAGAATTATGATTAAAATCCGGATTTATATGCACGAACAGTGTTGCCAGCAACATTTTTTTCTGCTACAATATGAAAAACATATTGTACAACATTGCTGGTGTCTTGAATAAAGATTGCATTTGTATGCACTAACAGTGTTGCCAGGCATGTTTTCGCTGCTTGAACAGGAAAATTATATTTGGCACCACTGTTAGTGCATACAAATCTAGTATTTATTCAATTCACGAGCAGTGTTGTAAAATATGTTTTCCTGTTGTAGCAGAAAAACATAACTGACCACATTTTTTAAATTGTATTGAAATATCAACGTAAATGGGTGTGAAGTGTCATCTACAAAATTGTCACGTTTGCCACTGACTCGTGGCACCCATGGTTCTACCCTTTTGATTGTTAGCTTGGTTTCTGGGTAATACCATTGTCTATACTCTAAAGGTATATAATCAAAGGTAATACTAAAGGGGAACGGGGGAGGGGGTACCAGTAACATTTTTTGAGCATATCGTCTGCGTCCTTGTACTGGAGCTTCTGTTCTGGCTACAGCGAATCCCGGAAAAAAATCACCGGAAACAAGCCACGGAAAATAAGACCCCGAAAAAAAAGACTCCGGAAAAAAGTCACACGGAACAAGTCACGCGAAACAGAAGTCACCCGGAAAAAATTCGCCAGGAAAAAAGTCGCTAGAAATAAAGTCATTTGGAAAAAAATCACCTGGAATAAAAGTCACTGGAAATATAGTGGTTGGTTTATGATCAGGTAAAAGTTTTAGGTTAATTGTTTCCAAGATGTAATGTCAGTCACTTGTTTCGGGGGGATTTTTTCCGGTGACTGTTCTTCCGGTGACTTTTTCTGTGTGAGTTTTTTTTTGAGTGATGTTTTTCCGGGTTACTTTTTTTTGTTATTTCTTTCCGGGGGACTTTTTTCCGGTGACTTTTTTCTGGAGCCTTTTTTTCGGGTTTTTTTCCGTGAGTGTATTCTGGTGACTTTTTTCCGGTTACAGCTCTGTAACAGATCTACTCCCTTGTCGCTTCACTTACTTGTGGCTAACACATTTTGTTATCTGATCCCAAATTATCTTTTCCCGTTAAAACAGAAAAAAATAAATTGATTTGTTTAGTCTTTATCGGCTTTTATGTAAGGTTCAATGAGTTATTATCTGTCAGACTACGTAAGTGATTATAATACAATCTTCATATAGGTAGAGCGATTTTTTTTGGCATCGACTTTCCTGTCAATTCTTGTTTACTCCTTTTACTTTTATTTATTTCTACATTGAAGTGGTGGTTGAAAGTAGGTAACACAAATTAACATTGCTAACTGCATGCATAATGATATTAATAATCGCATATTTGAGAAAATGAAAAACTTTTGCGAAATTTGAAGTCTCACCAATGTTAGTTTAACTTATAAATGAAAATTTTATAGTGGGGAAATCATTTAGCTTCATTTTCGTTTAACTGAAATAATTTTAATTCGACGAATTCACAATTACTTAGTTTGTCTGTATTATCATGTATTATGTAATGTTCATTAGTATGATAAACAAAAACCCGAGTGAAACCAACTCAGCACAATAATAAACAAAACAATATATTTACGGTATGAATGAAAACGACAACGGAAAAATGATAATGGCAATTGAAAATTGTTGATAATACATTTCCTGTTCCCTTCCATAACGGACGGACTTGCTTTTAAATACAGCAAGGATACGGATATCCTGTATGTGTCCTTTATATTAGTGTTTATTACATATGCGATGGCCCATTCCGGTTTATTCATACTTTGATTTTTTGTTTTTAAACATTATACAGTTCCCAGTTAGCTGTGTTTCGTGTACGAGTGATCTGCTAACTTTAAAAATATTAATTTGTGTACGTGGTAAGCTCACGTTTAACGTTTGGATTTGTTTTTTTAAAGCACTTTACTACCACCTGTTTACACAAAAATTGTACACCTATTTAGCTTTCGAAGCTTTATTTTCAAGCCGGAAATCTACCTGTAGCACCTAATTAAAATTAAAATTCTTAGTCGGGTATCCAGGTAGAAATTCATGACAGTACACTCACTACCTATATCCCTTCAGGTTGAGAGAAGAAAGTATAACTGTAGGTTAACATTTAAGCATCGAAGATAAAAATCACAATTAAAATCTTAACTTTCACTTTAAAGCTTTAAAGTAAAAGAAGGCTTGAATATCTCCTCGCTATCATTTTTACTTTCCCATACTTCTACTTAAGTTAGGAAAGTTATGATTTCATGCAAATTTTCGAATTTCAGATTTTAACGGAAATACGCGTTTTGGGGTCCAAGAAACCCAAAAAAGTGTTTTTAAAAAAATGTTGCAGGTAGTTCTTTGTAAGGTCGTTTATCGTAACCGGAAACGGAAATTAGACGAGTTTTCTTGGTATAATTTTTTTTGTAAACATTCTTTTGAAATTTGAAATACATAGCGTTGTAGTGCATGTAAAAACAAATCAATTGTTTTTTTTTCAAAATGCAGTATCTTGAAAATAAAGGCCGCTACAAATTTGTGAAAATTTTAACTTTAATGCCTGATTACTCAAAAAAACAACATCCAATCACTATAAATTATTATATTATTTGATAGCCCTTAATACGTATAATCAAGTGATGATAAAATATTTTTGGAAAAATGAAAATTGTAAATATACTAGCCGCTCAAAGTTTTGTACATTTTCAAAAAAAATTACCTCAAAAACTGCACACAACATTTCTTAAAATTTCTGAGCCGATAGAGCTTGCAATGAACAACAAATTTGTTTTCTTACTATTCTCCCAAACTTCTCTCTGACGCTCTCCAAGAATTTTTGAAAATGTTGGAATTGACGTGTTTTCCGCCTATCAATTTGCTCTAATAAAAAAAAGATGTTTTATTCTTTGCATATTTTTGATAACTCTATAAATAAAGTTATTATAAGCATTTTTGATCCACGCATTATATCGCTTTTATGTAGTCAGCGAGCGCGCCCTGTACGTAACCAACGCACGCCTTGAGCCTGGAGCGAGCGGCTTGTACCGGCTTGAGATGACTAGTATATGTAAACTCCCACAACTTCTTGACGCGAGAAAATTTAAAACGTAAAAAGTATGAGAAACTACCAGCGACCTGCTTCGCTCATTTTTAAGTACGCTTTAATTACAAATAGATAACATTTATGTACAAATCTAAAAGCAATTAAAAATAAAAAATTTGGAAATTTGTTAAATCTTATACCTTTAATTATTTTATAAGGAACGTTGTTCGTTTTCATATTCCGCAGATTTTCCTAACGGTTGGTCCGATTCTGGGGATATTTGAGATGTGAAATGTATACAAACGCATTGAAAAGCTAAAGAATAATTGAAATCATGTGCTCTAAAAATATAAAAATTGTAAAAGTTTCCAAACTTTTGAAAAATTTAAAAAAATTATTGAACAAAAACTGCTCAAACCATTTTTTAAAACTTTGTGGGTCGCATAATGTGTAAATAATTTTCAACCAGATTAAAACATTAGAAAAAAAATGATACTTTTTAACACCAACTACATGTTTTCCGGAAGTTACGTAATTCCATCTACGCTTTTCAATTAGCCCTAGTTAAAAAATATGGTTTACATTTTTTGCTTATTCTTGAAAACTTTTCAAATAAACTATTTACAACGATTTTTGGTCCGCAGTCTAGCGCCTTACGTGAGTAGGTAATACCAAGTACCGTACACTGTTGGACGACGTATAGTTATGCTTATCGATATTTTTGACAATCGATACATTACCGCTATTTAGTTTTTACATCGATACGATATTTATAAAAATAATCGATACCGATCCGATACCATATTTTCACGGTTCGTGCTCTCTTACACTCGTAGCTGGCAGCCCTAAGACTAGACACAGCGCGACAGGTGGCGACAGAGACAGACGCAAATGCGCAAGGAAAGGAAGTAAAGAGTAAAATGTTTCAGATCTTTTATTAGTACCATGCGTAAATGATGTAAATTTCAATCACGTATTGGCGCGAGAATATTTAAAACGTAAAAAGTACGAGAAAGTACCAGCGACGTGTTTGACCCACTTTTATTGTAATTTTCATTATTCACATACTTAGGAATGAGTTCAAATTTGATTTTCTCATAATATTTTACCATGTAACATCCTCTATAGGTATTTAAACTTTTGAAATCAACGTTATCTGTAATTATACTGAGCAAAGAAAATCAAAATCCATTCGTCTTTTAGGCAACGCAATACTAACGAAGATAGAAATGGTGGGTAATGGATATCCCTATAGGTATGAACACCCTGTAAATCTGCCTTGAATTTTAATCATCTTTCATATACAACACCAAGAAAAATTAAAAAAAATTACAATTTCTTCCCCCTGCACTCCCTGAAAAACAACAATATTGAGTCACCTGTGTGCTTTTTCGGCAAATGTTTATGTTGCAGTCACTACCGATGCTACAACTTGGTTATTGCTTCAATTCTGGCGGGTCGGAAAAAATAAGCAACATCTTCCGTTTAAAGTGTATTTTTCGCGCTGACATGAGAATGTGTCACAGCACATTTTATATAATTTCTTTTAATAAAAATAAAGTAGTATAATAAAAGGCTGGGATTTTTAGACACTCTTATTATTAAAAATCTGTCGGGCAATCACCACTAGAACGATCTTTGCACATAAATGTATAAAATAAATAATTCTGAATATTATTTACATTTACTTTACAATAATTAAAGCAATCGCGAATTAATTAATAAAACTAGCTAAACTACGCCCCACAATATTTTTCTTAAAAAATGGGGTAGCAAATTTATAAATTATAAAATCGAAAAAAAAAAGATTATTGTTTCTTAAATAACTGTGGCTACTGTGCGGTGTTTTTCTGGAGGATGCTCTTCCGGTATATTTTTTCCGGGCGGGGAGGGGGGGATTTTCCTAGATTATATTGTAGTGGTCCAAATAAAGTCTTCCCTGTAGCTGCTTTTTATAACTTTTACTTGCAACTACTTTTATAATTTTTTCCGACCTGTTTTTCTGTTAAAAATTTATATTTAAAGGCATGCTTTTTATACTGTGTGATTGAAAATAGTTTCATTTGTATTATAGTTAACAAACTATTTATTGCAGATCTAATTAATTTTTACTAACCTACAGAACAGAATAAAAAGGCTTCTTATGACACAGTGGCGTAACTTCAGATTTTGGGCCCGGAGGCAAGATACCTAAAGGGCCTTGGCCCCATTTTCAAAAAAAACTTTAATAATAAAGTAATTGATAATAAGAACAATTTCTTTAATAGGAAAAAAATTATTTGCAGTCTAGTAAATGAAAATAAATATATTAAAGCCGTGTCTAATTTTCTGGAGTTAATGTGTCTGGGTCGGTACCAAAAAATGTGGGTGTTGTGTTATTACTAAATATAATCTCACTTCAGTATTTTTTATTGTATAAGTACATACTTATTTACATGGAATTTAAAATGCTTTTGTTGAATATAAAAATAAATACTGTCGAAAATCAAAAATTTTTATTGAAAAAACTTCGCAATAGAAAAATAAAGAAAAAACAAACTTGTGGCTCGTGGCAGGGCCCCCTTAGGCCTCGGGCCCGGGGACGTTGCCCCCTCTGTCCCATGGTAGTTACGCCACTGTTATGACATTTTATTTCAAGCCAAGCAAATTTGTTTTTAAACTCGGCCTCGAGTAATTTGTTTATTCCTGTACGAAATTGAACCCCGTCACACTTTTAGAACTAAGTAGTGGTTTCTATTCTTATCTTTTGTTCATCTTCTATGTAGAAACAGCCGATGTCGCGTTATTTACCATTACACCACCATATCGTATACACCCACTCATTTAGTCATTTTATATTAATCTGAAAAGGCTTGTCACGTAAATAGCACATTGTTATCAGTTGCGAATAGGCTCCGTCATACACACATTAGTTCCTGTCGATTCTTCCGGTCACCTGTCACATCATACATACACACAAAGCTGAAATGACTTTTAGATTAAGCAAGGGAGATTACAAAACATCTTATGATATGTATACGATTTTTTTGTCGCAGTTTATCGACTCGTTTATTGTGTGTATGACAATTATAGCGTATGATGTTCAGATAAGGTCATAACTGGGAAATTTTCAGCGCAACAAAACCAAAAGCCTAATAAAATCTTTCAATCAGGACAAGTTAATGTGTATCTCAATGTTTGTGCGTTGCTGATAATTATATAAGGGAGTTCAAGTTGTAAGTAAAAAGTGTATTAAAAATATTCCCATAAATATCATTAATAAAACTTGATAAAAATGAATTATAGAATTACCACAAAATCCGATAATATAGGAAATAAACTTTTATAAATTGGGCCGCCATTTTCGAATGGTGAGATATATTGAAAAACGTAAATACAAAAATTGTTCAGTTTAATGGAACCTTTAAAATGAGGTATCACTTGACCCCTCGTCCCGTTTAAGATTTTTCTTTGTCTTCATGTGGTTTATCGTTGGAAAGCCAATTTAATGGACTTTAACTATTAATACCAATTTTTTTGGTACAATAGTTCATGTGCGGTTAGGAAAAAGTTTATATAATGACCGCTTTTTGATATGATTGGCCGCCATTTTGAAACAGTTTGAGTTAACGATATTTTCTTTTTTATTTAGTTGTTAGGTTTAAAAAAAATCTTTTAAATGAGGTATGACTTGATCCACCTTTGTGTTTGAAAATCTCGAAAGACACCCTTAGCCCTCCATAAACTACCCTATTCAGAGCTCCAAAAAATTTAAAAATTATTTTTATTGAATACCTTGTAAACGATCTATATAACAAATTTTGTATCCCATCTATCTAGGTTCAATAGTTTAGCCGTAATAGATAGTGCAAGCTTTCGGGCAATTATTCGATTAGGGAATTAGGTTGGTGTTGCCTTAAGTTTTTCCTTAGTTTTACCTACTAAATTTAGCATAAAACATCACTGGAAAAAACAACGTCGGAAACAATTCCTGAAAAAATATTCCCCGGACAAAAGCCCCTAGAAATAAAAGCTCAAGAAAAAAAAAACCCGGAAAAAATATCATCGGAAAAAAAAACAGAAAAAAATCTTTGATAAGAAACTGATACATGTTTTAGCAACGAGCCCCTGAAAAAAACCACAGAAAAAAATCCGCATAAGGTAAAAGCGTTGGTTAAAAAAGCTCCGGTAACAAAAGCACCCATAAAAATAACACTAAAAATAGCCCCTCAAAATCCCCAGAAAAAACTTAAAAAAAAATTGAAATATGCAAAACAACTTTTGGCCCATCCATTCAGGGATGTGCTTCAACGGGAGATTTTCAAAATAATTTATTTAACTGCCAATAAACCTGTATTGTAAATCGTTTGTTTATCGACAGTTTTGTTTTTGTAAATTAAAAAATTGTTTAGGTTTAAATTCTTTATTTGAAAATGAATTTCGCGCCACTAAAATAATTCCAAACAAATAAAAAGTGTAAAGAAATTATATTACTTACCATGAATTCATTAACTAATTAATTACATTGGTCTTGTTTAGAAGCAACAATTTTTTTTCTCAAATATTAGTTCTTTTTGAACTACGGAGTGATCGGCCAGATATAAGCAAAAAGTAGTTTTCAGGGTATTTTTCTTCAAGAGCTCCTTTTTGGAGAAATTTTAACCGAGCTGTTTTTCCGTAGAATGTGTTTACCAGGGCTTTTTTCCAGGAATTTTTTCCAGGGCCGTATTTTTTAAGGATGTTTTTTGTAGCGTATTTCTCGGTAAGTTTTTTTTATGGAAGATTTTTCGGTTTTTAATTACAAATTTCAAATCTTATATGTGAGGACGTTGCGCCACTATCTGTGAAGTTATGTAGCTGAATAATGTTTAGTATTTTTACTTTCCTATACTTTCAGTATAGGGAAGTATTGATTTCATGCAAAATTTCAAAGTTGAGATTTTAACGGAAATAGTCGGGGGGGGGGGGGGTCCATGGACCCCAAAAAAGTAATTTAAAAAAATGTCTGTCGGTGGGTGGGTGGGTGGGTGTGTTACGCTACATATCTCCGGAAGGGCTGGACAGATTTTGATGTACTTTGGAATGAGGGGGTATATCAAAAATTCACCGACAAAATAAGCTTTTAAGAAAAAAACCGAAACCGGAAGCGGAAGTTAGACATGTTTTTTTGGTAGTTTTTTTTTTTCAGAAACTGAATTTTGGAAATTTTAATAGTGGAGATTAAAGAAGGCCTTAGGACAAATCAAACGATTTTTTACCGAATTCTCTAGCTTTAAAATGGCGGCCGCTACGAATTTTTGAACATTTCGAATTTAACGCCCATTTACTCAAAAACCAGTTATCTGATTGGAATCAACTGCATCTTGTTTGGTGGCCCTTCAAGGGTACTATACTATGAAATATAATTAATTTTGAAAATATAAAAGCGATTGCAATGACATCACTCCAAAATTTTGGAATTTTTCAAAAAAATATTTCTCAAAAACTGCCCACATGTTTTTGTTTAAACTTTTTAAGCTGATAGAGCTGGGAATCTTCTACAATTTGTTTTTTTTGCGCATTATTATAATTTCACTGTGACGCCCTCTATGAATTTTTGAAAATTGAAAATTGGTACCTTTTTATTTATTTAACGGGGGACAATAAAATATTTCTGTTAAAGCAATATAGCTCATCATTGATAGCAAAATCCGAATATCATAATATTTTTTTTATACTTTAATATTTAGGGGGGCTACTGTTCCCCCTTCCCCCTTTTTACAAAAAATCAAAAAATCGAATTTTTTGCCCCTTAATAATCTTTTTGTCCTTAGAAGAATTTCACATACTTTCTACAGCAGTTGTATTCTTGTACAAGTCGTTTAATGTTCAGTGTAGGCTAACTTTTTTGTTTTAATAGATAGACTCGCAAACCCAAGAGCAAAGTTGTAGGGCAAATTCTTCTCTATTGTATTTAAGAAAAAAACTTGAGTTTCCAATTTTAATATGGCGGCACAGTAAAAAATAACTTTTTTTAAATGGAAACGTGGCATTTTGGCTTTAAAATCAGAAAGGTTTTGAAATTCTAAATACAAATTAATAAGAGTAATTTCTTGCTAAAAATAATACTTCTCGAGTTATTAATATATTTTCAAATATCAATTTCCGCGCTTCCGTTGATTCAGTCCGAATATTTTACCCAAGCTTATGCTTGCAGCGCAGCGGTCGGTCTTTCTTCAACCGCTTCAAGATGTTACAACTTATAAGAACTATTTACTTTAACTAGTCGTGTCTAGACAAGTGTATATCGAAAGTGTTGGAAAATATAAAACAATGTATTTAAATGTATAGGAAAGTCCAGGCGAAGTGTTTCGCTCATTTTTAACTTTCCTGGCAGCAGCTGCCGATGCCACAATACTAATATAAATCACTCTTGAAAAGTGAAAAGTTACTAGGAAAAAATTAACCGGAGAACAAGTTATAGAAATTAAATTGTACCCCTAAACACCTTCAGTATTTTAATCTAAATTTAAATTTTTATCTACAAGACAATTAAAAAATAATTTTCAAATTAAAGCTGTAACTTAAAACTTTAGCAGATATATGTAGACATTTTGCTTATATGGACGCTCTTTAATCAAAATATTGATTTTTCACGCTACCGGCAGTGTAAGTAGGCCTTACATCCATAGCTACAGGGATCGTAAGTGGCTGATAACATTCGTGTACTAGTTACCCTTGACGACGGAACTTAATAGTGTCACTTACGTTCCTAGGAAAATAATGTTGATTTTAACTGTTCGTTGATATGGTAACAAACACAGACAACTTAGAATAATGGAGCTTTTAAAAAATAATTCCGATGACAGCTGTCAAAACGAACTTTTAAAAATATGATTAAATTTCTACCTGTAGGCCTACTTACATTGCCGGTAGCGTGAAAAATTTAATAAGTAACACGGAATGTATCGACTAATAACATCCTCGGCAGGCGACAAGCTTCGGCTCCGCCTCAGCTCGTATTCGCCTACCTCGGATGTTATTACGTCCTTACATTCCTTGATACTTAAATAACTATTAAGTTCGAAATTAAATATTATATAAAATATGAATAATAACCAGCCACGGAACTGTACTGCATAACTTTTTCTGTGTCTTTTGCGAGATAGTTTTGATTGGTTTTATTTAGTGGTTTTCACTGCCGTTTGACGCCTTGCCGGTTTCATTCCGGGTAATTCGAATCCAGGAAAAAAGTCAAAGGAAAAAAGTCACGGAAAAAAGTCACCGAAAAAAAGTCAACCGGAAAAAATCACCGGGAAAAAGTCACCGGAGAAAAAGTCACCCGGAAAAAAGACACCTGGAATAAAACTCACAGGAAAAAGTCACCCGGAAAAATAGTCACCCACAAAACAGTAGTATCGATTATAATATTCAAATTTGCGAAATAGTGATTTTAACCAAAAATGCAAAATTTACGACATCGAGAAGGAACACGAAATATTCCCAACGTTTTAAGGGCTATAAGCCATAATAGGTATTGGACAGCAAACTCATTTATCTTAGTTACTTTTATAGGAATCGGTAATTAAATGATTATTTAGTATTATTCCTATATGAAACTTAATTTGTATTTTGCATATCTACATTATAATACACTTGTACTGTTATTGGAAACTTCTTTGCTTATTGAAAAAATAACATGAATTTAAATAAATTATTTAAGAGTTAAACACATTCTAGAAATTATACTAGGATATAAAACAACAATAAAATACTTTTTAAATTAATGAAATTTAATACAGTTTTTTAGTGTCAAAAAAATGTTCAAGAAAATATGTTGGAATTATAAAAAATTAAGAAATATTTATTTTTTTCCGGGTGACTGTTTTTCCGGTGACTTTTTACGAGTTACTTTTCCGGCGATTTTTTCCGGTGAATTTTTTCCGTTGACTTTTTTCCGGGTGACATTTTTTCGGATGATTTTTTCCGATGACTTTTTCTAAGGAACTTTTTTCCGCTGACTTTTTCCGTTTGCTTTTTATTTCTGGTGACTTGTTTACCGGTGACTGATTTCGTATGAGCTTTTACCAAGAGATTTTTGCGTGAACTTTTTTCCGGTGACCTTTCTTTGCGTTAACCAGGAAAATTACACGTAATCGCAAGTTTCTTAACATATTTATAACCGTAACAATGTTGCAGTTGAAATTAGGATAAGCTGTGGAAAAACCGCAGAAAAAATTAGAAAAAGAACCTAGAAATAAAGCCGAGGAAAAGAAAAATGTGAAAAACATTTTTGATAGGATGCGAGTGAATAGGAATGTTTGTGGCACATATACACTATAGAGGGGATATTGTAGACTTGTAATGCATAAAATATTTGTAATTCCTATGTTCTAACTTAAACAAAATATAATCCGTATGAAAAGTAAAGTTAACATAACCCGTCTCGACCTATTTTTTCCGTTGGTTTTTTTCCACCGAATTTTCTTTCAAGCTTTTTTCCGCGGCTTTCTCTTTCACGGCCACTGTTGTAATTTTAGTTGAAATAATCAATTTTAATTGAAGGGATTCGAGACCTTCTTCATTTAGGTAACGGGTGTCCGCATAAGGGTTTTTCCTAACAAGATTGCTAAGGAAACCCAAAAAAAATTTGCTGGTTTGTACAAATAACAAATATTATTGCTTTTATTGAAATAAAGATGAAACAAAATAAACATAACCGACAGTTGACTGTATTGCACTTCTTGCTAAAGCAATTTTTTTTGGGAGCACACTCATATACCGTTATTGCACAGAAAATGCAATATTTTGCTTACATTGTAAGGTGACATCTGCTTCTATGCATTAAATTTTCGTTAAATTGTATTGACAAACCTGCCTCAACATTCAATATACAGCTTTAGCCTTCGTTTGACAAATTTATTCATTGGTCATAAATTGCAGGATTTAAACAACAATAGTCTTCCGCTAACTTTGTTGGTAAGCATTGTTTACCTATTCACAACTCGCTTCTTCGTACATCTGTGCGGTCCTGTTAGGGGTAGTTAAAGGACAGGAAGGGGTGTTTCCTAGTCAATGCCGTTTCCGCCAGACCCTCATTTTGTCACATCCGCAAATAGAGCTATTTTAACACACGAACAAAGCGCCACTGTCGGCGACGATGCTTGTCAAACACATACATCAACGTCTTGTCAGTTCGGACCACGTTAAATCATTTAAATATACAAAATACTATCTGCTGAAAGTGTGCTGCACTTCGTTAACAAACGACCGACTATTTATATATCGTGTTCGAAAATCGGAGCTAAGGGACGGTATAAATATTTTTGTACAAACAAAACGAAAATGTAGTGAAGCAATACATTGATGTCTTGGTTAAATCAAATTTAATTTAGATTCTAAAAAATGACTATAAATTGGAGGGAGGATTCCTTGGTAAAAAGTAAAACAAATAGTCTATATTGACTTGAATCTCGGAAAAAAGTCGCCGGAAAAGAAGTCACGGTAAGAAAGACCCCGGAAAAAAAGGCACCCGGAAAAACTCACCGGAAATAAAGTCACTCGGAAAAAGTCACCCGGAAAAAAGTCACCGGACAAAAGTCACCGGAAATAAAGTCACCTGAAAAAAAGTCACCCGGAAAAAAAGTCACCGGACAAAAGTCGCCAGAAATAAAGTCACCTGAAAAAAAGTCACCCGAAAAAAAAGTCACTAGGAAAACAGACACACTAAAACCACTGCCACACTTTTTATCATTGCTTGAGTTCAAAACTACTAAAAATGAATGGGAATGTATAACACATATGTGTACAGAGTGGCTAGGAAAACCCCGGCCACTTTTTTTGCGGCGGTCAAAAGATGGCGCTTTAGTAAAGAAAAATTAAATTAAAATACTGGCAACAACGCAGAATCCAAGATGTTTTAGTTGTTTTGATTTAATATGGGGCGTATTTAATAACTAAAACGTCTTGGATTCTGCGTTGTTGCCAGTATTTAAATTTAATTTTTTTTTACTAAGGCGCCATCTCTTGACCGTCGCAAGAAAAGTGACCGGGGTTTTCCTAGCCACTCTGTAGTTATGACTCGCTGAAGTTAGAAATGTTTGCACAAACACCTTGTATAACAAAATTTAATTTTAAAATATCTGCATGATAGCACATGGTCTTGACTTAAACTTAACAAAACAAAATTTGTTTAATCTTGCCAAATACGGTTGTGTAAATTTTATTAGTCAGATAAGAAAATGTCAATTTTTTTTTAAAGTAGAATAACTTGGCAACGCCGCAATGGAAGCTCTTGTATAATTAAAATGTGGTCTTAGTCTCCTCCTAAAACATTTATTCGAAACATTGTTCTGTATTTTAAATAGTAATGAAGATATCTACCACCTCGGCGCTGTTGACACACCCTGTATACGAAGAGCCGTGTGTACCAATTGAAAGATTAAGTTGTTTTAAATTTAATTAACACAAAAAAATGTTTTAATAAATATATTATTTTTGTACACCTTTTTTGTAGTTTTTTTTTGTTTTTAAGGAAAACTTTTAATTTTTTTTTGCATAAAAATATTTCCTTTGTGACACACCAAAAATACGAGTTATGAAACGCACACGCATATCCACAGAGAGAAATAAAAAAAACCCTTTGTTGGGTTCCTGCAGGTACATATATTTCCATTAAAGTCTGTATTACAAAAATGTTCATGAAATCAATATACAGAGTGGCTAGGAAAACCCCGGCCACTTTTCTTGCGGCGGTCAAGAGATGGCGCTTTAGTAAAGAAAAATTAAATTAAAATACTGGCAACAACGCAGAATCCAAGACGTTTTAGTTGTTTTGATTTAATATGGGGCGTATTTAATAACTAAAACGTCTTGGATTCTGCGTTGTTGCCAGTATTTTAATTTAATTTTTCTTTACTAAAGCGCCATCTCTTGACCGCCGCAAGAAAAGTGGCCGGGGTTTTTCTAGCCACTCTGTATAATCAAGAGAATAAGCAGTATAATAACAATATTCTATTTATTTAAAGTAAATCTACAATATTGCAAGTAATATAATACAAAAACTTGTAACTTCTCAATTTACAGATATAATAGTGGAGTAAATATCAAGCGCTAACTCTACTAATATACATTTCAAATTTAATCTAAATCGGAGTAGCCGTTCTCGGTGGCTTTGTTTCAGGTGCCTTTTTTTCCGGGTGAACTGTTTTCCGGTGACTTTTTTCCGGTGGCTTATTTTCCGGGTGACCTTTTTCCGGTGACTTTTTTCCGGGGTCTGTTTTTCGTGACTTTTTTGCGCTTACCATTGACTTATGTTTAAAAATGAACCTTTTTTGAGGTACAGCTGTGTAAAGATGATGCAACAAAATTACGTTTTAGTTAATAATTATTTTATTTTTTCAACTTAAAAATGTTTACAACAAATATTTCATTTTGGTCGGCATAAATTATACTTTTTTTGTAGATTTTTTTTTATTTTTCTTTAAATAATTAAAAGAAAAATATTTCTAGTCGTTCACACGAGATGGCGCGGTCGCGTTGAGATTTTACTCACATGGAGTCAAGCTGAAATCGAAATGTCAGGTAACACACGACTCGATGCGTAAATTTCGCATTTTAACTACTAAAAACAATCAATTAAGGTAGATATGAAATATTGAATTGAGATTAATTTATTGGATACAATTGTTGCATTATTTAAAAGAAAATGTCTATGATCTGACCTGTCTCACATCCCTTGCTGTGCCATAAAATTGTATATAAAAACATAACCATAACCGTAAGATACCCTTACTTACTAGTATGTAGCAAATACGTTAAAAGATACGCCCCTGATTGACGGATTCAAATGAATAGAAGTGAAAATTTAAATTATTATTAAAATATTCATACCGAAAAATAAGAGTTTAAGCACAAAAACGACATTTCTGAAAAAACACGTTGACAAGGGCATTTATAACTTTATTTCGTGAACATCCGGTTTCTTATTTTAAGTATCAATAAAGCAATAAAAATTTAAAAGCTGTCCCTTTTCAGAATTTCTAGTAAATTTCTGTGATAGTCTGTTTGAACGCAGGAAATACCCCATGATTTACAAGGCGTTAAAATTTTATTGAAAAGGAAATTAAAAAAAATCTTAAACAAAAATCAATTTCTAACTTATTTTGTATATGCATTATTTATTACAGAACACTTCTTGAGAGTGCATTTTAAGATGTCTTTACTATTACAATATTTATATTAGAAAACAAAACCTCTGTAGTTTTGAATACAGCGAACAACTAAAAATATGCTCTAATGAGCGAAGCACTTTGCCTCTACTTTACTATACTTTAAAAATAGTTACTTATCATGCTTTCAAGAGTTTTGCAGTAGTAACGTTTTACGCGCCAACAACGAGAAAATAACATCTGTTTGTAAAATTTTGAATAATATACAGGGTGCCCAGAATAACTTGCACAGCATGGAGAATGGGAATCTCAGCAACTATAAGAGATTCGAACTCGACGACGCTTTAATTAGATGAATGGAATTCCATTAACATAAAATATCTCTGTTCGTAGTAAAATCAGACAAAAATTATAAACGAAAAAGTTCTAAGTTTGCATATTTTTTAAATTTAAATTAAACATGTATTTCCGTCAAAATCTCACAGTTGTAATTTAGTATGAAATCAATAATGAAAGTATAGGAAAGTGAAAAAAACGCGTAGGGCGTAGGGTTCAGCTAGTTCTGCGAGCTGCTAGACTCAGCATATTTAGTTAGTTATTGTTATTGTTGCGTAAATCATCAATGCGATAACCAGAATCAACTCGGTTCATTTCATCGCGTAAATCTGAAATGGTATTTATTTATCATCGCTTGTAACATGAATTCGCCATGCAGTTGCATTGACGCTTTTTATTTCTTACCTCTAATTAACAAACGAAAATGTAAACATGCTCAATTTTGTAAATTTCATTAGAATAAATTGATATATTACTGAGTGGCGGTAGCTCAGAGGCTGGGCGTTCAGTCTCTAACGCTGAAGGTCTAGGGTTCGATTCCCCGCCGAAGTCATGCAGCAATAAAATCTATGCCGCAACCCGCCACTCGCATTCCTCAATCCGGTGTAGGCAGCCATGGGGTCTTAATGCCTGAAGCCTTCTCTGGAATTTAGTCGTTCGGATTCGACGTTAAACTGTAGGTCCGCCGTACTCCACCTTAGCGCTAAGGAGAGTACGTGGCAGAGAAGCGTGCCGGTGCCCAGCAGTGGGACGTAAAGGCTGATTACGATATATTACTATTTATATTTGCCGACCCTCCAGAATTAAAGTACTTCATAAATAACAAATTATAGCAATAGTAGCGACGGAAATATAAAGAATTGCCGTAAAAAATCAATAAACGAGTGGAGTTTGTAAGGAGCCGCCGCCCGGCGCCCGTCATGTTATAATGATAAATTTGGGGACATGCAAGAGACGGTTGTCTTGTTATGGTGCGACAGTTACGGATTTAATGTATTGATAGTAGACTTTAGTCTTAACTGGCGGCTGTCAATTTATCAAACAGGTTAATTATAAACCTACTCACATCGCAATCACCTTATTTGAAAATTTTTGACATGATTTTGACCTAAAAAACTATTAAAAATTGTAACATGACTTCTTCTAAAGAACTGTTTCTTTTCTAAAAATATTGTTCTCACCCAAGAAATACCCCCCCCCCCTTAACTGATAGTCTGCCTGCGGGTCTCCAGTCTTTGCTGAGAAAAACCGTATTTATTTTTGTATGCGTTTTATTTTTAATAAACAGCTAAAACTTTTAAATAATTATGGTTTAAAAGCGGTTTTTTTGGGCTGCTGCGAATAACATTGTTAAATAATAACGCTATTATTAAAGCCAGGATTAAATCGATTTAAAAAAACTTGAACAATTGTTGTTACTTAAGTCGATCTTTAATTTTAGTCGGTTATTATTTTTTTTAAATTCCATATACTTTAAAGGGGCGACGTTTTCTGATAGAATAAAAGTTTTTTTTTTATATCATTGTTTGGGCGCTGAATTTTCAGTAACAATTTATTTCTACGCAGATGTGTATCCATACCTTATGCAGCTTATTTTTACAGATTGGTCGTAGAAATTAGTCAAAATAGGCTACTACTGCAGTATTTCCAAAACTAAAATGGCAATGCAGATCACAGAATCACTACTGGTTCAATATGGATTATCTACCGAATGGTCCAGATCTGTTCTTCGTTATCAGAATACACTAGAGGATAGTTTACCAAAAGGTAAGTGTTTTTGCTATGATAATATTATGATCATGCTTGATAAAAAAATAACGTTCTTAATGCCCACAGAAATGTGGTAAGTCTAACTGAATCCTGGAAAAAATACACCCGGAAAAAAACACGGAAAATAAACCCGGAACAAAAACTCCCGGAAGAAAAACAGAAAAAATCAACCCGGAAACCCCCGTTTTTGGGGTGGGGAAGTTGGGGTTCCGTTTTTTTCCTTGGGTTTCTTCAGGGTTTTTTTTCAGATTTTTTTTGTTCTGTTTTTTTTCCTGCTACGATCTAACTGCATAATTTGATGTTTCTTCAGAACAAATCACAACTCAGCTAACATTCGCAGTAAGGAAAATTTAGCATTCTAAACTTGTTACTGTTGCAGATCCCCGCCAATGGTCGAAAGAACATGTAATTCAGTGGCTTAATTTCGTAACATTACAACATGGGTTACCTGAAGTGCCAGCATCCAGATTTTCGATGAATGGAAAAGCTTTGTGTCTAATGTCACCAAATATGTTCCTAGCAAGAGTGCCTTTAGGAGGAAAATTACTTTACAAAGACTTTCAACTTAGACTTTGGTCAGCTATGCACTCACTTAATTAAATATTTATCTTGTACGGTGTGTAATGTATTAAAAAAATTATAATTTTTAATTCTTGTGTTGTTGAGTTAAATTCAAAAGGTTTAAATTTTCTATAATTATCTTTTGCTTGTATGGGACAGTTGATAAAACCTAACACTGTTAATGTACCGGATGTTTTTGTCTTGTTCCGGTGGAATTGCAAATTATTATAAATTCAAGGTGATGACATTGTCGCAAACATTTTCGAAATTTGTTGTAAATATACTAATAATGATATTAGCAGGGCAAGGGTAAAACCCAAATGAGTAGAATTACAATGAAAATTTAAAAACTAGATTATTTTTGTTTATCTCTGGTTATTACAGGATAAAAAGAGCTTTTGTAAAATTTACTTTATGAAATGTCAAGCAAATTTAACTGAATCTCATCAACAGATTAATTATTAATTTTATTGTATGAAAAGTGTTTTCTAAAGCCTATTAAGTACATGTACAATGCTACAGTATTTGTAAAAATAATTTTTAACTACCTAGTCATGTATGTACATATGATGTGTAAATAAATAATTTAATTTTGTCTTAGTATTTTTATTTTAGTCTAAGTATTTGTCTGTATTTATTAAATAATACCTTTTTTGCAATTTTAACAGCTTGTGTCAAAAAAAGTAAGAAGTACAATACGTTTTATAAAAATTCATATATTACAGTCCTGTACAGAACGCCGTTTTACTTTTGAGTGGAAGCGAATTTTAACACAAAATTATATATTGACTTGTTTTAAAAATATTTTAGATATGTTATCGGTTTATTATAAATATCTTAAAGAATTATGGGTTTGTACTGTAAATATATTTAAATTAAAAGTATCTAAGATATATTTAATTGATTAAAAATATCTCTAATATTTTAATTATCTGTTTAGAAATATCTTATAGACATTAAATACTTAAACGCAACTTGAATTTAAAATATCTTAGATATTTCTAATTAAATTTAATTTTCCATTATCTTAGATGTTTAAAAATTTTTCTATTTCGAAATATCTTAGATATTTTGAAATTAAATAATACAATAAATGTTAGGTGTTTTAAAATAAATGTATTGTCGAATATGTAACATATTCGGAAATTACCGCTACTTGAGTGGTTATATTATAACCTCTTTTAATAATGCATTTATTTATGTGTTACACCGCGCAAAACTGAGCTGCTGTTTTGTGACTGCAACAACAGTTTATAACAATCTTGTTTTGCAGATTATGTGCACTAGCCATGTGTAAACTTAAACATTATACATGGCAGAAATTCTATATATGTTAGATATAACAAATATTTCTTTACCTATGTTTTAAAATATCTAAGATATTTTAAAATAGCCCAATATCTAACATATCAAAATTTTTATTAAATATCTAGTACATTTTAAATAAAAATTGTTTTAAAATATCTACAATATATTTACATATAAATTTTTTTAAATGTCTATAAAAAATAAAATAGCTTAAAAGTATCTTTTAGATAATCCTAAACGGTAATATTCGAAATATCCTAAAGATATTTTAAACTATTTATTAATATTCTATTGCTATTTTTAAAACATTAAAAATTTATAGAAGTTTTTTTAAGTAAAATATTAATATCAAAGATATTTGTAATATAATCGACAGAAACAAATTAGTTGTAAACGTTTAAGACATTTTAACGACATAGAACTACATCTTGACTAATTTTATTAACAAAGAAGGCATTTCAAGAAAATGTTGGATTAATTAATTTACAAAATATCTTATAGACATTATTTTTTCATTAAAAATAACTAAGCCAAGGTTCAAAAAAAATAATATTCAAGATTTGCTGATATGTTTATTTATAAAATTCCGAATGTAAGTTTTAAACAAAAAAATATCTTAGAGATATTTTAAATTTAAGTGCCATAATAAATACACGTCGACTATTCAATTACACCACGAGGAATGATTTTAAATTATCTGTTGTTATTTTGAAATACGCGATTTCAGAAATGTGTATCAAAGATAGTTTGGAATAATACAAATTTCTACGACGTTTTTAATTTAATACAAATATCTGAGATATTTTTAAATTACGTAAATTTTTGCAAAAATCGTTGTAAAAAACGAAAACAGTGTTCCATACGCATACAAGACTATCTACTTAAAGTTTTTATATATGTGAGGATTTCCGTCTTTCTTCAACTTTATTACCCTACACCGCATCGAATTCCTTGCCCGCCGCCAGCCCGAACATGTGCTTTGATGACCTGTGACCTAATCTACCCATTGGTTTCAAGAAAACCAGGCGGGGCATTCAATGTTAAGCTCTTGTTGGTGACGCATTGGAATTAGTTGTATTGAAAGTTTTAATTGAGAATTGATTACAATAAATATTTAAGAGCATTAAACGCGTCTTTTTATTGAGCAAGCTCATATCAGAAGTGGGATAGATTCACTAAAAGTACCACAAGTGTGTGAAATCAGTAAAAAAAAATCTGTGTTTAGTGTTATTCGGCAAAATGGAACAATTAGCGCAGATTTTAGCGGATAGGCTCAATGAAATGAAGGCACACGCTAGTAGAAGTACGGCACCCGTCACATCTATTGAAATTCCGAAATTCGATCCAGTTTTTGACGATAATGGGGCGTTAAGGTGGTGCGAAGAAATAGAAAATTTGGGAAAAACGTTCTGTTGGTCGGAATACGAGCAACTTTCCAGAGCCACCAGCGGTTTAACTGGAGCGGCGAAGAATTGGTTTTCTTCATGGCAGCCTGCAGCCGGCTGAAAAATCTTGGGCAAATTTTAAGACCAAAATTGCTAATTTGTATCCACCTAAAAGAAATGTTAGCGAAAAACTCCGAAAGTCAGAATGGGCGAGCGCTGTCACTAAATTCGCATTTGTCTAAGTTAGATAAAAGATACGAGGGTCCATTCGAAGTTCTTCAACTATTTCCTCATGACCGGGTCGAACTTAAAAATTTGGCTACAAACAGGAAAAGGATCGTTGCCACAGAAATGCTTAGAATCTGGCCTGGTGAATTTTCCGAAGACTTAGACTTATAAACGGTGAGTTGTTAGTAGTTGAATCAGAGTATGCCCTGTGTGAGCATTACAACAAAACAAAAAAAAAAAACGTTGTAATTTGAGACTTTGCAGTTTCGAATCTTTTTTATTTTTATGTTGATTTTGGTCTTGTATGCTGTTGGAATGCCGAACGCTTCGCAGCCATAATAAAAAAAAATAAATAAATAAACTGCTGTTGGAATGCCGAACGCTTCGCAGCTAAGGATTTTAATACTTTACTCTTGAAATGCAAAACGCTTTGCAGTTAGTTGAGAATTTTGTTTTAAATTTGAGTATGCTGTTGGAATGCCGAACGCTTCGCAGCCATAATAAAAAAAAATAAACGCTTCGCAGCCATAATAAAAAAAAATAAATAAAATGCTGTTGGAATGCCGAACGCTTTGCAGCTAAGGATTTTCAGACTTTACTGTTGAAATGCAGAACGCTTTGCAGTTAGTTGATAATTGTAAGAAAACAATCCCAAAACATTTAATAATTATATTAACTTGTAAAGTTACAGGGATTAATTCACATAATAATACGCGTGTTGCAAGCAACGTAGCTTTAACATAACTAACTTCTCCTGCCGGGATATTTTAGAGCCCGGCCGGTGATCTCATTCCTTCGTGGTAATATGATTCTTATGACTATGAAGCAATATCGAAGCTGACCCCGAGGCTGACCCAACACTCGGCCATCCTGACCAAAGGGTCTGTCCTCAGACCTGCCTGTCCTTATAGGCACCTGTAACATGAAAAACAAAACAATACGAGGAATAACGTAAGTGGTCGGGGACTTCCTTTTTGTTTTGTCGTCTTTCTTTAGTTTGACTCAGCAACGTTTGCTGTGGAAGTGGCGACGTTCGCCCATTATAATATGCAGCTTTATTGTATGGCGACGTTCGCCCGTTATAATATGCAGCTTTATTGTATGGCGACGTTCGCCCGTTATAATATGCAGCTTTGTTGTATGGCGACGTTCGCCCGTTATAATAAGCAGCTTTATTGTATGGCGACGTTCGCCCGTTATAATATGCAGCTTTGTTGTATGGCGACGTTCGCCCGTTTTAATATGCAGCTTTGTGGTATGGCGACGTTCGCCCGTTATAGTATGGGACCTGTAACATGAAAAACAAAACAATACGAGGAATAACGTAAGTGGTCGGGGACTTCCTTTTTGTTTTGTCGTCTTTCTTTAGTTTGACTCAGCATCTCTTCAACTTCCGGTAATCGATGACACACCTTACTACCAGCTTGGCTTGCGCATCACTTTTTCTAAGACATGTAGTTCTGATTCACCACCGGCTATACGTCATCAATCTGGGTACATTTGGTGCCCGTTAGTTCAACAAACGTATCTTTGAAGTCGTCCGCACTAAAGCCACGGCCTCTCGTAATTACAAATTATAACTACCTACGGTCGTTTAACAAGTTCTTTGCACTTTATTTTATCTGCACTTAAAATTTCGTCAAGTATGATACTATTTAAATTTCATCATCTTCCTGTAACGACATAATCTCCAATTTGCGGATTGTTTTATTTTTTTTAAGTGTCCTAATTGCCAAACGTAAACCTTATCTCCGCCCTTCAACGTGTAGCCAAAAACCGCCCAAGTTTTAAATTTTTAGTAGACAGAATAGTTACACAAACAGCTTGTAGTTCATACATGTGAGGATTTCCGTCTTTCTTCAACTTTATTACCACCGCATCGAATTTCTTGCCAGCCGCCAGCCGAAACATGTGCTTTGATGACCTGTGACCTCATCTACCCCTTGGTTTGCTTTTAAAAACATTCATTCCTGTTAAGCCACATTTTGATGGCACAATAGTATCAAATGACTAAACACGACCGAACTCATTCTGACATCATATTTGTTTTATTCTTAAGAAATTATAAGCGGTATGTTCACATATTGTTCTATTAGAACACTTTTGATTACCTTTTATTTTCTGCTAGGTCTTTATAAAATCCGTTCATCACATAACATTTGTTATAGAAACATCGCGGTTTCAATCTTTTGATGCTTAAATATTCGTGGTAATTGTTTCAGAATGTTTTTTCTAACAAATTTCTAATAAATTACCGACTTGGAAATTATTAACAACTCCTGCATTGGCAATGTTGATATTGGGAGCACTTATCCATTCCATTCTGCTGATCTAGCAAATTGCACTACATATTGTCAATGATTGCGTCACCAAATTTAAAAATTCATCGATTATTTTCCAATACAGGCATCTACTTTTGCTGCGATTTTTGGAACTTTTGTAATCTTATTCTACGTTTGACCAGACAAAGACGTACGACAGTCCCAATGATGCTGCTAATCGCGCTTTGCGATTTCCCATCTTGCATAAAATTGCACAACATGCATTAAATTGGACCACAGAAATTATCAAGCTTTCGTTTTCACTTAAATAACTGGCAAACTCGAACGCCAGGATGTGACTTGAACGTGCCCAGTAATAGCGTCCCTACCGCTTTAGCTTCATTGTTTACGTCATTTTCTTTCGTTTTAAAACAAAGATAATATTCTTACTTGTTTGCAGACATGGACTAAATATTGTAAAATCGGTATTTACAGGTAGGTATTAGCTTTAACTACTTCACTACCGAGCGCAAATCTTCACTTTTTTCACGACGGCAATAAATTCTTTTTTTGAATCTTTCTCGTGGAAACTAAGTTTTAAAAACTAACAACTAAAGGCGTGTGGGTATTAAATTTTCGATTTCCTCTTTAATCGTTTCAACTCTTGCTTTGTGTTGTCTCCACTCGACGTACTATACTGTCTCTACTCGAAGATTGTCGTCGTCGCGCTTCTTTTTCATCTTTTCGCCTTGAACGCCTTATCTTTATTAACGTAATATACACAAAAAAAACACCACAGGATTTAATTTTGCACAGGCACTGTCCTTTATATTTTTTTTTTCTATGGGCACAGTCCTCAATCCCACTTCTGACTTGTAAGAAAACAATCCCAAAACATTTAATAATTATATTAACTTGTAAAGTTACAGGTATTAATTCACATAATAATACGCGTGTTGCAAGCAACGTAGCTTTAACATAACTAACTTCTCCTGCCGGGATATTTACTGGCGTCTAGCCCCTGAACATATCACTTGTCATCCCGGCGCGGCCATTGTTTTCCGTGCCTAACATACCGGCGTTTATTCAACCGTGGCTTTTATTCAACCGTGAAAGCGCCAATATAGTCGGTAACAAAAGGTACAGCTTTTACTTTTGGAAAATAAATTAACAAAATAATACATATATTTATTTTTATCTGGGGGTTACAGATCAACTTCAACAAAATAGAGTACATGTGTATAGGAAATGAGGTACAAGATTTAGAAATAGAGGACAAAAAAATAAAAGTGTTACTCCTTCAAATATTTGGGTTCAATTATAACCTCAAGGGGAACATGTGACAAAGATACCGAGACCAGAATAGCTATGGGGAAAAACGCTACTAGATCACTACATGGAATAATATGGAATAAAAACATAACACAAGAAACAAAAAAGAGAATATTCCACAGTATAGTAGAAAATATACTACTGTATGGCGCAGAAATATATCCAATAACTGAAAAAGTAAGAAATAAAATTCGAACAGTAGAACTCGATTTCATGAGAAGAAGCCTACAACTTACGCGAGAAGACAGAGTTTGCAATGAAGTAATATGGGAAAGAATGGGAATAACGTGCTCAGTCACCAAATCTCTAGAGAATAGATCGCTAAAGTGGTTTGGACATGTAAAACGCATGGACGAGGAAAGATAGCTGAAAAGGATATTGGAGTGGTCACCAAGAGGTAAAAGAAGAAGAGGAAGACCCAAAATGGCATGGAAAACATACATAAATAAGGCAATGGACGATGGAGAATTACAAGTGGGAGACTGGGACAGCCGAAGGCTATGGAAACAGAAGACGGCAAACTCCTAAGAGGGAAAAAGCCAAAGAAGAAGAAAATGTATATATGTTTTAATGTACTATGTACATAGATATTTAGTTATTTACAATATTTACTTTTATTTAATAATACTAGTTGAAGTGCAGTACTTCTAATTGCAGTACTTGTAGGTTTAGGTATGACCTTATTATTTTTTCGTTTCTTTTTTGTGGAGAAAAATCGTCTTTGGGTATTTATTTTTTTATTATGAGGGTTTTTAGCAACTAGTAACGACTTTACAGCCCTTTGTGCTTTTAATTTTGCGGGCAGTCCCATAATACTTCGTCTTATTATATCAACATCCTTCATGGAATCGGCAGAATCAATAATATTGTTAATAAACAATTTCAACTTCTTTTTTTCCTCAATTATATTTGATTTTGATGCATGTTGCGAAGTTGAGGCTGTGGAATTACTGAGTTCCTTCAAAATTATATTGCATTCTTGATCTTGGATGTTTGTTTCCTCATTGATATATACTGAATTATCATCACAGTTTTCTATTAAAAAAAATGATATATAAATAAATACTTTCAAAATATGTAGATACCAAACAATAACCACACCTCACAATTTTTTTATACCAATACATTAATTAATAAACTGAACATGCAGCAATTAAATTATTGTAGCTTAACACCCAAATACAATTATTACAAAAACCCACACCTTTTCATTAATACCTATTTGTTCATACCTTTATGTAAGGCCCTTCGTTCGTTGGAATAAAACCTTAATAGTAAACGGTAATTAGTTCTCTACCTCATAATGATAGGCAAATATAGTAGTGTACAAAATATCGCAAAGTACAGTTATATCAAAATCTATAGTATACCTGATCGTTCTTGTGGCAGCACTCGAGTACTATCCTTGTTAGTACCCAGAAATGTACACAGTAGGTGAATGTGTTTGCACATATTCCATTTTATAGCATAATCTATGCATGAACACTGGTATTTATGCATGCATACTGCACAATCTGAACATATCAGTTGACAGTTGCAGTTATCAGAGACTTCCTGGATGGTGTAAACTTCAAAGTTCTTCGTTGAAGATTGAATTTGCCAACCACTTTCACAATGAACGAATGAGGGGTCCATATTTTCACTGGCTTTATGTCTTTTGCGCAATTCTTTAATTTTACTACATATTTTACCTTTGTGCTTCGCCACTAACATGTCGAAAAACTTATCTCGGACAAATTTCATGATTGCATGGATAGCTTTATCTAACCGTTTAACATTACTGCCATTCAGATAAATATATTTTATGGCTCTATGCATGTTTTCTATATGCATGTTTGTGTTTATTCCAG
Organism: Ctenicera cuprea; assembly: GCA_958336395.1. Classification (NCBI taxonomy): domain Eukaryota; kingdom Metazoa; phylum Arthropoda; class Insecta; order Coleoptera; family Elateridae; genus Ctenicera; species Ctenicera cuprea. Next base: position 7,816,895 of record OY284493.1, read on the forward strand.
CAAGTGTTCTATGGCAGTAAGCCCATAGTTGAGTGTTACGGGCGTAATATTGTTGAAAGTATTCAAAAAACTCATGTGTTTCCTCATCTGATTGAAGTTGTTGAAGAAAATTTTCCATCATCACTAAGAAAGTGTATGTATCAGTCTCTTGTAACAGTGTTCGTAGATTTTTGTACACCTCCACCTACAATTTTAAAATAACACCAAGTAACTAATATTAATAACAAAAATTACCTGTTTATCTTTTCCAGAAATTTTATTTAAATTTTTTCTCCATGCTCTATCCACGTGCCATGTGCAGTGGAGTCTGTGAAAGCAATTGATATTTAATAATTTACTAATTAATGAGATAAAAAAATTATTTTTACCTAAGTTGTGGAGGTGACATGACCTCGATCCATGCGTTATAAAAAGAATCTGCCATGTCAGACATAAATACATAGGGAGCAATACTTGTTTGAACGTTTTCTTTTATGCATGAATAAAGAATAGAAAGAACTTGTTTATCACTTCTATTTGAAACTAAAAATGCACAGGGAAATCCTTGTCTTAAATTATCCAAAACTAAGAGTGTCACTAATTCAAACCCATACCCGTTAAGGCCATGAGTCCCATCGATACAAATGCAGTCTGAACAATATTTCAAACATATCTCCTTTTGTGCGTCCGTCATAATAATTAATAAAAAGTCTTCACTCTTTAGTTGTAGATATTCTGGCATAATTTCACCTTGTGGCTTGTAAAATAATACAGCACCAACTTCTTGCAAGTCTTTAACCCAAACATCAACACTTATGGCATCGTCTTTATGTCTAACAGCATCAGAGTTTAAATTGTAACATCTTTCAATGTTGTACAAGTCCTTTTTGGTCAAAATATGAAGCCTCTTTAATTCTGAATTCGATACACTATCACGGACATCATCTAATATAGATGAGAATGGAATGTGTGCAGCTATTTTAGTAGCTATAGAGTCACGTTCGGAAAGTGTTAAAAATACATGACCTATCTCTAGTTGATGACCAACGTGAGTTTCAATAAGTTTTACCTTAACTTTACCATGCTTATTATCAATCGAAATAGTCATAGCAGCAGGGCAAAAACCGTTAATTTTGTTGGAACCTAGTAATTTTAAATGTCTAAGGCCTTTACTCTCTGATATCAATTTACCAGATCTGTGGCAAACGAGAGATGTGAAAGTTCTAGACTTGCCTGTCCTAGATCCATATTCTTTTACAAATTTTGATTTGGTTTCAGACTCCATTTTCAATTTCCACTCATTATATTCGTCTAAACAATCAAACTCAATCGATTTACTTTTAATGGTAATGTCATGCAGCTCCTGGAAGTGTTCATACAAGTTCTTCTTAAAAGAGTCTTTGTAGGCGCATAAAGGGCATTGCTTAGCATTAACCGATGCAAGCCGTACACACCCTTCTGTTGTTGAAGTTGGAGATTTTTTTGATATTATCCCATGTGTTTTTTTATGAAAAGTTAGGTGATGTAAGCGATTAAAATTTTTAGAGCATACATCGCATCCAAATTTATAGTGAATATCAGAAGCAGGCAATAATAATTCACCAATTTTGTCCACATGAAATTTTTTTACATGTTTCTTTAAATTATCATAGTTTGAGTATTCTTTCTTGCAAATTTTACAAAAATTATTTACCCTATTCATTGTGAAACTTTAATTACTATGTTGATTCAACGTCTGATGACTCTGAAATACTAGCACTCAATATTCTATTACAATTTCGTTACGCACAGATAACATAACCAAAGTATTTAAATTATTTTGCCGCTTTTTCTGTATAATAAAAGCCGGTATGTTAGGTACCTATAACAACGGCGGGGACAGGATGACAAGTGATATGTTCAGGGGCTAGACGCCAGTGGATATTTTAGAGCCCGGCCGGTGATCTCATTCCTTCGTGGTAATATGATTCTTATGACTATGAAGCAATATCGAAGCTGACCCCGAGGCTGGCCCAACATAATCTTGTTTTAATTTTGTGTGTGCTGTTGGAATGCCGAACGCTTCGCAGCCCAAATAAGAGAGAGAAAAGCGAATTGATGAATGATAAAAACAAAAGTCTTATAAAGTGATAAGACCCGATATTTAGAATTTGTTAATTGTCTTTCAGATGCAGATGTGACAACAGATAATTCGAGAGCGAATTAATTGTCAGTCTGGCCGTGTGAGGATTTCCGTCTTTCTTCAACTTTATTACCCTACACCGCATCGAATTCCTTGCCCGCCGCCAGCCCGAACATGTGCTTTGATGACCTGTGACCTAATCTACGCCTTGGTTCCAAGAAAATCAGGCGGGACATTCAATGTTAAGCTCTTGTTGGTGACGCATTGGAATTAGTTATATTGAAAGTTTTAATTGCGAATTGATTACAATAAATATTTAAGAGCATTAAACGCGTCTTTTTATTGAGCAAGCTCATATATATGAAATATAGTATATTAAACTATTTCAAGTTTATTACAACTAACGATGATTGACGTTACATGATATAAGTATAGCTTTGTGTTAGAATCACAATTTTTATGTACTATACTACGGTTACCATTCAATGTGACAAATTTGCAAATTAATCTGTATTACATTGCAAAGCATATCTTCTTTTTATTGCTGCATTCGCCTATTGCTATAGGCAACACAAACTACACCAGAGAAAGGGGGAAATTTGTAAAAAGGCTATGTTTCCGTATTGGCAAACGCAACACAATAATCTCTATTGTGTTATTTAACATACCAATGCGCAATGTCACCATTTTTTCTGTAATTTATCAAACTATCTTGTAATTTAAGTATATTAAAAATAGGAGGTGTTTGGAATTTCTTATATCTCACATAACGATAAACAATTTGAACAAAATATACAAAACTATATATGCTGTTGGGCCGCAGGAAGCATTCATTTTACTGCAAAAATTGGATTGAAGTGACTAATTTACATTAACTTTTGCATGAATAAGTGCAGAATTGTCACCATTTATTTTCGGCTTAGACCGTGCCGTCATTTGGGAATTACACCCAGCATAATCAGGTTAAGGACCGACCTGTAGCTTGTCTACCTTTACAAGCATTTGCTCTAGAATTTTGAGCAGTATTTGTTCGTAGGCCCTGCTTGCCTAAACATGGCCGTGCCTTAGATTATTTAAACCTTGGGGCGGACAAGGATTTGATGTTAATGTATTTTGTTTGCTTGTTAGCTGCTTGTGAACTAACGTTTCGCAAGACATTGTAGCTTGCATAATCAATGGTACGTCTTACCCCTGTTGCAATTCCAACATTGTTACGATTTCTAAATTAGACGATTTATATATTCATCAGTAGTTTAGAAACTGTTTGTCTATGAGTGTGGTTATTCATTTTTAATAAAATGTATTTTCTTTTATAAGAATTTCTACAGTTCTAAACTATCGTACAATTTAGTTTTGAGCTGGCCATTATTGAAAATAATTAATAAACTTTTAAGCCCAGAAGATTTTGTTTCCCACTCGTTAAAGTTTTATAAAACTTGCATTAGGAATCCATTAAGTAAAACTTTTATTTTAGTAAATGTATAAAGCACAATATTATATATTGCTTTGTAATAGTAGTTAGGTTTCCACTATAAATTATTTATGGGTATATATTAAAATTCAGTGATTTAAACTGTAACATTTATAAATTACCGGGCGACGTAATATCGCATTTTTACAAACCGGCGTGGGCAAGTTATTTGGGGTTGGCATTTTGACAAATGTTCGTTATAAAAAATATGGCGGACCAATAGGCTACAAAAAAAGAGTAATGTGTGTCGAGCACGCTACTGAAACTTCTTAGCGTGTTCTCACTGAAAGTGTATTTTAAATTGTATGATTTAACAGAAAAACGGAAACGGTTATGGCATGTTCTAGTTGCATTAAAAGTTAATATATGCAATTATTATTATCTTGTATCTATCTGCCATTCGGGTAACTTAATTAAACAATTCCGCCATATTGAATCCGCCATCTTGAATGTTATAATGTAGATACTTGATGGGTAATTATCAGCTCCGAAATTTTGAATTGAATTTTATTTATACTTTAGATCTTGGATTCGTAATTAGCAGCCTCTAAACTCAGCGAATACCAATTTTTATGCAATTTGTATAACTTATTTATGAAATAATTCCGCCATATTTACAATGTACTAATTTTGCTTCAATCAATTTACTTTTGTGCAAGATATTACTGAAAACTAATGCACTAAACATATTGTTATAGACTCAATTAAAGCTCTATAAAAGTTGCATTAGAAAACCATTAAACGAAACTTTCAGCTTTCAGTAAACTTATACGCTAACAACATTATTCAATAATTTGTAGTAATGGTTAGGTTTTCATTCTGTTCATTTGTAAAAATCAGAGATTCAAACTGAATAACTTACGGAATTTGTTGCTGTTAAAATGCTGTGTAGTTTCTGTTACTACTAGAAACTGTTCGGGGAAGTGTTACGTAATATTACAGTTACCTTCTTTAACGGCTCATATTTGGTGTGGTTTTGTCAGAATGATAACATTACTGCTAATTATATCAACTGCGATACAGTTTGGAATTTGTTATGGATTTGTAAATTTAAGCAATACAACAATATTAGATGATTGTTTGACAAGCTTGATTAAAAAACATTTTTCCACAGAAGGCACAGTAGTATATGTATATGAAGATGAAAAGGATTCGCATTTTCCAAATTTAATAACACATCCTTACATTATGGTAAAAACTGAAAACGCTGTTTTGTTGAACTTTACTGGAAACAATAATTACGTAATTTACTCGAAGGACCATATTTCATTAAATAAAACACTTAATAAACTAAAGGAAAGTTCTATATGGAACAAGAACAATGGTCCTAGAGCTAAATACATTGCAATTCTTCCTGAAGTAAACAATATGCAAAACATCTTTAAAGTGTTTTGCAACTTTGATATCATAAACTTAATATTGCTGGTGAGGGTGCAAGAAAGTGAAGATGTCTGGAAAATAAAATTATACGGTTCGCATTCTTGTTTACATGGGGCATTATTAAACCATGAAATGAAAATACATCGATCTGGATATTGTGACAATGATGTGAGCTTTGCCAAATCATTTTTTACTCAAAAATTCAAAAATTTCAATGGACGGAAGTTGAAACTATTATTACATAAAAACAGACTTTTGCCAACGCTTGTTGATCATTTTTTACAACCAAAACCTGGAATCCTGATAGCCCTTATCGAATTAATAGGGGAACGAATTAGTGCTGAGGTATCAACTGTTGTACAAAATCTTACGGACGAATCGGTGGTAAACAATCGCACCAAAGATATCCCATTATTGTATTTCTTGGCTAGAGTTCCCAAAGATTACGAAAAGTACGACGTATCTAATTTAATATATCAAGACTCTATAGTTTGGATTGTTCCTAAAGCAGCGCAAATGTCCAGTGTAAAAATAATTGGTTCTTTATTTGACACCAAAATGTGTGTAATAACTTGTTTGCCAGTAATTGTTATAAGCATATTTTGGTATTTCATTGCAAAAGCGCGCGCAGAAGTTGTAAATTTTATTAGATGTGTAGTATTAACATTTGCTATAATTGTCAGTGTACCAGTCGACATACCGCCCAAATCAAATCCATTACGATTGCTTATAATATTTTATATCTTATTTTGTATGAATGTTTATCAAATTGTTCAAACAAAATTAATAAGTCTCATGTTGCATCCGGGAACAGAAGATGAAATTAACACTGTTCAGGAAATGCTTGAATCTGATCTCGTGCCGATTGTGTCGAGATTAGCCCACAGACAGTTAAACTTTTCTGAGCATGAAGAGGCAAAATCTGTACTAAAACGTTGTCAAATCAGTAATAGTAATATAACAGAAAATGTATTTCAAGTTGCATATTATCGAAACTGTTCAACCCCTATAGGAGAAGAACTGCTTAGTATGTATAGAAAAGAAAGTGTCTTGGTAGATACCATAACTTCCAATGCAGGTATGCTGGACATTGAACTTTGTATCGCTTTGCGTAAAGGACATCCATTTCTACATACATTAAATACATTCATAACTTACGTTCAAGAAAATGGGATATTGGAAAAGTTTTTTCGAGACGTTGGCAAATTTAAATATGCGCAAATGGATGAAATTGAAAATGCAGAGCTTACTATAGAACACATTGCAGTGATTTTCATTTTGTGGACTATTGGGCTTATGTTGTCTCTTGTGGCATTTTTTGCTGAGTTACTTGGAAACGTTGTGGTACGGAAAATTAAAGAAAAGAATTCCCAAGTTGTTACAATTTATGGGACTTAATTTTGAATAAAACTCTATTGATTTTAGAAACAAAAATTTTCTAACGCTATGTTTATATTAATTAGAAAAAATAATAATTGTAGCAAGCTGTTAAACTTTCACCTCGTATTCAAATGCTCATTTAAGAAACTACACCTCCACTTTATTTTACTTTATTACTGAAACATAGAAAGAATTTGTATTAACTTGTTTCGTTTACATATATTATTTCTTCATTGTTAAAACTGTATCCAGTTTTGTATACAGGGTGTTAATGACTTGTAGGGACAAACTTCTAGGGCTTGCAAAACACAACAAAGCAAACAACTTTTGTTAATAAATGTGTGGTCAAATGTGTTTCCTTTCAGGGATAGAGCTTCTCAAAGATGCTTTAAGAAGCGCCTAAATGTAGGCAACTCAATTTACTACCTACTATTTGTTTCCATAACGACGGAAATTAATACAGGATAAATAAAGCCCTCTTTCCCACTTTTCAAATTCAAATTAAATTTAAAATAAATTAATTAACAAAATGTTTCAAAACTAAGCAATAGAAAAAAACAAAATTACAAAGCAAAAATCAACTATTTGAAAAATTTACAATAACTAATTTAAAAATTAACAAAATTATAGTAAATTATCTCAAGCAGCTCCATATATGAACATCGTGTCATACTGTTCGGCAAAAGTATAATTCACCATAACACAAAAATACGAAACATAGAACGAAAATAACGAAAATTGTAATTATCAAAAAAATTATAGAACGAAAAAAAAAAGAATTATAAAAGGCACAGAAAGAAAATAATGCAAGAAAAGTCAAAATATATCACAAAAATATCGAATTGTGTAAAAATTGATGTTATTTGAACGCATGTATGTCTAGATCGTTTTTTTTCAAGATTCCCTGTCACCAGTGCAAAATAATTGAAAATGCGATTTGGGTTGCCTATTTTGAGGTACTTTTTAAAGAATCTTTAAGAGGCTCTATTTTCCAAAGGAAACACTTTTGATCACACAATTATTAACAAAAGTTGTTTGCTTTGTTGTGTATTGCAAACCCTACAAGTTTGTCCCTACAATTCATTAGCACCCTGTATACCGTCTGTCTATAAAGTAACAGCCCCTCCCAACTAACTTTTGAACACTTGATATTTTATCACAACATTTGGTGTGCCTCAATAGGAAGTTATATACTACTTTTTAGCCAATAATTAAATTTTGTATCATTTAAAACGGCGGCTGGGCGCTATTTTGAATTTTTTTTTAGAAAGGGGGTCGAGTGACACCTCATCTGAAAGGTCTTTTAGTTCTTCGTCTGATCCTAGAGTTTCAAAGAAAAATATTCAGCCATAACAAAATGGCGGATTTTAAACAAATGGACTCACTCAATGCGAAACTGTTTTGATTTTTTATCCAGTAGTTCACTTTTTCATTTGCAAGACAAAATTTTTGCAGAAATATTTCAGGTGGCTGGTGATAATATTGAAAACGTTATGTTCCTACAAGACGGTGTGCCGCCTCATTATTATAGGCCTGTTTCTGACTTTCTCAACGGACATTTTCCTGGTAGGCGGGGGTCTGTAGAATAGCCGGCTCACTTTCCAGATTTAACCCCCTTAGATTTTTTTTCTATGGGGCTATCTGAAATCGAAAGTGTACAGAACCTGTCCAGAAACAATTGAAGAACTGGAGCAACGCATTACAGAAGTTTGCAGAAATATCACTCCAGAAACTTATGAAAATGTAAGGCAGGAATTTCATAACCGACTTTGTACGTGCCAAGAAGTGAATGGTAAACATTTCGAACACTTAATTAGTTTTTAAATAGACTTCTTTATCTTCAAACATTGCCATTTTGTTATGGCAGAATATTTTTTTTAAACTCTAGAATCTGGAGGAGAACTTAAAGACCTTTCAAATGAGGTGTAACTCGATCCCTTTTTTCATTAAAAAGAACTCAAAATGGCGCCCAGCCGCCATTTTGAATGATACAAAATTTAGTTATTGACTAAAAAATAGTATTTAATTTCCCAGTGTATAACAAGAAATTTAGTGACCTAGTAAATTTTTAAGCAGAGTTAAACGTTATAAGAAATGTACAAATTCATTTTAAAAAACACTCACTGCAGTAGCAAATTGCAATGTTTACATAGTGAATGTAAAAATTAAATAGAAATATTGATATATTGTGAGGGTTGGCTACACATTAGTAGTAGTATTGAATGTTACCTATTTTTATTATCGGACACTTTGTAAACGCGTAGATTGGCATGAATTGCGATATCATTAAGTATCTCCAGAGTTGTCGATATTTCTTGGCCCAGCAGATCGCCAGATCTTAGCGTTCCTCATTATTTTTATGGCGACATTAGAAAGACAGACTCTACCAAACTATACCTCACACTGCATCGAAGTTGACAAATAGATAGGAACTACATCTATCGACGACAATTTGCAGCGGAAAGTTGTGATGAGTTTCATAGAGAGTTTACAAGAATGTATTCAGAGTAGAGCAGCGAAACAATATTTAAAAATATTGCCATTATTGTACTTTTTTTGATATATGTCGATTAAAATCAACTTATTTATGTGGTAATATTACCATTCTTAAAAAAAATAGGTAACGCTAAATGGCCAACCCGTTTAATGTACAATATGATGTTACTAAGTTGGAGCAGTCAATACAGTTTGATGTAGAGTGTAGACGAATATCTGTAAAGGCTTTTAATAAAAGTATACTTGCTCAAATTGTTTAATTAATTGTAAATACCAGTGGCGGCTCGTGGTGTGGCGTACTGGGGGGTCATTCTGAAATATTTTTCGATAAAAATGTACTTACCCAGCCAAATTGTAGGTAGACTTATATTTCAAGTAGATCCTTCGCTCCTTCGCGTTGGAAAAATGATCTATCACTAGTTCATTAAAATTGTCAATGTTATTAATTAACGATTTTTTGATGCTTAACATAGCTAACGCACTTAACCTTTCTTACCCTATCGTGTTACGCAAAAATGTTTTTTATTCTTTTTAAAGTAGAGAAGCAACGCTCGCTTTCCACCGTTGTCATCGGGAAAGTACACAAAATTTTACACTCTCGGTAAAAGTCTGACAAAGATTATTGTTTATAAATAATTGTAGTATTGCAACAGCACAAGCACTTTCATAATAATTCTCACGATCGTATAGCACTTCTAGTTCGGTTTTTAATTTTAAATCGTTTATAACGGGGTGTTGACTAATTTAAAAACATTATGTAGAAAACATTTTTTGTACTCCTCGAATTTATTTGTTTGCGAAACAATTAAATGATTAGAAAATATAAATCTACGTTCAACCTCCGATATATGTAGGTCGCAAATTTCTACTGCAATTGGAAGTTTTGAATTTTCATTTATTTTATTTATTTTTCTGCATGTCGATGGAGCAGCTGGCACGAAATTATTAAGAATGTAATGCCTAACTTTTTCTATATTACTCCGCAACACTTTGTGCAATCTATGATTTTATTTAAAATGTACCTATTTTTATCAACATTTTAATTAAAATCTTTAATAGAGTTTCGATAAGCACTGTCTAATTGCAATCTGATATCCACATTACCAAGTGTGGCAAAAATCATAGAATTTTTCATTTGATTTGCTGATAAAAATGTTTTTGTACTTTAATTTTAAATGTTTTAAGTCAATCACGCCGTTTTTACGCCACATTTCGCCATCGCAGAGTAACAGACACGGGCAACAGAAGAAAGCTTTTCTTATATCTTTTAACTTTAAACGTTATTCAAAATTCAAACCACTTTGAGCTTTAAGTTCCATTATTTTTTGCACAGACATTTTATAGCACTAAATTAAGATTTACTACACAATTATGATTTACTACCCAAGAACATGTCACACACAAAACCAATCTACGAAATAATCGCCGATTATTTCTGCACAAAGAACGTTTGTTACTAACCTTGTATCCTACCAACACAAAACGAACGTGTGAAGAAATACACCAACTACACGTGATTAGCATGCGCTGTTATTCTACTCAGTTAATCAGAAACTGGGGCCATCGACCCTGAAGTCTCTAATGTGCACCAGCTTCTGTCTTTTTTAGCTTGTGTAATCTGAATTTTACCACAATGAGCTTTCTATTTCACTCTTATTCATTTAAAGGTCTTTTAAGCCGGCGGCTTTATTCGGTGGCGTATAGCTGAATTGTGGACAAACAACCATATGAGCCTCGCATAGATTCGCTTATCGCGCGCGCGATATTCAAACATTAAAACTTTTCGGATTCTGTGGCAGCTCTTAATAAACGTTCTCGCATTGAAATCTCATACAAACGTTAACTATAAAGTATTTTTTAAATTTTATAGAGTGCAATATGTTATGTACTCAAATAAACAGTAATTATTTATTTTTTCTTATTGCATTGGGAGGTTAATGACCATTTGACTCAATGGAGAAACCGCCACTGGTAAATACCAGGCGCGTGCTGGAGAGCTTTTGCGGGCCAGGGAAAATATCATTCAGGAGAGCCCCCGTTGGCAGCCCAAAAAATAGTACTTTCGTAATTTAACTCGAACATAATTTATTTCTTATTTAAAAAACTATCCTTAATTGATACTACAATTTTTTTTAAAATGGTGTTTGCTGGCTCATCAGTAAGTTTAATATACATGGCCTGTTTGAATTATATTCATTCTGTGTAATTACTTTCGAAATGCGAACTTCGAAATACGAAAGCAGAACAAAAGTAATCATTTGGATTTACCTAGATCGTAGATGTCATCCCCCCCCCCCTATTGTTTTGGGAAATAAACTAGCTAATAGTGAGATCAGCAGGGCAATCGGTCACCACTAATAGTATATTATGCAACGAATCTGTAATGATAGCTGTTAATACACAGTGAGATTCAAACGAGTGTAATAATAGCCATTATATAAGAGTTGCATACACTATTTTTCTACGACAAGTTAATTTAAAAAAATATTTATTAAAAAAATTTATTTGCACATTATACTTAAAAAAAACTCAAACTGTTTTGCGATGGTAACTGAGAAATGTCAACAACTCTTGTAACCATGGTTACCAAAAGCAATGCTTTGCCGCTATTGGTCAGTTTGGGTCATTTCATAATGCACATCTGTATCCTAATGGGTATCATTATAGTATAGGCAGCGCATACTTAATAAGTAAATTAAAACATGGAAGTAGAAAAAAATTTTTAATTACAGGGATCAGATGGGTAACCGACCCGATGCGACGAGGCTAATTACACGTCATTAGAGTAATCCGCTTTGGATTTAAACAATCTTAGATAAAGATACTTTTAAAATAAAAAAGGACAAATGTGTGCTCTATCACAAAAGTAGTAAAGCTCCTTAGGAGATTTGCCCAATTTGACCTCTAGGATCTCTGTGTGTGTGCGTGTGCCGATTTTAATGAAATTTTAAATGTTCTAGTTAAACTTAAAAAAAAATAAATTCGAAACCGGAAGCAGAAGTTAGACATGTTTTTTTGGTAACGTTTTTTTAGAAGCGGAATTTCGAAAATTTGAAAAGCGGATCTGATAGAAGGCAAATGCAACGCTTTTTTGCCGGACTCTTTAGTTTTAAAACCGCGCCCACTACATTTATTGAAAATTTTTATTTTACGCCTCATCACTAAAAGCTGGCATCATCTTTGCTGACGTCACGATAAACGACTGACTGAGCTGTAATAAAGGTTGAAGTAGGGATTGGAATGGAGGATTGCTTAAAGTTTGTTTTCTTAGGAATCTAATCATCGGTGAAATGTACAACGTTATAATTATAAAAAATTACACTTTTGCAGATACGGCAAGTATTAATATGAGTATGGGGAAGTCCGCTCGAAGTTACCACTTCAGCTTTTTTAAATCTAAGTATACAATCAGCGGTTGACGATTAATATTAATAATGTAACTAATTCAAAGCGTCCAATCAAAATAAAATTAATGTCTGATGTAATAAAGACTTTAGAACAAATGCAAGCTAATTTTTTTTTATGCGACAACCTATAATTTCTCATGGAGTAGGTATAATCCGAAAAACCCCATACATTTCTGAAGAATTTAATTCCAAAATGGTTGAGAATTAAAATTCCAAATACGAAGATCGAAGTTATAATACCCTTGCTTGCTCATTCAAAATTCTCATAAGTTTCACCATGGACGATTATTTTCTAGTAAGCAAACAGAGTCTAGCATCCTTTTCGACCTTCGAAGTGCCATACACACAATGAAATATACCTCGTTTCTTTATCTCCCTCCCACTAAACGTGACCAATAAATCCATTTCCATTGTATGGGAAGTCCAGTCGAAGTTAACACTTCAGCTTTTTTACGTTTTCTCACTGCAGTGGCTGTTAGGGATCCTAGATGCCATTGATAATGACAGATTTGTTATATGAGAGGGTTAAGACATTTCGCCCTTTCCTGTCACTCTAATTGTCCAAAATTTGCTTTATAAGATGGGTATATTGTCCCCTCTTTTACTAATTTAGGGTTTATTCCTAGGAAGGGGATTGATTGTCTCATATTAAAATACGGATTTGAATTTTGGACATGCAATGTGAAGCCTCTAAAGGCGAAAGTACTGGACCGATTTTGATAAAATTTTAAATCAAGAGATATATCGAAAATATTAGTTCTAGTATTTATAAATTATTAAATTCATGGCATGCCACTGATCTTTCAATTTTAAATTTGTTTGAAATTATCCGCTGCTTACAGTATAGGAAACCATTTAAAATAAATCACTATGAACAAAAAGAAGATAGGAGATTAATGTTGTCCTAACCCTCTCATATAACACATTTGTCATTATCAATGGCATTTAGGATCCCTAGTGGCTATACGCTACTGATTTATAATCTAAAAAAGTATTACAAAATAAGGCGCAGTTAGAAATTATACATTGTTCTCATATTTTTTGCAAAATAATTTTACTATTTTCTAATTTTGTTTCAATCAATTTAGTTTTATGCTTGATATTACTAAAAATAGGTAATGTACTTAATGCACTGAATAAGTTTTTTACACACTCAATAAAGTTGTCTAAAAGTTGCATTAGAAAACCATTAAACAGAACTTTCAGCTTTCAGTAAATGTATATTGCTAACAACTATTATTCAATATATTGTAGTATTTGTTGGGTTTTCATTCTATTCATTTACGCGAGTATTATGAAATTCAGAGATTTAAATCGTAACATTTACAGAATTGGTTACTGTTCAAATGCCGAGTAGATTCTAAAGGAGGGTTCTGTGTCCGCAAGACAAAAAATAGTTTGACTGCTTGACAGAGATTTCAACAACCTGCATATTTTGTCGAATAACGTAAATTATACTTTGCACACATTACTTGAAAGTTTTAAATAATATTATAGAAACCCTCTTTAACAGGTCTGGTTTGGTATTGTCTTATTAAAATGACAAGTCGGATGAAACTACTATTAATAATATCAACTACAATACACTTTGGAATTGGTGATGGATCTGTAAATTCAAGCAATACAACAATATTAGGGGATTGTTTGACAAAACTAATCAAAAAACATTTTTCTTCTGAAAGCACTGTAGTATACGTAAATGAATATGAAGAGGATGCCCATTTTCCTAATTTAATAGCACATCCTTCCGTTATAGTGAAACCTCCAATTGATATTCAGTTCAACCTCACTGGAAATACAAATTATGTAATTCACACGAAGGACTACATTTCGTTAAATAAAACACTTCATAATCTAAAAGAAAGTTCTCTATGGACCAAAAGCAATGGTCCTAGAGCTAAATACATTGCAATTCTTGATGAAGTAAGCAATTTTCAAAATATCCTGGCAGTGTTTTGCAACTTCGATATCATAAACTTAATATTGCTTGTGAGCGTGCAACAAAGTGAAGATGTTTGGAAAATAAAATTATACGGTTCGCATTCTTGTTTAGAAGGAGCAGCGTCGAAGAATGAAATGGAAATACACCAATCAAAATTGTGTGACGAAGATGCAAATTTTAGCAGAAAGTTTTTGTTTCAACAAATTAAAAATTTCAATGGGCGGAAGTTGAAACTGATGTTGCATCAAAACAGACTTTTGCCAACGCTCGTTGACCCTTTTTTACAACCGCATCCTGGAATTCTAATATTACTCGTTCAATTAATAGGAGAAAGAATTAATACTGAGGTTTCAACTGTTATTGAAGATCTTACAGAGGAATCGGTGGTGAACAATCGCACCAAAGATATCACATTATTGTATTCTTTAGCTAGAGACGCCAAACAGTTCGAAAAGTACGACGTATCTCATTTAATATACCAGGACCGTATAGTTTGGATTGTTCCCAAGGCACCACAAATGTCGAGCGTAAAAGTAATGGTTTCTATATTTGACACCACATTTTGTTTGGTCACTTTCTTGCCATTTCTTGTTATAAGTATATTTTGGTATTTTATGGCAAAATTAAATGCAGGTAATTTAGAGGTTGTAGATTTTAGTAGATGTGCATTATTAGCGTTTGGTATAATTGTCAGCATTCCAGTCAACCTGTTGCCGAAATCAAATCCATTGCGATTGCTCATAACATTTTATCTATTATTTTGCCTGAATGTTAGCGAATTTGTCCAAACGAAACTGATAAGTCTTATATTGCATCCGGGAACAGAACATGAAATCAATACCATACAAAAAATGCTTGACTCTGATCTTGTACCGATTGTGTCAAATTTGGGCTACAGGCAGTTAAACAGTTCTGAGCATGCAGAGGCAAAACATTTATTGACTAAATGTCAAATTAGTTTGAACAATATAACAGAAAATGTATTTCAAGTTGCGTATTATCGCAATTGTTCAACCCATATAGGGGAACAACTCCTTAATATGTACAGAAAGGAAAGAGTCTTGGTAAATACCATAACTTCTAATGCAAGTTTGCAAGACATTGAACTTTGTATCGCTCTACGCAGAGGACACCCGTTTCTACGCACATTAAATAAATTCATAACTCGTGCTAAAGAAAATGGGTTGTTGCAAAAATGGTTTTCAGATCTTGGCAAATTTAGATATGCAAAAAAGTACCAACACGAAAATGTAGTGCTCACTATAGATCACATAAAAGTGTTTTTTGGTTTGTGGATTATTGGCCTTATGCTGTCTCTTGTGGTATTTTTTGTTGAGTTGTTTGGAAATATCATTGCGCAACAAATTAAGAAAAAGGTTCTTAAAATAATTTCAATTGTGTGGAATTTTATATTTTGAATTGATTGTATGGTAGGCACGTGGTGAAACATTATTAATAAATATTTAACTATTTAAAATTGTGAAACAATTACAAATTAAGTGTGTTTTGTTATTAATATACTATTAATTTTAAGTAGTTAAATATTTATGTATGGAATTTATTTATGAAATTTCTTTTAAAATGGGTTGCATCTCTTCACGTATTTGTAAATGCGATCAAAATTCCGCAGTTAAATTTGTTATGCCAACAAGTTCCAAAGATAACTCTATTGATTTCAAAATATTTAATTATTATCCATAGCTTTTAAACCTCCACGCTTGCTGAAATGCTGACGACGCGACGTAAGAAACTACCCCACTCTTCTTCTTGTTTTACTGCATTATGAGTGTTTACAATTTTGTTCTATGTAGCCAGTTTTTAATCAGATTTAAACATTACAAGATTTGTTGGTGATTTTGCAAACACGTTTTTTTTTAAATTTATATTTCCAAAAACAAACAACTGCAATAGCAATATATATTTCATGCTTACATAGCACATGTAAAATTAGATAGAAGTATCAATTTGATGTATAATGTATAATATGATGTTAGTAACATAAGTTGAGACTAAAAGTAGAAGTTAGTACAGTTTGATGTAGACTACTCGTATATCATGATTTAATATAAAGGATGGTATGCTACAGCGTACAGTTTAAGAGCCACTGTGTGACGTCATCAAGTGCAAATAGTACATTTTACACTAAGGGAGAGAAACGTTTTATTTTTCCTGGTGTAATTTGAAGCCCAAGGGCGAATCTCGAGGGCTACAAATACATCGAGGGAAAAATGGCGGTCTCTCCCGAGGTGTATACTATTTTTTCCACGATCAGGAGTAGAAATACTTAATTTCATAAATAAAGAATTATAATAAATCGGAGTGAAATTACAATATTTAGAAGCCTTTTGGATGTTTCCAAGCAACGTACCATGACAACAGACATTTGTTTACAAAAATAAATATGAAATGAAATAAAAACTCCCCTAGGGAAATTGTTGTCTTATTTCGTCCCTAGAGAGTAAATGCTTTACTTCTGTCACCATTTTGATGCCATAGAAACCGTCTTCTACTCCCGGTCGTGAAAAAATTAATTTTTCACGCTACAGGCAAGGTAAATAGACGATACATCCATAGCTACAAAAGCTGTAAATGGCCAATAACATTCGTTTACTCTTTGCCCTTGACTACGGAACTTAATAGTGTCATTTACATTCCTAGGATAATAATGTTGATTTTAACTGTTCGTTCGGCATTAAAAAACAAGCAAAAGGAAAGAAGAAAAATGCAAAGGGCACGTACAATAGAAGAAAAAACGGAAAGATTAGTCACCTACAGAACAGCTAAAGAAAGATACAAAAGAGAATTAACGAAGGCTAAAAAGAAATGCTGGCAAGATTTCGTAAAAAACGACTTAAGCGAAAACCCGTGGGGCACTACTTATAAGTTGGCAGTATCAAAAATTAAAACAAAGGAAATACAAAGCACCCTTAAAAAGCAAGATGGCCATACAGAGAACATCGATGAAACCATACAGACTATACTAGATAACATGATCGCGGGTGACAACCGTGAAGATGACACAATTGAGCATCAACAAATAAGACAAGATGCCACACAAGCCTACGGAGACGAGGAAGCAAATACGGAAATAACCGAGGAAGACGTAGTTCTAGCAGTGAGCCAAATCAAGAACAAGAAGGCACCCTGATGGGATAACATAAACGGGATAATAATAAAAATCACAATAGGAGTAACCGCCAACTATTTGGCAAGAATTTTTAATGACTGCTTCACTCTAGGTTATTTCCCAACATATTGGAAGATAGGAAAACTTACAGTAATACTAAAAGCACCAGACAAGGATCCAAGGGACCCAAAATCGCTGAGGCCGATAACCCTGCTCCCAGAGATATCAAAAGTCTTGGAAAGAATCATAAAGCATAAGATGACAAACTATATGACGGAAGAACTAATGCACCACCCAAACCAATATGGATTAAGAACAGGCAGAAGTACAGAGAGTGCATTTAATAAGCTTATAGAGACACACCAAATCAACCAGGACAAATACATAACTAACATCTTTTTAGATATAAATGGAGCTTTTGATAACCTATGGTGGCCCATCACTATTAAAAGACTACATAGCAAAAACTTTTCGCAAAAAATAGTTAAAATAATTAAAAGCTACCTGGAAGAAAGAGAGGTAAGATTATCTACGAGGAGTACACAAGCGAGTAAACACCCGAGCCGCGGATGCCCACAAGGATCTATCTTAGGACCAACATTATGGAATTTAGCGGTAGACGAACTACTAGAAGAGCACTACCAACACGCTGAACTGCAAGCATACGCTGACGACATTGTGGCCACAGTGTCAGGTAACTCAAGAAGTGAACTCGAAGAAAGAATAACAACAACTACAAGACCAATAGAGCAGTGGGCCAAAAGACAGAAGCTAACCATTTTCCTAACAAAGACGGTCTACATGCTGACAAAAGGAATACTAAGCAGGAACCCAATAGTGAAAATAAATGGCAACAAGTACCTAGGAACTAATTTGTTGACAAATGAGAAGCACTTAACCTCCATATCATTCCACTTGACATTAGAAACTGACAGAAGTACACGTACTGCGCCTGCGCACTAATAAATAACAGGATTTCCCAACAAGTTTTTACACTTGCGCAGAAGTTGGCCAAATTTGGTTCAAGAAACAGCATACCATGTTCTATACCCTATCATTCTCGTATATATGCATATTTGGGATGGACTTTAATAAAAGTGTAATTCTTCAAGTTGTTTAATGTTGGTCTCCATAACTCCAAAACGAAAGTTTCGATTTCAATGAGCTTTGGAATGTGGGGGTATCAAAAATTCATCCGGGAAATAAGCTTGCTAAGAATCGGTAATCGGAACCGGAAGTTAGATAGACATGTTTTCTTAATAGCAAATTTGTCGGAAAACGAATTGTCGAAATCTGAAACGGGATTCTTATTAAGACTTTGTTTAGGGCAAATCTAACGCTCTATGTTCGAACTTCCTAGCTTTAAAATGGCGCGGCGGTTGCTACGATTTTTAAAAAAATTTCTACTTTAGCGCTTTATTACTCAAAAACAAGTTTACAGGTCGGGTTTCAGTTTTTTGTATCGTAATAGCCCTACAGAAACACAATGTTACGTATTTTTTTAAAACATTTTTTAAGCTGTTAGCGTAAAGGATGAGATTTGGTTTGTGTTCCACCCCGCTAATTTCTACGTGGCGCCTTCTATGAATTTTTGAAAATATGGGTTTTTCTCCTATTTACTCGAAAATGAGTTATCAGATCAGGATCAAATATGACATCGGAAATGTCCCAGAAATACACAATGTAATACAGGGTTAGTCAAAAGTATGGAATAAAATTCGTTTTTCTGTAGCGCGTTGGTTTTAGAAAAAATGCTCGGACACTTAAATTTATTTAAATAGTGATGTAAGGAACAGTATGGTGTTAAAATTTCTATCATTTGTATCTATAAAATATTCATCCTAAAAATTTGACAATCTCGTGACTCTTTATAAGATTTGCGCATAGATGGAGCTCTTAAAACTACAAATTTAAGGTATATTTCAAATTTGGCGCAGTTTGATAATTGTTTGATCACTACTTGATCATTTTTGACACCTATTCTGTATACAACACTGATTTACTAAGGTTAGGTTAATTAGTTACTTTCTTTATTACTTTTATTAATAAATATGCAAGTAAGTGAAACATTTATTCAGCATTCTTACGTAATGTTTACAGATTATTGTAGTTATTTGTCTATTTTTAATTTTCCCCTAACGAAACGGGGGGGGGGGGGGTTATTATAGAAATCTGCGGGGGGCTTACAATCTAGCATAAAACACCCCTGGAAAAATCCCCAAAAAAATATCTCTTAAAAAAAACCCTGAAAAAAATCCCCAGGAAAACAAAAACCAATAGAAAAGACCCCGGAAAAAAGCGCCCGGGAAGAAAACCCGAAAATATCCTCGATAAAAACATACATGTTTTGAACTTCCAGGAACTCAAAGAAGTGGTTTTTAAAGAATCTATGTCTGGTGTATGCGTAGGTTTGTATGTGGGAGTGTGGGTTACGCGTTATAATTCCCGAATGGATGGTCCGATTTCAATGTCAAAACATTCAAAATCAAATATTCACCAAAAAAATAAGCTTTTAAAAAAATAAGCTTTTAAAAAAATCCTAAATCGGAATCGGAAGTTTTTTGGGATTATTTATACCGGAAAACAAATTTTCTGAACCTGAAAACGGAATTTGATAGAAGACTTTAGGGCATATTTTAACACTTTTTTTACTAACTTTCTAGCTTTAAAATGGGGGACTACACAATTTTTTAACTTTAATGCATTATTACTCAAAAAGGAGTTCACCGATCGGGAGGAAGTTTGGTATTAAAATAGCCCCAGAGGAACACAATGTCACTATCTAAGAGAATATTTGTACAAATGAGAACTGTTTAGAGGCTGTTTTCACTGGGGATGTTTTTTCCGGGGGATGTGTTTAGCTGTTTACCCGAAGATGCTTTTTCCAGGGCATTTTACTTTCGGAGATTATTTTTCCGGAGATTTTTTCGGAAATTTGTTTCCGGGGCTGTTTTTTTTCAAGGATGTCTTTTCCGGACACCGTAATATGCAGACAAACCTCCACTAGTTCACACAACTGCTACAGTACAGGTTCATATATGAGTCTGAAGTGGGTAAATAGGCAGCGGCTCATACACTAGCGGCTACTTTCTACACAAATTTGAAAAAAAACAACAAGTATGTAGCTATAAAGACATTTTTATTCAATGTAGTACCGTAAAGAATGTTTAAAGCGATATATTTTATAGGGCATCGGCTTTCTAGGCCCAGGCTTTTTTGGGCCTGGCGCCCCAGGGCTATAGCCCAATTAGCCCAATGGTTAGAATGGTACTGGTATTTTAACATTTTTGCCCAGAACATTACAGTGGTAATAAATAAATAAAAACATTTCTTGCTTTTCAAATTTATTTTGAAATCAAAGTGACATTTACAGTTTGCGCCATCTGTTGATAAAATTTACAAGGAGACCTGATATTGTCGAAGTTTAGAGATGAAAACAATTGAATAAAATGCAAACACTAGCGTCTGGCGAGTTCGTGTAACAGCCGTTCTTATTTCTTATTGGAGCTTTCATGACTTGCGCACCCTCGGCATGCCGCTGGCACGTCTGTAAAGCTACCGCCCGAACTCGCCGTCGGCAGAGATCGTAACCTTCCCTAATCACACGCTCGTGTTTTAAAATTTAAAACGTCAGTTGTACGACTACTTTGTTGGTGTTTTATTTATATGTTGCTTTGAAAGTTAAATAAAACAACATAAAAAGACGTACAACATAAAATAAAAATTATTGTTTAATAATTAATTCATGAGTGGCGGTAGCTCAGAGGTTGGGCGCTCAGTCTCTAACGCTGAAGGTCTAGGGTTCGATTCCCCGCCGAAGCCATGCAGCAATAAAAATCTATGCCGCAACCCGCCACTCACATTCCTCAATCCGGTGTAGGCAGCCGTGGGGTCTTAATGCCTGAAACCTTCTCTGGAATTTAGTCGTTCGGATTCGACGTTAAACTGTAGGTCCCCCGTACTCCACCTTAGCGCTAAGGAGAGTACGTGGCAGAGAAGAGTGCCGGTGCCCAGCAGTGGGACGTAAAGGCTGATTACAATTAATTTTTTAAAGAGCTCTACAAAATAAATTATAAAAATTAAAAAATAAGTTTTTTAATTTAAAAAAAACTCTCCATTATTTTTTCTAAACTTTGCAAGTAGGTGGATATGCTTGCGCATGTTACATTTAATTGACGAGTCTAAGCACGAACAGCAGTATCGATGTATACAAATTTCACAATCCTTACAGATTAGCTGGCAAGTACAGTTTTCATTAATTTCTTGAACAAAATACATTTCATGGTTACTTTTCGAGGGTACTTTCCAACCGTGTTCAACTTGCATAATTAAAGACGGGTCCAAATCTTGCATTGTTTTATGTCGAGACCGAATATATTTTAATTTACTACAAATGTTTCCTTTATTTACCACAATTAGCCTACCAATTAGCTTGTCTCTTTTGATGTAAAAATCACACTCCCACAAACAACCCCATTGACAAGCTAATGCACAAAGTGTGCCAGTATTAAACGAGGTTGCGCAAGTCATGAGAGCTCCAATAAGAAGTAGGAACGGCTGTTACATGAACTCGGTAGACGCTAGTGAAGCAGGGGCGGTGTTTGCATTACTAGCGTCTAACGAGTTTCATTTAACTGAATTTTTTTGTACACTCACCACTCGCACGAGCTCGCTAGACGTGATTTCATCATCCAAAGGGACAAGTCATAGATGCAATTATAGTTTAGCACATATGAGTTTACATAATCGAATGCAGAATGATTTAAAAACAGATTTTAACAAACACTTAGTCTATACGAACACATATTTCATTCATTACAACTTATGTAATGTTATTATGGTAACATTTCAACTATTTTGTGTAAATAATTAACTAGCTCAAACTATTGTGCAGCATAATAAAATTATTTAAATATGTCTTATGATCTGAAACTAACATTACGTGATACCTTAATCAACGTTGTTGTAAAAACCGTGTTCTTTTTTAACGATCCAGAACGAATCTATAATGGCACCACCTTTATCATCAGAAACTTGTTCTAAATACAAATGTGTTTTATTGTACGCTTTCATTCGTGTGTAGCCATAATCGCTGCTCCTAAAAGCAGACCAATATGGTCTGGTACCATTAAAATCGGAATGGTCTTCTTTACATCCTGCTGATCCGGTTACAATATGAATCGGAGCTCCAGGATTTACATAAGGTTCCTCATAACTTCCATTATAAATTTTATAGTCATAAATGGGCCATAAACGTTCGTAAGAATGCTCATGGGCCCAGATTTCCAAGTCTACCCCGTAATCGTACAGTAACTTCTCTAGACCGAATATATGGAAAAATGGTAATCCCACACGGGTTATGGTTTCGTTGCGAGCGCAATCAGCTGGGTTAGTATTGCTACAGTACATGGGGCGATGTCCCATCACGATTATCCATGGTTGCTTTTCACGGTTTTCTGCTTCGTTCGCCTGTTTGAGGTCTTCCTCTAACCATTCGTACTGATATACCATGGATTTTAATCCATAATTAATAAAATAGTAAACTTCTGTTGAAATGGAAATAATATGAAGTGGTCCCATATTAAAACTGTACATCATAGCTTCGTCAGCACCGGGCATGTTAAAACGTTTCTTGTAGTTACTGAAGTTACTGAAAATAATTTTTCTTTAGTTTGGTATTATGATGTAGTTAGTAGACGAGAAGCACTCTTTATGTCGAATATCGCGAACCTAGATTTATTGACGTTAAAAATTATTTGTTTAATGTAGGAAAACAACTATATTAATTATTAATACATAGAAGGGGGTTTTGACGTAAACAAATATTTTTTTGGCATCAAAAATTGATTTTCTGTAGTCAAAAATCACCCGTTGGCGTCTGAAAATCGGTTACACAATTTAGAATTAAATAATAAATCGACAAAAATGCTGTTTTTAACCATATTTATTTACAGGCGTCAATAAATGCTTTTCTGACTTCAAAAATGTATATATTGACTTACAAAACTAGAGTTGGTTTAATAGTTATTTATGTATTAAGGGCGTAAAGAGGCTTTTATCGCGTAAGGGGTAATTTTGAGCCCGAGGCGGCAGCCGAGGGCTAAGAACACGTCGAAGGCCATAAAAGCCTCTTTACGTCCGTGGTACATACACAACTTTATGCACGGATGAAGATTTTTTAACTTAAAAATATTTCTAAAATAAATTTAAAATATTTATATAATAAATTGAATTTTCCACCCATATCTAGCGTTGCTTTGATTAACTTTGAGATTTAAAGCGTAACTATGGTAGCGGGTAAACAACGGTAGCCAAATTGCCTAAAATATCGTTGTTTGACGTTTCATTATAGCCCATGGGCAATAAAGAGGTCCATGGGCTATAAAAAAACGTTTATGACAAAGAAATTCATCTATAATTGCCAATTTATGATACATCCGTGCATAAAAATCCGTATAGATGGTGCAAAATGCTGCCATCTAACCCCGCAGCTGGCGTAGTATAGAAGTCTTAGTCGGTTGCCACACCAAATTAATTGCTGGGTTTATACAAGGTTTGTATAGGGTCTTCCAGGAAAGTTGAATTATCTGCATGGTAAATTATATTTTATTAGCTGTTATTAGCGCCGTTTAATCAAGAAATAATTATATTTACGTTTAAAAAACTTCAAATAAACATTAATAAATTCAAAGCGTGTCTCTTTAATCCCACCGTAACAATAATGTTTTGTAATGTCTCCGTAGCGACATGCTTAAGACATCTGTCTTGCACGCAGAAAACCCGGGTTCTAATCCTGGGTAAGACGAACTTTTTTTTGCTATTTATTTAATTTTTGAACTGTTTTCATCCTCTTATAACTAACATTTCAATGTTTAATTATGTTATAACAATGAAACAGGTATCAATTTATTTATTTCATGACCTAACGTATTAAAATTACAATGTACTGTACAAATCGTGTTCTTTTTACTACTTTATTGTAGAACTGGTGTGAAAATTAAATATTTAACAAGAAAAATGTTTAAAGAAGTTTGTCCTACTCAGGATTAGAAGCCGGGTTTTCTGCATGAAAGACAGTTGCCTTAAGCATGTTGCTACGGAGACATTACAAAGCATTATTGTTACTCTGAGACTTTAAGAACAGGTATTAAATTTATTAATATTTATTTAGATTTTTGGTTAATTTTAAATGTCAAAATTATTTTTTAATTAAACGGCACTGATAACAAGTAATAACAATAACACATGTTAAACACTTAGCAAAAGTATCCTGGGGACATAAATTCTGGAAAAAAATAATTTCCTATGCATTTTGCATATAGTTAAACTTCTCTGGGAAACTTGTATAGTTGTATACGGTGTACAAAGCAGCTTCCCCCACCTATCAGTCGATATTTGCAGTATGGTTCTAATATACACTACTACAAATAAGCATCCCGTTAGGGGGCAGCGTTTTCCGTCGTCAAAATTTGATTATTGAAGTTTTGGCTTCAAAAATTTATTTATTGGTGTTCTTTTTTCTTCAAATGGCTTAAACGGCTTTGCGACGTCAATAAATAATTTTTTGATGTCATGAAATGTATTTTTGACGTCAATAATGAATTTCTGACGTCAGAAATTTGATTACAGGATTCAATGGACATAAATATTTTAATCCGAAATTGAGTGATTTTTAGACGTCAAAAAATTAATTTCCTGCGCCTGAAATTTAATTTGTGAGATCTAAACTTAAATATTTTACGTCAGAAATAAATTAGAGACTTGAAACTGTAATTTATTTTCACAAATTCAGCATAAAAATAAAACCGCGTTTCATACAGCAGGTAGTTCTTTTAAGGCAAAAGTTATTTATTGTATCGTTTCCCTTTTAAATCTGACACCATTTAGATGTTACGAGATTTGCATTGTTAAAGCCAATTTTTTCATTGCTAATAAATTGCATTCAGTAGAAAACAACAAATTCTTTTTTTTAATATATTACCAGACTTGCGTGTTAGTATGCCATCAATCAGTGAGTGAATGCAAATTTCTCTTATATTTTTTCTTTAAAAATATAACTGCTCTTAACAAATAACCTCGCGTAAACAGCAAAACGCAACAACAGTGTTGTTGTTTGTGTAAAAACACTATAAAATAAAAAAAATTTTAGTCCCAACCGAGATTCGACCCCACAACTACTTATGCAGTATAAAGCTAGTACACCAGAACACACGCGTATCCATCTGTGCCACTACGAACTAGTGGTTTACACACATTTCAGCTGCATACAGAGGAGGTGATCAAGTTATGTGGGGTAGGATCGGCTGTACGTTCAAAGGGCTAGACGCTAATCGAGTTTTATCGAAAACAGCAGCCATTTTGAAAATAGAGTCCGCCGTATTGGATTTTCTCGGGTTGGGAATTCGGGGTATTTTGGATAGATACTGATGACCTACTGATCATTTTAGCGAAGAAAAAAACTTGTCCTTGTTTTGCATTTTTTTGTCTGTTTATTTCGTTTCATTACTGTGCTGTAGGGGGAAGCCCCACACAGGCGAAGTAGTAGCGTTACACATTTCCAGGCGATTAGGTAGCGGAGGGGGAAGCATTGCCCCCCTCCCCGGTATTTGTAGCAACAAATCCTTTTTTTCCGGTTGTATTTTATTTGTACTTGTATGTACTTACATTTTGTACTTGTATGTTTAATAAACATGTTTACCCCCCCCCCCCCCTCCCGTTTGTATAACGTTTTTACGCGCCTGCACATTTCTATGATAGGTCTCGTTTTTAAATACCTATAGCTCTGTTATGTCTCAGATAAATTTATACTCGCGGGACACGGTATATTTGGAGCCTAAATGATTTTCTACAACGTCAATGGAGTTAAGAAATAAGAAAAGATTTGGTTTCAATTATGGCTAGAATAGACCACTACATGTTTCGTTCTTGTTTGAACTCATCAGGTGGACATAATTCTAACCATAATTGAGACCAAAAGCAAACAGGCATATATACGCCAGAAAGTATAAAACTAACGGGGAATTAAACTAATAACGCCCTCTATTATGTGCGGCGAGAAAAAGTTGCAAAGCAACAAACCGGCGTTTCTGTGTTTTGTGCTTAGAGGCCGGTGCGATCGCAGATACCTGCTTAGCAGGTTCCGATCGCAACTTTGCCGGTTTGTTGCTTTGCAACTTTTTCTCGCCGCACATAATAGAGGGCGTTATTAGTTTAATTCCCCGTTAGTCAATGGAGTTGCTTAACTTGCACAAATAGACACAAGTTGAATATGCTACTTACTATCTTTCTTCATGATTGCCAGGACACGTCATGTAAGGTATATACGCTGCGATAGTTTCAATTTGACGCATAAAAGCGTCCCCAACGAAGCCATTTTGCTGAAATTAAATAAAAAACAGATTTAATAATCTAAGGTTCGAAAACTAGCTATGCAATGTTTATTAAATTATGTAAATTCATAGAGCTGGAAATAACCTACAATTTGGTTTGTGTCCCAGCCCGCTAATTTTTCTGTGACGTCTTCTATGAATTTTTGAAAATTTTATTTTAACTCCGATTTATTCACAAACGAGTTATCAGATCGGGATGAAATTTGTTGTTGAATATCGAGCTAGAGTGTTGGAAAAATTAATTTTGATTTGTTTTAGTCGTTTCTATCATACCCTGTTCTTAATGTTTAGAAATACTGTGTTTGAAAAAATATACCAAAAAGCTTTCATTTCCTGTTACGGTTCGTAAGAAAACTTTTTGTCTTTGCAATTTTCTGTTATAAGGTACCGGTGAGTAATAAGGGCCAGCAGATAATACAGCCCAAGGCTTATTTCCGCACAGAAAATAAGTTTAAGGTGTTTCTAACGCCATCTATGAAAATAGGACACTACTCAATGTCTATTCAATACAAAACATTGGTCATCTTACAGTTGTGTTTCTAACTGTAACGGTCTGTGTTTTATAAAGAAATTCTCCTCTTGGTAAGCAAATATTTTGTTCACATAACCTTCAATAAAAAGGGAAACGCTTTGGCAGATTATAAGGCCCGGGTCTTATTTTCTGTAGAAACCCTTAAAAATTCCTACTGACTTTTTCTTAGCAAAGAATAGGTTTTGTTCGGTTAGTTTAATAAGTTGTTATTAATGATGTGGGCTTTAATATCTGTCTTACCAGGTTATAAGGCCCAATGTAATGCTTTTTATTTTAAATGTTTTAACAACGTTATCGTTACTTTTTTACTTTTATATATTTTAATACAAAAGCTCAAAGGCCCATTTAGTTAGTTAGCTGGCAAACAACTTTTGTTAATAAATATGTGGTCAAAAGTGTTTCCTTTCAGGGAGTCAAGATTCTTTAAGAAGCGCCTAAATGTAGGCAACTCAATTTACTACCTATTATTTGTTTCCATAACTACGGAAACTAATACAGGATAAATTAAGCCCTCTTTCCCACTTTTCAAATTCAAATAAATTTAAAATAAATTAATTAACAAAATGTTTCAAAACTAAGCAATAGAAAAAACCAAAATTGCAAAGCAAAAATCAACTATATGAAGTATTTAAAATAAATAATTCAAAAATTAACAAAATTATAGTAAATGTTCAAAATGTCGCCCCTTCTACACACGAAGCACATCCACGAAGTTAATTCCTCCAAATATGCCAGGAGTCTGTTGAACTTCTTCACATGCAGCAAGAATACGCGCCCGCCGTAAGTTCTTCTACAGTTTCAACTGGGGTAGCATACACTAACGTTTTAACATGACCCCACAAAAAGAAAATTAGGAAGAAAATAATTATCAAAAAAATCAGAAACGAAAAAAACGAGTTATAAAAAGCACACAAAAAAACGAATGCAAGAAAAGTAAAAAAATATCACAAAAATATTGAGTTGTGTTAAAAATTGACTTTATTTGAATACATGTATGTCTAGATCGTTTTTTTTTCCAAATTCCGAGTGACCCGTGCAAAACAATTGAAAATGCAATTTGGGTTGCCTATTTTCAGGTACTTCTTAAAGGATCTTTAAGAGGCTCTATTTTCTAAAGGAAACACTTTTGAGCACACACATACGCGTCCTTGCGTACAAGTTGGCTTACGTTGGCCAACGGTGTCATTCGATTGTCAACAAGTCCATCATTGACGTCCCAGTGGGTTTGGGGGCAAGCGCCAACAAGACTCGGCACACACAGAGGAAAATTTACATGCAAACTTGGTTGCATAAGCACCATCAATGAAAAATCCAATAATGCAGTTTGAGTAATACAATACAAGGCATTAGAAATTGGGAACGGGAAAACAGCAACATTTGTAATGAGTTTATGATTATCACAGTAAAAAGCAGAAAAAAGCATAACAAACAATTATATCAGCCATGTTCACATATAATTCTAATATTTAATTATAATAATTTTAAAACCTTTCCGCTAGGGGTCGGAGATTTTCAGTACCTTCAAATCGACTGTATTTGCACATCAGTTGAGATTTGCAAGTAGGTGGGTGCAGTTGCTCGGTAGTTGCAGCGTACTTCGGTCTAATACACCGACGTTATCACTCTTGATATAAAAATATTTAAATTTTTTATATTAGAAGGTATGTTGATTCTGAAATTGTTTCCAATTAATCATTATATTGTCATCTTATTTCTTAGCAACTATGAGTTACGAAGCTGAACAGCAAAAACTTTGCAATATATATCTGTGTTTGGAGCATGCTGAAGTGATTTGTGAAGATTGCAACGTGTAATAATTCATCAATTTTCACTCCTAATTATTTCAGTTATAATTAGCCGTACTAAAAAACGGGTATATGTTTTAATACGTTGTTTTTATGTTTATTTATAACAATGCTTGTCAGAATTTAATGTAATTTTTTTAATAAGAAATATTATTTTTTAGTTATGCTTGTTTTTGTTTTTTATTATTTCTTCAACAATAAAAATTTCTAAAATGTAGTGCGTGATTTTTACTGAAACTAACCTTATTATTGAGAACAATATCTAAGGTATCCTAATTAGTTGAATTTGCAACAGAAGAGTTACAAAAAGTGTTATACAAAAATAAATTATAAAATCGGTCCCACAGACCGACGTTATCACTAATGTTAAACGGCGGCACGTTATCACTGGAGGGTTAAAAGCGGGCAAAAGAACATTTATAATAATTTACAAATATGTAAAATGCAGAACAGCCAAACAAGTAATTATCGCAGTCATTTTCTTACAACCCCTCCCAATAGTAAATACCAAATAAGAAAAAATTTAGTGGAGTTATCGGCGCGTGGTATTAGGATCACAGAAAGTATAGCTGGCAGCGACCGACTCATTGGCGATTACTTCATAAAATTGCAGCCCTTATTGGCGAAAACGCCAATAGGTCTCCCGATCTACAAACCGACAACAGCCAACGAGTCTACGCTAAATGTATATCGGAAAATCGCCAACAGTTCTATTAGCTACTAATTGATATTTCGCACGGGAATGGCAATACCGGGAAAAGGCATCATAAATTTTCTAGCAGAGTATCAAAATTTAATTTTCGCATAGAACTATCAATTGTATGATCACAAAAGCTTCAATATACTATTAATTTGCAGTATACAAAACTATTTCGACTAAAATAGAAAATTTAAGTGCGAAATTAAAAATTTCGCATACGAATGGCAATACCAGAAAAGACTCCGGAGATGTATCTACTTGCTGAGGTTTTATGTCTGAAAATAATTGACCTCTGTGGCGAAATCGCCAAGTAGTCTAGCGTTTTCCTTTAAAAGTAGCTAACTAGTCCGAGGGTAATATTTAACTCTGATTAGCTGTAACGGTGGTTCTTAGAATTTTTGCGATGCCCACAACAAATAGGAAACTTTTCCACCGAAACTCTGAATTGTGCGTTTGAAAACTGATAGTTCGCAAAAAAATTTGCAGTATACAAAATCATTTTGTCTGAAAAATATAATTTCGAGAATGAATATTATAAAAATGACTAACTTCCTTCTTATTCATGTTTGAAAGTTTTAAGAGGAAAGTTAGTCATTTTTATAATATTTATACTCGAATTTATATTTTTCAGACAAAATGGTTTTGTATACTGCAAATTTCTTTGCGAACTATCAGTTTTCAAACGCTCAATTCAGAGTATCGGTAGAAGAGGTTCCTATCTGTTGTGGGCATCGGAAAAATTCTAAGAACCACCGTTACAGCAAAACAGGCTTAAATACTACCCTCGGGCTAGTTAGCTATTTTTAAAGGAAAACGGTAGATTAGTTGGCGTTTTCGCCACAGAGGTCAATTATTTTCAGACATAAAACGCCAGGAAGTCTATAAATCTTCAGACTTTTTTCAGATAGATAGATTATTTTTGATAGATATTGCAACTCCTATGCGAAACTTAAATTTTCATGCTCAAATTTCAGAGTTTCGGTCAATATGGTTATGTATACTGCAAAGTTATAATTTTTTGTAATTTTTTAATATCATAACTGTGAAATTTGCATTTCTATGCCAAAGTTCGGTTTTCATATTCATGTTTGAAAGTTTTAAGAGGGAAATTAGTCATTTTTATAATATTTATACTCGAATTTATATTTTTCAGACAAAATGGTTTTGTATACTGCAAATTTCTTTGCGAACTATCAGTTTTCAAACGCACAATTTAGAGTATCGGTAGAAGAGGTTCCTATCTGTTGTGGGCATCGGAAAAATTCTAAGAACCACCGTTACAGCAAAACAGACTTAAATACTACCCTCGGGCTAGTTAGCTACTTTTAAAGAAAAACGGTAGACTAGTTGGCGTTTTGGCCACAGAGGTCAATTATTTTCAGACATAAAACGCCAGGAAGTCTATAAATCTTCAGACTTTTTTCAGATAGATAGATTATTTTTGATAGATATTGCAACTCCTATGCGAAACTTAAATTTTCATGCTCAAATTTCAGACTTTCGGTCAATATGGTTATGTATACTGCAAAGTTATAATTTTTTGTAATTTTTTAATATCATAACTGTGAAATTTGCATTTCTATGCGAAAGTTCGGTTTTCATATTCATGTTTGAAAGTCTTAAGAGGGAAGTTAGTCATTTTTATAATATTTATACTCGAATTTATATTTTTCAGACAAAATGGTTTTGTATACTGCAAATTTCTTTGCGAACTATCAGTTTTCAAACGCACAATTCAGAGTATCGGTAGAAGAGGTTCCTATCTGTTGTGGGCATCGGAAAAATTCTAAGAACCACCGTTACAGCAAAACAGACCTTAATACTAACCTCGGGCTAGTTAGCTACTTTTAAAGGAAAACTGTAGACTAGTTGGCGTTTTCGCCACAGAGGTCAATTATTTTCAGACATAAAACGCCAGGAAGTCTATAAATCTTCAGACTTTTTTCAGATAGATAGATTATTTTTGATAGATATTGCAACTCCTATGCGAAACTTAAATTTTCATGCTCAAATTTCAGACTTTCGGTCAATATGGTTATGTATACTGCAAAGTTATAATTTTTTGTAATTTTTTAATATCATAACTGTGAAATTTGCATTTCTATGCGAAAGTTCGGTTTTCATATTCATGTTTGAAAGTCTTAAGAGGGAAGTTAGTCATTTTTATAATATTTATACTCGAATTTATATTTTTCAGACAAAATGGTTTTGTATACTGCAAATTTCTTTGCGAACTATCAGTTTTCAAACGCACAATTCAGAGTATCGGTAGAAGAGGTTCCTATCTGTTGTGGGCATCGGAAAAATTCTAAGAACCACCGTTACAGCAAAACAGACCTTAATACTACCCTCGGGCTAGTTAGCTACTTTTAAAGGAAAACGGTAGACTAGTTGGCGTTTTCGCCACAGAGGTCAATTATTTTCAGACATAAAACGCCAGGAAGTCTATAAATCTTCAGACTTTTTTCAGATAGATAGATTATTTTTGATAGATATTGCAACTCCTATGCGAAACTTAAATTTTCATGCTCAAATTTCAGACTTTCGGTCAATATGGTTATGTATACTGCATAGTTATAATTTTTTGTAATTTTTTAATATCATAACTGTGAAATTTGCATTTCTATGCCAAAGTTCGGTTTTTATATTCATGTTTGAAAGTTTTAAGAGGGAAGTTAGTCATTTTTATAATATTTATACTCGAATTTATATTTTTCAGACAAAATGGTTTTGTATACTGCAAATTTCTTTGCGAACTATCAGTTTTCAAACGCACAATTTAGAGTATCGGTAGAAGAGGTTCCTATCTGTTGTGGGCATCGGAAAAATTCTAAGAACCACCGTTACAGCAAAACAGACTTAAATACTACCCTCGGGCTAGTTAGCTACTTTTAAAGAAAAACGGTAGACTAGTTGGCGTTTTGGCCACAGAGGTCAATTATTTTCAGACATAAAACGCCAGGAAGTCTATAAATCTTCAGACTTTTTTCAGATAGATAGATTATTTTTGATAGATATTGCAACTCCTATGCGAAACTTAAATTTTCATGCTCAAATTTCAGACTTTCGGTCAATATGGTTATGTATACTGCATAGTTATAATTTTTTGTAATTTTTTAATATCATAACTGTGAAATTTGCATTTCTATGCGAAAGTTCGGTTTTTATATTCATGTTTGAAAGTCTTAAGAGGGAAGTTAGTCATTTTTCTAATATTTATACTCGAATTTATATTTTTCAGACAAAATGGTTTTGTATACTGCAAATTTCTTTGCGAACTATCAGTTTTCAAACGCACAATTCAGAGTATCGGTAGAAGAGGTTCCTATCTGTTGTGGGCATCGGAAAAATTCTAAGAACCACCGTTACAGCAAAACAGACCTTAATACTACCCTCGGGCTAGTTAGCTATTTTTAAAGGAAAACGGTAGACTAGTTGGCGTTTTCGCCACAGAGGTCAATTATTTTCAGACATGAAACGCCAGGAAGTCTATAAATCTTCAGACTTTTTTCAGATAGATAGATTATTTTTGATAGATATTGCAACTCCTATGCGAAACTTAAATTTTCATGCTCAAATTTCAGACTTTCGGTCAATATGGTTATGTATACTGCAAAGTTATAATTTTTTGTAATTTTTTAATATCATAACTGTGAAATTTGCATTTCTATGCCAAAGTTCGGTTTTTATATTCATGTTTGAAAGTTTTAAGAGGGAAGTTAGTCATTTTTATAATATTTATACTCGAATTTATATTTTTCAGACAAAATGGTTTTGTATACTGCAAATTTCTTTGCGAACTATCAGTTTTCAAACGCACAATTTAGAGTATCGGTAGAAGAGGTTCCTATCTGTTGTGGGCATCGGAAAAATTCTAAGAACCACCGTTACAGCAAAACAGACTTAAATACTACCGTCGGGCTAGTTAGCTATTTTTAAAGGAAAACGGTAGACTAGTTGGCGTTTTCGCCACAGAGGTCAATTATTTTCAGACATAAAACGCCAGGAAGTCTATAAATCTTCAGACTTTTTTCAGATAGATAGATTATTTTTGATAGATATTGCAACTCCTATGCGAAACTTAAATTTTCATGCTCAAATTTCAGACTTTCGGTCAATATGGTTATGTATACTGCAAAGTTATAATTTTTTGTAATTTTTTAATATCATAACTGTGAAATTTGCATTTCTATGCCAAAGTTCGGTTTTTATATTCATGTTTGAAAGTTTTAAGAGCGAAGTTAGTCATTTTTATAATATTTATACTCGAATTTATATTTTTCAGACAAAATGGTTTTGTATACTGCAAATTTCTTTGCGAACTATCAGTTTTCAAACGCACAATTTAGAGTATCGGTAGAAGAGGTTCCTATCTGTTGTGGGCATCGGAAAAATTCTAAGAACCACCGTTACAGCAAAACAGACTTAAATACTACCCTCGGGCTAGTTAGCTATTTTTAAAGTAAAACGGTAGACTAGTTGGCGTTTTCGCCACAGAGGTCAATTATGTTCAGACATAAAACGCCAGGAAGTATATAAATCTTCAGACTTTTTTCAGATAGATAGATTATTTTTGATAGATATTGCAACTCCTATGCGAAACTTAAATTTTCATGCTCAAATTTCAGACTTTCGGTCAATATGGTTATGTATACTGCAAAGTTATATTTTTTTGTAATTTTTTAATATCATAACTGTGAAATTTTCATTTCTATGCGAAAGTTCGGTTTTCATATTCATGTCTGAAAGTTTTAAGAGGGAAGTTAGTCATTTTTATAATATTTATACTCGAATTTATATTTTTCAGACAAAATGGTTTTGTATACTGCAAATTTCTTTGCGAACTATCAGTTTTCAAACGCACAATTTAGAGTATCGGTAGAAGAGGTTCCTATCTGTTGTGGGCATCGGAAAAATTCTAAGAACCACCGTTACAGCAAAACAGACTTAAATACTACCCTCGGGCTAGTTAGCTATTTTTAAAGTAAAACGGTAGACTAGTTGGCGTTTTCGCCACAGAGGTCAATTATGTTCAGACATAAAAGGCCAGGAAGTATATAAATCTTCAGACTTTTTTCAGATAGATAGATTATTTTTGATAGATATTGCAACTCCTATGCGAAACTTAAATTTTCATGCTCAAATTTCAGACTTTCGGTCAATATGGTTATGTATACTGCAAAGTTATAATTTTTTGTAATTTTTTAATATCATAACTGTGAAATTTGCATTTCTATGCCAAAGTTCGGTTTTTATATTCATGTTTGAAAGTTTTAAGAGCGAAGTTAGTCATTTTTATAATATTCATACTCGAATTTATATTTTTCAGACAAAATGGTTTTGTATACTGCAAATTTCTTTGCGAACTATCAGTTTTCAAATGAACAATTCAGAGTTTCGGTAGAACAGTTTCCTATTTGTTGTGGGCATCGGAAAAATTCTAAAAACCACTGTTACAGCTAATCAGACTTAAATACTACCCTCGGACTAGTTAGCTACTTTTAAAGGAAAACGGTAGACTAGTTGGCGATATCGCCACAGAGGTCAATTATTTTCAGATATAAAACGCCAGGAAGTCTATAAATCTTCAGACTTTTTTCAGATATTGCAACTCCAATGCGAAACTTAAATTTTCAATGTCAAAAGTTCAGAGTTCCAGTCAATATGGTTATGTATACTGCAAAGTGATAATTTTTTGTAATTTTTAATATCATAACTGCGAAATTTGCATTTCTATGCGAAAGTTTGGTTTTCATATTCATGTTTCAGATTTTTGGTCTATATGGTTTTGTACACTGCAAAGTAGTAAATGTTTGAAAATTTTAAGAGGGAAGTTAATCATTTTTATAATATTCATAGTCGAATTTATATTTTTCAGACAAAATGGTTTTGTACACTGCAAAGTAGTAAATGTTTGAAAATTTTAAGAGGGAAGTTAATCATTTTTATAATATTCATAGTCGAATTTATATTTTTCAGACAAAATGGTTTTGTATACTGCAAATTTCTTTGCGAACTATCAGTTTTCAAATGAACAATTCAGAGTTTCGGTAGAACAGTTTCCTATTTGTTGTGGGCATCGGAAAAATTCTAAAAACCACCGTTACAGCTAATCAGACTTAAATACTACCCTCGGACTAGTTAGCTACTTTTAAAGGAAAACGGTAGACTAGTTGGCGATATCGCCACAGAGGTCAATTATTTTCAGATATAAAACGCCAGGAAGTCTATAAATCTTCAGACTTTTTTCAGATATTGCAACTCCAATGCGAAACTTAAATTTTCAATGTCAAAATTTCAGAGTTCCAGTCAATATGGTTATGTATACTGCAAAGTGATAATTTTTTGTAATTTCTAATATCATAACTGTGAAATTTGCATTTCTATGCGAAAGTTTGGTTTTCATACTCATGTTTCAGATTTTTGGTCTATATGGTTTTGTACACTGCAAAGTAGTAAATGTTTGAAAATTTTAAGAGGGAAGTTAATCATTTTTATAATATTCATAGTCGAATTTATATTTTTCAGACAAAATGGTTTTGTACACTGCAAAGTAGTAAATGTTTGAAAATTTTAAGAGGGAAGTTAATCATTTTTATAATATTCATAGTCGAATTTATATTTTTCAGACAAAATGGTTTTGTATACTGCAAAGTAGTAAATGTTTGAAAATTTTAAGAGGGAAGTTAATCATTTTTATAATATTCATAGTCGAATTTATATTTTTCAGACAAAATGGTTTTGTACACTGCAAAGTAGTAAATGTTTGAAAATTTTAAGAGGGAAGTTAATCATTTTTATAATATTCATAGTCGAATTTATATTTTTCAGACAAAATGGTTTTGTATACTGCAAATTTCTTTGCGAACTATCAGTTTTCAAATGAACAATTCAGAGTTTCGGTAGAACAGTTTCCTATTTGTTGTGGGCATCGGAAAAATTCTAAGAACCACCGTTACAGCTAATCAGACTTAAATACTACCCTCGGACTAGTTAGCTACTTTTAAAGGAAAACGGTAGACTAGTTGGCGATATCGCCACAGAGGTCAATTATTTTCAGATATAAAACGCCAGGAAGTCTATAAATCTTCAGACTTTTTTCAGATAGATAGATTATTTTTGATAGATATTGCAACTCCTATGCGAAACTTAAATTTTCATGCTCAAATTTCAGACTTTCGGTCAATATGGTTATGTATACTGCAAAGTTATAATTTTTTGTAATTTTTTAATATCATAACTGTGAAATTTGCATTTCTATGCCAAAGTTCGGTTTTTATATTCATGTTTGAAAGTTTTAAGAGGGAAGTTAGTCATTTTTATAATATTTATACTCGAATTTATATTTTTCAGACAAAATGGTTTTGTATACTGCAAATTTCTTTGCGAACTATCAGTTTTCAAACGCACAATTTAGAGTATCGGTAGAAGAGGTTCCTATCTGTTGTGGGCATCGGAAAAATTCTAAGAACCACCGTTACAGCAAAACAGACTTAAATACTACCGTCGGGCTAGTTAGCTATTTTTAAAGGAAAACGGTAGACTAGTTGGCGTTTTCGCCACAGAGGTCAATTATTTTCAGACATAAAACGCCAGGAAGTCTATAAATCTTCAGACTTTTTTCAGATAGATAGATTATTTTTGATAGATATTGCAACTCCTATGCGAAACTTAAATTTTCATGCTCAAATTTCAGACTTTCGGTCAATATGGTTATGTATACTGCAAAGTTATAATTTTTTGTAATTTTTTAATATCATAACTGTGAAATTTGCATTTCTATGCCAAAGTTCGGTTTTTATATTCATGTTTGAAAGTTTTAAGAGCGAAGTTAGTCATTTTTATAATATTTATACTCGAATTTATATTTTTCAGACAAAATGGTTTTGTATACTGCAAATTTCTTTGCGAACTATCAGTTTTCAAACGCACAATTTAGAGTATCGGTAGAAGAGGTTCCTATCTGTTGTGGGCATCGGAAAAATTCTAAGAACCACCGTTACAGCAAAACAGACTTAAATACTACCCTCGGGCTAGTTAGCTATTTTTAAAGTAAAACGGTAGACTAGTTGGCGTTTTCGCCACAGAGGTCAATTATGTTCAGACATAAAACGCCAGGAAGTATATAAATCTTCAGACTTTTTTCAGATAGATAGATTATTTTTGATAGATATTGCAACTCCTATGCGAAACTTAAATTTTCATGCTCAAATTTCAGACTTTCGGTCAATATGGTTATGTATACTGCAAAGTTATATTTTTTTGTAATTTTTTAATATCATAACTGTGAAATTTTCATTTCTATGCGAAAGTTCGGTTTTCATATTCATGTCTGAAAGTTTTAAGAGGGAAGTTAGTCATTTTTATAATATTTATACTCGAATTTATATTTTTCAGACAAAATGGTTTTGTATACTGCAAATTTCTTTGCGAACTATCAGTTTTCAAACGCACAATTTAGAGTATCGGTAGAAGAGGTTCCTATCTGTTGTGGGCATCGGAAAAATTCTAAGAACCACCGTTACAGCAAAACAGACTTAAATACTACCCTCGGGCTAGTTAGCTATTTTTAAAGTAAAACGGTAGACTAGTTGGCGTTTTCGCCACAGAGGTCAATTATGTTCAGACATAAAAGGCCAGGAAGTATATAAATCTTCAGACTTTTTTCAGATAGATAGATTATTTTTGATAGATATTGCAACTCCTATGCGAAACTTAAATTTTCATGCTCAAATTTCAGACTTTCGGTCAATATGGTTATGTATACTGCAAAGTTATAATTTTTTGTAATTTTTTAATATCATAACTGTGAAATTTGCATTTCTATGCCAAAGTTCGGTTTTTATATTCATGTTTGAAAGTTTTAAGAGCGAAGTTAGTCATTTTTATAATATTCATACTCGAATTTATATTTTTCAGACAAAATGGTTTTGTATACTGCAAATTTCTTTGCGAACTATCAGTTTTCAAATGAACAATTCAGAGTTTCGGTAGAACAGTTTCCTATTTGTTGTGGGCATCGGAAAAATTCTAAAAACCACTGTTACAGCTAATCAGACTTAAATACTACCCTCGGACTAGTTAGCTACTTTTAAAGGAAAACGGTAGACTAGTTGGCGATATCGCCACAGAGGTCAATTATTTTCAGATATAAAACGCCAGGAAGTCTATAAATCTTCAGACTTTTTTCAGATATTGCAACTCCAATGCGAAACTTAAATTTTCAATGTCAAAATTTCAGAGTTCCAGTCAATATGGTTATGTATACTGCAAAGTGATAATTTTTTGTAATTTCTAATATCATAACTGTGAAATTTGCATTTCTATGCGAAAGTTTGGTTTTCATATTCATGTTTCAGATTTTTGGTCTATATGGTTTTGTACACTGCAAAGTAGTAAATGTTTGAAAATTTTAAGAGGGAAGTTAATCATTTTTATAATATTCATAGTCGAATTTATATTTTTCAGACAAAATGGTTTTGTACACTGCAAAGTAGTAAATGTTTGAAAATTTTAAGAGGGAAGTTAATCATTTTTATAATATTCATAGTCGAATTTATATTTTTCAGACAAAATGGTTTTGTACACTGCAAAGTAGTAAATGTTTGAAAATTTTAAGAGGGAAGTTAATCATTTTTATAATATTCATAGTCGAATTTATATTTTTCAGACAAAATGGTTTTGTATACTGCAAATTTCTTTGCGAACTATCAGTTTTCAAATGAACAATTCAGAGTTTCGGTAGAACAGTTTCCTATTTGTTGTGGGCATCGGAAAAATTCTAAAAACCACTGTTACAGCTAATCAGACTTAAATACTACCCTCGGACTAGTTAGCTACTTTTAAAGGAAAACGGTAGACTAGTTGGCGATATCGCCACAGAGGTCAATTATTTTCAGATATAAAACGCCAGGAAGTCTATAAATCTTCAGACTTTTTTCAGATATTGCAACTCCAATGCGAAACTTAAATTTTCAATGTCAAAATTTCAGAGTTCCAGTCAATATGGTTATGTATACTGCAAAGTGATAATTTTTTGTAATTTCTAATATCATAACTGTGAAATTTGCATTTCTATGCGAAAGTTTGGTTTTCATATTCATGTTTCAGATTTTTGGTCTATATGGTTTTGTACACTGCAAAGTAGTAAATGTTTGAAAATTTTAAGAGGGAAGTTAATCATTTTTATAATATTCATAGTCGAATTTATATTTTTCAGACAAAATGGTTTTGTACACTGCAAAGTAGTAAATGTTTGAAAATTTTAAGAGGGAAGTTAATCATTTTTATAATATTCATAGTCGAATTTATATTTTTCAGACAAAATGGTTTTGTACACTGCAAAGTAGTAAATGTTTGAAAATTTTAAGAGGGAAGTTAATCATTTTTATAATATTCATAGTCGAATTTATATTTTTCAGACAAAATGGTTTTGTATACTGCAAATTTCTTTGCGAACTATCAGTTTTCAAATGAACAATTCAGAGTTTCGGTAGAACAGTTTCCTATTTGTTGTGGGCATCGGAAAAATTCTAAGAACCACCGTTACAGCTAATCAGACTTAAATACTACCCTCGGACTAGTTAGCTACTTTTAAAGGAAAACGGTAGACTAGTTGGCGATATCGCCACAGAGGTCAATTATTTTCAGATATAAAACGCCAGGAAGTCTATAAATCTTCAGACTTTTTTCAGATATTGCAACTCCAATGCGAAACTTAAATTTTCAATGTCAAAATTTCAGAGTTCCGGTCAATATGGTTATGTATACTGCAAAGTGATCATTTTTTGTAATTTTTAATATAACTGTGAAATTTGCATTTCTATGCGAAAGTTCGGTTTTCATATTCATGTTTGAAAGTTTTAAGAGGGAAGTTAGTCATTTTTCTAATATTCATACTCGAATTTATATTTTTGAGACAAAATGGTTTTGTATACTACAAATTTCTTTGCGAACTATCAGTTTTCAAACGCACAATTCAGAGTTTCGGTAGAAGAGTTTCCTATTTGTTGTGGGCATCGGAAAATTTCTAAGAACCACCGTTACAGCTAAACAGACTTAAATACTATCCTCGAACTAGTTAGCTACTTTTAAAGGAAAACGGTAGACTAGTTGGCGTTTTCGCCACAGAGGTCAATTATTTTCAGACATAAAACGCCAGGAAGTCTATAAATCTTCAGACTTTTTTCAGATATTGCAACTCCTATGCTAAACTTAAATTTTAATGCTCAAATTTCAGAGTTTCGGTCAATATGGTTATGTATACTGCAAAGTGATAATTTCTTGTAATTTTTAATATCATAACTGTGAAATTTGCATTTCTATGAGAAAGTTCGGTTTTCATATTCATGTTTGAAAGTTTTAAGAGGGAAGTTAGTCATTTTTCTAATATTCATACTCGAATTTATATTTTTGAGACAAAATGGTTTTGTATACTACAAATTTCTTTGCGAACTATCAGTTTTCAAACGCACAATTCAGAGTTTCGGTAGAAGAGTTTCCTATTTGTTGTGGGCATCGGAAAATTTCTAAGAACCACCGTTACAGCTAAACAGACTTAAATACTACCCTCGAACTAGTTAGCTACTTTTAAAGGAAAACGGTAGGACTAGTTGGCGTTTTCGCCACAGAGGTCAATTATTTTCAGACATAAAACGCCAGGAAGTCTATAAATCTTCAGACTTTTTTCAGATATTGCAACTCCTATGCTAAACTTAAATTTTAATGCTCAAATTTCAGAGTTTCGGTCAATATGGTTATGTATACTGCAAAGTGATAATTTCTTGTAATTTTTAATATCATAACTGTGAAATTTGCATTTCTATTAGAAAGTTCGGTTTTCATATTCATGTTTGAAAGTTTTAAGAGGGAAGTTAGTCATTTTTCTAATATTCATACTCGAATTTATATTTTTCAGACAAAATGGTTTTGTATACTACAAATTTCTTTGCGAACTATCAGTTTTCAAACGCACAATTCAGAGTTTCGGTAGAAGAGTTTCCTATTTGTTGTGGGCATCGGAAAATTTCTAAGAACCACCGTTACAGCTAAACAGACTTAAATACTATCCTCGAACTAGTTAGCTACTTTTAAAGGAAAACGGTAGACTAGTTGACGTTTTCGCCACAGAGGTCAATTATTTTCAGACATAAAACGCCAGGAAGTCTATAAATCTTCAGACTTTTTTCAGATATTGCAACTCCTATGCTAAACTTAAATTTTATGCTCAAATTTCAGAGTTTCGGTCAATATGGTTATGTATACTGCAAAGTGATAATTTCTTGTAATTTTTAATATCATAACTGTGAAATTTG
This sequence comes from Ctenicera cuprea, assembly GCA_958336395.1. Classification (NCBI taxonomy): domain Eukaryota; kingdom Metazoa; phylum Arthropoda; class Insecta; order Coleoptera; family Elateridae; genus Ctenicera; species Ctenicera cuprea. The sequence continues at coordinate 7,858,939 of OY284493.1, forward strand.
CATTTCTATGAGAAAGTTCGGTTTTCATATTCATGTTTGAAAGTTTTAAGAGGGAAGTTAGTCATTTTTCTAATATTCATACTCGAATTTATATTTTTCAGACAAAATGGTTTTGTATACTACAAATTTCTTTGCGAACTATCAGTTTTCAAACGCACAATTCAGAGTTTCGGTAGAAGAGTTTCCTATTTGTTGTGGGCATCGGAAAATTTCTAAGAACCACCGTTACAGCTAAACAGACTTAAATACTACCCTCGAACTAGTTAGCTACTTTTAAAGGAAAACGGTAGACTAGTTGGCGTTTTCGCCACAGAGGTCAATTATTTTCAGACATAACACGCCAGGAAGTCTATAAATCTTCAGACTTTTTTCAGATATTGCAACTCCTATGCTAAACTTAAATTTTAATGCTCAAATTTCAGAGTTTCGGTCAATATGGTTATGTATACTGCAAAGTGATAATTTCTTGTAATTTTTAATATCATAACTGTGAAATTTGCATTTCTATGAGAAAGTTCGGTTTTCATATTCATGTTTGAAAGTTTTAAGAGGGAAGTTAGTCATTTTTCTAATATTCATACTCGAATTTATATTTTTGAGACAAAATGGTTTTGTATACTACAAATTTCTTTGCGAACTATCAGTTTTCAAACGCACAATTCAGAGTTTCGGTAGAAGAGTTTCCTATTTGTTGTGGGCATCGGAAAATTTCTAAGAACCACCGTTACAGCTAAACAGACTTAAATACTACCCTCGAACTAGTTAGCTACTTTTAAAGGAAAACGGTAGGACTAGTTGGCGTTTTCGCCACAGAGGTCAATTATTTTCAGACATAAAACGCCAGGAAGTCTATAAATCTTCAGACTTTTTTCAGATATTGCAACTCCTATGCTAAACTTAAATTTTAATGCTCAAATTTCAGAGTTTCGGTCAATATGGTTATGTATACTGCAAAGTGATAATTTCTTGTAATCTTTAATATCATAACTGTGAAATTTGCATTTCTATGAGAAAGTTCGGTTTTCATATTCATGTTTGAAAGTTTTAAGAGGGAAGTTAGTCATTTTTCTAATATTCATACTCGAATTTATATTTTTGAGACAAAATGGTTTTGTATACTACAAATTTCTTTGCGAACTATCAGTTTTCAAACGCACAATTCAGAGTTTCGGTAGAAGAGTTTCCTATTTGTTGTGGGCATCGGAAAATTTCTAAGAACCACCGTTACAGCTAAACAGACTTAAATACTACCCTCGAACTAGTTAGCTACTTTTAAAGGAAAACGGTAGGACTAGTTGGCGTTTTCGCCACAGAGGTCAATTATTTTCAGACATAAAACGCCAGGAAGTCTATAAATCTTCAGACTTTTTTCAGATATTGCAACTCCTATGCTAAACTTAAATTTTAATGCTCAAATTTCAGAGTTTCGGTCAATATGGTTATGTATACTGCAAAGTGATAATTTCTTGTAATTTTTAATATCATAACTGTGAAATTTGCATTTCTATGAGAAAGTTCGGTTTTCATATTCATGTTTGAAAGTTTTAAGAGGGAAGTTAGTCATTTTTCTAATATTCATACTCGAATTTATATTTTTCAGACAAAATGGTTTTGTATACTACAAATTTCTTTGCGAACTATCAGTTTTCAAACGCACAATTCAGAGTTTCGGTAGAAGAGTTTCCTATTTGTTGTGGGCATCGGAAAATTTCTAAGAACCACCGTTACAGCTAAACAGACTTAAATACTACCCTCGAACTAGTTAGCTACTTTTAAAGGAAAACGGTAGGACTAGTTGGCGTTTTCGCCACAGAGGTCAATTATTTTCAGACATAAAACGCCAGGAAGTCTATAAATCTTCAGACTTTTTTCAGATATTGCAACTCCTATGCTAAACTTAAATTTTAATGCTCAAATTTCAGAGTTTCGGTCAATATGGTTATGTATACTGCAAAGTGATAATTTCTTGTAATCTTTAATATCATAACTGTGAAATTTGCATTTCTATTAGAAAGTTCGGTTTTCATATTCATGTTTGAAAGTTTTAAGAGGGAAGTTAGTCATTTTTCTAATATTCATACTCGAATTTATATTTTTCAGACAAAATGGTTTTGTATACTACAAATTTCTTTGCGAACTATCAGTTTTCAAACGCACAATTCAGAGTTTCGGTAGAAGAGTTTCCTATTTGTTGTGGGCATCGGAAAATTTCTAAGAACCACCGTTACAGCTAAACAGACTTAAATACTACCCTCGAACTAGTTAGCTACTTTTAAAGGAAAACGGTAGACTAGTTGGCGTTTTCGCCACAGAGGTCAATTATTTTCAGACATAAAACGCCAGGAAGTCTATAAATCTTCAGACTTTTTTCAGATATTGCAACTCCTATGCTAAACTTAAATTTTAATGCTCAAATTTCAGAGTTTCGGTCAATATGGTTATGTATACTGCAAAGTGATAATTTCTTGTAATTTTTAATATCATAACTGTGAAATTTGCATTTCTATGAGAAAGTTCGGTTTTCATATTCATGTTTGAAAGTTTTAAGAGGGAAGTTAGTCATTTTTCTAATATTCATACTCGAATTTATATTTTTCAGACAAAATGGTTTTGTATACTACAAATTTCTTTGCGAACTATCAGTTTTCAAACGCACAATTCAGAGTTTCGGTAGAAGAGTTTCCTATTTGTTGTGGGCATCGGAAAATTTCTAAGAACCACCGTTACAGCTAAACAGACTTAAATACTACCCTCGAACTAGTTAGCTACTTTTAAAGGAAAACGGTAGGACTAGTTGGCGTTTTCGCCACAGAGGTCAATTATTTTCAGACATAAAACGCCAGGAAGTCTATAAATCTTCAGACTTTTTTCAGATATTGCAACTCCTATGCTAAACTTAAATTTTAATGCTCAAATTTCAGAGTTTCGGTCAATATGGTTATGTATACTGCAAAGTGATAATTTCTTGTAATCTTTAATATCATAACTGTGAAATTTGCATTTCTATTAGAAAGTTCGGTTTTCATATTCATGTTTGAAAGTTTTAAGAGGGAAGTTAGTCATTTTTCTAATATTCATACTCGAATTTATATTTTTCAGACAAAATGGTTTTGTATACTACAAATTTCTTTGCGAACTATCAGTTTTCAAACGCACAATTCAGAGTTTCGGTAGAAGAGTTTCCTATTTGTTGTGGGCATCGGAAAATTTCTAAGAACCACCGTTACAGCTAAACAGACTTAAATACTATCCTCGAACTAGTTAGCTACTTTTAAAGGAAAACGGTAGACTAGTTGGCGTTTTCGCCACAGAGGTCAATTATTTTCAGACATAAAACGCCAGGAAGTCTATAAATCTTCAGACTTTTTTCAGATATTGCAACTCCTATGCTAAACTTAAATTTTAATGCTCAAATTTCAGAGTTTCGGTCAATATGGTTATGTATACTGCAAAGTGATAATTTCTTGTAATTTTTAATATCATAACTGTGAAATTTGCATTTCTATTAGAAAGTTCGGTTTTCATATTCATGTTTGAAAGTTTTAAGAGGGAAGTTAGTCATTTTTCTAATATTCATACTCGAATTTATATTTTTCAGACAAAATGGTTTTGTATACTACAAATTTCTTTGCGAACTATCAGTTTTCAAACGCACAATTCAGAGTTTCGGTAGAAGAGTTTCCTATTTGTTGTGGGCATCGGAAAATTTCTAAGAACCACCGTTACAGCTAAACAGACTTAAATACTATCCTCGAACTAGTTAGCTACTTTTAAAGGAAAACGGTAGACTAGTTGGCGTTTTCGCCACAGAGGTCAATTATTTTCAGACATAAAACGCCAGGAAGTCTATAAATCTTCAGACTTTTTTCAGATATTGCAACTCCTATGCTAAACTTAAATTTTAATGCTCAAATTTCAGAGTTTCGGTCAATATGGTTATGTATACTGCAAAGTGATAATTTCTTGTAATTTTTAATATCATAACTGTGAAATTTGCATTTCTATTAGAAAGTTCGGTTTTCATATTCATGTTTGAAAGTTTTAAGAGGGAAGTTAGTCATTTTTCTAATATTCATACTCGAATTTATATTTTTCAGACAAAATGGTTTTGTATACTACAAATTTCTTTGCGAACTATCAGTTTTCAAACGCACAATTCAGAGTTTCGGTAGAAGAGTTTCCTATTTGTTGTGGGCATCGGAAAATTTCTAAGAACCACCGTTACAGCTAAACAGACTTAAATACTATCCTCGAACTAGTTAGCTACTTTTAAAGGAAAACGGTAGACTAGTTGGCGTTTTCGCCACAGAGGTCAATTATTTTCAGACATAAAACGCCAGGAAGTCTATAAATCTTCAGACTTTTTTCAGATATTGCAACTCCTATGCTAAACTTAAATTTTAATGCTCAAATTTCAGAGTTTCGGTCAATATGGTTATGTATACTGCAAAGTGATAATTTCTTGTAATTTTTAATATCATAACTGTGAAATTTGCATTTCTATGAGAAAGTTCGGTTTTCATATTCATGTTTGAAAGTTTTAAGAGGGAAGTTAGTCATTTTTCTAATATTCATACTCGAATTTATATTTTTGAGACAAAATGGTTTTGTATACTACAAATTTCTTTGCGAACTATCAGTTTTCAAACGCACAATTCAGAGTTTCGGTAGAAGAGTTTCCTATTTGTTGTGGGCATCGGAAAATTTCTAAGAACCACCGTTACAGCTAAACAGACTTAAATACTACCCTCGAACTAGTTAGCTACTTTTAAAGGAAAACGGTAGGACTAGTTGGCGTTTTTGCCACAGAGGTCAATTATTTTCAGACATAAAACGCCAGGAAGTCTACAAATCTTCAGACTTTTTTCAGATATTGCAACTCCTATGCTAAACTTAAATTTTAATGCTCAAATTTCAGAGTTTCGGTCAATATGGTTATGTATACTGCAAAGTGATAATTTCTTGTAATTTTTAATATCATAACTGTGAAATTTGCATTTCTATTAGAAAGTTCGGTTTTCATATTCATGTTTGAAAGTTTTAAGAGGGAAGTTAGTCATTTTTCTAATATTCATACTCGAATTTATATTTTTCAGACAAAATGGTTTTGTATACTACAAATTTCTTTGCGAACTATCAGTTTTCAAACGCACAATTCAGAGTTTCGGTAGAAGAGTTTCCTATTTGTTGTGGGCATCGGAAAATTTCTAAGAACCACCGTTACAGCTAAACAGACTTAAATACTATCCTCGAACTAGTTAGCTACTTTTAAAGGAAAACGGTAGACTAGTTGGCGTTTTCGCCACTGAGGTCAATTATTTTCAGACATAAAACGCCAGGAAGTCTATAAATCTTCAAACTTTTTTCAGATATTGCAACTCCTATGCTAAACTTAAATTTTAATGCTCAAATTTCAGAGTTTCGGTCAATATGGTTATGTATACTGCAAAGTGATAATTTCTTGTAATTTTTAATATCATAACTGTGAAATTTGCATTTCTATGAGAAAGTTCGGTTTTCATATTCATGTTTGAAAGTTTTAAGAGGGAAGTTAGTCATTTTTCTAATATGCATACTCGAATTTATATTTTTGAGACAAAATGGTTTTGTATACTACAAATTTCTTTGCGAACTATCAGTTTTCAAACGTACAATTCAGAGTTTCGGTAGAAGAGTTTCCTATTTGTTGTGGGCATCGGAAAATTTCTAAGAACCACCGTTACAGCTAAACAGACTTAAATACTACCCTCGAACTAGTTAGCTACTTTTAAAGGAAAACGGTAGACTAGTTGGCGTTTTCGCCACTGAGGTCAATTATTTTCAGACATAAAACGCCAGGAAGTCTATAAATCTTCAAACTTTTTTCAGATATTGCAACTCCTATGCTAAACTTAAATTTTAATGCTCAAATTTCAGAGTTTCGGTCAATATGGTTATGTATACTGCAAAGTGATAATTTCTTGTAATTTTTAATATCATAACTGTGAAATTTGCATTTCTATGAGAAAGTTCGGTTTTCATATTCATGTTTGAAAGTTTTAAGAGGGAAGTTAGTCATTTTTCTAATATGCATACTCGAATTTATATTTTTTAGACAAAATGGTTTTGTATACTACAAATTTCTTTGCGAACTATCAGTTTTCAAACGTACAATTCAGAGTTTCGGTAGAAGAGTTTCCTATTTGTTGTGGGCATCGGAAAATTTCTAAGAACCACCGTTACAGCTAAACAGACTTAAATACTACCCTCGAACTAGTTAGCTACTTTTAAAGGAAAACGGTAGACTAGTTGGCGTTTTCGCCACTGAGGTCAATTATTTTCAGACATAAAACGCCAGGAAGTCTATAAATCTTCAGACTTTTTTCAGATATTGCAACTCCTATGCTAAACTTAAATTTTAATGCTCAAATTTCAGAGTTTCGGTCAATATGGTTATGTATACTGCAAAGTGATAATTTCTTGTAATTTTTAATATCATAACTGTGAAATTTGCATTTCTATGAGAAAGTTCGGTTTTCATATTCATGTTTGAAAGTTTTAAGAGGGAAGTTAGTCATTTTTCTAATATGCATACTCGAATTTATATTTTTGAGACAAAATGGTTTTGTATACTACAAATTTCTTTGCGAACTATCAGTTTTCAAACGTACAATTCAGAGTTTCGGTAGAAGAGTTTCCTATTTGTTGTGGGCATCGGAAAATTTCTAAGAACCACCGTTACAGCTAAACAGACTTAAATACTACCCTCGAACTAGTTAGCTACTTTTAAAGGAAAACGGTAGACTAGTTGGCGTTTTCGCCACTGAGGTCAATTATTTTCAGACATAAAACGCCAGGAAGTCTATAAATCTTCAAACTTTTTTCAGATATTGCAACTCCTATGCTAAACTTAAATTTTAATGCTCAAATTTCAGAGTTTCGGTCAATATGGTTATGTATACTGCAAAGTGATAATTTCTTGTAATTTTTAATATCATAACTGTGAAATTTGCATTTCTATGAGAAAGTTCGGTTTTCATATTCATGTTTGAAAGTTTTAAGAGGGAAGTTAGTCATTTTTCTAATATGCATACTCGAATTTATATTTTTGAGACAAAATGGTTTTGTATACTACAAATTTCTTTGCGAACTATCAGTTTTCAAACGTACAATTCAGAGTTTCGGTAGAAGAGTTTCCTATTTGTTGTGGGCATCGGAAAATTTCTAAGAACCACCGTTACAGCTAAACAGACTTAAATACTACCCTCGAACTAGTTAGCTACTTTTAAAGGAAAACGGTAGACTAGTTGGCGTTTTCGCCACTGAGGTCAATTATTTTCAGACATAAAACGCCAGGAAGTCTATAAATCTTCAAACTTTTTTCAGATATTGCAACTCCTATGCTAAACTTAAATTTTAATGCTCAAATTTCAGAGTTTCGGTCAATATGGTTATGTATACTGCAAAGTGATAATTTCTTGTAATTTTTAATATCATAACTGTGAAATTTGCATTTCTATGAGAAAGTTCGGTTTTCATATTCATGTTTGAAAGTTTTAAGAGGGAAGTTAGTCATTTTTCTAATATGCATACTCGAATTTATATTTTTGAGACAAAATGGTTTTGTATACTACAAATTTCTTTGCGAACTATCAGTTTTCAAACGTACAATTCAGAGTTTCGGTAGAAGAGTTTCCTATTTGTTGTGGGCATCGGAAAATTTCTAAGAACCACCGTTACAGCTAAACAGACTTAAATACTACCCTCGAACTAGTTAGCTACTTTTAAAGGAAAACGGTAGACTAGTTGGCGTTTTCGCCACTGAGGTCAATTATTTTCAGACATAAAACGCCAGGAAGTCTATAAATCTTCAGACTTTTTTCAGATATTGCAACTCCTATGCTAAACTTAAATTTTAATGCTCAAATTTCAGAGTTTCGGTCAATATGGTTATGTATACTGCAAAGTGATAATTTCTTGTAATTTTTAATATCATAACTGTGAAATTTGCATTTCTATGAGAAAGTTCGGTTTTCATATTCATGTTTGAAAGTTTTAAGAGGGAAGTTAGTCATTTTTCTAATATTCATACTCGAATTTATATTTTTGAGACAAAATGGTTTTGTATACTACAAATTTCTTTGCGAACTATCAGTTTTCAAACGTACAATTCAGAGTTTCGGTAGAAGAGTTTCCTATTTGTTGTGGGCATCGGAAAATTTCTAAGAACCACCGTTACAGCTAAACAGACTTAAATACTACCCTCGAACTAGTTAGCTACTTTTAAAGGAAAACGGTAGACTAGTTGGCGTTTTCGCCACTGAGGTCAATTATTTTCAGACATAAAACGCCAGGAAGTCTATAAATCTTCAGACTTTTTTCAGATATTGCAACTCCTATGCTAAACTTAAATTTTAATGCTCAAATTTCAGAGTTTCGGTCAATATGGTTATGTATACTGCAAAGTGATAATTTCTTGTAATTTTTAATATCATAACTGTGAAATTTGCATTTCTATGAGAAAGTTCGGTTTTCATATTCATGTTTGAAAGTTTTAAGAGGGAAGTTAGTCATTTTTCTAATATGCATACTCGAATTTATATTTTTGAGACAAAATGGTTTTGTATACTACAAATTTCTTTGCGAACTATCAGTTTTCAAACGTACAATTCAGAGTTTCGGTAGAAGAGTTTCCTATTTGTTGTGGGCATCGGAAAATTTCTAAGAACCACCGTTACAGCTAAACAGACTTAAATACTACCCTCGAACTAGTTAGCTACTTTTAAAGGAAAACGGTAGACTAGTTGGCGTTTTCGCCACTGAGGTCAATTATTTTCAGACATAAAACGCCAGGAAGTCTATAAATCTTCAAACTTTTTTCAGATATTGCAACTCCTATGCTAAACTTAAATTTTAATGCTCAAATTTCAGAGTTTCGGTCAATATGGTTATGTATACTGCAAAGTGATAATTTCTTGTAATTTTTAATATCATAACTGTGAAATTTGCATTTCTATGAGAAAGTTCGGTTTTCATATTCATGTTTGAAAGTTTTAAGAGGGAAGTTAGTCATTTTTCTAATATTCATACTCGAATTTATATTTTTGAGACAAAATGGTTTTGTATACTACAAATTTCTTTGCGAACTATCAGTTTTCAAACGTACAATTCAGAGTTTCGGTAGAAGAGTTTCCTATTTGTTGTGGGCATCGGAAAATTTCTAAGAACCACCGTTACAGCTAAACAGACTTAAATACTACCCTCGAACTAGTTAGCTACTTTTAAAGGAAAACGGTAGACTAGTTGGCGTTTTCGCCACTGAGGTCAATTATTTTCAGACATAAAACGCCAGGAAGTCTATAAATCTTCAGACTTTTTTCAGATATTGCAACTCCTATGCTAAACTTAAATTTTAATGCTCAAATTTCAGAGTTTCGGTCAATATGGTTATGTATACTGCAAAGTGATAATTTCTTGTAATTTTTAATATCATAACTGTGAAATTTGCATTTCTATGAGAAAGTTCGGTTTTCATATTCATGTTTGAAAGTTTTAAGAGGGAAGTTAGTCATTTTTCTAATATGCATACTCGAATTTATATTTTTGAGACAAAATGGTTTTGTATACTACAAATTTCTTTGCGAACTATCAGTTTTCAAACGTACAATTCAGAGTTTCGGTAGAAGAGTTTCCTATTTGTTGTGGGCATCGGAAAATTTCTAAGAACCACCGTTACAGCTAAACAGACTTAAATACTACCCTCGAACTAGTTAGCTACTTTTAAAGGAAAACGGTAGACTAGTTGGCGTTTTCGCCACTGAGGTCAATTATTTTCAGACATAAAACGCCAGGAAGTCTATAAATCTTCAAACTTTTTTCAGATATTGCAACTCCTATGCTAAACTTAAATTTTAATGCTCAAATTTCAGAGTTTCGGTCAATATGGTTATGTATACTGCAAAGTGATAATTTCTTGTAATTTTTAATATCATAACTGTGAAATTTGCATTTCTATGAGAAAGTTCGGTTTTCATATTCATGTTTGAAAGTTTTAAGAGGGAAGTTAGTCATTTTTCTAATATGCATACTCGAATTTATATTTTTGAGACAAAATGGTTTTGTATACTACAAATTTCTTTGCGAACTATCAGTTTTCAAACGTACAATTCAGAGTTTCGGTAGAAGAGTTTCCTATTTGTTGTGGGCATCGGAAAATTTCTAAGAACCACCGTTACAGCTAAACAGACTTAAATACTACCCTCGAACTAGTTAGCTACTTTTAAAGGAAAACGGTAGACTAGTTGGCGTTTTCGCCACTGAGGTCAATTATTTTCAGACATAAAACGCCAGGAAGTCTATAAATCTTCAAACTTTTTTCAGATATTGCAACTCCTATGCTAAACTTAAATTTTAATGCTCAAATTTCAGAGTTTCGGTCAATATGGTTATGTATACTGCAAAGTGATAATTTCTTGTAATTTTTAATATCATAACTGTGAAATTTGCATTTCTATGAGAAAGTTCGGTTTTCATATTCATGTTTGAAAGTTTTAAGAGGGAAGTTAGTCATTTTTCTAATATGCATACTCGAATTTATATTTTTGAGACAAAATGGTTTTGTATACTACAAATTTCTTTGCGAACTATCAGTTTTCAAACGTACAATTCAGAGTTTCGGTAGAAGAGTTTCCTATTTGTTGTGGGCATCGGAAAATTTCTAAGAACCACCGTTACAGCTAAACAGACTTAAATACTACCCTCGAACTAGTTAGCTACTTTTAAAGGAAAACGGTAGACTAGTTGGCGTTTTCGCCACTGAGGTCAATTATTTTCAGACATAAAACGCCAGGAAGTATATAAATCTTCAAACTTTTTTCAGATATTGCAACTCCTATGCTAAACTTAAATTTTAATGCTCAAATTTCAGAGTTTCGGTCAATATGGTTATGTATACTGCAAAGTGATAATTTCTTGTAATTTTTAATATCATAACTGTGAAATTTGCATTTCTATGAGAAAGTTCGGTTTTCATATTCATGTTTGAAAGTTTTAAGAGGGAAGTTAGTCATTTTTCTAATATGCATACTCGAATTTATATTTTTGAGACAAAATGGTTTTGTATACTACAAATTTCTTTGCGAACTATCAGTTTTCAAACGTACAATTCAGAGTTTCGGTAGAAGAGTTTCCTATTTGTTGTGGGCATCGGAAAATTTCTAAGAACCACCGTTACAGCTAAACAGACTTAAATACTACCCTCGAACTAGTTAGCTACTTTTAAAGGAAAACGGTAGACTAGTTGGCGTTTTCGCCACTGAGGTCAATTATTTTCAGACATAAAACGCCAGGAAGTCTATAAATCTTCAGACTTTTTTCAGATATTGCAACTCCTATGCTAAACTTAAATTTTAATGCTCAAATTTCAGAGTTTCGGTCAATATGGTTATGTATACTGCAAAGTGATAATTTCTTGTAATTTTTAATATCATAACTGTGAAATTTGCATTTCTATGAGAAAGTTCGGTTTTCATATTCATGTTTGAAAGTTTTAAGAGGGAAGTTAGTCATTTTTCTAATATTCATACTCGAATTTATATTTTTGAGACAAAATGGTTTTGTATACTACAAATTTCTTTGCGAACTATCAGTTTTCAAACGTACAATTCAGAGTTTCGGTAGAAGAGTTTCCTATTTGTTGTGGGCATCGGAAAATTTCTAAGAACCACCGTTACAGCTAAACAGACTTAAATACTACCCTCGAACTAGTTAGCTACTTTTAAAGGAAAACGGTAGACTAGTTGGCGTTTTCGCCACTGAGGTCAATTATTTTCAGACATAAAACGCCAGGAAGTCTATAAATCTTCAAACTTTTTTCAGATATTGCAACTCCTATGCTAAACTTAAATTTTAATGCTCAAATTTCAGAGTTTCGGTCAATATGGTTATGTATACTGCAAAGTGATAATTTCTTGTAATTTTTAATATCATAACTGTGAAATTTGCATTTCTATGAGAAAGTTCGGTTTTCATATTCATGTTTGAAAGTTTTAAGAGGGAAGTTAGTCATTTTTCTAATATGCATACTCGAATTTATATTTTTGAGACAAAATGGTTTTGTATACTACAAATTTCTTTGCGAACTATCAGTTTTCAAACGTACAATTCAGAGTTTCGGTAGAAGAGTTTCCTATTTGTTGTGGGCATCGGAAAATTTCTAAGAACCACCGTTACAGCTAAACAGACTTAAATACTACCCTCGAACTAGTTAGCTACTTTTAAAGGAAAACGGTAGACTAGTTGGCGTTTTCGCCACTGAGGTCAATTATTTTCAGACATAAAACGCCAGGAAGTCTATAAATCTTCAAACTTTTTTCAGATATTGCAACTCCTATGCTAAACTTAAATTTTAATGCTCAAATTTCAGAGTTTCGGTCAATATGGTTATGTATACTGCAAAGTGATAATTTCTTGTAATTTTTAATATCATAACTGTGAAATTTGCATTTCTATGAGAAAGTTCGGTTTTCATATTCATGTTTGAAAGTTTTAAGAGGGAAGTTAGTCATTTTTCTAATATGCATACTCGAATTTATATTTTTGAGACAAAATGGTTTTGTATACTACAAATTTCTTTGCGAACTATCAGTTTTCAAACGTACAATTCAGAGTTTCGGTAGAAGAGTTTCCTATTTGTTGTGGGCATCGGAAAATTTCTAAGAACCACCGTTACAGCTAAACAGACTTAAATACTACCCTCGAACTAGTTAGCTACTTTTAAAGGAAAACGGTAGACTAGTTGGCGTTTTCGCCACTGAGGTCAATTATTTTCAGACATAAAACGCCAGGAAGTCTATAAATCTTCAGACTTTTTTCAGATATTGCAACTCCTATGCTAAACTTAAATTTTAATGCTCAAATTTCAGAGTTTCGGTCAATATGGTTATGTATACTGCAAAGTGATAATTTCTTGTAATTTTTAATATCATAACTGTGAAATTTGCATTTCTATGAGAAAGTTCGGTTTTCATATTCATGTTTGAAAGTTTAAAGAGGGAAGTTAGTCATTTTTCTAATATTCATACTCGAATTTATATTTTTGAGACAAAATGGTTTTGTATACTACAAATTTCTTTGCGAACTATCAGTTTTCAAACGTACAATTCTGAGTTTCGGTAGAAGAGTTTCCTATTTGTTGTGGGCATCGGAAAATTTCTAAGAACCACCGTTACAGCTAAACAGACTTAAATACTACCCTCGAACTAGTTAGCTACTTTTAAAGGAAAACGGTAGACTAGTTGGCGTTTTCGCCACTGAGGTCAATTATTTTCAGACATAAAACGCCAGGAAGTCTATAAATCTTCAAACTTTTTTCAGATATTGCAACTCCTATGCTAAACTTAAATTTTAATGCTCAAATTTCAGAGTTTCGGTCAATATGGTTATGTATACTGCAAAGTGATAATTTCTTGTAATTTTTAATATCATAACTGTGAAATTTGCATTTCTATGAGAAAGTTCGGTTTTCATATTCATGTTTGAAAGTTTTAAGAGGGAAGTTAGTCATTTTTCTAATATTTATACTCGAATTTATATTTTTGAGACAAAATGGTTTTGTATACTACAAATTTCTTTGCGAACTATCAGTTTTCAAACGTACAATTCAGAGTTTCGGTAGAAGTGTTTCCTATTTGTTGTGGGCATCGGAAAATTTCTAAGAACCACCGTTACAGCTAAACAGACTTAAATACTACCCTCGAACTAGTTAGCTACTTTTAAAGGAAAGCGGTAGACTAGTTGGCGTTTTCGCCACTGAGGTCAATTATTTTCAGACATAAAACGCCAGGAAGTCTATAAATCTTCAGACTTTTTTCAGATATTGCAACTCCTATGCTAAACTTAAATTTTAATGCTCAAATTTCAGAGTTTCGGTCAATATGGTTATGTATACTGCAAAGTGATAATTTCTTGTAATTTTTAATATCATAACTGTGAAATTTGCATTTCTATGAGAAAGTTCGGTTTTCATATTCATGTTTGAAAGTTTTAAGAGGGAAGTTAGTCATTTTTCTAATATTCATACTCGAATTTATATTTTTGAGACAAAATGGTTTTGTATACTACAAATTTCTTTGCGAACTATCAGTTTTCAAACGCACAATTCAGAGTTTCGGTAGAAGAGTTTCCTATTTGTTGTGGGCATCGGAAAATTTCTAAGAACCACCGTTACAGCTAAACAGACTTAAATACTACCCTCGAACTAGTTAGCTACTTTTAAAGGAAAACGGTAGACTAGTTGGCGTTTTCGCCACAGAGGTCAATTATTTTCAGACATAAAACGCCAGGAAGTCTATAAATCTTCAGACTTTTTTCAGATATTGCAACTCCTATGCTAAACTTAAATTTTAATGCTCAAATTTCAGAGTTTCGGTCAATATGGTTATGTATACTGCAAAGTGATAATTTCTTGTAATTTTTAATATCATAACTGTGAAATTTGCATTTCTATGAGAAAGTTCGGTTTTCATATTCATGTTTGAAAGTTTTAAGAGGGAAGTTAGTCATTTTTCTAATATTCATACTCGAATTTATATTTTTGAGACAAAATGGTTTTGTATACTACAAATTTCTTTGCGAACTATCAGTTTTCAAACGCACAATTCAGAGTTTCGGTAGAAGAGTTTCCTATTTGTTGTGGGCATCGGAAAATTTCTAAGAACCACCGTTACAGCTAAACAGACTTAAATACTACCCTCGAACTAGTTAGCTACTTTTAAAGGAAAACGGTAGACTAGTTGGCGTTTTCGCCACAGAGGTCAATTATTTTCAGACATAAAACGCCAGGAAGTCTATAAATCTTCAGACTTTTTTCAGATATTGCAACTCCTATGCTAAACTTAAATTTTAATGCTCAAATTTCAGAGTTTCGGTCAATATGGTTATGTATACTGCAAAGTGATAATTTCTTGTAATCTTTAATATCATAACTGTGAAATTTGCATTTCTATTAGAAAGTTCGGTTTTCATATTCATGTTTGAAAGTTTTAAGAGGGAAGTTAGTCATTTTTCTAATATTCATACTCGAATTTATATTTTTCAGACAAAATGGTTTTGTATACTACAAATTTCTTTGCGAACTATCAGTTTTCAAACGCACAATTCAGAGTTTCGGTAGAAGAGTTTCCTATTTGTTGTGGGCATCGGAAAATTTCTAAGAACCACCGTTACAGCTAAACAGACTTAAATACTATCCTCGAACTAGTTAGCTACTTTTAAAGGAAAACGGTAGACTAGTTGGCGTTTTCGCCACAGAGGTCAATTATTTTCAGACATAAAACGCCAGGAAGTCTATAAATCTTCAGACTTTTTTCAGATATTGCAACTCCTATGCTAAACTTAAATTTTAATGCTCAAATTTCAGAGTTTCGGTCAATATGGTTATGTATACTGCAAAGTGATAATTTCTTGTAATTTTTAATATCATAACTGTGAAATTTGCATTTCTATTAGAAAGTTCGGTTTTCATATTCATGTTTGAAAGTTTTAAGAGGGAAGTTAGTCATTTTTCTAATATTCATACTCGAATTTATATTTTTCAGACAAAATGGTTTTGTATACTACAAATTTCTTTGCGAACTATCAGTTTTCAAACGCACAATTCAGAGTTTCGGTAGAAGAGTTTCCTATTTGTTGTGGGCATCGGAAAATTTCTAAGAACCACCGTTACAGCTAAACAGACTTAAATACTATCCTCGAACTAGTTAGCTACTTTTAAAGGAAAACGGTAGACTAGTTGGCGTTTTCGCCACAGAGGTCAATTATTTTCAGACATAAAACGCCAGGAAGTCTATAAATCTTCAGACTTTTTTCAGATATTGCAACTCCTATGCTAAACTTAAATTTTAATGCTCAAATTTCAGAGTTTCGGTCAATATGGTTATGTATACTGCAAAGTGATAATTTCTTGTAATTTTTAATATCATGACTGTGAAATTTGCATTTCTATGAGAAAGTTCGGTTTTCATATTCATGTTTGAAAGTTTTAAGAGGGAAGTTAGCCATTTTTCTAATATTCATAGTCGAATTTATATTTTTGAGACAAAATGGTTTTGTATACTACAAATTTCTTTGCGAACTATCAGTTTTCAAACGCACAATTCAGAGTTTCGGTAGAAGAGTTTCCTATTTGTTGTGGGCATCGGAAAATTTCTAAGAACCACCGTTACAGCTAAACAGACTTAAATACTACCCTCGAACTAGTTAGCTACTTTTAAAGGAAAACGGTAGGACTAGTTGGCGTTTTCGCCACAGAGGTCAATTATTTTCAGACATAAAACGCCAGGAAGTCTATAAATCTTCAGACTTTTTTCAGATATTGCAACTCCTATGCTAAACTTAAATTTTCATGCTCAAATTTCAGAGTTTCGGTCAATATGGTTATGTATACTGCAAAGTGATAATTTCTTGTAATTTTTAATATCATAACTGTGAAATTTGCATTTCTATGAGAAAGTTCGGTTTTCATATTCATGTTTGAAAGTTTTAAGAGGGAAGTTAGTCATTTTTCTAATATGCATACTCGAATTTATATTTTTGAGACAAAATGGTTTTGTATACTACAAATTTCTTTGCGAACTATCAGTTTTCAAACGCACAATTCAGAGTTTCGGTAGAAGAGTTTCCTATTTGTTGTGGGCATCGGAAAATTTCTAAGAACCACCGTTACAGCTAAACAGACTTAAATACTACCCTCGAACTAGTTAGCTACTTTTAAAGGAAAACGGTAGACTAGTTGGCGTTTTCGCCACTGAGGTCAATTATTTTCAGACATAAAACGCCAGGAAGTCTATAAATCTTCAAACTTTTTTCAGATATTGCAACTCCTATGCTAAACTTAAATTTTAATGCTCAAATTTCAGAGTTTCGGTCAATATGGTTATGTATACTGCAAAGTGATAATTTCTTGTAATTTTTAATATCATAACTGTGAAATTTGCATTTCTATGAGAAAGTTCGGTTTTCATATTCATGTTTGAAAGTTTTAAGAGGGAAGTTAGTCATTTTTCTAATATTCATACTCGAATTTATATTTTTGAGACAAAATGGTTTTGTATACTACAAATTTCTTTGCGAACTATCAGTTTTCAAACGCACAATTCAGAGTTTCGGTAGAAGAGTTTCCTATTTGTTGTGGGCATCGGAAAATTTCTAAGAACCACCGTTACAGCTAAACAGACTTAAATACTACCCTCGAACTAGTTAGCTACTTTTAAAGGAAAACGGTAGACTAGTTGGCGTTTTCGCCACTGAGGTCAATTATTTTCAGACATAAAACGCCAGGAAGTCTATAAATCTTCAAACTTTTTTCAGATATTGCAACTCCTATGCTAAACTTAAATTTTAATGCTCAAATTTCAGAGTTTCGGTCAATATGGTTATGTATACTGCAAAGTGATAATTTCTTGTAATTTTTAATATCATAACTGTGAAATTTGCATTTCTATGAGAAAGTTCGGTTTTCATATTCATGTTTGAAAGTTTTAAGAGGGAAGTTAGTCATTTTTCTAATATTCATACTCGAATTTATATTTTTCAGACAAAATGGTTTTGTATACTACAAATTTCTTTGCGAACTATCAGTTTTCAAACGCACAATTCAGAGTTTCGGTAGAAGAGTTTCCTATTTGTTGTGGGCATCGGAAAATTTCTAAGAACCACCGTTACAGCTAAACAGACTTAAATACTACCCTCGAACTAGTTAGCTACTTTTAAAGGAAAACGGTAGACTAGTTGGCGTTTTCGCCACAGAGGTCAATTATTTTCAGACATAAAACGCCAGGAAGTCTATAAATCTTCAGACTTTTTTCAGATATTGCAACTCCTATGCTAAACTTAAATTTTAATGCTCAAATTTCAGAGTTTCGGTCAATATGGTTATGTATACTGCAAAGTGATAATTTCTTGTAATCTTTAATATCATAACTGTGAAATTTGCATTTCTATTAGAAAGTTCGGTTTTCATATTCATGTTTGAAAGTTTTAAGAGGGAAGTTAGTCATTTTTCTAATATTCATACTCGAATTTATATTTTTCAGACAAAATGGTTTTGTATACTACAAATTTCTTTGCGAACTATCAGTTTTCAAACGCACAATTCAGAGTTTCGGTAGAAGAGTTTCCTATTTGTTGTGGGCATCGGAAAATTTCTAAGAACCACCGTTACAGCTAAACAGACTTAAATACTATCCTCGAACTAGTTAGCTACTTTTAAAGGAAAACGGTAGACTAGTTGGCGTTTTCGCCACAGAGGTCAATTATTTTCAGACATAAAACGCCAGGAAGTCTATAAATCTTCAGACTTTTTTCAGATATTGCAACTCCTATGCTAAACTTAAATTTTAATGCTCAAATTTCAGAGTTTCGGTCAATATGGTTATGTATACTGCAAAGTGATAATTTCTTGTAATTTTTAATATCATAACTGTGAAATTTGCATTTCTATTAGAAAGTTCGGTTTTCATATTCATGTTTGAAAGTTTTAAGAGGGAAGTTAGTCATTTTTCTAATATTCATACTCGAATTTATATTTTTCAGACAAAATGGTTTTGTATACTACAAATTTCTTTGCGAACTATCAGTTTTCAAACGCACAATTCAGAGTTTCGGTAGAAGAGTTTCCTATTTGTTGTGGGCATCGGAAAATTTCTAAGAACCACCGTTACAGCTAAACAGACTTAAATACTATCCTCGAACTAGTTAGCTACTTTTAAAGGAAAACGGTAGACTAGTTGGCGTTTTCGCCACAGAGGTCAATTATTTTCAGACATAAAACGCCAGGAAGTCTATAAATCTTCAGACTTTTTTCAGATATTGCAACTCCTATGCTAAACTTAAATTTTAATGCTCAAATTTCAGAGTTTCGGTCAATATGGTTATGTATACTGCAAAGTGATAATTTCTTGTAATTTTTAATATCATAACTGTGAAATTTGCATTTCTATGAGAAAGTTCGGTTTTCATATTCATGTTTGAAAGTTTTAAGAGGGAAGTTAGTCATTTTTCTAATATGCATACTCGAATTTATATTTTTGAGACAAAATGGTTTTGTATACTACAAATTTCTTTGCGAACTATCAGTTTTCAAACGCACAATTCAGAGTTTCGGTAGAAGAGTTTCCTATTTGTTGTGGGCATCGGAAAATTTCTAAGAACCACCGTTACAGCTAAACAGACTTAAATACTACCCTCGAACTAGTTAGCTACTTTTAAAGGAAAACGGTAGACTAGTTGGCGTTTTCGCCACTGAGGTCAATTATTTTCAGACATAAAACGCCAGGAAGTCTATAAATCTTCAGACTTTTTTCAGATATTGCAACTCCTATGCTAAACTTAAATTTTAATGCTCAAATTTCAGAGTTTCGGTCAATATGGTTATGTATACTGCAAAGTGATAATTTCTTGTAATTTTTAATATCATAACTGTGAAATTTGCATTTCTATGAGAAAGTTCGGTTTTCATATTCATGTTTGAAAGTTTTAAGAGGGAAGTTAGTCATTTTTCTAATATTCATACTCGAATTTATATTTTTGAGACAAAATGGTTTTGTATACTACAAATTTCTTTGCGAACTATCAGTTTTCAAACGCACAATTCAGAGTTTCGGTAGAAGAGTTTCCTATTTGTTGTGGGCATCGGAAAATTTCTAAGAACCACCGTTACAGCTAAACAGACTTAAATACTACCCTCGAACTAGTTAGCTACTTTTAAAGGAAAACGGTAGACTAGTTGGCGTTTTCGCCACTGAGGTCAATTATTTTCAGACATAAAACGCCAGGAAGTCTATAAATCTTCAAACTTTTTTCAGATATTGCAACTCCTATGCTAAACTTAAATTTTAATGCTCAAATTTCAGAGTTTCGGTCAATATGGTTATGTATACTGCAAAGTGATAATTTCTTGTAATTTTTAATATCATAACTGTGAAATTTGCATTTCTATGAGAAAGTTCGGTTTTCATATTCATGTTTGAAAGTTTTAAGAGGGAAGTTAGTCATTTTTCTAATATTCATACTCGAATTTATATTTTTCAGACAAAATGGTTTTGTATACTACAAATTTCTTTGCGAACTATCAGTTTTCAAACGCACAATTCAGAGTTTCGGTAGAAGAGTTTCCTATTTGTTGTGGGCATCGGAAAATTTCTAAGAACCACCGTTACAGCTAAACAGACTTAAATACTACCCTCGAACTAGTTAGCTACTTTTAAAGGAAAACGGTAGACTAGTTGGCGTTTTCGCCACAGAGGTCAATTATTTTCAGACATAAAACGCCAGGAAGTCTATAAATCTTCAGACTTTTTTCAGATATTGCAACTCCTATGCTAAACTTAAATTTTAATGCTCAAATTTCAGAGTTTCGGTCAATATGGTTATGTATACTGCAAAGTGATAATTTCTTGTAATCTTTAATATCATAACTGTGAAATTTGCATTTCTATTAGAAAGTTCGGTTTTCATATTCATGTTTGAAAGTTTTAAGAGGGAAGTTAGTCATTTTTCTAATATTCATACTCGAATTTATATTTTTCAGACAAAATGGTTTTGTATACTACAAATTTCTTTGCGAACTATCAGTTTTCAAACGCACAATTCAGAGTTTCGGTAGAAGAGTTTCCTATTTGTTGTGGGCATCGGAAAATTTCTAAGAACCACCGTTACAGCTAAACAGACTTAAATACTATCCTCGAACTAGTTAGCTACTTTTAAAGGAAAACGGTAGACTAGTTGGCGTTTTCGCCACAGAGGTCAATTATTTTCAGACATAAAACGCCAGGAAGTCTATAAATCTTCAGACTTTTTTCAGATATTGCAACTCCTATGCTAAACTTAAATTTTAATGCTCAAATTTCAGAGTTTCGGTCAATATGGTTATGTATACTGCAAAGTGATAATTTCTTGTAATTTTTAATATCATAACTGTGAAATTTGCATTTCTATTAGAAAGTTCGGTTTTCATATTCATGTTTGAAAGTTTTAAGAGGGAAGTTAGTCATTTTTCTAATATTCATACTCGAATTTATATTTTTCAGACAAAATGGTTTTGTATACTACAAATTTCTTTGCGAACTATCAGTTTTCAAACGCACAATTCAGAGTTTCGGTAGAAGAGTTTCCTATTTGTTGTGGGCATCGGAAAATTTCTAAGAACCACCGTTACAGCTAAACAGACTTAAATACTATCCTCGAACTAGTTAGCTACTTTTAAAGGAAAACGGTAGACTAGTTGGCGTTTTCGCCACAGAGGTCAATTATTTTCAGACATAAAACGCCAGGAAGTCTATAAATCTTCAGACTTTTTTCAGATATTGCAACTCCTATGCTAAACTTAAATTTTAATGCTCAAATTTCAGAGTTTCGGTCAATATGGTTATGTATACTGCAAAGTGATAATTTCTTGTAATTTTTAATATCATAACTGTGAAATTTGCATTTCTATGAGAAAGTTCGGTTTTCATATTCATGTTTGAAAGTTTTAAGAGGGAAGTTAGTCATTTTTCTAATATGCATACTCGAATTTATATTTTTGAGACAAAATGGTTTTGTATACTACAAATTTCTTTGCGAACTATCAGTTTTCAAACGCACAATTCAGAGTTTCGGTAGAAGAGTTTCCTATTTGTTGTGGGCATCGGAAAATTTCTAAGAACCACCGTTACAGCTAAACAGACTTAAATACTACCCTCGAACTAGTTAGCTACTTTTAAAGGAAAACGGTAGACTAGTTGGCGTTTTCGCCACTGAGGTCAATTATTTTCAGACATAAAACGCCAGGAAGTCTATAAATCTTCAAACTTTTTTCAGATATTGCAACTCCTATGCTAAACTTAAATGTTATTGCTCAAATTTCAGAGTTTCGGTCAATATGGTTATGTATACTGCAAAGTGATAATTTCTTGTAATTTTTAATATCATAACTGTGAAATTTGCATTTCTATGAGAAAGTTCGGTTTTCATATTCATGTTTGAAAGTTTTAAGAGGGAAGTTAGTCATTTTTCTAATATGCATACTCGAATTTATATTTTTGAGACAAAATGGTTTTGTATACTACAAATTTCTTTGCGAACTATCAGTTTTCAAACGTACAATTCAGAGTTTCGGTAGAAGAGTTTCCTATTTGTTGTAGGCATCGGAAAATTTCTAAGAACCACCGTTACAGCTAAACAGACTTAAATACTACCCTCGAACTAGTTAGCTACTTTTAAAGGAAAACGGTAGACTAGTTGGCGTTTTCGCCACAGAGGTCAATTATTTTCAGACATAAAACGCCAGGAAGTCTATAAATCTTCAGACTTTTTTCAGATATTGCAACTCCTATGCTAAACTTAAATTTTAATGCTCAAATTTCAGAGTTTCGGTCAATATGGTTATGTATACTGCAAAGTGATAATTTCTTGTAATTTTTAATATCATAACTGTGAAATTTGCATTTCTATGAGAAAGTTCGGTTTTCATATTCATGTTTGAAAGTTTTAAGAGGGAAGTTAGTCATTTTTCTAATATGCATACTCGAATTTATATTTTTGAGACAAAATGGTTTTGTATACTACAAATTTCTTTGCGAACTATCAGTTTTCAAACGTACAATTCAGAGTTTCGGTAGAAGAGTTTCCTATTTGTTGTGGGCATCGGAAAATTTCTAAGAACCACCGTTACAGCTAAACAGACTTAAATACTATCCTCGAACTAGTTAGCTACTTTTAAAGGAAAACGGTAGACTAGTTGGCGTTTTCGCCACAGAGGTCAATTATTTTCAGACATAAAACGCCAGGAAGTCTATAAATCTTCAGACTTTTTTCAGATATTGCAACTCCTATGCTAAACTTAAATTTTAATGCTCAAATTTCAGAGTTTCGGTCAATATGGTTATGTATACTGCAAAGTGATAATTTCTTGTAATTTTTAATATCATAACTGTGAAATTTGCATTTCTATGAGAAAGTTCGGTTTTCATATTCATGTTTGAAAGTTTTAAGAGGGAAGTTAGTCATTTTTCTAATATGCATACTCGAATTTATATTTTTGAGACAAAATGGTTTTGTATACTACAAATTTCTTTGCGAACTATCAGTTTTCAAACGCACAATTCAGAGTTTCGGTAGAAGAGTTTCCTATTTGTTGTGGGCATCGGAAAATTTCTAAGAACCACCGTTACAGCTAAACAGACTTAAATACTACCCTCGAACTAGTTAGCTACTTTTAAAGGAAAACGGTAGACTAGTTGGCGTTTTCGCCACTGAGGTCAATTATTTTCAGACATAAAACGCCAGGAAGTCTATAAATCTTCAAACTTTTTTCAGATATTGCAACTCCTATGCTAAACTTAAATGTTAATGCTCAAATTTCAGAGTTTCGGTCAATATGGTTATGTATACTGCAAAGTGATAATTTCTTGTAATTTTTAATATCATAACTGTGAAATTTGCATTTCTATGAGAAAGTTCGGTTTTCATATTCATGTTTGAAAGTTTTAAGAGGGAAGTTAGTCATTTTTCTAATATGCATACTCGAATTTATATTTTTGAGACAAAATGGTTTTGTATACTACAAATTTCTTTGCGAACTATCAGTTTTCAAACGTACAATTCAGAGTTTCGGTAGAAGAGTTTCCTATTTGTTGTGGGCATCGGAAAATTTCTAAGAACCACCGTTACAGCTAAACAGACTTAAATACTACCCTCGAACTAGTTAGCTACTTTTAAAGGAAAACGGTAGACTAGTTGGCGTTTTCGCCACTGAGGTCAATTATTTTCAGACATAAAACGCCAGGAAGTCTATAAATCTTCAGACTTTTTTCAGATATTGCAACTCCTATGCTAAACTTAAATTTTAATGCTCAAATTTCAGAGTTTCGGTCAATATGGTTATGTATACTGCAAAGTGATAATTTCTTGTAATTTTTAATATCATAACTGTGAAATTTGCATTTCTATGAGAAAGTTCGGTTTTCATATTCATGTTTGAAAGTTTTAAGAGGGAAGTTAGTCATTTTTCTAATATGCATACTCGAATTTATATTTTTTAGACAAAATGGTTTTGTATACTACAAATTTCTTTGCGAACTATCAGTTTTCAAACGCACAATTCAGAGTTTCGGTAGAAGAGTTTCCTATTTGTTGTGGGCATCGGAAAATTTCTAAGAACCACCGTTACAGCTAAACAGACTTAAATACTACCCTCGAACTAGTTAGCTACTTTTAAAGGAAAACGGTAGACTAGTTGGCGTTTTCGCCACTGAGGTCAATTATTTTCAGACATAAAACGCCAGGAAGTCTATAAATCTTCAAACTTTTTTCAGATATTGCAACTCCTATGCTAAACTTAAATTTTAATGCTCAAATTTCAGAGTTTCGGTCAATATGGTTATGTATACTGCAAAGTGATAATTTCTTGTAATTTTTAATATCATAACTGTGAAATTTGCATTTCTATGAGAAAGTTCGGTTTTCATATTCATGTTTGAAAGTTTTAAGAGGGAAGTTAGTCATTTTTCTAATATGCATACTCGAATTTATATTTTTGAGACAAAATGGTTTTGTATACTACAAATTTCTTTGCGAACTATCAGTTTTCAAACGTACAATTCAGAGTTTCGGTAGAAGAGTTTCCTATTTGTTGTGGGCATCGGAAAATTTCTAAGAACCGCCGTTACAGCTAAACAGACTTAAATACTACCCTCGAACTAGTTAGCTACTTTTAAAGGAAAACGGTAGACTAGTTGGCGTTTTCGCCACTGAGGTCAATTATTTTCAGACATAAAACGCCAGGAAGTCTATAAATCTTCAGACTTTTTTCAGATATTGCAACTCCTATGCTAAACTTAAATTTTAATGCTCAAATTTCAGAGTTTCGGTCAATATGGTTATGTATACTGCAAAGTGATAATTTCTTGTAATTTTTAATATCATAACTGTGAAATTTGCATTTCTATGAGAAAGTTCGGTTTTCATATTCATGTTTGAAAGTTTTAAGAGGGAAGTTAGTCATTTTTCTAATATGCATACTCGAATTTATATTTTTGAGACAAAATGGTTTTGTATACTACAAATTTCTTTGCGAACTATCAGTTTTCAAACGTACAATTCAGAGTTTCGGTAGAAGAGTTTCCTATTTGTTGTGGGCATCGGAAAATTTCTAAGAACCACCGTTACAGCTAAACAGACTTAAATACTACCCTCGAACTAGTTAGCTACTTTTAAAGGAAAACGGTAGACTAGTTGGCGTTTTCGCCACTGAGGTCAATTATTTTCAGACATAAAACGCCAGGAAGTCTATAAATCTTCAGACTTTTTTCAGATATTGCAACTCCTATGCTAAACTTAAATTTTAATGCTCAAATTTCAGAGTTTCGGTCAATATGGTTATGTATACTGCAAAGTGATAATTTCTTGTAATTTTTAATATCATAACTGTGAAATTTGCATTTCTATGAGAAAGTTCGGTTTTCATATTCATGTTTGAAAGTTTTAAGAGGGAAGTTAGTCATTTTTCTAATATTCATACTCGAATTTATATTTTTGAGACAAAATGGTTTTGTATACTACAAATTTCTTTGCGAACTATCAGTTTTCAAACGCACAATTCAGAGCTTCGGTAGAAGAGTTTCCTATTTGTAGTGGGCATCGGAAAATTTCTAAGAACCACCGTTACAGCTAAACAGACTTAAATACTACCCTCGAACTAGTTAGCTACTTTTAAAGGAAAACGGTAGACTAGTTGGCGTTTTCGCCACAGAGGTCAATTATTTTCAGACATAAAACGCCAGGAAGTCTATAAATCTTCAGACTTTTTTCAGATATTGCAACTCCTATGCTAAACTTAAATTTTAATGCTCAAATTTCAGAGTTTCGGTCAATATGGTTATGTATACTGCAAAGTGATAATTTCTTGTAATTTTTAATATCATAACTGTGAAATTTGCATTTCTATGAGAAAGTTCGGTTTTCATATTCATGTTTGAAAGTTTTAAGAGGGAAGTTAGTCATTTTTCTAATATTCATACTCGAATTTATATTTTTGAGACAAAATGGTTTTGTATACTACAAATTTCTTTGCGAACTATCAGTTTTCAAACGCACAATTCAGAGTTTCGGTAGAAGAGTTTCCTATTTGTTGTGGGCATCGGAAAATTTCTAAGAACCACCGTTACAGCTAAACAGACTTAAATACTACCCTCGAACTAGTTAGCTACTTTTAAAGGAAAACGGTAGACTAGTTGGCGTTTTCGCCACTGAGGTCAATTATTTTCAGACATAAAACGCCAGGAAGTCTATAAATTTTCAGACTTTTTTCAGATATTGCAACTCCTATGCTAAACTTAAATTTTAATGCTCAAATTTCAGAGTTTCGGTCAATATGGTTATGTATACTGCAAAGTGATAATTTCTTGTAATGTTTAATATCATAACTGTGAAATTTGCATTTCTATGAGAAAGTTCGGTTTTCATATTCATGTTTGAAAGTTTTAAGAGGGAAGTTAGTCATTTTTCTAATATTCATACTCGAATTTATATTTTTGAGACAAAATGGTTTTGTATACTACAAATTTCTTTGCGAACTATCAGTTTTCAAACGCACAATTCAGAGTTTCGGTAGAAGAGTTTCCTATTTGTTGTGGGCATCGGAAAATTTCTAAGAACCACCGTTACAGCTAAACAGACTTAAATACTACCCTCGAACTAGTTAGCTACTTTTAAAGGAAAACGGTAGACTAGTTGGCGTTTTCGCCACTGAGGTCAATTATTTTCAGACATAAAACGCCAGGAAGTCTATAAATTTTCAGACTTTTTTCAGATATTGCAACTCCTATGCTAAACTTAAATTTTAATGCTCAAATTTCAGAGTTTCGGTCAATATGGTTATGTATACTGCAAAGTGATAATTTCTTGTAATTTTTAATATCATAACTGTGAAATTTGCATTTCTATGAGAAAGTTCGGTTTTCATATTCATGTTTGAAAGTTTTAAGAGGGAAGTTAGTCATTTTTCTAATATTCATACTCGAATTTATATTTTTGAGACAAAATGGTTTTGTATACTACAAATTTCTTTGCGAGCTATCAGTTTTCAAACGCACAATTCAGAGTTTCGGTAGAAGAGTTTCCTATTTGTTGTGGGCATCGGAAAATTTCTAAGAACCACCGTTACAGCTAAACAGACTTAAATACTACCCTCGAACTAGTTAGCTACTTTTAAAGGAAAACGGTAGACTAGTTGGCGTTTTCGCCACAGAGGTCAATTATTTTCAGACATAAAACGCCAGGAAGTCTATAAATCTTCAGACTTTTTTCAGATATTGCAACTCCTATGCTAAACTTAAATTTTAATGCTCAAATTTCAGAGTTTCGGTCAATATGGTTATGTATACTGCAAAGTGATAATTTCTTGTAATTTTTAATATCATAACTGTGAAATTTGCATTTCTATGAGAAAGTTCGGTTTTCATATTCATGTTTGAAAGTTTTAAGAGGGAAGTTAGTCATTTTTCTAATATGCATACTCGAATTTATATTTTTGAGACAAAATGGTTTTGTATACTACAAATTTCTTTGCGAACTATCAGTTTTCAAACGTACAATTCAGAGTTTCGGTAGAAGAGTTTCCTATTTGTTGTAGGCATCGGAAAATTTCTAAGAACCACCGTTACAGCTAAACAGACTTAAATACTACCCTCGAACTAGTTAGCTACTTTTAAAGGAAAACGGTAGACTAGTTGGCGTTTTCGCCACAGAGGTCAATTATTTTCAGACATAAAACGCCAGGAAGTCTATAAATCTTCAGACTTTTTTCAGATATTGCAACTCCTATGCTAAACTTAAATTTTAATGCTCAAATTTCAGAGTTTCGGTCAATATGGTTATGTATACTGCAAAGTGATAATTTCTTGTAATTTTTAATATCATAACTGTGAAATTTGCATTTCTATGAGAAAGTTCGGTTTTCATATTCATGTTTGAAAGTTTTAAGAGGGAAGTTAGTCATTTTTCTAATATGCATACTCGAATTTATATTTTTGAGACAAAATGGTTTTGTATACTACAAATTTCTTTGCGAGCTATCAGTTTTCAAACGCACAATTCAGAGTTTCGGTAGAAGAGTTTCCTATTTGTTGTGGGCATCGGAAAATTTCTAAGAACCACCGTTACAGCTAAACAGACTTAAATACTACCCTCGAACTAGTTAGCTACTTTTAAAGGAAAACGGTAGACTAGTTGGCGTTTTCGCCACAGAGGTCAATTATTTTCAGACATAAAACGCCAGGAAGTCTATAAATCTTCAGACTTTTTTCAGATATTGCAACTCCTATGCTAAACTTAAATTTTAATGCTCAAATTTCAGAGTTTCGGTCAATATGGTTATGTATACTGCAAAGTGATAATTTCTTGTAATTTTTAATATCATGACTGTGAAATTTGCATTTCTATGAGAAAGTTCGGTTTTCATATTCATGTTTGAAAGTTTTAAGAGGGAAGTTAGTCATTTTTCTAATATGCATACTCGAATTTATATTTTTGAGACAAAATGGTTTTGTATACTACAAATTTCTTTGCGAACTATCAGTTTTCAAACGTACAATTCAGAGTTTCGGTAGAAGAGTTTCCTATTTGTTGTGGGCATCGGAAAATTTCTAAGAACCACCGTTACAGCTAAACAGACTTAAATACTACCCTCGAACTAGTTAGCTACTTTTAAAGGAAAACGGTAGACTAGTTGGCGTTTTCGCCACAGAGGTCAATTATTTTCTGACATAAAACGCCAGGAAGTCTATAAATCTTCAGACTTTTTTCAGATATTGCAACTCCTATGCTAAACTTAAATTTTAATGCTCAAATTTCAGAGTTTCGGTCAATATGGTTATGTATACACTGCAAAGTGATAATTTCTTGTAATTTTTAATATCATAACTGTGAAATTTGCATTTCTATGAGAAAGTTCGGTTTTCATATTCATGTTTGAAAGTTTTAAGAGGGAAGTTAGTCATTTTTCTAATATTCATACTCGAATTTATATTTTTGAGACAAAATGGTTTTGTATACTACAAATTTCTTTGCGAACTATCAGTTTTCATACGCACAATTCAGAGTTTCGGTAGAAGAGTTTCCTATTTGTTGTGGGCATCGGAAAATTTCTAAGAACCACCGTTACAGCTAAACAGACTTAAATACTACCCTCGAACTAGTTAGCTACTTTTAAAGGAAAACGGTAGACTAGTTGGCGTTTTCGCCACAGAGGTCAATTATTTTCTGACATAAAACGCCAGGAAGTCTATAAATCTTCAGACTTTTTTCAGATATTGCAACTCCTATGCTAAACTTAAATTTTAATGCTCAAATTTCAGAGTTTCGGTCAATATGGTTATGTATACTGCAAAGTGATAATTTCTTGTAATTTTTAATATCATAACTGTGAAATTTGCATTTCTATGAGAAAGTTCGGTTTTCATATTCATGTTTGAAAGTTTTAAGAGGGAAGTTAGTCATTTTTCTAATATTCATACTCGAATTTATATTTTTGAGACAAAATGGTTTTGTATACTACAAATTTCTTTGCGAACTATCAGTTTTCAAACGCACAATTCAGAGTTTCGGTAGAAGAGTTTCCTATTTGTTGTGGGCATCGGAAAATTTCTAAGAACCACCGTTACAGCTAAACAGACTTAAATACTACCCTCGAACTAGTTAGCTACTTTTAAAGGAAAACGGTAGACTAGTTGGCGTTTTCGCCACAGAGGTCAATTATTTTCAGACATAAAACGCCAGGAAGTCTATAAATCTTCAGACTTTTTTCAGATATTGCAACTCCTATGCTAAACTTAAATTTTAATGCTCAAATTTCAGAGTTTCGGTCAATATGGTTATGTATACTGCAAAGTGATAATTTCTTGTAATTTTTAATATCATAACTGTGAAATTTGCATTTCTATGAGAAAGTTCGGTTTTCATATTCATGTTTGAAAGTTTTAAGAGGGAAGTTAGTCATTTTTCTAATATTCATACTCGAATTTATATTTTTGAGACAAAATGGTTTTGTATACTACAAATTTCTTTGCGAACTATCAGTTTTCAAACGCACAATTCAGAGTTTCGGTAGAAGAGTTTCCTATTTGTTGTGGGCATCGGAAAATTTCTAAGAACCACCGTTACAGCTAAACAGACTTAAATACTACCCTCGAACTAGTTAGCTACTTTTAAAGGAAAACGGTAGACTAGTTGGCGTTTTCGCCACAGAGGTCAATTATTTTCAGACATAAAACGCCAGGAAGTCTATAAATCTTCAGACTTTTTTCAGATATTGCAACTCCTATGCTAAACTTAAATTTTAATGCTCAAATTTCAGAGTTTCGGTCAATATGGTTATGTATACTGCAAAGTGATAATTTCTTGTAATTTTTAATATCATGACTGTGAAATTTGCATTTCTATGAGAAAGTTCGGTTTTCATATTCATGTTTGAAAGTTTTAAGAGGGAAGTTAGTCATTTTTCTAATATTCATACTCGAATTTATATTTTTGAGACAAAATGGTTTTGTATACTACAAATTTCTTTGCGAACTATCAGTTTTCAAACGCACAATTCAGAGTTTCGGTAGAAGAGTTTCCTATTTGTTGTGGGCATCGGAAAATTTCTAAGAACCACCGTTACAGCTAAACAGACTTAAATACTACCCTCGAACTAGTTAGCTACTTTTAAAGGAAAACGGTAGACTAGTTGGCGTTTTCGCCACAGAGGTCAATTATTTTCAGACATAAAACGCCAGGAAGTCTATAAATCTTCAGACTTTTTTCAGATATTGCAACTCCTATGCTAAACTTAAATTTTAATGCTCAAATTTCAGAGTTTCGGTCAATATGCTTATGTATACTGCAAAGTGATAATTTCTTGTAATTTTTAATATCATAACTGTGAAACTTGCATTTCTATGAGAAAGTTCGGTTTTCATATTCATGTTTGAAAGTTTTAAGAGGGAAGTTAGTCATTTTTCTAATTTTCATACTCGAATTTATATTTTTGAGACAAAATGGTTTTGTATACTACAAATTTCTTTGCGAACTATCAGTTTTCAAACGCACAATTCAGAGTTTCGGTAGAAGAGTTTCCTATTTGTTGTGGGCATCGGAAAATTTCTAAGAACCACCGTTACAGCTAAACAGACTTAAATACTACCCTCGAACTAGTTAGCTACTTTTAAAGGAAAACGGTAGACTAGTTGGCGTTTTCGCCACAGAGGTCAATTATTTTCAGACATAAAACGCCAGGAAGTCTATAAATCTTCAGACTTTTTTCAGATATTGCAACTCCTATGCTAAACTTAAATTTTAATGCTCAAATTTCAGAGTTTCGGTCAATATTGTTATGTATACTGCAAAGTGATAATTTCTTGTAATTTTTAATATCATAACTGTGAAATTTTCATTTCTATGAGAAAGTTCGGTTTTCATATTCATGTTTGAAAGTTTTAAGAGGGAAGTTAGTCATTTTTCTAATATGCATACTCGAATTTATATTTTTGAGACAAAATGGTTTTGTATACTACAAATTTCTTTGCGAACTATCAGTTTTCAAACGTACAATTCAGAGTTTCGGTAGAAGAGTTTCCTATTTGTTGTGGGCATCGGAAAATTTCTAAGAACCACCGTTACAGCTAAACAGACTTAAATACTACCCTCGAACTAGTTAGCTACTTTTAAAGGAAAACGGTAGACTAGTTGGCGTTTTCGCCACAGAGGTCAATTATTTTCAGACATAAAACGCCAGGAAGTCTATAAATCTTCAGACTTTTTTCAGATATTGCAACTCCTATGCTAAACTTAAATTTTAATGCTCAAATTTCAGAGTTTCGGTCAATATTGTTATGTATACTGCAAAGTGATAATTTCTTGTAATTTTTAATATCATAACTGTGAAATTTTCATTTCTATGAGAAAGTTCGGTTTTCATATTCATGTTTGAAAGTTTTAAGAGGGAAGTTAGTCATTTTTCTAATATGCATACTCGAATTTATATTTTTGAGACAAAATGGTTTTGTATACTACAAATTTCTTTGCGAACTATCAGTTTTCAAACGTACAATTCAGAGTTTCGGTAGAAGAGTTTCCTATTTGTTGTGGGCATCGGAAAATTTCTAAGAACCACCGTTACAGCTAAACAGACTTAAATACTACCCTCGAACTAGTTAGCTACTTTTAAAGGAAAACGGTAGACTAGTTGGCGTTTTCGCCACTGAGGTCAATTATTTTCAGACATAAAACGCCAGGAAGTCTATAAATCTTCAGACTTTTTTCAGATATTGCAACTCCTATGCTAAACTTAAATTTTAATGCTCAAATTTCAGAGTTTCGGTCAATATGGTTATGTATACTGCAAAGTGATAATTTCTTGTAATTTTTAATATCATAACTGTGAAATTTGCATTTCTATGAGAAAGTTCGGTTTTCATATTCATGTTTGAAAGTTTTAAGAGGGAAGTTAGTCATTTTTCTAATATGCATACTCGAATTTATATTTTTGAGACAAAATGGTTTTGTATACTACAAATTTCTTTGCGAACTATCAGTTTTCAAACGTACAATTCAGAGTTTCGGTAGAAGAGTTTCCTATTTGTTGTGGGCATCGGAAAATTTCTAAGAACCACCGTTACAGCTAAACAGACTTAAATACTACCCTCGAACTAGTTAGCTACTTTTAAAGGAAAACGGTAGACTAGTTGGCGTTTTCGCCACTGAGGTCAATTATTTTCAGACATAAAACGCCAGGAAGTCTATAAATCTTCAAACTTTTTTCAGATATTGCAACTCCTATGCTAAACTTAAATTTTAATGCTCAAATTTCAGAGTTTCGGTCAATATGGTTATGTATACTGCAAAGTGATAATTTCTTGTAATTTTTAATATCATAACTGTGAAATTTGCATTTCTATGAGAAAGTTCGGTTTTCATATTCATGTTTGAAAGTTTTAAGAGGGAAGTTAGTCATTTTTCTAATATTCATACTCGAATTTATATTTTTGAGACAAAATGGTTTTGTATACTACAAATTTCTTTGCGAACTATCAGTTTTCAAACGTACAATTCAGAGTTTCGGTAGAAGAGTTTCCTATTTGTTGTGGGCATCGGAAAATTTCTAAGAACCACCGTTACAGCTAAACAGACTTAAATACTACCCTCGAACTAGTTAGCTACTTTTAAAGGAAAACGGTAGACTAGTTGGCGTTTTCGCCACAGAGGTCAATTATTTTCAGACATAAAACGCCAGGAAGTCTATAAATCTTCAGACTTTTTTCAGATATTGCAACTCCTATGCTAAACTTAAATTTTAATGCTCAAATTTCAGAGTTTCGGTCAATATGCTTATGTATACTGCAAAGTGATAATTTCTTGTAATTTTTAATATCATAACTGTGAAACTTGCATTTCTATGAGAAAGTTCGGTTTTCATATTCATGTTTGAAAGTTTTAAGAGGGAAGTTAGTCATTTTTCTAATTTTCATACTCGAATTTATATTTTTGAGACAAAATGGTTTTGTATACTACAAATTTCTTTGCGAACTATCAGTTTTCAAACGCACAATTCAGAGTTTCGGTAGAAGAGTTTCCTATTTGTTGTGGGCATCGGAAAATTTCTAAGAACCACCGTTACAGCTAAACAGACTTAAATACTACCCTCGAACTAGTTAGCTACTTTTAAAGGAAAACGGTAGACTAGTTGGCGTTTTCGCCACAGAGGTCAATTATTTTCAGACATAAAACGCCAGGAAGTCTATAAATCTTCAGACTTTTTTCAGATATTGCAACTCCTATGCTAAACTTAAATTTTAATGCTCAAATTTCAGAGTTTCGGTCAATATTGTTATGTATACTGCAAAGTGATAATTTCTTGTAATTTTTAATATCATAACTGTGAAATTTTCATTTCTATGAGAAAGTTCGGTTTTCATATTCATGTTTGAAAGTTTTAAGAGGGAAGTTAGTCATTTTTCTAATATGCATACTCGAATTTATATTTTTGAGACAAAATGGTTTTGTATACTACAAATTTCTTTGCGAACTATCAGTTTTCAAACGTACAATTCAGAGTTTCGGTAGAAGAGTTTCCTATTTGTTGTGGGCATCGGAAAATTTCTAAGAACCACCGTTACAGCTAAACAGACTTAAATACTACCCTCGAACTAGTTAGCTACTTTTAAAGGAAAACGGTAGACTAGTTGGCGTTTTCGCCACAGAGGTCAATTATTTTCAGACATAAAACGCCAGGAAGTCTATAAATCTTCAGACTTTTTTCAGATATTGCAACTCCTATGCTAAACTTAAATTTTAATGCTCAAATTTCAGAGTTTCGGTCAATATTGTTATGTATACTGCAAAGTGATAATTTCTTGTAATTTTTAATATCATAACTGTGAAATTTTCATTTCTATGAGAAAGTTCGGTTTTCATATTCATGTTTGAAAGTTTTAAGAGGGAAGTTAGTCATTTTTCTAATATGCATACTCGAATTTATATTTTTGAGACAAAATGGTTTTGTATACTAC
This sequence comes from Ctenicera cuprea, assembly GCA_958336395.1. NCBI lineage: Eukaryota > Metazoa > Arthropoda > Insecta > Coleoptera > Elateridae > Ctenicera > Ctenicera cuprea. The sequence continues at coordinate 7,893,501 of OY284493.1, forward strand.
AAATTTCTTTGCGAACTATCAGTTTTCAAACGTACAATTCAGAGTTTCGGTAGAAGAGTTTCCTATTTGTTGTGGGCATCGGAAAATTTCTAAGAACCACCGTTACAGCTAAACAGACTTAAATACTACCCTCGAACTAGTTAGCTACTTTTAAAGGAAAACGGTAGACTAGTTGGCGTTTTCGCCACAGAGGTCAATTATTTTCAGACATAAAACGCCAGGAAGTCTATAAATCTTCAGACTTTTTTCAGATATTGCAACTCCTATGCTAAACTTAAATTTTAATGCTCAAATTTCAGAGTTTCGGTCAATATTGTTATGTATACTGCAAAGTGATAATTTCTTGTAATTTTTAATATCATAACTGTGAAATTTTCATTTCTATGAGAAAGTTCGGTTTTCATATTCATGTTTGAAAGTTTTAAGAGGGAAGTTAGTCATTTTTCTAATATGCATACTCGAATTTATATTTTTGAGACAAAATGGTTTTGTATACTACAAATTTCTTTGCGAACTATCAGTTTTCAAACGTACAATTCAGAGTTTCGGTAGAAGAGTTTCCTATTTGTTGTGGGCATCGGAAAATTTCTAAGAACCACCGTTACAGCTAAACAGACTTAAATACTACCCTCGAACTAGTTAGCTACTTTTAAAGGAAAACGGTAGACTAGTTGGCGTTTTCGCCACTGAGGTCAATTATTTTCAGACATAAAACGCCAGGAAGTCTATAAATCTTCAGACTTTTTTCAGATATTGCAACTCCTATGCTAAACTTAAATTTTAATGCTCAAATTTCAGAGTTTCGGTCAATATGGTTATGTATACTGCAAAGTGATAATTTCTTGTAATTTTTAATATCATAACTGTGAAATTTGCATTTCTATGAGAAAGTTCGGTTTTCATATTCATGTTTGAAAGTTTTAAGAGGGAAGTTAGTCATTTTTCTAATATTCATACTCGAATTTATATTTTTGAGACAAAATTATTTTGTATACTACAAATTTCTTTGCGAACTATCAGTTTTCAAACGCACAATTCAGAGTTTCGGTAGAAGAGTTTCCTATTTGTTGTGGGCATCGGAAAATTTCTAAGAACCACCGTTACAGCTAAACAGACTTAAATACTACCCTCGAACTAGTTAGCTACTTTTAAAGGAAAACGGTAGACTAGTTGGCGTTTTCGCCACAGAGGTCAATTATTTTCAGACATAAAACGCCAGGAAGTCTATAAATCTTCAGACTTTTTTCAGATATTGCAACTCCTATGCTAAACTTAAATTTTAATGCTCAAATTTCAGAGTTTCGGTCAATATGCTTATGTATACTGCAAAGTGATAATTTCTTGTAATTTTTAATATCATAACTGTGAAACTTGCATTTCTATGAGAAAGTTCGGTTTTCATATTCATGTTTGAAAGTTTTAAGAGGGAAGTTAGTCATTTTTCTAATATTCATACTCGAATTTATATTTTTGAGACAAAATTATTTTGTATACTACAAATTTCTTTGCGAACTATCAGTTTTCAAACGCACGATTCAGAGTTTCGGTAGAAGAGTTTCCTATTTGTTGTGGGCATCGGAAAATTTCTAAGAACCACCGTTACAGCTAAACAGACTTAAATACTACCCTCGAACTAGTTAGCTACTTTTAAAGGAAAACGGTAGACTAGTTGGCGTTTTCGCCACAGAGGTCAATTATTTTCAGACATAAAACGCCAGGAAGTCTGTAAATCTTCAGACTTTTTTCAGATATTGCAACTCCTATGCTAAACTTAAATTTTCATGCTCAAATTTCAGAGTTTCGGTCAATATGGTTATGTATACTGCAAAGTGATAATTTCTTGTAATTTTTAATATCATAACTGTGAAATTTGCATTTCTATGAGAAAGTTCGGTTTTCATATTCATGTTTGAAAGTTTTAAGAGGGAAGTTAGTCATTTTTCTAATTTTCATACTCGAATTTATATTTTTGAGACAAAATGGTTTTGTATACTACAAATTTCTTTGCGAACTATCAGTTTTCAAACGCACAATTCAGAGTTTCGGTAGAAGAGTTTCCTATTTGTTGTGGGCATCGGAAAATTTCTAAGAACCACCGTTACAGCTAAACAGACTTAAATACTACCCTCGAACTAGTTAGCTACTTTTAAAGGAAAACGGTAGACTAGTTGGCGTTTTCGCCACAGAGGTCAATTATTTTCAGACATAAAACGCCAGGAAGTCTGTAAATCTTCAGACTTTTTTCAGATATTGCAACTCCTATGCTAAACTTAAATTTTCATGCTCAAATTTCAGAGTTTCGGTCAATATGGTTATGTATACTGCAAAGTGATAATTTCTTGTAATTTTTAATATCATAACTGTGAAATTTGCATTTCTATGAGAAAGTTCGGTTTTCATATTCATGTTTGAAAGTTTTAAGAGGGAAGTTAGTCATTTTTCTAATTTTCATACTCGAATTTATATTTTTGAGACAAAATGGTTTTGTATACTACAAATTTCTTTGCGAACTATCAGTTTTCAAACGCACGATTCAGAGTTTCGGTAGAAGAGTTTCCTATTTGTTGTGGGCATCGGAAAATTTCTAAGAACCACCGTTACAGCTAAACAGACTTAAATACTACCCTCGAACTAGTTAGCTACTTTTAAAGGAAAACGGTAGACTAGTTGGCGTTTTCGCCACAGAGGTCAATTATTTTCAGACATAAAACGCCAGGAAGTCTATAAATCTTCAGACTTTTTTCAGATATTGCAACTCCTATGCTAAACTTAAATTTTAATGCTCAAATTTCAGAGTTTCGGTCAATATGCTTATGTATACTGCAAAGTGATAATTTCTTGTAATTTTTAATATCATAACTGTGAAACTTGCATTTCTATGAGAAAGTTCGGTTTTCATATTCATGTTTGAAAGTTTTAAGAGGGAAGTTAGTCATTTTTCTAATTTTCATACTCGAATTTATATTTTTGAGACAAAATGGTTTTGTATACTACAAATTTCTTTGCGAACTATCAGTTTTCAAACGCACAATTCAGAGTTTCGGTAGAAGAGTTTCCTATTTGTTGTGGGCATCGGAAAATTTCTAAGAACCACCGTTACAGCTAAACAGACTTAAATACTACCCTCGAACTAGTTAGCTACTTTTAAAGGAAAACGGTAGACTAGTTGGCGTTTTCGCCACAGAGGTCAATTATTTTCAGACATAAAACGCCAGGAAGTCTATAAATCTTCAGACTTTTTTCAGATATTGCAACTCCTATGCTAAACTTAAATTTTAATGCTCAAATTTCAGAGTTTCGGTCAATATGCTTATGTATACTGCAAAGTGATAATTTCTTGTAATTTTTAATATCATAACTGTGAAACTTGCATTTCTATGAGAAAGTTCGGTTTTCATATTCATGTTTGAAAGTTTTAAGAGGGAAGTTAGTCATTTTTCTAATATTCATACTCGAATTTATATTTTTCAGACAAAATGGTTTTGTATACTACAAATTTCTTTGCGAACTATCAGTTTTCAAACGCACAATTCAGAGTTTCGGTAGAAGAGTTTCCTATTTGTTGTGGGCATCGGAAAATTTCTAAGAACCACCGTTACAGCTAAACAGACTTAAATACTACCCTCGAACTAGTTAGCTACTTTTAAAGGAAAACGGTAGACTAGTTGGCGTTTTCGCCACAGAGGTCAATTATTTTCAGACATAAAACGCCAGGAAGTCTATAAATCTTCAGACTTTTTTCAGATATTGCAACTCCTATGCTAAACTTAAATTTTAATGCTCAAATTTCAGAGTTTCGGTCAATATGCTTATGTATACTGCAAAGTGATAATTTCTTGTAATTTTTAATATCATAACTGTGAAACTTGCATTTCTATGAGAAAGTTCGGTTTTCATATTCATGTTTGAAAGTTTTAAGAGGGAAGTTAGTCATTTTTCTAATATTCATACTCGAATTTATATTTTTCAGACAAAATGGTTTTGTATACTACAAATTTCTTTGCGAACTATCAGTTTTCAAACGCACAATTCAGAGTTTCGGTAGAAGAGTTTCCTATTTGTTGTGGGCATCGGAAAATTTCTAAGAACCACCGTTACAGCTAAACAGACTTAAATACTACCCTCGAACTAGTTAGCTACTTTTAAAGGAAAACGGTAGACTAGTTGGCGTTTTCGCCACAGAGGTCAATTATTTTCAGACATAAAACGCCAGGAAGTCTATAAATCTTCAGACTTTTTTCAGATATTGCAACTCCTATGCTAAACTTAAATTTTAATGCTCAAATTTCAGAGTTTCGGTCAATATGGTTATGTATACTGCAAAGTGATAATTTCTTGTAATTTTTAATATCATAACTGTGAAATTTTCATTTCTATGAGAAAGTTCGGTTTTCATATTCATGTTTGAAAGTTTTAAGAGGGAAGTTAGTCATTTTTCTAATATGCATACTCGAATTTATATTTTTGAGACAAAATGGTTTTGTATACTACAAATTTCTTTGCGAACTATCAGTTTTCAAACGTACAATTCAGAGTTTCGGTAGAAGAGTTTCCTATTTGTTGTGGGCATCGGAAAATTTCTAAGAACCACCGTTACAGCTAAACAGACTTAAATACTACCCTCGAACTAGTTAGCTACTTGTAAGGAAAACGGTAGACTAGTTGGCGTTTTCGCCACAGAGGTCAATTATTTTCAGACATAAAACGCCAGGAAGTCTATAAATCTTCAGACTTTTTTCAGATATTGCAACTCCTATGCTAAACTTAAATTTTCATGCTCAAATTTCAGAGTTTCGGTCAATATGGTTATGTATACTGCAAAGTGATAATTTCTTGTAATTTTTAATATCATAACTGTGAAATTTGCATTTCTATGAGAAAGTTCGGTTTTCATATTCATGTTTGAAAGTTTTAAGAGGGAAGTTAGTCATTTTTCTAATATTCATACTCGAATTTATATTTTTGAGACAAAATGGTTTTGTATACTACAAATTTCTTTGCGAACTATCAGTTTTCAAACGCACAATTCAGAGTTTCGGTAGAAGAGTTTCCTATTTGTTGTGGGCATCGGAAAATTTCTAAGAACCACCGTTACAGCTAAACAGACTTAAATACTACCCTCGAACTAGTTAGCTACTTTTAAAGGAAAACGGTAGACTAGTTGGCGTTTTCGCCACAGAGGTCAATTATTTTCAGACATAAAACGCCAGGAAGTCTATAAATCTTCAGACTTTTTTCAGATATTGCAACTCCTATGCTAAACTTAAATTTTCATGCTCAAATTTCAGAGTTTCGGTCAATATGGTTATGTATACTGCAAAGTGATAATTTCTTGTAATTTTTAATATCATAACTGTGAAATTTGCATTTCTATGAGAAAGTTCGGTTTTCATATTCATGTTTGAAAGTTTTAAGAGGGAAGTTAGTCATTTTTCTAATATGCATACTCGAATTTATATTTTTGAGACAAAATGGTTTTGTATACTACAAATTTCTTTGCGAACTATCAGTTTTCAAACGTACAATTCAGAGTTTCGGTAGAAGAGTTTCCTATTTGTTGTGGGCATCGGAAAATTTCTAAGAACCACCGTTACAGCTAAACAGACTTAAATACTACCCTCGAACTAGTTAGCTACTTTTAAAGGAAAACGGTAGACTAGTTGGCGTTTTCGCCACTGAGGTCAATTATTTTCAGACATAAAACGCCAGGAAGTCTATAAATCTTCAGACTTTTTTCAGATATTGCAACTCCTATGCTAAACTTAAATTTTAATGCTCAAATTTCAGAGTTTCGGTCAATATGCTTATGTATACTGCAAAGTGATAATTTCTTGTAATTTTTAATATCATAACTGTGAAACTTGCATTTCTATGAGAAAGTTCGGTTTTCATATTCATGTTTGAAAGTTTTAAGAGGGAAGTTAGTCATTTTTCTAATTTTCATACTCGAATTTATATTTTTGAGACAAAATGGTTTTGTATACTACAAATTTCTTTGCGAACTATCAGTTTTCAAACGCACAATTCAGAGTTTCGGTAGAAGAGTTTCCTATTTGTTGTGGGCATCGGAAAATTTCTAAGAACCACCGTTACAGCTAAACAGACTTAAATACTACCCTCGAACTAGTTAGCTACTTTTAAAGGAAAACGGTAGACTAGTTGGCGTTTTCGCCACAGAGGTCAATTATTTTCAGACATAAAACGCCAGGAAGTCTATAAATCTTCAGACTTTTTTCAGATATTGCAACTCCTATGCTAAACTTAAATTTTAATGCTCAAATTTCAGAGTTTCGGTCAATATGCTTATGTATACTGCAAAGTGATAATTTCTTGTAATTTTTAATATCATAACTGTGAAACTTGCATTTCTATGAGAAAGTTCGGTTTTCATATTCATGTTTGAAAGTTTTAAGAGGGAAGTTAGTCATTTTTCTAATTTTCATACTCGAATTTATATTTTTGAGACAAAATGGTTTTGTATACTACAAATTTCTTTGCGAACTATCAGTTTTCAAACGCACAATTCAGAGTTTCGGTAGAAGAGTTTCCTATTTGTTGTGGGCATCGGAAAATTTCTAAGAACCACCGTTACAGCTAAACAGACTTAAATACTACCCTCGAACTAGTTAGCTACTTGTAAGGAAAACGGTAGACTAGTTGGCGTTTTCGCCACAGAGGTCAATTATTTTCAGACATAAAACGCCAGGAAGTCTATAAATCTTCAGACTTTTTTCAGATATTGCAACTCCTATGCTAAACTTAAATTTTCATGCTCAAATTTCAGAGTTTCGGTCAATATGGTTATGTATACTGCAAAGTGATAATTTCTTGTAATTTTTAATATCATAACTGTGAAATTTGCATTTCTATGAGAAAGTTCGGTTTTCATATTCATGTTTGAAAGTTTTAAGAGGGAAGTTAGTCATTTTTCTAATATTCATACTCGAATTTATATTTTTGAGACAAAATGGTTTTGTATACTACAAATTTCTTTGCGAACTATCAGTTTTCAAACGCACAATTCAGAGTTTCGGTAGAAGAGTTTCCTATTTGTTGTGGGCATCGGAAAATTTCTAAGAACCACCGTTACAGCTAAACAGACTTAAATACTACCCTCGAACTAGTTAGCTACTTTTAAAGGAAAACGGTAGACTAGTTGGCGTTTTCGCCACAGAGGTCAATTATTTTCAGACATAAAACGCCAGGAAGTCTATAAATCTTCAGACTTTTTTCAGATATTGCAACTCCTATGCTAAACTTAAATTTTAATGCTCAAATTTCAGAGTTTCGGTCAATATGCTTATGTATACTGCAAAGTGATAATTTCTTGTAATTTTTAATATCATAACTGTGAAACTTGCATTTCTATGAGAAAGTTCGGTTTTCATATTCATGTTTGAAAGTTTTAAGAGGGAAGTTAGTCATTTTTCTAATTTTCATACTCGAATTTATATTTTTGAGACAAAATGGTTTTGTATACTACAAATTTCTTTGCGAACTATCAGTTTTCAAACGCACAATTCAGAGTTTCGGTAGAAGAGTTTCCTATTTGTTGTGGGCATCGGAAAATTTCTAAGAACCACCGTTACAGCTAAACAGACTTAAATACTACCCTCGAACTAGTTAGCTACTTGTAAGGAAAACGGTAGACTAGTTGGCGTTTTCGCCACAGAGGTCAATTATTTTCAGACATAAAACGCCAGGAAGTCTATAAATCTTCAGACTTTTTTCAGATATTGCAACTCCTATGCTAAACTTAAATTTTCATGCTCAAATTTCAGAGTTTCGGTCAATATGGTTATGTATACTGCAAAGTGATAATTTCTTGTAATTTTTAATATCATAACTGTGAAATTTGCATTTCTATGAGAAAGTTCGGTTTTCATATTCATGTTTGAAAGTTTTAAGAGGGAAGTTAGTCATTTTTCTAATATTCATACTCGAATTTATATTTTTGAGACAAAATGGTTTTGTATACTACAAATTTCTTTGCGAACTATCAGTTTTCAAACGCACAATTCAGAGTTTCGGTAGAAGAGTTTCCTATTTGTTGTGGGCATCGGAAAATTTCTAAGAACCACCGTTACAGCTAAACAGACTTAAATACTACCCTCGAACTAGTTAGCTACTTTTAAAGGAAAACGGTAGACTAGTTGGCGTTTTCGCCACAGAGGTCAATTATTTTCAGACATAAAACGCCAGGAAGTCTATAAATCTTCAGACTTTTTTCAGATATTGCAACTCCTATGCTAAACTTAAATTTTCATGCTCAAATTTCAGAGTTTCGGTCAATATGGTTATGTATACTGCAAAGTGATAATTTCTTGTAATTTTTAATATCATAACTGTGAAATTTGCATTTCTATGAGAAAGTTCGGTTTTCATATTCATGTTTGAAAGTTTTAAGAGGGAAGTTAGTCATTTTTCTAATATGCATACTCGAATTTATATTTTTGAGACAAAATGGTTTTGTATACTACAAATTTCTTTGCGAACTATCAGTTTTCAAACGTACAATTCAGAGTTTCGGTAGAAGAGTTTCCTATTTGTTGTGGGCATCGGAAAATTTCTAAGAACCACCGTTACAGCTAAACAGACTTAAATACTACCCTCGAACTAGTTAGCTACTTTTAAAGGAAAACGGTAGACTAGTTGGCGTTTTCGCCACTGAGGTCAATTATTTTCAGACATAAAACGCCAGGAAGTCTATAAATCTTCAGACTTTTTTCAGATATTGCAACTCCTATGCTAAACTTAAATTTTAATGCTCAAATTTCAGAGTTTCGGTCAATATGCTTATGTATACTGCAAAGTGATAATTTCTTGTAATTTTTAATATCATAACTGTGAAACTTGCATTTCTATGAGAAAGTTCGGTTTTCATATTCATGTTTGAAAGTTTTAAGAGGGAAGTTAGTCATTTTTCTAATTTTCATACTCGAATTTATATTTTTGAGACAAAATGGTTTTGTATACTACAAATTTCTTTGCGAACTATCAGTTTTCAAACGCACAATTCAGAGTTTCGGTAGAAGAGTTTCCTATTTGTTGTGGGCATCGGAAAATTTCTAAGAACCACCGTTACAGCTAAACAGACTTAAATACTACCCTCGAACTAGTTAGCTACTTTTAAAGGAAAACGGTAGACTAGTTGGCGTTTTCGCCACAGAGGTCAATTATTTTCAGACATAAAACGCCAGGAAGTCTATAAATCTTCAGACTTTTTTCAGATATTGCAACTCCTATGCTAAACTTAAATTTTAATGCTCAAATTTCAGAGTTTCGGTCAATATGCTTATGTATACTGCAAAGTGATAATTTCTTGTAATTTTTAATATCATAACTGTGAAACTTGCATTTCTATGAGAAAGTTCGGTTTTCATATTCATGTTTGAAAGTTTTAAGAGGGAAGTTAGTCATTTTTCTAATTTTCATACTCGAATTTATATTTTTGAGACAAAATGGTTTTGTATACTACAAATTTCTTTGCGAACTATCAGTTTTCAAACGCACAATTCAGAGTTTCGGTAGAAGAGTTTCCTATTTGTTGTGGGCATCGGAAAATTTCTAAGAACCACCGTTACAGCTAAACAGACTTAAATACTACCCTCGAACTAGTTAGCTACTTTTAAAGGAAAACGGTAGACTAGTTGGCGTTTTCGCCACAGAGGTCAATTATTTTCAGACATAAAACGCCAGGAAGTCTATAAATCTTCAGACTTTTTTCAGATATTGCAACTCCTATGCTAAACTTAAATTTTAATGCTCAAATTTCAGAGTTTCGGTCAATATGGTTATGTATACTGCAAAGTGATAATTTCTTGTAATTTTTAATATCATAACTGTGAAATTTTCATTTCTATGAGAAAGTTCGGTTTTCATATTCATGTTTGAAAGTTTTAAGAGGGAAGTTAGTCATTTTTCTAATATGCATACTCGAATTTATATTTTTGAGACAAAATGGTTTTGTATACTACAAATTTCTTTGCGAACTATCAGTTTTCAAACGTACAATTCAGAGTTTCGGTAGAAGAGTTTCCTATTTGTTGTGGGCATCGGAAAATTTCTAAGAACCACCGTTACAGCTAAACAGACTTAAATACTACCCTCGAACTAGTTAGCTACTTTTAAAGGAAAACGGTAGACTAGTTGGCGTTTTCGCCACTGAGGTCAATTATTTTCAGACATAAAACGCCAGGAAGTCTATAAATCTTCAGACTTTTTTCAGATATTGCAACTCCTATGCTAAACTTAAATTTTAATGCTCAAATTTCAGAGTTTCGGTCAATATGGTTATGTATACTGCAAAGTGATAATTTCTTGTAATTTTTAATATCATAACTGTGAAATTTGCATTTCTATGAGAAAGTTCGGTTTTCATATTCATGTTTGAAAGTTTTAAGAGGGAAGTTAGTCATTTTTCTAATATTCATACTCGAATTTATATTTTTGAGACAAAATGGTTTTGTATACTACAAATTTCTTTGCGAACTATCAGTTTTCAAACGCACAATTCAGAGTTTCGGTAGAAGAGTTTCCTATTTGTTGTGGGCATCGGAAAATTTCTAAGAACCACCGTTACAGCTAAACAGACTTAAATACTACCCTCGAACTAGTTAGCTACTTTTAAAGGAAAACGGTAGACTAGTTGGCGTTTTCGCCACTGAGGTCAATTATTTTCAGACATAAAACGCCAGGAAGTCTATAAATCTTCAGACTTTTTTCAGATATTGCAACTCCTATGCTAAACTTAAATTTTCATGCTCAAATTTCAGAGTTTCGGTCAATATGGTTATGTATACTGCAAAGTGATAATTTCTTGTAATTTTTAATATCATAACTGTGAAATTTGCATTTCTATGAGAAAGTTCGGTTTTCATATTCATGTTTGAAAGTTTTAAGAGGGAAGTTAGTCATTTTTCTAATATGCATACTCGAATTTATATTTTTGAGACAAAATGGTTTTGTATACTACAAATTTCTTTGCGAACTATCAGTTTTCAAACGTACAATTCAGAGTTTCGGTAGAAGAGTTTCCTATTTGTTGTGGGCATCGGAAAATTTCTAAGAACCACCGTTACAGCTAAACAGACTTAAATACTACCCTCGAACTAGTTAGCTACTTTTAAAGGAAAACGGTAGACTAGTTGGCGTTTTCGCCACTGAGGTCAATTATTTTCAGACATAAAACGCCAGGAAGTCTATAAATCTTCAGACTTTTTTCAGATATTGCAACTCCTATGCTAAACTTAAATTTTAATGCTCAAATTTCAGAGTTTCGGTCAATATGGTTATGTATACTGCAAAGTGATAATTTCTTGTAATTTTTAATATCATAACTGTGAAATTTGCATTTCTATGAGAAAGTTCGGTTTTCATATTCATGTTTGAAAGTTTTAAGAGGGAAGTTAGTCATTTTTCTAATATTCATACTCGAATTTATATTTTTGAGACAAAATGGTTTTGTATACTACAAATTTCTTTGCGAACTATCAGTTTTCAAACGCACAATTCAGAGTTTCGGTAGAAGAGTTTCCTATTTGTTGTGGGCATCGGAAAATTTCTAAGAACCACCGTTACAGCTAAACAGACTTAAATACTACCCTCGAACTAGTTAGCTACTTTTAAAGGAAAACGGTAGACTAGTTGGCGTTTTCGCCACTGAGGTCAATTATTTTCAGACATAAAACGCCAGGAAGTCTATAAATCTTCAGACTTTTTTCAGATATTGCAACTCCTATGCTAAACTTAAATTTTCATGCTCAAATTTCAGAGTTTCGGTCAATATGGTTATGTATACTGCAAAGTGATAATTTCTTGTAATTTTTAATATCATAACTGTGAAATTTGCATTTCTATGAGAAAGTTCGGTTTTCATATTCATGTTTGAAAGTTTTAAGAGGGAAGTTAGTCATTTTTCTAATATGCATACTCGAATTTATATTTTTGAGACAAAATGGTTTTGTATACTACAAATTTCTTTGCGAACTATCAGTTTTCAAACGTACAATTCAGAGTTTCGGTAGAAGAGTTTCCTATTTGTTGTGGGCATCGGAAAATTTCTAAGAACCACCGTTACAGCTAAACAGACTTAAATACTACCCTCGAACTAGTTAGCTACTTTTAAAGGAAAACGGTAGACTAGTTGGCGTTTTCGCCACTGAGGTCAATTATTTTCAGACATAAAACGCCAGGAAGTCTATAAATCTTCAGACTTTTTTCAGATATTGCAACTCCTATGCTAAACTTAAATTTTCATGCTCAAATTTCAGAGTTTCGGTCAATATGGTTATGTATACTGCAAAGTGATAATTTCTTGTAATTTTTAATATCATAACTGTGAAATTTGCATTTCTATGAGAAAGTTCGGTTTTCATATTCATGTTTGAAAGTTTTAAGAGGGAAGTTAGTCATTTTTCTAATATGCATACTCGAATTTATATTTTTGAGACAAAATGGTTTTGTATACTACAAATTTCTTTGCGAACTATCAGTTTTCAAACGTACAATTCAGAGTTTCGGTAGAAGAGTTTCCTATTTGTTGTGGGCATCGGAAAATTTCTAAGAACCACCGTTACAGCTAAACAGACTTAAATACTACCCTCGAACTAGTTAGCTACTTTTAAAGGAAAACGGTAGACTAGTTGGCGTTTTCGCCACAGAGGTCAATTATTTTCAGACATAAAACGCCAGGAAGTCTATAAATCTTCAGACTTTTTTCAGATATTGCAACTCCTATGCTAAACTTAAATTTTCATGCTCAAATTTCAGAGTTTCGGTCAATATGGTTATGTATACTGCAAAGTGATAATTTCTTGTAATTTTTAATATCATAACTGTGAAATTTGCATTTCTATGAGAAAGTTCGGTTTTCATATTCATGTTTGAAAGTTTTAAGAGGGAAGTTAGTCATTTTTCTAATATGCATACTCGAATTTATATTTTTGAGACAAAATGGTTTTGTATACTACAAATTTCTTTGCGAACTATCAGTTTTCAAACGTACAATTCAGAGTTTCGGTAGAAGAGTTTCCTATTTGTTGTGGGCATCGGAAAATTTCTAAGAACCACCGTTACAGCTAAACAGACTTAAATACTACCCTCGAACTAGTTAGCTACTTTTAAAGGAAAACGGTAGACTAGTTGGCGTTTTCGCCACTGAGGTCAATTATTTTCAGACATAAAACGCCAGGAAGTCTATAAATCTTCAGACTTTTTTCAGATATTGCAACTCCTATGCTAAACTTAAATTTTAATGCTCAAATTTCAGAGTTTCGGTCAATATGGTTATGTATACTGCAAAGTGATAATTTCTTGTAATTTTTAATATCATAACTGTGAAATTTGCATTTCTATGAGAAAGTTCGGTTTTCATATTCATGTTTGAAAGTTTTAAGAGGGAAGTTAGTCATTTTTCTAATATTCATACTCGAATTTATATTTTTGAGACAAAATTATTTTGTATACTACAAATTTCTTTGCGTACTATCAGTTTTCAAAGGCACGATTCAGAGTTTCGGTAGAAGAGTTTCCTATTTGTTGTGGGCATCGGAAAATTTCTAAGAACCACCGTTACAGCTAAACAGACTTAAATACTACCCTCGAACTAGTTAGCTACTTTTAAAGGAAAACGGTAGACTAGTTGGCGTTTTCGCCACAGAGGTCAATTATTTTCAGACATAAAACGCCAGGAAGTCTATAAATCTTCAGACTTTTTTCAGATATTGCAACTCCTATGCTAAACTTAAATTTTAATGCTCAAATTTCAGAGTTTCGGTCAATATGGTTATGTATACTGCAAAGTGATAATTTCTTGTAATTTTTAATATCATAACTGTGAAATTTGCATTTCTATGAGAAAGTTCGGTTTTCATATTCATGTTTGAAAGTTTTAAGAGGGAAGTTAGTCATTTTTCTAATATTCATACTCGAATTTATATTTTTCAGACAAAATGGTTTTGTATACTACAAATTTCTTTGCGAACTATCAGTTTTCAAACGCACAATTCAGAGTTTCGGTAGAAGAGTTTCCTATTTGTTGTGGGCATCGGAAAATTTCTAAGAACCACCGTTACAGCTAAACAGACTTAAATACTACCCTCGAACTAGTTAGCTACTTTTAAAGGAAAACGGTAGACTAGTTGGCGTTTTCGCCACAGAGGTCAATTATTTTCAGACATAAAACGCCAGGAAGTCTATAAATCTTCAGACTTTTTTCAGATATTGCAACTCCTATGCTAAACTTAAATTTTAATGCTCAAATTTCAGAGTTTCGGTCAATATGGTTATGTATACTGCAAAGTGATAATTTCTTGTAATTTTTAATATCATAACTGTGAAATTTTCATTTCTATGAGAAAGTTCGGTTTTCATATTCATGTTTGAAAGTTTTAAGAGGGAAGTTAGTCATTTTTCTAATATGCATACTCGAATTTATATTTTTGAGACAAAATGGTTTTGTATACTACAAATTTCTTTGCGAACTATCAGTTTTCAAACGTACAATTCAGAGTTTCGGTAGAAGAGTTTCCTATTTGTTGTGGGCATCGGAAAATTTCTAAGAACCACCGTTACAGCTAAACAGACTTAAATACTACCCTCGAACTAGTTAGCTACTTTTAAAGGAAAACGGTAGACTAGTTGGCGTTTTCGCCACTGAGGTCAATTATTTTCAGACATAAAACGCCAGGAAGTCTATAAATCTTCAGACTTTTTTCAGATATTGCAACTCCTATGCTAAACTTAAATTTTAATGCTCAAATTTCAGAGTTTCGGTCAATATGGTTATGTATACTGCAAAGTGATAATTTCTTGTAATTTTTAATATCATAACTGTGAAATTTGCATTTCTATGAGAAAGTTCGGTTTTCATATTCATGTTTGAAAGTTTTAAGAGGGAAGTTAGTCATTTTTCTAATATTCATACTCGAATTTATATTTTTGAGACAAAATGGTTTTGTATACTACAAATTTCTTTGCGAACTATCAGTTTTCAAACGCACAATTCAGAGTTTCGGTAGAAGAGTTTCCTATTTGTTGTGGGCATCGGAAAATTTCTAAGAACCACCGTTACAGCTAAACAGACTTAAATACTACCCTCGAACTAGTTAGCTACTTTTAAAGGAAAACGGTAGACTAGTTGGCGTTTTCGCCACTGAGGTCAATTATTTTCAGACATAAAACGCCAGGAAGTCTATAAATCTTCAGACTTTTTTCAGATATTGCAACTCCTATGCTAAACTTAAATTTTCATGCTCAAATTTCAGAGTTTCGGTCAATATGGTTATGTATACTGCAAAGTGATAATTTCTTGTAATTTTTAATATCATAACTGTGAAATTTGCATTTCTATGAGAAAGTTCGGTTTTCATATTCATGTTTGAAAGTTTTAAGAGGGAAGTTAGTCATTTTTCTAATATGCATACTCGAATTTATATTTTTGAGACAAAATGGTTTTGTATACTACAAATTTCTTTGCGAACTATCAGTTTTCAAACGTACAATTCAGAGTTTCGGTAGAAGAGTTTCCTATTTGTTGTGGGCATCGGAAAATTTCTAAGAACCACCGTTACAGCTAAACAGACTTAAATACTACCCTCGAACTAGTTAGCTACTTTTAAAGGAAAACGGTAGACTAGTTGGCGTTTTCGCCACTGAGGTCAATTATTTTCAGACATAAAACGCCAGGAAGTCTATAAATCTTCAGACTTTTTTCAGATATTGCAACTCCTATGCTAAACTTAAATTTTAATGCTCAAATTTCAGAGTTTCGGTCAATATGGTTATGTATACTGCAAAGTGATAATTTCTTGTAATTTTTAATATCATAACTGTGAAATTTGCATTTCTATGAGAAAGTTCGGTTTTCATATTCATGTTTGAAAGTTTTAAGAGGGAAGTTAGTCATTTTTCTAATATTCATACTCGAATTTATATTTTTGAGACAAAATGGTTTTGTATACTACAAATTTCTTTGCGAACTATCAGTTTTCAAACGCACAATTCAGAGTTTCGGTAGAAGAGTTTCCTATTTGTTGTGGGCATCGGAAAATTTCTAAGAACCACCGTTACAGCTAAACAGACTTAAATACTACCCTCGAACTAGTTAGCTACTTTTAAAGGAAAACGGTAGACTAGTTGGCGTTTTCGCCACTGAGGTCAATTATTTTCAGACATAAAACGCCAGGAAGTCTATAAATCTTCAGACTTTTTTCAGATATTGCAACTCCTATGCTAAACTTAAATTTTCATGCTCAAATTTCAGAGTTTCGGTCAATATGGTTATGTATACTGCAAAGTGATAATTTCTTGTAATTTTTAATATCATAACTGTGAAATTTGCATTTCTATGAGAAAGTTCGGTTTTCATATTCATGTTTGAAAGTTTTAAGAGGGAAGTTAGTCATTTTTCTAATATGCATACTCGAATTTATATTTTTGAGACAAAATGGTTTTGTATACTACAAATTTCTTTGCGAACTATCAGTTTTCAAACGTACAATTCAGAGTTTCGGTAGAAGAGTTTCCTATTTGTTGTGGGCATCGGAAAATTTCTAAGAACCACCGTTACAGCTAAACAGACTTAAATACTACCCTCGAACTAGTTAGCTACTTTTAAAGGAAAACGGTAGACTAGTTGGCGTTTTCGCCACTGAGGTCAATTATTTTCAGACATAAAACGCCAGGAAGTCTATAAATCTTCAGACTTTTTTCAGATATTGCAACTCCTATGCTAAACTTAAATTTTCATGCTCAAATTTCAGAGTTTCGGTCAATATGGTTATGTATACTGCAAAGTGATAATTTCTTGTAATTTTTAATATCATAACTGTGAAATTTGCATTTCTATGAGAAAGTTCGGTTTTCATATTCATGTTTGAAAGTTTTAAGAGGGAAGTTAGTCATTTTTCTAATATGCATACTCGAATTTATATTTTTGAGACAAAATGGTTTTGTATACTACAAATTTCTTTGCGAACTATCAGTTTTCAAACGTACAATTCAGAGTTTCGGTAGAAGAGTTTCCTATTTGTTGTGGGCATCGGAAAATTTCTAAGAACCACCGTTACAGCTAAACAGACTTAAATACTACCCTCGAACTAGTTAGCTACTTTTAAAGGAAAACGGTAGACTAGTTGGCGTTTTCGCCACAGAGGTCAATTATTTTCAGACATAAAACGCCAGGAAGTCTATAAATCTTCAGACTTTTTTCAGATATTGCAACTCCTATGCTAAACTTAAATTTTCATGCTCAAATTTCAGAGTTTCGGTCAATATGGTTATGTATACTGCAAAGTGATAATTTCTTGTAATTTTTAATATCATAACTGTGAAATTTTCATTTCTATGAGAAAGTTCGGTTTTCATATTCATGTTTGAAAGTTTTAAGAGGGAAGTTAGTCATTTTTCTAATATGCATACTCGAATTTATATTTTTGAGACAAAATGGTTTTGTATACTACAAATTTCTTTGCGAACTATCAGTTTTCAAACGTACAATTCAGAGTTTCGGTAGAAGAGTTTCCTATTTGTTGTGGGCATCGGAAAATTTCTAAGAACCACCGTTACAGCTAAACAGACTTAAATACTACCCTCGAACTAGTTAGCTACTTTTAAAGGAAAACGGTAGACTAGTTGGCGTTTTCGCCACTGAGGTCAATTATTTTCAGACATAAAACGCCAGGAAGTCTATAAATCTTCAGACTTTTTTCAGATATTGCAACTCCTCTGCTAAACTTAAATTTTAATGCTCAAATTTCAGAGTTTCGGTCAATATGGTTATGTATACTGCAAAGTGATAATTTCTTGTAATTTTTAATATCATAACTGTGAAATTTGCATTTCTATGAGAAAGTTCGGTTTTCATATTCATGTTTGAAAGTTTTAAGAGGGAAGTTAGTCATTTTTCTAATATTCATACTCGAATTTATATTTTTGAGACAAAATTATTTTGTATACTACAAATTTCTTTGCGTACTATCAGTTTTCAAAGGCACGATTCAGAGTTTCGGTAGAAGAGTTTCCTATTTGTTGTGGGCATCGGAAAATTTCTAAGAACCACCGTTACAGCTAAACAGACTTAAATACTACCCTCGAACTAGTTAGCTACTTTTAAAGGAAAACGGTAGACTAGTTGGCGTTTTCGCCACAGAGGTCAATTATTTTCAGACATAAAACGCCAGGAAGTCTATAAATCTTCAGACTTTTTTCAGATATTGCAACTCCTATGCTAAACTTAAATTTTCATGCTCAAATTTCAGAGTTTCGGTCAATATGGTTATGTATACTGCAAAGTGATAATTTCTTGTAATTTTTAATATCATAACTGTGAAATTTGCATTTCTATGAGAAAGTTCGGTTTTCATATTCATGTTTGAAAGTTTTAAGAGGGAAGTTAGTCATTTTTCTAATATTCATACTCGAATTTATATTTTTCAGACAAAATGGTTTTGTATACTACAAATTTCTTTGCGAACTATCAGTTTTCAAACGCACAATTCAGAGTTTCGGTAGAAGAGTTTCCTATTTGTTGTGGGCATCGGAAAATTTCTAAGAACCACCGTTACAGCTAAACAGACTTAAATACTACCCTCGAACTAGTTAGCTACTTTTAAAGGAAAACGGTAGACTAGTTGGCGTTTTCGCCACAGAGGTCAATTATTTTCAGACATAAAACGCCAGGAAGTCTATAAATCTTCAGACTTTTTTCAGATATTGCAACTCCTATGCTAAACTTAAATTTTAATGCTCAAATTTCAGAGTTTCGGTCAATATGCTTATGTATACTGCAAAGTGATAATTTCTTGTAATTTTTAATATCATAACTGTGAAACTTGCATTTCTATGAGAAAGTTCGGTTTTCATATTCATGTTTGAAAGTTTTAAGAGGGAAGTTAGTCATTTTTCTAATTTTCATACTCGAATTTATATTTTTGAGACAAAATGGTTTTGTATACTACAAATTTCTTTGCGAACTATCAGTTTTCAAACGCACAATTCAGAGTTTCGGTAGAAGAGTTTCCTATTTGTTGTGGGCATCGGAAAATTTCTAAGAACCACCGTTACAGCTAAACAGACTTAAATACTACCCTCGAACTAGTTAGCTACTTTTAAAGGAAAACGGTAGACTAGTTGGCGTTTTCGCCACAGAGGTCAATTATTTTCAGACATAAAACGCCAGGAAGTCTATAAATCTTCAGACTTTTTTCAGATATTGCAACTCCTATGCTAAACTTAAATTTTCATGCTCAAATTTCAGAGTTTCGGTCAATATGGTTATGTATACTGCAAAGTGATAATTTCTTGTAATTTTTAATATCATAACTGTGAAATTTGCATTTCTATGAGAAAGTTCGGTTTTCATATTCATGTTTGAAAGTTTTAAGAGGGAAGTTAGTCATTTTTCTAATATGCATACTCGAATTTATATTTTTGAGACAAAATGGTTTTGTATACTACAAATTTCTTTGCGAACTATCAGTTTTCAAACGTACAATTCAGAGTTTCGGTAGAAGAGTTTCCTATTTGTTGTGGGCATCGGAAAATTTCTAAGAACCACCGTTACAGCTAAACAGACTTAAATACTACCCTCGAACTAGTTAGCTACTTTTAAAGGAAAACGGTAGACTAGTTGGCGTTTTCGCCACAGAGGTCAATTATTTTCAGACATAAAACGCCAGGAAGTCTATAAATCTTCAGACTTTTTTCAGATATTGCAACTCCTATGCTAAACTTAAATTTTCATGCTCAAATTTCAGAGTTTCGGTCAATATGGTTATGTATACTGCAAAGTGATAATTTCTTGTAATTTTTAATATCATAACTGTGAAATTTTCATTTCTATGAGAAAGTTCGGTTTTCATATTCATGTTTGAAAGTTTTAAGAGGGAAGTTAGTCATTTTTCTAATATGCATACTCGAATTTATATTTTTGAGACAAAATGGTTTTGTATACTACAAATTTCTTTGCGAACTATCAGTTTTCAAACGTACAATTCAGAGTTTCGGTAGAAGAGTTTCCTATTTGTTGTGGGCATCGGAAAATTTCTAAGAACCACCGTTACAGCTAAACAGACTTAAATACTACCCTCGAACTAGTTAGCTACTTTTAAAGGAAAACGGTAGACTAGTTGGCGTTTTCGCCACTGAGGTCAATTATTTTCAGACATAAAACGCCAGGAAGTCTATAAATCTTCAGACTTTTTTCAGATATTGCAACTCCTCTGCTAAACTTAAATTTTAATGCTCAAATTTCAGAGTTTCGGTCAATATGGTTATGTATACTGCAAAGTGATAATTTCTTGTAATTTTTAATATCATAACTGTGAAATTTGCATTTCTATGAGAAAGTTCGGTTTTCATATTCATGTTTGAAAGTTTTAAGAGGGAAGTTAGTCATTTTTCTAATATTCATACTCGAATTTATATTTTTGAGACAAAATTATTTTGTATACTACAAATTTCTTTGCGTACTATCAGTTTTCAAAGGCACGATTCAGAGTTTCGGTAGAAGAGTTTCCTATTTGTTGTGGGCATCGGAAAATTTCTAAGAACCACCGTTACAGCTAAACAGACTTAAATACTACCCTCGAACTAGTTAGCTACTTTTAAAGGAAAACGGTAGACTAGTTGGCGTTTTCGCCACAGAGGTCAATTATTTTCAGACATAAAACGCCAGGAAGTCTATAAATCTTCAGACTTTTTTCAGATATTGCAACTCCTATGCTAAACTTAAATTTTCATGCTCAAATTTCAGAGTTTCGGTCAATATGGTTATGTATACTGCAAAGTGATAATTTCTTGTAATTTTTAATATCATAACTGTGAAATTTGCATTTCTATGAGAAAGTTCGGTTTTCATATTCATGTTTGAAAGTTTTAAGAGGGAAGTTAGTCATTTTTCTAATATTCATACTCGAATTTATATTTTTCAGACAAAATGGTTTTGTATACTACAAATTTCTTTGCGAACTATCAGTTTTCAAACGCACAATTCAGAGTTTCGGTAGAAGAGTTTCCTATTTGTTGTGGGCATCGGAAAATTTCTAAGAACCACCGTTACAGCTAAACAGACTTAAATACTACCCTCGAACTAGTTAGCTACTTTTAAAGGAAAACGGTAGACTAGTTGGCGTTTTCGCCACAGAGGTCAATTATTTTCAGACATAAAACGCCAGGAAGTCTATAAATCTTCAGACTTTTTTCAGATATTGCAACTCCTATGCTAAACTTAAATTTTAATGCTCAAATTTCAGAGTTTCGGTCAATATGCTTATGTATACTGCAAAGTGATAATTTCTTGTAATTTTTAATATCATAACTGTGAAACTTGCATTTCTATGAGAAAGTTCGGTTTTCATATTCATGTTTGAAAGTTTTAAGAGGGAAGTTAGTCATTTTTCTAATTTTCATACTCGAATTTATATTTTTGAGACAAAATGGTTTTGTATACTACAAATTTCTTTGCGAACTATCAGTTTTCAAACGCACAATTCAGAGTTTCGGTAGAAGAGTTTCCTATTTGTTGTGGGCATCGGAAAATTTCTAAGAACCACCGTTACAGCTAAACAGACTTAAATACTACCCTCGAACTAGTTAGCTACTTTTAAAGGAAAACGGTAGACTAGTTGGCGTTTTCGCCACTGAGGTCAATTATTTTCAGACATAAAACGCCAGGAAGTCTATAAATCTTCAGACTTTTTTCAGATATTGCAACTCCTATGCTAAACTTAAATTTTAATGCTCAATTTTCAGAGTTTCGGTCAATATGGTTATGTATACTGCAAAGTGATAATTTCTTGTAATTTTTAATATCATAACTGTGAAATTTGCATTTCTATGAGAAAGTTCGGTTTTCATATTCATGTTTGAAAGTTTTAAGAGGGAAGTTAGTCATTTTTCTAATATTCATACTCGAATTTATATTTTTCAGACAAAATGGTTTTGTATACTACAAATTTCTTTGCGAACTATCAGTTTTCAAACGCACAATTCAGAGTTTCGGTAGAAAAGTTTCCTATTTGTTGTGGGCATCGGAAAATTTCTAAGAACCACCGTTACAGCTAAACAGACTTAAATACTACCCTCGAACTAGTTAGCTACTTTTAAAGGAAAACGGTAGACTAGTTGGCGTTTTCGCCACAGAGGTCAATTATTTTCAGACATAAAACGCCAGGAAGTCTATAAATCTTCAGACTTTTTTCAGATATTGCAACTCCTATGCTAAACTTAAATTTTCATGCTCAAATTTCAGAGTTTCGGTCAATATGGTTATGTATACTGCAAAGTGATAATTTCTTGTAATTTTTAATATCATAACTGTGAAATTTGCATTTCTATGAGAAAGTTCGGTTTTCATATTCATGTTTGAAAGTTTTAAGAGGGAAGTTAGTCATTTTTCTAATATTCATACTCGAATTTATATTTTTCAGACAAAATGGTTTTGTATACTACAAATTTCTTTGCGAACTATCAGTTTTCAAACGCACAATTCAGAGTTTCGGTAGAAGAGTTTCCTATTTGTTGTGGGCATCGGAAAATTTCTAAGAACCACCGTTACAGCTAAACAGACTTAAATACTACCCTCGAACTAGTTAGCTACTTTTAAAGGAAAACGGTAGACTAGTTGGCGTTTTCGCCACAGAGGTCAATTATTTTCAGACATAAAACGCCAGGAAGTCTATAAATCTTCAGACTTTTTTCAGATATTGCAACTCCTATGCTAAACTTAAATTTTCATGCTCAAATTTCAGAGTTTCGGTCAATATGGTTATGTATACTGCAAAGTGATAATTTCTTGTAATTTTTAATATCATAACTGTGAAATTTGCATTTCTATGAGAAAGTTCGGTTTTCATATTCATGTTTGAAAGTTTTAAGAGGGAAGTTAGTCATTTTTCTAATATTCATACTCGAATTTATATTTTTGAGACAAAATGGTTTTGTATACTACAAATTTCTTTGCGAACTATCAGTTTTCAAACGCACAATTCAGAGTTTCGGTAGAAGAGTTTCCTATTTGTTGTGGGCATCGGAAAATTTCTAAGAACCACCGTTACAGCTAAACAGACTTAAATACTACCCTCGAACTAGTTAGCTACTTTTAAAGGAAAACGGTAGACTAGTTGGCGTTTTCGCCACAGAGGTCAATTATTTTCAGACATAAAACGCCAGGAAGTCTATAAATCTTCAGACTTTTTTCAGATATTGCAACTCCTATGCTAAACTTAAATTTTCATGCTCAAATTTCAGAGTTTCGGTCAATATGGTTATGTATACTGCAAAGTGATAATTTCTTGTAATTTTTAATATCATAACTGTGAAATTTGCATTTCTATGAGAAAGTTCGGTTTTCATATTCATGTTTGAAAGTTTTAAGAGGGAAGTTAGTCATTTTTCTAATATTCATACTCGAATTTATATTTTTGAGACAAAATGGTTTTGTATACTACAAATTTCTTTGCGAACTATCAGTTTTCAAACGCACAATTCAGAGTTTCGGTAGAAGAGTTTCCTATTTGTTGTGGGCATCGGAAAATTTCTAAGAACCACCGTTACAGCTAAACAGACTTAAATACTACCCTCGAACTAGTTAGCTACTTTTAAAGGAAAACGGTAGACTAGTTGGCGTTTTCGCCACAGAGGTCAATTATTTTCAGACATAAAACGCCAGGAAGTCTATAAATCTTCAGACTTTTTTCAGATATTGCAACTCCTATGCTAAACTTAAATTTTCATGCTCAAATTTCAGAGTTTCGGTCAATATGGTTATGTATACTGCAAAGTGATAATTTCTTGTAATTTTTAATATCATAACTGTGAAACTTGCATTTCTATGAGAAAGTTCGGTTTTCATATTCATGTTTGAAAGTTTTAAGAGGGAAGTTAGTCATTTTTCTAATATTCATACTCGAATTTATATTTTTGAGACAAAATGGTTTTGTATACTACAAATTTCTTTGCGAACTATCAGTTTTCAAACGCACAATTCAGAGTTTCGGTAGAAGAGTTTCCTATTTGTTGTGGGCATCGGAAAATTTCTAAGAACCACCGTTACAGCTAAACAGACTTAAATACTACCCTCGAACTAGTTAGCTACTTTTAAAGGAAAACGGTAGACTAGTTGGCGTTTTCGCCACAGAGGTCAATTATTTTCAGACATAAAACGCCAGGAAGTCTATAAATCTTCAGACTTTTTTCAGATATTGCAACTCCTATGCTAAACTTAAATTTTCATGCTCAAATTTCAGAGTTTCGGTCAATATGGTTATGTATACTGCAAAGTGATAATTTCTTGTAATTTTTAATATCATAACTGTGAAACTTGCATTTCTATGAGAAAGTTCGGTTTTCATATTCATGTTTGAAAGTTTTAAGAGGGAAGTTAGTCATTTTTCTAATATTCATACTCGAATTTATATTTTTCAGACAAAATGGTTTTGTATACTACAAATTTCTTTGCGAACTATCAGTTTTCAAACGCACAATTCAGAGTTTCGGTAGAAGAGTTTCCTATTTGTTGTGGGCATCGGAAAATTTCTAAGAACCACCGTTACAGCTAAACAGACTTAAATACTACCCTCGAACTAGTTAGCTACTTTTAAAGGAAAACGGTAGACTAGTTGGCGTTTTCGCCACAGAGGTCAATTATTTTCAGACATAAAACGCCAGGAAGTCTATAAATCTTCAGACTTTTTTCAGATATTGCAACTCCTATGCTAAACTTAAATTTTCATGCTCAAATTTCAGAGTTTCGGTCAATATGCTTATGTATACTGCAAAGTGATAATTTCTTGTAATTTTTAATATCATAACTGTGAAACTTGCATTTCTATGAGAAAGTTCGGTTTTCATATTCATGTTTGAAAGTTTTAAGAGGGAAGTTAGTCATTTTTCTAATATTCATACTCGAATTTATATTTTTCAGACAAAATGGTTTTGTATACTACAAATTTCTTTGCGAACTATCAGTTTTCAAACGCACAATTCAGAGTTTCGGTAGAAGAGTTTCCTATTTGTTGTGGGCATCGGAAAATTTCTAAGAACCACCGTTACAGCTAAACAGACTTAAATACTACCCTCGAACTAGTTAGCTACTTTTAAAGGAAAACGGTAGACTAGTTGGCGTTTTCGCCACAGAGGTCAATTATTTTCAGACATAAAACGCCAGGAAGTCTATAAATCTTCAGACTTTTTTCAGATATTGCAACTCCTATGCTAAACTTAAATTTTCATGCTCAAATTTCAGAGTTTCGGTCAATATGGTTATGTATACTGCAAAGTGATAATTTCTTGTAATTTTTAATATCATAACTGTGAAACTTGCATTTCTATGAGAAAGTTCGGTTTTCATATTCATGTTTGAAAGTTTTAAGAGGGAAGTTAGTCATTTTTCTAATATTCATACTCGAATTTATATTTTTGAGACAAAATGGTTTTGTATACTACAAATTTCTTTGCGAACTATCAGTTTTCAAACGCACAATTCAGAGTTTCGGTAGAAGAGTTTCCTATTTGTTGTGGGCATCGGAAAATTTCTAAGGACCACCGTTACAGCTAAACAGACTTAAATACTACCCTCGAACTAGTTAGCTACTTTTAAAGGAAAACGGTAGACTAGTTGGCGTTTTCGCCACAGAGGTCAATTATTTTCAGACATAAAACGCCAGGAAGTCTATAAATCTTCAGACTTTTTTCAGATATTGCAACTCCTATGCTAAACTTAAATTTTAATGCTCAAATTTCAGAGTTTCGGTCAATATGCTTATGTATACTGCAAAGTGATAATTTCTTGTAATTTTTAATATCATAACTGTGAAACTTGCATTTCTATGAGAAAGTTCGGTTTTCATATTCATGTTTGAAAGTTTTAAGAGGGAAGTTAGTCATTTTTCTAATATTCATACTCGAATTTATATTTTTGAGACAAAATGGTTTTGTATACTACAAATTTCTTTGCGAACTATCAGTTTTCAAACGCACAATTCAGAGTTTCGGTAGAAGAGTTTCCTATTTGTTGTGGGCATCGGAAAATTTCTAAGAACCACCGTTACAGCTAAACAGACTTAAATACTACCCTCGAACTAGTTAGCTACTTGTAAGGAAAACGGTAGACTAGTTGGCGTTTTCGCCACAGAGGTCAATTATTTTCAGACATAAAACGCCAGGAAGTCTATAAATCTTCAGACTTTTTTCAGATATTGCAACTCCTATGCTAAACTTAAATTTTCATGCTCAAATTTCAGAGTTTCGGTCAATATGGTTATGTATACTGCAAAGTGATAATTTCTTGTAATATTTAATATCATAACTGTGAAATTTGCATTTCTATGAGAAAGTTCGGTTTTCATATTCATGTTTGAAAGTTTTAAGAGGGAAGTTAGTCATTTTTCTAATATTCATACTCGAATTTATATTTTTGAGACAAAATGGTTTTGTATACTACAAATTTCTTTGCGAACTATCAGTTTTCAAACGCACAATTCAGAGTTTCGGTAGAAGAGTTTCCTATTTGTTGTGGGCATCGGAAAATTTCTAAGAACCACCGTTACAGCTAAACAGACTTAAATACTACCCTCGAACTAGTTAGCTACTTTTAAAGGAAAACGGTAGACTAGTTGGCGTTTTCGCCACAGAGGTCAATTATTTTCAGACATAAAACGCCAGGAAGTCTATAAATCTTCAGACTTTTTTCAGATATTGCAACTCCTATGCTAAACTTAAATTTTCATGCTCAAATTTCAGAGTTTCGGTCAATATGGTTATGTATACTGCAAAGTGATAATTTCTTGTAATTTTTAATATCATAACTGTGAAATTTGCATTTCTATGAGAAAGTTCGGTTTTCATATTCATGTTTGAAAGTTTTAAGAGGGAAGTTAGTCATTTTTCTAATATTCATACTCGAATTTATATTTTTGAGACAAAATGGTTTTGTATACTACAAATTTCTTTGCGAACTATCAGTTTTCAAACGCACAATTCAGAGTTTCGGTAGAAGAGTTTCCTATTTGTTGTGGGCATCGGAAAATTTCTAAGAACCACCGTTACAGCTAAACAGACTTAAATACTACCCTCGAACTAGTTAGCTACTTTTAAAGGAAAACGGTAGACTAGTTGGCGTTTTCGCCACAGAGGTCAATTATTTTCAGACATAAAACGCCAGGAAGTCTATAAATCTTCAGACTTTTTTCAGATATTGCAACTCCTATGCTAAACTTAAATTTTCATGCTCAAATTTCAGAGTTTCGGTCAATATGGTTATGTATACTGCAAAGTGATAATTTCTTGTAATATTTAATATCATAACTGCGAAATTTGCATTTCTATGAGAAAGTTCGGTTTTCATATTCATGTTTGAAAGTTTTAAGAGGGAAGTTAGTCATTTTTCTAATATTCATACCCGAATTTATATTTTTCAGACAAAATGGTTTTGTATACTACAAATTTCTTTGCGAACTATCAGTTTTCAAACGCACAATTCAGAGTTTCGGTAGAAGAGTTTCCTATTTGTTGTGGGCATCGGAAAATTTCTAAGAACCACCGTTACAGCTAAACAGACTTAAATACTACCCTCGAACTAGTTAGCTACTTTTAAAGGAAAACGGTAGACTAGTTGGCGTTTTCGCCACAGAGGTCAATTATTTTCAGACATAAAACGCCAGGAAGTCTATAAATCTTCAGACTTTTTTCAGATATTGCAACTCCTATGCTAAACTTAAATTTTCATGCTCAAATTTCAGAGTTTCGGTCAATATGGTTATGTATACTGCAAAGTGATAATTTCTTGTAATATTTAATATCATAACTGCGAAATTTGCATTTCTATGAGAAAGTTCGGTTTTCATATTCATGTTTGAAAGTTTTAAGAGGGAAGTTAGTCATTTTTCTAATATTCATACTCGAATTTATATTTTTGAGACAAAATGGTTTTGTATACTACAAATTTCTTTGCGAACTATCAGTTTTCAAACGCACAATTCAGAGTTTCGGTAGAAGAGTTTCCTATTTGTTGTGGGCATCGGAAAATTTCTAAGAACCACCGTTACAGCTAAACAGACTTAAATACTACCCTCGAACTAGTTAGCTACTTTTAAAGGAAAACGGTAGACTAGTTGGCGTTTTCGCCACAGAGGTCAATTATTTTCAGACATAAAACGCCAGGAAGTCTATAAATCTTCAGACTTTTTTCAGATATTGCAACTCCTATGCTAAACTTAAATTTTCATGCTCAAATTTCAGAGTTTCGGTCAATATGGTTATGTATACTGCAAAGTGATAATTTCTTGTAATTTTTAATATCATGACTGTGAAATTTGCATTTCTATGAGAAAGTTCGGTTTTCATATTCATGTTTGAAAGTTTTAAGAGGGAAGTTAGTCATTTTTCTAATATTCATACTCGAATTTATATTTTTGAGACAAAATGGTTTTGTATACTACAAATTTCTTTGCGAACTATCAGTTTTCAAACGCACAATTCAGAGTTTCGGTAGAAGAGTTTCCTATTTGTTGTGGGCATCGGAAAATTTCTAAGAACCACCGTTACAGCTAAACAGACTTAAATACTACCCTCGAACTAGTTAGCTATTTTAAAGGAAAACGGTAGACTAGTTGGCGTTTTCGCCACAGAGGTCAATTATTTTCAGACATAAAACGCCAGGAAGTCTATAAATCTTCAGACTTTTTTCAGATATTGCAACTCCTATGCTAAACTTAAATTTTCATGCTCAAATTTCAGAGTTTCGGTCAATATGGTTATGTATACTGCAAAGTGATAATTTCTTGTAATATTTAATATCATAACTGCGAAATTTGCATTTCTATGAGAAAGTTCGGTTTTCATATTCATGTTTGAAAGTTTTAAGAGGGAAGTTAGTCATTTTTCTAATATTCATACTCGAATTTATATTTTTCAGACAAAATGGTTTTGTATACTACAAATGTCTTTGCGAACTATCAGTTTTCAAACGCACAATTCAGAGTTTCGGTAGAAGAGTTTCCTATTTGTTGTGGGCATCGGAAAATTTCTAAGAACCACCGTTACAGCTAAACAGACTTAAATACTACCCTCGAACTAGTTAGCTATTTTAAAGGAAAACGGTAGACTAGTTGGCGTTTTCGCCACAGAGGTCAATTATTTTCAGACATAAAACGCCAGGAAGTCTATAAATCTTCAGACTTTTTTCAAATATTGCAACTCCTATGCTAAACTTAAATTTTCATGCTCAAATTTCAGAGTTTCGGTCAATATGGTTATGTATACTGCAAAGTGATAATTTCTTGTAATTTTTAATATCATAACTGTGAAATTTGCATTTCTATGAGAAAGTTCGGTTTTCATATTCATTTTTGAAAGTTTTAAGAGGGAAGTTAGTCATTTTTCTAATATTCATACTCGAATTTATATTTTTCAAACAAAATGGTTTTGTATACTACAAATTTCTTTGCGAACTATCAGTTTTCAAACGCACAATTCAGAGTTTCGGTAGAAGAGTTTCCTATTTGTTGTGGGCATCGGAAAATTTCTAAGAACCACCGTTACAGCTAAACAGACTTAAATACTACCCTCGAACTAGTTAGCTACTTTTAAAGGAAAACGGTAGACTAGTTGGCGTTTTCGCCACAGAGGTCAATTATTTTCAGACATAAAACGCCAGGAAGTCTATAAATCTTCAGACTTTTTTCAGATATTGCAACTCCTATGCTAAACTTAAATTTTCATGCTCAAATTTCAGAGTTTCGGTCAATATGGTTATGTATACTGCAAAGTGATAATTTCTTGTAATTTTTAATATCATAACTGTGAAATTTGCATTTCTATGAGAAAGTTCGGTTTTCATATTCATGTTTGAAAGTTTTAAGACGGAAGTTAGTCATTTTTCTAATATGCATACTCGAATTTATATTTTTCAGACAAAATGGTTTTGTATACTACAAATTTCTTTGCGAACTATCAGTTTTCAAACGCACAATTCAGAGTTTCGGTAGAAGAGTTTCCTATTTGTTGTGGGCATCGGAAAATTTCTAAGAACCACCGTTACAGCTAAACAGACTTAAATACTACCCTCGAACTAGTTAGCTACTTTTAAAGGAAAACGGTAGACTAGTTGGCGTTTTCGCCACAGAGGTCAATTATTTTCAGACATAAAACGCCAGGAAGTCTATAAATCTTCAGACTTTTTTCAGATATTGCAACTCCTATGCTAAACTTAAATTTTCATGCTCAAATTTCAGAGTTTCGGTCAATATGGTTATGTATACTGCAAAGTGATAATTTCTTGTAATTTTTAATATCATAACTGTGAAATTTGCATTTCTATGAGAAAGTTCGGTTTTCATATTCATGTTTGAAAGTTTTAAGAGGGAAGTTAGTCATTTTTCTAATATTCATACTCGAATTTATATTTTTCAGACAAAATGGTTTTGTATACTACAAATTTCTTTGCGAACTATCAGTTTTCAAACGCACAATTCAGAGTTTCGGTAGAAGAGTTTCCTATTTGTTGTGGGCATCGGAAAATTTCTAAGAACCACCGTTACAGCTAAACAGACTTAAATACTACCCTCGAACTAGTTAGCTACTTTTAAAGGAAAACGGTAGACTAGTTGGCGTTTTCGCCACAGAGGTCAATTATTTTCAGACATAAAACGCCAGGAAGTCTATAAATCTTCAGACTTTTTTCAAATATTGCAACTCCTATGCTAAACTTAAATTTTCATGCTCAAATTTCAGAGTTTCGGTCAATATGGTTATGTATACTGCAAAGTGATAATTTCTTGTAATTTTTTATATCATAACTGTGAAATTTGCATTTCTATGAGAAAGTTCGGTTTTCATATTCATTTTTGAAAGTTTTAAGAGGGAAGTTAGTCATTTTTCTAATATTCATACTCGAATTTATATTTTTCAAACAAAATGGTTTTGTATACTACAAATTTCTTTGCGAACTATCAGTTTTCAAACGCACAATTCAGAGTTTCGGTAGAAGAGTTTCCTATTTGTTGTGGGCATCGGAAAATTTCTAAGAACCACCGTTACAGCTAAACAGACTTAAATACTACCCTCGAACTAGTTAGCTACTTTTAAAGGAAAACGGTAGACTAGTTGGCGTTTTCGCCACAGAGGTCAATTATTTTCAGACATAAAACGCCAGGAAGTCTATAAATCTTCAGACTTTTTTCAGATATTGCAACTCCTATGCTAAACTTAAATTTTCATGCTCAAATTTCAGAGTTTCGGTCAATATGGTTATGTATACTGCAAAGTGATAATTTCTTGTAATTTTTAATATCATAACTGTGAAATTTGCATTTCTATGAGAAAGTTCGGTTTTCATATTCATGTTTGAAAGTTTTAAGAGGGAAGTTAGTCATTTTTCTAATATTCATACTCGAA
Organism: Ctenicera cuprea; assembly: GCA_958336395.1. Taxonomy (NCBI): domain Eukaryota; kingdom Metazoa; phylum Arthropoda; class Insecta; order Coleoptera; family Elateridae; genus Ctenicera; species Ctenicera cuprea. The sequence goes on from OY284493.1 coordinate 7,924,896, forward strand.
TTTATATTTTTCAGACAAAATGGTTTTGTATACTACAAATTTCTTTGCGAACTATCAGTTTTCAAACGCACAATTCAGAGTTTCGGTAGAAGAGTTTCCTATTTGTTGTGGGCATCGGAAAATTTCTAAGAACCACCGTTACAGCTAAACAGACTTAAATACTACCCTCGAACTAGTTAGCTACTTTTAAAGGAAAACGGTAGACTAGTTGGCGTTTTCGCCACAGAGGTCAATTATTTTCAGACATAAAACGCCAGGAAGTCTATAAATCTTCAGACTTTTTTCAGATATTGCAACTCCTATGCTAAACTTAAATTTTCATGCTCAAATTTCAGAGTTTCGGTCAATATGGTTATGTATACTGCAAAGTGATAATTTCTTGTAATTTTTAATATCATAACTGTGAAATTTGCATTTCTATGAGAAAGTTCGGTTTTCATATTCATGTTTGAAAGTTTTAAGAGGGAAGTTAGTCATTTTTCTAATATTCATACTCGAATTTATATTTTTCAGACAAAATGGTTTTGTATACTACAAATTTCTTTGCGAACTATCAGTTTTCAAACGCACAATTCAGAGTTTCGGTAGAAGAGTTTCCTATTTGTTGTGGGCATCGGAAAATTTCTAAGAACCACCGTTACAGCTAAACAGACTTAAATACTACCCTCGAACTAGTTAGCTACTTTTAAAGGAAAACGGTAGACTAGTTGGCGTTTTCGCCACAGAGGTCAATTATTTTCAGACATAAAACGCCAGGAAGTCTATAAATCTTCAGACTTTTTTCAGATATTGCAACTCCTATGCTAAACTTAAATTTTCATGCTCAAATTTCAGAGTTTCGGTCAATATGGTTATGTATACTGCAAAGTGATAATTTCTTGTAATTTTTAATATCATAACTGTGAAATTTGCATTTCTATGAGAAAGTTCGGTTTTCATATTCATGTTTGAAAGTTTTAAGAGGGAAGTTAGTCATTTTTCTAATATTCATACTCGAATTTATATTTTTCAGACAAAATGGTTTTGTATACTACAAATTTCTTTGCGAACTATCAGTTTTCAAACGCACAATTCAGAGTTTCGGTAGAAGAGTTTCCTATTTGTTGTGGGCATCGGAAAATTTCTAAGAACCACCGTTACAGCTAAACAGACTTAAATACTACCCTCGAACTAGTTAGCTACTTTTAAAGGAAAACGGTAGACTAGTTGGCGTTTTCGCCACAGAGGTCAATTATTTTCAGACATAAAACGCCAGGAAGTCTATAAATCTTCAGACTTTTTTCAGATATTGCAACTCCTATGCTAAACTTAAATTTTCATGCTCAAATTTCAGAGTTTCGGTCAATATGGTTATGTATACTGCAAAGTGATAATTTCTTGTAATTTTTAATATCATAACTGTGAAATTTGCATTTCTATGAGAAAGTTCGGTTTTCATATTCATGTTTGAAAGTTTTAAGAGGGAAGTTAGTCATTTTTCTAATATTCATACTCGAATTTATATTTTTCAGACAAAATGGTTTTGTATACTACAAATTTCTTTGCGAACTATCAGTTTTCAAACGCACAATTCAGAGTTTCGGTAGAAGAGTTTCCTATTTGTTGTGGGCATCGGAAAATTTCTAAGAACCACCGTTACAGCTAAACAGACTTAAATACTACCCTCGAACTAGTTAGCTACTTTTAAAGGAAAACGGTAGACTAGTGGGCGTTTTCGCCACAGAGGTCAATTATTTTCAGACATAAAACGCCAGGAAGTCTATAAATCTTCAGACTTTTTTCAGATATTGCAACTCCTATGCTAAACTTAAATTTTCATGCTCAAATTTCAGAGTTTCGGTCAATATGGTTATGTATACTGCAAAGTGATAATTTCTTGTAATTTTTAATATCATGACTGTGAAATTTGCATTTCTATGAGAAAGTTCGGTTTTCATATTCATGTTTGAAAGTTTTAAGAGGGAAGTTAGTCATTTTTCTAATATTCATACTCGAATTTATATTTTTGAGACAAAATGGTTTTGTATACTACAAATTTCTTTGCGAACTATCAGTTTTCAAACGCACAATTCAGAGTTTCGGTAGAAGAGTTTCCTATTTGTTGTGGGCATCGGAAAATTTCTAAGAACCACCGTTACAGCTAAACAGACTTAAATACTACCCTCGAACTAGTTAGCTACTTTTAAAGGAAAACGGTAGACTAATTGGCGTTTTCGCCACAGAGGTCAATTATTTTCAGACATAAAACGCCAGGAAGTCTATAAATCTTCAGACTTTTTTCAGATATTGCAACTCCTATGCTAAACTTAAATTTTCATGCTCAAATTTTAGAGTTTCGGTCAATATGGTTATGTATACTGCAAAGTGATAATTTCTTGTAATTTTTAATATCATGACTGTGAAATTTGCATTTCTATGAGAAAGTTCGGTTTTCATATTCATGTTTGAAAGTTTTAAGAGGGAAGTTAGTCATTTTTCTAATATTCATACTCGAATTTATATTTTTCAGACAAAATGGTTTTGTATACTACAAATTTCTTTGCTAACTATCAGTTTTCAAACGCACAATTCAGAGTTTCGGTAGAAGAGTTTCCTATTTGTTGTGGGCATCGGAAAATTTCTAAGAACCACCGTTACAGCTAAACAGACTTAAATACTACCCTCGAACTAGTTAGCTACTTTTAAAGGAAAACGGTAGACTAGTTGGCGTTTTCGCCACAGAGGTCAATTATTTTCAGACATAAAACGCCAGGAAGTCTATAAATCTTCAGACTTTTTTCAGATATTGCAACTCCTATGCTAAACTTAAATTTTCATGCTCAAATTTCAGAGTTTCGGTCAATATGGTTATGTATACTGCAAAGTGATAATTTCTTGTAATTTTTAATATCATGACTGTGAAATTTGCATTTCTATGAGAAAGTTCGGTTTTCATATTCATGTTTGAAAGTTTTAAGAGGGAAGTTAGTCATTTTTCTAATATTCATACTCGAATTTATATTTTTCAGACAAAATGGTTTTGTATACTACAAATTTCTTTGCGAACTATCAGTTTTCAAACGCACAATTCAGAGTTTCGGTAGAAGAGTTTCCTATTTGTTGTGGGCATCGGAAAATTTCTAAGAACCACCGTTACAGCTAAACAGACTTAAATACTACCCTCGAACTAGTTAGCTACTTTTAAAGGAAAACGGTAGACTAGTTGGCGTTTTCGCCACAGAGGTCAATTATTTTCAGACATAAAACGCCAGGAAGTCTATAAATCTTCAGACTTTTTTCAGATATTGCAACTCCTATGCTAAACTTAAATTTTCATGCTCAAATTTCAGAGTTTCGGTCAATATGGTTATGTATACTGCAAAGTGATAATTTCTTGTAATTTTTAATATCATGACTGTGAAATTTGCATTTCTATGAGAAAGTTCGGTTTTCATATTCATGTTTGAAAGTTTTAAGAGGGAAGTTAGTCATTTTTCTAATATTCATACTCGAATTTATATTTTTGAGACAAAATGGTTTTGTATACTACAAATTTCTTTGCGAACTATCAGTTTTCAAACGCACAATTCAGAGTTTCGGTAGAAGAGTTTCCTATTTGTTGTGGGCATCGGAAAATTTCTAAGAACCACCGTTACAGCTAAACAGACTTAAATACTACCCTCGAACTAGTTAGCTACTTTTAAAGGAAAACGGTAGACTAATTGGCGTTTTCGCCACAGAGGTCAATTATTTTCAGACATAAAACGCCAGGAAGTCTATAAATCTTCAGACTTTTTTCAGATATTGCAACTCCTATGCTAAACTTAAATTTTCATGCTCAAATTTTAGAGTTTCGGTCAATATGGTTATGTATACTGCAAAGTGATAATTTCTTGTAATTTTTAATATCATGACTGTGAAATTTGCATTTCTATGAGAAAGTTCGGTTTTCATATTCATGTTTGAAAGTTTTAAGAGGGAAGTTAGTCATTTTTCTAATATTCATACTCGAATTTATATTTTTCAGACAAAATGGTTTTGTATACTACAAATTTCTTTGCTAACTATCAGTTTTCAAACGCACAATTCAGAGTTTCGGTAGAAGAGTTTCCTATTTGTTGTGGGCATCGGAAAATTTCTAAGAACCACCGTTACAGCTAAACAGACTTAAATACTACCCTCGAACTAGTTAGCTACTTTTAAAGGAAAACGGTAGACTAGTTGGCGTTTTCGCCACAGAGGTCAATTATTTTCAGACATAAAACGCCAGGAAGTCTATAAATCTTCAGACTTTTTTCAGATATTGCAACTCCTATGCTAAACTTAAATTTTCATGCTCAAATTTCAGAGTTTCGGTCAATATGGTTATGTATACTGCAAAGTGATAATTTCTTGTAATTTTTAATATCATGACTGTGAAATTTGCATTTCTATGAGAAAGTTCGGTTTTCATATTCATGTTTGAAAGTTTTAAGAGGGAAGTTAGTCATTTTTCTAATATTCATACTCGAATTTATATTTTTCAGACAAAATGGTTTTGTATACTACAAATTTCTTTGCGAACTATCAGTTTTCAAACGCACAATTCAGAGTTTCGGTAGAAGAGTTTCCTATTTGTTGTGGGCATCGGAAAATTTCTAAGAACCACCGTTACAGCTAAACAGACTTAAATACTACCCTCAAACTAGTTAGCTACTTTTAAAGGAAAACGGTAGACTAGTTGGCGTTTTCGCCACAGAGGTCAATTATTTTCAGACATAAAACGCCAGGAAGTCTATAAATCTTCAGACTTTTTTCAGATATTGCAACTCCTATGCTAAACTTAAATTTTCATGCTCAAATTTCAGAGTTTCGGTCAATATGGTTATGTATACTGCAAAGTGATAATTTCTTGTAATTTTTAATATCATGACTGTGAAATTTGCATTTCTATGAGAAAGTTCGGTTTTCATATTCATGTTTGAAAGTTTTAAGAGGGAAGTTAGTCATTTTTCTAATATTCATACTCGAATTTATATTTTTCAGACAAAATGGTTTTGTATACTACAAATTTCTTTGCGAACTATCAGTTTTCAAACGCACAATTCAGAGTTTCGGTAGAAGAGTTTCCTATTTGTTGTGGGCATCGGAAAATTTCTAAGAACCACCGTTACAGCTAAACAGACTTAAATACTACCCTCGAACTAGTTAGCTACTTTTAAAGGAAAACGGTAGACTAGTTGGCGTTTTCGCCACAGAGGTCAATTATTTTCAGACATAAAACGCCAGGAAGTCTATAAATCTTCAGACTTTTTTCAGATATTGCAACTCCTATGCTAAACTTAAATTTTCATGCTCAAATTTCAGAGTTTCGGTCAATATGGTTATGTATACTGCAAAGTGATAATTTCTTGTAATTTTTAATATCATGACTGTGAAATTTGCATTTCTATGAGAAAGTTCGGTTTTCATATTCATGTTTGAAAGTTTTAAGAGGGAAGTTAGTCATTTTTCTAATATTCATACTCGAATTTATATTTTTCAGACAAAATGGTTTTGTATACTACAAATTTCTTTGCGAACTATCAGTTTTCAAACGCACAATTCAGAGTTTCGGTAGAAGAGTTTCCTATTTGTTGTGGGCATCGGAAAATTTCTAAGAACCACCGTTACAGCTAAACAGACTTAAATACTACCCTCGAACTAGTTAGCTACTTTTAAAGGAAAACGGTAGACTAGTTGGCGTTTTCGCCACAGAGGTCAATTATTTTCAGACATAAAACGCCAGGAAGTCTATAAATCTTCAGACTTTTTTCAGATATTGCAACTCCTATGCTAAACTTAAATTTTCATGCTCAAATTTCAGAGTTTCGGTCAATATGGTTATGTATACTGCAAAGTGATAATTTCTTGTAATTTTTAATATCATGACTGTGAAATTTGCATTTCTATGAGAAAGTTCGGTTTTCATATTCATGTTTGAAAGTTTTAAGAGGGAAGTTAGTCATTTTTCTAATATTCATACTCGAATTTATATTTTTCAGACAAAATGGTTTTGTATACTACAAATTTCTTTGCGAACTATCAGTTTTCAAACGCACAATTCAGAGTTTCGGTAGAAGAGTTTCCTATTTGTTGTGGGCATCGGAAAATTTCTAAGAACCACCGTTACAGCTAAACAGACTTAAATACTACCCTCGAACTAGTTAGCTACTTTTAAAGGAAAACGGTAGACTAGTTGGCGTTTTCGCCACAGAGGTCAATTATTTTCAGACATAAAACGCCAGGAAGTCTATAAATCTTCAGACTTTTTTCAGATATTGCAACTCCTATGCTAAACTTAAATTTTCATGCTCAAATTTCAGAGTTTCGGTCAATATGGTTATGTATACTGCAAAGTGATAATTTCTTGTAATTTTTAATATCATGACTGTGAAATTTGCATTTCTATGAGAAAGTTCGGTTTTCATATTCATGTTTGAAAGTTTTAAGAGGGAAGTTAGTCATTTTTCTAATATTCATACTCGAATTTATATTTTTCAGACAAAATGGTTTTGTATACTACAAATTTCTTTGCGAACTATCAGTTTTCAAACGCACAATTCAGAGTTTCGGTAGAAGAGTTTCCTATTTGTTGTGGGCATCGGAAAATTTCTAAGAACCACCGTTACAGCTAAACAGACTTAAATACTACCCTCGAACTAGTTAGCTACTTTTAAAGGAAAACGGTAGACTAGTTGGCGTTTTCGCCACAGAGGTCAATTATTTTCAGACATAAAACGCCAGGAAGTCTATAAATCTTCAGACTTTTTTCAGATATTGCAACTCCTATGTTAAACTTAAATTTTCATGCTCAAATTTCAGAGTTTCGGTCAATATGGTTATGTATACTGCAAAGTGATAATTTCTTGTAATTTTTAATATCATGACTGTGAAATTTGCATTTCTATGAGAAAGTTCGGTTTTCATATTCATGTTTGAAAGTTTTAAGAGGGAAGTTAGTCATTTTTCTAATATTCATACTCGAATTTATATTTTTCAGACAAAATGGTTTTGTATACTACAAATTTCTTTGTTAACTATCAGTTTTCAAACGCACAATTCAGAGTTTCGGTAGAAGAGTTTCCTATTTGTTGTGGGCATCGGAAAATTTCTAAGAACCACCGTTACAGCTAAACAGACTTAAATACTACCCTCGAACTAGTTAGCTACTTTTAAAGGAAAACGGTAGACTAGTTGGCGTTTTCGCCACAGAGGTCAATTATTTTCAGACATAAAACGCCAGGAAGTCTATAAATCTTCAGACTTTTTTCAGATATTGCAACTCCTATGCTAAACTTAAATTTTCATGCTCAAATTTCAGAGTTTCGGTCAATATGGTTATGTATACTGCAAAGTGATAATTTCTTGTAATTTTTAATATCATGACTGTGAAATTTGCATTTCTATGAGAAAGTTCGGTTTTCATATTCATGTTTGAAAGTTTTAAGAGGGAAGTTAGTCATTTTTCTAATATTCATACTCGAATTTATATTTTTGAGACAAAATGGTTTTGTATACTACAAATTTCTTTGCGAACTATCAGTTTTCAAACGCACAATTCAGAGTTTCGGTAGAAGAGTTTCCTATTTGTTGTGGGCATCGGAAAATTTCTAAGAACCACCGTTACAGCTAAACAGACTTAAATACTACCCTCGAACTAGTTAGCTACTTTTAAAGGAAAACGGTAGACTAGTTGGCGTTTTCGCCACAGAGGTCAATTATTTTCAGACATAAAACGCCAGGAAGTCTATAAATCTTCAGACTTTTTTCAGATATTGCAACTCCTATGCTAAACTTAAATTTTCATGCTCAAATTTCAGAGTTTCGGTCAATATGGTTATGTATACTGCAAAGTGATAATTTCTTGTAATTTTTAATATCATGACTGTGAAATTTGCATTTCTATGAGAAAGTTCGGTTTTCATATTCATGTTTGAAAGTTTTAAGAGGGAAGTTAGTCATTTTTCTAATATTCATACTCGAATTTATATTTTTCAGACAAAATGGTTTTGTATACTACAAATTTCTTTGCGAACTATCAGTTTTCAAACGCACAATTTAGAGTTTCGGTAGAAGAGTTTCCTATTTGTTGTGGGCATCGGAAAATTTCTAAGAACCACCGTTACAGCTAAACAGACTTAAATACTACCCTCGAACTAGTTAGCTACTTTTAAAGGAAAACGGTAGACTAGTTGGCGTTTTCGCCACAGAGGTCAATTATTTTCAGACATAAAACGCCAGGAAGTCTATAAATCTTCAGACTTTTTTCAGATATTGCAACTCCTATGCTAAACTTAAATTTTCATGCTCAAATTTCAGAGTTTCGGTCAATATGGTTATGTATACTGCAAAGTGATAATTTCTTGTAATTTTTAATATCATGACTGTGAAATTTGCATTTCTATGAGAAAGTTCGGTTTTCATATTCATGTTTGAAAGTTTTAAGAGGGAAGTTAGTCATTTTTCTAATATTCATACTCGAATTTATATTTTTGAGACAAAATGGTTTTGTATACTACAAATTTCTTTGCGAACTATCAGTTTTCAAACGCACAATTCAGAGTTTCGGTAGAAGAGTTTCCTATTTGTTGTGGGCATCGGAAAATTTCTAAGAACCACCGTTACAGCTAAACAGACTTAAATACTACCCTCGAACTAGTTAGCTACTTTTAAAGGAAAACGGTAGACTAGTTGGCGTTTTCGCCACAGAGGTCAATTATTTTCAAACATAAAACGCCAGGAAGTCTATAAATCTTCAGACTTTTTTCAGATATTGCAACTCCTATGCTAAACTTAAATTTTCATGCTCAAATTTTAGAGTTTCGGTCAATATGGTTATGTATACTGCAAAGTGATAATTTCTTGTAATTTTTAATATCATGACTGTGAAATTTGCATTTCTATGAGAAAGTTCGGTTTTCATATTCATGTTTGAAAGTTTTAAGAGGGAAGTTAGTCATTTTTCTAATATTCATACTCGAATTTATATTTTTCAGACAAAATGGTTTTGTATACTACAAATTTCTTTGCTAACTATCAGTTTTCAAACGCACAATTCAGAGTTTCGGTAGAAGAGTTTCCTATTTGTTGTGGGCATCGGAAAATTTCTAAGAACCACCGTTACAGCTAAACAGACTTAAATACTACCCTCGAACTAGTTAGCTACTTTTAAAGGAAAACGGTAGACTAGTTGGCGTTTTCGCCACAGAGGTCAATTATTTTCAGACATAAAACGCCAGGAAGTCTATAAATCTTCAGACTTTTTTCAGATATTGCAACTCCTATGCTAAACTTAAATTTTCATGCTCAAATTTCAGAGTTTCGGTCAATATGGTTATGTATACTGCAAAGTGATAATTTCTTGTAATTTTTAATATCATGACTGTGAAATTTGCATTTCTATGAGAAAGTTCGGTTTTCATATTCATGTTTGAAAGTTTTAAGAGGGAAGTTAGTCATTTTTCTAATATTCATACTCGAATTTATATTTTTCAGACAAAATGGTTTTGTATACTACAAATTTCTTTGCGAACTATCAGTTTTCAAACGCACAATTCAGAGTTTCGGTAGAAGAGTTTCCTATTTGTTGTGGGCATCGGAAAATTTCTAAGAACCACCGTTACAGCTAAACAGACTTAAATACTACCCTCGAACTAGTTAGCTACTTTTAAAGGAAAACGGTAGACTAGTTGGCGTTTTCGCCACAGAGGTCAATTATTTTCAGACATAAAACGCCAGGAAGTCTATAAATCTTCAGACTTTTTTCAGATATTGCAACTCCTATGCTAAACTTAAATTTTCATGCTCAAATTTCAGAGTTTCGGTCAATATGGTTATGTATACTGCAAAGTGATAATTTCTTGTAATTTTTAATATCATGACTGTGAAATTTGCATTTCTATGAGAAAGTTCGGTTTTCATATTCATGTTTGAAAGTTTTAAGAGGGAAGTTAGTCATTTTTCTAATATTCATACTCGAATTTATATTTTTGAGACAAAATGGTTTTGTATACTACAAATTTCTTTGCGAACTATCAGTTTTCAAACGCACAATTCAGAGTTTCGGTAGAAGAGTTTCCTATTTGTTGTGGGCATCGGAAAATTTCTAAGAACCACCGTTACAGCTAAACAGACTTAAATACTACCCTCGAACTAGTTAGCTACTTTTAAAGGAAAACGGTAGACTAGTTGGCGTTTTCGCCACAGAGGTCAATTATTTTCAGACATAAAACGCCAGGAAGTCTATAAATCTTCAGACTTTTTTCAGATATTGCAACTCCTATGCTAAACTTAAATTTTCATGCTCAAATTTCAGAGTTTCGGTCAATATGGTTATGTATACTGCAAAGTGATAATTTCTTGTAATTTTTAATATCATGACTGTGAAATTTGCATTTCTATGAGAAAGTTCGGTTTTCATATTCATGTTTGAAAGTTTTAAGAGGGAAGTTAGTCATTTTTCTAATATTCATACTCGAATTTATATTTTTGAGACAAAATGGTTTTGTATACTACAAATTTCTTTGCGAACTATCAGTTTTCAAACGCACAATTCAGAGTTTCGGTAGAAGAGTTTCCTATTTGTTGTGGGCATCGGAAAATTTCTAAGAACCACCGTTACAGCTAAACAGACTTAAATACTACCCTCGAACTAGTTAGCTACTTTTAAAGGAAAACGGTAGACTAGTTGGCGTTTTCGCCACAGAGGTCAATTATTTTCAAACATAAAACGCCAGGAAGTCTATAAATCTTCAGACTTTTTTCAGATATTGCAACTCCTATGCTAAACTTAAATTTTCATGCTCAAATTTTAGAGTTTCGGTCAATATGGTTATGTATACTGCAAAGTGATAATTTCTTGTAATTTTTAATATCATGACTGTGAAATTTGCATTTCTATGAGAAAGTTCGGTTTTCATATTCATGTTTGAAAGTTTTAAGAGGGAAGTTAGTCATTTTTCTAATATTCATACTCGAATTTATATTTTTCAGACAAAATGGTTTTGTATACTACAAATTTCTTTGCTAACTATCAGTTTTCAAACGCACAATTCAGAGTTTCGGTAGAAGAGTTTCCTATTTGTTGTGGGCATCGGAAAATTTCTAAGAACCACCGTTACAGCTAAACAGACTTAAATACTACCCTCGAACTAGTTAGCTACTTTTAAAGGAAAACGGTAGACTAGTTGGCGTTTTCGCCACAGAGGTCAATTATTTTCAGACATAAAACGCCAGGAAGTCTATAAATCTTCAGACTTTTTTCAGATATTGCAACTCCTATGCTAAACTTAAATTTTCATGCTCAAATTTCAGAGTTTCGGTCAATATGGTTATGTATACTGCAAAGTGATAATTTCTTGTAATTTTTAATATCATGACTGTGAAATTTGCATTTCTATGAGAAAGTTCGGTTTTCATATTCATGTTTGAAAGTTTTAAGAGGGAAGTTAGTCATTTTTCTAATATTCATACTCGAATTTATATTTTTCAGACAAAATGGTTTTGTATACTACAAATTTCTTTGCGAACTATCAGTTTTCAAACGCACAATTCAGAGTTTCGGTAGAAGAGTTTCCTATTTGTTGTGGGCATCGGAAAATTTCTAAGAACCACCGTTACAGCTAAACAGACTTAAATACTACCCTCGAACTAGTTAGCTACTTTTAAAGGAAAACGGTAGACTAGTTGGCGTTTTCGCCACAGAGGTCAATTATTTTCAGACATAAAACGCCAGGAAGTCTATAAATCTTCAGACTTTTTTCAGATATTGCAACTCCTATGCTAAACTTAAATTTTCATGCTCAAATTTCAGAGTTTCGGTCAATATGGTTATGTATACTGCAAAGTGATAATTTCTTGTAATTTTTAATATCATAACTGTGAAATTTGAATTTCTATGAGAAAGTTCGGTTTTCATATTCATGTTTGAAAGTTTTAAGAGGGAAGTTAGTCATTTTTCTAATATTCATACTCGAATTTATATTTTTGAGACAAAATGGTTTTGTATACTACAAATTTCTTTGCGAACTATCAGTTTTCAAACGCACAATTCAGAGTTTCGGTAGAAGAGTTTCCTATTTGTTGTGGGCATCGGAAAATTTCTAAGAACCACCGTTACAGCTGAACAGACTTAAATACTACCCTCGAACTAGTTAGCTACTTTTAAAGGAAAACGGTAGACTAGTTGGCGTTTTCGCCACAGAGGTCAATTATTTTCAGACATAAAACGCCAGGAAGTCTATAAATCTTCAGACTTTTTTCAGATATTGCAACTCCTATGCTAAACTTAAATTTTCATGCTCAAATTTCAGAGTTTCGGTCAATATGGTTATGTATACTGCAAAGTGATAATTTCTTGTAATTTTTAATATCAGAACTGTGAAATTTTCATTTCTATGAGAAAGTTCGGTTTTCATATTCATTTTTGAAAGTTTTAAGAGGGAAGTTAGTCATTTTTCTAATATTCATACTCGAATTTATATTTTTCAGACAAAATGGTTTTGTATACTACAAATTTCTTTGCGAACTATCAGTTTTCAAACGCACAATTCAGAGTTTCGGTAGAAGAGTTTCCTATTTGTTGTGGGCATCGGAAAATTTCTAAGAACCACCGTTACAGCTAAACAGACTTAAATACTACCCTCGAACTAGTTAGCTACTTTTAAAGGAAAACGGTAGACTAGTTGGCGTTTTCGCCACAGAGGTCAATTATTTTCAGACATAAAACGCCAGGAAGTCTATAAATCTTCAGACTTTTTTCAGATATTGCAACTCCTATGCTAAACTTAAATTTTAATGCCCAAATTTCAGAGTTTCGGTCAATATGGTTATGTATACTGCAAAGTGATAATTTCTTGTAATTTTTAATATCATAACTGTGAAATTTGCATTTCTATGAGAAAGTTCGGTTTTCATATTCATGTTTGAAAGTTTTAAGAGGGAAGTTAGTCATTTTTCTAATATTCATACTCGAATTTATATTTTTCAGACAAAATGGTTTTGTATACTATAAATTTCTTTGCGAACTATCAGTTTTCAAACGCACAATTCAGAGTTTCGGTAGAAGAGTTTCCTATTTGTTGTGGGCATCGGAAAATTTCTAAGAACCACCGTTACAGCTGAACAGACTTAAATACTACCCTCGAACTAGTTAGCTACTTTTAAAGGAAAACGGTAGACTAGTTGGCGTTTTCGCCACAGAGGTCAATTATTTTCAGACATAAAACGCCAGGAAGTCTATAAATCTTCAGACTTTTTTCAGATATTGCAACTCCTATGCTAAACTTAAATTTTCATGCTCAAATTTCAGAGTTTCGGTCAATATGGTTATGTATACTGCAAAGTGATAATTTCTTGTAATTTTTAATATCAGAACTGTGAAATTTTCATTTCTATGAGAAAGTTCGGTTTTCATATTCATTTTTGAAAGTTTTAAGAGGGAAGTTAGTCATTTTTCTAATATTCATACTCGAATTTATATTTTTCAGACAAAATGGTTTTGTATACTACAAATTTCTTTGCGAACTATCAGTTTTCAAACGCACAATTCAGAGTTTCGGTAGAAGAGTTTCCTATTTGTTGTGGGCATCGGAAAATTTCTAAGAACCACCGTTACAGCTGAACAGACTTAAATACTACCCTCGAACTAGTTAGCTACTTTTAAAGGAAAACGGTAGACTAGTTGGCGTTTTCGCCACAGAGGTCAATTATTTTCAGACATAAAACGCCAGGAAGTCTATAAATCTTCAGACTTTTTTCAGATATTGCAACTCCTATGCTAAACTTAAATTTTCATGCTCAAATTTCAGAGTTTCGGTCAATATGGTTATGTATACTGCAAAGTGATAATTTCTTGTAATTTTTAATATCAGAACTGTGAAATTTTCATTTCTATGAGAAAGTTCGGTTTTCATATTCATTTTTGAAAGTTTTAAGAGGGAAGTTAGTCATTTTTCTAATATTCATACTCGAATTTATATTTTTCAGACAAAATGGTTTTGTATACTACAAATTTCTTTGCGAACTATCAGTTTTCAAACGCACAATTCAGAGTTTCGGTAGAAGAGTTTCCTATTTGTTGTGGGCATCGGAAAATTTCTAAGAACCACCGTTACAGCTAAACAGACTTAAATACTACCCTCGAACTAGTTAGCTACTTTTAAAGGAAAACGGTAGACTAGTTGGCGTTTTCGCCACAGAGGTCAATTATTTTCAGACATAAAACGCCAGGAAGTCTATAAATCTTCAGACTTTTTTCAGATATTGCAACTCCTATGCTAAACTTAAATTTTAATGCCCAAATTTCAGAGTTTCGGTCAATATGGTTATGTATACTGCAAAGTGATAATTTCTTGTAATTTTTAATATCATAACTGTGAAATTTGCATTTCTATGAGAAAGTTCGGTTTTCATATTCATGTTTGAAAGTTTTAAGAGGGAAGTTAGTCATTTTTCTAATATTCATACTCGAATTTATATTTTTCAGACAAAATGGTTTTGTATACTACAAATTTCTTTGCGAACTATCAGTTTTCAAACGCACAATTCAGAGTTTCGGTAGAAGAGTTTCCTATTTGTTGTGGGCATCGGAAAATTTCTAAGAACCACCGTTACAGCTAAACAGACTTAAATACTACCCTCGAACTAGTTAGCTACTTTTAAAGGAAAACGGTAGACTAGTTGGCGTTTTCGCCACAGAGGTCAATTATTTTCAGACATAAAACGCCAGGAAGTCTATAAATCTTCAGACTTTTTTCAGATATTGCAACTCCTATGCTAAACTTAAATTTTCATGCTCAAATTTCAGAGTTTCGGTCAATATGGTTATGTATACTGCAAAGTGATAATTTCTTGTAATTTTTAATATCATGACTGTGAAATTTGCATTTCTATGAGAAAGTTCGGTTTTCATATTCATGTTTGAAAGTTTTAAGAGGGAAGTTAGTCATTTTTCTAATATTCATACTCGAATTTATATTTTTCAGACAAAATGGTTTTGTATACTACAAATTTCTTTGCTAACTATCAGTTTTCAAACGCACAATTCAGAGTTTCGGTAGAAGAGTTTCCTATTTGTTGTGGGCATCGGAAAATTTCTAAGAACCACCGTTACAGCTAAACAGACTTAAATACTACCCTCGAACTAGTTAGCTACTTTTAAAGGAAAACGGTAGACTAGTTGGCGTTTTCGCCACAGAGGTCAATTATTTTCAGACATAAAACGCCAGGAAGTCTATAAATCTTCAGACTTTTTTCAGATATTGCAACTCCTATGCTAAACTTAAATTTTCATGCTCAAATTTCAGAGTTTCGGTCAATATGGTTATGTATACTGCAAAGTGATAATTTCTTGTAATTTTTAATATCATGACTGTGAAATTTGCATTTCTATGAGAAAGTTCGGTTTTCATATTCATGTTTGAAAGTTTTAAGAGGGAAGTTAGTCATTTTTCTAATATTCATACTCGAATTTATATTTTTCAGACAAAATGGTTTTGTATACTACAAATTTCTTTGCGAACTATCAGTTTTCAAACGCACAATTCAGAGTTTCGGTAGAAGAGTTTCCTATTTGTTGTGGGCATCGGAAAATTTCTAAGAACCACCGTTACAGCTGAACAGACTTAAATACTACCCTCGAACTAGTTAGCTACTTTTAAAGGAAAACGGTAGACTAGTTGGCGTTTTCGCCACAGAGGTCAATTATTTTCAGACATAAAACGCCAGGAAGTCTATAAATCTTCAGACTTTTTTCAGATATTGCAACTCCTATGCTAAACTTAAATTTTCATGCTCAAATTTCAGAGTTTCGGTCAATATGGTTATGTATACTGCAAAGTGATAATTTCTTGTAATTTTTAATATCAGAACTGTGAAATTTTCATTTCTATGAGAAAGTTCGGTTTTCATATTCATTTTTGAAAGTTTTAAGAGGGAAGTTAGTCATTTTTCTAATATTCATACTCGAATTTATATTTTTCAGACAAAATGGTTTTGTATACTACAAATTTCTTTGCGAACTATCAGTTTTCAAACGCACAATTCAGAGTTTCGGTAGAAGAGTTTCCTATTTGTTGTGGGCATCGGAAAATTTCTAAGAACCACCGTTACAGCTAAACAGACTTAAATACTACCCTCGAACTAGTTAGCTACTTTTAAAGGAAAACGGTAGACTAGTTGGCGTTTTCGCCACAGAGGTCAATTATTTTCAGACATAAAACGCCAGGAAGTCTATAAATCTTCAAACTTTTTTCAGATATTGCAACTCCTATGCTAAACTTAAATTTTAATGCCCAAATTTCAGAGTTTCGGTCAATATGGTTATGTATACTGCAAAGTGATAATTTCTTGTAATTTTTAATATCATAACTGTGAAATTTGCATTTCTATGAGAAAGTTCGGTTTTCATATTCATGTTTGAAAGTTTTAAGAGGGAAGTTAGTCATTTTTCTAATATTCATACTCGAATTTATATTTTTCAGACAAAATGGTTTTGTATACTATAAATTTCTTTGCGAACTATCAGTTTTCAAACGCACAATTCAGAGTTTCGGTAGAAGAGTTTCCTATTTGTTGTGGGCATCGGAAAATTTCTAAGAACCACCGTTACAGCTGAACAGACTTAAATACTACCCTCGAACTAGTTAGCTACTTTTAAAGGAAAACGGTAGACTAGTTGGCGTTTTCGCCACTGAGGTCAATTATTTTCAGACATAAAACGCCAGGAAGTCTATAAATCTTCAGACTTTTTTCAGATATTGCAACTCCTATGCTAAACTTAAATTTTAATGCCCAAATTTCAGAGTTTCGGTCAATATGGTTATGTATACTGCAAAGTGATAATTTCTTGTAATTTTTAATATCATAACTGTGAAATTTGCATTTCTATGAGAAAGTTCGGTTTTCATATTCATGTTTGAAAGTTTTAAGAGGGAAGTTAGTCATTTTTCTAATATTCATACTCGAATTTATATTTTTCAGACAAAATGGTTTTGTATACTACAAATTTCTTTGCGAACTATCAGTTTTCAAACGCACAATTCAGAGTTTCGGTAGAAGAGTTTCCTATTTGTTGTGGGCATCGGAAAATTTCTAAGAACCACCGTTACAGCTGAACAGACTTAAATACTACCCTCGAACTAGTTAGCTACTTTTAAAGGAAAACGGTAGACTAGTTGGCGTTTTCGCCACTGAGGTCAATTATTTTCAGACATAAAACGCCAGGAAGTCTATAAATCTTCAGACTTTTTTCAGATATTGCAACTCCTATGCTAAACTTAAATTTTAATGCCCAAATTTCAGAGTTTCGGTCAATATGGTTATGTATACTGCAAAGTGATAATTTCTTGTAATTTTTAATATCATGACTGTGAAATTTGCATTTCTATGAGAAAGTTCGGTTTTCATATTCATGTTTGAAAGTTTTAAGAGGGAAGTTAGTCATTTTTCTAATATTCATACTCGAATTTATATTTTTCAGACAAAATGGTTTTGTATACTACAAATTTCTTTGCGAACTATCAGTTTTCAAACGCACAATTCAGAGTTTCGGTAGAAGAGTTTCCTATTTGTTGTGGGCATCGGAAAATTTCTAAGAACCACCGTTACAGCTAAACAGACTTAAATACTACCCTCGAACTAGTTAGCTACTTTTAAAGGAAAACGGTAGACTAGTTGGCGTTTTCGCCACAGAGGTCAATTATTTTCAGACATAAAACGCCAGGAAGTCTATAAATCTTCAGACTTTTTTCAGATATTGCAACTCCTATGCTAAACTTAAATTTTCATGCTCAAATTTCAGAGTTTCGGTCAATATGGTTATGTATACTGCAAAGTGATAATTTCTTGTAATTTTTAATATCATAACTGTGTAATTTGCATTTCTATGAGAAAGTTCGGTTTTCATATTCATGTTTGAAAGTTTTAAGAGGGAAGTTAGTCATTTTTCTAATATTCATACTCGAATTTATATTTTTGAGACAAAATGGTTTTGTATACTACAAATTTCTTTGCGAACTATCAGTTTTCAAACGCACAATTCAGAGTTTCGGTAGAAGAGTTTCCTATTTGTTGTGGGCATCGGAAAATTTCTAAGAACCACCGTTACAGCTAAACAGACTTAAATACTACCCTCGAACTAGTTAGCTACTTTTAAAGGAAAACGGTAGGACTAGTTGGCGTTTTCGCCACAGAGGTCAATTATTTTCAGACATAAAACGCCAGGAAGTCTATAAATCTTCAGACTTTTTTCAGATATTGCAACTCCTATGCTAAACTTAAATTTTAATGCTCAAATTTCAGAGTTTCGGTCAATATGGTTATGTATACTGCAAAGTGATAATTTCTTGTAATTTTTAATATCATAACTGTGTAATTTGCATTTCTATGAGAAAGTTCGGTTTTCATATTCATGTTTGAAAGTTTTAAGAGGGAAGTTAGTCATTTTTCTAATATTCATACTCGAATTTATATTTTTCAGACAAAATGGTTTTGTATACTACAAATTTCTTTGCGAACTATCAGTTTTCAAACGCACAATTCAGAGTTTCGGTAGAAGAGTTTCCTATTTGTTGTGGGCATCGGAAAATTTCTAAGAACCACCGTTACAGCTAAACAGACTTAAATACTACCCTCGAACTAGTTAGCTACTTTTAAAGGAAAACGGTAGACTAGTTGGCGTTTTCGCCACAGAGGTCAATTATTTTCAGACATAAAACGCCAGGAAGTCTATAAATCTTCAGACTTTTTTCAGATATTGCAACTCCTATGCTAAACTTAAATTTTCATGCTCAAATTTCAGAGTTTCGGTCAATATGGTTATGTATACTGCAAAGTGATAATTTCTTGTAATTTTTAATATCATGACTGTGAAATTTGCATTTCTATGAGAAAGTTCGGTTTTCATATTCATGTTTGAAAGTTTTAAGAGGGAAGTTAGTCATTTTTCTAATATTCATACTCGAATTTATATTTTTGAGACAAAATGGTTTTGTATACTACAAATTTCTTTGCGAACTATCAGTTTTCAAACGCACAATTTAGAGCTTCGGTAGAAGAGTTTCCTATTTGTTGTGGGCATCGGAAAATTTCTAAGAACCACCGTTACAGCTAAACAGACTTAAATACTACCCTCGAACTAGTTAGCTACTTTTAAAGGAAAACGGTAGGACTAGTTGGCGTTTTCGCCACAGAGGTCAATTATTTTCAGACATAAAACGCCAGGAAGTCTATAAATCTTCAGACTTTTTTCAGATATTGCAACTCCTATGCTAAACTTAAATTTTAATGCTCAAATTTCAGAGTTTCGGTCAATATGGTTATGTATACTGCAAAGTGATAATTTCTTGTAATTTTTAATATCATAACTGTGAAATTTGCATTTCTATGAGAAAGTTCGGTTTTCATATTCATGTTTGAAAGTTTTAAGAGGGAAGTTAGTCATTTTTCTAATATTCATACTCGAATTTATATTTTTCAGACAAAATGGTTTTGTATACTACAAATTTCTTTGCGAACTATCAGTTTTCAAACGCACAATTCAGAGTTTCGGTAGAAGAGTTTCCTATTTGTTGTGGGCATCGGAAAATTTCTAAGAACCACCGTTACAGCTAAACAGACTTAAATACTACCCTCGAACTAGTTAGCTACTTTTAAAGGAAAACGGTAGACTAGTTGGCGTTTTCGCCACAGAGGTCAATTATTTTCAGACATAAAACGCCAGGAAGTCTATAAATCTTCAGACTTTTTTCAGATATTGCAACTCCTATGCTAAACTTAAATTTTCATGCTCAAATTTCAGAGTTTCGGTCAATATGGTTATGTATACTGCAAAGTGATAATTTCTTGTAATTTTTAATATCATGACTGTGAAATTTGCATTTCTATGAGAAAGTTCGGTTTTCATATTCATGTTTGAAAGTTTTAAGAGGGAAGTTAGTCATTTTTCTAATATTCATACTCGAATTTATATTTTTGAGACAAAATGGTTTTGTATACTACAAATTTCTTTGCGAACTATCAGTTTTCAAACGCACAATTCAGAGTTTCGGTAGAAGAGTTTCCTATTTGTTGTGGGCATCGGAAAATTTCTAAGAACCACCGTTACAGCTAAACAGACTTAAATACTACCCTCGAACTAGTTAGCTACTTTTAAAGGAAAACGGTAGACTAGTTGGCGTTTTCGCCACAGAGGTCAATTATTTTCAGACATAAAACGCCAGGAAGTCTATAAATCTTCAGACTTTTTTCAGATATTGCAACTCCTATGCTAAACTTAAATTTTCATGCTCAAATTTCAGAGTTTCGGTCAATATGGTTATGTATACTGCAAAGTGATAATTTCTTGTAATTTTTAATATCATGACTGTGAAATTTGCATTTCTATGAGAAAGTTCGGTTTTCATATTCATGTTTGAAAGTTTTAAGAGGGAAGTTAGTCATTTTTCTAATATTCATACTCGAATTTATATTTTTCAGACAAAATGGTTTTGTATACTACAAATTTCTTTGCGAACTATCAGTTTTCAAACGCACAATTCAGAGTTTCGGTAGAAGAGTTTCCTATTTGTTGTGGGCATCGGAAAATTTCTAAGAACCACCGTTACAGCTAAACAGACTTAAATACTACCCTCGAACTAGTTAGCTACTTTTAAAGGAAAACGGTAGACTAGTTGGCGTTTTCGCCACAGAGGTCAATTATTTTCAGACATAAAACGCCAGGAAGTCTATAAATCTTCAGACTTTTTTCAGATATTGCAACTCCTATGCTAAACTTAAATTTTCATGCTCAAATTTCAGAGTTTCGGTCAATATGGTTATGTATACTGCAAAGTGATAATTTCTTGTAATTTTTAATATCATGACTGTGAAATTTGCATTTCTATGAGAAAGTTCGGTTTTCATATTCATGTTTGAAAGTTTTAAGAGGGAAGTTAGTCATTTTTCTAATATTCATACTCGAATTTATATTTTTCAGACAAAATGGTTTTGTATACTACAAATTTCTTTGCGAACTATCAGTTTTCAAACGCACAATTCAGAGTTTCGGTAGAAGAGTTTCCTATTTGTTGTGGGCATCGGAAAATTTCTAAGAACCACCGTTACAGCTAAACAGACTTAAATACTACCCTCGAACTAGTTAGCTACTTTTAAAGGAAAACGGTAGACTAGTTGGCGTTTTCGCCACAGAGGTCAATTATTTTCAGACATAAAACGCCAGGAAGTCTATAAATCTTCAGACTTTTTTCAGATATTGCAACTCCTATGCTAAACTTAAATTTTCATGCTCAAATTTCAGAGTTTCGGTCAATATGGTTATGTATACTGCAAAGTGATAATTTCTTGTAATTTTTAATATCATAACTGTGTAATTTGCATTTCTATGAGAAAGTTCGGTTTTCATATTCATGTTTGAAAGTTTTAAGAGGGAAGTTAGTCATTTTTCTAATATTCATACTCGAATTTATATTTTTCAGACAAAATGGTTTTGTATACTACAAATTTCTTTGCGAACTATCAGTTTTCAAACGCACAATTCAGAGTTTCGGTAGAAGAGTTTCCTATTTGTTGTGGGCATCGGAAAATTTCTAAGAACCACCGTTACAGCTAAACAGACTTAAATACTACCCTCGAACTAGTTAGCTACTTTTAAAGGAAAACGGTAGACTAGTTGGCGTTTTCGCCACAGAGGTCAATTATTTTCAGACATAAAACGCCAGGAAGTCTATAAATCTTCAGACTTTTTTCAGATATTGCAACTCCTATGCTAAACTTAAATTTTCATGCTCAAATTTCAGAGTTTCGGTCAATATGGTTATGTATACTGCAAAGTGATAATTTCTTGTAATTTTTAATATCATGACTGTGAAATTTGCATTTCTATGAGAAAGTTCGGTTTTCATATTCATGTTTGAAAGTTTTAAGAGGGAAGTTAGTCATTTTTCTAATATTCATACTCGAATTTATATTTTTGAGACAAAATGGTTTTGTATACTACAAATTTCTTTGCGAACTATCAGTTTTCAAACGCACAATTCAGAGTTTCGGTAGAAGAGTTTCCTATTTGTTGTGGGCATCGGAAAATTTCTAAGAACCACCGTTACAGCTAAACAGACTTAAATACTACCCTCGAACTAGTTAGCTACTTTTAAAGGAAAACGGTAGACTAGTTGGCGTTTTCGCCACAGAGGTCAATTATTTTCAGACATAAAACGCCAGGAAGTCTATAAATCTTCAGACTTTTTTCAGATATTGCAACTCCTATGCTAAACTTAAATTTTCATGCTCAAATTTCAGAGTTTCGGTCAATATGGTTATGTATACTGCAAAGTGATAATTTCTTGTAATTTTTAATATCATAACTGTGTAATTTGCATTTCTATGAGAAAGTTCGGTTTTCATATTCATGTTTGAAAGTTTTAAGAGGGAAGTTAGTCATTTTTCTAATATTCATACTCGAATTTATATTTTTCAGACAAAATGGTTTTGTATACTACAAATTTCTTTGCGAACTATCAGTTTTCAAACGCACAATTCAGAGTTTCGGTAGAAGAGTTTCCTATTTGTTGTGGGCATCGGAAAATTTCTAAGAACCACCGTTACAGCTAAACAGACTTAAATACTACCCTCGAACTAGTTAGCTACTTTTAAAGGAAAACGGTAGACTAGTTGGCGTTTTCGCCACAGAGGTCAATTATTTTCAGACATAAAACGCCAGGAAGTCTATAAATCTTCAGACTTTTTTCAGATATTGCAACTCCTATGCTAAACTTAAATTTTCATGCTCAAATTTCAGAGTTTCGGTCAATATGGTTATGTATACTGCAAAGTGATAATTTCTTGTAATTTTTAATATCATGACTGTGAAATTTGCATTTCTATGAGAAAGTTCGGTTTTCATATTCATGTTTGAAAGTTTTAAGAGGGAAGTTAGTCATTTTTCTAATATTCATACTCGAATTTATATTTTTGAGACAAAATGGTTTTGTATACTACAAATTTCTTTGCGAACTATCAGTTTTCAAACGCACAATTTAGAGCTTCGGTAGAAGAGTTTCCTATTTGTTGTGGGCATCGGAAAATTTCTAAGAACCACCGTTACAGCTAAACAGACTTAAATACTACCCTCGAACTAGTTAGCTACTTTTAAAGGAAAACGGTAGGACTAGTTGGCGTTTTCGCCACAGAGGTCAATTATTTTCAGACATAAAACGCCAGGAAGTCTATAAATCTTCAGACTTTTTTCAGATATTGCAACTCCTATGCTAAACTTAAATTTTAATGCTCAAATTTCAGAGTTTCGGTCAATATGGTTATGTATACTGCAAAGTGATAATTTCTTGTAATTTTTAATATCATAACTGTGAAATTTGCATTTCTATGAGAAAGTTCGGTTTTCATATTCATGTTTGAAAGTTTTAAGAGGGAAGTTAGTCATTTTTCTAATATTCATACTCGAATTTATATTTTTCAGACAAAATGGTTTTGTATACTACAAATTTCTTTGCGAACTATCAGTTTTCAAACGCACAATTCAGAGTTTCGGTAGAAGAGTTTCCTATTTGTTGTGGGCATCGGAAAATTTCTAAGAACCACCGTTACAGCTAAACAGACTTAAATACTACCCTCGAACTAGTTAGCTACTTTTAAAGGAAAACGGTAGACTAGTTGGCGTTTTCGCCACAGAGGTCAATTATTTTCAGACATAAAACGCCAGGAAGTCTATAAATCTTCAGACTTTTTTCAGATATTGCAACTCCTATGCTAAACTTAAATTTTCATGCTCAAATTTCAGAGTTTCGGTCAATATGGTTATGTATACTGCAAAGTGATAATTTCTTGTAATTTTTAATATCATGACTGTGAAATTTGCATTTCTATGAGAAAGTTCGGTTTTCATATTCATGTTTGAAAGTTTTAAGAGGGAAGTTAGTCATTTTTCTAATATTCATACTCGAATTTATATTTTTCAGACAAAATGGTTTTGTATACTACAAATTTCTTTGCGAACTATCAGTTTTCAAACGCACAATTCAGAGTTTCGGTAGAAGAGTTTCCTATTTGTTGTGGGCATCGGAAAATTTCTAAGAACCACCGTTACAGCTAAACAGACTTAAATACTACCCTCGAACTAGTTAGCTACTTTTAAAGGAAAACGGTAGACTAGTTGGCGTTTTCGCCACAGAGGTCAATTATTTTCAGACATAAAACGCCAGAAAGTCTATAAATCTTCAGACTTTTTTCAGATATTGCAACTCCTATGCTAAACTTAAATTTTCATGCTCAAATTTCAGAGTTTCGGTCAATATGGTTATGTATACTGCAAAGTGATAATTTCTTGTAATTTTTAATATCATAACTGTGTAATTTGCATTTCTATGAGAAAGTTCGGTTTTCATATTCATGTTTGAAAGTTTTAAGAGGGAAGTTAGTCATTTTTCTAATATTCATACTCGAATTTATATTTTTGAGACAAAATGGTTTTGTATACTACAAATTTCTTTGCGAACTATCAGTTTTCAAACGCACAATTCAGAGTTTCGGTAGAAGAGTTTCCTATTTGTTGTGGGCATCGGAAAATTTCTAAGAACCACCGTTACAGCTAAACAGACTTAAATACTACCCTCGAACTACTTAGCTACTTTTAAAGGAAAACGGTAGGACTAGTTGGCGTTTTCGCCACAGAGGTCAATTATTTTCAGACATAAAACGCCAGGAAGTCTATAAATCTTCAGACTTTTTTCAGATATTGCAACTCCTATGCTAAACTTAAATTTTAATGCTCAAATTTCAGAGTTTCGGTCAATATGGTTATGTATACTGCAAAGTGATAATTTCTTGTAATTTTTAATATCATAACTGTGTAATTTGCATTTCTATGAGAAAGTTCGGTTTTCATATTCATGTTTGAAAGTTTTAAGAGGGAAGTTAGTCATTTTTCTAATATTCATACTCGAATTTATATTTTTCAGACAAAATGGTTTTGTATACTACAAATTTCTTTGCGAACTATCAGTTTTCAAACGCACAATTCAGAGTTTCGGTAGAAGAGTTTCCTATTTGTTGTGGGCATCGGAAAATTTCTAAGAACCACCGTTACAGCTAAACAGACTTAAATACTACCCTCGAACTAGTTAGCTACTTTTAAAGGAAAACGGTAGACTAGTTGGCGTTTTCGCCACAGAGGTCAATTATTTTCAGACATAAAACGCCAGGAAGTCTATAAATCTTCAGACTTTTTTCAGATATTGCAACTCCTATGCTAAACATAAATTTTCATGCTCAAATTTCAGAGTTTCGGTCAATATGGTTATGTATACTGCAAAGTGATAATTTCTTGTAATTTTTAATATCATAACTGTGAAATTTGCATTTCTATGAGAAAGTTCGGTTTTCATATTCATGTTTGAAAGTTTTAAGAGGGAAGTTAGTCATTTTTCTAATATTCATACTCGAATTTATATTTTTGAGACAAAATGGTTTTGTATACTACAAATTTCTTTGCGAACTATCAGTTTTCAAACGCACAATTCAGAGTTTCGGTAGAAGAGTTTCCTATTTGTTGTGGGCATCGGAAAATTTCTAAGAACCACCGTTACAGCTAAACAGACTTAAATACTACCCTCGAACTAGTTAGCTACTTTTAAAGGAAAACGGTAGACTAGTTGGCGTTTTCGCCACAGAGGTCAATTATTTTCAGACATAAAACGCCAGGAAGTCTATAAATCTTCAGACTTTTTTCAGATATTGCAACTCCTATGCTAAACTTAAATTTTCATGCTCAAATTTCAGAGTTTCGGTCAATATGGTTATGTATACTGCAAAGTGATAATTTCTTGTAATTTTTAATATCATGACTGTGAAATTTGCATTTCTATGAGAAAGTTCGGTTTTCATATTCATGTTTGAAAGTTTTAAGAGGGAAGTTAGTCATTTTTCTAATATTCATACTCGAATTTATATTTTTGAGACAAAATGGTTTTGTATACTACAAATTTCTTTGCGAACTATCAGTTTTCAAACGCACAATTTAGAGCTTCGGTAGAAGAGTTTCCTATTTGTTGTGGGCATCGGAAAATTTCTAAGAACCACCGTTACAGCTAAACAGACTTAAATACTACCCTCGAACTAGTTAGCTACTTTTAAAGGAAAACGGTAGGACTAGTTGGCGTTTTCGCCACAGAGGTCAATTATTTTCAGACATAAAACGCCAGGAAGTCTATAAATCTTCAGACTTTTTTCAGATATTGCAACTCCTATGCTAAACTTAAATTTTAATGCTCAAATTTCAGAGTTTCGGTCAATATGGTTATGTATACTGCAAAGTGATAATTTCTTGTAATTTTTAATATCATAACTGTGAAATTTGCATTTCTATGAGAAAGTTCGGTTTTCATATTCATGTTTGAAAGTTTTAAGAGGGAAGTTAGTCATTTTTCTAATATTCATACTCGAATTTATATTTTTGAGACAAAATGGTTTTGTATACTACAAATTTCTTTGCGAACTATCAGTTTTCAAACGCACAATTCAGAGTTTCGGTAGAAGAGTTTCCTATTTGTTGTGGGCATCGGAAAATTTCTAAGAACCACCGTTACAGCTAAACAGACTTAAATACTACCCTCGAACTAGTTAGCTACTTTTAAAGGAAAACGGTAGACTAGTTGGCGTTTTCGCCACAGAGGTCAATTATTTTCAGACATAAAACGCCAGGAAGTCTATAAATCTTCAGACTTTTTTCAGATATTGCAACTCCTATGCTAAACTTAAATTTTAATGCTCAAATTTCAGAGTTTCGGTCAATATGGTTATGTATACTGCAAAGTGATAATTTCTTGTAATTTTTAATATCATAACTGTGAAATTTGCATTTCTATGAGAAAGTTCGGTTTTCATATTCATGTTTGAAAGTTTTAAGAGGGAAGTTAGTCATTTTTCTAATATTCATACTCGAATTTATATTTTTCAGACAAAATGGTTTTGTATACTACAAATTTCTTTGCGAACTATCAGTTTTCAAACGCACAATTCAGAGTTTCGGTAGAAGAGTTTCCTATTTGTTGTGGGCATCGGAAAATTTCTAAGAACCACCGTTACAGCTAAACAGACTTAAATACTACCCTCGAACTAGTTAGCTACTTTTAAAGGAAAACGGTAGGACTAGTTGGCGTTTTCGCCACAGAGGTCAATTATTTTCAGACATAAAACGCCAGGAAGTCTATAAATCTTCAGACTTTTTTCAGATATTGCAACTCCTATGCTAAACTTAAATTTTAATGCTCAAATTTCAGAGTTTCGGTCAATATGGTTATGTATACTGCAAAGTGATAATTTCTTGTAATTTTTAATATCATAACTGTGAAATTTGCATTTCTATGAGAAAGTTCGGTTTTCATATTCATGTTTGAAAGTTTTAAGAGGGAAGTTAGTCATTTTTCTAATATTCATACTCGAATTTATATTTTTGAGACAAAATGGTTTTGTATACTACAAATTTCTTTGCGAACTATCAGTTTTCAAACGCACAATTCAGAGTTTCGGTAGAAGAGTTTCCTATTTGTTGTGGGCATCGGAAAATTTCTAAGAACCACCGTTACAGCTAAACAGACTTAAATACTACCCTCGAACTAGTTAGCTACTTTTAAAGGAAAACGGTAGACTAGTTGGCGTTTTCGCCACAGAGGTCAATTATTTTCAGACATAAAACGCCAGGAAGTCTATAAATCTTCAGACTTTTTTCAGATATTGCAACTCCTATGCTAAACTTAAATTTTCATGCTCAAATTTCAGAGTTTCGGTCAATATGGTTATGTATACTGCAAAGTGATAATTTCTTGTAATTTTTAATATCATGACTGTGAAATTTGCATTTCTATGAGAAAGTTCGGTTTTCATATTCATGTTTGAAAGTTTTAAGAGGGAAGTTAGTCATTTTTCTAATATTCATACTCGAATTTATATTTTTGAGACAAAATGGTTTTGTATACTACAAATTTCTTTGCGAACTATCAGTTTTCAAACGCACAATTCAGAGTTTCGGTAGAAGAGTTTCCTATTTGTTGTGGGCATCGGAAAATTTCTAAGAACCACCGTTACAGCTAAACAGACTTAAATACTACCCTCGAACTAGTTAGCTACTTTTAAAGGAAAACGGTAGGACTAGTTGGCGTTTTCGCCACAGAGGTCAATTATTTTCAGACATAAAACGCCAGGAAGTCTATAAATCTTCAGACTTTTTTCAGATATTGCAACTCCTATGCTAAACTTAAATTTTCATGCTCAAATTTCAGAGTTTCGGTCAATATGGTTATGTATACTGCAAAGTGATAATTTCTTGTAATTTTTAATATCATAACTGTGAAATTTGCATTTCTATGAGAAAGTTCGGTTTTCATATTCAGGTTTGAAAGTTTTAAGAGGGAAGTTAATCATTTTTCTAATATTCATACTCGAATTTATATTTTTGAGACAAAATGGTTTTGTATACTACAAATTTCTTTGCGAACTATCAGTTTTCAAACGCACAATTCAGAGTTTCGGTAGAAGAGTTTCCTATTTGTTGTGGGCATCGGAAAATTTCTAAGAACCACCGTTACAGCTAAACAGACTTAAATACTACCCTCGAACTAGTTAGCTACTTTTAAAGGAAAACGGTAGACTAGTTGCCGTTTTCGCCACAGAGGTCAATTATTTTCAGACATAAAACGCCAGGAAGTCTATAAATCTTCAGACTTTTTTCAGATATTGCAACTCCTATGCTAAACTTAAATTTTAATGCTCAAATTTCAGAGTTTCGGTCAATATGGTTATCTATACTGCAAAGTGATAATTTCTTGTAATTTTTAATATCATGACTGTGAAATTTGCATTTCTATGAGAAAGTTCGGTTTTCATATTCATGTTTGAAAGTTTTAAGAGGGAAGTTAGTCATTTTTCTAATATTCATACTCGAATTTATATTTTTCAGACAAAATGGTTTTGTATACTACAAATTTCTTTGCGAACTATCAGTTTTCAAACGCACAATTCAGAGCTTCGGTAGAAGAGTTTCCTATTTGTTGTGGGCATCGGAAAATTTCTAAGAACCACCGTTACAGCTAAACAGACTTAAATACTACCCTCGAACTAGTTAGCTACTTTTAAAGGAAAACGGTAGGACTAGTTGGCGTTTTCGCCACAGAGGTCAATTATTTTCAGACATAAAACCTCAGCAAGTAGATACATCTCCGGAGTCTTCTCTGGTATTGCTATTCGTATGCGAAATTTTTAATTTCGCACTTAAATTTTTTATTTTAGTTGAAATAGTTTTGTGTACTGAAAATTAACAGTTTATTGAAGTTGTTGGGATCAGAAAATTGATAGTTCTATGCGAAAATTAAATTTTGATACTCTGCTAGAAAATGTATAGTGCCTTTTCCCGGTATTGCCATTCCTGTGCGAAATATCGATTTAGTAGCTAATAAACCTGTTGGCGATTTTCCGAAATACATTTTGCGTAGACTCGTTGGCTGTTGTCGGTTTGAAGATCGGGAGACCTATTGGCGTTTTCGCCAATAAGAGCTGAAATTTTATGATGTAATCGCCAATGAGTCGGTCGCTGCCAGCTATACTTTCTGTGATCCTAATACCACGCGCCCATAACTCCATTAAATGTTTTCTTATTTGGTATTTTTTAGTAAAAAAAGGGCTTGGAGGAAAATAATTTAATTGTTTGTTTGATATTTCAGTTGTTTTTAGCAATACTATAAAATAGTCGCGTAAAGTATTTTGAACTAATAATGGACAGACTTGTGGGCTTTTCGCTCATGAGAAATTTTCATTAATTGTCATTGTATTCACATATTATCCTATTTAAATAGTATTAAACATAATACATAAAAAATGTTGTCATTTGTTATTTCATTATTCAAAGGTGTATGGGAATATAGTAACGGTTCAATTTTACGTGGCTTAAAGCTTCATCGTATGCAACTGATGTTACAATCATTTATTATCCTGTGATTTCAATGCGCCTATAGATTATACCACCAATTTCGCTGGAAATGCTTTTCTAGGCTGTATTCGCCCTCCTAAACAGCACGTCAATGCAGTGAATTTTCCGGGAAATTTTGACGACCTTATTGGCGAAAATGCAGACTTGTTGGCCTAGACTTCTTGCCAAAGCCATTAAGTCCACTGATCGCCAACGTGCCTGCGCCCAGCAACTCATTTTTCGCCAGGTAGCCTGCAGGGACATGCACACATTTATTAACAAAAGTTGTTTGCTTTGTTGTGTTTTGCAAGCCCTAGAAGTTTGTCCCTACAATTCATTAACACCCTGTATATTCTTTGTTAGGTGGGCCTTATTACCCCTCTTTACGTTATTATATTTACCAAATTTTATTTAAATCCCCACAGTAGTTCCTGATATTTCGCGTTACACACACACACACATGGACACATACAGACAGGCATTTTTAAACAATTTTTTTTGAGGTCCAAATCATGTATTTCTGTCAAAATATCAGACTTGAAAATGTTCATGATCACAATACATTCCCAAGTCGTCAATATGGGCAAAAACTGAATAATTTTTTTTTGTAAAGCTACTATTTTTAACAGATAAAATATTTTAAATCTACTTACAGAGTTCATATCGTAAGCAAAGTCTCCAACATGTAAAATGGCATCGTACATTCCCTTCTGCGTTTCTTCTTGCAGTCGAGCAAGAGATTGGGCATTTTCATTACCTAAATCTCCGAAAATTGCGAATGAAGGCTGCCAAGGCACCGAACCATCGCTATCTGGAGCAGTTTTGAACGAAAACTCCGAAGACCATCCATGGCTGCTTCCACAATGGTACACTAGCAGAAAAAGTAAACACTGACTTATTTTCTTCAATTTTCATATACCACATGGAGGTAAAATCGAGTAAATAAGAAAAACTTACCATATACGCTATTAGGAGTAAGATTCGCTAGTTTCACTCGATGAATAAACTGGAAATGTTTTTCACGTCCACCATCAATAAAAAGTTTCGAAGAACCTTGTGCTGTCAAAATCATTCCTCCTATACCATATTCCACCAACGATTCGTCGGTGGCATTAAAAGTGGACCATGTAACAACAATTTCATAAACATTGTCACCGTAAGCAATATGTACTTGTTCTGGTTGATACCATAATGCCTTGGAATCAACTAAATTCAATAACAAGGGCAAAATTAACAAGAACAACATTGTTTTACATTCACTGTTAGCGCGGCGGACACTGTTATTATGCGCTGAATCATAACCATGTACATAAATAGAGTTCTAAAGGTCGATTATAATCTTTCGTGTCAAGTACAACAGTTCATTAAAAATCATATGTTATTGTGTCAAAAATTAGACATCCACCTTAATTTTTTGGGCGAAGAAATTTTGGTTGTTTCGTGTTTGGCGTTCTTCAATCAAAAAGTAATCCGTTTTTGTGCTATTAATTCATAAACGACTTATATGTGTTCGAAGTCTAAGCAAGTGCGATTTGATGACGCACAGGTTATTGTAACAATTTTATTGGAAACATGAGCACCTAATGGGTGCGACAAGGATAAGAAATAATGAGCGAGCCAAGTAAGGATTCACGTATCCATAGATAATTAAAATTTTAAGGATTTACGACGTATGTCTTTAAATATAAAAATATCCATTGATACGTGAATCCTTTTGGTTCCAATAAGCGAGTTTGTGGGTACTTTGGAGTTAAAAGCAACGAAGTAGCCAGATTTGTAGAACATGTTTTTCTTACTATAAAACTAAAATCTGTCCAAATTTGCCCTGGCCGAATAGGCACAATTTAAAAAATTGCAGTTACGTACATGGCTGAAAAGTATGCGTCCAAAACTATCAATTCATTTTATTTTCGTTAACTTGTGTGTGCCGCTTATATATTTTTTTATCATTTGAAAAATGCGAAACTAATTGCAGCTTATGAGCAACGAAAACTAAAAACGCATTTGTTCGGTTTTGATGTCTGCAAAAATCAATAATTATTAGGTTCGTTTTATCCAAAAACTTACCTTTTGCTTTGTTATACCTTCAACATCAAAGATACTAACTAATAGTTTCTGTTTCAGATTTTTCAGTCTAAAATAAACGAAAACAAGTCAAAAAACTAAAACAGTGCATACACTACTGTGGTTGCCCATCGGCACACTTGGCGTACTTCAATGCCTGACAAAGCGTCCCCACTACATTCCTTCGTTTCGTTTACCATACCCCATGCCGAATAGGTCTATTGTCAGAAACGCTGCCTATGTATCAGTAAATTATTAAAAATTAAATGACATTTGCAGTGGTGTTCTTAAATTTAAAAGAAAACAGAACTTTTTTATTTTTGTATGCTTAACTTTGAAATGTAAGCTTTAAAAACTGCATTTTATTTGATTCTGCTCATAAAATCAAGTTGTACGAACACCTAGAAATTCTGATCTTTTCTAACGTTATTATAAATTAAAATAGAATTTAATTGGGGTATCCCTTATCTTAACTTTTCTTTTTATTTAGGTATAATTATGTTTTTAAATTTTCTATTAGAAACAAATTCATTTAGCTAGTTGTTTAGTAAAACCACAGGGACCAATTTTAGTGAATTCAGTGAATTGGAAGGCGCACTTTTTGTTAAAGCAACTAAAATAATCGGCCATTTTGTAGAAGGTCAAGGTCTGTTTTGTGATATTTTACAAATTTAAACAGTGTTTTCCATTTAAAGGTCAATAAAATAAATATAAACATTTGAATTTAATTTTGTAATTGTAAAGCCTAATTTTGTAGACATGCTTGCAAGCGTGTTTGCGGTAGTGTTTAAAAATCGCCGGCAAAAGAAGGATGATTCGCATTTTGAAGTAGCCTCTACAACCGTACCTCCACGAATAAAGTAGTTATAAGGCTGAGGAGTTTTGGTTGGTACACCCTGTATTTATTTTTGTTGCGCGCGCGTTTAGTAACTTTCCTTGAAAACTTTAATAAGATGTGATAATTTATTACAGATTAGTAAAAATAAGACATAGGTAGGTTTGAATCTCGGGCGAAGACCACATACAAGTTGTGGCTATTAGAAGATAGATGGCAACATACACCGTATTTTCTATATTTCTTTCACTCACTTTATTCTAAAAGAATCTCTTGATTTCTGAAACTGTCTTTTAATTTATACTAAAAATAGTAGTATATAAGCAACAATCACTTCAAAAAGTGCACTAACAATGATTATTACTATCTAATTTAAAGCATTAAAGCTTTAAAGTTTCTTCCGAAACAGGTAGGTGTGAACAAGTATTAATAAGGCTTCTTTCCTCCTACAGGTGATTTCTCAATAAAAAATTTGTTGCTGTTGTCATTTAACATGTTCATACTAATTTTGAAGTCAAAATTCGTGAATTAAAAAAAAAACCAAAACACAATAGCTGCAAAATGGGTGGAACAAACGTGACGTTTTCAGTTTCTTAAATAAAAATATTATTGCAAGTACTTTAAGCATATAGGGTGAGCTGTGTTACTTCCCTTATAATTTCCTTGAGGTGTTGAGAATATCAATTTTTTTCTCAATAAAAGTTTAATGAGATACTCTACGCCATACTTTTAACACATTTACGGAAAGTATCGATGACGTCACTGCTCGGTCTCATGACGTTACAGAAAATTTT
The DNA here is from genome assembly GCA_958336395.1 of Ctenicera cuprea. Classification (NCBI taxonomy): domain Eukaryota; kingdom Metazoa; phylum Arthropoda; class Insecta; order Coleoptera; family Elateridae; genus Ctenicera; species Ctenicera cuprea. The sequence continues at coordinate 7,958,557 of OY284493.1, forward strand.
GAATTTTTCTTAATATTAAAATCTTGAAGTGTTTTACGTTTATCACAATTGTATAAACCTTTAAACAATGTTTTAAAACTATCAAGTGTTGAAATTTTTGAAAATTGTAAATCTTTAAAAAATTTCAAAATTATTTGAAATATTGAAATTTTTAACGTTTTTCACAGTTTTATAAACATTTGGAAATTTTTTAAAACTTATTAAAGGTTTTGAAATTCTTTAAAATTGCTAAAACTATAAACTATAAAGTCAAATTATTAAAGTCATATTTTGGAGTGTGGACCTTACGCGCGTTTATTGAAATTTTCGAAAATTTTCAAAATTATCGAAAATTTTGAATTTTTTTTTAAATCTTAAAATTTTGAAAAGAATTGCAAGCATATAGGGTGAGTCGTGTTAGTTCCCCTATTATTTCCTTAAGTGTTGAGAATATCAAATTTTTTCTCTCTAATGAGATATTCTATGCCACATTACAAAATTTTCTGTACCGTTACGTGACTGAGCAATGACGTCACCGATCATTTTTTTTAAGTTACAATGTAATTATTGATTATAGGTACATGAAATACTTTATTACTTCAACAATATTTATTTATTTTAACCTTATTTCGACATGTTTATATGCCGTTATCAAAGGTTATATTAAAAAGTAAACAGTTAGTGTTGCTATAGCAATAGAACTTGGTGACTTGATGTCGGCAATCGTCTGCAGATGACTTGATTTCTTATTCCAAAATGTCCAACAGAGGAGAATTTAAGAGATCAATTTCCTCATTCATTAACGGTACAGTTTTTAAATGTTTGTGAATTTCAAAAGCTTCTAGTATATCTAATTTACGTTTATCATCACAAAAGTGTAAACATTTTATAGTGTTATTAGATGTCATTGAATGATTGTGCTCTAGTAAGTGTTTAGCGTGATTAGATTTATGCGGGTGTTTGGATTTGTAACAACGTACGTGTTCTTCATATCTTATATCAAAATTTCTATCTGTCTGGCCTATATAAACCGAATTACAACGCGAACAATTTAATTAGTGAATGCCTTATTTTAGCAAATCATCTGTTTTTGATTTTGCGTTAAACGAATTGTTTAAGATGTTTTTAGTTGTTTTAAAACTTACTTTACATTTATTTGTTTTGTTTATAATTTTAGCAATTTTTTCTGATTTGTCACCAAAATATGGGATCGAGGCATATTTAATTGTATCGAATGAAGTTAGGGTGTTTGGATAAATTTTTTGAATGGCTAATTTATAATCTTTTTCTTTAATTATTGTATCAATAAGTTTAGTATTATAAACATTACTATATGCAATTTGTTTAATAAGTGAAATTTCTCTATTTTAATTAATTTCATCTAAAGGGACGGTCAAAGCCCTATATGTATCATGGACATGTATGCTGCTAATTTATGTGTTTTATGATGACAAGAATCGTGTGGTATTGTAATGCCTGTTTGTGTACGTTTTATATAAACTGAGTATTCAAATTTATTAGTTGAATTTATTCTTATGTTTAAATCTAAAACGTTAATGGACTTGTTTTGTTCAGTTTTTAGTGTAAATTTCATATTTAGATGCAAGCTGTGAATAAAAATTAAAAATTCATTAATTAATTCAAATGAACTGTCAGAACATACTAAAATATCATCAACATAACGAAACCAAAATATAACTTTCTCAGAATGATTTTATTCGAATATTTGATCTTCTAGATTTTCCATAAATATGTTAGCTAAAAGAGGCGAAATTGGACTTCCCATGGGTAAACCATCTTTTTGTAAATAAATTTTATTATTAAAAGTAAAATAATTTTGATTGGTGCAAAGTTCAAATAATTGAATCTCTCAGTCCGATTTATTAATTCAGCATTGGAGTATTGAACGAAATAGCTCAAGAGTTTCCAAACAACTTTTATTAAGAAAAAATTTAATATTCTCAATAGCTTAGAAAATAGTATGGGGATGATACTTCAATGACTCACGCTGTATATTACACCCCATGGTATAAACAAGTTGTGAAGGAAAACGATATGATTTTTTTACTGAGCATTACTGAACTGATATTTCTGCTATAACAAAATTATTTAGTTCTGTAAATTTTGGATCTTAATAATTTATATTTTTATTCTAATAAAACATTTATTTAAGTTGCAGGTTTTCTCATATACGGATACATAAAATTCAACTCAAGGTAATTTCCCAGATTTGTATAAAAATATTTTCTTTTTGACTGGTACGTGCAGAAATATTATCCGCTACCTCATGAAAACCTGAATGTTGAACTTAGTTCTGCTGTCAGTGTTTTATCATTATATTAAAATTTTCATGTTTTGCCCCGTAGAATTTTATTGCTATCGAACTTGATACTTTAGAGGTTTCACGAGGAGACCCGTCACTTTGCCCCCGAGTCAGTCCGCCACTGCCCAAAGCGCGAGCGAGTGAATATTAAATAATTTATATCTGTAATTATTAATAAAGATTTCAAATAATATTTAAACGTTACATTTGATTTTATTGCCACACCGTACAACGTCACTGACAAATTTATTTTTTCGTAATATTTATATTTCTGTAATTTATGTGGCTGCATTTATTTTTCGGTATATCTGTTCGAATGTTAGCAGCAGGAGGTGCGAGTTTTATATATATTTTGGCTGTGATATTTTTTGCAACTTTTGTTGCGTTGGCATTTAGATGCAAGAAACAGAAATTTTATTTCAAATGTATCATAAAAAACATATAAAATGTTTATAACTGGTTTCCCCCATGATTAATAAATTCGCTTTCATACACATTTTGTCGATATGTTTTTCACAGCGTTCATTTTTCCTTGCTACACAAATACCACCACTTTGCAGACAACTTTTTTACAACCAGAATATTGCATATACGCACAGTTTAAACTTGCTGCGAGATAAAATTAATCGTTCCTAGTAGGTAACCTACTGCATCTGTATTTATAACAAGATGGCAACTGACGGTGATTTTCTTATAGTACTTCCTCCGGCTATCGTTTATACATTTTCATTTGAAAATTTTCAACATTTTTCAACATTTTTAAAACATTACAAAATTTTTCCAATTATCAAAATTTACAAACTTTTCACAATTTTCAAAAATACCAATTATCAAAAATTATGAAAATTCAGTAATTTTAATAATTGTATAAATAAACACTAATAGATAATAAAATTACAACAAAAATCTTATGGGAATTGAACACAGAATTCTCACATTGGTGAGCGAGTGCTCATCCTCAAGATCAATCCTACCAAGCATGTGATATGCTCTTAATTCATTGATATTTACGAAATAACTCAAAATTTACAAAATGTTCTTAAAAATTATTAGCGATTTAAAATGTTTTAAATAATTTATCTACGCTGTGTCTATAAAGTATCCCCCCCCCCCCAACTAACTTTTGAACGACTTGATATTTTACCACAAAATTTGGTGTGCTGTAATGGGAAATTAAATACTATTTTTTAGCCCATATTAAAATTTTGAATCATCCAAAATGGCGATTGGGCGCCATTTTGAGTTGTTTTTAAATGGAAAGGGGAGTCGAGTGACACCTCATTGGAAAGGTCTTTTAGTTCTGCATCTGATCCTAGAGTTTCAAAGAAAAGTATTCAGCCATAACAAAATGACAATGTTTGAAGATAAAGAAGTCTATTTAAAAAAAACTAAGAATTAAAGCAAAAAGAAATTAAATTAAGTGTTCGAAATGTTTACCATTCACTTCTTGGCACAGAAAAAGTCGGTTATGAAATTCCTGCCTTACATTTTCATAAGTTTTGTACGGGTTCTGTACACTTTCGATTTCAGATAACCCCATACAAAAAATCCAAGGGGGTTAAATCTGGGGAGCGAGCCGGCTATTCTACAAGCCCCCACCTACCAATCCATCTTCCAAGAAAATGTCCGTTGAGAAAGTCAGAAACAGGTCTATAATAATAAGGCGGCGCACCGTCTTGTTGGAATATAACGTTTTTAATATTATTTCCAGCCACCTGAGGTATTGCTGGGAATATTTTGTCCTGCAGATGAAAAAGTGGAGTACTGGATAAAAAAATCAAAGCAATTTTAAATTGAGTGAGTCCATTTGTTATGGCTGAATATTTTTCTTTGAAACTCTAGGATCAGACGCAAAACTAAACGACCTTTGAAATGAGGTGTCACTCGACCCCCCTTTCTATTAAGAAAAATTTCATTTTTCAACATGAAACTTTCCTAAAATTTTTAAAATGTTTAAAATTTTTTATTTATTTCTAGTAATTTATTAAAAATGTCATAATTTAAAAATTTTAATTTTTAAATTTAAAAAAAAATATCCGGTGGGAAATATCAAATTTAAAAATTATCTAAAATTCCAAATATTCAGATATTGCAAATTTCAAACTATCCAAAATATTCAAAAATTTTTTAAACTTTTATAAAACTTAAGTATTCTTAGAATCTTAAAATTTGTTCGAATGTTTTGAAAATTTTCAAAATTCCAAAATTTTGAAAACATGTCAAAAGTTACCAAAATTCAGAATGTTTAAAAAACCGGCATATGAAACATGAAATTAAAAACTTTTTACATATTTTAAAACGTTTTACGTATATACAGGGTGTGGCAGCCCGCTGTAATTGATCGATTGCAGGTTAAGTATTAGAGATAGAGGAAAGGTTTTTAAATAAAAGTTATTTGGGGTCTTGTGTACTATCACATAAAAGTATTTTGCGTTATACAGGGTGTTTATTATCAGAGCGGCATAGCAAACTTATGTTGTTTAAAAACCCTGTATATTTATGCAAATTATTATTCGCCTTTTAATTTGCTTTCTGATTATGTTTTTTTTAATCCGTTGCGGTGTTGCTAAGTTATTCAACTTTTTTCTGTAAATGTGACATTTGCAGACCTTACTAGTAAAATCTGTACAAGCCGTATTTTTACAGATTAAACAATTTTGTTTTGGGAAGTATTAGTCAAGACCACGTGCTATTCTTCAGATCTTTTAAAGTTAAATTTGGTTATACAGGATGTTTCTTGCCCCGGTCCAAAGTTTTTGAACTTTAATGTATCATAACTTGATTTTTTCAAATGAAACCTCCAAATTTTTATTTAATTTTTAAATTTTACTGTAAATTTGCCATCAAATGTTTATTACATTTCCTATACCTAGTTTTCTTTGTTTTTTTTTTATTTTCATTTTATTTAGACAATCTATTGAAGTTTACCGCGCAGTATTACTTTAAAACAAATGAAAGCAAATGAAAAGTGATTTAAGATAGAAGATTTTAATTTTATTTATCGCCAACCGTCAATAGAGCCATGCATTACCATAGCGATTTTCGGAAGTAAACAAACACTTTATCTTACTGTAAAATCAAACACTTTATCTGCCGCTAATATTTATCAACATAGCCAAAACAACGGTTTGACATTGATTTGACATTAATCAGAAATCGTTTGTCAGTGTTACGGCTCTAACAGTAAAAGTTTTTTTGGCGAATTATTTATAGAAAATGGTGAAAGAAGACATTTTTACGGTTGACGATAAAAGTTTGTATGCACCACGTCAGTAAACTGTCTTTATCGAACTCGCCTGTTACTCGCCTCGCTTGCTTCGCTCGCTCGGCTCATAATCTCAGACTCGTTCGATAAAGAATCACTTTACTGACTTGGTACATAAATAACTATTAAACAATTACATTACATTACAGCTTGTGATTATTCACGATAGCTGTTTAACATGTGTACCTTCGTTGTGCAATCACAAATGGGCAAATTTCTGTCAACTTGTTTTAAATAAAGATTGTTACAAGGTAATTTTATAGACAGACGAAGCTATGTTTTATAGCAATGGATTTGTCAACCGTCATAATTATCATTATTACTCTGATAGCAATCCACACGTTGTTGTTGAAACCTATCGCCAAAATAGGTGGTCTGTAAACGTTTGAGGTGGCATTATCGACACGCAGATGATTGGTCCATATTTCATTAATCGCACATTGACCGGACAAACCTATTACAACTTTCTGAACAATGATTTTATTGAATTGTTAGATGTACCACTAAGAACTAGAAGAAATATGTGACTACAACATGATGGTGCTCCTGCGCATTATAGCGCCGCAGTACGGGAGTGGTTAAATCACAGATTCTAAAAAAGATGGATAGGTAGGGGAGGACCGATGGCTTGGCCAGCCCGATCTCCAGACCTAACCCCGTTGCATTTCTTCTTATGGGATTACATAAAAAATCTGGTGTATCAGGAACTACCAACTACCTATGAAAACATATACAGCAACGTGTAATACGGGCTTTTGGACAAGCATCATTTTGCGAACGAATAGGTTTGTGTTTGCATAACGAAGGTACACTTTTTGAACAGCTATTGTGAATAATCACAAGCTGTAATGTAATGTGATGTAATTGTTTAAATAAAATTTAAATCTTCTTTCTCTAATCACTTTCCATTTGTTTTCATTTGTTTTTAAGTAATACTACGCGGTAAAATTGAATAGATTGTCTAAATAAAATTAAAATAAAAAAAACAAGGAAAACTAGTAGAGATAGGTATAGGAAATGTAATAAACGTTTGATGGGAAAATTACAGTAAAATTCAAAAATTGAATAAAAATTTGGGGGTTTCATTTGAAAAAATCAAGTTATGACACATTAAAGTTAGTAAACTTTGGACCGCGGCAACAAACATCCTGTATAACCAAATTAAACTCTAAAGTATTTGAAAAATAGCACATCGTCTTGACTAATATTTCCCAGAAAAAAATTGTTTAATCTGTAAAAATACGGCTTGTACAGGTTTTGCTAGTAAGGTCTGCAAATGTTAAATTTACAGAAGAAAGTTGAATAACTTGGCAACTCCGCAACGTAATTGAAAAAAACAAAAAAAAACAGTCTGAAAGCACATTAAAAGGCAAATAATAACTTGCAAAAATATACAGAGTGTTTGTTTTGTTTAATCTTTCTCCTCTTATACCCAAAGGTATCGAGTTCTTTAACTCCGAGTAGGTTCTTCGCCTGTGTACTAGGAGGTAGTGGGGCCTTTTGGCCTTTAAACCACTACGCTCCTGAAGCTTATGTCACCCTTTATGCACATTCATTCAATGTCATTCACACACATGTGTTTATTTGTATATTTTATGTTGTTTTGTGACTTTGTTACTTGTGCTGGTCAGTCAGTAATCAAGGCAAGCGCCGTTAATTGTAACCTAACGTCGAATGTGAGTGTTTAGTTTAAAAAAATATAAATATGTTATGCCACTCTGATATGGAACACTCTGTATAATGGAAAATATTGTTATGTAATAGTATATACGACCCCGAACAACTTTTGTTTAAGAAAGTTTCCTCTATCGCTAATAGTTAACCTGCAATCGACCAAATACAGCGGGCTGATACACCCTGTATATACATACATATATATCGGTTAGCTCCAAGCAGCGTCACTATACCACCTCTGCACATTACGCGGACGAGGAAGTACAAATACAACGCCGTGATCACATACAGAACAAGAACGACAAGAACGTAAATATTAACTTAACTGGCTCCTCATTACATACACAACGATTTCAGTCAACATGGCCAGCAAACATTTCAATAAGCGACAAATTTGTCAACCTAGTGTGAAAATCCCTTAAATAGCTAAATAAATACGTTTATTGACATCGGGAGATGTCGGCAAAGGACTGGTTGTAAACTAGTCGGAAGTGGTGCATAAGTTTGGAAAATTAGTTAAAATGGGGCCAAAAAACCCATTTTGTTTTTGTTATATCAGCTTGCTTGATCCAAAACTTATTTTGTCATATTTGAAACGATTCGAATTTAGAGGCGCTCATGGCAAGAAACTAATAATTTGAATCACCTCAAAATTGATGTAAAACAGTTTTGGACCAAGAAAGAACTTGCGAAGCACTTCGTTTGAACTTTCCTGTAATTTGAAACTATTTACATATTATATTTTCAAAAGCATTTGTGCACAACGTTGTAGTACTAACAACAGTGACGCGTTTATGCGTAAAAGTTACCAATATTTCAAATTTTTATGAATACATCTTTACAGTAAACAAAAAATTAAGGAATGAAATAATATACTATATTATATTAGTTGCAACAAATGGTGTAGAACCACACAAAATGTTCTAGCAGTTAAGGACCGCACATTTTCATAGCATCTAATGATATACGATCAATCACTCAACAGCTTTTATGTAGTCGCAATGTTGTCTTTCTACCGGACGGATGATTCGACAAGCTATTATAGCCGCCCAGTCGGCATTATTCTGTAAATAAAAATAATAAAAAAAATTATTTCCTGGTAAACCAGAAGTTACAAAATTGTAAATGTAATTGTAAAACATTTGTCTATATTAATACGTACTTTAACCCAAATTTTATTTAAATATTTATGTATTAAAAGCGTTAAGTGTTAGCTAGGGCAAGGTCGTCGTGTCCAATTCTATTCCCCTAAAGTTTAGAGTTTTAGACTATAAACTATATGGGTCTAATATAATTCTGCAATGTATAGACTAGAGCGGCCGTAGCTCAGTGGTAAGAGCGCGGGCTACCAATGCAGCGGATCCGGGTTCCATCCCCGACCCGGTCGTTCTCCCTCGCAAGGCAATGGGAAACCAACGAATTGGATTTTTCCCCAGGAAAACCTCTCTGGAGAAGAAGTGCGTGCACTTCCTGTGGTTCGGAGCCCACGTTAAACTGTAGGTCCCCTATGTCTGTGTGTGCAAATAATCTATCGCCGCGCACCGAACACAGACATAGTAGAGAGGTAGCCAACGCCCTGTATATGGCACTATAAGAAGAAGAAGAATGTATAGACTTTTTTTTAATAAATAGGAGAATTAAAAGTCCTTTTCTCTCAGCAAAAATATTTAATTAAACGGTAACCGGTTTTCGGGCAATTAATTCTTGCCCATCATCAGCCTTAAGAAAATATAATTGCACTACTCGAAACGTATAATAAAATTTAACATGCCTAAATCGGCGTAAATGAACACAGGAAAAAGTCTAATAATCGAAACAAATGTACAATCTCAAAAATTAACATCAGGACGAAACATAACCTCACACAGTTTTTAAATTTTTCCTATGAAATAACAACGTCTGATTGTCTATTTCTAATATTAGCCTTAATTTTACAAACAGACACGATATTTATTTGTTCATAAAGTAAAGTAAAGTCGGTGGCACTACACTCCAATGAATAGTTTGGCCTGCAATGCGGTAGGTCAGGGCCACCGGACCATCGCTTCCGATACCCAGCCGTCTCGCACTCTTTATCAAACACCACGCTTTAAACGGCTGCCTTACTTACCTCACCCCTCGATGGGTTTGCTTCCCAATTTTTAAAAAGCGACTGGGTAGGCCGCCCACCAGGCATCCAGTCTCGGATTTGAACCCAAGACCTTCCGCGTAGCAGCCAAGTGTCCTAACCACTCGGCCACTCTGGCCGATTTGTTTATATACATTTATAAAATGCCATCTCGGGTTGTTATAGTTATGTTTACAAACATCCGTAATGTAGGAAATCATAAACATTAGATGTTTTGGAATACAGTTAGAATACAAGAATTATAGCAATTATGGCAATCGCAAATTAATTTATAAAACTAGCAGAATTCGTGGACTACGCCACCCGCCTTTTTTGAAACAATTGCTTACTGCACCTGATTTTACTGCTTATAATATATTTCCTTGTTAGCGCGTCTTAAATTTTACAATCAAGTAGCAGAACCTGTGGACTACGCCACATGCTTTTCTTTACAAACAATTGTTAACTGCGGTTGATTTTATTGCTAATATGATAAGTTTTTGTTAAGCGCGTTTTAAACTTTAGAATAAAACCCGTGAACTTCGCGACACGATTTTTTTACGAACAACTGCTAATTGCGGCTGATTGTATTGCCGATATGATATTTTGTTGTTAAGGGCGTCTTAAACTTTACAATAAAATAGCAGAATCCGTGGACTACGCCACATGCTTTTCTTTACAAACAATTGCTAACTGCGGCTGATTGTATTGCCGATATGGTATTTTGTTGTTAAGGGCGTCTTAAACTTTACAATAAAATAGCAGAACCCCTGAGCTTCGCCACACAATTGTCTTTACAAAGAACTGCCAGCAAATTTATTAGAAGAGATATATTGATTTAAATTATACATTCCGCCGGTATCGCAGTTTTATGGCATCGATTACACACTGCTTGACTGTTACATAAAAATAAATCAGATGCGTCGAGAATGTTACTAAATACGTCGTCACTAAATGTTGAGACAGAGAAAAGGGATCCGGATTTACCATAACTCCGCCCGCTACGCTATCTACTTTATTCGTTTATTTATTGTTAACAAAAACCAAACGGAGGACATAGCCCACGCGTATTATGTTAATCGGGATTTCTTCCACTTGACTCAACTTTTAGAGGCGAGCCTCCCACCCTACTAGAAGCCACATATTTACGCGTCCGTTATATAAGGCGCATATTTGATGGTAGTATGGTAGGGCGTTGCAGTTTTCGATAAAGTTAAGCAAAATTTAACGTTTACGGCTTGTGTGTATGATTGGGAAATAATCTGTCGACGGCAATCCCACTTCTCGCGGAACACATATGGTGGGTTACGGATCCTTTCCACCAGGCTAGATTTTTGCTTACGGCAGTATCAGGAAGAGATCAGTACCGAAAACTCAGAAGATAAATGCAGGTTAGATCATGCAAATGATGCTGTGCTCTAAGGTAATGATAAATAACTCAAATCCGATTTAAAAATTGCATTGCATCTGAGATTTCAAGAGACACCAGGAAATGTTGTTTTATGATCTACAATTATTTTGTCACCCTCTGATGCTAGATTACTATTTACATTTGAGATGTAACTAAGCTTATCTAACCGAACCTGCCATATACAATCGCAATTAATAGGAATCAAGAGCGTACATTTATTTTTACAGTTAGAAGAATTTACAATGTGGGTTACTTTATTTTAAAGATTATTTGAAGTTGATCATGCTAGGTAGGGATATAAATACAAAATAATAAACTTTTGCGTGATTACTTAGTAGCTACGTATGTTCATTTCAGTCGCCGAATTTCCGTATTTGAGTATATACAATACTGCGGGATGCATTTGGTACATGTCGTGCAACTCGACACAGCTTATTTATCACATTAAAAAAAATCGTGGGTCGTAGACCACGGGCTTAGCTATTCAATATTATTGCGGAACATAAGTCCTCTGGCCGCTATTTCCCACTGTTTCGATCTATGAATATGATGATAATTATGATTATTATCTGTAGATGGGTGGCTGAATGTACAGGTATGCTCATTCGATCGTGCCCTCCTATCTGCTGAACGAATGGATCGCACTGTCTAGTTTGAAAATCATTCTTTCCTCAAAAATGATTTGACAGATCGGGATGAAATTTTGCATAGTAATTTATTTATTTATTTTATTTAATCTATTTCTGCTGCTATGATTAAACACCGACGCTAGGAAATAGGCCCATCGCACCTGGAGATTCAGCAAAATTTTTGTTGAAAAACTTCTTAATAGAGAAATTAAAAAAAATTAAAATTCGTGGCTCATGCCAGGGCTTCCTAAGGTCTCGGGCTCGGGGACCGTTGGCCCCTCTGCCCCATGGTAGTTACGCCACTGGAAAATATACAAAGGTATTCCTTTGTTTTACAATTTTACTGTAATTTTTAACTTTCGGATGTTGCCCAACAAAGTACGACTGCGTTTACAGTAACGAATTTTCTGTTTTAATTTCTATTAAAAATTAATACTGGCAAAGAAAGCATGAAGAGAAAAAGACTTGAACGTGTTGAGAAACAGCAAGTGCGTTATAATATGACATGGGACACGTGAATTTGCTGCACCAGCCATCAGTTTAAGGCGTGCCTACAATTAATTATAAAAATAAAATATGGCCACCGTTGAGCAGTCTGTCATCAGGGTCCGCCCCTCATTATCCTTAAAAACAATACACAACAGCCGTAATTATCCTTTGTCTCATATTCAATGTACTTCACGTAGCATCTAGATTTGAGAAAAATTTGGCGGCGTTATCGTTACCGCAAGAGTTCGCTTTCTTTGTACAAATATGTATATTAATTACAGGAAATTGCGTTAGTTGCAAATATAAATATTTTATTAGCCACTTCCTGGTGCAATTTAAAATTATAATTTTATTGTTAACAGCGTTCTGGCATCTGCAACAGAGACGGATCTATGTGTTGTGAATTATTTTGAAGAGGTCCTAATTATGTGGCCAAAAACTGACATATCGGTGTCTACACAATGTAAAAGGGTTTCTTTGTTTTTTAATTACTTAAATCGAATGTTTGAAATGCCCAGGCGAGTCTTCTTAGAAATTCGGTGACAGTCGAGACACGAAGAATCTGATCTGTCGGTCAAGAAGGAATCAGCTTCTTGTTATTGCCCGGATTTGCAAACTCTTACCATATGTATTTTGCTAATTGTTATTATTACCGTTACAAAAAAAGTATACCGAACTACATTTGTATTAAACAATGGCAAACAATTCGGCAACTTATTTAACGTCTGTAAAATTTTCTCAAATTATGCTTAGAACAGTAGGCCAGACGGCAGATGAAAAGTGTTAAAGAGAAAAATTATAAATTAGCTATTCAGAAAATTTATCCAACTACTTCATCAGATAAATTGGAAATCTATCAGAAAAAATTGCCAAAATTATAAACAAAATAAATAATTATAAAATAACTTTTAAAACAACAAAAAACAGTTTAAACACTTTGTATAATGCTAAAGAAAAAACAGACCATTTACTATAATCAGGCATCTACAAATTAAATTGCTCGCACTGTAATTCGGTTTATATAGGACAAACAATTAGAAATTTTGATATTAGGTACAAGGCTCACAAAATGCTATGTGTTTTCGATTCTGTTGTATGGAGTAGAGGCTTGGACCTTGAAGAAAAACCAGCTTAAAAAGTTGGAGTCCTTCGAATACTGGATATATCGAAGAATTCTGAAAATACCATGGACGGCGAGAATTACTAATGAGGAGGTCCTAAATCGAGTAAATAAAACAACGGAACTAGTTTTAAACATTAAGAAAAGGAAACTTGAATACTTCGGCCATATCAACAGAGGAGATAAAATGATCCTTCTCCCATCTGTAGTTGTTGATGGATCACATGCTATTTTCTTCCTGGTTTATGCCAAATTAAGGTTGATTGATGATCAAACCGCCTACTTGATGAATATAAATACAATTTTAAGGTACGTTTCTGTGTGCGCAAATTTTTAGTAAAAATGACCTTTTTTCCCACCTGTAATTGTTGATGGATTACGTTTTATTTTCTTGCTGGTTCATGCCAAATTAGGGCTGGTTGAATTATCGCGCTTAAGCAAACCGACTACTTGATAAACGTAAAATATAATTTTGAGGTACGTTTTGTGTGCGCAAGTTTTTAGTAAAAATGATTTTTTTCTCACTTGTAATTGTTGATGAATCACATTCTATTTTCTTCCTGGTGTATGCCAAATTAGGGCTGATTGAATTATCGTGCTTAAGCAAACCGACTACTTGATAAACGTAAAATACAATTTTGAGGCACGTTTCTGTGTGCGCAAATTTTTAGTAAAAATGATTTTTTTCTCACTTGTAATTGTTGATGAATCACATTCTATTTTCTTCCTGGTGTATGCCAAATTAGGCCTGATTGAATTATCGCGCTTAAGCAAACCGACTACTTGATAAACGTAAAATATAATTTTGAGGTACGTTTTTGTGTGCGCAAGTTTTTAGTAAAAATGATTTTTTTCTCACTTGTAATTGTTGATGAATCACATTCTATTTTCTTCCTGGTGTATGCCAAATTAGGCCTGATTGAATTATCGCGCTTAAGCAAACCGACTACTTGATAAACGTAAAATATAATTTTGAGGTACGTTTTTGTGTGCGCAAGTTTTTAGTAAAAATGATTTTTTTCTCACTTGTAATTGTTGATGAATCACATTCTATTTTCTTCCTGGTGTATGCCAAATTAGGGCTGATTGAATTATCGCGCTTAAGCAAACCGACTACTTGATAAACGTAAAATACAATTTTGAGGCACGTTTCTGTGTGCGCAAATTTTTAGTAAAAATGACCGCTTTCCCACCTGTAATTGTTGATGGATCCCATTTTATTTTGCTGCCGTTTCATGCCAAGTTAGGACCGATTGAAATATAACGTCTACGCAAACCGATTACCTTATAAACGTAAAATACAATTTTGAGGCACGTTTTCGTGTGCTCAAATTTTTAAGAAAAAATTACATCTTGCCCACCTGTAATGGTTGGTAGATCACATTTTATTTTCTTGGCGTTTCATCCCAAATTAGGTCTGAATGAATTATCGCGCTTACCCAAACCGACGATTGATAAATGTAAAATACAATTTTGAGGTGCGTTTGTGTGCGCAAAATTTTTAGAAAATATGACTTCTTTCCTACCTGAGTAATGGTTGGTGGATCACATTTTATTTACTTGCCGTTTCATGCCAGTGCTATTAAGAATATCAGTTATGATTTGGTTTAAACAGAAATGTGCTGAAAAAATTAAGTCAAGAGCTAACAGGCATAAGCCTATTAAGTATTATTGTTCTGGCAAACAAAATACATTAACATCAAATCTTTGTTTGCCCCAAGGTTTAAATAATCTAACAACACGGCCCTGTTTATGCAAGCAGGGCCCACGAACAACTATGGCTCAAACTTTTAGAGCAAATGCTTGTAAAGGTAGACAAGCTACATGTCGGTCCTTACCTGATTATGCTGGGTGTAGTCCGCAAATGACGACGTGGTCTAAGAACCTGACAAATAAATCAAAGTGTAAAATTATCTTCCAATATACGAGGATCGTTCGAAATGTACGTGGCCTAACACAGAGATGGCGCTAATTATGCGTTACCATTTTTTAGAACCATCCTTTCTTAGGTTAAATATGACAGTAGAGAGCGATTTGTCAATTAGTTTGTGTTTGACAGTGCGCCAAAGTGACTGTCTCGAGTGATTTCGTAAATAATGGAGAAAACTGAGTTGCGAGCAGTGATAAAGTACGTTCATTTGAAAGGCTTAACAGCAACCGAAATCAAAGCAAAGTTGGATTCGACATTTTTGAAGTCCGCTCTTTCGTTTTCAATGGTTAAAAACTGGGTTGCCGAGTTTAAGCGTGGTCGTGTGAGCACAAAGGACGAACCCCGCAGTGGACGCCCAAACACGCCTACTACCCCGGATATGATTGAAAAAGTCTGCCGTATCGTATTAAATGACCGTCGAGTAAAAGTGCGCGAGACAGCAGACATAGTGGGCATCTTATATGACAGTGTGCGAAGAATTTTAACTGAAGAATTGGAAATGAAAAAATACTCCGCGCGTTGGGTGCCGCGTTTGCTCACACCGGAGCAAAAACTAAATCGTTTGATTGTTTCTCGCGACCTTTTGGCACGTTTTCGCCGCAAACCGAAAGACTTTCTGCGCCGTTTCATAACCGTTGATGAACCTGGGTCCACCATTACACTCCCGAAACCAAGTAACAGTTCAAACAATGAACACACAAAAGTTCTCTGCCATCGAAGAAAGCAAAAACTTTGTCAGCAGGAAAGGTTATGGCAACTGTATGTTGGGATTCTCATGGAATTATCTTTGTCGACTACTTAGAAAAGGGAAAAACAATAAGTGGCGAGTATTATGCCAATTTGTTGCAGCAATTGAGCAACAAAATCAAAGAGAAACGGCCTCATTTGTGGAAAAAGAAAGTGTTTTCCATCAAGATAACGCACCTATACACACGTCTGCAATCGCAGTGGCCAAAATTCATGAATGAGATTCGAATTAGTGCCTCATTCGCCCTATTCGCCAGATTTGGCTCCCAGCGATTGTTATCCATTTCCAAACCTGAAAAAATGGTTCCGCGGTAAAAGATTTTCATCCAATTCGGAGGTAATCGCTGCTGTAAATAGTTATTTTGAGAACTTGAGTTTATCGACCTACAAAGACGGCATTGCTGCTTTGGAGCATCGTTGGAATAAGTGCGTTGAGGGAGCACGGGACTATATTGAAAAATATAATAATTTTTTGCCCAAAAAGCTTGCGTTTTCTTTGTTAGGCTACGAACATTTCGAACGATCCTCGTATGATTCTCGTGTACTTGCGCGTTTTTACAATTTTTGCATCTACATGCACAAACAGTTTACATCTTCTTTACACAAACGCAATTTTTGCTAATGCAGGTGCCGTCTTTGCAGCAAAAAGCTAATAAAACCTTAAGGTTTAACAGCTAAAACACTTTCTGTGAGAACACGTGAAGAAGTTTCACTTAGAACTTGCGTTCTGGGCACACATTACTTTTTTTTAATAATGCCAATTAAAAAAACTGATAATAATCGTAAGTAAACCTCGATGCATTGTATTAGAGGTCCAAATATCTGCACGTATTTTAATAACAACCTTGTATATATAAATATGTAATTTTTATCAAATTAAAAATATTTTGAAACTAACTGTACATGAGACAATATATACAATTTAGGAATTTGTAGATAAGTAATGGTAAGTAATGTTTATGACTACTTTACTTCTTGAAAGTCATTATTGCGGGTTTTATTAAGTTACTTAAGTTGCTTGTAAACTGCGTTCAAAAAAAATATCTCTAGTAGGCCATGAATGCTACGGCGGCGGTAACTACAAAGCGACAACTCTTCACTACATAACACCGTCCAGTCGAGACAAATGTTGGGAACATTGACAAACAATATAAACAATTTACGACCTCCAAAGTTGTTTAAGGAACAACGGTTTCAATAATTACAATTACTCAGACATTCGCTTAGTTTACCGATGGACGATTTCGTTCAGAACAGTTCAAACGCTAATGATCACGATTGCTCAAGTAATTAACGATAGTTGGAAAGTTAGTAGGACATATTTTATGTTGCTTAGGTACTGTTATTTAAAAAAAATACAATTAAATGAAACGAACAACCTTGTCTCAATAAACTCTTAAAAATTTAAGACGCAGTAATGAATATGATATGGTTATTTTACACCTCTACTCTGAAGTCTGAAATATCAATGTAGGTACGAAGAACACCACATTGTTAAGTTCTTTAGACTGAGCTCTATAATGTGGGTACTTGAACCGTCTAAGAGGTTCATTCCTGACGTGTTTCAATGAAGAATAGAATCAATGAATTTATTCTGTTTTATATTCAGTGAAACTTTAGTTAATGCTTTATTATAGTCGGTATTATATACGTATACCTACACGTTTGAATTAACTTTCAGATAAAGCATTATGTTTTGGTTTACAACCCTTAGATTTAGAATATTATTATCGTTATTGCGCATTGTAAGAGCAACACATATTGTCGTCTGGAATCTGAAGTCGCCTTTCTTTCAGCCACATGCGTTTATCGACTTTACAGCAGGGAAATGTCTTATCCGCATTTGAAATTGCTGCTCTATCGAATTTCGGAGGGCGCAAAACGATCAGGTATTGCCTCTAAGCCCTAATTTTCAATTTTGTTGTTTTGCGTTTTTTTCAAATATAAAACGTCTGTCTTAGAATAATTCAGATACGTTTAGACAATTTTAAGGGCATAAGCTGCAAATATTACTACATCTTATATAGCTTTATTAGAAACAAGTGTTACCCCAGCACACAATGCACTGACAGACAGCGTTGATAGAACCGGCGAAATGTCAAGTCACGTGATGCATTAGTTCCAATAATGACACGCGACGTTATTGTAGAGGGCGCCCCAAGTGACGCGCGTCTAGCCGACCGTCATATATATTATAAATTAAAATAATTATTATTACAAAATCGACGTAGAATAAAAATATAAAAATGTTTCATGTTCCATCTGTGGATAAAGACCTTTCAATTAAAAAAAAATGGTCCAAATTGGTGAAGCGGTAGCCGCTGAAGGAAGGGGAGAAAAAAACCATTTGTGTTTTTATATATGTATGGATGGGTTCTCTATTGCTTATTAGATAATTAAAAAAATCAGTGGCGCCCAACTAACAATTTAACCTGGATAAGGGTCTATCGAAGCTATTTGCCCTCCCGCACTGTTGCTTATGCGAAGTCTTATCGAAAGACATTTGGAGCGCTTTAGCGAAACTATTCGAAAATATTGAAACTGATTTAAGGCTTCTTTCACGAGTACAATGGAAACAATTGCTAAACTTGAACAGTTCGAATAGACCTTACAGAAGCTACAGCTACTGCTTCTAGTAGGCCTTACAGAAGCTACATATGCTATTACTTCGGCAGAGAAGCAGTATTGCTTCGGTAAGAGGCTTTGGTACCGAAGCCTTACCGAAGCTCAAAAATTCGAAAAGAAAACAAAAAATAAAGTTTACAATCTTCAGCAGTCTTTTTTTTTTCGCTAGTTTAATCGTGTCCGGAGTTGTTCATTCTGTAACAAAGTATACGTTATTATTATTTTTTATACGAAAATCATATTTTACTTACTTGTGGTTTCCTGGGATTTGAACACGGGTCCCCTCGCATGCTAGTCCAGTACGCTATCCACTCGGCCAATCTGTAATATGCTAGTAGTAGCATTCAAGACGAATCACTTGATGCGTCAAATTAGCTTCGTTAGAATTTCGCTAACACTTCCCGCTGACTTGAAATACCCACCGAGCTTCAATAATGCTTTCCAATAGAAACTATTGCCACTAAATATTTTCCTGAATATATTTTTACTGAATATTTATGTTAAATATTTTCCTTGAAAACGCATTTCTGCAGTGAAAAATACGATACGTTCCTGACCTTTTCACTTTTTTCCATGACTTCATCATTTTATAATCAGTTTAACTAATAACAATTTCCGAAAAAACAAAATTACGCGTCAATTTATGAGTATCTATGATGATGGATATGACACATTTAATTCAAAATGGCACACGCTTCATCATAACACTAGACGGACTAGATCCCGAAGTTATTGCTTTTATAAAGCCTTCGTTTGCAAGCTGGTTTCTTGGCTACAATCATGGGAGGTTATTGCTTCTATGAAGCCTTCATTCGCAAGCTGCTGATTTCATGGGAGATCATTGCTTTGATAAAGCTTCAGGTCACAAGCTTTATAGACACTTCTCGACTCGGCTTCGAACTCGAAGCTCTATCGAAGCTATGACTTCCCGTACTTCCACACACAAATTCCCGGAAGCCCAATCAAAACATTATCGAAACTAAACCCCCTCAGCTCTATATAAAGCTAGTGGACTTACCTCCCATAGGTCTGAAAGAAGCTATTAACGAAACTATGACTTCGAAAATGCCTTACTTCCGCTCACAAGCTCTATGGAAACTCTATCGAAGCAATAGCTACGCCAAATCGAAAAATTTTACCTTACCGAAAGAAAATTGTTAGTTGGGCGGTTGCTCCATTGGGTCAAATGGTCATTGACCGCGCAATGAAATAAGAAAAAATAAATAATTACTTTTTGTTTGAGTACATAACATATTATACACTATAATAATATTTAAAAAAATATTTTATAGTTAACTTTTGCTTGAGATTTCTATGCGAGAACGTTTATTAAAGAGCTGCCGCAGGATCCGAAAACGTTTAAATGTTTGAGTATTTCGCGCGCAGTAAACGAATCTATGCGGGGGTCATTTGGCTGTCAGTCCCCAATTCAGCTATACGCCACCGAATAAAGCCGCCGGCTTAAAATGCCTTCAAATGAATAAGAGTGAAAAAGAAAGCTCATTGCGGTAAAATTCATATTACACAAGCTAAAGGATGATAGAAGTATCTGCGTATAAAATACTTCAGGGTCACGAACCCACAACTTCCGAAAATTATGCTCTCAGCTGTCCGTGACAAGAGCTTGCCCATAGCCGCCTAATCTGCGGGATTCGTAGGTAAACGACGTAGTAGTGTGAAAACATTTGTTGGTTGTGTAATCATAGTTTAGTGGTGTTGTACGATGTCCGTGCAAAATAATTTTGGATTGTGAATGCCATGTAAGAAAATGCTTTCACTTGTTTCCGCTGTCTGTTATTTTGTGATAATTCATTGTGTGATATTGACTGCAAACATTTAAAAACTAAAATTCAAACACATTGTTTATCGGTAAACCACATGAAAAATTTTGTGCATTTTGACACACTGGCAATGTGGGTATCAATTTACAATAATGTTAATAGAAAGTGCTCATCGAAAGTCTAATAAAAACTTTAATGAAAATAGATCATTTTGCTAACGTACAGGGTGGGTTTGAAATATAAGGCTACCTAAAACTTGAATAAGAACAAATTTTTTTCAAAAAAAAATACTTTAAAATGCCTCCCGGTGCACCACACTACGAGCCGCCACTGAGAAAAATATAATTAAGGTTGAACTGCGCTCGAAGTGCACTAAAAAATGTTGAATGCTGGAATCTTTTTAATTTTCAAAAATAAACTAATAGTTATACAAGACCGTCTTGCAATAAATAATCAAATTTATTTTACCTCTCAATTCCGAGACCGACCAGGAACCATTTGGAGTTACAAAAAAACGGGGGTCGTAGCCCACGGGTTTTGCTAGTATGTTTTTAATTCCTTCAAATTGTAGAATAAATTTAAACGAATTGAGTGCACATCCGTGTCAAACTTGCGAATCTTACCACCTACTGAAGATGGTTTTCTCAAACCTGTCAGAAGAAGTGGGTACACGCTCTATGGGTGGAAATTTGCAAATACTGTCTTACCATCAATTGAGTAATATGGATAGGTATTAAAAGACAACCTTCATATACAGTGAGCCACAAAATGAATGATCCTAGTAGGTAGTAGGCGCAAATATGCAACACACAGCACAGCGCTAGAAGAACCACGTGATCACGTAACATAGGCAACCCATTCTACAGAAGTGGCCACCCTGTTTCAGGAAACTAAATCTGACAGTTGTGGCAATTACCATTGGCGTTGCACGTACAAATTAGGGCAAAAAGATGAATTTGGCACGTCACACAATTTAAAAACTCTTTTAATAAAGCAAAAGTAAATGATAGGATTTATTTAATAATATTATTGTAGAAAAACATATTTGATTTATAAATTACAATAGCTGCTCCAAATGAATGCACGAACGCCAATGAAACACAATGACATTGCAAAAGGAAATCAGCACGGCAGGCAACATTGGAAAATAAAATTCACTACATTTAAATTAGTCAATGGTCACGTGGTTCTTCACCTTTTTTGCTCGCTCTGTACAACATACGTTTTTAATCCGCTGCCTTCAACTAAACAAAAGCAATCCGCGCCCGAGACGTAGATGTTAACGCAGGTAAATTTGTTTGCTGGTCCCCGAGGCTTTAAAATATTAAAAATTCGTAAATGGCAGCATATTTAAGGCGTTTTTGTAATCAGTACAAAATATATAATGTAACAGAAGTAATTCAGAACAAAACAGTTAAGCAACACTTGTAAATCTAATCGGTGTCGGTTCATTCTCCGTGAAGGAGCGGGCTGGCCGCACCGAAGTCCTTTAGTCGAAAAAGAATGGTAAGGAAAACTGCGGAAAAAACCTGAGCCAGGACAGCCGGTCGGGCGGGGAATCGAATCCAGGGCCTCCTGAATAAAAGGCAGACGCGTTAACCGCGGAGCCACCTCTCTCGGTTGTTTCTCGACGTTTTCTTAGCTGGTTAAGGCAGATTGAGTTTGTACTTAGTTAAAAAATTAAACCAGTAGCGGCACCCACTGGATAGTCGTAAGAATTGCGCGGCGTGGGTGCGACTTTGCTACCTTAGCCGTGTCGCACGTGATGTGTGGGTGACTGCTTGCGCTGTTGGGGCTATATAGCATGGCTACAGACTTCCCCTCTGCACCCATATGTCGTCTCGAGGAGGGGTCTAGGGGTCGTGGGTAGCGTCCTGCTACTTCGTCTTTTGAGGTCTTCCCTTCTTTCTTAGTGGTAGGGCGACAGTGGGTAGGATTGCTCTGGTTCTTTGTATGTGGAAAAGGCCGAGAAATGGTATTTTTCCATAGGAATCGTAGGGTTCTCTGGGAACCATTACCACCGGAGCTGCCCATGACGAGTCGCACTCCTCGACCACCTGAAGTTCCAACACTTTATTAGGCTCATATTGTAAAACAGCTTGCCTGGGAGTCAATATGGAGGAGCAGGTGGTGGGTGCCCGTGACGATTTTATGTTTCCTGAACGGGATGGATTCTCCCCCTGGCACGAAGATGTTCTCGTAAAGTTGGAAGAGCCCATTAAGGCACTGTCTGCCTGGGCGTAGCTGTAGCGTCTCTACCGCTAACATTCCGATTTCCACTCGAGGAACCTTCTTTCTGGGGGACTAATGAAAAATGAAGGGGGAGGGTAGAACGAAATACCACAGCATCGGGTAGATGTCTGAGATTGCTGCATATGGATCTTCTTGCGAAGTGTGGTGGAAATCTTCCTCTCTGGAGACATCGTCTTCGTCAGACTCAGAGGTGTCTTCGAAGATCTGTGCGAGTTTTACCGTGGTGGGTCTTGAATCGCCCGCTAGTGGAGGTGTGGATAGCTTCTCATACTTGGGCCGGGACTCTACCGGGAATAACTGGTATTGGCTCGTTGTCTTGATTAGAGATTTCTCTTCAAAATTGTGTCGCTAGGTGTGGGTGGTCTACGAAATAATAGAACCGTTGTAAGAGATCAAGGACTAGATCGGCCTCCTCGATAAAATCGACACCTAACAGGGTGCAATTTTCGGCGTGCGGTAGGACAATAAACTCGGTCCTGTAAAATTTACTAGTACCTGAGTGATCAGCACCTTTTGGAGAAGGTCGGCTCTGTTTGCCAAAATCAAATGGATGCGATGGCAGGTGAACTAGTGGTCGTGTAGTTTTGTTTCAGTTACTGATACAGGGTGTACTTCGCAATACTCTGCTTGGCCTCCTTGTCGAAGTAGGTACTTCCCTGCGTGTCCCCTATTTTAGGGGATGAGTGGCCTTGGGTAACACTTTGTTTTGTTCTGCCAAGAAGTACATGAGTTGCGGCTTGGATTGGGCTGCGCGTTTCGCACTGGTTGCGGATGACTCCGGATGCGCCGTATACAAAGCAGGTTACGCAAGGCGGTGCCTGGCTAACCGTACTCGTGGAAGGCGTTGTTTTTTCTGCTTCCTTCTGTTTGTGGTACTTATTCTCGGTATGCCAATGATATTTGCAGAAGCTGCACTTTTTTGTGGTTGCCCTAGTGGAGTGCTGTGTCTGTGAAGTGGTTGGTTGGCTCTCCTGTCTTGGCTTGTTATGTTCGAGCTTTCTGAACTTTTGGAAAATCGCGGTTAATATTTCGAATCGAGTTCGAGGGCTCTCCTTGCGGATATAGTTCTATGCAGCAATTCGTAGATCATGTCTAGCTGGAGGGGTTCACTTACTCTACGATTTTGGTTGCTTTGCCAGGAGTGGCATCTTCTCGCATATGAAAATTTCCGTGGGTGTATTTTCCCATTGTTTGTGGGCAAAGCTTCGCCCCAGTATTTGGTGCGTGTGTTTATTCGGTCCGAAAGTTTTCAGAACACTCTCTGTGACAGCGCCCCATGTGGTCAACGTGTTTTTGACCCCTTGCTACCAGGTTGCTGCTTGCTTGTCAGGGAGCATGGAAATCCCGCTGATAGCGTTTGCGTCTTTCTTTTTAAACTCTTTTGTTAATTTCTGCCATGGCTTAAAAGAAAAATGTAAAAAACTCTCCTTTTCAGTCGCAATTTTGTTTTACTTTTTATTCGATTGTTTAAACAAAAAAATTCCAGTATATTAAACTTTTTTTTAATTGATTGAACACCATCAGCGTCTAAAATTTTAAGTTTATAGCTCATCTTGAAGTGGGTTTGAGTTTCCGATCACACAAACACACAGACACACACATACTTTCTGCTTTATGTGTATAGTTTCTCTTTACAAATACTGTTATTTTTTAATACGAATGAATAAATTGGCAATATAATTATTAAGTGGTCCACAAATCTTTCACATTGAAAAATTCTAGTAAACATAGTGTTTGTCGGTTACGATAGTGTTACTTCAAAAAGTTTATGTACAAGCTATAATAAAATTTACGAGTACATAAACTTCTAAGTATGATCTGTTTATGAGTTCATCGGTCTTTAATAAGCACTTCAAGTGAAATCCGATCTGCATAACAAGTGAATATCTGAGAATTCATTCAATTTCCAGAAGTGTTTATAAATTTATGAATTTATAGAAAGTGTTTGATTGTCAGCTATGGTTGAAGCAAACAATAGGTGGAAGTTATGGAGCCAGCATGTTCCATTGGTATCAGATTTATTAAGTTTTTTTTCCCGGTTAAGTGTAACCAGATTTCCAGTATCATCAGTCATCACCCATCGCCATCAGCCTCATAATAGCATTTTTTCTGTTCCACTCACTCTGCTGTTTTCTGTTTAGTTGATATCACCACAGATAAGGTTAACACTACAGATATACGTTAAATATATGAGCTATCGGCAGCTTGCTTCATATGATTAATAATCTGCAAAAAGATGGCGCTACAATGACAATTTGTACTCTCACAAATAATTAAGTCACATATGACTGTAATTGAGCAGATTACTTAGCACATATTCAAACCTAAAGTTAAACAGCCATCTGTCATGTTTAACAATTTCATCCGAGATGTTTAATTGTCAAATCGCAATATTTCGTAAATAATTAATATTGAAGCCAATTCTACTTAAATTATATTCATGATGTGACAGACTCCAAGTAAATAAGACTACAAAGACGTATGATACAGTTCTGGAATCTATTGTGTTAATAATAAAATCTGTAGAATTGTAACTTCAAAATATATTTAAACAATTTATTTTATGTTATACCTCTGGAACCATTACATATTACAGTTCTAAAATACAATCAATATAATTTATAAGGTAAATACCTAAGTATAGCACCACTTTGAAGTCACCCTTATGTGGCGAAGCTTTAAAAACCTTTACCTATGGTCTTCAACTCTGGCACTTAAACTGCAGTCTGTAATAACTAATAAGGTAACCCTAACCTTGCAGAATGCAGTGTTACAGATAAAAACATTAGAATGAGCTAGCTTTTGGTGAAATGTGAATGTAGGTATACACATTACGTCTGCGAGAACTTCAGTTAGGTTTTTAACATTATCTGTGACAGATGCACTCAAATCCCCGATAAAACAGTTTCCAACACATTTCAACAGTAATAAACAAATTGCGATAGTAGCGCCCTAAAATTGGTCTGGTGCTTTGCAGCCAAACTAACGCTAATTTCGTCTCCAAATATGAGCGGACAAATTGTATAAGGGGTCGTATATCTGTAGTGTTAACCTTATCTGTGATAGCACAGAGTTGTCTCGGATCTCTGTCACATTGACTGCAAAATTGGGACAGGGTGTGTTAAGTGAACTTAAAAAATACGTAACTAGTGTAGTCATTTTAGCTCAAAATTTTGCAATCAGTTAAAAAATCCCTTACAAGCAAGGAATTTGGTATACATAGTCGGGTGAAGTCCCCGAAAAATATAGTTGGAATTTAGGGTCATTTTCCAAGATGGCGGCTGTAGCGCAACTTTATTTTTCGGGGACTTTTAGTATGTTAGTCAGGTGACCAAATACTATGTAGTATGTATGTATATACCAAATCTCTTGCTTGTATGTTTTTTTAACCTAATTTCCATAAAATGGCTGCAATAAATCGGAAATTTAGTTCTGACTCTAAACACGGTGATTGTAGGATTTGGTTTGGTTGCTAAGGTACGATAAGTAAATTATTTGTTGACAGTTCTTTGAAATTTGAAAGTATTTTAGACGCAATTTAGATTACAGCTATTTAAGTTCAAGTTAGACTATTTTATAACCATGGTGTTCAAGTGTTGGGTTTTAAATTGTATATTTACAAATAACCAGAAGAAAATGCATAATTTTCCAAGTAACCCTGATGTAAGTTATTTCTCTGCATTATCAGTTTTTTGTAGTTTTCACAAACTTTTGTTGTTAAAAATAATTATTGTAAATTAATAGATTTACAAGAAGTGGATTGAGATTGTATGGCGAAATATTATTTTTAAGAAGAAAGAGAATTTTCTAGTCTGCGTTGTACATTTTAGCGAAGATATGAAATTTCAGGAACATCATAACAAGACCAATCTAAAATTTAATAGTTTTCCTACTTTACAATTATCAGAACATCTTCAGTTAGCTGGAACATCTTTAGCTAGTTTTAATGTTTTCCAAATTTTACCTGAGAAAAAATTACAAAGAAGCCCACCGCCAAAAATTTTGAAAAAAGAAATTCCCCAAAATCACCCATTTTACGCAGAGCTTGAGAAGAAAATTAAGTTTATTTATAAAAAAAGATTAGGGTAAGAAGAAACCAGCGGATAACTCCAAAGATTAGAAAATTATATCAAACTACCACTGGTTTAAGGAAAACTGCTATGAAGTTCATAAGAATAAAAGAAACAACGAAAGTGGCAGTTTCAGAAGACTTATTCAGAAAATCCAATCAAACAATACGAAAGGCTACAGAAACGTGTTTTTTTTTTCAATTTACAGAGAATCGAGTCTATTTTCACTCATCTATGGACGACGTTTTCGTAGGATGATCAGGAAATGACATACATTCTGAAAAAAATCGTTTTTTGGCCAAAAATCGCGAAAAACAAGTCACTTTTGAGAGGCCATATCTCGGAAACTGTTTGATTTAGTACATTATTTTCTTGTTTAGTTTTGTAGGGAATTGTATACGCTTTGATTTGTCTGATTCCTGGACTATGAAGAAGAACAAAATTTTTTTTTCTTGCAAGCCAGCAGCTAACATGGTGCAGTATAAAGGATGGTATGCTACAGCCACAGTTTCAGAGCCACTGTGTGACGTCATCAAGTGTAAACACAACGGCAAATTTAAAAGCTAATTTGCGGCAAGTCTGCAGCCGGTGCATTTTAATCGTTTTTACAACATACCGGGTGATCGTAAAAAAATGAATCAGAGCAGGCCATGACCGAAGTGTTAAAGTTGGCAATATTTAATATAAGCCAATTGTCAAATGTTGACAGCTGTAAAAATTTTTGGTTAGATACAATTAACTTAATGTGTCTAATCAAAAACTTTTTTTACAGCTGTCAACATTTGACAATTGGCTTATATTAAATATTGCCAACTTTAACACTTCGGTCATGGCCTGCTCTGAATCATTTTTTTACGATCACCCGGTATAAATGTAATAATTTAGTTACGATGACAAAATACAAATAAAAGTCCTCTGGAAAAGTGAAATATTTTACATTGGGTGTACTTATGCTCATAATAATATATTGTTGAATAAACAAAAAATTAATTTAGGTGGATCTATAATTTATTACTTACTTTTTGTCTTATTATTATAGTTGGGGCAGTTTCTTTACACAGCACTGTATAATTAAATTTAGTCAGTTAACAATAATTAAATTTCATTATAATTGCTAAAAATGAACAACACAATTTAAAAATGTTAACTTTAGCTTATTCAATAAACCGCAAATACCTTTTTGTGTAAAATAATATACGTATTTACTGTTTACAAATGAAATATAAGAAAAATTTAACAAACAATTATTTATAATTTTGACAAAACCATGTATAAGAGCTTCTAATTAAATAATAAAGAAACTGTGAAGTTGAGAAAAATTAAAAAAACGTACTAGGTTAGTGTTGCATAAAGTGGCATTTTTTGGTCAAAATTAATTTAATTTATTTCTGCCAGCGGCGTGCTTCGGGGCCACCTCAGTTACATTATTTTAGAAAAATCTGATACACCACTGTTTTTTAGCCAACAGGACAATTTTTTTAGCTTTATCTATTAAAACGACACTTAAGTTGTCCTTTTTATTTTTTTGGTAGAATGAACCATTTTCGAAAAAAACAGAAAAATATGTAACTGCAATTTCGTTCATTATAAAAATAATTTCTCCAAAAACTCCAACTGGCACGTGGATTTAAATGTTATGTGAATATATTTTATAAACGAGCAAATAAATTTCTGTTTCATTGCGGCGGCAGAGCGAGCGATTTATCCGATAATAGGAAGTAATTATTTATAAAATAAGCCGCCATTTTGTAACGGTGAGAGATATCGCAAAACTGTAAATACAAAAATTGTTCAGTTTAATAAGGCCTTCAAAATGAGGTATTACTTGACCCCTTGTTCTATTTCAGATTTTTGATATAATATCTTTTAAATGTTCCCGCTCTTTTTAGGAGGAGAGGGGGTACTAACATTTAGTGTTTGTCTTCTTGTGGTACATCGTTGGAAAGCTAATTTAATGGACTTTAAAAATCACTACTAATTTTCTTGGTACAATAGTTCATGTGCGGTTGGGAAAAGGTTTAGGTAATGGCCGCTTTTGTGATATAATTGGCCGCCATTTTGAAACGGTTTGAGCTATCGGTTTTTTTTTCTTTTAAGTTGTTGCATTTAAAAAGACCTTTTAAATGAGGTATAAATTGACCCATTTTTGTATTTGAAAATCTCGAGAAATGTGTGACACTATAATATCCAGCGGACATTACCAACAGATATACAGGGTGTGTATAAATTGGTGAAAGAACTACACGTGGCGATGTTGGTCATTAAATTCTGAGTGGAAAATCTTAATACCAAAATGTTGAACAATGCTTCCTCTATCCTCAGGAACCATTTTAAAGGAACGTACATTTGACAACATTGGATCCACACACCACAGGTGTTTTGTTATAATGCACGGTACATCGCAATACTCCGTGAATGTTGGAACAAAGTTAAGGTAATTGTTCGAACTGAACCTTCTGTTTGCAAACACAGTTGTAACCTTTGTGGTATAGTTTGCATTACTCGTTCAAGTTTTTGGGGGGTGATTTATAATACAGCCGCATTAATTCTATTCCTAACTTCGTCAGAATTTGGTGGAGGCGTAGCATAAAGTTTTCCTTTAATGAAACGCCAAACAAAAAAGTCTAATGGATTGAAATCGTGGGAACTCGCGGGCCATAAGATAGGGCCGCCGCGCCGCGACCAATCCATCTGTTTGGCAAGTGTTCGTCCAACCACTCTCATACATTACGAGCAAAGTGAGCAGGAGCTCCATCATGCATGTACAACATTTCGTGTCTTATCTGCAACGGCATCTCGTTAATTACTTGTTCTAAAACATTGAGGTATTCATCGGCATTAAGACGATTCGGCAAATAAATTGGTCCAACAACCCTATGGTTTATTATGCCAAGCCAAACATTAATGGAAAATCTTCTCTGGTGACCATATTCTCGATATTCGTGCGGGTTTTTGTCAACCCAATGGTGAATATTATGTGTATTAAACACGCCCGCGCTATCTTTAGTAAATAGGCACTCATCGCTCCAAAGAATACGTCTCAAGAAGCCGCCATTGTCACGAATTGTATTTAAAATCGTGTTGCAGAAATTCAATCGGGCTATGTTATCATGTACTTTGGTGACATGATATGGATGAAGAAGGTTTTGTTTTAGAACCAAATGAACGGTCTTATTGCTGGGAATATTTAATGTTGCAGCTAACTGCCGGGTGCTGACGGAGGGATCTTCTTGTACTGCATCTAAAATTTGCTCTTCCAGTTGTACCGTGCGTCTTTGCCTTGATCGACCAGCGTTTACATTCCTTGGAACAAACGAACCAGTTTCACGAAGACGTTGGTCCAGCCTTCGAAAAACATTTGCTGTAGGATGCCTCCGGTTTGGATAACGTGCACGATATTCACGTTATGCCATGTCGCCATTTCCATTACAGAAACCAAATACCATTGCACATATCAGCATAATCATTGAACGTTAGTGAACGAAACAAGAAAACGAAAATAATAATAACTAATACTAATAAGTACGAGAAAAGCAACGATGATAGAAAAAGCAAGTGCAAGACAGAAGTAATTTAGAGTCGCATCACTCTTGAATAATTATTGTTTTACAATGCTGCCGTATGTATTTTTTACAATAATAAGTTAACGAAGAAATGTTTAAAACACGCTTTTGGGGCTGAAAAAATATTTATTACAATTCTTATTTCTTCTAATTTGCAGCTCTTTCTGTCAACAGATAATGTATTAAAACACTTATTAAAAGACTTCATTTTCAAACTTTGAAGATCCCGTGCATACCCAGAAAGCATTGTCCAACTTTTTGGTATTAAGATTTTCGGCTCTGAATTTTATGACCAACATCGCCACGTGCAGTTCTTTCGCCCATTTATACACACCCTGTATTTAGTATATTGTGTGCTACAAGGAGCAGTGTGTTTCAAGAATGCGTCTTGGCTGCATCGGCTGATCTGTTAAAGACCTGCACCGCTCTGTTTAGGTAAATTGGTTTTTACCCAGCTAAAACCTCCTCAAAACTTCAGCTTATTCCATTTACCAAATTTTTTTGAACTATTGTCTGCATACTAGATTAGAGAAGCATCTTATTTCCAAAATTTAAAAAACAATTTTATGATACAATAATTAGATTAAAAAGAACGAATAAATTAGTTGTTTTTTATTTTTGAAATGAAAAGTGTTTGATTTTGTATTTGGGACAAGTAGCTACATTGTACATTGATAAAATAAGGAATATTATTATAAAATAATGTTAACATTTGCCAAAACATATCTTTATTTAATATTCAGGTATAAATATACAAAACCAAAAGAAGCTAATGATTGGGTTGTTGTGAAACAGAGATAAGTTTTATTTAGTTGTACTTGCAGTAAGTGAAATTGAAATCTTTAATGATCATAGGTAGTAAATTGCAAAATGATACAAAATAGAAGCACCTACTGTAAATAATCATGTGCTTTACTGCTTAACATTAGTAATTTTATTTTATTTGAGTACAGCCATTAGTGAAAAATATGAATATGCAGCAATAAAATAATTATAGAAACCTTCAATTTCAGACTGTTCACAGCGACTATTGGTGAAATGTGCAACTATAAAGAGTCCACCCGCATAAATAGCATTAAGATTGGATTGATAATAACCAATATATATTGTAGAGAAAGCGTTAGCCAATACTACAAAATCACTGATATCCTGTCCACCACAAGATAGCATAGTTATGATTGCAAGAAGAACACCAGAAAATGCATGGGCATAAGCCACTTCATGCGACAATACATTATGTTTCAACCAAACTTCCGTTGCTAGAAATGGTATGGTGACGAAAGGCAGTGCAGATATAGAATATTGATGCAGTTCTTCCAAAGTTTCATTGCATGTAACTAAAAAACATGTTTCACAAAATCAAAATATAAATGTAAACTATTAACACAAACCTGTTTTCAGTAGACCCAAAATGGCGTATGCTGCTATTGCCATTAGCGAAAATGAAACAAATCTGGCAGTATATCCTGAAGTCTGCAGCTGAAGTAAGCATACTGCTGAAGCTGCCGCCGCTGAGGTGTACGCAAATAACTGTAATAGTCTTGGATTTGCCATATTTCACACTTTGAACGGGAAACGATTACATACACTTATTAATTTTGAAGGTAATTTAGGTAATTTAATAGCGAAATGACAAAAAATGGATTTTGACAAAATGTTTATTTTTGTTTCGTTTCGTATGTTTTTTGTTTTCAACGGTCGCCATGTAAAAAAGTACAAAGTAAATCCTTGATTGTTACGTGCTGTATGGGTGGTGGCGGGCGGTTCTACAAGCGTCCACGGCCTGACCATTCTGCAGGCTTCGCGCAGGCGCAGAGTTGAAGTAATTTATCAGTGAGTGGAATGCAACTTTGTTTTCGTATTTTTTCTTTAAAAATATAATTGCTCTTAACCATAACCTCGCGTAAACAGCAAAGATCAACAACATTGTTTAAAAAAGCAGCACATAAAATAAAAAAGAAATTGACCCCAACTGAGATTCGACCTCTCAACTGTTTATGCAGCAAAACGCTGTATAGTCGTATTTCCATATGAGCCACGATGAACTTGCAGGCAGTCGCTAAAACACGTAACATAAACTTCGTTTCAGTTCGACCGTGAACGATGTCGCGCGAAGCCTGCAGCATGGACAGGCCGTAGACGCTTTTGGGAGCTTCTCATAGCTCGGCAAATTCCGCTTGCAAAAGATGTAATAAGAATGTTGTGAATGGTTCTAATTGTGAAAACTGTGGAAACGTCTTTCACTTAAGTTGTGCCAAGTTGTAAACTAATGTTAAATTTATCGACGAACATGTGATTACCTGTTGTCTTCTTCTTCTTCCTCTTGTAATAGGCCAATGACCTGTTTAATACCCGAAACTAGTGCTGGTTCTGTGAGCCCTCTTTGCACGCATGCCGGGCAGGAGGCTTACCTCACCCATCGAAAGGGGAAGAAGTTCCACTAAATGGTTTACGATTGTCAAAGATGTTAGTATGACAACCGGGACCGACGGCTTAACGTGCCCTCCGAAGCACCATAGCGGACAGTGATTAACTTTGAATACCGTGTGACCGGCATCCGTAGTTCTCCGCCATGCAACCAATAATTACCTGTTGTGATAGTATTAATTAAGATTCGGATACGGACAACTCATTTTTCGATGCAATTGACGACATTGCAGGTGTTGATAAGAAAATAGACGTACGTAGATTTAACTACTTGTTTAAACAAAAAGACTTAATCATTCAAGATTTACGTGAAAAAATTATACTACGTAATAATCACATCAGGAAAACCAAAATAATAAGGAAAATGGAAGAAAATAAAGAAATCTTAACATAGATAAGTACTTACCAGTTGGAACATGGAATGTTAGGGGTACATATGTATAGAAAAGGAATGTTAAAAACTTGATAATAAAATAGATAAATATAAATCCGATTGGTGCAAAAATAAAATTAAGTACTGAAATTGTACGACTACATTTTTTCAACAGTGGAGGAGCGAACAGAATCCTAGGAACAGGTTTTATTATTAACAAAAATCTTAAAGCGGTCATGGTAGAATTCAAATCGATATCGGACAGGATGTGTCTTTTGAGGTTAAGAGGCGAATACCAGAAGCTTACTTTCGTGAACATCCATGCACCAACTAAGGAGACAATTATGGAGGAAAAAGAAGATTTTTATGATAAGCTAGATAGAGAATATGAAGAAATAGCGAAATACCATTTAAAGGTAATTATGGGCGACGCAAATGCGAAGATTGGTAAGGAGGGTGTTTTTTGGGCAAGTATCGGAAAGTTTCGTAAACATGCAACATCGAATGAAAATGGCCAGCTATTGATTGATGTTGCAAAAGAAAAAAACGTGTTAATTGAAAGTGGATTCTTCTTCTTCTTATAGTGCCATACCCTATTCAGGGCGTTGGCTACCTCTCTCCTATGTCTGTGTTTGGTGCACGGAGAAAGATATCTTGCACAGACAGACATAGGGGACCTACAGTTTAACCTGGGCTCCGAACCACAGGAAGTGCATGCACTTCTTCTCCAGAAAGGTTTTCCTGGGGAACAATCCACCTCGCTGGTTTCCCGTTGCCTTGCGAGGGAGAACGACCGGGCCGGGGATCGAACCCGGATCCGCTGCATTGGTAGCCCGCGCTCTTACCACTGAGCTACGGCCGCTCTTTGAAAATACATACTTCCAAAGAAAACAAATACATAAGGGAACTTGGAGATCACCGGATGGTTCTTATGTGAACCAAATAGACCATGTGTTAATGGAAAAGAAAAATGTATAAATAACATAAGAAGTTACAGAGGGCCCGACGCAGACTCGGATTACTTTTTGTTGGGCATAAAAAGGCAACAAATTATACCAGTGATAAGAAACCAAAAAATAAGAGAAGTTTAAATAGATTGAAAGATGAGACTGAAAAAGCATATTATCAAGAAAAACTAAACAATAGGCTAAACTCTATAAAGAAATCTGACGATATAAAAAGTTTATGGAAAGCTATACGAATGAAGCTCTCAGTAGGATGTTTTTACCTATTGCAACTAGATAACACACTGAAGCAGTTCGGATAAGACTAAAATGCGTTCCACGGATCGTCTAGTTTATATACAATCTCTCACACCCATGTTACGACAAGTCTATTCTAACATAAGCCTGTTTGGGGCGTCCTACACAAGTTCAAACTTGAATATGGAGCATACAGAGCGCACTCTAAACAAGTTCAAGCATTAATATCAATATGAAACCGGCACTATTAAAATGAACAAAAAGCACCAACAGGAGTGCGGGTGCACCCCAGAGCCAAAAAATAAAAAAAAATCATAATTGATTAGATATTTTCGAAATATTTTGAATTATTAGGAAAGTACATATACTAAACAACAATAAATAAAAAGGAGAACCACATGGCAGCGGCACACAAAAAATTACAACAAAAGAACGAGCAGTGGGGTGCAGGTGCACCCCTGTTGGTAGTAGAAAAGTTAACCATTTTATGGTCCACCTGATGAGCTTAAATAAGAACGAAACATGTAGTGGTCTATTCTAACCATAATTAAAACCAAATCTCTTCTTTCTTATTTTTTACCACACGGGCGTTGCCGCATTTCGTGCTTAGAGGCCGGTGTGATCGCTGATACCAGATTTGCAGGTTCCGATTACATCCTTGCAGGTTTGTTGCTTTGCAACATTTCGTCGCCGCACATCATAGGGGGCGTTACTTCTGTAATTCCCCTTTAGTGTTCAAGTGTTCTACAGTTTAAGATATAAACACAGTATACTTATTCATACAGTAGCGAAAGTAAAGGTCATTTATGCTAATTATAGCACCAAGCGGCGAACAAGTTACACTAAAGTTTGACAGCTAACGGTAGTAGCGTTTCTCTGCTTTTTGAACGTTATAAGAACAATTTTCAAGTTGTTTGCCAGTGTTTTTATAAAAATTTCATTAGTGATATACCAATCTATTATGAGAGTCTCGAAAGGGAGCGCATGTTCCGCCGTAAACTGCGAAAACAACAACGGAAAGAATCCTAACCTTAGTTTTTTTACATTTCCCAAAGATCCAAAAAGGTAATAAATTCTGATAAATATCAATACATTAAAGTTTGACTTTCTCGTCGTTCTAGATCAAAACAGTGGTTTGTAAACTGTAGACGTAAAGATTTACGTGAAAAGGAGGTGGGATATTTGAATAAAAACTGCACTTTGTGTACGCTGCATTTTGAAGATTCGCAGTTTATAAATGTTAATAAATCATATTACTGGCACTATCTTTGTATTATTTAAAAACCATTATATAATGTAGCTCGTAATTTTTCTGTTTTGCTTAATAAAAATATGGTAACAACAACGAACTGGATTGGAATTTAAAACCCGCCATAATTTAAACGATAGCTTAAACGACCGCTTGGAGCGCCACTAGTTACAGCTTACCAGGCGTTATATGGGCGCTTACGCTACTGTGTAAATAAGTATACTGTGATATAAATTTTTTCTTTTTATAAAAACTATATTCTATTATACCTTAACAAAAGTTGTGTTTTTTTTTTCAAATAAAAAGCGTCAGCTACAATATACAATATAATGTTTGTTGAAGATCTTCAAACAAGCTTTTATATACAGTGAGTTTTTCTTTTTGTGTACACACCAGCTATGTATATTTTTATAAAAAACATGTCAATGCATTGTTTTCCTGCAATCTGTAGGCTACACTAAATCTCACAGCTCAATTTTTAAAAAGAATAGTCTGCTGTGGAAACAGTAATCAAATTGTTTAATGTCAAATTAATAGCAATTAGTTTTGATTTTTGGAATTTAGCATATAGTATTGTTGATATTTTATGTTTTTAAAATAATACCTTTATTAAAATGTTTTTGATATTTCAATAATTTTGCGTTTTATTCACAAACATACTCATTGAACATAACCTCACACTATGAGGAATAACCTCTCTTTCTCTCTCTATTATTTTCTGTACAGTTGGTTGCCTATAGATTGCAGTAAAACAATGCATTGACATGTTTTTTATAAAAATATACATAACTGATATGTATACAAAAAAGAAAAACTCACTGTATAATAATTATAAAATTAGTAGATAGCGCTGGTTTTGGGGTTCCCGATGACGTAAGCAGCTTGAGCCAATCAGAATTCAGTAAGCAATTGAGGTAACCTAGCTCACTTTACAAACCTTGGGATCATCTGACTTTAGCAGTTGGTGCCCTGGTAGGTGTAAAGAAATGGCAGTTTGAAAAATTGCCTTTCTTGTTTTCATATAGCTCTAAACTTTTTGCAAAGTTTGCTATTTCTAAGAATATTAAGTTTAGAAAAATTTTAAGAAACTGGGAAAATAATTGCGATAACTGCTTATGCGTCATAAAAATGAATTTATTTGGTACCATGTCTCTTGTTAGTTTACAAAGATTATAACAGTAATAAAAGTTGTGAAAAGATTAATTATTCTGCTTCTTTTCAATAACTATTAGTAATTAAAAAGCTGGGAAAGCTCAATTAATAGAAACAATCATAGGGCCGATTTCGCAGTTGGAGAGTATTTATCATATCATATAAAGTGTTGCGGTTAAAAAAAAATAATTGGTGATACATTGTAGGTTGACTTGTGTTGGCTTTGATGATGTAAATTACATAAGTGTAGTAATCACACAAGTAATATAAATAAACCGAGTTGCAAATAAATCGAATATACAGCCCAACT
Source organism: Ctenicera cuprea (assembly GCA_958336395.1). Taxonomy (NCBI): domain Eukaryota; kingdom Metazoa; phylum Arthropoda; class Insecta; order Coleoptera; family Elateridae; genus Ctenicera; species Ctenicera cuprea. Next base: position 7,995,236 of record OY284493.1, read on the forward strand.
GTTACCGCATGCGTGAGTCACGAGTTCTCGCTTCTTTCCCCTAGCGTACAAACTCAACAGCGTTTTAGTGCGATTTGGAGGAATACAAGAATCACTTTTTTAAATGGCAAAACGTTTTTTCTCTTATTTTAAAGAAAAACAAAGGATAAAATCTTATTTTTTAAAATAGCACCTACCTGTAGTTGGCCCTGAGAATCTAACAAAAAGCAATAAAAGAGTAACCGCTGTTTTAGGACATGAAAATCATAAAAAAAGAGATTATAGAAATATGCATTTGAGGTGTAAAATATTAATAAACGTTGCTAAAAACCTTAAAAAACGTTTCAGTCACTAGCAGTTATTTCCAGCAAATCAGACGGTGTATTTTGAATATTCGTAGAAGCTTTTTACAGAACAAATATTGTTTTTCGACCAAATCACTAAACCTTCGCTACAGTTTTGGTCGTTTTTCCGCCCTGTCGCCTGGCCTATCTTTTTTCAACTGTTTCACTAATTTACTAAATGTTATTAAATCATACGCCAATTATCTGTTACTCGAAGCCCCACTTGTACCAGCTAGTAATAAGACTGCGGTTTTTTTTATTCATTTATGACATTCTTTCAGGTTCGTTATTAACTCACCACCGATGTTTAACAAAAAAGCAGAAAAGTCATTATTGAGTTATAACAATGCGATAATTACTTCCGTCACTCATTTAGGAACGTTCTCAACTTAATTGTTCTAGCGGATAAGAAAGCTAGAATCGTTTAAAACTGCGAAATCGGCCTTATTGTTTTTATTAATTGACCTTTCCCAGCTTTTCAATTACTAATAATTGTTGAAAATAAGCAGAATAATTAATTTTTTCACAGCTTTTATTACTGTTATAATCTTTGTAAACTAACAAGAAACATGGTAACAAATAAATTCATTTTTATGACGCATAAGCAGTTATCGCAATTATTTTCCCAAAGTTTCTTAGAATTTTTCGAAATATAACAATACTGTCGCGAAAACAAAATTAATAATATTGCATCTTGCAGAAGAGTGTAATATTTGACGAGGATAATAATGCGGCAGCATATTCAACGACAACAAAAACATATACAAAAATCCTTAGGTCGCTTTGTGCTTTCAAGGGCCCGCTATAAAATAAACTCAAGCATGTCTAAGTACAAGACCAGGTAAAAAGCACGATCAGTAATAATAAACCGGACGGGAACATGCATTAACACTAGTTAGGTTTAACACAAACACTTTTCCATCTATACCTCGTAAATAGTAATGTAGGTAAGTCAAAACAATAGTAAATGTATTTAATGCAAAGCTTCAGGAAAATAATGTAGCTTAAGCTAGAGACCCGAGTCTTATTAGAACAATTTTAATTTCAATTAGTTTTAATTAGGTGTACATATCTATATTCTAAATCGATATTAAAAACAGGTTGAAAATAAAGTAAATGATCGAGAAACGGATGGAGCATTTCCGTTAGACTTTCTTGTACTTCAAACCATTACATTTTTAAAAATATTTTACATCAGACAGTTCTAGCTCTAATAGTTAGTGCATAACATCAGAATAAGTTGTCTTCTTGCACCACTCGCGTAAACTTGAAAAGTTAAGTAAATCAGAAGTCATGATTGGTGGCTGTAACTCCGTAAGGAACGGGATACACATTTAAGTTAATTGAAAATTGTTTATTGTTTTCATAACTTTTAGGCTTGGAACTTGCCAGTAACACCCTGAATAACGGAATTAGTTTTCAAATTTTATAAACTTACTACTGAGAAATTAGAAAATTGGAAAAACATCACACGACATCCTCTATCTTACGGCCAGTTTTAAACAAATAATCGTTATAATGTGGGTACTCCAAATTTCACTAGAATCGATTTAATAATTCTTCAAATTTTGAGTGTCATGTACGTAAATACGGTCAGACATTGTTCGGAAACTACTTTTTTGCGTTACTAGTTATTCAAAATTTGTATTTTCGACAAAATCTCAAAATCATTTTTTTCACGATTACAATACCTCTACTGCAGTATGAAAAATAAAATACCTTGGGCAGTCGACGTTAATTTTAAAATTTTAGAGAAGGTGTTAAAGAGCAACTAGAGCAACAACTTATCACCCCGTGATGTTTTACCCCATTTAAAATGTTTTTTAAAAAGTACCGACATTTTGACAGCTTGTGTCGTATTTTTGCACACAAAAATAAGCAGATGTAACTGGAAACTCGTATTTCTTTTCAGTAACTTAAACTGCAAATTTTTCCCGGCAACGGTCAACAACTGCCTTAAAATTCAGACCAGGTTTATAATGTCAGACTATCGTTTATCGTCTTTATATTAGAGTTGAGATGTCTGGTTAAAAGTTTTTAACTATAATTTAATATTCTCTTGTCAAAATTCCTCAAACCGAGTAATATTACCTAGTTTGACGAAAAATTACCTCGATTGTTTATCACAAATCGGGTATTTTTCGTGAAGCGACTAAGCGTACAAACACCTCTGTACATTTCAAAGATTTCGGGAACATTAAATTATTACGGAAAATCTAAACAACTGTAAAATTAACTTTTAACGGGTTTTGATTTGTATTTGAGGCAATTTAACGCATTTGGCACCCAGAGATGCCTCTTAGGTACTTTGTAATTTGCTCTAAGAATTGTTTCCAAAAACAGTGATTGTCTCCAAAACTCGATTTAAAAACAATCTCAGATTTTTGATTTCTGAATATTAATACCAACGATCGGTGATTTCTCAAAGGTCAAGTATGCATTAAATCTATCGGTGAAGTTTCAATTTTGGTTTGAATAAAATTCAAAATATCTAACAAATTCTATGAAATAATTACCAACGAACTTTGATTTCTCCAATGTTCAAGCTTGCAATGAGACCAGAGCAGGAGGAGTAGTTACAGTTAGCTCTTAGGTTAAATGGAGAATTCCCAACTTTTCGAATGCAGGGCCCGTCTTAAAGCAAACAATGAGCTGGAAGTGGAACTACTTCCACTTTCAAAATGCGCGCAATGACTCGGAACACTTGAGTTTATTTTACAGGCTCTTAAACTGACCAAAAATTATTTTATTGGCCCAGAAGAAGTTCGTTTCTAGCTATTTCCGTATAAAGCTCAAAATCATTTTTTTTTCAAGATTACAATACCTTTCCTACTGCGAGTAAGTATAAAAACATTAAAACTCTCGGACTATAAGCAAAAATTCAACATACAGAAATTACAAGAAATGACTCCCTTATACACCAGGGGAGAGGGAGACCGACCACCAGGTTGAGCTTGCCCCCCGTTAAGAGAAATTATGGCGGCGTCCCTGAATACGCCACAGTGCAGCATTTATAAGTGCTCATATTTTTGACCCAAACTATTATGACACGAATCCCCCCGCTAGAAGGTTTTGTATGATTAATGTTATTTGTTTACATAATTTGTTTTAAAAACAACAGTGCCTGCTTAGGACGCAAATATCTGAAGTTTTACCAGCTCACAGTGTTTTATAAAAACATTCTCCCCTAATGCTGTTTGCTAGGGAAGGCGTCGCCTAAGTTGCTCCCCTTCCAACGAAAAAAGGAGACAAAATTATTATAATGCATACAAAAAAACTAGACAAATTCTTGTTTCCTATTCACCATCATTATGCATTAATTACATGGGGTATTAGGGTCTTATGTAAATGTCTTAATTGCTTTGCGTCATTAATCATTAGGCACAGTTTGATTGGAAATGCAATCAACCATTATTAATGTGTCGCCTCTGAAGGATATCCTTCTTTTCAGAGAAATTAGTGTACTTTGTATTCGCGGTTTTGTTAATGGAATTCAACCAGGATTGCAATGCAATAACTGCAAATGAGGTGCTTAATACAATCCTTTTTAAGGTGTGACAAGAAACTGCACGCTAGTGTGTGGTGTAAAGTGTCGTAAATCTGCGTAATGAAAACTAATATATAAATTAATAATATTAATAAACGTTTCTTATACAGAATACTTTGTATTAGCAGATATTTATTATCAATATGTCGTTATTCTACCTGGACTAGAATTTATTAAAAGTAAGCTATTAAAAGAGCAATGCACTATGTAGGTATATTATAATTATTAGAAGCAATAACATGGAGTTTAATTAATATGAAATAGGAGACTGAAGAGAATTTTGAACATTTTTTTAAAATTTTGTGGAAACTTGCAATTACATTATACTTACAAAAAAGATATGTATATATTAGGTCAGATTATTGTTGTACCATACCGCTTGACAACAAGAATTGCTTTACTTATTTTTTTATGCGCGTCAAGTCAGGCGACCTTGGAGGTTATCTCACTGAATCATCGGCACCTCTCGATTGAGCGTCAAATAACAAATTTGCTTGACAATATTGTCACAATAGTGACCTAGTCTTATTTAGAATATTTAATAATTATTACAACTGATTATTAAAGTAATTAAGATATTAAAATGTGTCGCAATGTGGTGCAATACATAGTATTCGTCTGGTCACCTTAATGATCTATTTTTAGAATCTAGGGGTTGTATGCACCTTTCCTTGTTGCACTCTTGTGAGACAATTACATATAATATTGATTGATCTATTTATAACCTAATTCGGGTCTCAGATGCATACATGAAAATGTGCAGTGAACCATATTGATTATCAACAAAACCGCCAACCTGCTTCACAGAGTATAAAAAGGCTAAAGCTTGGTGGTTCTAACACAGTCTACAGCCGAGCTTGGCTCAAGCTAGTTGGTCTAGTCCGACTTAGCCTAGAGTCAACATTAGTCTCTGCCATCTACCATAGCTACGACTCAAATACCTCTCGCATATTTGGGGCCTTGAGCTCCAGATTAACAAACTGTATTGTAACTCATGTAAGTAGTTTTAGCTTAGTATTAAATAATATTGTAAACCATTATTTAAATATATCTCTGTTGAATTTTGGCTGTTCGAATAATATACCTAGACATTATATCACAAGCTACGACCCCATAACGTGATAATATTTATTGTACAAACAAAATCGTATTTTTCTACATCACATGATGAATACAAACGAAATTTCAGAAATATTCACAAACAGCCCTGAAATGAAACGGTTTTCTGGAGCGCACACAATCGGTGGAGTGCCTGGGCCCCGGATATATCACCTTCGCTGGTTGGATGGGTCTGGGGTACCACTTTACCACAATATCACGAATTAATGGTACTCCGGGGGTTTTGGATATAGTTCCGCATCGGGCTGGGACATGCTAGCTCCAAGCCGTGTGTGTTGTCCTACTCTTCGAGCGAGTAAAATGGCGTCGGAGGAAGCTGGCATTGTGGAAGACGACTTCATGTTTGAACGGGGTCTCCGGGTCCAAACCAGGGTAGACACCTCCTCATGTCTACACGGTTGCTATCCATCGCCAAAAAGTAGCCAGAATCTGCTGTCCCAATCTGGGTAATAACGACCGCGTACCCGCCTGCTGACGTTAAGGTGATTATTTTTCCTGAAGAGCAATAGTCGGCTTCGGCGTCTTCTTATAGTGCCATACCCTATTCAGGGCGTTGGCTACCTCTCTCCTATGTTTGTGTTTGGTGCGCGGCAATAGATAATTTGCACAGACAGACATAGGGTACCTACAGTTTAACGTGGGCTCCGAACGACAGGAAGTGCATGCACTTCTTTTCCAGAGAGGTTTTCCTGGGGAAAATCCACCTCGCTGGTTTCCCGTTGCCTTGCGAGGGAGAACGACCGGGCCGGGGATCGAACCCGAATCCGCTGCATTGGTAGCCCGCGCGCTTACCACTGAGCTACGGCCGCTCTCGGCTTCGGCGTGGTTTTATCTAAAAGACTCTGAAACGGGGTTAGACGAAGTGGGTTTTGGTTGTTTTGGTCAAAATCATGTTGGTGAATGATGGGGTTTATTTCGAATGTCAATGAGATTCTATTCCAGTGGGATGGATGCGGAGGACAGCGGCTTCAGCGGTGTAGGAATGGTTGTCTATCTGAACCGGCAGCTAGTGCTAGGTCGGAATTTTTGGTCGATCTTGAAATCCAATTCTTCTGTTTAACCGCGCAAAACCAGTGTCAAATTACAACACAAGCAAAATCTCGCGTTTTAGGAAAAACTTGGGCTGATTTATCAATTTTTTGTATTACACAATTGTTAGAATATCCCGAGAGAGAGTAAAATAGACCGCGGTCTTGGTGCAGATAGAAGTAGAAAAAAAAGAGAGAACGTAAGAGAAGCTCGTATCCGGCCTATCCCTGAAGTCGAATTTATAGTTGTGCAAGACCACGCCCCTACACGATGACTGGCTATAAGCGGAATCATTGGGCTAAAGTTTCTCATTTGCATTAATGTTGGATGATGGATTTGTCATTGTTCAGTTAAAGTAGAATACAACTTTAAACGTAATCTTTAGATGTAGTAATGTTTAAGCAGTCTAATATTTACATTTTCACCACTTTTTGGCGGACAAATTATGTTTTGGTTTTTGTTGTTTTCTACTCCCAAACTCTTCTGAGGAAATCGAACAATTCAATGTTATCTTAATTTCGTGTGGGGGAACTTTGTAAAAATTCTAGGCTGATAAACTGCACCTGTTATTTAACGGCCGTGCACCGAGCGTAACATGGGTCTAATAAGTGAAAGTTAATGATAATGGCCTATCATGGCGGGGTATGTATCTGTACGTATGAAGAGCATTACATAACATTAATTAGGTTGTTCCCGAGCCGAACTTTTACTAAAAAAATCAATAATTGTCCTTAAAATATTTGATGCACTTTATAAATACAATTGGAGCAGTTATGCGTACAACGCATTCTAGAAAAGACTATTTTAGGTTTTAAAAAAAACGTTTTTCAGATTTTACTAATGCAAAATTTAGAAGTTTAAAAACCACTCTAGTCGCAAACGTATTTAGTGCAAAGCGGAATGACATTGCTATAAAATACTTCAACATTTTTGCATCGACTGTACTCGTGGTACTGCTGTTCCTCCTACGTAAAGATGACTTGTAACTTTAAATTATTTATTTACACAAGCCTTGAATATTTTGATTTTCATTCGTCGTCTACCGACTCAACTCTTTAAGACAATATTTTTTTAGCTCTTAAGGTTTGATGTGGACATTACAAACTCTTAACAATTAAATACATTGTTACCTAGCTCTGATGTACAGTTGTGCTGCACTGTCGGAAAGTATTTCTTTCAGATTGTAGTTAAGCTAAGAGCTCTTACAGCAGATTCTACGGACTTCATTACTGGTTTAACGGAAGTTATTTTGATTGGTTACGAAAGCTGGTAGATAAACATGATATCGAAAAATAATAACACAACCTATTGTTGCAGCAAATTAAGTTTACTTTGATGAAAATTGTTGCTTTTTAATAGCATTACGAGGGAGTGTCAGAAAAACAATTTTACATTAAAAATTTTTTTTTTTGTTACATATTTTGAACATGTAAGATAATGTTTGAGAGACGTTGGTATGGGTTTACTGTTGAACATGTAAAAGGTCCTGAAATACTGAAGAAGAGGAAAAACCGCCATCTTGGAAAAGTGTACACTTTTACGGTTTTTTGTATATATCGTGTAAATTAGCGCATTTATCGACAAAATAGACATATAAAAAATGAAAGACCATTAAATTGTCTACAAAAAAGTAAAAATTAATTGTTTTCGTTAGTTCAATAGTTTCTTGCTAAATGGGCGGTGAATGTTACGTAATTTGGTTACATTCTTTATGGACACTGCCGTGGTTAAAACCCTAACGAACTGCAAGAGGCAGGAGGAAACATCATCTATTCATCTGTTATTGACCCACCATACCTACCATTGATAATATTAAGATATTACCCGCTAATGCAGTTTGTAGAGAGAAGGGGGCACCCTAACTGGATGTAATTCATTTCTACGTGAACGACAGCATACGGATTGTGATAGCCAATTAAAAAACTACAAATCGATAAAAATATAATTATATTCTATGTATGTTCTTTGAGGCTTTCGAACTGTCAATATTACAATTTACTTTCGGCTTAGACCGCGTCTTCATTTGGGAACTACACCCAGCATAATCAGGTACGGACCGATCTGTAGCTTGTTTGCCTTCACAAGTATTTGCTCTAAAAGTTTGAGTTAGTCGTAGGTCCTGCCTACCCAAACAAGGCCGTGTGCTTAAATTATTTAAACTTTGGGGCGGACAAGGAATTGATTTTTATGTATTTTGTTTGCCACGACAAGAACTTTTTTCCGTGTGACTTTTTTCCGGGTGACTTTATTTCCGGTTACTTTTTTCGGGTAACTTTTCTTCCGGTGACCTTTTATTCGTGGTTTTGGTTTTCGGGTGACTATTTCCGACGACTTTCTTCCGGTGACTTTTCTGCCGGTAACTTTTTTCCGGGTGACTGTTTTTCGGGTGATTTTTTTCGAGTTACTTTATTTCCGGTTACTTTTTCCGGTGACTTTTCTCCCGATGACCTTTTATTCGTGTGATTTTTGTTTTCGGGTGATTTTATTTCCGGTGACCTTTTTTCAGGGTGAATTATTTTCGGTGACTTTCATCCGGTCGCTTTTTTGGGTGATTTTTTTCCAAGTGACGACTTTATTTCCGGTGACTTTTTTCCGGCTGTTTTTTTTCGAGTTACTTTATTACCGGTCACTTTATTTCCGGTGACCTTATTTTCGGCCTTCTTTCGGTGACTTTTTTTGGGTGACTCTTTTCCGAGCAGTTTTTTTCGGGTGACTTTATTTCCGGTGACCTTTTTTCAGGGTGAATTTAATTCGGTGACTTTTTATCTGGTAACTCTTTCCGGGTGACTTTATTCCGGGTGACTTTCTTCCGAGTGACGACTTTATTTCCGGTGACTTTTTTCCAAGTGATTTTTTTCCGGGTGATTTTTTTTCGGGTAACTTTATTTCCAGTGTTTTTTTCCGGCTGACTTTTTTCTGAGTTACTTTATTACCGGTGACCTTATTTCCGGTGACCTTATTTCCGGCACTTCTTCCGGTGACTTTTTTTCGGGAGACTTTTTTCCAGGCGTTTTTTTTCGGGTGACTTTATTTCCGGTGACCTTTTTTCAGGGTGAATTTAATTCGGTGACTTTTTATCTGGTGACTGTTTCTGCGTGACTTTTTTCCGGTGAATTTTCCGGGTGACTTTTTTCCGGGATCTTTTTTTCGTGACTTTAACGATGCCCGTCACAGTGTTATAGTGAGACAGTCGGGGATTAAATTTGATTAAAACTTTTGGTCTTATTTTTAGGTCAGGAATCTACGTTACGAATTATATCAGATATTTCTAGGACAGCCTGTATATTTGATACGATTACACTTACCAGTTTAAAATATAATAAAAAATGAACAACATTAATATTTATTCCGTTGATTTTGTTATGCTTAAACATATTCATGTCTGATAACTAATAAGACTAAAGGGTAACAACAAGAATTTTTCTTAAATATTCAACTTCAATAGGAAAAGGGAAGGGCTCAAATAACGTGCAACAAGACATTCTTTTAATAAGAACCACCCCTAGTTCTGATTTTTGACACTAATACGAATACAACATGTGTCAGATTAGTAACTGATTAAGGTTGAAGGTATTTTATAATAAAAGTTGGTTGTTCGAAATTATGGGTATGCGTTCTGTAAGAGTCAACTTTGCCGCAATTTAAATTGTGTCCTAACTCCTAACTTTCTATTTACAAACTATTATTGTGATTTGTAGTAAAGCACATATTTGTGCTTATACATTTATCCATTAGATCGCCAACGCTGAAGTTTTAAGTATAACTAATAAGATTTTTTAATTCGACAATAATGGTCTGTTTTTAACCTGAGCTGTCATCTTATTAGTACACGTTTTTTTGTATTCCTAAAAATATTTCTAGACATTTCCAAGCAGGGCGTAAAAATGCAGTCTTGTAATCCTAAGCAGGATTAACGTCAATTTAGGTTCTTAAGCCCACAAATGCGAGCAAGTCTATACAAAAGTTTTGTCTTATGGCATTAATAAGTTCTTTAATGTGTATTTGTTGAAGAAGCTTAATCAATTTCTGTTGAAAGATTGACATTATATTTCTCGTTAAAAATAATTTGGTAAATTGTTGAAATGCAATTTAATAATAAACGAATCATTTCTGAATTTGATTTTTTTTTGTCTCAATTTGGGAAAAATTATAACTAACCGAACCTAACCTTTTCTCATACGACGTACGTGCGTAAGCGTTGCAAACAAACATTTCTTTATTTTTTCGTTAAACAAAGGATTTAAGACTATTTTATTTGTCACAATGCATCGGATTTAATACTGTTTAGCTCCTAGAAGTTTTAAGCATCCGATTGTTACTGTTTGTTCGTATTCCTTTTGTAAATTGTGACACTTACAGATGAAGATAAAAATAACAAGCAAGGACATGTTTTGGGTTCTTTTGGTTTTATAACAGATTGTGTTGATACCAAGCATACCACTACATTGTAAGTTCAGAATAAAGGAAGAAGTAAAATTGTAGATACGAGTTGCTCATAGAAAATAGAAACAATTTTTGAAAGTGCTTTCACACTGAAACATAAGCAGAAAAGTGGCGCACGTTGAATCACAACGTTGACAATGTAAGACAGCATTTCGATGACGATCCAACAACATTCTTGAGAAAACGTGGAAGGAAATAAGTGCCGGAACGTAAATTTGAACGTTTTCATAAATGAACTGCACAAAGATAAATTGCAGAATGTATGCTTCCAGCAAAACGTTGCGACTACTCTCTTTTCCAGACTTAGACAAACCTTAGATTATTTCCATGCATTTTTAGATAGTCATTCAATAAGTAATACTAGCCTGCAAGATCTGGACATCTGCTTTGGACATTTGCGATTTGCGTTTGCAGTTTGGATTCATTGCAGCACACACCAATCGTAAAACACGGTTTTTAACGCACAAACACAGTTTAAGTAAAGAGCCCTAGAACATTAAATGCATTAAAAACTTGAGTAAACATACAAAAACTTTACAGGTTTCATTTAAGACATTAAATTAAATTACAGTGTGTTTTATCTTATCATCATCATCATCATTGGCACATTCCCGGGGGAATATTCGCCGCTCTGTGGAGCTTATAAATCCATTTTTTGAGGTGGATTAGTCCTCGTTCCTTTTTTATTTTTCTATATTCTGTCGTGTGTCTTAGCCAGTTTTACTACTTTCTTCCACTCTTTTCTGTCTTGTCTATTGTTTCCAATTTACCACTCCCATGTTGTTAAGATCTTTAGTAACTTCCTCCAGCCATCTGATTTTGGGCCTACCTCGCGTTCTACCTTCTCCTTCTCTACCGGCTCCCACCTGGTAATTTTCTTTATACTCTTATCATTTCCACTTCTTTCGATGTGACCTAACCAGCTAATCCTCATTGCTTTAATTCCCCTAACAATATCTTCGCCTTGCGTATCATTCAGCATTTCATGGTTCATTCTGCTTCTGTATTCTCCCTCCGCAGTTTGTATTGGTCCGAGAATTAGCCTTAGGAATTTTCTTTCCAGTACTCGTAGTTTATGTTCGTCATTCTTGGTCATGCTCATTGTTTCGGCGGAGTACATAATTACCGGTTTTATTAGCCCTTTATACATCCTGACTTTGGTTGCCTTGCTGACCTTTTTATCTTTTAGTACTGTCTTGTGTTTGTGGTATAATCTGTGCCCTATCTGTAGACGATGTTTGTTATCCTCACTCCTGTCGTTTTTGCTGCTAATTAGGGCCCCCAAATACTTAAAAGTTTCTACTTGTTGAAAGTTATAAGCTCCTATTAATATGTTTCTTTCTAGCTGTTGATTCCTCTGGCAGACCATATATTTGGTTTTCGCCTCGTTAATATGTAACCCTCTTTGCATAGCTTCTTCTGCTATTTCATTAAATACTTCTTCTAACTTGCCTCTGCTGCGCGCTATCACTACTAGATCATCGGCATAGCCTGGTTTCAAAGTCCGCCATATCCGTTTCACTTGAATTTTCAGGAGAGTCAAAAAACTGTTTCAGTATGATCTTAGGGAGTTAGACTTGGTTAATACTGATAAAAATGAAGTATTTTAGCCCAAAGTTAATTGCAATAAATGTCAATAATGAAATGTTGTTAGAAATATGATAAATTTAGGATTATAATATGGAGATGGCGGTTTTTGACACCAAAGTGCGGATCTGGCGGAGTTTGAAAGTAAGCTTAGTGGATTTGGCGGATTATGAAAATAATAACAAAAAAAATATTATTTATTAGGGCTCTTTATTAAACTAATGATACAACAGGATTAGAAAATTTAAAAAAAATTTGCAACATTTTAAAAAGAACCGTTTTATGTTTCTTAAACAATAATTCCGGGAATTTCTTCCTGGCTGCAACACCTTTCTCCAATTTCTTCGTGCTTTTCGTGTTCATTTTGTTCATGATCTTCTTCAACTGCTAAGTTTGGAGAGAATTTTTCTAGTATATTCTTGTAAAACGCTAGTGAAATGAGGTTTTTCCAAAATACTCCATAGTGTTTCACCAGCAAAACGTTAACATCTCTCAATTTTAATGATTTTGGTGGTATTCCGCTGGATAGTGTTCTTGGATTTATACGTGCTACGTGCTTGCCTTTTTTGCAAACATTTTTTGCTGTATTTAAATCTTATAAGCCGCTTCTCCTCTAACAGACACAAAGTTAGTTCCTTTTGTGAGTATGAAACGTTTTGAAATGTTAAATTGAAAATGCCATTTCCCGGGTATCTTAAGGGTGTCCTGCACTGCTGATTTCTAGTCCTGGAGTTCGACGTCTTCACCCAAATGCAATATGGTTCCATATTTCTCAAAAATTTCATGGTATTCCCGAGGTTCAACAATAACTTCCTTTTTTTTAATCTCCCTTTCAATTAATGCAAATACCCTGTCAGCGGGGAGAAATGAGTGTCCTGTCACTGGGAAAATTAGTTCTACGGTTTTAATATGTTTTGGAGCATTAGACTGCAGCCATTTGCAGCACATTCCAAGGACAATGGTGTTTTTATTCTGCCCTCCACAACCATCAGCTACGAGTCTCACAGTATGGATGCCCTCTAAATTAGTATTGCATAGGCGATGGAAAACTGCCGAAGCTATTTCGTTTGATCCTTTCAAAAATTGATCCTCTGTCCAGATATAGCTATTAACATTGTCTTTAATCAGTGATGACTTAGAACTGCCTGTAACGATTGTGAAATTATAAACATATAGCTGTCGAGAGTAGTACGTAGCTTGGTCTGGCAGTTTTGGCATCGGCTGATTCTTCTGGCAATCAAATGACATTGTTTTTAAACCTTCTCGTTCTTCTTTTAAAAAAGAAAAGAATGTCTTAGCTCTAAGACTGTGGATTTTCTTTTCCGCGAGGAGCTTACCCTTTTCTTCTATATTTTTTTCCATTTTTATTCTCTCACCTAACTCCAAGCAAGTGGAACATACATCCGTTCTTGGTGTTCCAAAGCTGATATTAAAGTTTTTGTTAAAAACATCTCTGAAGTAAGACTCTTTAACACTTCTTAGTTCTTCCGAAAGTGGACTTTTACAGTACATTCCCCACATTTTGCGAACATTGAGCTCTGAAGAAAGATATAGGCGACTACTCTTACTCTCTACAATAATGGGATTCGACAGGTTTAAACTTTTTGATAAATTCGCAAACTGCAGCTTTTCTATCTAAAAACCTTTTTGTATGATGCTATAAGTTGTGCCTCGTTGATTATAATGTTACCTGTGCGAACTGTTTTCCTCACTACGCTCTCCAGTACTATGTTAAACAGCGTTGTCGAAAAGGCGTCTCCCTGTTTAACTCCGCGATTTATTTGGAAATACGCAGTGTTTCCAGCGTTGGTTCTTATGCTTATGCGTCCCTTCTAACGCTATTTTAATCAGGCTAACCAACTTCCTTCGGATCCTTAATTTTTCCATATCTTTATAGAGCACATTTCTTTTAACGCTGTCAAAGGAAGTTTTAAAGTCGATGTATAGTATGTGTAATGTTATATTATACTCGTATCCTTTTTGGACTATCTGTTTCATTATATGGATAGCGTCCGTTGTTCCTCTTCCCTTACGGAACCCATATTGGTATTCGCCGTTTGTGCTTTCAGTATATTCTTCTAGTCTTCGTTGCAATAGTGTTGATAGTGTTTTGTAGACTGCATTTAGTAAATTAATGCTCTTATAGTTGCTGCACTTTCCAGAATCTCCCTTCTTATGTATTAAGGCTATGATGCCTCTTTTCCACTCTTCTGGTATCATGTTTTCTCTCCATATCTGTATGATAACAGAGTATAGTTTTCCATGTAGTTGTGGCCCTCCGTATTTTAAAAGCTCCCCACTTATTCCGTCACTTCCCGAGGTTTTTCCATTTTTAATTTTAAGCAATACGTTTGTGACTTCTTCTATTATTCGGTCATATAGTACCTCTTCCGCCCGTTCTTGCTGATTATCTTCCTCGTCCTCTTCTTTAAGAAGCTTTGTAAAGTATTGTTGCCATATTTCTTTAATGTCTTGTTCTTCATAGTGCGTTACTCCGTTTTCATCTTTAATCCCTCTTGCTTTTATATTATAGTTTTGCTTAGTTAATTTTACTTGTTGGTGGAAGGTTTTTAAATTATTTGTTCTGTTACTTTCTTCTATTTCTTCCATTTTCATATTTAACCAATTTTCCTTTTTCTTCTTAAATAGTTTAGTCGCCTCGTTTCTTATTTCTTTGAACGTGTTCTTGCTTTCTTCCTCTCCTGTCTGCAGCCACTTAATTTTTGCCTTTTTTTCTTTTCTGTTGCTTCTTCACCAGCACTATCGTACCATTCTTTGTCATGAAGGGTCTTTCTACGCCCTATTACTATTTCCGCTGCTTTGTTAATACACCCTTTCATGCTGCTCCATTCGTTGTTAATACGTTCTAACTGCTGTTGTTCAATCTCTTTGTTTAGTTCTTCTTTATATTTTTCTCTTACATCCTCGCTCCATAGCTTTTCCGTTGCCCATCTTCTACTTTCATCCCTCCGCTGCTTTGTAAATTCAATTCTCTCCCTTATTTTTGCTATTACTAGCAGGTGATCTGTATGCAAGGCGGTTCCTCTGTACAACCTTACATCATTGATAGAAGCTGCGTTTTTGCTGGATATTAGCACATGATCAATTTGGTTCCCTTTATTAGTACCTGGTATTATCCACGTTATCTTATGTATAGATTTGTGCGGGAAGTTGGTACTGCTAATTACTAAATTTGTTCCGGCCGCAAAATTGCACAGTTTTTCACCGTTTTCACTTGTCTGTTTATGCAATGTATGTTTTCCGATCACATCATTAAAACATGCCTCTCTCCCTAATTTGGCGTTGAAATCTCCTAAAACTACCATTGCGTCACGCTTCTTCACCTTTTCACAAAGTTTTTCGAGCTCTCTGTAAAATTCTTCTTTCCGGATGTCGCTTGATTCCTTGGTTGGGGCATAGCAGTTAATAAAGGTAATATTTACTGGTTTGGAGTTTATCTGCAAGCATGAAATTCCTCCACTTATCGCTTGAAAATTTAATACTCGTTCTCTTGTTTCGCCCCTTACTATAAGGCCTGTGCCGCTCCTCCCTTGCTTCTTTTCCCCTCAATACCACAGCATAAAATCGTTTCTTCTTATTTTCCTACTCCTCCTCATCTTATTTCTTGTATTGCCAGGACGTCTACGCTGTATCTCTCGTTTTTACCTTATACGTCAGAGAATAAAAGTAACTAAACGTAAGGCTATTATTCAGTCAATAACAGTCTTCTGCATTCAGAAAGTGCAATATATGATTAAAGGCATTGAAAATTTTTTAAAAATTATTCAGCAGGTATACCACGAACTGAATTTAAAAATAACCGGGCAACAAATTGAGGAAAATTGTTACCCTTGACGTTATTGCACCTAGAATAATTATTAAAGAAAAACAAACACGAGTTGATATGTAGGAAGTTTGAGTAATTTTTCACGATTATTTTGCAATCCACGAGTGGTACGTGAGTGCATTATTTCACGAATAATTAATCGAACTGTAAAAATATTTTGTTTTATAACAATCAACTAAAACATCAAGTAGCGTTCTAAATTTATTCGCGGTAAAATTATGTACGTCAAAAATAATGGGGTAAAGTTTTTTACTAGCTGCTGAAACTGCAAATGTAGTGTTAGGTCGATATACAATGTGTTATTGAAATACGTGCAGATATTTTGCCCTGTAAAATCAGGGCCGTATTACCCATTAGGCACGATAGGCACTGACCTAAAGCAGCAATATTTTAGGGGCGGCAAGAAATTGTGCGCGTATGAAAAACGAGCGATATGAAGCAGCGCTGATAATCTGATAATCGTATAAACATTTTTGTGCAAGACTTGCTTACAATAATATCTTTTTGTCTGTTTATATTTACCTTAATCGACTTGCTGAACGGCTCGTCAAATTTGAGGCGGAAAAACGCTAAAAAATATGTTTTTTTGTAAAAAAGATAAATAAAAAAGTGGTTCAGTTTTGTGAGTTCCACTAGGGGGTTAAAATAGCTGCACGTATTTAAATAAACCTCTGTATTTTCCTTAGTTGACTGGAAATAGATCTAGAAATATGGGAAAGTAATAACACCATGTCCGACACGTCCTTAAATAATTCTATTTAAATAAAGCCTGTTGAATTCACTCAAACTATTGTGTAGAGCATGAGTGTTTATTACACTACAGGACTGTTCAAACATACTCATCAGAGTCTATTAAACAACCATATATCAACCAGGTGTTGCCAGGTAATTAAGTAGAGTTTTAATGTGTGAACCCGGGGCAGGAGTGGATTCAGACATTTTTATTATTTTCCGTTTGACTTGCACTGTTTCTTGATGCACGTGCGTTAGATTTAATTTTCTAAGTTACATAATCGTGACTGCATATTCATTACAACAAAGATTTGATTATGTCTACACCTCTGTGGTGTATAAAAAATAATGTAAAAAGGAAAGTTTTCCCATATATTCATAATTTTTCTTTCTAGTTTTACAACGCCCTGTAGGGTATGGCACCTGAAGAAGAAGACGAAGGTTTACAACAAATATGTTGTAACTTTATTACATATTTAACAGTACTAGGTAATTTGCATTTAACGAAAAATCATGTTATTAGAGGCCGCGGTGGCTAAGTGGATTGGAATTGGTTTAGCAACCGACACGGGTTCGAATCCTGAGTTTGTATATGCACGTTAGATGAAAGTTAATACATTTTAAAAAATTGTTAAGTCAAAATGTTATTGATATTCTTATGTTATAATAAACAATAAATTAAATATTGAATTTTTTGCACAATAAAAACGTTATTTTTAGGATCAGTCAGAAATCTTGATTAAAAATATTCTACAGTTCGAACCTGCTTAAGTCATTAACTTATTATTATGGGCGGAGTCCAATAGTTTCTTTACTCTTTTGTAATCTTGCGTGCTCACCTGTAATAGTTACATAAATTAAATGGGTATCTACTTAAGTATTTACTAATTTATTTACATTTTAATTTGCTTTGTGGTTTTTTATAAAAAGAGAATAAAAGTATTTAATCATGATTAATTACAAATGTTATCTTAGGCGAATTTAATTGAAAATAATTTGCACTAGAAAGTTATCTTTTGGAATACCGAGCTGGCGGTCCAATATGACAAGAGCTTCCTCGCATACATCCCAATATCACGTGCCTCTAATAATTTATACTTTCCTATACTTTCAGTATTTTAAAGATGTTGTGATTTTCGATTTCCATATTTTGACGGAAATACATGTTTTGAATTTCTAGGAAGAAGAACTAAAAAATGGTTCATAAGCAATGTGTGGTAGAAGAAGTAAAATTTAATAGTAATATTAAGAATACAAAAGTTAAAAAACCACAAGGCACCAGGAAAAATGGATTAAAAATAGAACTATTAAAATACGCAGGAGAGTAAGTCAAAATAAAGGAAGTATTAGAGGCAATATGGAATACAGAAGAGATGCCAAAAGAACGGGAAACCGGAAATAATTTGCCCAGTATATAAGAAGAGGAACAAGGTGTTTCACTACTGAATGTAATGTATAAGATATTGACGGCCATCATAGCTAACAGAATTTTTTGACAGCAATATTGATCGAAAAACAGTTTTTCGACGTAGCAGTTGTTCGAAACGCCAATTTTTCGAAAACATTTGTTCGACAGCAATGTTTTGAAAAACAATTTGTCTACACTAATTGTTCGAATAGCAATTGTTCGACAACAGTTGTTGTTCAACAGCAATTATTGCCCAAAAAACATTTTTCAAAAAGCAGTTTTTTGACGTAGGAATGATTCAAAACGAGAATTTTTCGAAAAACATTTGTTCACCAGCAATCTTCAGAAAAGAAATTTTTTGACATCATTTGTTCGAAAAACGATAACTTTTTGAAAAACTATTGCTCCACAGCAATTGTTCAAATAGCAATTATTGTTTGACAGCAATATTTCAAAAAACAATTTTTCGACGTAGCCATGGTTCGAAACGGAATTTTTTCGAAAAACAATTTGCCGGCAGCATTATTGTTCGACAGCAATTTTTCAAAAAACAGTTTTTCGACGTAGGAGTGGTTCGAAACAAGAAAATTTTTGAATAACATTTGTTCAACAACAATCTTTTGAAAAGAAATTTTTCGTCGGCAATAATTGTTCGAAAACAGTTTTGCGACGCAGCAACTATTTGAAACGTTAGCTTTTTAAAAAAGTATCTGTTCGACAGCAATGTTTCGAATAGAAATAGCTCGTCAGCAATTATTGTTCGAAAACAATTTTTTTAAAAAGGTTTTCTGACGTAGGAACGGTTCGAAGCTAGAATTTTTCGAAAAACATTTGTTGAACAGCATTCTTTAGAAAAGAAATGTTTTGACATCATTTGTTCGAAAAACAGTCTTTCGTCGTAGCAACTGTTCGAAACGATAACTTTTTAAAAAACTATTGTTCGACTGCTTTTTTTCGAAAAACAATTTGTCGACAGCAATTGTTCAAATAGCAATTATTGTATGACAGCAATTTTTCAAAAAACAATTTTTCGACGTAGCAATTGTTTAAAACGAGAATTATTAGACAGCAGGTGTTCAAAAATCTGCATTTCGCCGTAGCAATTGTTCGAAACGGCAATTTTTCAAAAAACAATTTGCCGACAGCATTATTGTTCTACAGCAATTTTTCAAAAAACAGTTTTTCGACGTAGGAGTTGTTCGAAACAAGAAAATTTTTTGAATAACATTTGTTCAACAGTTTTTCCACGCGCAGCAACTGTTTGAAACGATAACTTTTCGAAAAAGCATTTGTTCGACAGCAAGGTTTCGAATAGAAATTGTTCGACAGCAATTATTGTCTAAAAAAAAAATTGTTTTTAACAGTTTTTTGACGTAGGAATGGTTCGAAACGAGTTTTTCGAAAAACATTTGTTCAACAGCAATCTTTAGAAAAGAACATTTTCGACAGCAATTGTTTAAAAAACAGTTTTTCACGTAGCAACTGTTCGAAACGATAACTTTTGAAAAACTATTGTTCGACAACAATTTTTCGAAAAACAATTTGTCGATAGCAATTGTTAAATTAGCAATTATTGTTTGACAGCAATTTTTCTAAAACATTTTTTCGACGTAGGATTGGTTTGAAACAAGAAACTTTTTTGAATAACATTTATTCAACAGCAATCTTTTGAAAAGAAAATTTTCGCCGGCAATAAATATTCGAAAACAGTTTTTCGACGCAGCAACTGTTTGAAACGATAACTTTTCGAAAAGGCGTTTGTTCGACAGCAATGTTTCGAATAGAAATTGTTCGACAGCAATTATTGTTCGACAGAAACTTTTCAAAAAACAGTTTTTCTATGTAGGTTTGGTCGAAACGAAAATTTTTAGACAGCAATGGTTCAAAAAACTGCATTTCGGCGTAGCAATTGTTCGAAACGAAAATTTTTCGATAAACATTTGTTCGAATAGAAATTGTTCGACAGCAATTATTGTTCGACGGCAATTATTGTTCGACGGCAATTATTGTTCGACAACACTTTTAAAAAAAAAACAGTTTTTCGACATAGGAGTGGTTCGAAACACATATTTCGAATAACATTTGTTTAACAGCAATTTTTCAAAACAAAATTTTTCGTCAGCAATTGTTCTAAAACAGCTTTTCGACGTAGCAACTGTTTGAAACGACTACTTTTCGAAAAACATTATTTCGACAGCAATTTTTCGTTAGGCCTAATGAGTAAATTCTAATAGTGAATTATTATTGTTAATAATGACGTAAAAGCAGAGGCAAAGGAATTACAAATGCATTTTTTTAAACAAAACTGTCGTTTTTTAGAGTTTTGCACTAAAGATTTGAGAGTTCTAAAGTGGAAATTTAACAATATACGAATATGATATTTTATGAATCGTTTGCCTCTTCTGGATCTTTTTTCTGTGAATTTTTTTCATTGGATTATTTTTTCTAACTTTTAATACTGCTTGTATCTAACATTCAAGATGTTCATTATAACTATTTAGTTAAAAAAAATACCGCTTTTGTATTACCTTTTACATTTATATTAAAATTATTATAATAAGCAATAACAATTTGGTGTCCACATCGCAAAACCTTTTCGAAGTTTTTCTTTACAATATTTAATTTAATTATTTTTGTTTAAAAGAACGTTTCAGATGACTGCACAATCTCATAAAGTTAATATGAAAATACCTCTGGTTACGATGACGTATTTTACGGCAAATGGGCGGTAATCGTTCCATTAGCAGTAATAACACGAATTAGAGCTACACAAGGCGGTAATAGCATGTTTAGTGTTGAGCGACACGGACAGTAGCAAAGCGTCTTGTTACGAAACCACAGAACTTAGAGCTCGTTGATTACAGGTTTGGCTAAATGGAGCACCTCCCAACTTGTCATTACGTCTTAGTTTTCTGTCTGTATAATAAAGCTATGCTTGGATGCGTGTGAAAGACCGACTTCATTCTGTTGAACTAAGAGCTAATTTTAACGCAGTTGTTTCTGACAAATAGGTACTTCATTACAAAGTAATTTTTCTGTTACTATATATGTTGAGCTGCAGAAATTGTTTTCTGTAATACGTAGTAATGTACTTTAATTGTTTTTATCTAGGACTGGATAAGGGCTTATTATGGCATTCATTTGCGTTAGGTAATGATGCTCATTATCACACTAGTGAGATAATTGATTCATTACCTAACCCATTCTATTTATACAAACAAAACTGACGCCTTCTTTATAAGAAAATGGCTGGTTTCCATAGTTTTGATCGAATCTATCTCGTATTTTAAAAGTGACTTGACATTTGCAAATAAATTAATGCGAACTGTCAAATATCATTTCAAGCAAAATATTCGATTTTTAACAAATTTTGAGCATTGTTAGATAAAATTTTGTATGTCACACGTGGGATAATGCACTCGTTTCATTACATGACTCGGTCTACGACCTCGTGGTGCAACTTTCAAACTTGAGTTATAATAACGCGTTCATCCCACTAGTAACATAAATAACTATTATACCACGGAAGTACTACTTAAATTCTTTATTTGGTCTTAATAAAACGTCAACGTTGTTATTGTCTGTCGTTAAATTGCAAAGCAAATCCTCTAATAGGATTTACGTATTTTATATTTATCAGTCATCTTTAGCTAGCAGAGAACGAGACAAATTATGAAATTCGAGACAAGGATCAAAACCAGCACTTAAGTTATTATAAAAACATATTCTACATTTACTTAAGCTTCTCTTTTTCGCAGAAACAATTATTACTAATAGTTTACAGTTAAAGTATTCTTACTTTCCTATACTTCTACTGAAGTAAGGAAAGTTATGATTTCATGCAAATTTTTGAAAATCAGATTTTCACGGAAAGGCGCGTTTTGGGGGTCTAAGGAAACCGAAAAAGTTGTTTTTAGAAAATGTCTATCTGTGGGTGGGAGAGCGGGTGCGTGTGTGGGTGCGTTTTTTTTCCTATATCTCCGGAACCCCTTGCCTGATTTTCATAAGATTGGGTGTGTGTAAAAGTTTTTTAGTTGCAGGCAGTTCTTTGTAGGGTTGTTATTCGAAACCGGAACCGAAAACGGAAAAAGGACCTGTTTTTGCGTATAAATTGTTTGCTAAACACTTTTTTAAAATGTTGACTGCATATTGTTATTTAGTGCATCAAAACACAAATCAGGTGCTTTTTTTCTAAATGCTGTATCTTCAAAAGAAAGACAGCTGCAAATTTTTGAAAATTTTAAATTCAATGCCCGATTGCTCAAAAACCAAATATTGATCAATACAAATTGTCATATTATTTGATAGCCCTTAATAAGTATAATCAAGTAAACATATTTTTGAAAATATGAAAATTGTAAATATACTAACTTCTCAAAATATGACATTTTCAAAAAATTACTCCTCAAAAACTGCCCATACCAATTTTTAAAACGTTCTGAGTTGATAGAGCTTGCAATGAACTACTAATTTATTTTTTACTAATTTCCCAAATTTGACTCTGACGTCCTCTAGGAATTTTTGACAATTTCCAAATTGAATAATTATTTATGCCAAAACGCAAACCCGAATTGTTATAAACTTTAAACAGTTTGACAGTCTATTGAAAGTAGTCGGTTAAAATTAGTGAGAATTTTTTAACCATATTAGAAATTAAGAAAAGAACGGTACTTTTTAATTTTAGCTACGGCTATAAATCAGCTCTAATTAAAAAATACATTTTTCACTTTTTGCATATTTTTGATAAATCTGAAAATAAAGCTTTTACAGCGATTTTGGTCCGAAGTCCGAAGCGCATCTAATCAGCTGTAAGGCGCGGTCGGCTATCGTGCTCTCATCCTATGCGGCTAGCTGAAGTTATCATAGCACTATTCTTATAGGGTACACGATATCGTATTGTACAGGCTGCCGCAAGTTCAAATCACCGCTGGGGCGTTACTATTTTTAATTTTTTTTAGTGTTTTAATTTTGTAAGAATAATGTTATTTACTCAGTTATTAGCGCGCGAGTGTTTAAAACGTAAAAAGTATGGGAAAGTACCAGAGACATGTTTTGCCCTATTTTTTTTATCACACGTCAATGTTTTGAAAAAATGCAAGAAAATTTACAAAAGATATTTCCCCATCTGTGCAAGATAACAATTTCTTTATACTGAAAGGATTAATAATAATAACAATTGTTTATAAATACTTAATCTTTAATTCTTTATTTAACTTGGCAGCAATCAAAAATAATTTTCAGGTCTAACTAGATAAGTTATTCTGCACTGCTTATAATAGATTGATTTTATTTCAAATGTTAGGCTTCTTCCCCCCCCCCTCTCAAGCAACTTTTTAAGATTTTAATTTTAGAAAGGCGGCAATGACAGTAAGTACATTTAATTCTACTACTAATGCAGCCACAACAGTAACCGCAAATTATAGCGGCGGCGCGCAGTGAGCCTGATCGTAAAATTAGAGGACAAAAATCAATAACTCACTAAATTTTAATAAAAATTTATTGAAAGTTGGTGTTTCTAAAACATAGAGTAACATGTGGACGAAACATGTAAAAATTTAACTTAGCATATGTTAACTACATACAAAGAGAACATGCAAAGGCATAGAAATCCTAGCTCTACTGATCATAGACAGCAACACTTGTAGAGAGTTGTGCAATGCAATTGCAGCGCGTTGTGTTCACCTAACATAACGTACTACTGGGGTTAATTAATAAAAAACGAGATTTTCCATATTTGCTGCAAACTTGCAAATATCGTTTGAAATAAATAATTAGTCGATAGCTTCACGCTGGGCGTGAATGCCGCTGACCGACGCTAGTAATTTAAAGAATTGAGTGAGGCCGTGCTTTGTCGATGCTAAAACGTTCTGAAATTCTTACTATTTCTTTCCATCTGATAATTGCATTGTTTTATAAATGTACATGCAAATGTATTAAGAATAATAGACTGGCTGATTGTGCACTACCTGAAATAATTCGGCCCGATAAGCTGGGCCTCGCGTAAGCAAAACGGTGTTTTAAACGCTTGTTTGTTAATTTTCCGTCGCTTTGTTTCAGAACTATTCTGCTATTGTTGCTTTAACTGTGAAATGAAATTTACTTACATGCTGGTTAATACATTTACTCCCACTTTTTGTTTGGCGTACAATTTTTAATATTACGCGGTGGTGTTAAAAAGTAAAAATATAAAACTGTATGTAAAAGTAGCTTTTTTTTTATTGAAAATTAGAATTTGTTTTTTAGATAAAAATTATGGGTAGGCACTGCCTACTCTGACTAATAAAACGGACCGCCACTAACGCTATCGCTACCGAAGGAATTAAAATTACAAGAACCGCTCCAATGTACATTTAACTGCAAAAATAGTTCTTGAAAGCACAAAAAGTTTAATGATTTTGTGATTCTTCAACAGTGGTTGCTCAAAACACACAATGTACGTACTATTATTATTTAATCCTAGTGCTTTAAAACCGCTAAAATTATTTAATAGCTATAGACACGTAACAACTTAGCAACAACGTTCTTGTTGGACAGGTACATGCAAAAAACGTAGGTTAACTTTTAAATTCCGAGGACTGCAACTACCTTTAGCTGGGCAACTTGAACGTGCCGAATGAATTAACAGGAAATGTGCATTTCTTCAGACCTTTATCCAGATCCCTGAACTTGTACACACTTTGACGCTTTTGCTAAATGCCGTCACGTTTGATGGATTAGTTGGAAATGCTCCTGAGAATAACGCTGCGCCCCTGGGTTTGTGTGTTAAGAATGCGACTCAGTTTTCTCCTTAATAACACTGGAAAAAAATGCTAATTGGGAAGAAATGTAGAAATACTCAATTTTTATTTTATACATTTTGTTTCTAGATATTACTTTTTGATAAATACTGTATTATTTGAAATGTTCTAAAACTGGTTTAGATACTTCTACTCAGTGGCGGTCCGTCCTATTAGGCAGGGTAGGCAGTGCCTGCCCATAATTTTTCAAAATAAATCAATTTGTAACTTTCAATAAAAAAAGGACTTTTACACAGTTTTGCTTTTAACACCACCGCGTAACATTAAAAATTAGGCGTCAAATAAATAGACCGTTGCTTTTAAACACAGTTTCGCATACGCGTAGACCGAGCTTATCGGGCCGATTGATTTCAGCTACGACACAATCAAGCAATCTATTATTCTTAATACTTTTGCATAAACATTGATACAAATAATACAATGATCAGATGGACAGAAGCAAGGAAATAGTCGAAATTTTTGAACGGAATAAATAAGCACAGCAAAAGGCACGGCCTCTGTAGTATTTTACTTGCGCCGGTCGTCGGCGTTAGTTGCAGCGTGCAGCTATTGTGTGTTTATTGATTCCATACGTAGTTTGCAACTTTGACAAAGTGAAATTTAATCGGGATTTTATGCGTAGATTAATTCATTCAACAACAGGTCTTGGTAAATTGGAGTTAAATAAATAATTTTTGCCATTGCCTACCCAAATTTTGAACATACGGAACGCCACTGCTTCCACTATTACTTTGAACAAGTTTTCCCTTTTATATGAGCAATCAGTCGGCATCTACGCGCTGTCGTAAATGTTATTTCTACATACAGAGTGGCTAGGAAAACCCCGGCCACTTTTCTTGCGGCGGTCAAGAGATGGCGCTTTAGTAAAGAAAAATTAAATTAAAATACTGGCGACATCGCAGAATCCAAGACGTTTTAGTTATTAAATACGCCCCATATTAAATCAAAACAACTAAAACGTCTTGGATTCTGCGTTGTTGCCAGTATTTTAATTTAATTTTTCTTTACTAAAGCGCCATCTCTTGACCGCCGCAAGAAAAGTGGCCGGGGTATTCCTAGCCACCCTGTAGAATTATTGATAAATTAAATTTTGATAGTAAGACGAAGTTTTTTGCATTTACAACATTTTTTGCTCATCTCTGTATATAACAATTGTCAAACAGATAGCACTACAGCTTTAGCGAAATCTGACCTTTATAATTTCGTTTCAAGACTTTTTTGAACGTATGTATTGAATTTTCTCCGATTACATTTGGCGAATAAGTTTAAGACAGCTTCAAGTTAAACACCTCGTATTATGAATTGGCACAATGGTATAGAAATTAAGAAATGCTGCACAATATACTTCACACCGTGCCACCGGAAACCTGAGCAATACAAAAGATGGAGCTTACAATAGACCTCCATTCGCTACTCCTAGGATTTACCTTTCAAGTGCCAAAATCCGTTTGATATATGAACGGTTCATTTGTCTGAATAATGGATGGAAGTTCATTCATGTATAGTTCTATCTCTTTTCTATTTTGTCTTCGTTTACTTCTTAAAATTGTTTTACGTTTTGTCTGTAATAAATCCAAATATTATAAGTACCTAGTATTGAGGATGCTAAATTTTATTGTATTGTGTTACAGATTTCGCCTTAAGTTTACAGCATATTACAGACTTAGTCCGTATTAGACTTGTAATAATAATAAATTCGCCGAAGGAAAGAAACCAAGAACTATCACACGTAAAGATAAAAAACTGATAACAGAAACAAACAAAGTTAGGGAAACATGAAAGGAATTTAAAGAAAAAAATGGGCGAAACAGGTCGCTGGTACGTTTCCATACTTTTTACGTTTTAAATATTCTCGCGGCAAGAAGTGGACGGAAATTTGCATCTAATCTAGCCGGTACAAGCCCGCTGCAGACTCAAGACGTTGGTTACTTACGAACTGCGCGCTCTCCTAGGACGCGACGTGAAAGGCGCTGAGATGGTTAATGCGCTTACGAAAATAGCAATAACAACCTTATTTATAGAGTTATCAAAAATATGCAAAAAATGAAAAATATTTATTTTTGCTAGAGCTAATTGATAGGCGTAGTTAAAATCACATAACTGCCGGAAAACACGTTGTTGATATTAAAAGTATCGTGTTTTTTTAATTTTTAAAATAGTTAAACATTCTCGCTAATCGTAATAAAAACCTTCAAACTGATAAAAGTTTATAACTATCTGCATTGGCGTTTGGGAATAAAAGTTAATCAACTTTCAAAATTTTCAAAAATACCTAGAGGGCGTCAGAATTAAATTTGGGAAATTAGTAAAAAACTAATTTTGTAGTTCATTGCAAGCTCTATCGACTTGAAGAGTTTAAAAAAAATAGTGAGGGCAGTTTTTGAGGAATTTTGTTTGAAAATGTTCAAAATTTTGAACCGCTGGTATATATACAATTTGCATTTTTCCAAAAATATTTTTATATTACTTTATTATACTTATTAATGGCTATCAAATAATATAATAATTTGTATGGATTGGATATTTTGGTTTTGTATAATCGTGCAATAAAGTTAATATTTTCGAAAGGTCGTAGCGGCCTTCATTTTGAAGATACAGCATTTAAAAAGAAAAAGCATTTGAATTGTCTTTAGATGCACTATAACGCTATGTATTCAAAATTTCTAAAAAAAATGTATTGGAAAAAATATATACCAAAAAAACTGGTCTAATTTTCGTTTCCGGTTCCGGTTCCGATTAACAACCTTACAAAGAACTAGCTGCAACTAAAAAAAATCCACACGCCAAATTTTATTGAAATCGGTCAAGGGGTTTCGGAGATATAGAAAAACGAACGCACCCACCCACAGACAGATATTTGTTAAAAACCACTTTTTTGAGTTCCTTAGACCCCAAAACGCGTATTTCCGTTAAAATCTAAAATTCGAATATTTGCATGAAATCATAACTTTCCTTTCTTCAGTAGAAGTATGGGAAAGTGCAAACGGGTAAAAAATAAACAAAATTAATGGGAGGTTTATAAACTTTTTGTCTACTCATCCACTAGATGTCAGCAGGTTCTAATTCGGTTGCGTTTATTAAGTTTTGAACGTTATTGTTAAAATATGTAATAACTAATAATTAATGTAAATTGTAACAACAATATTGTTTTCTAACTTTTGAAATAATAAAAGAAAATTTCATAATGTAGAATTGATTTGGAGTGCCATAGAAAATAAATAAATTGGAGATGGCGTTAAACTACTAGAAAATGTATCGCTTTGC
Source organism: Ctenicera cuprea (assembly GCA_958336395.1). Classification (NCBI taxonomy): domain Eukaryota; kingdom Metazoa; phylum Arthropoda; class Insecta; order Coleoptera; family Elateridae; genus Ctenicera; species Ctenicera cuprea. The sequence goes on from OY284493.1 coordinate 8,023,332, forward strand.
TACTCAACAAGCTGTGTGGTTTCTTTATCACGGTGCGGTGCAATCTGATATTTTGGTAGCCAAAATTCCTAAACAATGCATTGATTAGCGGATCAACTGAGTCTATTGCATGGCCGCGTCGTTCGCCGGACTTGAAGCATATTACAATGATTCAATAGATAGTAGCACGTAATATCAGGAACACATGCTGCTGCTCTCTAGTAGCTAATAGGTTAAGTCAAATTTTCGATGAAACAATGCAGATCTAGAAACAGTAGAAGCAGGACATTAAAAAATCAAGAAAACCCATATATAAAAATCTATCGGGCAATCTCCACGGAACTTTCCTCGCATTTACTGAAGTTTCAGAAAATTTTAAGAAGTTTAAAACGTTTTTTACATTTTTTACAATTTTATAAAAATTCAGAAAATTCTTTAAAAGTTTTTAATAATTTTCAGATTTAATATTTTATACCGGATTGTTTTTGATAAATTTAACAATTATGCCTTTTTTTAATTGTTTGAAAATTCAGAATGTTTGTAAATATTGAAAACTATTGAAAACAACAAATTTTTGAAAATTTAATATGTTGAAACGTTTAAACGTTTTTAATTTTTGAGTTTTCAAAAGTGTTTGAAAATTATAGGCATTCTTAAAAATATTAAATATTTTAAAGAAGTATTTAATAAAAAATTAAGATTTCCTAAACAATAATTATCCGCAATGTTGGACTAGTCAAATAGGTTTATTGCATGGCCGCGTCGTTCGCCGGACTTGAAGCCGTTGGATTAATATTATGATGATTCAGTAGATGGCAGCACGTAATATCAGTTACTGATGGATCTCATCAGTCAACACGTTTGATCTTGCTGCTCTCTAGTAGAATATATTTTAAAACAAACTCTCCATGAAATAATACAGATCACGAAAAAGAAGCAGAACAAAAGAAATCAAGAAAATTAGGGTACTAAAAAGCTGTCGTGCAACCGCAGCAGAACCTTTCTCGTATTTATTAAAATTTTGTAACTTTTCGGAGATGAATCCGAAAGAAGAAATGCCTAATTTTTGGCCAAATTTATGAATATTTGGAAAAAAGTCAAATTATATCGAAAAGGGTAACATTTAGGTATAGGACATACCTTACAAAAATGAAAGGTAATTAAGATCTGCAACTGATAATGTAAAAAAATACAGGGTGTTCTATTTGAAAAAACAAGTTTTAACGCCCTCACTTTCGTCAAGTTCACCCGTCTGTCACAAACAGCGTATTCGATATTTTGAGCTAGTTCTGTAACAAGAGGTAGGGCATACTTTGACAACTACTCACATGAATTTGTTTTGCTCCATTTCCTAACCGCAGGTCACAATGATTTTTTGATGGAAACTCTGCAAAATCAGTAAATCTCAAAAAAAGTTAAATATCTTGGCAACCGTGCAGTCAAATTCCAAAAACAAAATATGGTCTTGTGGCAATTTTGATGGTGCATTCGAATATGCAGTTGAATATAGGGTGTCCCATTTAAAAAATTGATCAATAATCTAAGACGCAAAATTAAAAAAATTGATCAATAATCTGTGACGCAAAATTGAAACACCCTATAGAAGTGAAAATAATTTTGAATGATAGATACTATGACACCCTAAAACTTTTGTGTTTGAAAAATTATCGTATCTCTAACGGTTCACCCAATATCGAAGGAGAACGCACTATTGACTCACCCAGTATTTACAAAATTTCCGAAATTTTGAAAATTTGAAGGTATTGAAAAATTAAAAAAAGTATAAATTTTGAAGCATTTTGAAATTTTTATTTTTTTTGATTTTTATGCATATTTTGTAAAAAATAATGTATATGCGCTGAGAATTTTGTTGACCACTGTTCTGATCTGTTCTTAGCTGCTGTGAATTAACTAAAAAGGGTTTTCGTCCACACAGGTGGGAGAATGTAATAAATTGTATTTTTCACTAAATACACTACTCAAAATGAATATAGAGACACTTATAAAAAATTGAATATTTTTGCTTAAGTAACACTGAATTTGGTAAAAAGTGTCTTCGACTTTTTGAAAAGGATTATTCTTTAAGATGCGAAGACTTCAGCCTTGTTGAATAAGCTTCTAAGAAGAAAAATGTTAAAAATTGAAATTGAGAATCATTTAATTAATAAACTTTTAAACAATCAACAATAAAAAAACAACAAATTTAAAAAACTAACAATGGGTGTGGCCTCCTCTGGCCCGGATGACTTCAGCGCAACGACGGGGCACACTTTCAATTAAATTTGAAATTGTTTGTTGAGGATGTTGCTCCCATTCTTGAGTAAGAATTTCCTCAACCTCATCTAAATTTTCAATAGGCTGACGATCCAGCAATCTTCTTCCCAATACGTCGCATAGGTGTTCGATGGGGTTAAGGTCTGCACTATTAGCCGGCCAGTCCATTACTGTGATATTGTGGTCATGAAAAAAATTTGTAACTATCCTAGCCACATGTGGCCTGGCATTATCTTGCTGATAGATAAAGCCAGGTCCCATTTCTTCAGCAAACAGAATCACATGTGGTTCTAAAATGTCCCTGATGTAAGGCCCCGCCGTGATAAAACCTTCCCGAAGAACCACTAGCTCGGTGCGCTCATTCAAAGATATGCCGCCCCATACCATAATGGAGCCTCCACCAAAACGGACAGTTTCTAGAACAGTGGAGTCTAAATAGCGTTCACCTTGGCGTCTCCACACACGCATTCGTCCATCGTTATGGTCTACGCAAAACCTGGACTCGTCCGTGAACATTACATTGCTCCATTGTTCTCTAGTTCAGTTACGATGTTCTTGTGCAAAGTTTAGCCGGGCTCGCCTGTGTGCTGGTGTTAACCGAGCGACTTTAACTGCTCTCCTTGCACGTAACTGAATCTCGTGAAGTCTATTCCAAACTGTTTGGTCCGAAATTCTGGTTCGACTAGTGGCAACCAGTCGATTTTGTAGAGATCGGGCGGTAATTCTACGTTCTCTAACGGCCCAAAACCTCGATAGACGGTCTTCGCGAGGAGTAGTGGCTCTTTGTCTATGAAGGTAAGGACGTCTTCTTACGATACCATGATTTACATATCTGTTCCATTCCCTAGCTATAGCAGAATGACTCACATTTAACATTTGAGCAACGCGTCGTCTTGGAGTATCCTTTTTCAATTAATGTCACCGCTCTAACTATCTGATTTTCATTCAGATATACTCTTGGTTGTCTTCTTCTCCCTAACATCCACATTCATGTTTCCACCAACAAATTACACTGCGAAACGGTAAAATCAACTGAAAAATTTTTTTTGTTCAATTTAAACTTAAGCGTATTTTTTGTTGTTTACTTTGTTTTGTAAAATCTCCAAGGAAACAAGTGCCTACTTTTTTACAGGTAAAATGTAAAGGTATATTCATATTATCTGCCAAGTTATAGATTGTTTCGTTGAGATTTACAAAAAATACAAACTAATAAAAAGGTGTCTCTATATTCATTTTGAGTAGTGTATGTTGCAATTGGCAGATCATATACATTTGTAAATGAATATATTTTTTTGTGCTTATGTCGTTGTTCTCGTTTGAGTTTGTTCAGTATTAGGCGATTTAACTTAATTTACGTGCTTTTTTGGTAATTCCCAACACACTTACTACGATGAAAATTAATATACCTAAACCCTAAAACCACACTAAAACTAAACACACTTTGTGATTAATTTATTAAATTCTAGTAGGTAGATGTTCGAAACTTGACGTTTCAAAACAAAGTTTGTTATTTTAATTAATATTTGAAAATGGCTAATAATTTTACATCCGAAATTGTATCTTTGGAAAATTTCTCTAGGGGTGACCATCAAGAGATTATAGAATCCAAGAATCTCAATTATCCTACAGAAATCTGCGAATCGGAAGATGAAGACTCAACGGTTTATGAAAAGCATGTCGTTAATCATCAAACAAATCTAGAAGAGAGATTGAAAAACTTACAAACTACAATGGCTGTATTGAGAAAGCAGCTTTCCGAAGAAAGATGCATGTGGAAGAAGCAACTCGAGGAAGCAATGCAGGATTCAGCTGCCCGTGAACATCGGCCAGACAATTTGGGAGCGGATGATGTCTCTGTATCTGACATAACTAAAGAAACTGAATTAACCGCAGATATTCCGTTTCATATGGCAAATTTACCCAAACCGGAATACGAGGGATTGTTGAATGGTTATCAGAAAAATGTGATAAAAACGCTTGCAGATAAAAGGGCAAATCTACGACGTCAGATTTCAATAAACAACTACAAACGTCGTTTACTCGAAGTCGAAAACATGTGTAATTTAGAACTGCTAAGAGTAAAACAAAGCGTTCAATTTTTACAACCACTGCAAATGATGGCATCGGAATGGAACTCACGCAACACATTTGAAAATAATTTTGCCAATGATGAAATGCCCAGTATTGAAACGCAAGAAACATCCACCAAAGATTATTTCCATATCACAAATTCAGAAGAAATGTTATCTATGGAAGCTTCAGCTAATCGGTTTTACAGTGAATCGAACCCACTACTTACCAAATCACAGTATTGTAGTCTACAATCACCCCCATTAAAATCAACTTCGGCGATTTGGCAAGTTGGAGAAGACTCTACCATGTGGTTTTAATGTGTGTTTAGTCTACCAAGAATAATAAACTTTTTTTATGTTAATATTGTGGAAATGTATATTTTTGTAAAATTTGTGTAAATAATATTAGCGGCCCTTTTAAAGGGTATCAAATTTTTGTTTAATATGTGTAGGCTAGGTGCATATTGCAAGGTAAATCAAATGGTTGTGTCACTGATGACATAAGACAAATTTTACCAAGAAAAAATATTAGAAATTTCACCATATTTTTCCTTCTTACATTAACATTACGGGAAGGCTTACTCGCATTCTTTTTTAAAGATAATAGCCCAGTTTGTAGAGCATCATCACAATCAACTGTCTTGCCATCAATGACACCACAGGACAATGAACACAACTCAGGTAAGCTTCTGGTAAAAGGATGGTATTGTTAAAACCAGTCTAAGAAGATCTAACGATCAGCTCGATTGCGTTCCTGCCTTGAACACTCGTAACACCACCAAAGTCTTCCATAGCATCAACAGTTTCTTGATGAAGCTGGTATACTATGTACCGACTTTTGCAATAGCTGATGGTAATATCGTTGTAACGGTACTGTTTTTTAACCTGATGTTGAATTTAGGTTTGTAATGCACCTCAGCTAGCTCAGTCTCACAACTTCAGGGCAATTCAGGTAACAGGGTATGGGGTCACTTTCCTATCCCGTAAACTTCTCGCTCTCTATTAATTCTCATGAAATAAACTCGCTAAATGTACTTTAACAAGAATTTTATTGCTAAACATTTAAATTTAAGAAACACACAGTTAACTCTACCGGTCCTACCTAGCTAACTATTTTAGATACAAAATAAGACAACAGTATATACAATCTTAATACTAACTTATATTCTACTTAGCTTTTGCTGGTTGTAGAGGACAAACCAGCGGCGTTGCAGTGCAGCTAGCGGTGGTACTTCCACCGTGGATCGCTGAGAGTGGCGAGAAGGAATCAAGTCGCTACGCTGGCTGTATGGTGGATTCCAGATCTTCCAAACGAGTTGACTAACCTTCTGCCTTGATTCCCTTTTCTTGGGGTGTTGGATCTCGCGGCGTAGTTTTAACGCATTAAAATGACTTTTACCGCACTGCGTAGAGCTAATGCCCACAAATTTTCCTTCACTAAAAACAACGCTTTTTAAATCTTAATTTTCACCACCACAAACTGTGGTGGTCCGCTTGGTCTTCAATCTTCGACCGCTTGCGGTCATCTCTCATCTACCCCCACGTTCTTTCCAACTCTCTCACGCCTTGCTTGGCGTCCTGAGAGTACCGTTAGGTCACTTGGCCACTCTAGCGTCTACCTACGTGACCGGAACAAAGAATCGACCCCGGCGATCGGGCGTCAACCCCAGCCATTCGACCAACACTTTTAGACAAATCCTTTTCTACAATGCTACAAGCTATAGCAAAAGGAATTTACGTTCCACTGCTGGGCTCCGGCACTCTTCTCTGCCACGTACTCTTCTCAGCGCTAAGGTGGAGTACGGGGGACCTACAGTTTAACGTCGAACGCGAACGACTAAGTACCAGAGAAGGTTTTTTAGGCATTAAGACCTCACGGCTGCCACGCCGCATTGGGGAATGTGAGTGGCCGGTTGCGGCCTAGATTTTTATTGCTGCATGGAATCGGCGGGGAATCGAACCCTAGACTTTTAGCGTTAGAGACTGAGCGCCCAACCTCTGAGCTACTGCCACTTCTAAGATGGTAATATACTGCGCCCATATATTAATTCTACACAGATCTTCATGGAACGCATAAAAACTTGCTAGATCTGACTAAATTCCTACTTGTTAGACCTTCGAATAGTAAAAAACCCTTGTTTAAAAATGTGGGGTTCTCTACTTGATTCATTTTTCTTTTCAATTGTAACTTTATTTGAAGATAACATGGGCTGATTTCTTTGAGGCTTTCGCAGTTTCTCGAACTGTCAATATTACAATTTACTTTCAATTTAGACCGCGTTGTCATTTGGGAACTACACCCAGCATAATCAAGTAATGACCGACCTGTAGCTTGTCTGCCTTTACAAGCATTTTCTCTAGAAGTTTGAGCAATATTTGTTTGTAGGCTCTGCCTGCCTAAACAGGGCCGTGTACTTAGATTATTTAAACCGTGGAGCAGACAAGGGTTTGATCTTAATATATTTTTTTTGCCAGGACAAGAATACTAAATCGGCTTATGCCTGTTAGCTGTTTGTGAACCCATACAAACTAACGTTTCGCAAGACATTGCAGCTTGCATCTTCAGAATGAATAAAAACACTGAATTCAAATCCGGGAAGCGGAGACATTTAAACCCCTTTGAGCCAGTTGGGCAGAACAGCGGAGTTCTGGTTGGCTGTCACCGTTGGGCAAAGACGGATCCGGCGGTGAGTGATCGTGAGATCGATAATGCTTACGAGTTTTTAGAGGATAAACCACTGGAGTCCAAGCTACTGAGTCTAAAACCATTTTTCTGTTTATGTTGCTAGGTTGTTTTTCAATTTCAATTGCTTCACGTATGATCTAAGCCGAAAGTAAACAGTAACATTGACATGGGCTGATTTGGTATAATTGACATGCCAACAGAGCACGCAAGCAACCTTACCTTTTTGCTCTAGTAACAAACATGCGAATTGTGGCTACCATATTCATATACTGCACCCACAGCCTTTTAGTTCGTCCAACTTCTGTTTTCTTCTGTAGAAGAGATGCTATTGCCACAACAGGCTTAGAATCGATAACAATATGCAGATTTGCTAATTTGCTCAACAAGGAAATGTAAGATAAGCGTGAACTGCTCTTGAATAGGTTTTGCCATTTAACATATGCGGTACACTATTCTTGGCGTAAACTGTTTCCCACAAACTTTCTATGTTACGTTCTTCACTTCACTTCTCAGATAGCCACTATGGAAGACAAAAGATAAAAGTGGGTGGAATCCTCTAAGGCAAACAACCACATACGACAGCTAGCTCTCGGGTCCAGCCACAAGAATCATGTCAGCAGCTTTTGCAAGAGGGCCTTAAAAAAGTAACAATTACATGTAGCTGACCACGGATAATTCGGGAAGTGTAAATTTTTGAAATTGCTGGGATCTAGATTTATGAATGGAAGAGGCGGTACTGATGACACTTCATAGACATACTTGTTATTGCTCGTTCCATGAAGCCATTCCAGTTAGAATGTGAAACAATATTAAAGCAAGTTGCTGACATCCACATGGCTCGACTAAAGAAGATCTTTTTTAAAAACCCGAATCAACAACCGGGCTGTCTCAGGCAAAAGGAAGGTTTCCTTACCACCAAACCCGAAGAGACAGCACAAGTTTTGTGCACACACCTTCCTAAACTAAAACTATGAGAATGTACTAGACCCGCGTGCTTTAAAAAAAGAGCATGGAGTGTGCCTTGGATGCCACATTTTTTGCCCATCCCCCGTAGTATAGCATTTATACTTTACCGGACAAAGCAGTGACACCTTAGGTACATTCAACGCTCTTTTTACTGGAAACAAGGGCAACTAATGAAGGGGACAACTGACAAGCAACTAATAAGTTTGACAAGGAAGTAGATGATGGGTGAACCAGGCGAGGATTCAAGTATCTATAGGTGCTTTTATGTTTAAATTAAAAAATTCAATACGCATCAGTTTTAAATTTGCTAAAATTATATGTGGGTACGTGAATCCTCACTTGGTTTGTCCATTTTCCCCATTTCTTAGCGCACTCATGTTTCCAGCAAACTAGTGACAATTTGTATAAAGAAATATATACAGAGCGATCAAATAAAAACTTAATCGCAGTCGCCTTTGAAACAAACACGTTATGTCGATGATTAATATGCAATTCGTGGAGCTATTATCATAGTTGCGCGCCTTATTATTTTACTGCAATTGCTTGTTTAACATTTTCAACTATTAGCAAGTGAGCGTGGTAAATTATTTTTAATATTTATTTTTTTAATTTTACAAACGTGCTTGATAAATGTCACTTGTAAACAGTGACCCATTTAACACACATAATGGAAGAAATATTAGACGATTGTTTGGTTCAGCGGTAAAGGCGAGGGTGATCTCATTGAAATCCCGTGACAGATCTGCTGTTTTTTTAATTTTTTAAATTTATTTTTTGACGTTTTTTCCTGCTATCTTATCTTGGCCTGTGTCTATAATTTATTTAAACTTTTATCTTGTATTTATTAAAACAAATAATTTTTAATTTAAATTAAAAAAGGTTTTATGTTGTTTTGTTAAAAGGATTTTAAAAACATAAGAAAATAAACATAGTTTAGAAAATTAAGTAAATTAACGTATGTAAAAGTGAAAACGTTGTTGCGCCATTGTTTTGTACACGCAGCTGTGTTTGTTTGTGTTACCTTTTTTTAAATTAAAATTAACTATTAATTTATACAAAATAAATAGAAAATAAAAGTTAAAATAAATTATAGACATGAGCCAAGATAAGTTAGCAGTAAAAAATATCAAAAAATAATTTAAAAAAATGGGGAAAAACAGGTCTATCACGGGATTTGAACTGGGGTCACCAGATTACAAGCCCTCGCTTTTACCGCTAAACCAAACAACCGTCTAATATTTTTTCTATTATGTGTGTCAAATAGGTAACCGTTTACAACTGACATTTATCATGCACGTTTGTAAATAAAAGTAATAACTATTAAAAAAATACCATGTCAGCTTGCTAATTGTTAACAATGTTAAATATGAACAATTGCGGTAAAATAATAAACCGCGCAACTATGATAATAGCTCCACGATTTGCAAACTAATCATCGACATGACGTGTTGGTTTGATAGACGACTGCTATTAAGTTATTTTATTTGATCGCTCTGTATATACTTTAGTTTTAGATACTAAATCTAAAAAAGCGAAAACTAAAAATTTTTATTTTTTCAGCCTGTACTGAAAATTAGGCAAAAATTGTAGGATTTAAATGTAGATCATAGTAGTACTTGAGATGCTGAATAATTCTTCTCGTTTAACCCAATCTTTATCTCTTACCGTTTACGAGATCCTCATGCATACGCCCTTTATTTGGACACCCTGTATTGCCCCAGGGTTGGGCAAAAGTATGGAGCAATGCAAATATCTTTAATACGGCAACCGCGATTTTGAAACAATTTTTACTTTATATCACTGAGCTCGCAAAAAAGAGTTCTATCGATATATCAAAAAATATACAGGATGTTCCATTTGAAATAAAAAAAGTTGATATTACTTTCGGCTAAACCAGAAGTTTTTTTGAACCGCCAATACTTTCATTGCATCTGCTGTATATTGGAACCTTTATGTAGAAAATTTTGTTTGTACTTCTGCCCAACCCTGTATATATAATATTACTTCTGTGTTCGTTTTAAATGTTTGTTAGATTTGATAATATTCGGTAGTATGAACAAGTTAGAAGCAAATTTTTCAACAGTTCTATGTTCATATAATAAATTCAGGGCTTTAAGTTATATTTGCTGTCTTTATAGAGAAAGTGATTAAGAACACGTTCTACAAACAGAAAATAAACTAAAGCGTGAGTGTAATATCTTTTACATCTGAAACGTACAAATACACCGCTGATTTGAAATGTTTTATTTTGTACTCTCATGTAGAAAAGTTGCGGTAAGACAAGTTCTAGGTAGTCGATTAATAACGACAATACACAGCGGGGCGTCTAGGCCCACTGAGTTGGAATCGCCTCACCCCTTCAGCTATTATATAAACTACCCAAACAATGTCGTTATGTCCACAACGACAACATACCTAAATATATCAATAGAAAATAGCGGCTGTCACAAGGCATAAATCCTAAATTTGAAAAAGTTGTAAGTGATTTAAACTTATTCGTCCTTAGTTTCCGTGTATTTCTTAACTACTCCGCGGTAAATACAAATCTCTAATGAAAAAGGAAGGAGAGCGTTGATGTAGTTCTGAATCTTCTAAAAGCAACGCGGTTCATATTTTAACTTTGTCATATTGGTTATCTTGTTACCCATCTGTGCCTCATGCTTTATCTAAACGGTAGATTAACAGAAAGCGAGTAAAAAACAGCCCTTGTAAAAAATTCCCTTGTCGTCCTTTTGTCTTTTTCGGTAGTTCTGTTCGTGCGAGGCCCTTTTCTCAACGCGGATATTTAAAAGCCACTTTGCGGAAATGAAATATTTTATTGTTTCAACCCATATAGCACTTTGATAACAATAAACTGTCTTAATTAATTATGGTAATAAAACAAAAACGAACCGCGCCATCAAAGAAGCACCTTAATAATCGTAAATTATTACAATCAGTTGATTGTTTTCCTTGGAAAGCAATAAAAATTTAGCGGTAGTCAATCAAGCAGGTGCAATAATTATGGCGGTCTCCAAATTACTATCGTTGGTACCAAAAAATTTATAATCGGCGTAAAAGCAGACCCAGTCTAGTTGTCATAAAATTTATAATCATGTATAAACTTGCAGGTCACCGTAACTTTTTAAGAGGATGTATAACAGGTTATAATTTGTTTCTCTTTATATTCTAATTGAATATGACAGCTGTGAGATAATATATCTGTTCTTAAATTTAGAGCCTGTTTTATTGTAATTAATTGAATTAATTTATTTTATCTTTATATCTTCTACCATGCAAGGTCAAGTTTGAAATCGCTAAAGTTCAGCTTCTTTCATGTGGTAGTTGCTACTTTGAAAAACAAATACAATAAATAATATGCATAACATCGTAGTAGTTGGAATAACTTAACCGAAATAGATGAACTAATGAATCACATCATCTTTTCGTTCATTGGCTAGATATCGGAATGAAGTGTCTTAATTGTTTTAACTGGTGATTTAGATGTTGTAGTATGGTACCGTTTTAGGGCGGAAAAACATTTTTTATATTCCGACGAAAAAAGAAATGTGTGCCGAGCTAAGTGAAACTTCTTCACGTGTTCTTACTGAAAGCGTTTTTTCCCGTTAAACCGTAAGATACGAGGAACGTTCGAAATGTACATGGTCTAACAAAGAAAACTCAAGTTTTTTGGTCAAAAAATCATTTTATTTTACAATATAATCTCCTGCTCGCTCAACTCACTTATTCCAACGATGCTCCAAAGCAGCAATGTCGTCTTTGTAGGTCGATAAACCCAAGTCTTCAAAATAGCTATTTACAGCAGCGATTACCTCGGAATTAGATGAAAATCGTTAACCGCCGAGCCTATTTTTCAGGTTTGGAAATAGATAAAAATCGCTGGGAGCCAAATCTGGCGAATAGGGCGAATGAGGCACTAATTCGAATCCCAATTCATGAATTTTGCCTATGGCGGTTACGAACGTGTGTACACCGTGCGTTATCTTGATGGAAAATCACTTTCTTTTTTGTCAAATGAGGCCGTTTTTCTTTGATTTATTCACTCAATTGCTGCAACAAATTGGCATAATACTCGCCATTTTTTCCCTTTTCCAAGTAGTCGACGAAGATAATTCCATGAGAATCCCAAAATACAGTTGCCATAACCTTTCCTGCAGACAAAACCGTTTTTGCCTTCTTTGGTGGCGGAAAACCTTTGTGTTTCCATCGTTGGAACTGTTCGGTGGTTTCAGGAATGTAATGGTGATCTCAGGTTTCATCGACGGTTATAAAACGGCGCAAAAAGTCCTTGGGATTGGGGCGAAAACGTTCCATCAGGTCGCGAGAAACAATCAAACGGTTCAGTTTTTGCTCCGGTGTAGGCAAACGCGGCACCCAATGCGCGCAGTATTTTTCATTTCCAATTCTACAGTTTGAATTCTGTGCACATTGTCATTTGAGATGCCCACTATGTCTGCTGTGTCGCGCACTTTTACTCGACGGTCATCCAATACGATACGGAAGACTTTTGCAATCATATCCTGGATAGTAGCCGTTTTTGGGCGTCCACTGCGGGGTTCGTCCTTTGTGCTCACACAACCACGCTTAAACTCGGAAACCCAGTTTTTAACCATTGAAAACGAAAGAGCGGACTTAAAAAATGTCGAATCCAACTCTGCTTTGATTTCGGTTGCTGTTAAGCCTTTCAAATGAAAGTACTTTATCACTGCTCGAAACTCAGTTTTTTTTTTATTATTTACGAAATCACTCGAGACGGTCACTTTGGCGTACTGTCAAACACAAACTAATTGACAGATCGCTCTATACTGTCATATTTAACCTAAGAAAGGATGGTTCTGAAAATTCCGCCGAATTAGCGCCATCTATGTGTTAGGCCACGTACATTTCGTACGATCCTCGTATTTATTGGCTCTTAACTGCAAAGACGGCACCTGCACTAGCAAAAATTGCACTTGTGTTAAAGAAGATGTAAAATTTTACAGGGAATGTAGACGAAAATGATATATTGGGAGAAAACTTTAAATTTTAATTTCTTTGTTAGGATCTTGTCCATTTGTAGTTCTCAACTTAAAATTATTTTATTTTGTAACATTTTTAGTATTTTTTACAGCTGAATGTTTAATGCAATATTAAATAATTGCTTTTCTACACGATCACGTTTCTTAAACAAATATTCGCATTAGGTGAATGATTTCATAACATTATACGTACCATTCTTACTCTTCCAATGGCCAGCAAACTGTGTTAGTACATCCTTCTTACACCCATCCTTTGAGTTTTCAAAATATGGACAAACTCAACTGTAAGTGTTCTAGCGAGGTTAGTGTGGAAACACGACTATACATTGTACGAGGCGAGGGTGGCGGAAAAGAGTGCCGCGAAAAAAAATGCCGCGGAGAAAAGTGCCTGGAACAAAATGCCAACTGAAAAAAGTGCCGCGGAAAAAAGTTCCGCGGAAAACAGTGCCGTGTAGGTGTAAATTTTACATTTGCACTTACAAAATTAAATAATATAAACAATATAGATACCGTTATACTTAATAATTTATTTTAAACAGTTAAACGAATTGATACTAAATACTAACAAAAGAATCATCACTACATCATTTGATCCAGTATTTTTACACCACATACGTAAGTGGTACGTACATGAGAATTGGAGAAAATGCCGGAAATGGTGTTTTCAGGTTACGTAATAACCCTTTTATGTTTCCACCACGTCTATGGAACGTGCAAAAAGCAACAATAAATAAGAAAGATCGCACGAATAACCAGGCGGAAGACTGAAATAACAGATAATGGAATTAGGTTAGGTCAGGCACCTACACGACACTTTTTTCCGGCGCCACTTTTTTCTACCACACTTTTCTCCGCGGCACTTCTTTCCGTCGGCACGTTTTTCCAGGCACTTTTTACTGCGGCACTTTTTTCCGCGGTATTTTTTTCCTAGATTCACGAGGCGAAATGGTCGGTTGAAATGGTTGGTTAAATAACCAACCATGGCGGACAAACTGCCCCACAAAAAATTGTCAATAACTCAAAAACAGCCATGGTTTTGTTATATTGACCCTTTTATATTCAGAATCAAAAGGGCTATCCGATTCTGTAAGAAAATTAATTTGGACATTTAAGGAACTTCTTGATTTTTCAGTGGCAGCCATCTTGAGAATGGAAAATCAATTTTTTTTCATTATTCTTTTTAGGGAGGAGCTTTACAAACTAGATTTGAGAGCTATACGTCTATTTGTGTCTATGGACACTTTTATAGAGAAATTTTTGAAATAGTCGTGCTCAAAACATACTATTACGAAAGTGTTTTTCATTTATTCGCTTTTTAATTTTCAACTGCTCAAAGTGGCAGTAGGTAGTATTGGTTGTTTTTGTATAAAAAATAGTTCTTTTCCGCTTTCGGCCAGAATGAGGACAGACGCTGTTTATAATCAACATTTGCTGATTCAAAATTGATAAATAACCTTCAATAAGTTTTTATTTATATTATTACATATTAAATGTTAGGGATGATTTTCAGGCTATTTTAAGAGAAAGTTTCCTGCAGAGTTACAGCCTCTCGAAAATAAAACAGTTTGACCACGTGTTAATTAATAAACCGGTGAGCCCTACCGGTTATCAGTCAGGTGTTAGTTATAACGTAGCTCAGTTTTACTGCGGGTATTTTCCGTTGCACGCCGCTTTGTGGAGTAATGTAAATGTGCGTTTTTTATATTTTCACTGTTGTAGAGCTACACCATGGTGTATAAAAATTTTGGACATGGAAAAAATGAAAGTATCTCAAATATAGGAAAAACGAAGTGTTTTAATAGAATACGCGAAAAGACTTGCATCAGATTTAAAAAAATTGTTTTCCGGAAAAAATGCCACAAGAAACTTGTCGAACTTCCGCTTCCAGTTTCGTATTTTTTTAAAGCCGAGTGACAATTTTTTCAGATTGCGCGATTTTTTTCCCCCGCTGAATTTTTTTATGCATGACTTTTTTTCGTGACTTGGTTTGCAATGACTATTTTCGAGAATTTTCAACAAATATGTTTTATAGCGAATTATCGAAATGCACACATTTTTTTTACCGAGAACCAGTAGTAAAAATTTCCATATGACCATTTTTTTCCAGGTTTTTTCTGGGGTTTTTCTCGCGGTTTTGTTTTGATAACTTTTTTCCATGACTTTTCTGCGTGATTTTCTGCCAGTAACGTTTTCGGTGTTTTTTTTTCTGCGTTACTTTGTTTGTTAATATATTTGTATCTGTTTTCCACCGACTTTTTATTGTATTTGTAACAAATATGTGTTAATTTGTGAATTTCCTTTAAAAACCTGTACACTTGTTTTTATTGGGAACTAGTGATAATAATTTTCGAATGGCTGTTTTACACCTGATTTTTCCGGTTACTTTCGGCGTAAAGTTTTCTGGTGTTTTTTCTACATTGTTTTGTTTCAGTGACTTTTCTACCTGACGTTTCTTGGAACTCTTTGCGTAACCTTTAAATTCCCATAAATACCCGCAGATATTTTTTACTGCCAACCAGTGATAATAATTTCTGGGGGACTGCTTTTTCACATGACTTTTTCCACGTCTCTTTTTTCGGATAGCTCCAATTTCTTTTCAGATTATAATTAGGCATAAAATTCCACAACTTTTCTCTTATTTAACCATCGTCGTATCTCACATTTTCCAAAATTACATGCACACATTTTTGCTGCGAACTAGTAACAAGAATTTCCACAGTAAATACATTTACTTGTGGTTTTCTTCAGTGGCAATTTCTTTGGTGGTCTTTTTCCGATGACTTTTTGAGCGTTTTTCCTCGATGGCATTTTTAGGTGATTTTTGCAGGTTTATTTCTTCCAGTGACTATTTTTGGCGACTATTGTGCACGACTTGCTTTGTGTTTTTTGGTTATCGTTATTCCAGTGAATTTTTTCGAAATATACAAATATGTGCTGCATTTTCCAAAATTAAGTCTTGCAAATAAGTAACAAGAATTTCAGAGAGACTATATTTTCTTGCAGTTTTTTCCTCTTTGGTGGTCTTTTTCCGATGGCTTTTCGGTGACTTTCTCCAGGTTTTCTTTTTTCTAGTGACTGTTCCCGGGACTTTTTTGTGCTTGGCTTGCTTTGTGACTTTTTGAAATTTATTTCGGTGAATTGTTTTCGAGGTACTTGTTACATAGCAAATTTTGCAAAATTGCATTCACAATTTTTTGCTGCGCACTAGTAACAAGAATTTAAGAGTAAATATTTTTTCGCGTGACTTTTTCGTAAGTGGCCCCTTTTCCGGTGACTTTTTTGCCTAGCATTTTTGCGGCGAGTTTCTTACCGCTAGATTAATTCCTCTGACATTTTTCCGCGATCTTTATTTCGGTGACTTTTTCCGAAATTTACAAGAAATATGTTTAATATCGTATTTCCTTAAAATATCGGGTGATCCATAAACATATACATTAGACCAGGCCTTGACCAGCGCTTATCATGTCTTAGCATTATGCAGAATATATTCATACAACCATATATTGCCGCAAAATATTGCAATCAAATCAAGATTTTAAGAACAAGATCTTTCTGAATAACATTTTATATTACCATTGTTTGACCCTTTAAATTAGTCAAGTTTTTTTAATTTTTTTTTTACTTTAACGCCGCCCCGTATGCAAATTGTAATTCGAGAATCGTAAAGCCACCGAGGCTGAAAATCTAACATGCATAAAACTAGAACGAAAGCTTCGGATTCATTGATACTCAAGCGGTGGCTTATTTATTTTCTTCCCCTTGAATTCCTTTTCCGGCGAGACAAAGAGAATGACGTTTGACGTAGTTTCGGATAGTAAAAGGTGCTCTCGCGACAGGGTACAATAGCTGTGGGAGCGGGTCGTGCATTACTATGCCAGGAATGTACCCAGGGACCACCGCTAAGCCCGGCACTACTAGCCGAGGTATTTCGGCCTTGCAGTCCTACCTAACCTCGAAATACAAGACCGTGCTTGTCCCTACAAGATGATGCTACCTAATTCTACCGATCTTGATAGTGCTTGTCTAATATTATTGATCCGACAAGTGGACATTAAAATTCGATGTTCTCTATACGTTTATCTAATCTGTTTACTGTTTCTAAAATGTAGAACACGCTACGTATATAGAAGACAAAAACCAAATTGAATTGAAACTTCAACAAAGGAAAATTAATCTGCAAATTCAAAAGCGATCTTGTATTTATTATATTATATACTAGTGCGCTTACTTGTTATGCTTAAAGTCCTAATTTGCATGTGTACTAAAATTCATTTTTCCATACTAAGCTATCGAACGCAGTTTTCCTTTTGAGCGAATTTCAACAAAATAAAATTATACATTGACATGTTTAAACAATGTTTTAGAGATATTATTAATTTGTTATAAATATATTAAATATTATAGATTTGTACTGTAAATATATTTTAATTATAAATATCTAACGTATTTTTAATTATTAAAAAATATCTTTCAGATATTATTATTTATTTAAAAGTATCTGTGAGATATTTTCAATTATTTGTTTAGAATTATCTTATATTCTTTAAAATTTGTAAGCGCAATGTGAATTTAAAATATGTTAGATATTTTTAATTAAATCAATGTTGCCACATTCGAGATTAGAACTTAAAAATTTAAACTTGAAGTTTTAAATATCTTAGATCTTCAATTTTCCCTGCACCTTGCTACGGAACGCAGTTTTACTTCTTAGCGGGAGCGAAATTCTAAAAAATAAAATTATATGTTGGCATGTTTTAAAAATATTTTAGAGATGTTATTAATTTATTATAAAAATTTTAAAGAAACAAAAGTTTGTACTGGTAATATATTTAACTTAAAAATATCCAACATCACGTTAATTATTAAAACATATCTTTGATATATTAATAATTATTTAGAAATATCTGTAAGATATTTTCAATTGTATTTTTAGAAATATCATATATTTTTTAAAATATTTAAACGCAATTTGAATCTAAACATGTTAGATATTTTTAATTCATTCAGTGTTGCCAGATTTAGGATTCTAATTTTCGGACGTACAAATTTTGTAGATGGCGGAAATTTTAAATATCTTAGATATTCAATTTCTCCGTACTTAGCTACGGAATGCAGTTTTACATGTTAGTGTAAGCAAATTTCAACAAAGTAAAATTATATATGTTTTAAAACTATTTAAGAGAAAAAATTAATTTATTATAAATATATCAAAGAATTATAGGTTTTTACTGTAAATATATTTGAATTAAAACATATTTTAAATTAAAAAAAATATCTTTGAGATATTATTAATTGTGTAAATGTTAGATTAAATATCTTATGTATCTTTTAAAATATCTAAACATAATTTAAATTTAAACATGTTACATATTTTGAATTAAAAAGAAAATTGCCAGATTTAAGATTCAAACGTACGTACGTACAAATTTTATAAATGGCGGTCGTTACAAAATATCTTAAATATTCAATGTTTCCGTACGTAGCTATGGAACGCAGTTTTACTTTTGGTGGAAGCAAGTTTCAACAAAATAAAATTATAAATTGACATGTTTTAAAAGTATTTTTCAGATATTGTTAATTTGTTTTAAATATTTTAAGGTATTATAGGTTTTTACTGTAATTACGTTTGAATTAAAAATATCTAACATATTTTTAATTATAAAAAAAAATTTTGAGATATTATTAATTATTTAAAACCGAGATCTTTGCAATTATTTGTTTAGAAATATCTTATATATTTTTTTAACTATTTAAAAGCAATTTGAATTTGAAATAGGTTTGATCTTTTTAATTCAATCATCGTTGCCAGATTTAAGATTGAAACTTACGGATGTACAAATTTTATTTTTTATGTTTTAAAATATCTGAGATATTTTACAATAGACCACTATTAAAATATCGAAAATTGTTTTAAATGCTAAAATATATTTAAATATGAAACTTTTTAATATATCTATAAAATAAATACATTAATAATATAATATAATATAAATAAATATATAATTATTTGTTTAAATGTTTAGAAATATCTAATGTATCTTTTAAAATATTTAAATTCAATTTGAATTTAAATACGTTAGATATTTTGAATTAAATCAGTGTTGCCAAATTTAAGATTCAAACGTACCGACGTACTAATTTTATATATGGCGGTAATTTCCAAATATCTTAAATATTCAATGTTTTCGTACGTAGCTATAGAACGCAGTTTTACTTTTTTTTTGTGGAAGCGAATTTCAACAAAATAAAATTATAAATTGACATGCTTTTAAAGTATTTTCGAGATATTATTAATTTGTTTTAAATATTTTAAGTTATTATAGGTTTTTACTGTAAATACATTTCAATTAAAAATATTTAATATATTTTTAATTATAAAAAATAGTTTTTTGATTTTATTAATTATTTAAAGGTGAGATCTTTTTAATTATTTGTTTAGAAATATCTTATATATTTTTTAAATATTTAAAAGCCATTTGAATTTAAAATAGGTTTGATATTTTTAATTCAATCATTGTTGCCAGATTTAAGATTGAAACTTACGGATGTACAGATTTTATTTCTTTATGTTTTAAAATATCTGAGATATTTTACAATAGACCACTTTTAAAATATCGAAAATTGTTTTAAATGCTAAAATATATTTAAATATGAAACTTTTTAGTATATCTATAAGATAAATAAAATTGGTTAAAAGTGTCTTCAAAATAGTCCTAAATAGTTAAGGTCGAAATACCCTGAACTCATTTTTAATTATTGATTATTATCGTATAAATATTTTTAAAACATTGAAAATTCACAGAGGGTTTTGCGAGTAAAATATAATATCTAAGATATTTGTAATATAATCGACAGAAAAAAAAATAGTTATAAATGTCTAATCCATTTTTAACGACATAGAACTCCTTCTTGACTAATTTTATTAACGAAAACATTTTAAGAATATTTTTAATTAATTAATTTTAAATATCTTATAGATTTTCTTGTATATTTACAGAAGTCCGAATGAAAGTTTTAAACAAAAAAATTATCTTGGAGATATTGTAAATTTAAGTTGGTACCATCGACTATTAAATTATAAGACGCTGATGTTTTAAAATGCTTTTAAATTGTCTCCGAGATATTTTCAAATAGCCGATTTAAAAATATTTCAGAACTATTTTTAAATATTTATGAATATTGAAGATAATTTGAAATAATTACAAATATCTAAGATAATTTTAATTAAATACAAATATCTATAAGACATGTTTAAATTATATAAATTTTGGTTTTATTTTCCTAAGATCGCTGTCAATAAAAATTAAAACGGCGTCCCATACTTGGCTCTGTTTCAATCCATTTAATATCGATAACCTTGCGAAATCAGAAGTGAATGGGAAACTTGATGAGACGATGCAAAACTGAAAAAATAAAAATACTTACCCCATTTATTCACAAGCAAGCGTCAAAAAAAGTCAGTAATATTCTATTGAAGCACAATCTCATCATTTCATATTGTAGACTCGTGTCATTCGACACAAACCAATAATAATAAAGTGTGTCCGACCCGCCGCGAGACCGTCTAGTAGGCCTGGGAAACATCTAAAGGTGACCGCCGTCATTTATCATAAGCCAACCCTGATCATAAACAACTGGAGACATCTCTGATTTTGTGTATTCGATAAATATCTGCTTATCTGATTAGGTCATGATTAATAGAATTCTCGTTTTCGTTCATGATTGAGTTATTTTAGACGAGGAACTGCTGTAATCAAAGAAGTACGCATGGATAGTAAAACTGAAGGTTCTGTGCGTCATACTCGCGTAATGAGAATGAAGTGGGCACAGAAAAATAATCACGTAAACTTCTTACATATTGGTTTAACTAATTTCGTATTGTGAAGCGCTAATTCCGGCTAAATGCAAAGAAATGCTTGGAGACTTCAATGATCGATGAAGCGGCTAACCCGAAATAAGATGCGGTTATGGTTAGTATCTTGCGGTTTTCTCTTAAAGAATGTCCATCTAGCATCTTTGTAATATTTCTTCAGAGAAATGTGAGTAGCAAAATTTAACATATATTTTGAATTTGTGTCTTATATTTAAAGCACAATTAATTCAATTAACAACTCACAAGTTGGGCAAAGATATGTTTTCCGGGAATTCTATTTTTAGAGGTTTATTTGAGTCACATAGCAGTACTCAAGCAAAAATTAAAAATTCACATTGATACCTTATGTTATACAGAAATATTATATTACCGAAGCAATCGTGTTGTATTTATTTTCATGCACTGAAAAACTGAAAAAAATATTTTAAAATGTTGCTAAAAGCACACGTTTCGGATTCTTAGGAACACGAAAAATGAGTGAAACACTTTGCCTGGATTTTCCTATACTTGAAAAATATTAAATTTTATATTTTCAAAAGTACTTATGCGCAACGGCGTAGCCCCAACTTGAATTAAATTTCAAGGCTCAAGGCGCTGGTTACGTAGTTACGGACGGCGGCGCGCGCTCCTACTACGTAAAAGACGCTAAGATAGCTAATGCGCTCACGAAAATAGTTATAACAACCTTATTTGTAGAGTTATCTAAAATATGTAAAGAATGAAAAATATTGTTTTTATTGGAGCTAATTTATAGATAGTCGTAGTTAAAATTACGTAACTGTTGGAAAACACGTTGATATTAAAAAGTATCTTTCTTTCCTTAATTTTCAAAATAGTTGAAAATTCTCGCTGATCCTAATAAAGTACTTTAAATAGTCTATCGAACTGATAAAAGTATATAACGATCGGCGTTTGCGTTTAGGAATAAAAAATTAATCAACTCCAAGACATTCAAAAATTCCTAGAGGGCGTCAAAGTGAAATTTGGGAAATTAGTAAATACAAATTTTGTAGTTCATTGCAAGCTTTATCGGCTCAAAAAATAAAAAAAAATGTGGTCAGTTTTAGAGAAATTTTTTTTTGAAACTGTTTAAAATTTTGAACCGCTAGTATATTTACAATTTTCATTTGCCAAAAATATTTTTACATCACTTGATTAAACTTATTAAGGGCTATCAAATAATATAACAATTTGTATTGATTGGATATTTGTTTTTGAGTAATTGGGCATTAATGTTAAAATTTTTAAAAATTCTTAGCGGCCTTTATTTTGAAGATATAACATTTGTAAAAAAAAAGCATTTTATTTGTCTTTAAATGCACTACGACGCTATGTATTTAAAATTTTTAAAGAGTGTTTAGAAAAAATCTATACAAAAAAAACTGGTCTAATTTCCGTTTACATTTCCGGTTCCGGTTCAACAACTGTATAAGGAACTACCTGCAACAAAAAAACTTCCACTCACCAAATCTTATTAAAATCGGTCAAGGGGTTCCGAAGATATAGAGGAACGAACGAACGCACACGCCCACCCACCTACCCACCAAGTTTTTGGGTTCCTTGGACCCAAAAACGTGTATTTCCGTATTAAATCTAAAATTCTAAAATTTGCATGAAATCATAACTTTCCTTACTTCAGTAGAAGTATGGGAAAGTAAAAGGCGTACATTTTCAAACTTTAAAAAGTCGTAACGAACGTCATTTGGTTGTAAGAACATTAAGAAAAAGACAAAACAAAAAACAGTTTAGAAATTATTAATTTATTGTAAATAAAACAATTCTTAACTTCGACAGTTTTTTTTATTTTAACCTTATACGTATTTCGACATGTTGACATTTTAGGAATTGTTACTTACCATACTATAAAAGTATTTTTACATCACCGTTTTAGCGCCAATAATACGTATTAATACCGCACTACCCTCCCACCGCATCGCGAGCGCACTATAATCAGCCACGGACGGGTAAATGTCGCATTGTAGCTAAAACGAAATGCGATAGGACTCTCAATTATTTTAAAATATTTTGTGATGTGAAACCAGAGACCAATGACGACATTCGTCAGCCAAAAATTGTAAACCTTATTGTACTATCACTCATAAGAGTCATGAGAAATTAAGCTGAAATCAAAATTTTTAATGGTCGCCGTTTATTAGCTAAAAGAGCTGATTTGTTTAAACTATGATATGAAACATCAAAACATTTGAAGCAGCTCGAATTTTGAAACTGAAACTTTTAAAATCATTTATGATCATGATTTTTTACTTCTTACTAATTTTTGGCACTATAACCGCTGGGGTTTGGCAATTTTTACGAAACCCGAGCCCATAATCAAGCGCGTAGTAATCGCAGTAATCGTAATTAATATATTTTGTTTTTAGGAGTGTTTATTGTTAACTATTTACTTTAATTCAAAACAGAACAAGTCGCTCCTAGCCTTAAAGCTTTTATTTTAATATATTACATGAAATTTATTGACCTCTGCGAACATTCTGTTCAAAATACTTTTTTATTTTGTAGGTTGCAGGAATTTGAATAATGCAATAAATGTCAAATTCACACTTTTCTTAGGAGAAAAAATATTGCTTGCGATGTTGGTTTAACATACACAAGATGCGTTCTATCAATTCTTCTAGACATAATCGTGACGTTTTTTTATTTTAATATTTTAATATGACAAGCAAGTAAAACAGATCGTATTTTGTATTAATTACTTATTATAACTGTCCATATACGTAAAATGTTAAGTACGTAATAGTTACTACTTGCAGCCACTTTAGTTTTAAAAATGTTTAGAATTTTTTACAAATGCATAACAACTTATGCCTACTTTGTATGTTTAGATTGTTATACTACCTATTTCTCATTAACAATCAATGTAAATTAACAGAGAGTGTTTTACAACAGAGATCGCGCTACAGGAAACCCGCCCTGGAATAAGTCTACCATTTTTTTATTTTTTGTTTACCAACTGAAACAAAAGGGAAATAAATATCCATGCAAAAAACTGATTTAATAGTTCGCTACTTAAACAGGCCAATTCAAAAGCTGGCAACAATGAAAAAAGTTCGGACAAACATGAGTTTGGAAACGCTTCCTTACCGAGTTACAGCCTTCTGAAGACGGAACTACTTAATAACAATATTGTCTTTAACTTCCGCAGTAGTTGCACAAAAATTTTGAAATTCTGTTTCTGAGAGTTACTCATTTAGTGTCTCTGATAATTTTGGTCTTAATAAATGCTTGTAACAGCCCGTAATATTTTCTTCTAAATATTTTAGATCTTTACAATTTTTGAAATTTTGCTTATATATTATTATAATCTATAAAAAACACACAAAAAAGTATTTTCGTTGAAAGTCTCCAAATCCAACAGTATCTGAAATAATTTAATTTTTCTGAAAAATTATGTTGCCATAAACGTTCGAGTGTTTCTTGAGAATCTTATAACTTGCCCCATTTCCGAAGGCTGTAAATTCGTAACGAAGCCTTTCCCAATCTATATTTTTCAAAGATTTTTGCACTATAATAATAGCTGCACGATTT
This sequence comes from Ctenicera cuprea, assembly GCA_958336395.1. Lineage (NCBI taxonomy): Eukaryota > Metazoa > Arthropoda > Insecta > Coleoptera > Elateridae > Ctenicera > Ctenicera cuprea. The sequence goes on from OY284493.1 coordinate 8,047,746, forward strand.
GCAAATTAATCATCGCCATGCCGGTCTTGTTTCACAGGCGAGTTTTCATTTTATTTACTTAATGTTTGCAATATGGAAATTAATTAATTTAAAACAAATTTAATCATAAATAAAAAAAACTTAATTATTTAATTATTTGTAGTAATGTTACTGATTTTAGAAAAATATGTTTTAATTTTTGTCCATGGCACACCATGATAACTGTCATTAATTGCTTTCTTATTCAATATCTTCAAAGTTTTAAAAAATAAGTACGTACTTATATGATTCAAAAGACAAAAAAATACGTTTTTTCGTTGGTATGAAACATAACTAACTTTTCTATTTGAGTTTTTTTCCTATTTTTATTTTTAAAAAATTTGACGTTTTTTGATATTTCCAAATATCTAGTGAGCCATGAATTATTTCAAAAAAAAAACAAAAACGCTACTAAGCTATGTTCATAATTATCCACATCTTTTCTCATTTAACCAACTTATTACTTGCTATGGTTTCCGAGATACCAATAGTGGGCATATCCCATAGGACACCCTGTATATTAAATCCGCATCCCATCCGCTATCCTATCTTATCTAAGCGGTGTTTAAACAAAGCGTCGCTAACAGGTGGTTCGTAAGTACAAAATGGTAGTGATGAGCATAATCGAATGATTTCATTAATCGAATTGTGGGCTTTCGAATACTTTTAATATTGATATATTCATTCGGAATGAATCATTCGAATCAAAAATGCGCGCGCATCTGAGCAATATACTAAAGCTCGATGATTTTATATTTTACTGCAACCAAATGCGAATTTGCAAAAATTTTGCATCGTCTTTCAAAGAAATATTCGCAATATTCTGCTTTAATTTACAATGCGAGTGTAAATAATTCAAGTGCTGAAACCGAATGTTCAAATCAAATCATTCTTTTTTTTGTTCCTCGGGTATGCTCGGATTGCACATTTGCCGCTGGCTTTTGCTTAGAAGCTCGTCTCCGAAACAAACAAAACCTAACGTTTAAAATCGCATAACCTTTCGAATGATTTTCTGTAACTTCTTGAGATATCTCGAGATATTATAATAATCGAATGGGCATTTTATGAAAGTCATATACTGTGTCTCATAGCTATTAATATTATAGTTCATATGCTTTGAGTGCTAGTGCAAATTTTCAAGTTTGATGCAGATAAAGATATCAAAAGTCGAATGACTGACAAAAGGCGTATTTCAATAATTGCAAATTTGGCCTTGGAAAATCTAATTTTCAAGTTATTTAATTGCGAAGAAGTGGCAAACGCCGTCACTGCAGCTCACACAACAAAAGAAGTTTAGTTTCCTAATATTGTAAATATTAAGTAACTTCTTTCAGGACTGTACTAATGAAGTCACATAATGTAACTACGACGTATACGTTTCCCAGGAAAGTTGAACTGTATGCAAAATGCACGGATTGAAAGGCATGTTAATTTATATTTATTTAGGTTTTTGTTTAGATTTAATCGTAAAATATTTTTTGGCTGAACGGCCCAACCTATATACAAGGATGTCCAGAGGATATCCGTTTAAGATCCCGAGAACATCTTATAAACGCCCATACATAGTCTGTTCGACACAACTTTGGACGACCCTGGGACATCCATAGGACATCTTCAGTGGATGTTCATAAGACAGCCTAAATGAATATCAATCAGATTTTATTTTTTACAACAAATATATTGATAATAACAGAACAATAGGTGTTTATCATATTTTTTGTTTATAAATAAATGAATTTGATCTATGCAACATACTAATTGGATGAAGTATTTCTTTTACTTCCCAAATCGGCTCTTTCTTCAGCCCGCCGCAACAAGTTATTATGCTATCTTCAAACTCCGCCGTGGTAGCATTAGTTTCTTCATTACTTTATTTTCTAACTGAAAATAAGAATTTTTAATTATAACCAATACCATTCCCAAGGGTCGGTTGATTTTATTAAGAGCAGTAATTTTATTTAAAAAACATTCAATTTGAAAAGAAAAATACGGTTGCCAGAAACTTTACCAGAAGTTTTAAACAACATTAAAATCCGAAATTTTGTTTCTACGTGTAAATCTACCTAACCTTTAACTTCTACTTGATTGCTTAAAGCTATGATAGCATCAATTGTTAAAACTTATCCACAATAACTTTAGGAAAAGTAAAAATAGTAAATTATAAATAATACTGTCTAAACAATTCAAACTACCGCAAACACCAACCAAAATCACTACCAAACCCCACTGACGCTAGAAGCTGAGGTAATTATAAGTCAGTTAACGCAGGGCACAACGTTCAAACTATTATTTACTGTCGTTAAAAAATAAAATGACATTATTGTTACGTCTACCACCGGACGTAAAATGGAATCCCAAAAGACGTCCTTGTGGGATGTCTTATGGATATCCAATTCTGGATATCGTTTGATTATTCGGTGCTATTTGCACCTAGCCCTACTTTTCTGGAAAACTGCGTATGTAAAAAATATCTGTGAAACTTTGACTACAATAAAAAAAATAACCTCCTTTAGCTATTTCTGGCGCCGCCGTCCTGTTATACAGTAACTTAATACGACGACGGTTAATACAATTTTACAAAATTCATTAGAACTATAGAGTTATAAATCTAAAAGTATAAACGCTGAAAAAGCAATCATTACGAAGATACTCCGAAGGGGGCTTAAATATAATCAAACAAGAATAGTGGTTTTCTATTTCGATAACGATTAGTCGATTACAATAACTCTATGTAAGTTAAAATAGGTATGTAGTAAGCTGAGACTAAGCGAATAAAAAATTTACTCTACGAAGGCAGTTTAAACGAAACGGTTCTGGCTTAATGGGAGATCGCTGTTAGTTATAGTTTAACTAAATTATGGATGTGATTATGTATATGGTCAGAGTAGAACCAGTCAGTTTTGTTGTCTTAGAAAATAACGAGCACAGTTCAATCAGCCCAAGTTTGTGTTTGTTTAAAATTCAGTTATATCAACCTCCTGAGGAGCATGCAGAAACGACAAAAAGAAAAAATAACAAAACTGATCACCTTTTGTATAGATTATGTGTTCCTTGAGCAGTATTTTCAACATTCCCGGTGAGACCGACACGAAGTAATAGCTGTCATAAAAAATAAACTCATACTTGTAGAATTTCGACAACTTTATCATAATTAGTATTAATAACAAATGGATTTAGTACCACTTTTTACGCTTGTGACTGCCGAATAATCCTGGTTGCCATTATAGGATACACTTAGTTTGGAATGTCGGGCTGAATAATGTAATTTTGACATTTCTAAATAGCTTATAGTTATGCCTTGCGCTCACAGCTACCCCCGGTGAAAGCAGAGATCCTCAAAATGTTTCATTAGTACTATATTGCCTTGCACATTACCTTCCTTACGTATTGTTTTACGGAATAAATGTTTGTGACGCATAAGAACTTTAGTCTACATACAAATTAGCAATCAGGTATGGGAACTTGAATTTGAAAAATATAACTAAAGATTTGTAAAGGCTATTTCGTATAACGAATATCTTCAGGAATTGCTACAAGAAAACTATGAAAGAGCATCATTATCAAAATGGCAACAAACATTTATTAAGTGGTGTATAATGTAAAACTGGCGCCAGAATGCCCGAGTGGTTAGGGCGCTTAGGGCGGAAAGTCCCGCGTTCAAATCCGAGACTGGCTACTTGGCGGGCGGCCTACCAAGTCGCTTAAAAAAATTGGAACCAAACTCCTTGCGGGGTAAGGGAACTAAGGCGTGATGCTTACCACACCAGTACTTAATAAAGAGTGCGAGACTGGAGCGATGACCGGTGGCCCTGACCCACACCGCATTGCAGGCCAAACTCCGCTTCCGACTTTACTTTGTTATGTAAAACTGTACAGTTGTTGTTAAGTATGCAAAAATAGCACACCTAGTTTAGTCAAGTAACGGGCGATACAAACAATCCTGATCAAGTAGGCTGCTGCGTTACTCTGTTAACGTGAACGCATGTCCTAGCTTATTACTTATGCTTTATAGGAAATTTTCATCTCTGACAATTGACAGTGCAGCGGTACCAAACTGGTTATTGTGTGTCATTACAAGCACATGCCATGTTTATACTGAGGTTATGTACATTTCAATAACATGAACTCTAAGATGTGTGTTAAGAATTGTTTTTAATACCCGATATTAGTAAGAAAATTTAAAGTTTTAATTAGATCAAACTTGTAAAGAAATCAGTAACGTGGATACGCCATGGTGTCAACAATATCAATTAAAATATTATTTCAATAGTTTTGGAACTACTGCCGTACTAGTATGTGCCCCAGCATGGTGGCGCTGCACCGTGGATTATATATGACTACATCTCACTCCACGATCGCTGCTTCTACCACTTACCCAGCAGAACCTGAATATCATCCTAACCTCGGATTTTTATTATGTGAAATAAAAACACCGATAATATAAGTATTTTATTATGAATCTGCCGGTTTGTTAAGTCTGCAAGTAATCTGCACTCTTTATATGTTTTATTTGGTGTTGTATCTCTTCCAACACTTTTAAAATCATGTCTTACTTATTTATTTACTAAAATTCGTGTATCTGCTGTACATCCGAATATGTGATTTTTTAAAACCTTTTAAGTACACGGTGACTCGCAATTGGATCTTCATAGATCAATGACGTGTTTTTGAGTACAATTTGAATCGAAACTGCCCGAAAGTTAACGAAGTCAATAATAACGAAGATGTGGGTTATTTAAGAATAAAGGATTTGATCTACACGAATTTCTTCTTTTTCAAAGTGAAAATTGCGTTTCTGTTCCAATTAAATTGAAAAGCAGTAACAATGGACATTCTTTACAATAGACAAGCAGCAGTCGATGAATATTAGCGTCGCTTTCCAAATCGTTTAAATAAGGCGCTTGGCCACCAAGGTCACCCGACTTAACGCCTTGCGATTTTTTTTTGAGACGCATAAGGTCTCTGGTACATACAGCGAGTTCGAGCACTAAGTGCAAAATTAATTAATCGTTTCTACTACTATATACAGGATACTTGCAATATAATGTTTATAGATCAAAAACGTGTTTTTGAGTACGATTCAAAAAGATCCAAAAGTCAGTCGTTACGATGGTATGGGATATTTAAGAATTACCGTGGCTGACGGATTTGAACTATTAATATACATTTCGTTTATGTTTAACTTTTGTTTGGGTTCGAATTAAGTCAACAAGCAGTAGCTACTCTTTCTACTGAAGGATATGCTTATATGTCTTACTTTTGTGGTAATTACAACGATAGCACATCGCACATACCAACAGTCGAGGAACATCGACACTGTCTCGCAAACCGTTGAAATAACACAACCGGTTCGGCTGTTTGGCCACCGAAATCACCAGACTTAACGCTTAGTCGTTACTATCTTTGGAGACGCATCGTGGTCTTTGACCATAAATAAGCATAATGCCCTGCTTTTCAAAATTAACTTACCTACTATTGTGCATTAGGGTAGTACCGGTAGGGGGAGGGTAGGAGGCTATGCCATACTTTAATATTTTAGCCAAAATATAAAACAAAATTATTTAATTTGTTTATATACATCTTTCACTGTCAATAATAACCGTCAGTCGAAATTAGGAACTGAAGACTTAAATTTTATAGTTAATGTAACGATGTAGTATTTATTTTAATTGTATTAAAAATGTATTAGAATTAATTGTAACCGGGGCGTGGGGTTACATTTTACGCGTGACCTCGGGTCATCTGCCGCCAAACGGAGCGAAATGTCCACTAGTAAATTTAGTTAAACATGCAATGTAATTTTATACCAGTTGTTTTAGTATTTGTTTCGCTGAAATGTGTTTTGTTTTAAAATTGATTTTACCGCAGAATTTAAGTTAATAATGTATACTTTTATTTTATTGAATTATACCTATGTTATTTCAGCTTTGAAATTAGTTTCACCGGTGCCGGAAATTTAGTTTTACGCGTGACCTCGAGCTGTACGTAGAAACGCGAGGCAAGGTCCCCTCTCTAAATTTGTCTTTAACACACACAGGTTTTTGTAAATGTTTAATGCTTGCTTCGTATTGCTTTCGCATTTTGCTTTTATTCTTTTTTTTGTGTTGATTAACTCTGCGTTTTTAGTGTAATTAAATGGTTTTGTAAAACCACCCGCAAAACCGACCACTTAACAAAAGAGCGTCGCATTAATTAAAGCAATTGCACAAAAAACAGTACTAAATACGTCAGAAAAGTGTCTCTACGAAACTTTATCTCCTCGTCGTGCAAAGCATCAGTTTCCTGTTTTGTTACGTAAATAAATATTACTAATATTATAATATTATATTAGCAATATAAAATAATAGATAGTATATAGTAACATCACATTGTATATTTGTGTTTAATTAAATTAATAAATAAATTTCAAAGCGAAGAAGAAAACCAAAGAATGTTATCTGCATTCTGGAATACTGTTATAATACAGCGGCAAATTCAGTTGCTTGGCCACCTAGCTCACCCGGCGTAACGCGTTGTAAATATTTTCTTTGGGGACGTGTATTTTGTTTTATGACCACAGCATTAAATCGGAACTGTTGAATCGCATAATAAACGTTTTTGCGTACATAAGAAATAATTAACCCTCTCTTATTCTTACGAGATCTGTTGCTACGAAGATAACTATAGAGTGAAAGTGCCTATATTTATTTAAAGACCATAGCGTTCAGAAATTACGAAAAAAATGATCAAGTTTTTCATTAAATTTTAGAACGAGTGTACTAACTTTTTTTTTGACGCATTGTATTGTACCTGAAAGAAATGAAATCATGCTTTTCGCTTTCCTATTGAACATTTTTGCCTTGTGAGTCACTATTCTACGAACAGCTTTCTGACCACTTTTCCCTTCAAAGTTCATTGAACGGGTCTGTTGGAAATAATCCAGAAATCAAAATTCTAAGTCACTCGGAATGCAGCTAACGAAAATTCCTGTTCTCATACGTCTGCACACCTGCCACCTTCTTGGAAAGTTTTCTTGAAATAGTTTTCCATATTTGTGGCCGTTTAATATTTATTGGTCGTTATATGAAGTCACCCAATGTAGCAAACAATCCCAACCCGTTTCGTACTTAATGTCATCTGAATTAATATTTTAAAATGTAAAGAATCGTTACTAATTTTGATTTAATTTGCATTGAGTTTACAAGAATTGTTTAATTTTTAAATTTAGTTTATATGCCGTTTTCCGTTTAAAATATAATGTTACCGTTAGGGGTTTATTTTTATATTTAAAATAAGTAGTATTCCGTTGGTTAATGCTTTATATTCATTGTACGCAAGTTTCCGTAATTTAGCAACCGTTTCAGTATTTTAAAATTGTAATTTTAATGTATATTTGATTTCAAAACATTTCATTTACGGCCGGAAATCAGATAACCGCATCTCTGCGGATCGAGCCGCAGAGATGCTATGTCAACCCCGCTCTCGTAGAGTGGGGATGCGCTTCAATTTCGGGCGCATACCGACTGGCTATAAATTCAAAATTTTGAATTTTCGAGTTCAGTTCGCCGATGTTTCAGCCCAGTACCAGTCCAGCCACTTCTACAAGTCACCAGTGCTCCGACCGAGGTAACCGACCACCGCATCCAGGATATTGGGGTAAGCAAGCTGTGTTTTGACACCATTGCTAGTAACGTCAAATATTGCTCTCTCTCTCTCTCTCTCTCTTGTATATTTGTAAACTGTGTTTTCCGGAGTGCACCTTATGCGCAACATTTCCTGAGGTTGCACTTCTCTAACTCGCCTACGCGAAACAATTCCTGGGCAAAGTTTCCTCTTCTCTCTCTGACTCTTTTATTTTCCGGAGTGCACCTTATGCGCAACATTTCCTGAGGTTGCACTTCTCTAACTCGCCTACGCGAAACAATTCCTGGGCAAAGTTTACTCTTCTCTTTTCTATTTGTTTGAGAGCTTTGTTGTGTGATTCATAGTGGCGAATTTGTCCGCCTGGTGTCAAGATAACAGTTTGTTTGCTTTAGTAACTGGTACCGTTTCCGACCGTATACTGGTGACTACTGTATATATTGGCTACCGTATGTATGTATTGCTACCGTATTTGCTACTGTATTGCTACCTTTTGCTACTGTTTTGCTACCGTATTTGCTACTGTTTTGCTACCGTATTTGCTACCGTATTTGCTACCGTATTTGCTACCGTATTTGCTACCGTATTTGCTACCGTATTTGCTACTGTTTTGCTACCGTATTTGCTTCCGTATTGATTTATTATAATCCGCTTTGCATGTATATTATTAAATTAGGATTGGATATTATTTAATAGACGTATTTAAACCATTCTACGTTGTTTTACTTGACTTGTTGAATATACCCGAGTTAAATAGAGCTGCTTCAAGAACCTGCAGGCTGTCATTCCATCAAACAGACCCCTGGAGACCGACATCTTCAACTGCAGTTACCCAGGTCTTCGCTAAGCCGTTCTGTTACAGCGAAGCCGTTCTGGAGAGTAAACTCCATATAAAATCTGGCGCCCGAGAATTTCCCAGCGATTATACGCATAAGCAGCCGTATAATCCCGCCCACAACAAAATACAAGTTAACTACCGGACTACAGAGTTGCCAAATAGGCAACTGGGGAAAAGAGCGTCGCAAATTTGGCGCCCGAGCAGGGACCGCGTTTGTCCAGTCAATCCCAAAGAAGAACCGTCCCGTAACGTGACTTGGAGGGCATTTCCGTTCCAGCAGGTATATCAACAAGTGAACACCGCAACTATGACCGATTCTGAGAAGTCCGACCTGGAGAACAACCCAGTCGAAGATGACGCCGATCCAGGTAGAAATTTCGACTTCACCGATGGCCGGGTTAGCTGGGTGTACCGCCTTAAGAAGGCACAACTAGTGGAGGAAGCCACCAAGTTCCGTTTGTCACCAGAAGGTACGACGGAGGTATTGAGACGTCGCCTGGTTCAGTTCATACGAGAAGGACCAACCGCCCCACTAGTGACCGATCCACCAGCAACCCCAACAACGACCGTATGCTATACAGCTACTAGCATAGAGGATCCATTTCAGTGGAAGGTACCCGTGATGTCCGCACCGACTTCTACGACCGTAAGCACCCTGTATACCCAGACGTCAACCGCCACGACCAGCACAACCGCTGGTATACCGTATCACTTTCCGAGGTCATTTACACCGTATCAACCACCGTTATCAGCATCGGCATCCGTACCTCAGGATTATTTGAACACCCGTACAACTGTAACCAGCGCTGCCGCAGGTATGCCGTATTATCTGCCTACAGCCTTTCCGATGTACCAAGCACCGCCACCAGTGACCGTATCAATCCCGACCCAACCACCCCAGACCGATAATTTGAATGTCCACAAATGGAATGTGACATTCGATGGCAGCACTGACCCCGTAGCGTTTCTGGAAAGACTTGACGAGATCTGCCTGCGCTACAACATACAGGCAGAACGATTGTTACCAGTGCTACCGGAGATATTTACCGGCACCGCTCTGCTGTGGTACCGAAATAACCAGAAGCGTTGGAGATGTTGGAGCGATTTCCTTCATGACTTCCGAGCCTTCTACCTACCTGCCGACTACCTGATTAACCTGGAAGCACAGATCAGCCAACGGGTACAACAGAAGCATGAGACAGCGGTGAGTTACATCATCGACTTGCAAACCTTGATCAGAAGACATGGAGCGATGTCACCGGACCAAGAATTATTCTGGTTACACCGCAATTTACTCCCCGACTACCGTTTATTTATACACCGATCCACATGCCATTCCGTAGACCAACTGTTAGCTGCAGTCAAAGAATATGAAGACATCCGCAAGCCCGTTCCATTGATTACAGCTACCCGATCTAGCATACCAACAACACCAGTAGTAGCAGCCGGTCCGACTTATCCAAGAACCAATCCGAAACCCGTATGGAAGAACAACCCGTATGCTACCGCTCCCAAAGAAGTACCGACCAACAATACCCAAATGAGTAAAAGCACCCCCGCAGTATGTTGGCATTGCGGCCAAACCGGTCATTACCGACAACAATGCACCAACAAGAGGGTCCTCTTCTGCTCCAGATGTGGCACACGAGGAGTTATGTCCCGGGACTGTAAATGCCAACAGCCGGGAAACGCAAAAGGAGCCACTCAGTAAGGAGGCCTGAACCGCTCCCGACAAACACCGCCTCCCTACCAGGGGATAACCGTCCGTACCTGCCCGTCCTAATAGCCAACCGAACCTTTTCTGCACTTGTGGATACCGGTGCCATACTGTCCTACATTGGCCCACGAGTAGCTGACATTTGCAAGAAATTGCAGATAACCGAACAACCGCCCCTGACCCGAAATGCTACCGTATTAAATGGTCAAACCGTCCGTGTGCAAGGAGCCTATGCTGTTCCAATTCAGATAGACCGCCAGAACAAGACACACCAGTTCAACTACATACCCGGCATGGTGTCCGACATCTTGTTAGGGATGGATTTTCTGCAGTCCATGAATTTCCACATTAACCTAACTACCGGCAATGTATTTCTGGAAAACCGCATTGTGTCCATCAAGAAAAAGGATGCCGTATCCGTAGGGATGGTGCAAGAAGCGTCAACGTCACTGGCTTCTCTAACCGAGAGAGAAGTGCAACAGCTCAACAACTTCCTAGACACCGAGTTACCCTTGTTTGAAGGTATTAAGGGTACCACCAAGAATGTGGAGCATCAAATCCGTTTAATGCACCGCACACCGATTAAACAGCGTTACCGACCACAGAATCCCCGAATGCAAGAAATCATCAACATCGAAGTAGACCGAATGCTCCAAGAAGGGGTCATTGAACCGTCAAGCAGTCCATGGAGTTCTCCCATAGTTATGGTTCAGAAGAAGGATGGAAAGCCGAGGTTTTGTATCGACTTCCGTAAAGTTAACGAAGTATCCATGAAAGATGCCTATCCGCTCCCGTACATTAATGCTATCTTGGACAAACTGAGACAAGCCCGTTATATTTCCAGTATAGACCTCAAACAAGGCTACTGGCAAATACCGTTGACCGAGGACAGCAAACCGATCACAGCCTTTACCGTTGGGGGAAGAGGATTGTTCCAGTTCCGTGTAATGCCGTTTGGTCTTCATTCAGCACCCGCTACGTTTCAGCGTCTCCTGGACACCATCATCGGTCCAGAGATGGAACCCAAGGCTTTTGCATACTTGGATGACATTATTGTCTTGGGGAAGACTTTCGAAGAGCATCTGAGTAATTTGCACGAAGTTTTCCGCCGTCTCCGTACAGCAAACCTTAAGCTCAACCCCGAAAAGTGTGAATTCTGCCGAAAGTCCCTGAAATACCTGGGGCATACCGTTAGTGAGCAAGGAATCCATACCGACCCGGAGAAGGTGGAAGCCATCCGTAACATACCGCCCCCACGAAATGTTCGAAGTCTGCGACGTTTTCTGGGTGTGGCTTCCTGGTACCGCCGTTTTGTACCGTCATTCTCCAATATAGTAGCTCCGCTCACTAAGCTACTCCGTAAACAACAACGTTGGTGTTGGAGCGACGCACAGGAAGAAGCTTTTATAAAATTAAAAGCCAGCCTCACCGAAGCACCCGTCCTGGCGTGTCCAGATTTCAACAAACCGTTTATCCTGCAAACCGACGCTTCCGATCATGGGTTAGGCGCCGCGCTTACCCAGAATACCAGCAGCGGGGACAAGATCATCGCTTACGCGAGCCGTACGTTGTCTCCAGCTGAGAAGAATTACTCCGTGACCGAAAAAGAATGTTTAGCCATCGTCTGGGGAATCGAGAAGATGAGACCGTACCTAGAGGGCTATCATTTCACCGTAGTATCCGACCACCAGTCCCTTCGCTGGCTTCATTCTATTAAGAGCCCAGCTGGAAGATTAGCCCGGTGGAGTGTTTTTCTGCAGCAGTACGACTTTGAAATAAAATACCGAAAGGGAGTACTTAACCGTGTTGCAGATACCCTGTCCCGTGAACCGTTACCGAATGCCGAAGAAACAACCGACCCGGAACTGTGTGCTGTCAATGTGCCAGACTGCGCCTGGTATCAACGCAAGTACAAAGAAGTCACACAGCGACCTACCGATTTTCCCGATTATGTCATCCGAAATGAGAAACTGTACCGTCACTTTTACGACAACAGTCTGAAGGACGATGAGTTTACCGACCCATGGAAGTTGTGCGTTCCGACCCCTCTACGCCAAAAGGTGCTAGAAGAAAATCACGACGTCCCAACCGCCGGACATATGGGGATAGCCAAAACCATAGCCCGGATTGCCAGACAATATTACTGGCCGGGGATGTTTCGTGAGATTGCAAAATATGTCAAGAAGTGTTTATCCTGCCAACGCTATAAAACATCGCAGCAGCAGACACCTGGACAGATGCAACCGTCCGCCAACCGACAACCGTGGGAAACCGTTAGTACCGACCTAGTTGGACCACTACCAAGATCTTCTAAAGGTAATTGTTACCTTGCCGTATTTCAAGATAGGTTCACTAAGTGGGTGCAGTGCAGAGCGATCCGTACAGCTACCGCTCAAGCCGTAAGTAAAGCTCTGTTTGAGGATATTATAACCCGATTTGGAACGCCGAAAACCGTCATTACTGATAATGGAACTCAGTATAATAGCCGTACCTTCAGTCAGCTCCTCAAAGATTTTGGCATCAACCACCGATTTACACCACCGTATACACCGCAGGCTAACCCCGTTGAAAGGACCAACAAAACGCTGAAGACCATGATTGCTCAGTATTGTGAAGGTAACCACCGTAAATGGGACCAGCATTTATCCGAATTTATGCTAGCCATAAATACCGCACCAAATGAATCCAGTGGTTTTTCTCCCGCATTCCTCAACTTTGGAAGAGAGTTGGAGTTACCGAAGACTCTCAGACGAGGGGCAGAGGAACCGACCGAAGATACCGAACCTGAGGATGATACCATTCCAGAAACCCATCAGACCCGAATAAAGAAGTTACAAGAAGTGTTCGAGTTAGTTCGAGTTAACCTAGCAAGAGCATTTACTACCCAAGGACACCATTACAACCTACGCCGAAGAGATTGGACGTGCCATGTAGGTGATAAAGTGATGAAGAAAGAACACCACTTATCGTCCGCAGCTCAAGGATTTGCGGCCAAGTTAGCTCCGAAATATTCCGGTCCTTATACCGTTACCAAAGTTCTTTCACCCGTGGTATACCAATTAAAAGGTATAACCGGAAAACGTGTTCCCCGCGTTCATATTAAAGACCTTAAACCGGCCCATGTATAACCTGTACCGACTTTCCAAGATAGACCATTTACCGATAACGCCACCGAAACCGCAACCGATGTTTTAAACGACATTATTACCGACATTGCTCCTTCCCCGAGTATGGAAACCGCTCCGACCCCCACTGAGTTCAACGACGAAGATTTTCTGCAGTACGTGCAAGAATTGCAAACCGAAAACACCACCGATCCGATGACTACCCGTAACTATGGGGAAGATGTCCAAGAACTGCTGGTGTACTCAGAGAAGACCGACACTGTCAGCATCATCGATCGGCAATACCAGGTGTTGTGACCGGGGTGTGCAGTGTAATTTAATCGAGTGAGGTGAACAAGGGTTCCACGTTAAAAATTTAGTTCCGTGAGTTTTAGTTTCAACATTACCAGTTAATTTTGTTTTGTGCCGAAAAGGATAAATCCTTTTCTTTCCGAAGAAGGAGGGGTGTGTAACGAATCGTTACTAATTTTGATTTAATTTGCATTGAGTTTACAAGAATTGTTTAATTTTTAAATTTAGTTTATATGCCGTTTTCCGTTTAAAATATAATGTTACCGTTAGGGGTTTATTTTTATATTTAAAATAAGTAGTATTCCGTTGGTTAATGCTTTATATTCATTGTACGCAAGTTTCCGTAATTTAGCAACCGTTTCAGTATTTTAAAATTGTAATTTTAATGTATATTTGATTTCAAAACATTTCATTTACGGCCGGAAATCAGATAACCGCATCTCTGCGGATCGAGCCGCAGAGATGCTATGTCAACCCCGCTCTCGTAGAGTGGGGATGCGCTTCAATTTCGGGCGCATACCGACTGGCTATAAATTCAAAATTTTGAATTTTCGAGTTCAGTTCGCCGATGTTTCAGCCCAGTACCAGTCCAGCCACTTCTACAAGTCACCAGTGCTCCGACCGAGGTAACCGACCACCGCATCCAGGATATTGGGGTAAGCAAGCTGTGTTTTGACACCATTGCTAGTAACGTCAAATATTGCTCTCTCTCTCTCTCTCTCTCTTGTATATTTGTAAACTGTGTTTTCCGGAGTGCACCTTATGCGCAACATTTCCTGAGGTTGCACTTCTCTAACTCGCCTACGCGAAACAATTCCTGGGCAAAGTTTCCTCTTCTCTCTCTGACTCTTTTATTTTCCGGAGTGCACCTTATGCGCAACATTTCCTGAGGTTGCACTTCTCTAACTCGCCTACGCGAAACAATTCCTGGGCAAAGTTTACTCTTCTCTTTTCTATTTGTTTGAGAGCTTTGTTGTGTGATTCATAGTGGCGAATTTGTCCGCCTGGTGTCAAGATAACAGTTTGTTTGCTTTAGTAACTGGTACCGTTTCCGACCGTATACTGGTGACTACTGTATATATTGGCTACCGTATGTATGTATTGCTACCGTATTTGCTACTGTATTGCTACCTTTTGCTACTGTTTTGCTACCGTATTTGCTACTGTTTTGCTACCGTATTTGCCACCGTATTTGCTACCGTATTTGCTACCGTATTTGCTACCGTATTTGCTACCGTATTTGCTACTGTTTTGCTACCGTATTTGCTTCCGTATTGATTTATTATAATCCGCTTTGCATGTATATTATTAAATTAGGATTGGATATTATTTAATAGACGTATTTAAACCATTCTACGTTGTTTTACTTGACTTGTTGAATATACCCGAGTTAAATAGAGCTGCTTCAAGAACCTGCAGGCTGTCATTCCATCAAACAGACCCCTGGAGACCGACATCTTCAACTGCAGTTACCCAGGTCTTCGCTAAGCCGTTCTGTTACAGCGAAGCCGTTCTGGAGAGTAAACTCCATATAAAATCTGGCGCCCGAGAATTTCCCAGCGATTATACGCATAAGCAGCCGTATAATCCCGCCCACAACAAAATACAAGTTAACTACCGGACTACAGAGTTGCCAAATAGGCAACTGGGGAAAAGAGCGTCGCAAAAAAAACAATCAAAAACTTTCTAATAAATCTTATTGCAAATAACACTCATTGTAATTGGCAATAATATTAAAAATTATAAAAAATACGCCAATTGCAAGCCGAATTGAGTTATCTGCCGAGATAAAAGTTGAAATTTCAAAAATAATTTGTAATTGCGAAACGTTATAGAAGAGACATAAATTTAATAGCTTAACAGAAATTTTTTTGAAATGACTTTGTTAAGTTTTTACTCAGACAAAATCAAAATTATCTAAAATTTTATTGAAATAAATTAAGGATATATTACTGTTTATTTGTTCCGACGTCGACCTTCATTGTTATTTGAAATGTCTAGTCTAAACAAACACAAAGCGTTTCTGTCTTGTTTGACGGAAAATTTTATTACAACTTAGAGTTTATTGTTAGTAAACTATCAATGACCAAACTATAGCAACAGCGGTGGCAGCATTAAAAATAGTTGCCGAAAACAACCAACAAAACTGAGTGCAGTTGCAAAGAGGCGGCCGTCGTATTATGTTGATAAATTGTGTCGAGAAACTAGAGCCCGTCGTGCTGTTATGGTGAGACAGTTAGGGATTTAATATAGATATAAGCATTTAAATATGCCACATGGGAATACGATGTTTTTACCATGCCAAGACATTATCCTAATTTCAGTTTGGCACGCCACTTGTGAAACACCCTGTACCCTGTAAATAAGACTAAAAATGAACTGAAGTTTGATGTTCAGTTTTCTATGTACGGTGGTGTATGGTGTATGGTCCTCTAAAAATATTCAACGATTTATTTGTGAATTTTAATACATATGTAGGCGTGATTGGAACCCTGCTATCTTCTACGTCGTTCCAGTAACAGTTGTACACAACACAAACGAGATGATAAACTTTAGACTGAATGCTGTAGTGTCACCGGTAGGTTGAAAATGTAAACTGTTAATTATTTCAATTTGGAAATGGCGTCAATTCAGTACAAGGCATTATAATGATACATAATTATAAAGTCAGTACCAACACTATGATTAAAATGCTTTATTAACAAATGTCAAATAAGAGTTGGGTAAAAAATGAAGTTCTAGCCCCAACAATAATTATAAGATCAGAATACTACTAACATTTGCCGCTCGCATTGTCGGCTGCATCACTTATAATTCTCGCAATCTGAATTGTATGGTGTACGCCTATATATACACCAGTTGCGAGTTGGGGATTGTGGAGAGATAGTTATAGCACTCCTTAAAGATTATTGGATATATAAAAATATTTTATTCTAGTGTTACTACTAAGCATTTTGAAGGCGAACTAGAAGAAGTGGGGCCTGTCGCAAAATAATTTGCAACCCATCTGTGCCTTTACATATATTTTATTTATTGGCGAATGTAGTTTCGAAAACCGAAATCGGGAAGAAACAGATGGCGCTGCAAGTGGCAAGCGTTATTTCATGTGCGTTCGTTTAAATTTAGGTTTTGTTATGATGATGAGTTTTAGGATTCAGGATTTTTGTGCACAGTAATAGATTTTATTTAAAAAAAATGATCAGAATCGGCTACTAAGCCGATTTTGATCAAATACAACAAACTTTTTAAAAAATTTAAATTTTTTCTGAACTTTCACAAAATTGTAAAACGTAAAATGTGTCTAAAACTTTTCTAAATTATCAGAAATTTGATTAAATGCTAGGATGGTCTCGTGGCAGCTTTTTTTATTTATAACCATACATCAAACTTTAAACCACTGTAATTTTTACATTTACCATATGAAAGTATGGGAAATGTATTGAAATCGCGAAAATTTTGATATTTTGACGGAAATACATGTTTTTTACTTCCAGGAACCCAAAATGGCCTTTTAAAAAATGTTGGTCGGTGTGTATGCGTGTAATGCTAAATTTCAGGCACTAGACCGATTTTAATGAAATTTGGTATTTGTCGAACCATTAAGTTTCGTTTAACGAACTGCAACTCTAGCTTTAAAAAAAATTGCTCAAAAACTGGGGACACGAATTTTTTAAATTTTGTAGGCACATAGAGTTAGATTTGAGGTACAATTTGATTCGTATCTCAGTGCGCTAATTTCTCTGTGACGCTGTCTATGAATTTTTAAAAATCAATTGTTTCTTTTATATTTTCCTTCTTTTCCTAATTTTGGGGAACGAATTTGTTCTTGCGTTCTTGTTTTTTTTAATCTTGAGAAATCTTTTACCAAAAGAGTAGAAAATAGTTGTTTTATTTCAAAAAAAAACTTACCTACCTAACTTAGTCAGCATAGAAGCATCGATGACAACTTAAGAGTGTACGGGGTAGATAGCAAAACATGTAGTGCGTAAGAGATCTCCATAGTATAGTCACGTGACAGAAGCTGGCCGGTGTGTAACACACGCCCTGAAATGTTTACTCAGGTAGTTTATGATTGGTGTTACTTCTCTTTCTTGCAATAAGTGTTTATACTTACAGTTTGTTTACAAAGTATTTACTGTAATTTTTTTGCTTAGTAATAATTAGTATTTTAATATAATTTTTAAACAAAATTTTAATTGTTTTTTTTGTAGTGCTGCTGCTAATGATGGTCTGGAGCAGACCGAAGCCGGTTCCATTAAAACAATGAGAGAAAATGACTTTGTTGTTTATTATTAATTAATTCTAATTACGTTTACAACCCATTGTCATTTTTGTGTAAAGTTATGTATTTAAAAACCATAAATAGAAGCATAAACAGAAAATTACCATAACCACGTATGTAGATTGTTAGAGTTCCAAAACATGTATTTGTAACATTTATGTCAATATCTCAGAATCCATATTTACGATCACAATACATTCCTATGCCGATTGTATAAAAAAACATTATAAATAGAAATTTATGTATTTAAAAAATTAATAATTGTATCGCTAGATAAAATTTCTACCTTTTTATAATTATATCTGGGAAGAAAAATTTCTAAAGATTTATTGAAATGTATTTTACAAAAACCATTGGAATGTATAGAATAAAATCAAATCCGTATTGTTGAAAAAAAGCCCTTTTCACAACTTTTAAGCCCTGAACAAATCCATATTTAACAATATGAATAGTGTGGCTATCCAATTCACATCTATTTGATCGACCGAGTGGAATCGTAACCTGACCTAACATGACAGCCTACTTGATAAATCTGCCCATAGCCTGCTATGATGGATCACTTATGAATAAAACCATTGTCCGAGTAGGGTAACTTCATTTATACTCAAGTTGTTCGGAGATGATCCTGCACGTTGACCCATTTATCCTCTTTTATTGCATACGAAGTATTATCGGTTTCTTTTTTCGCATGTTGATTTCTAACTTCAACAGTTGAATGCCATGTCTCCAGAGTGCACGTTTGAAAGGAGGCAATGAAGAATTGAAGTACATTTGTTATATCAACGTGCGTTGCGGACAAGGCTTGATGTAAATTTAATTTTTTAAATACCTTGATTGAGAACCGAATTATAAAAGAACAATGGATAATTTTATTTGGCCTGTATTAGTTGTAGATCTTAGATTTCCTTATTTCTCTTTCGTTGGCAGTTATATGGTTTTAATAAAATATTACAGTGCCGCAATGAATTATTTTAATTATAAGTAAGTAGTTTCATTAAATTTTATTGACCAATTACATGATAATAATTAGGTTGCTTTTATTTTTTAACTAATTATATTACATAAAATACATTAAGTATCTTCTAGATAATGGTAATTTTAATTGCAACATGTTTAGCGTGCATGGAATTAATATAGTGGATTAAATTAGAAAAGTAAGTTAGGCTAACACACAAAATATGTATCTACTAACAGAGAGTTTCGAAAATAATGACAGATATATAGCAATTCCTGGTGTGCAGTGGCCCATCTTACCTCATATACATTAAACAAACGAAAATGTTTCAATTTTAACATGCAGAAATTTCTTAATTTCATTGGATTAACTTAAGGATATATTACTGTTTATTTGTTCCGACGTCGACCATAATTGTTATCTGAAATGACCAGTTTAAACAACTACAAAGCATTTCTGTCTTTTCTAAAGGACAATTTTATAACATCTTAGAGTTTATCGTAAGTAAACTATAAATAACCAAATTATAGCAGCAGCGGTGGCAACAATTATAAATAATTGCCGAAAACAATCAACAAAACTAAGTGCAGTTGCAAGAGGCTGCTGTCGTGTTATGGTGATTAATTTTATCGAGAAGCAAGAGCCCGTGGGATTGTTATGGTGGGACAGTTAGGGATTTAGTATGTAGATAAAATTTTAATAAAATATTACAGCGTCGCAATGAATTATTGTAATTATACGTAGTTACATTAAACTTTATTGGCCAATCACATGATAATAATTGGGTTGATTTTATTTTTCAACTAATTATGTTAGATAAAATGCATTAAGTATTTTCTACATAATGATAATTTTTATTGCGAAATGTTTAGCGTGCATGGAATTATTATGGTTGGTTAAATTAGAAAAGGAAGTATGGCTAACACACAAAATATGTGTCTACTAATAGTGGGTTTAGAACAAAATGACAGATTTATAGCAATTCCCGGTGTGCAGTAGCCAATTCAAATATTTGCATAGTTGACCTGCGCTGGTGTTACTACCCTATACAGTCACTTATAATGTAAATTCGTAACGCAGTTGCATTAGGGCAATATTATTTCGTACCTCATATACAATAAACAAATGAAAATGTATTAATTTAAACATGCAGGACATTTTAAATTTCATTGGAATAAAATAAAGATATATTACTGTTTATTTGTTCCGACGTCGACCTTCATTGTTATTTGAAATGTCCAGTCTAAACAACTACAAAGCATTTCTGCCTATACAAAAAAAAATTTTTGTAACATCTTAAAGTTTATCGTTAGTAAACTATAGATAACCAAATTATAGCAGCAGCGGTGGCAACAATTATAAATACTTGCCGAAAACAATTAATAAAACTTAGTTCAGTTGCAAGAGGTCGCTGTCGTGTTATTATGATAAATTTTATCGACAAGCAAAACCCCGTCGTGTTGTTATGATGGTACAGTTAGGGTTTTAATCTATAGACAAGATTTTAATAAAATATTACAGTGTCGCAATGAATTATTGTAATTATACATATTTCATTAAACTTTATTGACCAATTACATGATAATTATTAGGTTGATTTTATTTTTCAACTAATTACATTAGATAAAATGCATTAAGTATCTTCTACTTAATGATAATTTTAATTGCGACATATTTAACGTGCATGGAATTAATATAACGGATTAAATTAGAAAAGGAAGTATGACTAACACACAAAATATGTATCTACTAATAGTGGGTTTAGAAAAAATGACAGATTTATAGCAATTCCTGGTGTGCAGTAGCCCATTCAAATATTTGCATCTGTGCTGGTGTAACTAACCTATACCATAGCTTGTAATGTAAATTCGTAACGCAGTTGCATTAGGGCATTATAATTTCTTAACCTCATATACAATAAACAAACGAAAATGTATCAGTTTAAACATGCAGAATTTTTTTAAATTTTATTGAAATAAATTAAAGATATATTACTGTTTATTTGTTCCGACGTCGACCATCATTGTTATTTGAAATGTCTAGTCTGAACAACTACAAAGCATTTCTGTCTTGTCCAAAAAAAATGTTGTAACATCTTAAAGTTTATCGTTAGTAAACTATAAATAACCAAATTATAGCAGCAGCGGTGGCAGCAATTATAAATAATTGCCAAAAACAATCCATTAAACTGAGTGCAGTTGCAAGAGGCCGCTGTCGTGTTATGGTGATAAATTTTATCGAGAAGCAAGAGCCCGTCGTGTTGTTATGGTGGGATAGTTAGGGTTTTAATATATATAAGATTTTAATAAAATATTACAGTGTCGCAATGAATTATTGTAATTATACCTATTTCATTAAACTTTATTGACCAATTACATGGTAATAATTAAGTTGATTTTATTTTTCAACTAATTACATTAGATAAAATGCATTAAGTATTTTCTGCATAATAATAATTTTAATTGCGAAATGTTTAGCGTGCATGGAATTACTATGATTGTTTAAATTAGAAAAGGAAGTATGACTAACACACAAAATATGTATCTACTAATAGTAGGTTTAGAAAAAAATGACAGATTTATAGCAATTCCTGGTGTGCAGTAGCCCATTCAAATATTTGCATCTGTGCTGGTGTAACTACCCTATACCATAGCTTGTAATGTAAATTCGTAACGCAGTTGCATTAGGGCATTATAATTTCTTACCGCATATACAATAAACAAACGAAAATGTATCAGTTTAAACATGCAGAATTTTTTTAATTTTATTGGAATAAATTAAAGATATATTACTGTTTATTTGTTCCGACGTCGACCGTCATTGTTATTTGAAATGTCCAGTCTAAACAACTACAAAGCATTTTTGTCTTGTCTAAAGGAAAATTTTGAGTTTATCGTTAGTAAGCTATAAATAACCAAATTATAGCAGCAGCGGTGGCAACAATTATAAATAATTGCCAAAAACAATCAATAAAACTGAGTGCAGTTGCAAGAGGACTCTGCCGTGTTATGGTAATAAATTTTATCGAGAAGCAAGAGCTCGTCGTGTTGTTATGGTGGGATAGTTAGGGTTTTAATATATATAAGATTTTAATAAATTATTCGAGTGTCGCAATGAATTATTGTAATTATACCTATTTCATTAAACTTTATTGACCAATTACATGGTAATAATTAAGTTGATTTAATTTTTTAACTAATTACATTAGATAAAATGCATTAAGTATTTTCTGCATAATGATAATTTTAATTGCGAAATGTTTAGAGTGCATGGAATTACTATGGTTGGTTAAATTAAAAAAGGAAGTATGACTAACACACAAAATATGTATCTACTAATAGTGGGTTTAGAAAAAATGACAAATTTATAGCAATTCCCGGTGTGCAGTAGCCCATTCAAATATTTGCATAGTTGACCTGCGCTGGTGTAACTACCCTATTAAGATCTACTACTACCTCTATCTAAAAATAGCTATTTTGTGCTGTTACACACTAACATTTTGTAGTAATTTAGTCAGTTGCATTATCTAAACCAAAAAATGTGTTGTGGTTCGAGTGATCTGTGCCAGGGGCGGACCAGCCATTGACAGAAGTCCCACCAAAGTCCCACCGGGCCTCCAGAATAGCAAAACTAATTTATACAAGGTGTATCAAAAACCGCGTATAAACTCTGTAGAGCGTTACAGAGCAGGTCAAAATATATATGAAAGTTTCATTAAATTTTAATTGGGGCCCGGCTTAGAAAATTTGGAGCTCCAAAGAAGCATTTTACGTATCGTTTATTTTGCAGTAAAATTTGTAAAAATTTTCGAAAACATGTTACTTGAAGAACTGGCTACGCCATTTTTTAAATTTTTGTATGCTCATAGAGGTAAAGATGAACTACAATTTGGTTTGTGTCAGAACTCAATTTCTCTCCGACGCCTTCTATAAATATTTGAAAATCGAAAATTCGTGGTCTTCTCTTTAATAAATTGAGATTGATAAAAAATTTCTGTTTCAAGCTAAATTGTTTAGTAGAGTAATAGTAGAATAAGATTTAGAACTTTATTTTTAGGGGAGTAATATTTAGGAAAGCTAATTTTCCACCCCCTCTTTAATTAAGCGAAAAAGATAGAGATAGCTTAACACTTAGTGCGTAAGAGATGAACACAGTAGAATCATAATAGGCAGGCATAATCTGACCGCTGCGTACAGTACCACCCGGAAATTTCTACTCAAGTAGTTTATGAGTTATGACTATTGTTACTTGTTCTTGTTGCAATGATGGATTAGCAGGGTTTTATATTTAAATATTTTGCAACTGTAAACAGTTATTAGTCATATGTGCTGTAATTGAGATTAGATATATTAAAATAATTATGTTGTATAAGTATACGAAAGTCCAGGCGAACTGCTATGATCATTTTTATAATATGCCTGAGCAGCATTTCTAAATTTGTTTATAACTTATGAATGCATATTAACGAAGTTTCCTGTGCGAGAAACCCTTGACTAAATTAAAAATTATCAATAACAGATTAAGGTCGGTTCTTTCTCAGCACTCAGCAGCGATTGGAGACATTTATGTTCATGGGCATTGAGAAACAGCTGTTAGAATCAATCGATTTTGATGATGATTTTTGCATTTTAGATAAACTGAAGAAATCAACAAATTTGCTTTTAAAAATGTTGTTCTTTTAAAAAATTTAAATTTTTTTAAATATTTACATTTCATTCATTTTTGTGACATAACAATCTAAGATGCGGTCTCCTACCGACCAAGTGCCATCGGGCCTTTTCCTTCCCAGTCCGTCCCTGACCTGTGCAGTATAAATAATTATTAATAATATGGTCAGAAAACTCTTCTGTTAGAAAATATAAGAATTACATGTAAAGAAAGCGTGAAATATACAAAGTGTCCCAAATTTACCCGCATATTAAAATTCCGAATGGTAGCTTACAAGTATAAGAATCGTACGTTAGTTATTATAAACTTTGTTAAAATTATGTAAATTTAAACGTACGTATGTAATAAAATTAGAAATAATTTCACTATACTTTGTATGCGGGTATGTATCTGTAATGTCTACTGAGGAATACATCCTAATGGTAATGCTGAACAATTTCGAGAATGTGGCAGCATAAAGTCTTTGAATCGTTCGGAACAGCCTTGAAGTAGCAGTACTACAAAGTGTTAGGTGATAAATATTAATCATTTCAAGTTCGTCTCGTACAAACTGTCGAAGGAAGCTACCAGAAAGACGTTACGCAGAGTTAAGTTCATGTGAATATTCAGTTACTTGTACTATTACATGATATGTTCAGGTATTTTGAAAAATACACTCCAAAGTGAATAAACAAGTACACGAACAACCCAGCAGAAACAGTTCAAGAACATTTTATCAATTTTTATTTTTGTAGATACAGCAAACCAGCTGTCGTACCAACCGCGCTAGACCTTCTTCCCATACGCCCCGAAATCTTTCGCATCTAACAATTTTTTCACATTTTTAATCTCCCCACTGTTTTTCTTCAGTTTTGCCTTCCTCGTTATACGGAGTATAATTGTAGAAACGTATTGTGATTGGTTTCAGGGACATAAAGCACATTCGACCTTCCAGACTGCCACAGTTGCAGTTGCACAATACTGAAATCATTCTTTAGGAAAAGTCAAAGCAATAATTGGACAAACAGATACTTATTAAAATAAACATGCAGGGATTACGAAAACGCTTTCATAGAAACAGCATTTATTATTTCTTATTATTTCAATAAGAATGGTCAAAGTGTATTTTCCGTAAACAAATACGTAGCTGATGCCGCTGTTTCAACGAACATACGCTGGCCCAATCGCGGACTAAGCATGCAGTTTTTTTTTATTAAATTGCGGTGTATATTTGATTATTATTTTATACTAAGAATGATATTATTTCTGCGTACTAGATTCGGCAGAATGAACAATTGCGTAAGTATTCTAATTACAATTTTTCGGCAAATAAGTTATGTGCTGTGTAGAACGCTAATACTTCATAATAGTAAAATAACATTTAAAAACTTCATAATATTCAGTATTAACCTAGCAAGTCTGTTTATTTTTATTTTGCCAGATTAGGATGATCTTATATAAACTGGTGTAAATTGCGGACATGTTTCAACAACACAGAGAGAATAAACATTTTTAAGATGCTTCGTGGGCTAGACTTATTAATTTAACATTGCTGTCGCAGGTGCCGGGTTTTCAAATTTTCCAACGGGGCCTTGGATACAGTACTGTTCTAAGAGACCTTTTATGAATTTACACTTTAGTAAATGTAGTTTTTGCTGACGTATGGATTTTTACACTTATATTTATTTTTATTTTGCTAATATCTAAGAAAATATAGAGGAGTACCTGAAATTTTTTTTATTTCAAATGATACGCAATAATGTCGAAAATGAAAGCGTTATTTTTATTTTTATCGGGGCGGGCTCCAGCCTCTGAGATCCCCGCACTCGCCGCTTATGTTGCTTTGCGAACAGTGGCGTAGCTTCAGAAAATATGCTCTAATTGAGAGCCTCTCCCTTACTCATTCTTTGTTTTCCAGAGCCGTTTCGGTTGTTTCAAGTGTGTTTTTTAATTGGATTTTGTATTTAATAACGATTTCCACATACTACTAACGCCCTTAGGACAAACAGATTCATACAAGAACAATTACAAAGCACAAAAAATAAAGAAATTTAATTACGGAAATCACACGCCCCCTTAATTAATGATGAGGACGCGGAGACACAGCCGCCTCCTGGGTTAGATAGCAGCTACTTCTGCGGGAGGCTTGCAGATGTCGTGATTGAACGCAATTGTGTTCCAATAGGAGGGTTCGCAAATAGATTGGGGAGGAAGCTGGTTCTGATTTCTTTTCTTGTTTTGGGTGAGATGGTTTTGAAGACAGCAAGCTGATGGCGCTTTGCATCAGCTTTAGACTTAGTCTTGGGACCTGGTGTGGTTCTGTCGGGATGCTGCAGGGCTCTAGAGGAAGCTGGGTGTGCAGGACTAATTTGCTTCAAACCGGAAGTTTACCATCGGTCTGTAGGGAAAGCCTCATGGAATGCTTTGCTCGGGGCCGTTAGCTAGTGGTCGATATGGAAATCAATGTTCAGGCGTTGGTTTTTATACCGAAAGCTGAGGCTGACAGGATCTGAAAATGCTGCTTATATATTATACAATTTTTTATGTAGCCGTTGCCAAGCACGGTTTTTCCAACAGATAGGGCAAAGTAATTGTAATGCTCCCAAATTATTTAGAACTGATAATTTTATTGTTACCATCCCGTGAAAGAGTGAGACGGACTGCGGTTGTTGTGTAAAGAAAGCGGCATCCGGCATATCCACGGGGTAGCGAAAAATGAGTCGTTGTTGTAAAGGACCACGCCCCTTTCGACGCCGATTTGACGATGACTTCGAAGTTTCTCGATATTTTCTTGGCAGCTTAGTCTGAAGTTTTAATGCTGGTCTGGGGAAGAAAAATTCGTAAAATTATGTCATTGTGAAGTGATGCGAGCGAGATGTTCCTTTTAATTACTAAACATGACGATTATGATTAGATTACAGAGAAGTAATCTAGTTTACATGTATTTAATAATTTTTCATATAATAATGATTTTCTGACCAAGTGAAGAATATACAGCTTGTATTGAAATTTTATTCGTTTAACTGAAATGACCATATGGTATCAGAAATCGATTTGGGTGTGTTGCTGTATTAGACGATCCTTGCAGACGGATAGTTTCTCTCTAATCAGTAAAACGCAGTTCACGTTCGTATTCGATGTATACCGCATACAAATATCAAGAGAAAGAACTGCAGGTAAAGAATTCCCATGACAGATACACACGTAGCTGTGCAATACCGACTGGCTTTTAGCAGCACGTACTAACTATTCTATCAAACATATTTTACTGAAATCACGTATTTATTTTTCTATTAACTTATTTATTAGTTAATCTTCTGGTTTCTTATGCCGCGAGCGAATTCATAAACTTTTAACCGTTACCTACTATCGTATAAAATAATTGCTTATATCAGGAAACCGTGCACGCCTTCGCATTACTTTATGGTACCTTTAGGAATGTTATTTCACTTTTGTTTGTTCTTGCAAATCAAAATATCTTTCGGTGGATAAGATAAGGGCTAGAGAAAAAATTCAACCCAAAAACAAAGGAATACTGTTTAAGTTCTTGATAATCATTTTTAGAATAATTCTAAAATTTAGTATCCACATCATAAGACTAAAATTTACGTTTATGTCCAAATTATGTTGTAAATTTTGTAAATGCCTGTCGTACGCACAAAGACGTTTAACATAATTGCTTCGTTGTAATGAATACCTTGGCATTTGGAAGGCATATAAAAATAACAGGGTAGGTATATAAATTACAAGAAAAGTAAATATAGCACAGCAATTAAATCATAAATAATAGTATTTTTTTATGGTACTGCTCTGTACTGCACCATAGTCAATATGTAACTGTAGTTGAAATGTAGGGAACTGCTCTACAAGGTCGTTTGGTCACAAATTACGCTGCAATATTGCATTTGTTGGAAGTAGGATGCCCTTTGGGAGGTAATATAACTGTTAAGCTATAATGGTGAAGTAAATAAAAATTTCTCTTTTTATAACCTAGGAATATTACAGATAACAATAGGGAGACCTGGTATCGGTGAGTCACAAGTCGATTGACAAATTTAAGAGATGGCTATAAAACTGTAAAATTTTTTACAGTTTGTTCACCGTTATTTAAAAATGTAAGAATATGTGGAGAAGATAGAAATTAAAAAAGTACCTTGAAGTTGAAATGATATTTTTGAATTGCTTTGTTAGTAGCTGTACTAATTCAATTTTCCAAAAATGAGGCTACTTATAAATAGTTTTTAAATTAAATTTCGCTTAATTAGTTTCATTTCTTCAGAAAATTAAATTTAAATAAAAGCTTTGTGTTTAAGCACTACCCTGTAGTTAATGAGTATCTGTCCATAAAATACTTAATTACTTTAACAATATTTATTTATTTTAACTTTAGACGTATTTCGGCATGTTTACATGCAATTATCAAAGGTTATATAAAAAAGTAAACACTTAGTGTTGTTATAGCAATAGAACTTGGTGACTTGATCTCGGTAATCGTCTGCAGATGACTTGATTTTTTATTCCAAAATGTCTAATAGAGGAGAATTTAAGAGATCAATTTGCTCATTCATTAACGGTACAGTTTTTAAATGTTTGTGAATTTCAAAAGCTTCTAGTATATCTAATTTACGTTTATCATCACAAAAGTGTAAACATTTTATGGTGTTATTAGATGTCATTGAATGATTTTGTTCTAGTAAGTGTTTAGCGTAAATGGATTTATGTGGATGTTTGTATTTGTAACAACGTACGTGTTCTCTATACCTAATGTCAAAATTTCTAATTGTCTGGCCTATATAAACCGAATTACAATGCGAACAATTTAATTTGTAAATGCCTAATTTTAGCAAATCGTCTGTTTTTGATTTTGCATTAAACAAAGTGTTTAAGATGTTTCTAGTTGTTTTAAAGCTTATTTTATATTTATTTGTTTTGTTTATAATTTTAGCAATTTTTTCTGATTTGTCACCAAAATATGGGACAGAAGCATATTTAATTGTATCGAACGAAGTTAGGGTATTCGGATAAATTTGTTGAATGGCTAATTTATAATCTTTTTCTTTAATTAATGTATCAACAAGTTGAGTATTATAACCATTACTGCATGCAATTTGTTTAATAATTGAAATTTCTCTATTATAATTAATTTCATCTAAAGGGACCGTCAAAGCCCTATGTATCAGGGACCTGTATGCTGCTAATTTATGTGTTTTATGGTGACAAGAATCGTGTGGTATTGTAATGTCTGTTTGTGTAGGTTTTCTATAAACTGAGTACTCAAATTTATTAGTTGAATTAATTTTTATGTTTAAATCTAGAAAGTTAATGGACTTATTTTGTTCAGTTTCTAGTGTAAATTTTATGTTTGGGTGCAAGCTGTTAATAAAGATTAAAAATTCATTAATTAAATCAAATGAACTATTAAAACATGCTAAAATGTCATCAACATAACGAAACCAAAATATAACTTTCTCAGATTGATTTGATTCGAATATTTGATCTTCTAGATTTTCCATAAATATGTTAGCTAAAAGAGGTGAAATTGGTCTTCCCATGGGTAAACCATCTTTTTGGAAATAAATTTTATTATTAAAAGTAAAATAATTTTGATTGGTGCAAAGTTCAAATAATTGAATCAACTCAGTCCGTTTTATTAACTCAACATTTTTGTTAATAAGAATATCATTTAACAAAGGAATACACTCTTGAGGAGTTATTTGGGAAAACATATTAGTAACATCAAAACTAACTAGCTTGCTTTGTGGTGGTAAATGTAAGTTAGACAACTTTTTGATTAATTCGGAAGAATTTTTAACTGAATATTTTGGTTTATAATCAAAACTGGTAACTATATTATTTAGTATTTT
Organism: Ctenicera cuprea; assembly: GCA_958336395.1. Taxonomy (NCBI): domain Eukaryota; kingdom Metazoa; phylum Arthropoda; class Insecta; order Coleoptera; family Elateridae; genus Ctenicera; species Ctenicera cuprea. The sequence goes on from OY284493.1 coordinate 8,077,103, forward strand.
TGCTAGCATATGGTTGGGTGCATTTATGTATGATACTACTGGTCTAATGGGCATGTTGGGTTTGTGTATTTTGAATAAACCGTATAGTTTTGGTGGTTTTGGATTTGGATTTATTATTTGTCTTTTTTGATAATCTGTAGGGTTACGCTGCAGATTGGATTTTACTTTCGGTATAGGAAAGTATTTATTTCATAAAAATGTTCAAATTTGGAATTTTAACGGAAGTTTTACGTTTGCGTTTAGGAACGTTACAATTTTAAAATAAAATCACTTATGCGTTTGGCAACGTTTCCATAATTAAGAAAAATGTTGGGACGGTATTTCAGTTGTTTGGTAGGATTTGTTTAAATCTGAAAATAGAATCGTTTTTTCCCGAACTTTCTAGCTTAAAATTGTGGGCTTCTTAAAAACTTTGATTTTAACGCCTCGATACTCAGTACTTGGCCTAGACTTTTCCCTACTTTAGGTGTTGTTACTTACCGTATTTGCAGAAGTATATTTGTACAGCGTTGAACCGTACAACGGCGGTTAAGGTAGCATTACAGAAAGCGAGCGCAGAGCGCCGTCGTAAACGAGTAAATACCTCAGGCAACTGACTTAGTTAAACCAAAAAATGGTTTTGAAAAGAACAATTGATTTTGTGATTTTGTGAAAAAACATCTCTCGGTAAAAAGAACAGAGGCGATACAAGTTTACCAAATTGTACTATAGCTCTATAAGCTTGCGTTGTATAAACAATATGAGGAAGCCAGCTCTTAAGCGATATTCTTTTGAAAAGATTTGTCAATATTTTCACCTTACATTTTTCATTTCTACAAAGATTCTGTTAACATTCTGACATTGTCTTCCCTCGGAAATATTATGATACCAAATTAACAGGTACATACCAATTTTGAAGCAGAAATTCATACATTTCTTTAATATCGAAAATTCGTTGAGGGACACAGGGGGGTAGGGGTGTAAGAAGATTTAAATTGCGTAGATAGACTATTCGGCATGTGTAGAATACGAATCTAAGGTTCTTTTACGAGCGCATCTATTTTGAAGTAGGCACCTCTCTCTGTTTCTGTTGTGAGGCGTTACCCAATCACCCATAGACACAGCTTCTTCAAAAACAACTTTTTTTGGTTTCTGACGGTCCTGGTCAAGTATTTCGCAAAAATTTTGAACGGGAATTTTTCATAAAATCAATACTTCCCTATAGTACAAGCATAGGAAAATAGAAACTAATCAAGTTTTTGGAAATTTAAAAAATGCATCTTTCAAAAAGTAGTGACACCATTGCTATGCTCTAATTTCTTTGTGACGCCCTCTGAGAATTTTTATAAAATAAAATGAGAGACGTTTAAAAATTCCTGTTTATTCTAAATATCTCGCTAATAATAATAGAACAGTAACCTAATTTTTAATTGTTTAATGATTTAATATTTAGATAATAAGCTAGTCTTCTAAATCCCGGTAATTTTTGGCTGACGAATTTAATCTAATCTAATCGATTATGTTTGTAAAATTATTTTTAAATTTTAAATACACAGCGTTGTAGTGCATCTATAGGCAAATCAAATGTGTTTTTCGAATGCTGTATTTTTAAAAAACAAGCGACGCGACGCTATGAATTTTTGAAAATGTTATTTTTAATGTCCGATTAGTCAAAAGCAAATATACAATCGAGAAAAATTATTATATTAGCTTGCAATGAACTATAAATCTGTGTTTTACTAAAGTCACAACTTTTACTCCGACGTCCTCTAGGATTTTAAAAAAATTTAAAATTGTATAATGATTTATTAAAAATGCAAATAGTGTAATATACAATTTAAGCATTTTATTGGGATTAAAAAAAATTTTAAACCGTTTTAAAAATTTCCATTTTGCATTTTTTTTTATTACTTTTCAAATAAACTATTTACATCGATTTTTGGTCCGAAACCTAATATCAAATTAATACTCCGCCACAGGGCGGTTACTTCGCTTCCCTTGGTTATAGTTATCGCCGCTTACTATATTTGCATGCCAGTAGCGCTGAAACGACTTTCTAATGCACAAACTAAAATTCCCGCTGCAGTGTTGTTTTCAATTCTTGTATCTTTCTTTAATTTCTGTTTGGTTTTGCGCGAGAAAATTTAATACCTACGTTAAAAGTATGGGAAAGTACCATCGAAGTGTTTGGCCCGTATTTTCATTTAAGTTTTGTTTTATTGTGGACAAGCATTTTTCGTATATTGCGGTCACAGATAAACAGACAGACAAATCTACAAAATTCAACCAAATTAAGAAAATTTTTATGTTTAAACATAATTTGTAACGTTAGTCGTTTCATTTTATCAGAGAATAAAATTTAAATTTCAATAAAAGCTTTTTTTTTTAACTGCTACCCTGTACGGGTATGCTGCAGATTGGAATTTAATTTCCTATAATTTCAGTATTGAAAGCTTCTGATTTCATGAAAATTCGGAATTTCAACTAAATTTTAACTGTTGCGTCTGGGAAGACTTTCATTCTTAAAAAGTTTCTAACGCCTTTTCCTGAACTCTCTACCTTAAAATTTTGGCTACTACCATTTTATGAAAATTTTGAATATAACGTCTCGTTTCTGAAAAACTAATTGCCAAAGCGGCATAAACTTTGGACCATGAAACAAATTAATAATTTAATATTCAGATCCAGTCATCACGTTGTAAAAATAGGGAAATAACTCAGGAATAGAATTTTTTGCTTAAACCCCTAATTTGGGCGTCTAAAAAAAGATCCCGCGTTTGGGAATTCTAACTCGGTTCGAACCTAGAAAATTTTTTTGAAAAAAGTGCAGAAAGTCACCAATTGTGGATTGTTCGTTTCCATTGCATCCTAGGTTAAAAGTAGTCCCAAGAAAAAAAAGCTAATGAAATTCTGCATAAAACTTAAAACAAATGTTCTAGCCCGAACACTTTCCGGAATATGACCTTTTAAAGAACCCGATTTTCTTGCATAAAAATGTACAAATATGTTGTTTTTTTGGTTACATTTACGGGGAATGGAGTCTTCTATAATTTTTCCCCCAGAAAATTTCCTGTGAAATCATAAGAAAAGAAAACCATTTCGCAAAAACATAATTTAACATTTTTATACAACAAAAACGTTTTTGAAAGGTCATATTTCGGAAACTGTTAGGGTTAGAACATTTTTTCTTTTTTAGTTTTATTACGCATATTTTTATCTTCTTTTATTACGGTTTAGCTCATTTTTACATTCGATGCACTCAAAAGCAAAAGGGTTGCCTTTTTTATTTACAGGAAATTGAGTGTACTTTAACTCTTCTTTGGACCACTTTTACGTACAACGGTATTTCAAGAAATCTGAAAAGTACGATTTTTGGGTTTTTTGGAATTTTGAAAACTGTTAGGGCTAGAACATTTATTTGTTTCAATATTACGCCGAATTTGATCGGCTATTTTATTCTTAAGACTATTTTTATTGCAAGATACTATGGAAATGAACAACTTAGAATTTTGTGATTTTTTGCACCTTTTTCAAAACAGTTCTCCGCTAAGCTAGCATTCACAAACTCATTGTCTTTCTTGGTAGGCTCAAATAAAGAGTTTAAACGAAAAATTCCATTTTTAAGTTATTTCCCTACAAAAATATTCAATTTTAGTCTTTGTTCTGTGTGGCGTCCTTTTATGTCAAACAATCATTTTCCAAATAATAAATATTGATTTTGTTTCACAAAAAATGTCAGTTTCTAACTACAGCAAGGCATGCACAATTACACATTACGGTTTCTAACTACAGTACGACAGGCAGGTAACCGTGTCCGCCGCCATGATATTACGCCAAAGTCGTTGGAGTTGTGCAAACTTTTGGCGCGTAAGACGTTGATACAAAAACACTTTTAAAAATACTTTTTTCCTTTAAAGTTTGTTTTATGTTTCATAGCGTAGAGACATTTCTGCTATTTGCGGTTACGGACAGACGTATAGAAAATTATAGAAAGATCAACCTTCATGTCCTTAGGATCTAATATTATCATAAATAGTGTATTTAGTTGTTTTCTCCTTCTAACATGTAAACTATAAATATTAACTTATTTATGCAGACCAGTCGCGAACACCGTACTTCCTCTATACTAGGCCTGTGCAACCTGTTCTTCTGGTAGATAATTTCTGACGTTTGAAGCACGAGAAGGGATGATTTTTTTTATACCCCTACATTTTTGTAAACAACGTCGAATATAACTCGTAACCTTTTTTGTATCAAAAAGTGTTACAGAAAATAAGACAAATTATCATTTTTTTACGATATGTCCGCTCAGTTTGCGAATTTAGGCTCAAGATCTTTCAAATACGTGGACATTTTAATAACACAATGTGGTACCCCCACTTACGAATTTCTGAGGTAATTCTGCCTCCATGTAACATGCGTTTCTCTGAGCAACGGCACGCTAGATTTTATTTGTATATAATTGATTGAGTTGTTTTATCAACCATGCAAATGAAGAAATACGATTTACACAATTTCACAGGAATGTTTGTATGAATGTTCGAGAATTAATAAAGGTATAAATTATTATCTCTGGTTTACCACATCGTTTTCGAAATAGATAATGCTAATGTTATCAAACATATGGTATATCGGATAATTATGATTTCTCGAAGCTGTACACAGCTACATTAAAATTTTAGAAAATTCTGTTGTGTTATTATCAGGATGACGTGGGAAAGAAAGGCGTGGGTTATGAGTTGTACTAAGTGTCATTCATTGCACTGCAACTTTACTTAACACATATTCATTCGAATTTTAACGAACGAATATAGTTAGGAAAAAGTGGCGGGCATGCACTTAATGTATGGTCGCATTTAATGATAATATATTAATTTCGAATGAAAATTGTTTAACTATTCGATTATTTCGTAATTACTCGAAAGGTTGCGGAATATCATTCGAATGACTAAACCATTCAAATAATATAACCCCTAGATTATCGTAATATCTCGAGAGGTTACGGAAAATCATTCCAATGATTTTACAATTACAAAAATATTTGGTTTTTCTGCTTTGGAGACGACCGTTGAAACGATAGTCATTGCATTGAACAGCGGCTAAATAATTCAATCATGCGATTATCGAAATATCTCGAAAGAAATCGTTGAAATAAAATACCATTCAACAATTTTTTTATTTTGTATGTAACCGTTCAATTATCGAAATATCTGGAAAGGTTACGGGAAATCATTTAAATGTTTTTACAATTCAAAAATGTTTGGTTTAGTCCGCTTCAAAGGCGACCGTTTACGGAAAATATTCGAATTATTTTACAAATCAAAAATTTTTGATTACATCCGCTTTGAAGGTAACCGTTGAAGCGATAGTCATTATATTAAACAGCAGATAAATAATTTAAGCACTCGATTTACGAAATATCAAGATATTTCGAAATGTTGCGAAAAGTCATTCGAATGATTTAAAAATATTAAATGCTTAGTTTTGTTTGCTTCGGAGGCGAGCGTTAAAGCTATAGGAATTACATTAAACAGCAGTTAAATAATTCAATCATTCGATTATCACAATATCTCGAAGGAATCATTGAAATAAAATACCATTCAATAATTTTGTATTTGTATTTAATCGTTCAATTATCGAAATATCTAGAGAGGTTACAGGAAATCATTTAAATAATTTTACAATTCTAAAATGTTTAGTTTCGTCCGCTTTGAAGACGACTGTTTACGGAAAAACATTCGAATGATTTTCAAATCAAAATTTTAGATTTCGTCCGCTTCGGAGGTAACCGTTGAAGCGATGGCCATTATATTAAACAGCAGATAAATAATTTAACCACTCTATTATCGAAATATCTCAAGATATTTCGAAAGGTTTCGAAAAGTCATTCGAATGATTTGACTAATATTAAATGTTTAGTTTTGTCTGCTTGAAGCGATAGTCATTACATTAAACAGGAGCTAATTAATTGAAACATTCGATTTTAGAAATACATCGAAATATCTCGAGAGGTTGAGGCAAATCATTCGAACGAAATCACAATTAAAAAATGTATTGTTTGGTCTGCTTCGTAGTCAAGCGTTAAAGCGATAGTCATTACATTAAGCAGCAGCTAAATAATTTAATTATAGGAATATAAAAATACCTCAAAATATCTCGAGAGGTTACAAAAAATCGTTCGAATGATTTTACAATTCGCAAATGTTTGATTTTGTCTGTTTCTGAAGCAAGCGTTAAACCAATAGTCTTTAAATTAAACAGCTCCAAAACTAGTGAACACGTAGGACAACGAAACAAGAACGATTTGATTTGAACATTGGTATAGTAGAGACTAGCGGTGCATCACCGCATCGAAGCATTCGAACAATTCGAAGTCAAAGGTTTACCCTGTCTTTTCCGACCGCCCGAGGAGAGCCGATAAGAACGAGTTTATTTATCAGAGTATTTAAGAAACAAGTTGTCCAAATGGTTTTATGCGAATGAATCATTTGATTATTAAATTCATTCGGATGTAAATCATTCGATTATGCCCAACACTAGTCGCATTTAGAAGCAACTTAAGGCGTGCCCGATGGTAGACCAGTACATTTCGGGCGAACAACTTCGGAACGATCGATCTAACAATTGGCCTCCACGTTCTCCAGACCTAAATCGTTTTGAATTTTACAGTTAGGGGTACTGGAAAAATTTGGTTCATGCAGAAATTTTTATCGATATTCAAATTCTTCCTCAGAGGGTGCTAAATTGTTGTAAAATAATTCTATTTTTTTGACATACAATATTGAAACACCTTGTATATCTTTTGTTTTCTTTCCTCACCTGTAAGCATGTTATGGTTGTACTGTTTTTGCGTTGGTTACGTTTATAGATTTAATGTAAAAATATCAGCAGCCGTAGTAATAATTAACATTAAGTCATTTAATCGAGCACTGTAAAACCAATCACCGCTCAAACCACTTCTTATCAAAAGCTTTTCTCAAACCTTTTATTCACTTAATGGTTTTAATTGCTAGCTTTTATCAAATTGAAATATTTCATTTCCAACTATTCCAAACATGCAAAAAAGATCGAAATAATATTTTTTTTGCAATTTGTGGCGGTTATAATTCAACAGGACACGAATTTCAATTGTAAGTGATTGTAGTCGACCTAATTTGATTTTTAAACTTCCCTAGCTGTCATAATATTGTTAAACTGTGCAATAGCACGTTTGTATAAATGCCAAAATTTATATTTTAATGTTAATGTTAAAGTAACCGGAAAATATCAAATTGTCCATTTAAATGTGATCAATACTACTAACTACATAAGTCGGTCAAGTTCAAATTTGTTATTTTAAAAACCAATGCTGCTGATTGTGTCACAGATTACATTTTTAAACTTCTAGAATTTTAAGTAGCATCTTATTAGAATATATACAAACACAAAATTACAGTTAACATTCATTTTACGACTTCTACATATGTATATTAATTTATTACATCGACAATATTTTGTGAAGTTGCAGCCTGATCATATTATACGTTTCCTAGGCTAGAGATACGAGGGTCGTTCGAAATGTACGTGGCCTAACGCAGAGATGGCGCTAATTCGGCGAAATTTGCATTACCATTTCTCAGAACCATCCTTTCTTAGGTTAAATATGACAGTATAGTGCGATCTGTCAATTAGTTTCTGTTTGACAGTGTGCCAAAGTGGCCGTCTCGAGTGATTTCGTAAATAATAGAAAAAATTGAGTTGCGAGGAGTGATAAAGTACTTTCATTTGAAAGGCTTAACACCAACCGAAATCAAAGCAGAGTTGGATTCGACATTTTTGAAGTCCGCGCCTTCGTTTTCAATGGTTAAAAACTGGATTGCCGAGTTTAAGCGTGGTCGTGTGAGCACAAAGGACGAACCCCGCAGTGGACGCCTAAAAACGGCTACTAGCCCGGATATGATTCAAAAAGTCCTCCGTATCGTATTGGATGACCGTCGAGTAAAAGTGCGCGAGATAGCAGACATAGTGGGCATCTCAAATGACAGTGTGCACAGAATTTTAACTAAAAATTTGAAAATAAAAAAATACTCAGCGCGTTGGGTGCCGCGGTTGCTCACACCGGAGCAAATACTGAATCGTTTGATTGTTTCTCGCGACCTTTTGGCATGTTTTCGCCGCAATCCGAAGAGTTTTTGCCCCTTTTCATAACCGTCGATGACACCTGAGTCTACCATTACACTCCCGAAACCAAGGAACAGTCCAAACAATGGCCACACAAAGGTTCTCCACCACCGAAGAAGGCAAAAACGGTTTCGTCAGCAGGAAAGGTTATGGCAACTGTATTTTGGGATTCTCGTGGTGTTATCTTCGTCGACCACTTGAAAAGGGAGAAAACAATAAATGGCGAGTATTGCCAATTTGTTCCAGCAATTGAGCGACAAAATCAAAGAGAAACGGCCTCATCTGGCAAAAAAGGAAGTGCTTTTCCATCAAGATAACGCACCTGTACACACGTTTGCAACCGCCATGGCCAAAATTCATGAATTGGTATTCGAATTAGTGCCTCATTCGCCCTTTCGCCAGATTTGGCTCCCAGCGATTGTTATCTATTTTCAAACTGAAAAAATGGCCCGGCTGTAAAAGATTTTCATCCAATTCCGAGGTAATCGCTGCTGTAAATAGCTATTTTGAGGACTTGGGTTCATCGACTTACAAGGACGGCATTGCTGCTTTGGAGCATCGTTGGAATAAGTGCGAGCAGGAGACTATATTAAAAAATAAAATGATTTTTTGCCCAAAAACTTGCGTTTTCTTTGTTAGGCTACGAACATTTCGAACGATCCTCGTATTATTCTCGTCTACTTGCGCGTTCTTACAATTTTTGCACATTTTGAAGGATCCCCCGTACGTTTTGTATGAACAAAAACTCAGAAGGACCAGTAGAACGTTTATTTTACAGTGAAATCTCGGCTTTAATCTGGGAGCCCCCCTAGTTTTAATCTTGGGGCCCCGACTATTATTTCGGGAACGCCAATTTTAATCTCGTGCCTCCACTTTTTCCGTTTTTAACAGGAGGTACTGTATTCGTCATACTTTCAGAAGTTGAAATTTTGACGGGTATGCACATTTTAGGGTCCCAGAATACCGAAAGGTTTCGCTATGGTTTCTGAGGATGTTTTTGTATACACTTTACGGCCCAGACACGTCAACTAATAAAAATCAATTCAGGTTTAAAAGATTGGTAATCCATCTGGGGTAAGATCGCAAAGTAACGAGATTGGTCTGCCACAAATAGGATTAGTGGGGAGGAGTGGTCGACTTCAACATAGACGTGATCAAATACGAGTATTAAATTCGTGTTCTGCGCATGTCAATTACCCGAACTGCGCAAGTGCGATCATTCTACTACACCCCACTGCCCTCGACTATTGATTTTTAATAATTTAAAAATTTTCAAAATATTCGAAATCTACAAAATAATTGAAAATTTAGGAAAATATACAAACTCGAAACTCGTAAATTTTGAAAATATTGTAAATGTTGCAAATTTTAGGTTTTTAAAAATTTAGAACCTGAAAACGTTTTCAAATTTTTCTAAACTTAACGAACATAACGCTTTGTGAATGTTATGAGCGTTAAACAAAAAAAAAACGTTTTCGAACAAAAAAACTTTGATAACATTATTATAAACGCAGAAATTTAAAACGTGGGGATAACTTACAGCATCCACGCCTGGTTATAAAATATCGAAACCGGAACCCGGCCGAGCCGGACCGACTCGTTCACAAACGACGTCAATTCAACTGGAGCAGGCAAAATGTCACTTTTGGTACAACGTATATCGGCTCTAAAGTGAAATATCACGGTTCATTTTCTTCGTTAGATAGCCGATCGAATATTCTAACAAACTGTTGTAATTTAGTTACATAAACAATAATAGAAATCTGGTCAAATGGCTCCCATGTGAGAGGTATAAGGGCGATAGCTCTTAGTAGAGATGGTACTGTCAACTGGCTCCGCATGGAAGCTGCATACGTTTATAAAGGAACTTAGTAGGTCGAGCCATTGCGTTTAAGTGTTAATCAATACTGTATGTCTACGTGCCAATTGCCATGTATGCATTGAGCTTCTGTTTATTCTAGGAATATTTTAATCAATACTTCTTATGCATTGTGAAATATTATGCAAGGTTAATTATTTTGATAGATTCCAGGTTGGCGCAGCTAGGATGCCCATTCACGTACGATCGCGAAGTGCAGCAATGCTCTCCGCGGTCAGTATACGGATGGATGTCCCAAGGCTGTGCTAACAAGGCGCCTCGTGCTATCGGATGGGCACGTAAATAGTCGGGCCCGTCTACCATACTAACAACATGAGTGTTTTAAGTAACACAAAGTCAGCTTTGTGACAATATGATATAATAATATTGGAATTATTTTAAATCTCAAAAAGGGAGCGTTTTATAATTTTTAAGAGATGTAATTAAAATTTTTTTATGAAAATACAATTTTTCGAATACTAATTTACATTGCCTTTGCATGTTTTTATTAAATCAACAAAAAAGTGCATTTTATTGCTAATCAACCTGTTTCTAATATACCGTGTTTAACACTTTGTCGATTACCGCAATTTCTTGCATACAGATTTGCCAATAACTTACATGCAGTTAGGTAGCTATAACAACGCGATCCAAATGAAATGGTTCCCAATGGGTATCCGTAGTGAGTTTCCAACGGGCTCAGCTGCACATATTAAAGTTTATACTAGAAAAGGACAGGTTATGCAAACACAGTCATTATAATAATTTAAAGCGCGATGCGAATAAAATTATAAAGTAATGTACAAGAAAGACAAATATTGTTTTTAATGTATTTTTATGAAGGTATAAAACAATAATTATAAATAATATTGGTGGAATAGAACGAGTTGTAATAACATATTTCATTTCGGTTTGTATAACCGCGCGATTACACATACGCTCAGAATATAAAAGCAGATTCCTTCTCTTCTGGAATTTGCTAAATGGTGGGTGGAATGTTATTACAATAATTTATTCGGCCTCTTAGTAATTATTCCTTGCCTTATCGCGAAAACATAATCTAAGTAAAGTACTCTTGTTTAATTGCATCGTTGTGAGCTTTATATGGTAATTTTGATTTCCTTCTAAAACGAACGCAACAATTCACGAATGTTGTGCTATTATGATGATTTAAATTAATTGCAGTAGGACGTTAAAATTTAGCTGTGATTTTTTTAACTCCGAAATTTGAAATAATAAGCAGCAAATTATGAACACTTCTTCACCAAACTTTATCTTACAAGTATGTTAACCGCGTGACTAATACCTTTCTGAACCTTTCATTCGAGAATCAAATCGAGAATTTTGTTTTTTTAGACATTGTTTTGGGCCAGCGGGTGGTCTAGTGGTTAAAGTCCCAGGCTTTGAAACTAGACTCCCAACGGCACTAGGTTCGAGTCCTCTGCCCGTCGGAAATTTTTCTTCATAAATTAAATCCGGCGGGTCCATGGATGGTGCTCACGCACGGCCTCATGATTCTTTGAAAAAAAAAGACAATGTTTTTAGAAATCTAGCTTCAGTAAGAGCAAAAAAATTCAAAAAGATTATTTAGTTTTTCTCAAAAATGATTTAAAAAATTGATTTTAAAGCTACGTTTAGACTATGCGAACAAAAGGGGAATTTGCTGTATTGCCTCTGGTTTTTCTTCATATCGAGGAATATTTTTACAAAAATCACTAAAAAAATTGTATTTAAAAAGAAATTTTCGGTTGTGCTTTTCTGAACTATTCCTTCGTTAATTTGCTATCCGCAGACATATCAAATCCATTATTGTTGTTACAGTAATAATTTTTGGTCAAAATTTACCTTTAGTAGTTTATAAGTCGAAGAAATACAAAAGAATTGCATTGGCGTTCTCAACAATTTATAAAGATTGCTTCTAAAGCTGCGTTTACACTACGCAAACAAATAGGAAGTTGCTTTATTGTCTTTGGCTTATCTTAATACCGAGGAATCTTTTTCCAAAAATTTACTAAAAAAATCGTATTTTCAAAAAAATTTTCGGTTGTGCTTTTCTGAATAAAAAATAATTGCATTAGCTTTCTCAAAAATTTATAAAAATTGCTTCTAAAGCTGCGTTTACACCATGCGAACAAATGAGAATTTACTGTATTGTCTCTGTTTTTTTAAACTCGAAAAATTGTTCCCAAAAAAATCAACAAACTCATGAAATAAAATTTTCTCGAAAAAGAAAGTTCTTGATTATTCCTTTCTGAACATTTCCTTCGTGAATTTGCTACCCTTAGACATTAAGCATAAAATCCTTTTTTAATTTTTGGTACAAATTTGGTCTTGATAATTTCTGGATCGACAAAACTGGGAAAAAATTATTTTGGATTTCTGAAAACTAATAAATGTCGCTTCTAAAGCTGCGTTTACACTGTTTACAAATGAGAATTTGCTGTATCGTCTCTGGTTTTCTTCAATACCGAAGAATTTTTCCCCCAAAAATGAATTATTTATAATAAAACATTTTCGGTTATACTTTTCCTTCGTTATTTTACTATCCCTAAACATCAAATATATTATTGTTGCTTTTTAATTTTTTTTGTGAAAATTTACTATTTGAGCCGAAAAAATTTAAAATTGCAAAAAATTTATTTTGGTTTACTTAAAAATTTATAAAAGCCGCTTCTAATGCTGCATTTACACTACGCGAACAAATGAGAATTTGCTGTATCGCCTCTGGTTGTTTTAATACCAGAAAATGTTTCCTCAAAAAAACAATAAACTAATGAAATAAAATTTTTTTTATTTAATATAAATTTTCGATTATTCCTTTCTGAACTTTTCCTTCCTGAATTTGTTTAAACATCAAATCTTAGATTATTGTTGTTTTTTTAATAATTTGTTGTAAAAATTTAGCCTTAGTAATTTCTGGGTCGAAAAAATTACAAAAACCTTGTTTGGATTTTCTCAAAAATTAAAAAAAAACACGCTTCTAAAGCTGCGTTTACACTATGAAAACGACCGAAAATTGGTTCTACCATTTCTGTTTTTTTTTAATTCTGAAACAATAAACAAATCAAATAAAACTTGCTCAAAGAAGAAATTTTTCGATTATTCGTTTGGTAATTTTAGGGTTGAAAAAATAATTTAAAATTACAAAAAAACTATTTTGGTTTTCTAAAAAATGTTTTCTAACGCGATTTTCTGGACAAAATATTCTTTTAGCTATAAAGTTCTACCTTTCAGGTTACATTAACTCCCAAAACATGAGACACTGGCACAAAAAAAACATCCGTAAATTTGTGGAAACATTTTTACATTTGTAAAAAGAACGCGTATGGCTTGCGGTTTCTTACAGACGAATCATTAAACCAATATTTTTTCATAACACAGTAACCGCACAAGGACATAGTATTAAATTATTGCATCTTTTTGTGGAACAATTACATAATAACAAATTTGAAGACAGCTATTCTCCCCACTGCACACACTTCTCGTGAGACAATTCGGTTTCTGCGTAAATTTTTTTGACAACAGAATTACCAATTTTCCTTCACATTTCTGTGATTTAACCCTCCTTGACTATTATGCATTCCATATCTGACAAATAAAAATGTTTAAATGCATTTTGAACATTAGAGAAATTAATGGGTGCGATTGTTGATACCTGTAATTTGACTACATGGTGCAAAAGATGGCACGCTGTATCGCAGCTGAGAACAGGCGCTTTGCGCATTTACTGTAAATGTAAATAAAACGATTCCTGGTGTTGGTATTTCATTAAATGTTCAATTCCACTGGCTTAAAGCCTAAAACCAAGACATAATTTTTTTGCTTCTTTTAGTGCTCTATAAGCGCGATTTATTTATTTACTTACATTTGAGAAAAAGTCAAAGTATTCACTAAATTGTAGTTTATATTAATTTTTATAAAATTATTGTTAATAATTTGCTCCTTGTTGACATTTGAATGATATTTGAATTAACTCAAAACGCCAGCTGCTGTCGGTAAAAAAGAGAACTCTTTGCTGGGCATCCATTAATGCCAACATCATTTATTTATTTTTTTTTCTATGATTGGTCAAACCTATTGTCTTAGTATATACAACTTAATAAAAAGACTATTTGTAGTAATGATGAAACAACGCAGTTGCTGAATTTGGCGAAAGTAATTTATTTTTTTTTAAATACTTAACCCAGAAAATTTGAAAGTTTCCAATAGTGAGGATTGAGGACGATCAATTCCGGCTACAAAGCAGGAGCTTAAAGCTAGTGATCTGTAGTCTAATAAATAATGTTGTTTAAAGTGTTTGCTGATTGAAAGAACATTAATTTACAATTCCCCAAAGAATTTGCAAAAAATTCCTATATAAAAGTAATATAATATCTTTCTTATACCGCCAAAGAGCTTCCTAAAAAATATACATGATGGTAAATGTTTTCAGCTAGCGTACAAAAAAAACGCTTTCACCATACATTGCAACGAATTTTTAGTTATGCATGTTCGCCTTTACGGTGTTCTAAACGATTTCTGTAGAGATAGTACGATTGTGAACGATTAACATTTTTATGCTGTTTCTAATGTTATTGTTAAAAAATTTGTATGCGGTCAGAAGTTGACAATTGCCGCTTACCAAGAGCAAAATTCCTTTTTCTCCCGCCGGGTGGAAAAGTGATTTTGCTCCCGATTTTAAATGCGAGTGCTGTTTACGCTTTGTTTATTTTCCTTTGATACGTCTTGTATACCATAGATACGTCTTGGTTACCGTGGATAGCAAAAACATCTTAATTGCAAAAGTCAATTTTTACACAACTGTCAAATTAAATAATTTAATTTAGATTAATTTAAAATTATTTATTTTGGATAAATTTCTTAAGGTCGACGAAAAAATCATATGTAAAAGAACATCACTTTCTTCCATTGTTACACAAATATTTAATTCAGAGACGTTTTAAAAAATTTTGACGTCGTGGGCATATAACGTAATGTCATGAATCTTCAAACCATATAAAAGAAACATAAACATTTTTGTTCCAGTATAGGAGTTAGCTGCTGATTTTTGATATGTTCTGTAATATGTATTTGTAAACCTGAAAATATCAGGGGATATCATGAAGCAGGGAGAATGCAGGTATAAGCTAGGGGTCCTTGTCAGCGTCCAGCTGTCAGCAGATTATGTCCCAATAATGCAAACAAAAGTATTAACCCGAATTTGTTTATACGCATTAAAAACTGCAGCGGTCCGCTGTACAAAGAAATTTGTGTCTTATATAATGTACGCGTAAATATGCGGGTTCTAGTAACGGAAGCCTCCCCTATTATTGGTTATTGGTTATTGGTAGTAGCAATTGCAGAGCACGGTTTTGTGAGTCCCTGAACACCCCGGCCAATAAGGCCTATTGTGTTTCTCTGCCTTTGCGTTTTGATTTAGGTGAACAGGTTAAGACCCTTTACTAGGTTTAGTAGCCTGTGGACCAGATCTTTTTCCGGTATGCCTACCTGTGGGTCTATTTCGCCCAAGAGGTTGTGACGTCGGCGGTTTAATGCTTCACATTCAAAGATTACATGAGAGGCAGTTTATTCCTCTTCATTACAGAGTCTGCATATGGATTCTTCTGTATATACGCCCATTCTGTGCATGTGTTTCCTTAGACTGCAATGACCGGTTAGTAGCCCCGTCGCAATTCTAAGATTATTTCTGTTGATGTTTGTGTCTTATATAATGTACGCGTAAATATGCGGGTTCTAGTAACGGAAGCCTCCCCTAACTAAAAGTTGAGACAGGTGAAAAGGATCCGGATTTAATATATAGAAAACAGAACTTGTACAAAACACTTTTATATTTGGATTTGGCAATAGTTATTATAATTATTAGTTCTGATTTAATTAAAAAAGAGATCGAATTGAAGAATGCAAACATTTTCTGTTAGTGCTATTCCAAATGGACTTAAAATACATAAATTTACCACTAAAATTGTTTTTAATTTTTTATTGTTTGTAAAACTTTACGTAGCGATTAAACAATGATAATTGCCTAGGTTTTGTTTCCTGGTACCTTCAAACAATTTAAAGCAATATCACTCTTAGTGCATCAGAAGATTATAAATTCTAAACTTCTAAAGAAGTATTTTATTAATGTTTACAAAAATTTCAACATACATAATTTCTCCATACCAACAAATATTTATGCCACGATTAACGTTATTAATTGCCATTATAAATGTTAATTAACACCTTTTTTAATTCTAAAACTACTTCTAATTTTTATAGCGGTCACCAGCATAGTTTACGACGCAACATACGTATGCGCTCTTTTGCATTTTAATTTTCTACTTTCTTCACTCTTTTAAACACTTAACATAATAATAAATCTTAGTGCATAACTGCTTTTAAAATGTACTCTAGTTTTCCAGTAGGTGTTTTATGAAAACTTAGTGCAGCATTATTTATACGATTGTTAAAATTGAACGTTTTGTTCATTGCACGAAAAATATTTCGACATTTCTAAAAAAAAATCCAATTTTTTGACTTTCAGTCGTCTTAATAAAAATAAACTTACAGATTTATATGCATTAGCAGATTTTTTGCTACCTAATTGAGTTTTTTGCAAATTATTTGCGTTTAACCGGATTCTAAATAAAATTTACTCTTCTCTGCCACATACTCTACTTAGCGCTAATGTGGAGTACGAGGGACCTACAGTTTAACGTCGAATCCGAACGACTAAACACTAGAGAAGGTTTCAGGCATTAAGATCCCAGGGCTGCCTACACCGGAGTTTGAGTGGCGGGTTGCGGCATAAATTGTTATTGCTGCATGGCTGCGGCGGGGAATCGAACCTCAGACCTTTAGCGTTAGAGGCCAAGCGCCCAACTTCTAAGCTACCGCCACATTACGACAACGACGAATTGCGGTTTTTGCATATTCTTTACGCTTCACCCGAATCATCATCGTTTTTCTAGTTGCCACTTCTTTAATTGTAGACATTTTCAAATTTTACGAACTTAGTACGGATTTGCCAGTGATTAGCGGGTGAACGTCCATAAATTTTAAATTTATTTGCAATAATTGTACGGGCAATCAAAGCTCTGAACACAGCAGGTGGCATTCGGAAAAAACTGGGAAGGAAAAAAGAGGTCTTAAACCATTTTGAACCAACTGACTGTAAAATAAGCGTAGAAGAGTTGCCAAAGTATTAGCATGTATGCAAATACAAACACTTTTAGACCGACAAAAGGCAACATTTTACACCGAAGAATTCAGAACAACTTTTTTGTAAATTTATTAGAAATCAAATGTAAACATTCAAATACTACCTACATAGTCTTATTTATAACAGTATATTTGTGCTAATTTAGTTTAGTTAATAGCTCAAATTTGCATTTTTTTTAGTAATTAAATTTTATAAATCTGATAAACGGAATATGAACCTTGGGGTAAAGCAAATACGTTTTTCTAACTATCTAGCTTTAAAATATAGGCCGCTAAGAAATTGTAAAAATTTTGATTTTATTAATTTTATAATTTTTCAAAAAAAGTAGGCGGCTTTGATATTTTGTTTTAATTTTTGGGCTCGCAGAACTAGGGATGAGATATAATATGGATTCCCAGCTTTGCTACTTTCGCTGAAAATTTTAGGCTTAACGCATATTTACTAAAGGAATTATCAGATCAGGATCAAATTTTTGTAAATGCCGTAAGGGTACACAATGTCACTACTAGAATTTTTGGAATTATTTACTCTGTAAAGAAACCAGATTTACAAAATTTTGATATCTTCAAAACAATATTGTACAAAAGCTAGAATAACGATTTTTTCAAATTCTGCTGCGTTTTCTAGATAGGGATAAGCCAGTATTTAGGTGGTGTTCTAGTCTATTAATTTTCCTGCGACGCCTTCTATGAATTCTTGAAAATCGAAACTCTCTTTATTTAATACTTTCAGGACGATTTCTGATTCTGCTAAATTTGTCATGAGTGATAGTAGAATAAGGTTTACAACTTAATTTTTAGGTGCTGCAATATTTGGAAGAGTTAGTTTCCCTCCCTCCCAACCAAACATTAGCGGATAAATTTGTTTTGCCATTTTTTGTTTGCTTTAATCGCAAGATATCTTTTTCCAAAAAAATAGTAGATTTTCTCTTTTCTGAAAAAAAAAATAGTTCTAAAAAACTACTGATCAAACGATTTTTCTAAGACTTTGTTATCTTATAGAACTGGAGATGTGCTACGATTTGGTTTTGATTAGAGTTATATAATTTTTTTGTTGATTTTTCTGTAAATTTTTGAAAATTTATGTTAGTACCGTTTTATTTAATAAACTGGGAATGATAAAACATTATTGTTTAAACTATGTTGCTCATAATTGGTATCAGAATCAAAACTTTGTCTTAAATCAAAGTATATAATTGCTTTTATCTTACATAACATCTTTCATAAAATCAAACAAATTGATTTGTTTCGCAGAAAAAACTTTTTGGGTTCTTACTACAAATTACCACATGTAGGTTCTGCTGCCTCTACACTGTTTGCGCAATTCGCTTGCATACTGCCACTTACGGGAGCAAAAACACACTATTATAGTCATAGTTGGCGCGAAAACTTTTATTACAAAAGTACTTCTAAAAATATGATAAGTAACTCTATCTAAGTTATAGAAAAACGTAAAAGAAGCGTTTTGGTCATTTTTTACCTTCCTTGCTATACAGAGTATAGCTAGAAAAAGGTACTGATATCGTCAAAACTTCGAAATTTAATATTTCGACGGATATGCACCTTTTATGGTCCGATAATACCGAAAAAGCAGGTTTCGCCATGATGTCTGTGTGTTTGTCTGTATACACTTTACAGCTCAGATGCCTTAACCCAGAAACCCAATTTAAGTTTAAAAGATTGGTAATAACACTGGGTTGAAACTGCAAAGTAGCGAGATTGGTCCGCCCAATAAAAAGTGGGGTGGAGAGAGATGCTGCACTTTAAAATAGACGCGCTGGGGAAAAAAGCTCAGGTTTGCATTCTACGTATATATAATAGACGAAATACGCAGGTGCGATTTTCCTACCTCCCCCCCCCTCCGGCCATCCCGCACTATCTAATTTCTGTTTTTCAAAAATTTTGTAATTTTTACCTTAAAATCGGTATGAACATGTTAAATGTCAATAGGACCAACCTTCCATTGAGAAAAAAATATGGAGTGTTTTTTTTGGTCGTTTACTTAACAGTTTAATTGAATAATTTCCAGAAATACGACTATTAATTTATTTAATCGATTTACTGTTTTCAGCAGATACACATTGTTTGCGATTACAAAATTACAGATATCTTAAAACCAGATAACTGCTTCAATAAAAAAAGGGGTGTGGTGAGAGGTGCTCTACTTCAATATAGACGCGCTCCAAAAAATAAGCTTAGATTCGTATTCTACGCATGTCTAATAGCCGATCGGCCGACGCGTGATCTTTCTACCACCTCTCCGGTCACTTCCATAACCGATTTAATGTGTTTTCATAAATTTACCAATTTTCATTTTAAAATCGGTAAAGGAACATCTTTTCATTGCGAAAACACTTCTTGGGAGTTTCCTTTTGGTCGTTTATCTGAACAGCTTAATTGAATATTTGCCAAAAGACGACCACTTAATTGTAAAATTTATTTTAGATTTTAACGAATAAATACTGTTTGCAATTAAAAACAAATTAAACACAAAAGATTTTTCAAATTTTTAAAAATTTTCCCAAGTATTTAAATTTTCACAACTATTTTTTGCGTTTTCTTTCTCAGTATTTCAATGTCTACTATGTTTAGGTTAATTTTAATCATTTCCATGTTTCTTTACAGCAGTAATTTCCTACCATATTTGTAGCCCCATATTACATTTTTTAGATATTGCTTCGTTTTCGTCTTTTAATCTTCTTTATTTGTAATTTTGTTGTTGTTATATAGCGAGGGCACTTGTTTTTCATTATTGCTTTTGTTACAGAATATTATTCATGCGGACAATGATAACATAATTTCCGAACATTTCCAAAAATTTCCTTCTTTTTTCAAAATAAGTTTCAAAATATAAAATTTTTTTATATTATTTAAATATGCACATAACTTCAGGAGTTCAAAATTTTTTTTAGAAATTTTTCAAAATTTTCTAATTTTTGTACATATCAAATAATTAAGAAATTGTTAGTTTAATATTTGCGTAATATTGTTTAAGTATTTCAAAAGTTTACATTATTATAAAATTTTAAAAATGTTCCAAACTTTCGTAAAATTAACAAAAACATAAACAATTTCATAAGTTTAGGTTTTTAAGATTTTTATCAAATTTCAAAAACGTTGAAAACTTGCAAAGTTCAAAAAATTTTCAAAATTTTCAAATTATTAAGTATTTATAATAAAATTAATAAGTGCGTGGAAGATCTAGTGGCGGTTGCCCAGAGTTAGTCTTTACATTTCTATGGTATTAAGATGACAATGATGTACAACGTTTTTCACATCTCTTTTTTTAATACAAGATTAAAATATTTTAAATATTTGTATAAAGTAAAATTCCGCCTGTTTTACCTAAAACGCCCGTAATTAATTAAAACGTCCACTTATGGATGACATAATAAATTAAACTTTTTCTGAAGCTTACCAAAACGTGTTTGTAGGTTTGAAACCGTAGGAGCTACTAATTTTGTTTCCAAAGAACTTAAACACTAATGTTTTGAATTACACTACATTGAGTTATGTAGTGTTCGCAACTATGTTAAATGGTGTACGTTACAAAATAAAAGTAATAATAAGGTGACGGAAGCTTGCACGAGTACCTAGGCAAAAACTATTAATATGATTTGCTCCCTATCTCAGGAACAATCTTTCTAAGAAAATATTCCGGAAATTCGTTCTCTTCCATGGAATAAATTCCCTATGAAAACATTCAGCTTCTTCTATTAAATTTTTACGCTTTTCATTAGATTTGTATTTATTTACGTTTTTAAAAGCATCATTAGTATACGGGGTCAAGAAAGCAGGCCAAAGATTTGTGTTTTTATGATAAACAAATTAGGTTTTATTAATATTCCTCCGTCGTTTAATTTATGAACAATATTTATACATAAATTGACAACAAATCAGAATAAGTTTAGTTTCCTTATCTAATCGAGCGTTGAAATCGCGGTCGTTGTAGCATGTGCAAATGTTGACTACATAATATGTAAAGAACGGATTTATATGTACTTAAAGATCTTAATTATGTACTTAAAAAAACAAAATATGCACTTAATATGCAGCGCTTAAACATCACAATACGCAAATCAAAAACAATTTTTTCCAAATAAAAATAGAGTTGGGTTAGGGTCGTTGCTGCATGTACAAATGTTTACATAATATGTAGAGGAAGAATTTACATGCATCGAAATAGCCCAAATATCCACGTAAAACGCCAAAATTTGCACTAAATACGCAGCAGTAAAACATCACAATACGCAAAACAAAACAATTATTTAAAAAAAAAATTGGGTTTAGATCGTTGCAGCATGTACAAATGTTTACATTATATGTAAAGGGCGGATTTATATGCACCGAAAACGCTTAAATATGCACTTAAAAATACAAAATATGAAGTTAATATGCTGCACTTAAATAGCAGAATACGCAGTACAAAAACATTTATTTTTATCAAAATGGAATTGCGTTAGGGTCGTTGCAACATGTACAAATTTTTACATTAAGTTTTGCACTTAATATGCAGCGCTTAACCATTACAATATGCAGAACAAAAACATTTATTTTCAAACAAAAATTGAATTAGGGTCGTTGCAGCATGTACAAATGTTTACATAATATTTAAAGAACGGATTCATATGCACCAAAAAAGCTTAAATATGCAGGCAAGATATGCACTTAAAAACCGAAAACGTGAACTTCATATGCAGCATTTAAACATCGGATTACGCAGTACAAAAACATTTATTTTTTTTAATATAATTTCATTAGGGTGCTTGCAGCATGTACAAATATTTACATAATATGTAAAGAACTGATGTATATGCATCAATAAAGCTTAAATATGCACTTAAAAGCTAAACTTTGCACTTAATATGCAGCACTTATGTATCACAATATGCAGAACAAATATATTATTAAAGAGAAATAAAATTGGTTAAGGGTCGTTGCAGCATGTACCAATGTTTACATAATATGTAGAGGAAGAATTTATTTGTATCGAAGCAGCTCAAATATCCACACAAAACGCCAAAATTTGCACTAAATATGCAGTACTAAAACATCACAATACGTAGAACAAAACAATTATTTCCAAGAAAAAATAAAATTGTGTTTAGATCGTTGCAGCATGTACAAATGTTTACATAATATGTAAAGGACGGATTAATATGCACCGAAAAAGCTCAAATATGCAGTAAAAATCCAAAATATGAACTTAATATGCAGCACTTAAATATGAGAATATGCAGTACAGAAACATTTATTTTTATAAAAATCGAAATGGGTTAGGGTCGTTGCAACATGTACAAATTTTTACGTAATATATAGAAAACGGATATATATCTATCGATAAAGCTGAAATATGCACTTTTAAGCCAAATTTTGCACTTAATATGCAGCAACTTAACCATCACCATATGCAGAACAAAACTTTTTATTTTCAAAAATAAATAAAAATCTGTTTGGGTCATTGCAGCATGTACAAATGTTTACATAAAATGTAAAAGACGGATTCATATGCACCGAAAAAGCTCAAATATGCAGTACAAAAACATTTATGTTTTTAAAAATAGAATTGGATTAAAGCCGCTGCAGCATGTACAAATTTTTACATACTATGTAAAGAACGGATTCAGGTGCATCGATAAATCTTACATATGCAAGCAAAATATGCACTTAAAAGCCAAGTTTTGCACTTAATATGCAGCGCTTAACCATCATAATATGGAGAACAAAAACATTTAATTTCAAAAACAAAAATTGAACTAGGGTCGTTGCAGCATGTACAAATGTTTACATAGTATTTAAAGAACGGATTCATATGCACCGAAAAAGATTAAATATGCAGGCAAAATATGCACCTAAATACCCGATATGTGAACTTAATATGCAGCACTTAAAGATCAGAATACGCAGTACAAACGCATTTTTTTTAATGGAATGTGATTAGGGTCTTTGCAGCTCGTACAAATATTACATAATATGTAAAAAACGGATTTATATGCATTAATAAAGCTCAAATATGCAAGCAAAATATGCACTTCAAAGCCAAATGTTGCACTCAATATGCAGCACTTAAATATCATATTATGCAGAACAAAAACACTATCAAAGAGAAATAAAATTGGTTCAGGGTCGTTGCAGCATGTACAAATGTTTACATAATATGTAAAGAACGGATTCATATGCACCGAAAAAAGCTCAAATATGCACTTAAAAAACGCAAATTGTGAACTTAATATGCAGCACTTAAACATCAGAATACGCGGTACAAAAACATTAATTTTTATAATCCTTACAGCATGTACTAATATTTGCATAATATGTAAAGAACGGGTTGGGCACAACAGGCCTACTATGGCCGCAGTGCAGTGGGCTCTGACCACACCCGTGGAAAAAAAAAGAACGGGTTTGTATGCACCGAAAAAGCTCAAATATGCAGGATAAATGTGCACTTAAAAGCCAAATGTTGCACTTAATATGCAGCACAGAAACATCGCAATATGCAAAACAAAAACATTATTTAAAAAAATAGAATTGGATTAGGGTCTTTGCAGCATGTACAAATATTTACATAATATGAAAAGAACGGAGATATATATGCATCAATGAAGCTTAAATATGCAAGCAAAATATGCACTTAAAAGCTAAATTTTGCACTAAATATGCAGCATTTAAATATCGCAATATGCAGAACAAAAACATTAGTTTAGGGTCGTTGCAGCATAATACATAATATGTAAGGAACGAATTCATATGCACCAAAAAAACTCAAATATGCAGCAAAATGTACACTTAAAAACCCAAAATGTGAACTTAATCTGCAGCACTTAAACATTAGAAATCAGAATACGCAGTACAAAAGCATTTATTTTTATAAAAATAGAATTGGGTTGGGGTCCTTGCAGTATGTACATATATTTACATAATATGTAAAGAATGAAATTATATGCATCGAAAAAGCCCAAATATACACAATAAATATACACTTAAAAGCCACATTTTGCACTTAAACATCACAATATGCAGAACAAAGACATTATTATAGAAAACTAAAATTGGTTTAGGGTCCGGCATGTACAAATGTTTATTAATATGTAAAGGACAAATTGAAATGCATCGAAAAGGGTTAAATATGCAGCCAAAATATGCACTTAAAAAGCAAAATTTAGCGCTTAAGATGCAGCACATAAACACCACAACATGCAGAACAAAAACATTAATTAAATAAATAGAATTGGGTTAGGGTCCTTGCAGCATGTACAAATGTTTACATAATATGTAAGGAACGGATTAATTTGCATCGAACAAGCTCAAATAAGTGGCAAAATATGCACCTTAAATCAAATATTTAAAATTGATTAATAATCCATCCATCCATACATATATAAAAGCACTAAGGGTTTTCTTCTCCGGTTCCTCCAGCGGCTACCGCTTCACCAATTTGGACCATTTTTTTTTAAATGAAAGGTCTCTATCCTCAGATTGAACATGAAACATTTTTATATTTTTATTCTACGTCTATTGTTCTATAATAATTATTTTAATTTATAATATATATGAAGGTCGGCTTGACGCGCGTCACTTGGGGCGCCATCTACAAAACCGCCTCGTCTCATTATTGGAACTAATGCATCACGTGACGCATTTAGACGGGTCGGACAACGCGAGTCTGTCAGTGCATTGTGCGCTGGGCTCTCACTAGTTTATTTAAAAACGCAAACGCCAATTGTTATAAAATTAGATTATTTGAAATAGTATATTAGGGTAAAAACGATTTTTAAATAATTTTCAAAATCAAGAAAAATTCAACACTTTTTAATATTTACCTCTACAAATTAACTTAAAAACATGTATTTTGTATATTTTGCATATTTTTGATAGCTCTTCAGATAAAGTATTTATAGCCATTTTTATTCCGAAGTCGGGAGCACAATATCTAGCTAGCGTCTTATGTATGTAAGTCATCCCAAGTGCAGTGCTAACGCCTTGGGGTGGAAGCGCGCACGGCAGGGTCTCGCTGCAGATCTCTTGTACCAAGTGAAGATGTAAATTTCAATCACTTATTCATCCGAGACTATTTAAAACGTAAACAGTATGGGAAAGTACTATAGCAACGTGCTTTGCAGTATTTTTTTAATACTGCAATATTTGTGCCTATAAAACTTTCTTTCTTCCCACTTTTTGGATGGTGATATTTTATTGTGTCACATATGCTCGCCGCCATTTGCTCGCCGCCGATTGCTCGCCAAGCAAGATGCTCGCGAAAATCATTGCTCGCCGGTTAGTTGCTCGATAAGTAACCACTTCTCTTTTTATAATAATAATTTTTCAGGCAAGTGGAATGGTCGAAATGGGCCGGTATCATGGCCCTTGCGATCACCAGATCTAATCTTACGTTTTTTTTGTGGGGGTATATGATACAATTTCTATAAGCCACTCCTGTAAATAGCCTTGAATAACTAATAGCACGTGTAGAAAATGCCGCAGATAAAAACTGCAAGTGAAATTTTCAGTAAATTGTGTATGTTAGAAAATTTGTCATGCATTTGTTTTGATAAAAAAATAAGATAAGCTGCTGCCTACGCTCAAAACTTGCTGAAAGTTTTGCGTACCTAATGTATCTAAAGGTAAAAGTAAATAAAAGTAGTGTTTTATTTTACTTCCATCAGTTTATGGCCTACTAGAATTTTTTCAAATTAAATTAAATGACGGGGTCTTTCCATGGCACTGTTATGAAATTTTTATTTTCTGTAATAGAATGTTCAAAACTTAAACAAAATGCAAAGTGTGACACATCGTTGAAATCAGAATTAAAAAATCTATTCAAATATAAAAAAATTGAAATTCCGACCATAAGAAAAAAAAAAGTTGACAGTCGAAAATGAGCAATGGTAGCAGTTATGCCAAATCTGATTAAAAGTTTAGATTCAGCATAAAAAAGTGTTTTAATAATGCGTTAACTAGAAATATGTAAATATGTAACATAAATGATAAATGGAGTTATAGCCGAAAACAAAAATTCAAAGTTTCAGTTTTTTCCAGTTCTTTCAGAAACTAAGCAAGATAGGTCTAATATCTTTTTAGAGTATTAGTGGGCATAAAATTCCATAACTTTTGTCTAATTTAACCATCGTCGTATCTCTTCAAATAAGCGAGATCCCCATAGTTAACACGCAATTTGATACATCGTGTATAGTTTGGCGTCATCTCTTTTTGTGTCTTCAAAATTAAAGGGGGGGGGGGGCTAAAAAAATATAGAAAAAGGTTGATTTGATAAATTCTATTAGAGGTTAAAATATTTGCACGTATTTCAATAACATCCTGTATATGTAAGCAGCTGTAATACTGCAACATTGTAAATGCAACCAATTTAGAAGAACTCGTTCAAGTAAAATAAACGTCTTTTATTTAAAACAAGTTGCTAACTAATAAAAGCATCTGTTTAATGCAACGCATGCCAATAATACGTAAGAGAACAGTAATAGGCCCAATAGTAACAGTTACATAAGGTTCGTTGTTTAATGGACCGTTGAAGTCTCCGAGAATTGATCTTTTATTATACCCGTAATTAGCAGTACCCGTAAAAGTTAATTTTTTTTTGAATACGTGATTGTGTACTAAACAACTAAGTTTTGTTAAGATGAATGTAATAAATTTGATGGGACATACTTTTTTTATGAATAATATATAAATATATACATGTTATATATAAATACGACTAGAAAATAGATTGAAATGTGTAAAGTTTTTTACATTATCATACTTTCGCGTAGGAAAGTATTGATTTTGTGAAAATTTTTGAAATCTATATTTTAACGGAAATATGCGTTTTGGGGCTCAAGGAACTCAAAAAAGTGGGTTTTCAAAAATGTCTGCCTGTGGGTGGGTGTGTGGGTGACGCCTCTACAGGCCAAAGTACTGGACCGATTTTGATGAAATTTTAAATACAGAGGTATATCAATAACTTTGGTTGTACTTAAGCTTTTCAAAAAAACTCGAAATTGGAAACGGAAGTTATATATGTTTTCTAGGTATCGTTTTTTACCAAAACTAAATTTTGGAAATTTGATCACGGAATCTGAGAGAAGAACTTTTTCACCGAACTTTTTAGCTTTGAAATGGCGGCCGCTAGTATTATTTGAAGTTCTTGACTTTAACGTCCATTACTCAAAAAGTAGCCGTCTGACCGGCATCAGCTACAACTTGTTTAAGAGCTCTTTATGGGCAATATACGATGTAGTAAAATTAATTTTGAAAATCTAAAAACGATCACTTAAAATTTTAAAAATTCTCAAAAAATATTTTTACAAAAACTGCCAACACGATTTCTTTTAAACTTAAACAAGCGAAAGTACTGGACCGATTTTGATGAAATTTTAATTCGAAAGGTATATCGAAAATTGTAGTTCTAGTTTAGATTTTCAACAAAATTCGAAATTGGAAACGGAAGTTAGATATGTATTCAAGGTATCGTTTTTTTCCAAAACTAAATTTTGGAAATTATATCACGGAATCTGAGAGAAGAACTAAAAGCAAATTAAGAACTGTTTTACCCAACGTTTTAGCTTTGAAATGGCTGCCGATAGTATTATTTGAAGTTCTCGACTTTAACGTCCATTTACTCAAAAAGTAGCCGTCTGACCGGCATCAGCGACAACTTGTTTAAGAGCTCTTTATGGGCAATATAGGATGTAGTAAAATTAATTTTGAAAATCTAAAAACGATGGCTTAAAATTGTAAAAATTCTCAAAAAGATATTTTTCAAAAACTGCCAACGCGATATTTTTTTAAACTTTTTGAGCCGATAGAACTTGCAGTGAGCTACAAATTTATTATTTACTAAATTCCTAAATTTTACTCTGACGCTTTCCAGGAATTTTTGAAGAATTTGAAAATGTTTAATTATTTATTCAAAAACCAAAACGCCGATCGTTATAAACTTTTATCAGTTCGATAAGCTATTGAAGTACTTTATTAGGGTTAGCATGAATTTTCAACTATTTTGAAAATTAAGAAAAAAAAACGCTATTTTTTATCAACAACGCGTTTTCTGGCAGTTACGTGATTTTAAATACGCCTATCAATTCGTCACCTGCGAATTATAGTGTTTTATACCCATTTTTACTCAAAATTGAGATTTTTGCACAACTGTGCTCTCTTTAATCATATTCTTCTACATCCGTCGAGAAAACTGAAATATTTTGCTCCATATCAAAGTTTTTACTAAATTTTTATTCTATATCTCCAAAAAAAAGTACAAGAATGTTATTACAGTGTTCTACGCCCGTTCAAAAAAATGTTCAACGTTCTGTTCTATCTATATCCCACTAAAGTATGATAATTGAGAAGTACTAGCGAGATTTGTGTTTTGTTCTATATCCAGAGTGGAAAGTAATTTTTTGTACTAAATCCAGCAACATTTTGAATTATGTTGCTCTACATCCACGTCAGACAAATTATACAATTTTTTGTTCTACAGAGTGGCTAGGAAAACCCCGGCCACTTTTCTTGCGGCGGTCAAGAGATGGCGCTTTAGTAAAGAAAAATTAAATTAAAATGCTGGCAACAACGCAGAATCCAAGACGTTTTAGTTATTAAATACGCCTTATATTGAATCAAAACAACCAAAGCTTCTTGGATTCTGCGTTGTTGCCAGTATTTTAATTTAATTTTTCTTTACTAAAGCGCCATCTCTTGACCGCCGCAAGAAAAGTGGTCGGGATTTTCCTAGCCACTCTGTATATCCTACTAAGGTATATAATTTAATTTAAAAAAATGTGTTGTATTATATCCAGTTTTAACATTTGATTTACACGACCTAAAGCTTATGTTGGCTATTACCTACTTATTTTACAAAATAAAACTTAAATGTTACAACCTTACAGCTCACTGTAGTTCTAATAAAACTATTTATAATGCCATCTGGCATGCATATATTAGTGGCAGAGATGGTACACATTTAGCCAGCCTTTCCATAAAAATTATTTTGTGGTCTGACTGTCGCGTGTCACAAAATCGAAATTCTTCACTGTCTTGTGCTTTAAAGCACTTTATTCATTCCATGAAAAGCATAAATCTTCAGTATGTATAACACAGGCATTCAGAGCCAGGACATGGCAATTTGTAAGAAATAGATTCTGCCCATAGAACTTTGGAAATTGAGACACCAATATTGTCACGTTAGGGGGTCGTAGCTTGTAACATAATGTCTAGGTATATTATAAGAACAGCCAAAATTCAACAGAAATATATTTAATTAATTATTTGCAATAGTATTTAATACTAAGCTAAAACTACTTACATGAGTTTGTTAATCTGGGGCTCAAGGCCCCCAATATGCGAGAAGTACTTGAGTCGTAGCTATAGTAGATGGCAGAGACTAATGTCTACTCTAGGCTAGATCGGACTAGACCAGCTAGCTCGGCTGTTGACTGTCGTCGTACCACCAAGCCCTTTTTATACTCTGTGAAGCAGGTTGGGTTTTTTATTAATAATCAATATGGTGCACTGCACATTTTCATGTATGCATCTGAGACCCAGATTGGGTTATTAATAGACCAATCAATATTATATGTAATTGTCTTACGAGAGTGCAACAAGGAAAGGATGCATACAACCCCTAGATGTTCTTAAAATAAACATGAGGCGGATCAGGTGACCAGATCAATACTATTTATTACACCATATTTTGCAATTACTAATTATTTTAATAATTAGTTGTAATAATATTAAATATTCTAAATAGGAGTAGGTCATTATTGTGACAATATCTATGATTAAAATTTTGAAACATATGCCTACTAGAAATTAAAATTTAAAGCTTTACAAATGACAGAATTTGTTTTTTTTAATTATCAAACAACGGCAAATTTAATCACCTACCACCCTATACAAATGTAAAAGAATAGTTTATACGACAAAACAAATATTCTCAAATTAAAATGCAGGTAAACTTTAGAGTGCGAGCTAAAAAAAGCAAGTGTTGTCAAAAAACAACGAAAAAAAATAACTGTTATGAACTTACGATGAAGCCATAAACCATGTTGGGTAATATTTCTATATGAATAAGTGCCGATAAGAAAAAAAGTATCCAGGAAACGTTACCATACATGCCAGTTGAGCACCAAGAAATTTATAATGTCTTGGTAAACATCAAAACAAGAACTATGAACTCGAAAACAGAAGCTCGGAAATAAACAATAATAAAAATGGACTTTGAAATAACAAAACTTTGGATGAAAGCTCAAACACAAGCAATAATAAAAATCACTCTGATATAAACAAAAATAAAAACTCATTCTTAAATAAAATAGCGACCAAAACTAAAAGAAGTTAAAAAAATCGTAAGAAAATGAAAATATTCTGTTAAATGCGAAAACCAAGCTGACTCGCACCACAACAACAAAAAATTAAAAAAGATAACAAACAAACAACAATGAGAACTGCCCGAATGTCTGTACTGTGATGATTATGTTTTTACCTATTGGTGATTTTTTCCCATTCACAATTTGCCTTAATTTTTTAAATCATTTTAAACATTTATGCTTAGGAACAAAATGCTGCAAACAGAATGTATTTTACGTTTATAAGTAAAATGCTATAAAAAGGAATGTCACTATTTAATAAAAAAACAGTGTTTTGGTGTTCCAAATCCAGTTTTTATAAAAATTGAAATTACTAAGTTTACCTTATTATCTATGAAAAGTGTATTGAACTTATTAAAAAGTATTATTATTTTAAAACCCTTCAAAGAAAAACCACTTACCTATCACGTTAGAAAGTGTACACCTAAAAACTTAAGCTTTAAATTTCCAAAATCTGACTTTTTGCACATGGAACACTATCATTCTAAGTTGACGAATTAGCTTTAGTTAAAAAATATATTTTCAATTTTTTGAATAGCTCTTTAAATCAACCATTTATATTGATTTTTACTCCGAAATCCTAACCGTATCTAATCAGCAGCAGGGTGGGCGGTTCCGTTCTTACTATTCTTATACGGTGTGCGACATCGTAGGGTTGCCTATATAAATTGTTTTCTTAAAAATCTAACATACAGTGAAACGAGAAAAGAGCTAAAGACAAATCGAACTCTCTAGCTTCAAAATGGCGACCGTTATAATTTTTTGGAAATCTCGATTTAACGCCTATTTACTCAAAAAGTATTTGTCTGCTCGGTATCGGCTATAACTTGTTTGAGGACCCTTTGTGGGTGGCACAAGATGAAATAAAATTAATTTCGAAAATCAGAAAACGATCGCAATAGCTCTTCAAAATTTTGAAAATTTTCAAAAAAATATTATTCAAAAACTGCTCACACGATTTTTTTAAAACTCTGTAGGCTGTCAGAACGGATTTTTTTTCTGAAAGCTTTAATATTACTGAGCTGTAATAAAGGTTGGAGTAGGGATTGGAATGGAGGATTGCCTATATCCCTAGCTTGTTTTCTTACAAATCTAACAGTTGGTAAAATGTACAACGTTATAATTATAAAAAAGCTGAAGTGTGGACTTCAAGTAGACTTTCCCATACTAAAACTTATCGTATTTGTAAAAGTGTGCATTTTATAATTATAACCTTTAAAATTCATAGAAAGCGCCACTGTAAAATTAAAGCTTTCAAACAAACAAACAAATTGTAGCCAATACTAGATACTAATACTTGCCGTTGCCGTATTTGCAAAAGTGTAACTTTTATTAATTATAACGTTGTACAGTTCAGAGAGTATTAGATTTCTAAGAAAACAAACAGCGGGAATTTGAATTTGAATTTGAGATTCCGTGTTGTAACTCTATCCACAGAAGCAGCGACTACCCGCACCAAAGCAAGATAAGCGCCAGCCGCCGCGCCTATCGGCGGATTACAAATTCCGCTTCGGATGTCGGACAAAAATGGCTATATTATCAAAAATATGCAAAGAATGAAAAATATATTTGTAACTAGAGCTAACTGATTGAAAACGCGTGGTTGATATTAAATAGTATTGTTCCTTCCTTAATTTTTTAAATAATCAAAAATTCTTGCACATCCTATTAAGTACTTTAAATAATCTATCAAACTGATAAAATGTTTATAACGATCGGCGTTTGCGTTTTTGAATAAATAATTAATCAATTTCAAATTTTTCAAAACTTCCTGGAAGGCGTCAGAGTAAAATTTGGGAAATGAGTAAATAAATTTGTAGTTCAATCAATGCAAGCTCTATCGGCTCTAAAAGTTTAAGAAATATGGTGTTGACAGTTTTTGAGAAATTTGTTTTTGAAAATTTTCAACATTATGAAGCGTAATTTTTCGGATTTTCGAAATTAATTATATTTCATCGTATACTACCTAGGAGGGGCTCTCAAACAAGCCGTAGCTGATCCCGATCAGACAACTGCTTTTTGTGTAAATTGGCGTTAAATTCGAAATTTTCAAAAAACTGTAGCGGCCGCCATTTTAAAGCTAGAGAGTTTGGTAAAAATGTTTTCGATTAGCCTTAAGTTCTTCTTTCCGATCAAAAATTTAGTTGTGGAAAAGAACGCTACAAAAAAAACATGTCTAACTTCCGTTTTCGGTTTTGGATGTTTTTGAAAAGCTCAACCAAACTAGAACTACAATTTTCGATATACCTCTTGATTTACAATTTTATCAAAATCGGTCCAGTACTTTCACCTGTAAAAGCGTCACCCACACACCCTCCCACCCACCCACAGACAGATATTTTTTAAAAACCACTTTCTTGGGTTCCTTGAGCCCCAAAACGATTATTTCCGTTAAAATCTAGATTTAGAAAATTTTCATGAAATCAATACTTTCCTATATTGAAGGTTTGGGAAAGTGAAAATTACATTTTTGCAAATACGGCAAGTATTAAGTCTAGTATGGGAAAGTCCACTCGAAGTTAACACTTCAGCTTTTTTAAATCTAAGTATACAATCAGCGGTTGACGATTAATATTAATAATGTAACTAATTCAAAGCGTCCCATCAAAATAAAATTAATGTCTGATGTAATAAAGACTTTAGAACAAATGAAAGCTAATTATTTTTTATGAGACAACCTATGATTTCTCATGGAGTAGGTATAATCCGAAAAACCCATACATTTCTGAAGAATTAATTCCAAAATGGTTGAGAATTAAAATTCCAAATACGAAGATCGAAGTTATAATACCCTTGCTTGCTCATTCAAAATTCTCATAAATTTCACCATGGACGATTATTTTCTAGTAAGCAAACAGAGTCTAGCATCCTCTTCGACCTTCGAAGTGCCATACACACAATGAAATATACCTCGTTTCTTTATCTCCCTCCCACTAAACGCGACCAATAAATCCATCTCCATTGAATGCACCTTCTAGTCTACTATTTTTCCTTCGTCTCCTTTCAGCTTTTCATTTGCGAGCGCCATCCCTTTCTGCCTTCGAGACAAACACTGCGCTAGGTTCGTCTCTTTCCAGCCAAATATGTCAAGTATGTCTCTCGTCCCTCTCTACATCATTGTTAATCTCAAGTTGAAGAATCAAGTTGAGTTGCTAGAGCCTTCAGTCTATAAAAGAACTTCTTGCGGTCAAGACGTGGTTTTCTGTCCGCTCACACATTCAAGTTAAACGATGACGCAAAAAAATAACTCAAAAACCAACAGTTGCATTAATTTGCGTCGCGATTAATTTCGTTGTTATTAGCATTTTATGGCGGAACGCCGGAATTTCTCGATAAAGAATACCATTTGACTTTCCGCCGTTTGCATTAAAAATAAAACGAAAAAAGTGGCAATAGTTGCAATAAATTAGTGTGTCTAATTATAAAATGACTTACTAAATATGCAGCAATTAATTTCATTTCTGTACGTATATAATTCGTGAATGTGAGACAGTGCTAAATATTCGAAAGACGAAATATCGCCGCTATTTGCAACGATGTATCTAATTAACAACAAAAGTTTTAATTAAACGAAATGACCACAATTATGGTCAGTAGCGAGACTTTTCCAGGAATTCATAAATCAAGTTAAACAAATTAAGAACCTTAATTAATTCGAAAAATAAAAATAATCTTGTAAACACCAAAACTTATGTAAAACTCTGGTATATATCAAAGCACACGCATTTAGTTCGGTGTTTTCCTCGTAATGTCTCTTATGTAGCACGATTTAGAGACGGTTTTTATTCCGACGTTACCAAATTAATTAGCATAACAGGAGACAATCAAATAAGAACAAAACTAAACTACACCGGTTCAACTTCAGTCTTTACGTTAACTTTATTAGAGGCAACAACTGATTACTTATCTATTGTTGCTCGAATTATTCGCGCGGATTAATTGATTCGCTTCACCCCACGATTACTTCTGTTACTTTTAAAACCGACGTGCCTTCTATAAAAAAAAACGCCGAAGAAATGCCAAAACCGCCGCATCACCACAAACTTTAAAGTCTCAATTTGGTTTTTCCGTACTTGTGCAAAATGGCTCACTACAACAATCTAGGCGGCAAAGACTCCAACAATCAGTGCATAATTTCATCTTTGTATAGTGACGTTAAAGGGGGAGTGAGACAAAGACCTCTGTACAGAAATCTGTGTTTAATCAGTGTGATATTCGGGTTTAGCGTCGGACTTTTGCTTGGAATCCTATTACCCTTGGTATACTTGAAAAATTCGCCAAAAAATTCGACGCATCCTGTGAGTTACGTGAACACATCAGCAGCCATCAGAACTATTTTCTTAAATAACAGCTACGGAATCAAGAACTCAACGAATGTGCACCCCACGGTTTCATTCGTGGATCGATTCAGCTCAAGTGGGGACGATTCCATGATAGAGAATGGTATTTACTGGGGATCAAAGGTCGAAAAATCCCTTCCCGAAGGTTACCTGGAAAAGAAGCACGAAACGTGGGCAGATTACGTGCGAAACGGTGTCGCTGTAAAATTGGAAGGAGGATGCGGGAGGATGCAAAACAGACTCGTCACCTTCCAAGATGGTCTGCAAGGGTGCGTTAGATATCGCCAAAACACGGACCAAATCCAGGGCGAGTTGTTCAGTTTTTATCTGGCGCAAATCCTACGATTGCCCAATTTGGCCCCGTCTACTGTAAGTACGGTGAATTTAAAAGCGCCCTTATGGCAAGGTTTGGCGACCGAAATAGCGGCGGCCCAATGGAACTCGAACAGGCCCGTCGTTCTGACGCAGTACATTTCTGACTTGGATTCTGCCAATATTCCCCCGGTGTTTAAGCCCGTCGAGAGGCATTTAAACAAATACGACGTGCTTAACATGACGGGGAATAATGTGGACGTGTTAGATAACGGGAATGTGATAAAAAATTTAGTGGAACTCGCACAGTGGTCGGATTTGATTATATTCGATTACCTTACCGCCAATCTGGATAGAATTGTGAATAATTTGTATAATTACCAGTGGAATGTTAACATTATGGACGCTCCTGCGCATAATTTGGCCAGAAAAGTGGACACAAATTTGTTGATTTTTCTTGATAACGAATCGGGTTTGTTGCACGGTTACAGACTATTGAAAAAGTACGAAATATACCATTCGGTGCTTCTGGACAATTTATGCCTGTTTAGGAAACAAACGGCGAACATTATTAAAAATCTGCGAAAGCACAAGAATGTGGGACTTTTATTGCGGAGCATGTTCGAGGGACGTAACAACCCTCAAGTGAAGGACGTTCTTCCCACCCTGCCGGACAAGAGCATCAAAATTTTGAACGAACGAATAGAAAAGGTATACAATCAAATTATAAAATGTGAATCTATGTATTCGAAAAGTAATCGAACATGAAGGTATCGTTAGGTAGTCACATATTTGAAATTGTAATTCGGTGTTCATGCATATGTAGCAAATCAGTCGTTCAGAGCCGGTTTGACCATTTTTCTGTCATTTTATTATTAAAATATTACCGTATTTGTAAACAGAAATATCAGTTTGTTTTACATATTGCGATACATTGGTGTTATTCCTAATTTATTAAAAAGATAGGAAACTTAATTCGACTGATTTTCGAATAATATGCATAAACACAACACTTAATTAGAAAATAAATTATCGAAATTTCTTCCAAAGGAATATTATGAAACATTTGTGATTCTTTAATTCAACGAGTTTTTCTTAATTTGGTAACAAAATATTCTTTAGATTATTATAACGATGCTAGGTTCGATGTCCTTTTTACTGGATAATATTTTCCAGTACTTCTGCTTTGGAGTTTATATTTTGTGATATCATCTAGTGATTTATACAAATTAGAGTTGTATTACATTTGGTTTAAGTAACTTATGCAGTGCTTCTGTTTCCGACCAACGTTTCAATTTAAATGTTTTAGTATCATTTTGCATTGGTAGTAAAATGATGTTAACAGAAGAGCATCATCAACCGCGCGATTCACAAAAACGTACATAAAGCAGGCCTTAACCAGCGTGCATCACGTCCTAGTTATATTCAGAAAACAATTACAAATGTCACTGTCAACCTTAATTGTACTTTTTTTGAATATATCTAAGCGTGACGCATGCTGCTCGAGGCCCTGCTCCAATGTACATTGTTGTGGATCGCTCGGTATCTTTTAATATCTTAGAAAACATCATCCACCGCGCGATCCACAAAAACATACATAAAGCAGGCCTTAACCAGCGTCCATCACGTCCTGGTTATATTCACAAAACAATTACAAATGTCACTGTCAAGCGTAATTGTACTTTTCTGAATATATCTAAGCGTGACGCATGCTGCCCGAGGCCCTGCTCTAATGTACATTGTTGTGGATCGCTCGGTATCTTTTAATATTTTAGAAACACTAATTTTTGTTATACAACATTATAAAACTAGCATTTTTAAGTTTTAATTAAAATGCCCATTTCTTTTTGATACTAAATTGTTGTTAAACTAAGTTGCGTACTTACAATTAAAAAATAATACTTTTAACTAAGATACAAAGTAGAGAGTATTTATTTATTTATTTGTTATTTTTGAACAGTAAAAATTAAAAACGCGTCGAAATTTCAATTGGTTTAGTTTTTTCTTCAATAAAATAAGAAATAACGCAGTTCCTAATATAGATATACAGAGCGGCTAGGAAAACTCCGGCCACTTTTCTTGTGGCGGTCAAGAGATGGCGCTTTAGTAAAGAAAAATTAAATTAAAGTACTGGCAACAACGCACAATCCAAGACGTTTTAGTTATTAAATACGCCTTATATTAAATCAAAACAACCGAAACGTCTTGGATTCTGCGTTGTTGGCAGTATTTTAATTTAATTTTTCTTCAAAAGCGCCATCTCTTGACTGCCGTAAGAAAAGTGGCCGGGGTTTTCCTAGCCACTCTGTATAAACTAACTTTATACAAAGTGCCTCAGTTGTAGTGGCCAGTCGTTTCAGTTCTTATCGATTAGAGCTTAAAACAAAGTTTTAAACAAAGTTATTATAATTTTTTGGGTCTATAGGTCGAATGAGCGCAAGTTTTGTTTTTTTCTCGAAAATTTTCTTATGTAACGCTTTAATATTTTTATGCGGACAGAGAACTTTTGCCAAAAAAGGCAAACACATAGGTTCTTATTTAAGAAAAAAGGTTATTCCTTGTCAAATTGACACTTACATATAGACCTAAGCGTATACAATAATACTTTTATTTAAAAACAGTTTTTGTCACTTTAACTGTGTAAGAATTAAATGTAGTTGCCACCACAACTGATGGTGCCTTTATACCTACTGTACTTTTATGTTTACTAAATTATTTTAGATTTTCTAACGATAGAGTGCTGATTTCTCTGACTTGAGTTGGAAATGATTTTTTACCTTTATTAACCCGGAAATTTTCACGAATGCTGCTCTAACGT
This sequence comes from Ctenicera cuprea, assembly GCA_958336395.1. Taxonomy (NCBI): domain Eukaryota; kingdom Metazoa; phylum Arthropoda; class Insecta; order Coleoptera; family Elateridae; genus Ctenicera; species Ctenicera cuprea. Next base: position 8,115,128 of record OY284493.1, read on the forward strand.
TGCTGCATTTACTAGGGATGTAACGGGTAGTATCCGAATATTCGGTTATCCGGCCAGTTTGGCTATATTTTTGGCAGGGCTTAAAGATTTGTTCTGTACACCTAGTTCCATTAACACAGATACTTCCACATACTTCCACCATACTTTCATGTACCTCCACTTACTTTCACATACTTCCACCGTCCTTCCACTTACTTCCATATACTTCCTTCGTACTTTCACTTACTTCGACGTACTTCCACCGTACTTCCACATATTTCCACGTATTTCCACATATTTCCACGTACTTCCACATATTTCCACTTCTTTCCATATACTTCCACCATACTTCAACTTCCACGTACTTTCACTTACCTCTACGTACTTTCACATACTTCCACGTACTTCCACCTACTTCCACCTTACTTCCACATACTTCCACCGTACTTACACTACCTTGTCCAACTACTTCCACTCGCGGTTTGTTTTTCGGGCTTGAACTATACCTTTTCCGTCAAGTTTCAACATCTCGGATGTTAACTGTGTTCTCCGGGACTTTTACCCGTTTTCATGTGTTTCAGTGCTGCTCACAATTCGTCTGTTGTTACATCCGACACTTTTTCTGATCCCACATTCAGAATCCTGTACGGTGTTTGTTCTGTTCGGATTGTTCCGGCTGAATTTAGTTCAGTATAAAAATCTTCAATCGTTTTCACTATATCTTGTTTATTTGTGATTGTAACATTCTGTTGGTTTCGTATTTTTGTTGAAAATATTGACTTAATACAAAATTCGATGTAATTAGTGTTATAAAATATTTTGAGCAATTCAAATATGACCAAGTTGCACGTTTTGGAATCATAAAATCTCAAAGCGGGTCTGCCCTAAAGTATTCAAAACATTTAAACTAATTAACCAGCAGCTATGGTTTGGTATATTTAATTCCATTTAGTTGTCCGTAAGAGTTAAAGTATTCGGTTATAAAATTTTTAAAATTTTAAACAAAATGTAAATTTTTAAGTAGATTTCTGCAGCCGTTGTCAATTGTATTATGGCTTCCGGGTTGGGGCCGTGAAATAGGTACTGCTATTGCCTAATTTTCGTCCAGTTTTCGTCCAAACATCTTCAGGGCTGCAGACTCTGCTGCTGCTACAACACAACTTGTGCAACCATGGACGAAACGTTGGCAGTAGCAGTGATGTACCAATATACAGTTTTATTTTGATTAAAATGCTAACATTAGTAGCCATGGGCGTAGCCAGGAAATTTTCCAAAATTGGTCACTAAATCGTTTTGATTAACCTAGTCTCACAACGAGGGGTAAATCACGGCCATAAATTGTGTACACCATATTTCCTTTTATAAAGATTTACCTACTACAGAATTCCCCCAAGATTTCCTTGGATTTTTTTTAATTTCCTTGGATTTCCCCGGGAATTCCTTAGATTTTCCCGAGATTTCCTTGGATTTCCCCGGGAATTCTTCGGATTTCCTCGGGAATTCCTTGGATTTCCTCGATATTTCCTTGGATTTTCTCTAATTTCCTTGGATTTCTTAGAGATTTTTTTGGATTTCCCTGGGGATTTCCTTGGACTTCCCAAGAAATCTCTTGGTTTTCCTGTACCCTAAAGCATATTTATCTGATGCCTAAAATATAAAACTGGAAATAAAAAATAATAAGAGGACTTAAATGGTTTACAAAATCGTTTTAAAAAAAGCAAACACGTCGGACACAAGAATGTTTTATTACATGGGAAAACAAGCAAATTATGAGACAATTCTAAATAATGGATAAAGACATTAAACAAATATTACAAGATTCTTAGTTTAAACATAAAAAGCATTATAATATTTCTTTCTGCTTTTTCATATTTTGCATTAGTTGTTATTGCACTTTTATTTTTGACTTTTATTCCACATACAAAGAATTAGCAGATAAAAACAGTAACAGGTAACTAACCACTTGTTCACTAGAAAATAGGCTAAAACTGCATGACGCATTTGACAGATGTACACTGTACATGTCTTCATGTGCAGATAGGTACGAAAATTTACGAAATATGACGTTTAGAGTCGAGTTTTAACGAACATTTTATGCACGCGTTTCAATACAATTCGAGGTAGTGGCGTAATTACTATTTTATTTTAAAGAGGGCTACGAAATTTAAATTTTGCGCGATTAAGATCTAGAAGTTTTCTTGGATTTCTTCAGGATTTTTCCAGGATTTCTCCAGGATGTCCTTAGGATTTCCTTGGAATTCCTTGGATTTCCTCGGGAATTCCTTAGATTTCTTCAGGGTTTTCTCTAATTTCCTTGGAATTCCTTGGATTTCCTCGGGAATTCCTTATATTTCTTTAGGATTTCTCTAATTTCCTTGGAATTCCTTACATTTCCTCGGGAATTTCTTAGATCTCTTCAGGATTTCTCTAATTTCTTTAGATTTCCTTGGATTTCCTCGGGAATTCCTTGGATTTCTTTAGGATTTTCCTAATTTCTTTGGATTATCTTGGATTTCCTCGGGATTTTCTTAATTTCCCTGGATTTCTTTGGATTTTTTTGATTTCCCAAGATTTTCTATGCCCTGTCACCAGATTTCCTTCGTAGTTACCCTCTCAACTCACTAGCATTCACACAGTAAACAAACACAAACCACTAAGGTCGGATTCACAGAGCAGTGGCGGTGGCAGCGACCAAGAGTATCTTGAAACCTAAACTTTTTGGCGTCAAAATGCAGAGGCTTATCCACAACTCTAGTTTTAGGTTCTTTCTCCCTATTTACTTTTCTAATTTTAGATTATATTTCTGTTTTTTTACGACGCAATCACAGCAAACTAAACACCGTCACAGATGCTCGACAGCGGCAACGAAAAAACGCTGGCGTTGTTCTGTGAATCCGGCTTAAGATTTAGTGTTTGTAATTTTATCTTTTCCATTTCTAATGGGAGGGTTCTTTGATAATATTATTTAGTAGATGCCACAAATTAAGCTCCGTGGCTGGTTTATAGCATGTGCTGCCATCTGTTGAGTCAATATACAGTGTGTCCACGAATGGAATTTTTGCCTAATTACAAATTTTCGACAAAATCAGCTTATTTTGATGAATTCATTCATTGTTTTCCGATGTCGTTAGTTTTATCAAAACTAAAAGCAAATTCAGGTTACAAGCTACAGTTTTTGCTTTACATTATTTGAAACAAATATATGAGACTAGTTGCAATTATTACTTTATTAATGTTTGCGTTTTTTCAGTTAAAACGAAAAAGTGAATTAATTCATCAATGTAGGCTGATTTTTTTGAAAATTTATAATTAGATATAAATTTTCATCCTAAACAACTTTTGTTCATAAAATTTTTTTGTATCTTTAAAAATGAAGGTAGTTTACTCTTGCCACTTTTTCTAAATTTATCCCTAAAACACCCTGTATACGATTTGCACTCCATATCCTAGTTTGACACCGTGCAGGAGCTAAATCCAGAATATGGTTATTTAATTCGATATATTTTTCATCATTTGCACCTGTGGACACTCAAAGCTATGAAGTGTAGTATTTCAAACGTTAGAAAACATAATTGTTGTTACAATTTACATCAATTAATATACATATATCTTGACAATAACGTTCAGAACTTACGAAATATGGAAAATATTATTTGCTGCCGCATAATAAATGACAGCTTTGATGGCACTTAAGGGATGATTGGGGAAATAGCTTGGAAATCGCACATTATGCAGCAAGTTAAGATCAGTGCAAGGGTTGACTTTCAAGTTGGTATTATTTTGTAAATAGTGCTTACTGGGGTCTAACTACTGAGGTTATGCAACCCCTTTCTAACACCCCTTAATGTTTTTAAAACAAAAACACCCTGAGAGGTACAGAGAGTAAGAATCGAACCCATTTGTCTTTGGTAGAGTAGTTCCAAAACCTGGAACTCTGACGACTGTTCCCTCGCCAGTCCCTTGTTGCTATTTGATATTAAAATAAAATATTTCTACTTGCTTAAACATATTGTTACTGCAACATACAAAATTTTCTATATTTATGCATGGAAGAACGATAATTTTGCTCAAATTAGATATACAGTGTGTCCGTAAAGTACCCCCCCCCCCCGCCCTGCTAACTATTAAACAATTAGATATTTCGCCACAAAATTTTGTGTGCTATAATGGGAGGTTAAATACTACTTTCCTGCTCATATTCAAATTTTGTATCTTTTAAAATGGCGGATGGGAGCCATTTTGAAAAAAAAATGTAATAGGTTTAAAAGGTCTTTTAATTTTGCGTCTGATCCTAATGTTTTAGCAAACAATATTAATGCAGAACAAAATGACAAGTAATTTAAAATTAAAAAGTTTATTTAAAAACTAAGAATTAAAACAAAAAATTAAATCAAGTGTTCCAACGCTTCACCAATGACTTCTTGGCACATGAAAAGTGTTTTATGAAATTCCTCTCTTACTTTTCCATAAGTTTTTGTAGTAATATTTCTGCAAACTTGTGTTATGCGCTGCGCAGATATCAGATATTCTAAAAAGGAAAAAAAATCTAAGGGGGTTAAATCCGGGGAGCGCGCCGGCCATTCCACGGGACCTCTCCTACTAATCTATCTTCACGGAACATGTTCAAGGCCCAAAAAAATGAGGCGGTGCCCCGTCCTGTTGGAACATAACGTTTTCAAAATTCTTTCCAACTACCTGAATTAATACTAGTGTTTCAATGACAGCAAACAGCAAGCAAACAAATGGGAAAATAGCCTACTAGATTAAAAACCAAAATGATTAGTTTAAAAAGTTGTTCTGGATGAATATTTCTTTTTGAAACTCTAGGATCAGACGCACAAGTAACAGACCTTTTAAGTGTAAGGTAACTGTCGTAAATTTTATTACCTATTGTTATTAACTTGACAAATGGCAAAATAAAGTGACGCGTTTTCATTGACTCCGACTGCGCATAATATACATGGAGACGCATATTTTTCCTAGAAGTTCAAATTATGAATTTCCGCTAAAATCTTAAAATCGATTATTTTCACGATCTCAATAACTACAACACCATACTGAAAACATTGTAAAATAAAGAAAATGTGGTCATTTGTACTTTCCCATACTTCTACTGAAGTAGGGAAAGTTATGATTTTGGGCAAATTTTCGAATTTCAGATTTTAACGGAAATACGCGTTTTGGGATCTAAGGAACCCAAAAAAGCAGTGCTTGAAGATGCCTGTCACAAGAGTGCGTTCGTTTCTTTATATCGCTGAAACCCCCTTGCCTGATTTTTATAAGATTTAGTGTGTGGAAGTTTTTTAGTTGAAGGTAGTTGTTTGTAAGGTCTTTAATCGGAACCGGAGCTGGAAACGGAAATTAGACCAGTATAAATTGGTATAAATTATTTTCTAAGCACTTTTCTGAAATTTTAAAGACACAGCGTTGTAGTGAATCTAAAGACAAATTAAATGCTTTTCTCTAATTGCTGTATCTATAAACTGAAGGCCGCTACGAATTTTTGAAACTTTTGACTTTAATTCCCGATTATTCAAAAACAAAATATCCAATCAATACGAATTGCCATATTATTTAATAGCTTTTAATAAGTATCATCAAATGATAAAATAAAATGTAAAAATATTTTTGGAAATATGATAATTGTAAATATACAAGGTGGGCCAAAAGGCAGTTTACCAATTTTTTTATTTTTTCCATTTTTTTTTACTTCTGCGACAATAAATTATTTTTCACATACTTGCTTGGTTGTTATTTAAACCAAATCGGTAAACTGACTTTTGGCCCACTCTGTACTAGCGGCTGAAAGTTTTAGACATTTTCAAAAAATTATTCGTCAAAAACTGACCACAACATTATTTTAAAACATTCCGAGTTGATAGAGCTTGCAATGAACTACAAATCCATTTTTTACTAATTTCTCAAATTTTACTATGACGCCTTCCAGTAACTTTTGAACATTTTCGAGTAGATTAATTATTTATTCAAAAACGCCAATCGTTATAAACTTTAAACAGTTTGACAGCCTATTTCAAGTAGTTTATTAGGATTAGCAAGAATTTTTAACCATATTAAGTATTAGGAAAAAACGATACTTTTTAATTTCAATAACGCATTTTTGGGAAGTTGCGTAATATTAACCACGCCTATCAATTAGCTCTAATTTAAAAAAATATGTTTCATACTTTACATAATTTTGATAACTCTAGGAATAAAGTTGTTACAACCATTTCTGATCCGAGGTCGTTAGCGCATTAACTATCTTAGCGCATTTACTAGACGGTTGGAGCGACGGGGGGGGGGGCTGGAGATGACTAGATGTAAATTTCCATAAACTTCATGTCGTGAGAATATTTAAAACTTAAAAAGTAGCGTCTAACTTCTTACTCTTCTGACGTTCAAGCTACAATCGTAAAGTAAATATCTTCGCTGTTTACTATTTACTTTCTCAGGATGTTACTTACTTTTAATTGATTGAAACAAAATTAATATAAAGCGCTGCTGAAATGAATACAAATTTTCTTCTTTAAACCACGAAAAAAAAGTAACAGTTTACCTAGCAAAAATTTGTTTAATTTTACTTCGACTAAGGAATTATAAAAAATGTTCTAAACGCTTCTTCTACAATTTACACCTTTCTCTCTCATGCAAAAACTGTGTGAACTTTCCGCATAGATTTGAATGTTAAATTTTTTGCTCCGTGATACTTGTACAATTCTCACGAAACGGACTTCGAAAATCGTAAAAAATTTCATTACAACCAGTGAACATACAACATAGAAAGTTCTGTATTGTTTTATATGACAGCGGACTGGATAGTAGTACCAAGAAATCGTAAAATAAGTAAATAAATATCGTTTAGGATGATCATTAACAATTCTAACCGCATTCGTCGAATGCTCCTCCTATATCTTGTTTGCCTTCTCTCGTCTCCGAATCAAATTTTTGTGTTCACCGCTCTAGTTCAACATATGTAATAGGTGTGGTTTAGAATACACGTAGCTTTTCATTAAAAAAATGTGTTGTTACAATAATACAATTTAATTCTTAATGTTGCAGTTATTAGAAACATACAGACAGCTACTGAAATCGTTAATATACATATTTTTTTTTACAAAAATGGTTATGTAAAACGTCTGGTCTTCGTTTATGTTTTATTCCATAGAAGTCACATAACATCTGAGACAATGCTTTCGTTCAGGTAAAAAATTCTTAGTTATATAAATTGCAGCAAAGTTAACTTTGACAGGGGCCTACCTAAAAGGTATACCTACTTCCGCAACTACTGAACCATAAATTGCGACTCAGGCCTATAAATTTTACTACATACAGGTGGTTGTTTAAAAAACAGGCAACCTTTTCGGCCATATCGTATTAGGTATTATTTATAACTTTCTATTAAGTTGTCTGGATTCTAAAAATATTGCGTTTAACTTTGCGCTTTGTATCAAATTCCATAATTTCAAAAAAAAATGATATTTCACTAAAAAAATTGTTTTTATTGATTTAACTTAACTTTTCCACAAGGAATTAAGTGTAGGTAAATATCGTGAGCGTATATACACGATTTTATAAAGAGTTTCAGCATTAAATTAAATGTCCTTGCTCCCGGATGTTCAACTTTAAAATGGCGGCAGTTACAATATTTCGATAGCTTTGCATTTTTATTCATATTCTAACGTGTCTTCACTAAGATCGGCGGGAAATGCACGTAATATAAAATAATTTTATATTGATTATGGAATTGGCTTTCCTGTAAGATTTTAGCTCATCAAAAAAACATTAAGAAAAATTCATGGTGTTGCTCATTTGCAATCCAAAATCGAACTTAATTAATTCGAGGACAAATTATTTTTTGATTTTTAACACGTGATTCGAACCGAATTTCAAATAATACTGGGAGATATTTGGAAAGTACCTTTTTCGTAGGCTGTCGCTTTGTAAAAAAGCTTTTTTATCGCTTTGATGTTTATTTAATGTATAAATAAATTAGCTACTCTGTACCTTAATTATTGATGGGTAAACATGAAAAAATTGCAAATTAATACTTTAACTAATTAATCAACAGTTATACCAAGAATTAAGCGAAAAATAATCGGGTTACTAAATTACGAAAACTTGTTGCATAGAAGAGAGTATTTTGTTTGAAAATTTTACACGACGCGAATGCATCGAATTTAATTTTCTTAAGCAAAGTCTGTGGAATCACCAATAATCTATAATTAAATTTAATTCTAAGCTTTAGCGGTAGCATTTACATAATTTAAAGGTGTTGACTTAAAAATTTGTTTTAATACAAAAATGTATTGGAAAAATGTTTGTGAATAAAAAAATACCCCCAGATACCAAATTTATCAATTTATATTTTTGTTTTTTTTTTAATTTTACACATATAGAGATATATACGTTAACCCAACGGTTACCAGCAGATAAGGTGTTGAATATAATTTTTTTTTACATTTTTTTGATTTTCTTCGAAATGCCTGGAGGAAAGGCGTTGAAATTTTCAATTAAATATTGTTCAAAAGTAGGCATACTTAACAGTGACTTGTACGAAAATGTGATGACCCAGTGGCGTTGAAATTGAATAAAGTGCTCCCTTTTTAGAAATACCACTTCAATCGCCTGATCTTAACCCCATAAATTTTAATGTTTATACTGACATCATGACATAATAAAAATTAAAAAGTTCTGTAAATACACAAGAAAAATTACTGCAGCGCAATTGGAGATGCATGTGAAATTATAAGAAAGCTTTACGCTTTTTTGTTTTCTTTTAGCGACTGCTGTCATTTTACATATTAAATCCGGGTCCGTTTTGCTTGTCTCATTTTGATAGGAATACGACTGCAACTAAGAAGAATCCAAGCGTATCTCAACTAGTCTTAGTTTTTTAAACTTACCAAAAATACTGTAAGGAGAGCTGCGAGCTGTTAGTGTAAACGCATCAGATTGTTACCAGCGCGAACTCTTGCTTCCAATATTTGGGTCAAATTATTTTCTGTTCATTATTTGTCAGTCTATTTCTTTTGAAACATGAGCGCAATATCGTCTACACGCGATAAACTAATTAAAATCTATTCATAACAGCTAGGCTTCCGGGTTGGAGCCGCGTCATCGGTGCATGAACTGCCGACGTTTCGTCCTCGGTTCCACGGGACATCTTCAGGGCTGTGGTCACTTTGGGATCTGGAACACAACTCCCAAAGTGACCACAGCCCTGAAGATGTCCCGTGGAACCGAGGACGAAACGTCGGCAGTTCATGCACCGATGACGCGGCTCCAACCCGGAAGCCTAGCTGTTATTAACAACGGCCGCGGAAGCCTGCAACTTAGATTAAAATCTATTCAATTCGTCTCATAGCTAAATCTGAGTTGGCCGTATTTATTTTACTGATTTATGAGCAGAGATCGCTTGTAATATAATTGTTCAGTATCTATTTGTCCAATTACTTATTCAACGTAAATTCGTAATGTAGTTGCTGTGGGGCCCAAAAGCCGTGGGGACTTGCCCGCCGTTATTTGCCGGCTCCGTTGCGATGTTCTCGGAGTTTGTTTTTGTAATGACGCTGTTGCTGATCACATTCCAATCATACAAACAAATAGTAGACTTCCAAATTTACTGTAGCGGCTTGCTGTACAAAGGAAAATGCTCCCTATATAATTTATGCGTAAATGTGAGTTACCGTAGTGGAGGCCCTTCACCACTATAAGTTGAGACAGGTGAAAGGGATCCGGATTTAATGTATAGATGGGCGAGATTAACTCCAGCAAGTAAAAATGACTGTACCATGCCGGGAAAATGCCCCATTATTTGTTATTATTATTATTAGGTAGCTATTTGTCCGAAAATAATGCTACTTTTTTGTTTTAAATGTAAATAGTTGGTTCTAATAATAAACATTACCCAAATAATTTGGTTTTTTAAATGTTAAATTACAGGAAAACAAAATTTTAAAGTAATTCTTTATTATTAAAATTTAAATAGATTTTAAAATTTAAATTAAGCTCTTGAAAACGCCAGGGATTTATCAAATATTTCTGAAAAAGAGGGCACGTTATTCAGTTTCTACGCTACTGGATTATCATATTAAAATTGTAGTAATTTTAAAATATGCCTACTTTTGGAGCATTTTATCGTTTTTCTTCCAATCATTTACGAATAAATCAATAAAATACAAATAAAAATTAAACTTCAACACCCCGTACCTCGGTAACCGTTAGGTTAAGTAGTTTGTATTAACTTTTGTCTTGTTTTTGCATGAGTAATCTTTCCTATCATTTTGTTCCCACTTTATTTTCAATTTTTTCAAATACTATTGAAGTAAATTAACCAATGCCGGAGCTAGGTGTTCTCGCGTTTGTGCCAAAAATAATAATTCAAAAAATTCAAGCGCATGAAAACTTGTATTCAAATAATCCGAAAACTCACGCTCATTTATTTTGTATTTGGCAACTTTCTAAGTCGTGTTTTAAACTTTACTTAAATCCAGGCTTAACATACTCCGAGTTAAAGCATTTCGCCTAGTTTAAATTGCTGTGTGTTCACAGCCTTTCGTTGCATAATGAAAACCTCATAGGTAAATAGCAATTCAATAATAGTACATTATACACTAAGGGAGAGAAACGTCTTATTTTCCCTGAGGTGTAATTTGAAGCCCGAGGGCTACAAATACATCGAGGGAAAATGGCGGTCTCTCCCGAGGTGTATATACTATTTTTTCCACGATCGGGAGTAGAAACACTTAATTTCATAAATAAAGAATTATAATAAATCGGAGCGAAATTACAATATTTAGAAGCCTTTGGGATGTTTCCGTGCAACGTACCATGACAACAGGCATTTGTTTACAAAAATAAATATGAAATGAAATAAAAACTCCCCTAGGGAAATTGTTGTCTTATTTCGTCCCTAGAGAGTAAATGATTTACTTCTGTCACAATTTTAATGCCATAGCAACCGACTTCTACTACCGGTCGTGGTAAAATTTTTTTTTGATTTTTTTTTTGGTAATTACACCAACATAAAATAGATAACTGCTAACATGCTTATTCAAGTTTAGACAAGTCAGGACGGTTCCTGAGGAAGGAACGAAGTCTTATGAAATATGGTTTTATTATGTAAATTAAATGCTTCGATTTTCTCTAATTAAATATTAGTTTAATTAATTAATTGAACGGTTTGTAAATTTCACCTAATTCCAGACTAATAATGTAAAAAAATCTATTAATGCATTAAATGTTGATGACTGACTATCTTTGGACATACTATCGTCTTTGGAACACATAACTTGCTTTAATTTACAATTTTAGGAACGTGTGAAACTTTTTATTGCAGTGTTTTGTGCGATGGCGAGTCTTAATAGTATTAAAACACTTACCGGTTGTATTTAGGTGAACACTTTAAATTAAATTAAAAATGATTCAGAGTTAGAACGAGCGCGACTAGTTACACTGATAATTCGCAGTGGCAGTTGAATTTTACCATTGGAATGTAATTATGGTCCTATGAGTGGGATCTTGTTTCATACGAAAGTCAATAAGAGATTAATGCAATAGTAGGATATAATGTATATTGTATAGCGTCGGTTCTGTTATTTCAAAAAATTATAATTGAATCATTGATATTCTGAAAACACTAAATTAAGCACGAATTATACATTCCGCCACAGTTATTGGGTTTAACAGTTAATTTCACACCAGTGAATTTTAACACTTTGTTAATTTTATGATTTTCTCTATCATGAAGCATTTTGGGACCTTATCTGTTTGTGGAAATATTTAGGTTTAATTGTGTTTCTAGAATTTTGAATCATCCTGTATAGAGATACTAAAAATTAAGTATTTATCCATCGTAACAGTATTATTTAAGTATTACTGTAAAATGTCTTTTAAAGGGGAAATAATAAACACTTAAAACTGCTCTCTCACTTTGCGTCTTAAGAAAAATGTATTTGAAAGTAGTTCATCATATTCAAGGTATTCTGATGTTTACTAAGCTGTAGAGACGGGAACAGATTTTTAACCCGATCCTGTCGGACCAGGACCCCGCTTCAATCCCCCGGGCCTGGTTTCAAACGTGGACCAAATGTTGAGCATGGTCCCGGTATCCAACACTTGTTGACCGGCTTAAATTTGTTATGGTTTGATTTATCGAACCTTGTTTTGTAGACCCGACCCTTATAAATTCCGACTGGGTTTTCCGGTCTAATCCATACCCGACTTACATCTCTACGAAACCGGGCCTTATTGTGCGGACTCGACCCGGTCGCGACAACACAAGACCCGGCGCAGCCCAGACCGGCTTCAAACTCGAATCCGGCATCAAACCGGACCCAGTTTCAAACACGGGATTGGTTCTAAACCCGGACCCGGTATTGAATACGGATCAGGTTTTAAACCCAGGTTCTCAAAAATTATGTTGTGTCACAAACTCACACCGAAACACTTGTTGACTGTTTTCGCTTTGGCTTAAGTTTGTTGTGGTTTGAATTAACGGGTCTTGTTTTGAAGACTCAAACCGTCCGAGATCCGGCCGCGTTACCCGTTCAAACCCGTTCCGGTTTGACATCTTCACAAAAACGTGCCTTGTTGTTTGGAACCGATCCGGTCTCGGATACACGTGCCCCGTCCCAACCCGGACTGGATTCGAACCCAAACTCGGCTTCAAACCCGGACCCGGTTTGAAACCCAGATCCGGTATCGAATAAGCAGCAGATTGCAAACCCAGGTGATCAAAAAGAGGGTTGGTTCAGAAACTCGCACCAAAACACTTAATGACTGCTTTCGCTTTGGTTTAAGTTTGTTGTGGTTTGACTTAACGGGTCTTGTTTTGTAAACCCGACCCGTCTGAAATCTCGCCGGGTTATCTTGTCAAACCTGTACCCGATTGACATCTCTAAGAAACCGGTGCTTGTTGCATGGACCCAACGCAAGGCGTGATCCAACCCGAACCGTCTTCGAACCCGGACCAAGTTCTCGAGCCCGGGCTCGGTTTTAAACCAGTACCTGGTATCGCAAAAGAACCAGATTTCAAGTTCAGGTTCTCAAAAATCGAGTTGAGTCACAAACCCACACTAAAACACTTGTTGACTATTTTCGGTTTGACTTAAGTTTGTGGTGGTTTGACGTAACGGGTGTTATCTTGTAGACCCGAGCCGTTCGAGATCCGGCCGGGTTGCCTGATCAAACCCGTACCTGAATGACACTTCTACGCAACCGGGCTTGGTTGTGCGTATCATTCGACCCCGGAAACAAGACCCGACTCAACACAGATTGGCGCCGAACATGGACCCAGTCTCGAGCACGGGAGCGCCTTAAAACCGGGATCCGGTACTGAACACGGATCAGGTTTTAAATCAAAGACCTCAAAAGTCGGATTCGGTTAAAAACTCACACCGAATCACTTGTTGACTGCTTGCGCTTTGGCTTAAGGTTGTTGTGGTTTACCTTAAGGGGTATTGTTTTGTAGACCCGACCCGTTCGTAATATCCGGTTAAACTCGTACCCGAATGACATCACTAGGAAACCGATACTTGTTGTGTTGACCCGACCCGGTCCTGGAAACACTAGGCCCGAACCTACCCGTACCCGCCTTCATACCCCAATCCAGTCTCGAGTCGGGGCCTGATTTTAAACCTGTAGCCGGTCCCTAGCACACGCCCAATTTCTTAAAAATCTGATTGTGTCACAAACAAACACGAAAACATTTGTTTCGGCTTGAGGTATAACAGCGATTCTTGTTTTGCAAACCCGATCAGCACCCGTCATACCCGGCCGGTGTCCGGCCGGGTTATCCGGTCAAACCTCTACCCTATTGACGTTCTCTATAAACCCGAGTCTTGTTTTGTGCATTCAACCCGTACTTGGACCTGGTTGGGTACGGGTTTGGTACCTGGTCAAACCCGTACCCGATTGACAGATCTAGGAAACCGGGCCTTGTTTTGCGAACCGACCGGCCCCAGAAACAATAGACCCGACTCAACCCGGACTATATCCGAACCCGGAGCCGACTCCAAACCCAACCCAATCACGAGCACAGGCCCTGGTTAAAACCTAGACCGCTCTCAAACACGGGCCCAGTTTCGTAAAAATTTGTTTTGGGTCGTACACAAACACCATAACACTTGTTGACTACTATGATTTTGGCTTGAATTTATTGCGGTATGACGTAAAGTTTTTTGTTTTGCAAACCCGACCCACACCTGTCGTAACCGACTCGGATCCCGCTGAGTTACCCGGTCAAACCTGTATCCTATTGATATCTTTACAAAACCGAGTCTTGTTTTGCGAATTCCTACCCGGACCGGGTCACGTACGGGTTTGGGACCCGGCCAAACCCGAATCTGATTGATATCTTTACTAAGCTAATAAATTCAGAAAAATTCTATTTTGTTCAGAATTGTATTACACTCTGTAAGTTTGAATACGATTTTGCAATTACTGCATTAGATTTTTAGTTATGATGCCACTATTATATATTTTTCTGCAACATGAAGCACTGCATAATTATTTAACCTAGGTCAGATTGTTTTTGAGGGAAATGGCAAAAATTCAATAAAGTCGAACTTAGAATGATTTGTTCGTATATTAGTGTATACATCGACTGTTATCAGTATTCCTCGTTTTATTTTCACATTATTATTTAATTGCATGTAAATGTTGTGATATATTTCTGTTTAAGTTATAATTAGTCTCAAAAAGGCCAAATATTGTAAATATAATATGTAGCATGTATTATAATGTAAATGTTTAGAATAATTTAATATATCAAAAATGTCAATAAATGTCGTGTTTTAATTTGTTGTTTATTTTTGTTTCTCATTTGATAAAAAAATGCTGGTAATAGAGTATTAAACTGGTCAAGATTTACAATCGGGAAGTATAAGCTGGCTTCGAAACACAGTTTTCTGGAAACTATGTTTTTGCTTTGTTCACAACGGAATAAATCTATTAGCGATTATTTTTTAAAAACTTTTAAAAGATTAATGAATTTTTAATTTTTATTAACAGCTTGCATCCAAACAAAATATACAGTAGAAACTGAACAAAAGTCCATTAACATTTTAGATTTAATATAAAAATTAATTCAACTAATAAATTTGAGTACACAGTTTATAGAAAACCTACACAAACAGACATTACAATACCACACGATTTTTGTCATCATAAAACACATAAATTAGAAGCGTACAGGACCATGATACATAGGGCTTTGACGATCCCTTTAGATGAAATTAATTATAATAGAGAAATTTCAATTATTAAACAAATTGCATATAGTAATGGTTATAATACTAAACTTATTGATACATTAATTAAAGAAAAAGATTATAAATTAGCCATTCAAAAAATTTATCCGAATACCCTAACTTCATTCGATACAATTAAACATGCTTCGATCCCATATTTTGGTGACAAATCAGAAGAAATTGCTAAAATTATAAACAAAACAAATAAATATAAAGTAAGCTTTAAAACAACTAGAAACATCTTAAACACTTTGTTTAATGCAAAATCAAAAACAGGCGATTTCCTAAAATCAGGCATTAACAAATTAAATTGTTCGCATTGTAATTCGGTTTATATAGGCCAAACAATTAGAAATTTTGATATTAGGCATAAAGAACACGTACGTTGTTGCAAATACAAACACCCACATAAATCCAATTACGCCAAACACTTACTAGAACACAATCATTCAATGACACCTAATAACACTATAAAATGTTTACATTTTTGTGATGATAAACGTAAATTAGATATATTAGAAGCTTTTGCTATTCACAAACATTTAAAAACTGTACCGTTAATGAATGAGCAAATTGATCTCTTAAATTCACCTCTATTGGACATTTTGGAATAAGAAATCAAGTCATCTGCAGACGATTACCGAGATCAAGTCACCAAGTTCTATTACTATAACAACACTAACTGTT
The DNA here is from genome assembly GCA_958336395.1 of Ctenicera cuprea. Taxonomy (NCBI): domain Eukaryota; kingdom Metazoa; phylum Arthropoda; class Insecta; order Coleoptera; family Elateridae; genus Ctenicera; species Ctenicera cuprea. The sequence goes on from OY284493.1 coordinate 8,131,045, forward strand.
TATTTTTTCATATAACCTTTGACAATGGCATGTAAACATGCCGAAATACGTATAATGTCAAAATAAATAAATATTGTTAAAGTAATTAAGTATTTTATACAGGGTGTAAATTAAGTAACGCATAAATTCATTTACTCAGCTATTAGCAATTTTTTAGAAAAATGCTGGGACAGGTCAATTTTTATTTTCATTTTGGCACATTTTTGAGTAAAACTATTTTTTTGTAAACTTCAAAATGGCGGCCGTGCGCCATCTTGGAAAACAATTTTAAATAGAAAGGGGGGTCTTGCGACCGCTCATTTTAAAGCTATTACTGAGGAGAGTACAGGTGCAAATTTTCAAATATTTTTATCCACCCAAAACAAAATGGCGGCCTGTCAAAACTCTACTTGTTTACTTGTTGAAACAAAATTAGAAGTTTAATGTAATAATGAATAACAATTTAACCTATTTATTATTGTTCTTTCGGTCCCCGTCTGCCTATCCACCTCCCTGGAATGTTTCATTTAAATAAAACTGGTAAGACTGGTACTAAATCTAGATACCTAGAAGCGAAAGTTTTTGTAAAAAACAAAAAATAAACAATAATAAATAGGTTAAATTGTTATTCATTATTACATTAAACTTCTAATTTTGTTCCAACAAGTAAACAAGTAAAGTTTTGACAGGCCGCCATTTTGTTTTGGGTAGATAAAAATATTTGAAAATTTGCACCTGTACTCTCCTCAGTAATAGCTTTAAAATGAGCCGTCGCAAGACCCCCCTTTCTATTTAAAATTGTTTTCCAAGATGGCGCACGGCCGCCATTTTGAAGTTTACAAAAGAATAGTTTTACTCAAAAATGTGCCAAAATGAAAATAAAAATTGACCTGTCCCAGCATTTTTCTAAAAAATTGCTAATAGCTGAGTAAATGAATTTATGCGTTACTTAATTTACACCCTGTATATAGATATTCATTTTAAAAGATAGCTTTCATTCTAAATTAATCCAATTTTTTTTTACAAAAATGTCCTAGCATTTTACGATTTAATCTAAATTTTGTGACAAGTTGCTAAGCTCAAAAACAAAAATACATCAAACGATTAGAGTACGTAGGATTCAACTTTAAATGGTTTCATAAATTGTTAATTGTGACGAAACGTTTGGGGGCGAGTTGATCTAGATTCTTGACCAACTGTTTGAAAAAGTCGATTCCCACCATAAAGGTAGGTACAAGCTATATTTATTAATTGAATGATCTGCAATTATTTAGCTTTATTAGAAGAAGTATCCAGAAGCAGCAGTTAAGCAATAAAATTTAATTTAGAATTTTATTAACAAAGAATCTTAGAGTATTTATAGCGTGTAGAGTATGTGTATCTGAAATAACTTTTATACAGTTATGTGAAGTATTTGTATTTCTACAAATAGTACTTAGAATACAATGTCATTCCCAAGGAAGTATAAAAATATTTTAGGTTCATTTAAAATTCATTATACATTTTGCGCTTTGTAAAACATATTTTACGACGCTTAACAATTATCTAACAATAATTATAAATTAGTGGAACTCGTGGGCTATGTCTCTGGCTTTTTTCTTATTTTGTTTTAATAATAAATAAGCGAATGAAGATAGTAGCGTAGCAGGCAGCGGGTCAAAGTGCTAGTCTATATCATGATACTTAATCCGGATCCCTTTCACCTGTCTCAACTGTTAGCGACGGCGCATGCAGTAACATGCCTTACAGCTCGACACAGGTTAGCTATTATGATACCTGCGCAGTGTATTAATTATATATTTTAGTGTACTAATTTATAATAACATTATTATTATCTTTAATTACATTAACGTCCAGGAAAATTATTTGAGTATTTTTTGTTTCAATTTCAATTGTAAATATTATCTTCTCATGGTAATTGTTAAACTCTTTAACAATATTATCAACTTGATCTTCAAGTATACATTATTGTATAGTTCTACATATCGTTTATAAACAACAAATTAAAATCCAAATAACTAATGAGAGTTTTTTTCTAGGTCTTCCATAACCACATTATTGATTACTGAGGAAAGAATTAAAATATTGTCACGTGATCGTTTATGTTAAATAAACTATTGTTCGTAGATCGTGACGAATGCCTTAGAGTGAACACATAATCCGAAATGCAACAATAATATATTTGGTTAAACGATATACATTATCACTTAAAAACTAAGATGTACTACTTACATATACAATAATAGTAGTGTAGGCCAAAACGGCCCCTATGGAAGACGTGTAAGGGCGATAGCTCTTAGTGTAGATGGTACTGTCAACTGCATGCGTTTATAAAGGGACCTAAGTGGGTCGAGCCAATGCGTTTAGATGTTAATCAATACTGTATGTCTACGTGCCAATTTCCATGTATGCCTTGAGCCTTTGTTTATTTAAAAATACTTTAATCAATACTTCTTATGCATTGCGAAATATTATGCAATCTTAATTATTTTGATAATTATTTATGATAATATTGAATGTTTAGAGTAACACGACGTCAGCATCGTGACAATATTATTAATATACGTTGAATTTAAGCACAATTCTATTCCAATTAAATTAAGATTGAGATTAACATTTGTAAAAAGGAAGATTACATCTAAACTACCTACCTTTTATATCCGACCTTTCGTATATCTCACATGGACATCATAGCTAAGGGAACCATCAGCTAGCTACACGTTGTGCTATTACTAACCAAATTTATCAAAGCTTTTTAAAAGAAACAACATTAATTTTTGATTCTGGAATTTAAAAAAAACAAAACCAGAAGGACAAACTCGTCTAGCACTCTAAATATTCCTCCACCTGAACATTAAATTGTGACACTTATTTTTGAGTCAATTAAAACCGTTTTTGTCACCGCTTGAATTGCCGAAAATGACATTTCTTAAATTATTTTCTTTTTAAGCGTTTAAAATTGACTACAAGCAATTTTTACGATAATCTAAGAACTTTGCATCATTTTGTTTGTAATTTTTGTACGTAATTTTACGGGCACAAACATTTTTTAAAATACACCAGTAATATAAAACGGGAGCGTTGCGTGTTCCGTCTCTCTGAGTTGGACCGATACAACACGAACCCAAGTCGGCATTATAGATCCTTTTTTGAGCGTTGTGGTTCTATAAGCAAATTTGGCGTTGTAGTGACATTGGGCTTTATGAACCTGTAGCAATTTGGGCGTTATGGTTCACCTGAATAATTGGGCGTTATGGACTCATTGGGCATTTTGTCTCTAGCTATTTTTGGGCTTTGCGGACGTCATGGGCGATGTGTCCCTTTTCAGCTATAAGATATTGTGGGTATTCTTTGGATATTAAGAGCTTTTTATAGCGTTGGGCGATGTTTTATCGTCTCTGGTTTATTAAATATAAAGTAAAGTAAAGTCGGTGGCACTACACTCCAATGAGGAGTTTCGCCTGCGATGCGGTGGGTTAGGGCCACCGGACCATCGCTTCCGATACCCAGCCGTCTCGCACTCTTATATAAAGTACGGGGTGGTGTGGCAAGCACCACGCCTTAGACGGCTGCCTTACTTCCCTCACCCCTCAAAGGGTTTGGTTCCCAATTTTTTTAAATCGACTGGATAGGCCGCCCGCCAGGCATCCAGTTTTCGGGTTAGCAGCCAAGTGCCCTATACACATTAAATATAACCATATTAATATCAAAATGAAAAACCCTTCACAAGTGAAATTACAGTATTCTGACCAAAACCAAATTGTAGCCCATCACTAGAACTATGGCATTTCAACGATTTAAGCAAAAGCGTATGGTCAGTTTTTTTAAAGCTAACTTTGAGTCATGAGCAGTTTAACTCAAACAGAAGTTTGCATCATCCCCCGTTTATTATACACCGTGCATGAATTTCCAATTTTCGAAAATTCGTAGAAGGCGCTAAAATCAAAATTTTCCAAAAATTGTGGCGGCCGCCATTTTAACGATAGAAACTTTGCAAGAAATGCGTTGGATTTACCCTAAAGTCTTCTACCGGATTCTGTCTTTAATAATATAAAATTATGTTTAGGAAAACATGCTTCCAGTTTCTGACTTTTCTTGAATGCTTATTTTGTTGGTGTATTTTTGATATACCCCAGATTTCAAAGCTTATCGAAATCTGACCACCCGGTTTGGATCTCCAAAACTTGTATTTTCGTCAAAATCTCGAATTCGAAAATTTTCATGAAATACTGAAAGTATAGGAAAATAAAAATCAAAATTTCGAGCTTAATTTAAATTATATTGGACATTACATGTCCAATTAAAAAATTTTTGACTACAAAGAGAGAATAGTGAAGTAACGGTCGACTGGTAGTAGCTGTGTATGTACTTCGGTCAAGCGCCGAAAGACTTCAGCCAACGCATGGGAGTCAGATAAAGAGAGAGCGAGTGATATTGGAAAGTAACCTCACAGTACGCTTTCTTTGTGAAGAAAATCGATGTTTTGGAAAAATTGGGTGGGAGGGGGAAATTAACCCCACCAAATATTGCCATATTTGACAATTAAGTTAAGAACTTTATTCTACTATCGCTCATAAGCAATTTAGCCTACACAGAAATTTTTTACCGACCCTCGTTTGTTAAATAAGGCGATGGGATTTGTCGATTTTCAAAAATTCACAGAAGTCACATTTTAAAATCGATTTGTCAATGTTGCTATCGATTTTTATTCCAGCCCTAGCAATGACTTAAAAAAATTCTTTTTGCAAGCGAAGAAGAAGTGATTTTCTTACAACTGCAAAAATCTTGGGTTTTTGCAATGGAAATGTTACACACTTACTTATGTTCATAACTTTATCATACATTAACAACTATTTTACAGAAAAAAAAAAGACAACTAATGAATGCAATAACGCAGACAAAAATGGGCAAAACAGGTCACTAAAATAGGTTCGTTTTAGTTAAATTAAAAATCTTCGAAGAGTTAATAATACATTTTATTAATTTAATGGTTGAATTTTATACAACTGTTTACTTGTGAACATTTTCTTAAGAACTGACTACTTATTTTCTAATTGCTACCACCAAAACTACTTATTCAACCCTTGAGTGGTGGGGTTGTGACGTAGGAGAACGCGTCTTTTCCTGGACTTTCCGATGTCTCGGGTTTGAGATAATCTGTCTTAACATTCCGCAAAATTATTACGTAAGCTCGGGAAACGAGGGAAAGACACGCAGCCAGTTTCACAATTTAACAACCACATTCCTTTCTATGGTCCATTATATTGGCAGGCATAATTATCGTATGTAACAGGTCGCTGATACTTTCCCATACTTTTTACTTTTTAAAGGTTTTCGCGCCAATAACTGTGTAAATAACATTGTTTTTACAAAAACTATAACAATCAAAAAATTTAAAATATAGTAACGTTCCAGCGGTGCAATACGATATGGTGTACCGTATAAGAATAGTGCTACGATAACTTCGGCTAGCTGCATTGGATAAAAGCACGGTAACCGAAAATATTACTAAATTTGACCTTGAGTGGTATAAATAAATTTAAACAAATTTAAATTCGTTTCTGGAATTTTACGGATTTAAAAATAGTTATAAACTATACTATACTATGAGTGGCGGTAGCTCAGAGGTTGGGCGCTCAGTCTCTAACGCTGAAGGTCTAGGGTTCGATTCCCCGCCGAAGCCATGCAGCAATAAAAATCTATGCCGCAACCCGCCACTCACATTCCCCAATCCGGTGTAGGCGGCCGTGGGGTCTTAATGCCTGAAACCTTCTCTGGAATTTAGTCGTTCGGATTCGACGTTAAACTGTAGGTCCCCCGTACTCCACCTTAGCGCTAAGGAGAGTACGTGGCAGAGAAGAGTGCCGGTGCCCAGCAGTAGGACGTAAAAGCTGATTACGACGATACGATACTATACTATACTATACTATACTGTACTATAAGCTTTGAAATAAAATAAGTTTTGCGTAGCATAATTCTCATAAACTGGGGTCGGTAAATAAAAGCAATTCTGATGGAAAAACGGTGAAAATAAAATAAAAGGACTTTCTGGTCTTCGGAGGTAAAAATAACATTTAAAAGAAATTCCTGGAGGTTTAAATATTTAACTAAAGTCGAAAGATTGCTTTTTCAACTTAAATACGATGTATTAAACCTGCTGGTTTGCGGTATGTGCAAAACCAAAGTATTACTTTTTTTAATTTTAATGAACTTAACCAAAATATGATCTTTGGCAGTTTGAAGTTTAAATCAAACCGAAATACTTATATTTCGATTTTATTCAAATAAATCAAACTTGCTGGTGATTAATGGTTGTATAAAATGAAAGTATTACTTCTTCAATTTTACACAAGTCTACCAACGATCTCTGGCAGTTTAATGTTTTAAATTAAAACCGGCACACTCCCTTTTGATTTCTATTCAAACAAATTAAACTTTTTGGTTAAATACGGCTTATGAATTTTGTCTTTGTGGAAGACAGTTTATTTAGGTTCGCGGTTTTGATCAGGATTTCTAGACACAATATTTCGGAAATGATTCTGAAAGGATAATTCCGAAGAATGATTCTTAAAGAATAATTAAGTAGTTTTGAAAAAAGGAAAATTGGTGTTAGTTCACTATCCGTGAAAGGGTGGGCCGCTATAGGGATCTTTTGAACTCCGCACCGGAGTTCAAAACAAGGAATTTGAATAAAGGAGGATTCCCGCGGAAAGAACTGTCCCAATATTCACTTTTTGCCTTAGGAAAATTGCAGCAAAACCTAAACCACGACAGTCGGCCTGTCCAGGAATCGAATCCAGGGTCTCGCGAATGAAAAGCGGACGCGTTAACCGCGGAGCCACCTCTCTCGGTTATATTTTGGGCCGGTCATTACGGTTAAATGGAGATCGTTATCCGAAGATCGGCGATCCGGCGCGGTCACGCTGCTGCAGCATGCTGGTTAGAATCCACTTCAAGCGCTCCCTGTGCTGTTTCTTAAAACTGAAGCAACACAACAAATTTTTAAAAATTGTGAAACTGTTGCAGCCAGCATGTCCTGTTACAAGGCGGTCAAACTGTTTAAAATTTAAAAAATTCGGGTTTGTGTTTTTGAATAAATAATTGATTTCAAAATTTTCAAAAATTTCTGGAGGGCGTCAGAGTGAAAATTGGGAGATTAGTAAAAAAATCATTTTTGTAGTTTGCATTGCAAGCTCTAACAGTTCAAGAAGTTTTAAAATGGTGTGGGCAGTTTTTGAGGAGTAATTTTTTGAAAATTTCCAAAATTTTGAGAATTTTTGGAAATATGAAAATTGTAAATATACTAGATATTTACAATTTTCATATTTCCAAAAATATTCTTACATAACTTAATTATATTTATTAAGGGCATATCAAATAATATGACAATGTGTTTTGATTAGATTTTTTTTTCTGAGTAATGGGGCATTAACGTTAAAATTTTCAAAAATTCTTAGCGGCCTTCATTTTGAAGATACAGCATTTGGAAGAAAAGCATTTGATTTGCCTTTAGATGTACTACAACTAAATTTCAAATAAAAGGTTTAGAAAATAAACTATACCAAAAAGCAGGTCTAATTTCAGTTTCCGGTTCCGAGTAACGACCTTACAAAGAACTACCTGCAAATAAAAAACTTCCATACAGCAAATCTTACAAAAATCAGGCAAGGGGTTCTGGAGATATAGGAAAACAAACGCACCCACGCACAGACAGGCATTTTTTGGACCCCAAAATGCGTATTTACGTTAAAATCGGATATTTGAAAATTTGCATGAAATCAGAGCTTCCCTTACTTCAGTAGAAGTATGGGAAAGTAACAATGTTACCAGGGATGAGAGAGAGAAGGGCATAACCAATAAGGATCCACGTATCCATATAGCTATATATACTTTTAATTTTATTAAGAATATTGTTAGATAATGTGAAATCCCAATTGGCCCGCTTTTGCTCCCCCCTCTTATCGCATTCATGTTGTCTATTCCTTCCTTGTCGCACTCATTAGTTGTCTATATTTCCAGTAAAATAATGACAATTTTGTCACACATAGTTTAAGGAAAATTATAAATTATTGAAAGTGAATATTATGTATGTTTTGCTGTAGTTATTGTTAATTTAAATTATTTCTGATTTCCCAAAATTCAGAAATGTTAATGGTTACCGTTTTTAAATATTTGCAATCATAGTTATTAATTGTTTCCTTGTACTTCCAACGTTTAATTTTCGTTTAGCAGTTTATGTGACTATAATTTATTCTTCGAATTAAATACTAAATCTGAGCATGTTAATTAATACTTCTGTTACAAGCGACGTTTTGTTTCCTGTGATTAGTAAAATCGTATGTTTTTGTTTGTTCCCATTCTGGTATATAACTCATTTCTAAAAATGGAAACACACACATATACCTGTACATAAATATAGTCATTCATATGGAAATAAATGAAAATTCATTTATATCAGATAAAATTTTATTAATATGAGAGAAGCATTAAAACTTCTCAGCCAAAACAAATTAATATCCAGCGTGAGAAGGCAATAATTGCTATAAAGATGAATCTTTTAAAATTAATTAGGATTAATATGTTTGTTGCTATCTCAAATTAAGCCAATCCTTAGATTTATAAAGCGTAACAGCGAACAGTCCTACCAAATAAACTTTCGCTGCCAATACAGTTACTCTAAAATTAGAAATAGCCTTATTTATCTGATTTTATCTGTGTTTCTGGGTATTAATTTAACATTACTTTGCTTTCGAAATTTACGAAGTAAATTAGCAGTTTTAACTGATCTTTACGTTTACTTTTTTTTTAATTTATTAGATAGACCACTCTTTTTCAAGTGTAGCATGTGATTTTACTACGTATTTCGTTTATTTATTAACTACTATTCCCATACGGAATGTGAAATGACATAAAAATTTAAAAAGTCTTGTCTCATATAACAGTGGGCATAGAACATGGAAGACTAGATTGGGCGGTGTAAAACAAGTTTTGGGTGAGTATTTATGATTTTGTCGTGGTCTCCTGGCTAGTACTAAATCATCTATTTACTGGCAACTGTCCTGCAACTGAGGCCGTTTTTTTTATAATTTATGGTGTACTGGCGTGTCTTAGGAAATGTCACTCGTCCCGCTATATTATAAATGTTGATGCAAACTTTTGCGGTAATTGTTGGTGACGTTAATAAGACGTATTAATTTGAGTACATGACCAAAGTAATTTTCTAAACGTTGATGACTTAATCTGTAAGAAAAAATCGACTCGCTTTAACACTTTTGACGTTGATTACACGTGGTTTTCGTAAAAAACGTTCAATACTTAAATAGTTGCTAAAATAGACGAATATTCTCTACTGTAAATATTAGTTAATAATCGCGAAAGTGTTATTATTATTGTAAATTGATGGTAAATTCTAATACAACTTCAAAAACAATAAATGACTATACTTATGGATTAATTAAATTTTGGCAAAATTTTTGGAAAATAATAGTTCGCTATTTCTTCTAAAACGTCTTACGTTTCCTGGCATCTTTCAGTAAATATAAAAAAATTTTTTAGAGGTTTTATGTGTTGCAATCGCAACTGTGGTTATAATTTTGAGCATTACCTTGCATTACGAGGATCGTTCGAAATGTACGCGGCCTAACAAAGAAAACGCAAGTTTTTGGGGCAAAGAATCATTTTATTTTTCAATATAGTCTCCTGCTCGCTCAACGCACTTATTCCAACGATGCTCCAAAGCAGCAATGCCGTCTTTGTAGGTCGATTAACCCAAGTCCTCAAAATAGCTATTTACAGCAGCGATTAGCTCGGAATTAGATTAAAATCTTTTACCGCCGAGCCATTTTTTCAAGATTGGAAATAGATAAAAATCGCTGGGAGTCAAATATGGCGAATGTGGCACTAATTTGAATACCAATTCATGAATTTTGGCCATGGCGATTGCAGACGTGTGTACAGGTGCGTTATCTTGATAGAAAAGCACTTTCTTTTTAGTCAAATAAGGCCGATTTTTTTTTGTTATGTCGCTCAATTGCTGCAACAAATTGGCATAATACTCACCATGAATTGTTTTTCTCTTTTCCAAGTAGTTGACGAAGATAGTTCCATGAGAATCCCAAATACAGTTGCCATAACCTTTCCTGCTGACAAAACCATTTTTGCCTTCTTCGGTAGCGGAGAACCTTTGTGTGTCCATTGTTTGGACTGTCCCTTGGTTTCGGGAGTGTAATGGTGGACTCAGGTGTCATCGACGGTTATGAAACGGGGCAAACAGTCTTCGGTTTGCGGAGAAAACGTTCCAAAAGGGCGCGAGAAACAATTAAACGATTCAGTTTTTGCTCTGGTGTGAGCAAACGCGGCACCCAACGCGCGTGGTATTGTTTCATTTCCAATTCTTCAGTTAAAATTACGTGCACACTGTCATTTGAGATGCCCACTATGTCTGATATCTCGCGCACTTGTACTCGACGGTCATCTAATACAATACGGAGGACGTTTGTGCTCACACGACTACGCTTAAACACGGCAACTCAGTTTTTAACCATTGAAAACGAAGGAGCGGCCTTCTAAAATGTCGAATCCAACTCTGCTTTGATTTCGGTTGGCCTTTCAAATAAAAGTACTTTATCACTGCTCGCAACTCATTTTTTTCTATTATTTACGAAATCACTCAAGACGGTCACTTTAGCGCACTTCCATACACAAACTAATTAACGGATCGCTCTATACTGTCATATTTAACCTAAGAAAGGATGGTTCTGAAAAATGGTAATACAAATTCCGGCGAATTAGCGCCATCTCTGTGTTAGGCCACGTACCAATCGAACGATCCTCGTATACACGGTGTTTCAAAAATTACACATAAACACCGCGGGGCAAATTGTTAAACAAAAATTAGTAAATAAATTTGCGGCCTTATTTTAAAGTTTAAAGAAAACTAAAAATTAAAAAAAAATAACAACATAATTCAAAGGTAGAAGAAGGGTGTACCTGGGATATTATAATATGAGTCTCATTGGTAAAACCATGACATTGAGGTTGTCATAGATTGGAAATAAAAGCTCAGGACGTTGCTACATTGATTTTTATTGATAATGAATGAAAACTCAAAATAATTATTTTGGAAACTACAAAAATTGTTTTTTGTTAAACTTTTACAACGTATCGAAGGCATTCGATAGAAATGAAATATGCCTCTATTCCATATTTTGGCAATAAATCAGAAAAAAATTCCAAAATTATAAACATAACAAATAAATGTAAAATAACTTTTAAAACGACAAAAAAACATTTTAAACACTTTGTTTAATGCTAAAGAAAAAACAGACAATTTACTAAAATTAGGCATCTACAAATTAAATTGCTGGCACTGTAATTCGGTTTATATAGGACAAACAATTAGAAATTAGGTACAAGGAACACGTACGTTGTTACAAGTATAACCACCCCCATAAATCCAATTACGCTAAACACTTATTAGAACACAATCATTCAATGACATCTAATAACACTATAAAATGTTTACACTTTTGTGATGACAAACGTAAGTTGGATATACTAGAAGCAATTGAAATTCATAAACATTTAAAATCTGCACCTTTAATGAATAAACAAATTGATCTCTTAAATTCACCGTTATTAGACGTTTTGGAATGAGAAATCAAGACATCTGGACGCAGATATACAAAACCAAGATCAAGTTATGAAGATTTATTGTTCCTATAGCAACACCAACTGTTTAATTTTAATCTTGCTTTTGATAATGACGTGTAAACACATTAAAATACGTATAAAGTTAAAATACAAACCTGTTGAAGTTAAGAATTGTTTTATTTACAATAAATTCGATAGAATAAGTTTGTTAATACTCCAAACATGTAAAGTGCCCCAAGTAACACCAAATATTGGCATATGAATAGGACAATATTGACCCTACATTGCATAATTAGGGCAATATTCAAAATTTAGCCAACATTGGTGTTGTAGAATATGGTTTTACAATATTTTTGATATAATGGCTCAATATTTAAAAGCAATATTGTGTTTCACTATAAGAAACCAATATTGGACGATTATTTAAATACAATATTGCATACATATTTACTGTAAATATTCCACCAATAATGTTTTATAATATTTACTTTTAAATTATTGAGCTGTTATTGGCGCATTATTGGCAAAGGAACATTTACCAATTTTGAACAATTATTATCTAACGGAAATTTACGAATTTCGGCTTCAAAATTAGTATGAGCATGTTAAATGACAATAGGAACGACTTTCCACCGAGAAAACATCGCTGAGAGGTTTACTTTTGGTCGTTTACCTGAACAGGATAATTAGGTAATTACTATCGCCAAATTATGAAATCGGTTTTAAAAATTCAAGAGATAAACATTAGTTGCAACTAGAAGAAAAAAATATCATAAAACCACTGCTTCAAAAGATTGACGGGAAGAGGAGTAGTGCCTACTTTAAAATATCTGCTCTGCGCTCCTAAAATAACCTTAGATTCGTATTCTACACATCTCGAATAGCCGATCTGCGCAAGCCCGATGTTTCTACTACCCCGCAGTGTGATATTTCAGCAATCTAGGTGGACATAATTATTGGCACCAAACTTAGATTTGGTTTAATTTGTTTTATGATGTTATTACTAATAAAATACATAATTTAGTATATATTCCAATTTATTTGACAGTATTTAAGAACAAGAACATAATTAACGAATTTTAAAGCTAAATTATAATCTGATTTTGTATTATACAAGGTGTCTCATCAATAATGGGACACAGCTTAGGCATAGTTTCCTTACGCCAAAAGAGACCGATTAAACTTAAAATGCTTAAGTCTAAAGTCCTTCCTTAAGAAGTTATAAGTCCTCAAAGATCAATTTTAGAATTCTTATTTTTATGATAGCTTCCAAAAATGTAAACATATTTATTTAAAACTTGGTGTATATGCTTGCTATTGAATGGTACAATAATTGAAAAATTTTCATGAACTGGGTTTGACCGGAAGAGTTATTTAACCTAAAATTTAAATTTTGTTTTGGCGCTACTTTACTTATCTGTAATTTTATTTTAAATTTTAAATTATTTCTTGGACTAGAATTAAAAGGCACAAAAATAAGGTACTCTTAGGTCATATGCCTAAAAGCAAGCGTTTGCCCTAAAATAGCCATCTAAAATTAAAATATTTTATTTTGGCCCTAACTTTATCATCTGCAAAAAAGTTTTAAATTGCTTGCTTTTGGGAATATGACATAAGACTACCTTTTTTTTGTATTTTTTAATTCTTGTTTCAAAATAATTTAAAATTAAAAAAAAATAATTCGCTTTATAATTCTGCATTATTTTTAAATATTAAATATTTTAATTATTTATGCTATTACCTTAGAAAAAATGTGTTACTGAAGAAATTACACTCAACAATAAAATTACAAATAAAAAGTTTTTTGTAACTACCATGTAAGTTTGTAAGTACCAACATTTTAGTAGTCATAATATTGAAAATACGTTCAGATGTTCACTAATTATTTTATTGGCAATATTTTTGCGTAGTAAGTAAGAATAAAGGGTGTAATATAATTTTTATAACACTAGTGGTTCTTTTAATAAATCTATAACTTCTGGAATGATCATCCCGCGTTTAGTTTTTGGAATGACACGTAAACTCGCAGTAAATGGATCTGAGGTGATTAGCAGCCTATTTAACAAATCAGTATTTGTGTCAATTCTTGAGTTTTTCTAGTAAACAATTCCCTGTATTGCCTATTATGTTTATTTCTAGCCTCTTGTGCTTCTTCGGAAAACTGACCAATTGGAAGAATACAAGAGGCAATAATATCTTTTCCATGGCACAGTATTTTATGAACACTTACCGGCATTGAATACCTACCAAGGATACTCTTTAACGTACAATTCTCTCGTCTGTCTTGTGTAGTCATCAAACTTGTCTAAATTGATTTCAAATCCGCAATTCAAACATTCTAATATGACATGGAAACGCTTGATTAGCTCTAAATTTACTCCAGTAATGTCGGCAGACTTTTCCGCATTTCTAAAAAATTTTCGAGCCGTATTGCCGTCATTCGTGTTGCCTGTTTGCTGCTTGGGCATATCAATTAACAATCCAAACTCACTCTTAAACTTTTCTTGCACTTGCTTCTTTTTTTGAGCAACTTTATTTTTATTTTCTGTGCCTCAAGCTTGCCATGTTTTTATTTCCAGTCTGTATGAAATGTGGAGTATACATTCAAAAGCACGAATCCACGAATGGAGGTGTGATAATCCAAAAGAAAGGCAATTTTTATCTACCATTTTTTGTGAAATAGTTTTTAGATTGTTCATTTCACGTGGTTTTGCTCCACACAAGTAACAGGTTTGTGTTGACGCACATGACGATACAGCATTGCAAATCTTACCATCTATCATGCAAAAGACCAATGTAGACTTTACAAACACCTCCATGTTATTTACAAATGTTTTCGTAGGTGCAAGTTTTGCAATTTGGTTTTCAACCATCCTAACATCCGAAGTTATAACACTTGCTGTTTCTTTAGCAAAAAGTAATTTGATGGGACGACAGTATCTGGTAGAAGATGATGCAGGGTTTTGCCAAATAATTTTTTTGCGTTCGTTAGTACCAGCATAAATTTGTATGGGTACCATAGAAATACTAAACAAACTTTCGTCGGTATCATGCTCTTTAGAAAACTTTTGTCTGTATTTATTGTGTTCTGCACCATCGCAACCCCACTTTATTATTGTATTTAAACTGCCATTGTCGGACAAACGCAAAATCTTAAGAACTTCTTCTTGAACTTGACATAGCCGTATCACAGTGTGATCGATGAGTGCTTGGAGTGGTATTTCAGCTGAAATTTCAGTGATCGTAATTCCAGAAGGACAACATAACTGTTTAGCAGTTTTCACCTTGTAGTATGGTGGATACAATTTACTGTTGACATCTTCAGCTTGTTGTCGTATAACATTGTACTGATGTGTTGAGAGATTAGCATCAACTATTACTGCTAACGCTTGATCTGCAGTTAGTTCTGCTGGCTTTTGAGAAGCTTGCAAACTTTTTTTTATCTTAGTACCTCTTCCAGGAGATGAAGCAAGTTCTTTAACGATTGTAGCAGAATCTCTTTTCCCCGTCTGTCGCAATTTAATCTCAGTGGCCACCAACAATTCTTCTGTATTTGTTGATTTTACAAGGTTTTCAAGTTTTCGTTTTTTTGATTTAGCACCACATGCCTTAAAATCTTTTTTGGGTCTACCACTATTGGGTCTATTACTTGAACCAGCTTGTAAAACATCCGGTAGCACTTGAATATCATCAGTAGAGTTGGGCAAATGCATATTTGCGTCTTTTTTCCTATTGATCATAAAATGTTAATTTTTTGTATATACACGTTTCGTGATGTTTAGAGTCATAAAAAGTAAATTTTATTTTGCATATTTGGCATATATTACAACTTTACGGCATACGGCATATATTAGTGCATATTTTAGCTTTTAATGGCATGAAAATGCATATTCTAGCAAAAAAAATAAAATTTCAAATAAATTATCAAATAAAATATTCGTAGTTCTTAGAAGAAATTGCACAATTTCTTCTAGTGAAACCACATGAACCCTAGACTTGCACTTTCTAAATTTCCAAGTAGGGGTAGAGGAAATGAAGGATTAACTGACAAAGGTTGTATTATTTGGGTAGGTCTTATTCCTTAGGTACAAATTTCTTTGAAAATAATATTTGGAAATTTTTTTTATACTTATTCTTAGAAATAGTTATTTATAATGTTAGTGCTTGACTAGTTCATTTGTTGCCTTGACAGAGAGCTGTAAAGTGTAATCGTCCAGTCTATACCCTGAAAATGCCTAAAGTTGCTAGTTCAAAAAACTATTTAATTAAGAAGTGGTTGAAGCCGTATACATGTTTTAAATACGATGGAAGTGTTGTGTTGTGCGTCATCTGTGAAAAAGAGGTATTTATCCGTTTATTTTAATTATGAATTAAAAAAAACTAGTATTAAACTGCAGATTCAAATAAACATCAGAGTTTCATATTAGGCACTAAATAAACAAACTAATTTAGTTTAGTGCATATCGCAAAATGTTACTGCATATTCTTGCATATATTGAAGGTTTTATGCGACATATGTTGGTGCATATATGCACTATCTTTACAGCATATTTGCTCAACTCTAATCATCAGCAGAAAGCATAAAATTTCCTTGATGCCATAAAGAATTGCTGTTCAAGAATCGCACTCGAGTTCGGTGCGCTTTGATCCATCTTTGCTCAATTTTTTGACAAAAACTTCGAATTTTTACTTTAATACTGTTTAAAGCGTTATAGGACAATGAACGATCTCCCAGTTCTTGTAAAATGTATGCAAATATGCTATTAAATCTTTTAATTTTTACATTCACAACCCATATGTCAAAAATCGACTGACGTGAAATTTGCAAAGTCATTCTGAAAATGAAAAAAAAATATGGATTGGACAAACCGATGCAAATTCTTTTTTAGATTTGTATAACCTAAGAGTCTATCTTTAATGAAAAAATAATAACAACACAGTATAATGTGGTATAATTTGTCAAAACTCTAGTTATAATTCGAAAATACCGGTTTTAATTAGCTACCAATTTAAATAGATTTTGCATGATAATGAAATACTATTTCAGACAATTTCATAAAATAAAGCTACAACAACGTACCTTAATAAACAGAAAATAACAATAATAGAGCATAAAAAGATCACTAAGCAAACACAGTTAGCATCTATAGCGTCACTGTGCGACCGATATCAGACAGTTAATTAGGTCGTTGTCACGATTGTCGTTTGTTTGGCACGCTTTTGTTTATTGTTACGTGCGATTATTCTTTAAAATACGGAAGTAGGGATGTTCTACTATTGATATATTACGCGATTTTAATATTATGGGGCATTTCCTAATTTCAATTATGCTGAAATATCACACTGTGGCACCCCAACGAATTTTCGATATTAATAAAACGTATGAATTTTGGCTTCAAAATCGAAATAAATATGTTAAATGACAATAGGAACAATCTTCCATTAAGAAAGCACCTCTCGGAGGTTTCTTTTTGGTCTTTGGTTTACCTTATAAACAGTTTAAATGGATAATCGCCAAAAAACTATCACCAAATAATGAAATCGATTTTAGATTTCAACGAATAAATATTGTTTACAATTAACAAATACTAAAAACAAAAAATTGACAGAATTATAAAAAATTATAATCAGTATTTTAAATTTTCAACCTTTTCCAAAGTTTTAAAAATTTTAAAATTTTAAAAATTAGTGATTTTTACAATGTTTAAATTATCAAAATTTTTCAAAATTTTTCAAAATTTTCAAAATTTACATATATTTAAAAACATTTATATTAGAAAACTTAGAAATTGATTAACGAGATTTTCGCTGCAAACTTGCAAACTACGTCTCAAATAAATAGAAGCTTGCTTGGCGTTGTATACTTACCGTATTCTGCACGCTGACTGACTTTTCTCATCCAAATAAAAACTACGGGAGGTCGGGAATAGGCGCGCCTATTTAGTGGTTACTGCGCAGTGGCGCAACAAACAACCGCGCATTGCGGAGGTGGAGGACCAGCCAGCTAGGGGGCGCCAACGTCTAAGAAATCCATAAGCAAAAAGCTAAAACAGTTTTTTACATTTCTCAAGTTGAAAAAATATTTTGCTACACGATTTTCTTTTTTATATGATACATTAGCTAGCAAAAGACGTAAACTGGCAGCAATATTTGCTTATTCTACGGTGTGAAATGCTGGACGACTTCCTTGGAAGGTCACAGTACAAACAAAGCGTAACAGTGCCTAAACAAAATAAACTTTTGAGTTGGATAATGATATTTTGTTTAGTGACGAAAACTAGAGGCTCATTCACCTCATCACTTGTGATAATTTTATACAATTTTAGCTTCATACGAGCGCTGTACGAACGTGAACAAAATTTGAATGTTTATTAGCATTAAAATGGAAACGAAACATCAACATTCAAGTGGAGCATCAAAAAGGAAAAGTTTTAAAGAAAGGAAGGAAAAGATTAAAAAGATGGAAAGTGCTATACTTAGTGCTATACTTAGTGCTGAAAATATTGATAAAAGTGTAGCAGAAAAATCGGAAAAACCATGTGTTTCTCATGAAAGTATTAAAGAAGGATTTGCTTCTGATTTGACGGTTTATTTAGACAAAGACATTAATTCAGAAATTAAGTAACACATTTTAAGCATTGGACCATGTAAACCATTAGGTAACTTTTCAAAAGGCTACAAGGGACATTCATTTAGTTCATGTTATCAGTGGCGACTCGTGAAGTGGCGTACTGGGAAGCATCTTAAAGTATTTTTTTGGAAAAATTTATTCTTACCCAAGTTTCAGGTAGCCTTATATTTCAAACTCATCCTTAACGTTGGCAAAATGATTTATTTTTACCAACATTTTCATTGAAGTCTTTAATAGACTTTCGATAAGCACTCTCTAATAAAATTATTGTAAATTGATAGCCACATTGCCAGTGTGTCAAAATGCACAAAATTTTTCATGTAGTTTACCGATAAAAATAAGTTCGAATTTTAGTTTTTAAATGTTTGCAGTCAATATCACACAATGAATTATCACAAAATAGCAGACAGTGAAAACAAGTGAAGCATTTTCTTACATGGCATTCACAATCCATAATTATTTTGCGCGGACATCGTACAACACCACTAAATTATGATTACACAACCAACAAATGTTTTCACACTACTACGTCGTGTACGTGCGAATCCCGCGGCTATGGGCATGCGCTTGTCACGGACAGCTGACAGCATAATTCTCGGAAGTTGTGGGTTCGTGACCCTGAAGTCTTTAATTCGCAGATACTTCTATCCTCTTTTAGCTAGTGTAATATGAATTTTACCGCAATGAGCTTTTTATTTCATTCTTATTCATTTGAAGACTTTTTAATCCGGCGGCTTTATTCGGTGGCGTATAGCTGAATTGGGGACTGACAGCTAAATGATTCTCGCATAGATTCGTTAAATGCGCGCGAAATACTCAAACATTCAAACGTTTTCGCGGATCCTGCGGCAGCTCTTTAATAAACGTTCTCGCATTGAAATCTTATACAAAAGTTAACTATAAAGTAGTTTTTGGATATCATAGTGTATAATATGTTATGTACTCAAATAAAAAGTAATTATTTATTTTTTCTTATTTCATTGGGAGGACAATGACTATTTGAACCAATGAAAATGACTATATGGTAAGTTCTAATTTCACCAATATTGTTTCTGTTTATGTTGGTTAGTTTATAAGTACCTGCTAGGCTACTAATATAACAATACAAATAAAACTGATAAGAATAACTAAAAATAATTATAATACTTTTGATATAAGGGGGCCCATGAGTTTTCTTGCGGCGGGCACTATTTCTTTGCATCTGATCAATGTATTCTTCACCAATGTGCATGCAGAGGTATTAAGAATAATAGATTGGTGTATTGTGTCGTAGCTGGAAGCTTAAGGCACGCCTTTGCGTATGCAAAACGGTGTTTAAAGACAGCGGTCTGTTTATTTAACGCCCAATTGTTACACGGTGGTGTTCAAAAGTAAAGACTGTATGTAAAAGTACTTTTTTTTTAATTTAAACTTTTATTTGAGTATTTTTGAAAAAATAAAAATTTTGGGTAGGCACTGCCTACTCTGCCTAATAGGACGGACCGCCACGGTGCCCAGTACCTCCCCAATTAAGAAATTTAAAGTTTAAAATCCTGATTATTTTTGATTTAAACACTCTGTATAGAAAAACATGCCTGAAGACAGTAGCTTTTACCATGACCTTGAAAATCAGAAGTGATAAAAATCGTAAATAGGTATTGTGTAAACAAATCCATTCCTACAAGCTAGTTACACTATTCATACCACACAGAATAACAAGTAATATAAATCCCAAATATAAGTTGCAATACTAATTTTATTAAGTGCTCAGTTATTTAAATAGAGCAGACGTTTGTAATCTGCATCTTTAGAAAATTATTCCTTTTGTACGAGAATTTATGGTTAACATGAAAAGGTAAAGTATATTAGATAGCGACATTACAGTGTGTACGTTTCGATATCGACATAAAATATGAAGTTAAGCGGCTGTAGTGAACGAGTAATAATTATACATAAATATTGGATAACTAAGCATAAACGACTGATGTGGCATGCATATAGGTTATATGCGCGTACACGATGCTCTTAAGCAATTCGGCGTTCGCTAACAATGTGCATTCCTGACAAACAATATGTTATTTAAGGCTATTAATTCTACCAATAATACAAGCATAAATTGAGCTTGACCCAAACTTATTGCAGATTTTTCATTCGGTGCAACTCGCGTCAGTTCATTAATATGTGTTACTACTACAATAAACGGTCTGCAGAAAACGGTGCGTGTAACGAAAATGCTGCCAAAATGCTGAAAAATTGGTACGTACCGAACAATCAGTGTAAAAAATTATGGCTATAACAAAACATTTGGGCGTATTGTGCCTTATCAGCAGTATATGAAGTTAAAAGTTGAAATCAATTTTTCATAGTACTTTCCCATCTGAATAAAATAAAAGAAATGAGATATAAAAATTGTGAGCTCTTTTTAAGCAACGTTTTAATGTTTATTATACTATATTCAAATTTTATATAATTATTTTACACAAATTAAAAATACTCAAATAGGATGTTGTCGACACAGGAAGTCATAGTTATAAAACCCTGTCGTAGATAAAGCTCGGATTTATATGCATTAAAATGGCTCAAATATGCAGGAAAAATATGCACTTAAAAATCACAATATGCTGGGAAAAAACTAAATTTGGGAGAATTTTTTTTTTAATTTTCCTATTCTTTCTTAATCTTTCCTACTGACATCTTCGGTGTTCAAAGTTTTGATTATCTGTGTAATAACTGTAATTGAACCTATAATTTATGGGCGTTTTCCTGCTAATCTGAGTGAGGTCTTAGAAACCGTATATTGAGCTGTCATGAGCATCCGACGGGTCGACAATTCTTGTAAAATTCGCAATAAGCTTGTAAAATTTAAAAATATTTATATAAAATCAAGTGACAATGCAGTAAAATATGCATTTCTTGTGTAATATGCACTTATTGTCAAAATAATGCATTTATATACATAAAAACGGTATTGTTTTGTTTAGAATCCTGTATAAAATTGAAAAACAAAATTCAAAAGGAACCCATAATTAGCCAGCAAAAATGCATATAAATCCGGCTTTCAGTATAGATATTAAAAATCTGCAACCGTTAACTATTATAAACTCATCTTAAACAACATTTACAAAAAAAAAACTAGTTCATGTGAAACTTGAGCGGGATAAAACCATGCTAAAACTAGCTTCTCTAATTTCAGTTAATACCTTCTGATTTTTTATAATCTTTATTTACCGTAGCAAAAGTTCATTAGCACTTGATATGGAATTTTACAATAGGCACAATAAAATCATTTTATTGTTATTTCTCAGAATGTTGGTACAAAAAATGTTTTGCTCCGAAACGGAGCAATGCCATACAAATATTTTTGTAAGTTTTGCTGAAAAGAATTTAGTTTTTTTAATTGATTTTAAAACTAAATATGAATTAAAATTTTTAATAATTTTTGAAGAATTTAAATACAGGGTGTCCCAAAAATGCCGTAAAAACAATCCATATAGCACTATACTGGAATGAAAACAGAATTCATAATCATTGTAAAAATATTCTGCGAATGCTTGGTTCTCTGGTAAGAATTTCGCACGGAACATAAAAAAAACATTTGCGCATACAAATGAATATCGTAAATTTTTAATATTTAGTTTTAGCAAACCATAAACAATGGTAAAAAGCATACTCACATTCGCGGAAATACAGCACCAGCAAAAAAAGTGTAAAAACTTGCTTAGGTGTTAACAGTGTTGCCAAATTTCAACACATTTTCGTGTGTTTGCACGAATACCACACTTCCAAGCAAAGCTTATTCAACGGTTTCAAATTCTGTTTTCATCGTGGCGCAGCACTATAGATAGTCTTCACGCCAATTTGTATATGTGCCTCAATAATTACATGCAAATAAAATTTTTGATCAACCGATTTTGTTACTTTTTCTGGTTTTACCAGCTCACAATATCGTGGTATAAGCCGCCTAAAACTAGTTTTTTTTAAGAATCATGAGGCCGTGCGTGAGCACGACTTCATGATTCCCACCCCCCTTACCCGGGCTCAGCGAACTTGCGCTATACACCGGTCTAACATGCCCCACCCCTGAAAGACATGCAACCCAACATACACACCACACACCGTCCATGGACACGCCGGATTTAATTTACTCAGAAAAACTTCCGACGGGCAGAGGACTTGAACCTACTGCCGTTGGGAGTTTCAAAGCCTGGGACTTTAACCACTAGACCACCCGCTGGCCCTTAAAACTAGTGAAGTTACCTCCTTATTCACCATAAATCGTAGAAATTGCAAACCGCAAATCATTTATTTCGGTATTTTGAAGAAAAAAAACCAATTTCAAATTAATAAGTAAGATCAACACTAACCTCAGTTATTTTTAAATAAAGGAAATAATATTTCACACTTTAGTATAGTCAAAGTTTTTGCTTTAATTTTTCAGTGTGTCAGAACACCAAAACAGATAGTGTTCTGTGTTCATGTCCGTATCCGTATTTGTGTTCGTGCCCATGTCCTTAGCTGTATCTGTGACCGTATCCGTACCCGTGTTCGTATCCGTGTTCGTGTCCGTATCCGTGTCCGTGTCCGTATCCGCATCCGTGTCCGTATCCATGTCCGTGTTCGTGTCCGTGTCCGTATCCGTGTGCGTGTTCGTATCCGTATCCGTGTCCGCATCCGTGTCCGCATCCGTGTTCGTGTCCGTGTCCGTGTCCGTGTCCGTGTCCGTATCCGTGTGCGTGTTCGTATCCGTATCCGTGTCCGCATCCGTGTCCGTATCCATGTTTGTGTTTGTGTCCGTATCCGTATCCATGTGCGCGTTCGTATCCGGATCCGTGTCCGCATCCGTGTCCGCATCCGTGTCCGCATCCGTGTCCGCATCCGTGTCCGCATCCGTGTCCGCATCCGTGTCCGCATCCGTGTCCGCATCCGTGTCCGCATCCGTGTCCGCATCCGTGTCCGTATCCGTACTCCTGTTCGTATCCGTGTCCGTATCAGCGTCCGTATTCTTGTTCGTGTTCGTGTCCGTGTCTTTATCGGTGTCCGTATCCGTATCCGCATCCGTGTCCGTATCTATGTTCGTGTTTGTGTCCGTATCCGTATCCATGTCCGCATCCGTGTCCGTATCCGTACTTGTGTTCGTATCCGTGTCCGTATCCGCGTTCGTATTCGTGTCCGTATCCGTATCCGCATCCGTGTCCGCGTCCATGCCTGTATCCGTGTTCGTATCCGTATCAGTGTTCGTGTCCGAGCCCGTGTCCGTGTCCTTATCCGTATCCGTGTCCGTATTCGTGTCCATATCCGTATTCGTATCCATGTCCGTATCAAAAATTATTGCACTTAAGAAGTACCTTGCGGAATCGTATTTTCTATCACCCTCTACTGAACACTACGATCGGTTTCTTGTTGTTTCCCTAAACTAAAACCCGAATGCAAAGTTGATCTACATTTTTTAACGTAATTTTATATTAGCGACGATACGCTTTAAAAAATAATGTAGAAAACA
Organism: Ctenicera cuprea; assembly: GCA_958336395.1. Classification (NCBI taxonomy): domain Eukaryota; kingdom Metazoa; phylum Arthropoda; class Insecta; order Coleoptera; family Elateridae; genus Ctenicera; species Ctenicera cuprea. The sequence continues at coordinate 8,154,786 of OY284493.1, forward strand.
TTTCTCGCTTTAATAACAATAAAAAAATACCAGTATTACATCAAGTGGCTGGAAGTCTAAGTAAACTCTGGGAAAACTTCGAAAATAAAAAAAAAACGTAAAATACAACTTCAAAATATATGAGAAACTACAAACCTTAAACAGATACTTTAACGCTGTTTTGAATGTTTGCTGAAAAGCTTAGTTTCTGCAACGTACAAAAGAAAAACTTGAAATCTAGAGTAGATGTTAAAAATTTTGGTACTAATCTTTACCCAAATTATATAAAGACATTTTTACATCTTTTATTTTATATTTAGGCATCGACACTCTATTTCTGCGACTGAGGCTTATCATCGACGCCAGAGAATAGACCACTACATCTGTAAATATTGTTATATTTCTCTGTTCCACTCTGTAGAATTTGCATCTTAAACGTTTATCATACGGAACTTGCAGTTTTATATTTTTTGTGAAACATGACAAATTGACAAACAATGTCCTGTCTATGAAAGAGAATCCGCTAAACTCGTTGAGCATCGAACCCCGGTACTCTCGATAAATATCACATCTGACCCACCAGCGCTGGCAATAAAAGAAGTATTGTATACGTAAGTTGGAACTAATAAATAATATCTTTAAGTTACAGTTTTTATTTTCATATAAACAAATGGTCACTATTTTACTGGAAACATTGTTAACTAACAAGCACGACAAAGAAGGGATAGCAAACTAATAAGTGCGTCAAGAAAGAGAGATGATTGACGAGCTAAGTGGGGATTCACGTATCCATAGATATTGTTTAATTTAAAATTGATGCGTAAATATTTTAAATTAAATGAAAAAGTATCCTTGCATACGTGAATTCTTAGTTGGCCCAGCCATCATCTCTTCTTTGTCGCACTCATTAGTTGTCTATTTTTTTCAATAAAGAAGTGATAATCTATATATTATTGTACCATTACATTGGGTGTAATGTGATCAGTCAAACATTTTAATTATTAATAAACAAAGTTTCTTAAATATTTGCCACTTTAACACTTTTTCAAATATTTTCGATCTGATCAATACAGTAAGAAAGTTATGGTATACCCCAAGCAAAAATGATTTTCAATAAATTCAATGAAATTGTTGCGTTAGATGCTACTGAAAGTAGCACAGCGCTAATAGATTTACGTAGTTAGCGCTGTGCAATTGTATTGGTAATTCGATTATTATATAGACTAATTCCATATAGCAAATAACGATGTTATAATTTAAATTGTTCGCATTATCGAATAAATTTATTCGAATAATGAATCAAAATATATTTAAATGTAAACGTTTGCGAATAAATTTATTCCAACAAATACTTCATCGTTTGAATATTTTGAATACTTATTTGAATGAATGTCAAACTTTAGTAATAATTAAAAATCACTCCTATTTGAATAAATCGGATGTTAATGTTAGTTATTCGAATAACTCTTTAGTTATTCATATAAGACCAGTCTAATAGTGCTTCGAATAATTTGATAATTATTCAAAAACATTGATGGTGATTCAAATAATTTAATAGTTATTTGCATAGTTCGATAGTTGTTTGAATAATTTTATTGTTATTTGAATAATGTGATAGTTATTCGAACAATTCGATATTTGTTTGAATCCTTCTATAATTATTTGAATAATTCGACAGTTATTCGAATAATTCTATAGTTTGTTTAAATCAATTGATAGTTATTCAAATAAATCTATCGTTATTCGAATAATCTTATATTTGTTGCAATAATTCGATAATTATTCGAACAATCTGATAGTTATTTAAATCATTCAATAGCTATTTGAAGAATTTGATAGTTGTTCGAGTAATTTAATAGTTATTGGAATAAATCTATCGTTATTCGAATAATCTTATATTTATTGTAAAAATTCGATAATTATTCGAATAATCTGATAGTTATTTAAATCTTTCAATAGCTATTTGAAGAATTTGATAGTTGTTTGACTAATTTAATAGTTATTAGAATAAATCTATAGCTGTGCGAATAAACTTATATTTGTTGCAAGAATTCGATAATTATTCGAATAATCTGATAGTTATTTAAATCATTCAATAGCTATTTAAAGAATTTGATAGTTGTTCGAGTAATTTTAAAAGTTGTTCGAATAAATCTATTGTTATTCGAATAATCTTATATTTGTTGCAATAATTCGATACTTGTTCGAATAATCTGATAGTTATTTAAATCATTCAGTAGCTATTTGAAGAATTTGATAGTTGTTGGAGTAATTTAATAGTTATTCGCATAAATCTATCGTTATTCGCATAATTTTATATTTGTAGCAATAACTCGATAATTGTTCGAAAAATTTGATAGTTATTTAAATCATTCGATAACTAATTGAAGAATTTTATAATTGTGCGAATAATATAATAGTTCACTTTGTGACATCGAATATTCCTAACATCTATGCGTAATGACATTAATAAGGCAACGTTTTCTTCATAGGGTATCAACATTAGATGTATTCAGAAGCCTACAATAACAACAACAATAATATCAGCTTGACATTGACGTTAGTAATTGTTTTCTGAATATGTCCAAGACACATCGGTCAAGGCCCGCTATAATATAATTATATATTAATCACCCGGTATTTCAATATGTACCTACCTATGTAAAGTATTATACGGGACGTTTCGTAACATATAGCACGACGCACTTTCAAGATAGATTCAGAATCTGAAAAAAATTGAGAGAATTTGATTAACTGCACTATAGGTGTAGGGCGATCATATAATATTTTTTTTATAATTTTATTCACCATACTAAAATACACAAATATGTATTGTTGTTAAAACTCGTTATTCCAGCACGTTAATTCAGTTTAGTGAAAACTGAGTTGCCATGAAGGTTTGAGTGTTTCCTTAAGATTCTAAATCTACCCTAGACGCTTGACTTATATGTTTTGAAACACCCTGTACATAAGTATACGCCAGGTTGAAAGTGTTTCTAGTAATTCTATTCAACTTGCTGTAGTGAAAAGTTATCTACTGCTTCTCTTCTCGAGTATTTATCTGTGGCAAGGTATTGCATTCTTCAATTTATGTAAGAAACTTTAATTTTGCAATTAAAAGATGCCTTACCTTAATTATGAACATTTCCGTTTTGTCTGTCATTGTTTTATTATATTGATTGGAGAATATTATGGTAGTTAAAAAACGACGAGGTTGGTCGTTTATTTCAAATGAAGGTAAATTATATGCGACGTGTAAAATATAGTCCCTTATTTCCACTAACAACAAGTATTTATGACCATGTTCGGTCATTATTAACACAAATTTGTGAACCGCAAATGGCCGTGGTTAAATATTTTGATTCGGTTGCTGCCAAAAAAAGAAAATAAAAATGTTTATACGCGAATGCGACACGTGAAGTTATCGAATTGCGCATTGCATCTAATAATTACAAACAAGCTAATTATTTAGATTACTGAGTTATGTCTTTTAAATGCAAAACAGACAGAACAATGAGTTGTATTTACAGCTAACTTCATGTTTTAAAAACGTTACTTTTTGCCATTGTTTCCTATTTGTTATTTATTGTTCCTACTAACTTTTGTAAAATATTCAAACCTACCAAAAATTTATGTTGCTTTTTTGAAGCAGTAATTCTGTTTCTGTTCTTGAAACTGAAACTATCGAGAAGAGATTTTTTATGATGCTATTGTCTTTTTGGAAAATGTCAAAAGATGACGTAAGAACCGCATGCCCACTTCTGAATACTTCTGTAGTTACGTATTGTACCTTGTTTCTAAAATACAAGCCGCCATTAGTCAATGAAATATGATCATTATGACCCGTTTAGACACTAACAACACCAACTTAGAACATTTGCATAGTTAATAAATGTATTTGTGATATAACATATTATTCATATTTTGAACTCGATGGTTTTTCCTCAAATTCCATGCAAATTTAGGTTTAGGGAATTTTTATGCTTTTTTTGCATAACAAGCAGGTATATTTAAATTCAGTTGTTTTTAAGATAAACGACTAACAACGCCCATAAAATACTTACTACCCATATTGGGCATAACAACGAATTTTTCAAATTTTAATATTTTAATTAAATTTTTTTTTCTTACAAAATGAAGTTGGTTTAGATAAAACGTAGTAATTCAAAAATTAAACACTAGTAGGAGTACTCAAAAACGGACACACAATAAACAGATAACAGAATGTGAGGCGGTCCGTACGGCCTAGTTGTTTAGCTTAATGTGGTGGCACCTAGCGTGAGCCTTATCCGCCACGGCCCTCTTCGGGCCGGATTGAGATACCCTCAATCAGCGCGCCTGCTTAAGTTAACAACGGTTCAACGAGAACAAGCTACCCGTCTTGACGTCAGGCTACGAGCCCTAAGTACTCACTGGTCGGGACAGATTACCTAAGTCTCTACCGATTCTGCAGATCGAAAACGCAGCTCACCCGTCGAACCGCAGCAAGACGTCTTAACCTGCATAGGCTCACCACTGCCACCACGAGTTCTAAATTGTGACTAAGACTGGGGCTGCTATTCCTCCGCGGGTTCGCGGAGCTCTTCAGAGCAAGCAGTGCTACCTCTACCAGTTTAGGGTATTCGCAATCCTAGTACTGGTCAACTACGCACCGCCCAGGTTAGTCGGTAGTCGGTTTGATATGACCGGTACTTTAACAGCGTCGGGTGTGCCTAAGCACGAACCCTCTGGGTCAACCCTATGCTAGTGGACGTGAGCACCTCACTCATACGGCCTAAGTCCCTAATGCCAGTAGCCGCGCCACTTCTTCCTAGAACCCACCTTCACCTGCCTAAATCTCGACCTCCAGCCACCCAGTATATTGCCTAAGATAATTTACAAACCCTACAGGTCACCTCGACGTAGTGTCTAGGACGCAGGCAAATTTATAGCCACGGCCAGGGAACGGGGATCCCATTACAGAGAACGCGTTGTCGCTAAGGTGTTAGGCCATTTTCATATGGAACTGCGTGTATTAATTGAAAATAATAATAAATGTGGTGTACAACTTTGAAGTGAATATTGTTTCTGTATGTTAAATAAAGGAATAAAAAGGATAAATCGATCACCGTAGCCTTATTGACTCACCCTGTATATAAAAACATTTTAAACATTTTCGGTCTTAGCGAACACTTTATTTTGCAGTATTAAAAAAAAAGGATTCAACCAAAGACAATAGTTATTTGTGTACCTAGGTAAGAAACTGACACTTTCTTCCCGAGTTTCACATATGATTTTTTTGTCGACCTTGAGAAATTTATTAAAAAAACAGTCATTTAAAAATTAATCTAAATTAAACTATTTAATTTGACAGTAAGATGCCTCTGTAACCATGGCCAAGACATGTACAAGTAAAATAAACAAAGCATTTAAAAGCGGGAGCAAAATCGCTTTTTCGTCTCTTGGGACGAAAATTTATTTTTGCTCCCGCTAAGCGGCAATTGTCAATTTTCGGCCACAAAATAAGAGTTGAAAAGTCTACTTTCGAACAAGGTCGACGAAAAAATAACTTTTCAACTTAATTATTCAATCTTTTCATGTCACTTATCCAAGGGTCCTAAGTTACAATCAGTGACTGCTTTTATTTTTATACTTTTTGTTGTATTTAGGTATCAAGGTTTTATTAAAATCTGTTTTGCGGTTTATGAGAATTGGACAATTCTACTTGTGCTTTGCTTATTTTGAAAATCTTAATTTTTTTTTGTAAAAAAATACTAATTTTCTTGTTGTTGAATTAAACTAAAATCTAAAACCATAAAACAGTGGCATAAAAAACAAGGTTTGGCACAACATTGCACTATTATTTTAGGATGTACTCTCAAAATAGGCGCCAGAGTGGCTGAGTGGTTAGGGCACTTGGCTGCTACGCGGAAGGTCTCGAGTTCGAATCCGAGACTGGATGCCTAGCAGGCGGCCTACCCAGTCGTGTTTTAAAAACTGGGAACCAAACTCCTTGAAGGGTGAGGGACGTAAGGCAGCCGTTTAAAGCGTGGTGCTTGATAAAGAGTGCGAGATAGCTGGGTATGGGGAGCGATGATCGATGGCCCTGACCCACTGCATTGCAGGCTAAACTCCGCAATGGGGTGTAGTGTTTGCGACTTTACTCCTAAAATGTATAATACGTTTTAGATAGCCATGATTTTTTATTTTTATACTAATAATGTAGGTATAATCGAACTTTAAAATATTTCTATTGACATGACTCAGTTAACTACTTTAGCCATTTTTATGTGTTTTTTACCTCTTAGTTCTATGTCATTCTTCTTAGGTATATTAAATTTTCTCAATAATTTAGTCCTAAACGTGGTGCCAACGCACAGTTATCTGACACATTACGTTTGTAATCTCATAGGCGTATGTACACAGTCTGACTTTCCATAATTATAATAGTAAATATAATGGGTCCACTTTTGAAATTTTTCAAACTCCAAACTGGTCTAGTGCAGCTTAGGCTAACCGGGAATATTTATTTAAACACATTTGTCTTGTAAGTTGATAAATGAAAATTAGGAATTTGGTTTAGAGTTCGGTAAGAACCCTCATATGTTTATAGGATTAGTGGATAAATAGAGACAGGTGCGCCACTGGTATATCATAGGCGTCGCAGCAGGGGGTCCGATACATGATGACCATATATCATAAAGTCGTACCCAGTTGTACTTGGGCCGTCGCTTTGGTAAAATAACAAGGTTATAAGTAGAACTCGACTACGTAGCTATAATTTTTAATACTATATGGTATATTTAAATAAACATTGGCTGCAAGTCTCCTATTTTAGAACTACATGGGCACTGTTATATATGTTAATTTTTAACTAAAATTATCTTCCATTGATTCTCTAAATTCGGAGTATATTATTATATTCCTCACCTACGGAAGTACTGGTCCGATTGTTATAGCAAACTTGAACTTCGTACCTAGGTATATCAAAACTTGATCGGAAAAATAAGCATTCAAAAATTATTAACAGAAAGTGAAAGATATATTTTTTGGTATCATTTCTGTAATAAAACAAAAAGCTGACGGGCAACCGCTACGGGACCTTCCACGCATTTATGAAATTTTTAAAAATTTAAAACATTTTAGGATAATTTTGAAAATTTCGTGGAAATTTAGCATATTTTTAAAATTCTCGAAAAAATTTCGGTATTTTCTTAATTTAATTTAAGAATTTTGCTTTTTCTCAAAATTTTTCGAAAATTTTGGCCTATAAAATTTTTTTATATAATAATAATAATAATAATAATAATAATCATAACAATAATAATTTATTTTAGTGTTAGAAATTGTTGTTTAAATATTATTTGGGTTTTTGGTGAATCTCCCCATATGAGAATGGCGTAAGAAATCAAGCTATGGAAACTGGCGTAATAAGCTAGTTTTGCTGCTTCTTTTGTAGCAATGTTCATTATTCTTCTTATGCAATAAATTGAACTTGAAAGTTTCTTGCTTAGTCTGTTAATATGTTGATCAAAATGTAGGTCTGGTTCGAAGATCACTCCCAAAAATTTAATTGGTTCGTTTTTTTTGGTTTTTATTTGCTGCAAACGTTGACACTTGCGTTTTCTTAGCGTTAATTTTGAGTTTGTTTGCGTTAAACCAGTTTTCTGCTTCGTTTAGTGTATTGCTAGTTTTTTGTGACAGTTCCATTTCAAGTTGTCCAGTATTGATAAAAGTTGTATCGTCAGCAAAGAGACATACGGCATCTGCTGTTACGTATGCAATTAAGTCGTTGATATAGATGATAAATAGAATTGGCCCCAACACCGAACCCTGTGGTACTCCAGGTGTAATATGTTTAAGTAGGGAATTTTTATGTTCGTAGGTAACCATTTGATATCGATCTTGTAAGTATGACTCGAGAAGTTGTGAACAGATACCACGAATTCCGTAATATTGTAATTTGCGTAGTAGTGTTTGATGGTGTACGCTATCAAAAGCTTTACTAAGGTTGCAGCTTGCTAGTTGTACCAGCTGTTTCTTGTCAATCGCCTCTAGAATGTGTTCCATCATGGTTACCATTGCAGTAATAGTTGCTTTGTTATTTCTGTATCCGTGTTGATGGGTGGTGAGTAGGCCTTTTTTTTCAAAATATCTTACCAACCTATTTTTCAGTATAGACTCGAACACTTTAGACAGGCATGGAAGTACTGAAATCGGTCGATAGTTTTCAGCATGGTTTATTTCTCCTTTCCTTTTAAAAATTGGCGTAACTCTACCAATTTTGAGTATTTTAGGAAATGTTCCACTGAGAAAACATTTGTTTAAAAGGTAAACGAGTGGTACAGCTATCGGTTTAATTATGGCTTTTAAGAGAACCGCTGATTGCCCATAAATATCTTTGGTCTTTTTGTTTTTTTAATGATTTTAAACACTTCATCTTCTGTGACATCAAACATGTAGAACGAATCTGTTGTATTTCTAATTTGTAACTGAAGGTAGGTTTCAGCGCTTACGTTAGATGATGTAATTTTCTCTGCTATAATTTTTCCAACTTCCGTGAAGTAGTTATTAAAATCATTTGCTGTTAATGTTGTGTTTATAGGTTTTTTAGAGTTTTTTCCTCTTTCTTTATTTATGACTTCCCAGGGGGCTTTTTGTTTATTATCGCTTGTTGTTATGAAGTTTGCATTGGCTGCTTTTTTGGCTTTTACTGTAGTAATTTCTGCATGTGATAAAGGAATTTTGTGATTCATGATCTTTTTTAACTTCTGCTTTGGTAGCTAAAGCATCCAATACGTTTTTTATCCTTTTTAATTCTCCAGTGTACCATTTTCTTATATTTGCAGTTGCTTTCCTTGCCTTTTTTCTTTTTTCTGGACGGGCGGTGTGAAATTCCGCTTGAATAATTTCAAAGAATTTTTCAAAAGCATATTCGGCCGATTTCTCTTTGTAAACTATTGACATGTAGTTATTTTCCGATATTCTACTGTTTCCGTTGTTACATTGCAAGAATCCATGTGTGTTACAAGGAGTTGACCTTTGTGGTCTGATACGTGGAAATTTATTGTTGTTGTTTTCGGATTATCTTCATTTTTATTTGTAAAAATATTGTCAATACATGTAGATGTTACGTTGTAAAGTATTTGTCGTATTGTTATTTTTTTGGGTGTTTATATTAAAATCACCGGCAAGGTATATTTGTTTTTTAGTGTACTTTTGTTCTATATATTCTAAAGTCTTCTGCAGGGCCGGCGGGTGGTCTAGTGGTTAAAGTCCCAGGCTTTGAAACTAGACTCCCAATGGCAGTTGGTTCGAGTCCACTGCTCGTCGGTAATTTTTCTGAATAAGTTAAATCCGACGGGTCCATGGATGGTGTATGTAGGTGTGTATGTTGGGTTGCATGTCTTTCAGGGGTGGGGCATGTTAGACCGGTGAAAAGCACTTAGTGTGCTGAGCCCGGGTAAGGGGGTAGGATGGGAATCACGGGGTCGTGCTCACGCACGGCTTCATGATTCTTTAAAAAAAAAGTCTATTGTAATTTTTCAAAAAATAAGTTGTTATCAATTGTTGGATTTTTATAGACACATAGGATGACTATATTTAATTTCTGTATTTCAATTCCTGCGACTTCAAAGTGTTTTTCAGCAGCAAAGCACTTCATTTTTCCAATTTCTGTGGCTACATATTGATTTTTTACTAGTATCAAAACTCCTCCATAATTACCACTATTTCTCGAGAAATAAGCGGCTATTGAGTAATTTGTTATATTTATACAATTTATATTACTTTCTGATAACCAATGTTCAGTTAAACATGCTATGTCTACGTTTAATTTATTTAAAATTATTTCTACTTTGCCAGTTTTGTTATTTAAAGATTGTAGATTTAAATTGAAAATTTTGAAATTCAGCGGTTTAAGTATTTCCTTGTTCGTTGTTTGTTTTTAGCATTTGTTATTGTTGGTTGCTGGGTGAGGCAGGTTGGGTTAAAAACGTATGTTTAGTTTGTTTATAAGATCTAAGGATAGTATATTTTGGCCAGGCATTCGGATTAAAAACATTTTTTTCTTCTGATGTTGGGATCGTTACTTTAAATGCGGCTATATTGTTAGATCTTATTTGTAGTTGTTCGACATTCGAAGAGATTATATTTTGTTTACTTAAATGAGTTTTTATTTGATCACAGGTGGTGTCGGGATGTAACCTGGAAATAAATATTGATCTTCTACGTTCCACTGCCGCGATTTCAAATTTGTTGGTATTTGTTCCTAGTGTGGTTTTGCGATTATTTTTCTTATACTTTACTATCGCAAAATCTGCTTGATGTGAGCTTCCTTCGTCTGTTTCTTCTGTTACGTTGGGCTTAATATGCATATGAAGATCATCATTGATATTAATTATTTCATTAAACTTTTCTCTTTGTAATGATTCAAGCTTTTTTTCAGTATTTCCTGTTTGTTTTTGTTTTACAGTATGCTGAACAGCGCCATATGCAGCAGCATTTCTTTTTCTTAATGTTTTTACTTTGCTTGCATTTTTATTTGAATTTACATTCTTATTTACATTATTATCAGCAGAGCACCATTGCGATTGAAGGTTGCTGCTATCTATGCCTGTAGGCGGTGAAGTTGAAGCTGTATCAGCCAAAATATTAACCGAACTCTCTAGCTGTTTAACACGTTGCAGTAACAAGATTTGTTGTTTTAAAGAAGCTATTACGTCTTCTTGTTGATTAACAATGTTATCTTTTTGCTTAACGAGATCTTTTAAATAATGTATTTCTATTTTGTATAAGCTGTCGTTTGTACTTACAAAAGAATCGTCCATCGTGTCGATTTATTGTTCGTTGATATATATACACAGCATTTTTTATATATTTAACACATCCTGGGTGATTTAAACTTCCACATTTAGTAGATTTAAGACCACTAAGGGGCAGTTTATTACAATTTATACATGGTTTATTTGTGACGTTTTCCACTGCGTCCACTACCGGCGCCATCTTGTCAACTCATTCAAATAAAAGTTTTATGAAATATTAAAAACTTGAAAAAGTGTGAAAATTATGGAAATTGTGGAAAATGTTGAAAATTTCTAAAATTTAAAATAAAATTGAGTTATGATTTGTTTTATTTTAAAATTTTTTGAAAATTTAAAAATTTAAATAATTTTTGAAAATTTGCAATAATTTGAAATTTTGAGACAATTTCAAAATTTTTAACAATTTGGAAAAAACGTAAGCTTAGGAAAATTTTATGAATGTTTGAAAATGTTTTGTTCTTAGTGTTTGTTAATTTTAAATAATATTTAGTCGTTGAAATCTAAAATAAGCCTAATTATTTGGTCTTTATTTTGGCGATTATCTAATTACACTGTTAACGACCAAAAGGAAACCTCCCAAAGGTGCTTTCTCAATAAAAGATTGTTTCTATTTAACACGTTCATACCGATTTTAAAGCTGACATTCGTATGTTTTCCTAATACTGAAAATTCGTTGGGGGGGGGGGCTAAGAAGATATCGTTTGCGCATATCGGCCATTCGACGTGTGTAGAATACTAATAGTTCTTTTCCGAGCTTCATTTATTCAATTATTGACTACAAAGAGTACTTCGATCAAAGCAATGATCTCTCGTAGGCAGAGACAGTTCTTCAAAGTTTTTGTGAGAAAAAAATCTATTTTTGATGTTTTGGAAAAAGATTCCTTGGGATTAAATAAAATCAAAACCAGAACGAAAAATTCGTCCGCCAAAGATTTGATATGAGGGGGACAATCAACCCGCCTAAATATTGCGTCACATAATAAGTATATTGTGAATCTTACTCTGCTACCACTCATGAGCACTTTAGCGTAAACAGACATTTTTTACCGGCTCCCATTTATTAAATAAAGGGGCAAAAATTTTCGATTTTCAAAAATTCATACAAGGCGTCACATACAAATTTGGAAACTGGGGCAAGAACCAAGTTGTAGCTTATCCCCAGCTCTACGAACTTACAACCAATGTTGTTTTTAATTTTAAATCGCTCTGATAACGCGGTTTTGAATAACTATGTGTTAAATCACAATTTTCAAAAATTCATAGAAGGCGTCACAAAGGGGGTGTGGGCGCGTAACCAAACTGTAGCTCATCTTCAGCTCTACGAGTCCACCAAAGATATTATCTCGAGTCAAAATTATTAAAAAATTTTAACGGCCGCTATTTTGAAGCTAGAAAGTTTGCTAAAAAAAAGCGTTGGAGTTGCGCTACGGTCTTCTATTAGATTAAAAAAAATATTCTACTGTAGATTGTCACTTTTTTACTGTAATCGTAGGCAACCCATGAGTGCGACAAGGAAGAAAGATAATGGGTAGTCGAACTAGGGATTCACGTTTCCATGAATACTATATTTTTAATTAAATTAATACTATCTCCATGGCTACGTAAATCCTACTTGGCCCTTTTTAATCTCCCTCCTTTTTGTCGTACTTATAGTTGCCTATTTTCTCCTTGTCGCATTTATTAATTGCCTATGCCTAGATTACGCTGAAAAATAAAATAAAACGATTCTAATCTCTAGCAAAATTTAAGACTAATATTACTATCTATTAGGAAGTAGATCCTTTCCAATGTATTACACTTTGCGCTAAAGCTAAAAGTGAAAAAGTTACATAATTTTCTTTAAACTTGACCTTAGCATTTCAAATGAGTCCAATTGAGAAATAATGGTATAATGCTCAGAAATCGAGGGCCTTGATTTCAGCACAAGAGTTCTATTATAAATACGTTTCTTGTCGAATCATTTATAAAATGCTAAATTCTATTGCTAATATTAATAATCGTGATTTTATTATTAATTGTCTGAAAAAACGATAGTGACATTTGCCTTATGGCCTTGGAATATTTAAAAACGGATCTCTTTGTTATTTATGCTTAGGTAATGTAATCTTCTGCTACAAGCGGCGGTTATTCTTGTTCCGTTGTGGCATTCCGAATAATAATTCGATTTGTTATAGTTAGAATTAGATTTGAACTTCTAATCGCTACAACTATAAAGGAAGCGAAAATATAAATTTAAAAGTAAAATGCCCAGCGTCGAATATAACCAGCTCATTGGAATTTGAACGAACATTAATTTTGGATCGAAAATATTATTTGTTTCATTTTTTTCGATAAATTTATATATTAATTTTATTGAAACAAATAAACCTTTCATTTTTACATGAACATAACACAACTAGAATATATAAATTTTGAATTTATGATTAGGTTATAGAAAGATAAACAGCAAAACACCACGAAGTTTAATTTTCTTTAAAAGTTATTAAGCAAACACGGTTTGATAGCATTTTAACTCTAGTTTTTTATTAACCTTCTTGAATGCGTGTCTAGAAATAATCAAACGAGTCCAATAAATCAACCATTACGAGAAAGATGTAAAAAAAATTTAAACGCCTTGAGCAACGCAAGAACATGGGTACAGTGAAGCCAAATACACCTGAATTTCAATTACTTCCGGCATTCCCGCAGATTTTTTTTAAATAAATAATTTGATTAAGATATCTGGCAATATTTCTAGCGTTTGTTCTTAAATTTAGGACTGCTTATTTCCATAACTTTAAGTTGCAGTCATGTTAGTCATTAATGTTCCTAAATGGACAAAAAAAATTATAATGACGTAGGTTATACTAAACTGCAAAAATCGTGTTCATCATTTATTACTAACCAAATATCTTCAAAATCAGTGGCGTAGTTTAAGTGGCTACCGAGCAAAATTCACTCCTCCGTATACAACACACATTTGGCTTATTTTATTAGTTCAGTCAGTTCATGTCACAGATAAAAAATATACACCGTGTCTATAAAGTAACCCCCCCCCCCCCCTAACTAACTTTTGAACTACTTGATATTTTACCACAAAATTTGGTGTGCTGTAATGGGAAATTAAACACTATTTTTTAGCCCATTATTAAATTTATTGTCATTTATGAATTATTTTTAAACGGAAATGGGGGTCGAATAATATGTTCTGCGTCTGATCTTAGAGATCAAAGAAAAATATTCAGCCATAACAAAATGGCGGATTTTAAACAAATGGACTCGCTCAATTCAAAATTGTTTTGATCCAGTAGTCCATTTTTTTATTTGCAGGACAAATTTTTTTTTGAAATATTTCAGGTGGCTGGAAATAATGTTGAAAAGGTTATGTTCCAACAAGACGGTGCGCCGCCTCAATATTATAGGCCTGTTTCTGACTTTCTCAGCGGACATTTTCCTGGAAGATGGATTAGTAGGCGGAGGCCTGTAGAACAGCCGGCTCGCTCTCCGAATTTAACCCTCTTAAATTTTTACTTTCCTATACTTTCAGTATAGGGAAGTATTGATTTCATGCAAATTTTCAAAATCGAGATTTTGACGGAAATACATGTTTTGGGCTTCCGGGATCCTAAAAAAGTGGTTTTTAAAAAATGTCTGTTTGTGGGTGTGTGGGTGTGTGGGTGGGTAACGCTCATATCTCCGGAACGGCGGGACCGATTTCGATGTGCTTTGGAATGAAGAGGTATATCAAAAATTCATTGACAAAATAAGCTTTTAAAAAGAATCCGAAACCGGAAGCGCAAGTTAGACATGTTTTTTTGGTAGCATTTTTTTCAGAAACTGAAATTATAGAAGGCCTTGGAACAAATCAAACGTTTTTTTACCGAACTCTCTAGCTTCAACATGGCGGCCGCTACGAATTTTTGAAAATTTCGACTTTAACGCCCATTTACTCAAAAACAAGTTGTTTGATTGGGATCAACTACATCTTGTTTGGTAGCCCCTTAAGGGTACTATACCATGAAATATCGTTAATTTTGAAAATCAAAAAACGATCTCAATGGCACCACTCCAAAATTTTTGAAATTTTCAAAAAAAAATCTTAAAAACTGCCGACACGTTTTTGTTTAAACTTTTTAAGCTGATAGAGATAGGCATCTGCTACAATTTTATTTTTTGCTCGTTGTTATAATTTCACTGTGACGCCCTCTATGAATTTTTGAAAATTGAAAATTGGTACCCTTTTATTTATTTAAATACTAGCTGACCCGGCAAACGTTGTTTTGCCATGTATATTAGGGTGGCCCATCTTTATATAGGTGAAACATCAATTTTTGTTTTTTTTTTTGGGGCACCATCTAAAATTGTTCTACTAATAAAAATAACAAACTGTACCAAATTTGAGTTAAATCGGACAATATTAAGTGGCGCCGACTTAAGGGCAAAATTTAAAATAATTAGAATTTACTTATATCTTACAAATAAAACACCAATTTCTAAAATATAAAGTTTTATTTTATGAATCTTTTGTAAATACACATATTTACGTTATAAACTACTAAATGTAATTAAAAACCAACATTCATTTTGATTCTAACTACTGCATTGGTTCTATAACTGTTGATTTTTTTGAGTCCTGAAAACGCCGACGATAATTTACGATAATTTGTAATAAAAATTGTTTTTGTTCTTCATCTTTTGTTAAAATATTGCAGTATTGAGGCATTTTAGTGTGTACTAATACCAACCATAAAACAGTTGACAGCTGTGAAAGCTTTATGTTGTGACAACGGCATTTAACACTGGTTACATTAATGGTGCATGCACTTTATTAGAGCAAAATTTGTAAAAAAGCCTTTTGTATCTTCCATGCAGGCATCATATATTTGAAATAATTCTGAAAGGTTGTTTTGACATTAAAATGCCTCCATCGTCAGGTCCTAATGTTCCTTTATTTAAACGTTTTCAAGAGTCGTGGCCAAAAATCAACAAACAAAATTTTAAATCTGGGATGGAATCGGAAAATATTCGAGTCATTTTGTGTGAACAAAAAGATGTCATTCTAAATTTTATAATGATGACATTAAACAAAAAACAACCGCGAGAAGATTACCGCGAACTACTAGAACTATCCGAAATTTTCCTTGAACGTCCATCTCGCAAAATAACAATTCGTGTTCCTGGAGATCATGCAAGATGGATGGCAAAGGCCATTTATTGTTTGAAAATGTTTCTATTTCGGGATGAATTTAAACTAAAAGCTAAAGAACTATCGAGTGTAACAGATCTATGTATTTTTATTGTCACTATTTACATTAAAGCCTGGTTTACCGCCCCACTTGCAGTAAAAGCTCTGTATCATGATTTAGAATTTCTTAAAAAGCTTATTATAAAAATATTGATCTAGATATCTCGAATACCGCCACCAACAAAATGGTAAATCATTTATGGTACTTAAATCCAGAAAATATCGCGCTGGCGTTTTTCGATGATCAAGTTTCGTTTCAGGTTAAAAGAGAAATGATTAAAGTTATGACAAATTCTCATGAGACTGAAATAACAAACGATGAGGGCATTAAACGTCTGAAATTTACGAGAAACGAAATATCTGTGATATCAAGCAATTCAATACCTGACTTTGTATCCTTCAATACACAAAGTTTTTTTCGATAGCTTGATTTAAATACAGATTTTTTAAAAAACAATCCCGAGTTTTGGAATAATGACGATAATTATAAAAAAGTTTTTGAAATTGTCAGTAATTTAAAAGTTGTCAACGATCCAGCTGAAAGAGGCGTGAAATTAATTACAGATTACTGCAATATATTAACAAAAGATGAAGAACAAAAACAATTTTTATTACAAATTGTCATGGATTATCGTCGGCGTTTTCCGGACTCGAAAAAATCAACTGTTATCATACCAATGCAGTAGTAACAATCAAAATGTATGTTGTTTCAGAATTATATTTAGTATTCTATAACACAAATACGTGTATTTTCTGAAGTTTAATAAAATACAACTTTATATTTTAGAAATTGGTGTTTTATTTGAAAAATACAAGTAAATTCAAATTATTTTAAATTTTGCCCTTATGTCGGCGCCACTTAATATTGTCCGATTTAACTGAAATTTGGTACAGTTTATTATTTTTATTAGTAGAACAGTTTTAGATGGTGCCCCGAAACAAAATCCAGGGGTTAAAAAGATGGGCCACCCTAATGTATATTATTTGTAGGTTTGTCCAAAAAAATAAAAAAAAAATTTAAGGGTGGACCACCCTTAACATTTAGGGAGATGAAAAATAGATGTTGTCCGATTCTCCACCCTAGCCGATATGCTCGCTAAGATTCACGAAAATCGGTCCAGCCGTTTCGGAGTAGTTCAATTACGCACCCCGTGACACGAGAATTTTATATATTAGATTTATGTTAAAGCAATCTAGCTCATCATTGACAGCAAAATCCGAATATCATAATATTTTTTTGATAATTTAATATTTAGGGAGGCTACTATTCCCCTCTCCCCAAATTTTTTCGATAAAAAATTAAAAATTTGGTTTTTTATTTTGTATGCTCTAGGAGAATCTTTTTACAAAAAATCAATAAATCGAATTTTTTGCCCCTTAATAATCTTTTTGTCCTTAGAAGAATTTCACATACTTTCTACAGCAGTTGTATTCTTGTACTAGTCGTTTAATGTTCATTGTAGGCTAACTTTTTTATTTTAATAGATAGACTTGCAAACTCAAGAGCAAAGTTGTAGGGCAAATTCTTCTCGATTGTATTTAAGAAAAAAATTTGAGTTTCCAATTTTAATATGGCGGCCACGGTAAAAAATAACTTTTTTTTAAATGGAAACGTGGCATTTTGGCTTTAAAATCAGAAAGGTTTTGAAATTCTAAATACAAATTAATAAGAGTAATTTCTTGCTAAAAATAATACTTCTCGAGTTATTAATATATTTTCAAATATCAATTTCCGCGCTTCCGTTGATTCAGTCCGAATATTTTACCCAACCTTATGCTTGCAGCGCAGCGGTCGGTCTTTCTTCAACCGCTTCAAGATGTTACAACTTATAAGAACTATTTACTTTAACTAGTCGTGTCTAGACAGGTGTATATCGAAAGTGTTGGAAAATATAAAACAATGTATTTAAATGTATAGGAAAGTCCAGGCGAAGTGTTTCGCTCATTTTTTTCTATGGGGATATCTGAAATCGAAAAAACTGACACTAACGTAGTACATTCAACGAAATGAAACGAATAAGTTACGATGTCGATGGCTGAGTACCAACAAACGTAACTTGTACCAGACACAGTACAAATATTTCTACAATTTTGTAAATACTTCTAAGTAAAGCATTTTCATTGGCCCATAGAATATGATCTGTTAGAATTCAGTAAATCATTTGTTACTTTGAAACTATTAAAAAATTGTTTTAATTATTTTTTTAAAGGTGGAATTTAAATTATTAGCACTCAGTTATCGCTAAATCCTAAGCACAGATCAGTGACGTAATCAAAGTAAAAGATGCGTCTATACGGACTATGGGCGTTTTACGGTAAAAGATGACGTCACCGTTGGTACCGATGAGTGTGAACAATGCCGATCGTGTTCTGCTTTATTTAATAGGTGTGTGTTTTGGTGCTCACAAAACGATGATTATAAATATTTTAAAAAGATAGTATAATATATTAGGAACAAAAACGTTCTTACGATAGGTTTTTATTTATACTTTGTGAGTTACGAAGGGCTACAATGAGCTACGGAACGGAGTTTTCCGTTTTATTTTTTATGCGATTTCCAGTATGATTGTTCGAAAAGTCATTTTTAAGTAAATTAGCTCAAAGTGGTTTAAATCATTAGGCAAATAATGTTAATCAGTCTATTTATAAGTTCGAGCTTTACTTCGTTGACGTTCATTTTATTTATTGTAAGTAAAACAATTCCTAACTTCAACAGGTTTTTTTTAAATTTAGGTTTATACGTATTAAAACGTGTTTACAAGTCATTATCAAAAGCAAGATTAAAAGTAACCAGTTGGTGTTGCAATAGGAACAATAAATCTACATAATTTGATCTTGGTTTTCTATATCTGCGTCCAGATGACTTGATTTCTCATTCCAAAACGTCTAATAACGGTGAATTTAAGAGATCAATTTGTTCATTCATTAGAGGTATAGAGTTTAAATGTTTATGAATTGCTTCTAGTATATTCAACTTACGTTTGTCATCACAAAAGTGTAAACATTTTATGATTGTGTTCTAATAAGTGTTTAGCGTAATTGGATTTATGGGGGTGTTTATACTTGTAACAACGTACGTGTTCCTTGTACCTAATACCAAAATTTCTAATTGTTTGTCCTATATAAACTGAAGTACAGTGCGATTAATTTAATTTGTAGATGCCTGATTTTAGTAAATTGTCTGTTTTTTCTTTAGCATTAAACAAAGTGTTTAAAATATTTTTTGTTGTTTTAAATGTTATTTTGCATTTATTTGTTTTGTTTATAATTTTTTCGGATTGATTGCCCAAATATGGAATTGCGGCATATTTCAATTTATCTAATAAAGTAGTTGGATAAATTTTCTGAATAACTAATTTATAATTTTTCTCTTTAATTAGTGTATCAATAAGTTGAGTATTATAATTATAATTTGTATAATAATCGAAATTTCTCTATTATAACTAATTTCACCTAAAGGAACGGTTAAAGCCCTATGTATCATGAACCCGTATGCTGCTAATTTATGTGTTTTATGATGACAAGAATCGTGTGGTTAATCATATTTATTTTAAAAAATATTAAAAGTATATTTCCGTTTTTTACGGTGTCTAAAATTAAAGAAATTGGTACTTACTAGTGTTACCCCATCGCACAATGCACTGACAGACTGAGCGTTGGCTGAGCCAACTGAATGCTAAGTCACGTGATGCATTAGTTCCATGAGGAGACGCGGCGTTGGTGTAGATGTCGCCTCAAGTAAAGCGCCTTTAGCAGACTTTCATATATAAATTAAAATAATTATTATTGAAAAATCGACGTAGAATAAAAATATTAAAATGTTTCATGTTCCATCTGAGGATAAAGACCTTTCATTGAAAAAAAAAAGATCCAAATTGGTGAAGCGGTAGCCGCTTGAGGAATCGGAGAAAAATACTATTTGAGCTTTTATATATGTACACTGTGTCCATAAAGTAACCCCCCCATCCCCCATCCAACTAACTTTTGAACAACTTGATATTTTTTTACAAAATTTGGTGTGCTGTAATGGGAAATTAAATACTATTTATCAGACCATATTAAAATTTTGTATCATCCAAAATGGCGACTGGGCGCCATTTTGAATTTTTTTTTAAATAGAAAGACTGACACCTCATTGGAAAGGTCTCTTAATTCTGCGTCTGATCCTAAAGTTTCAAAGAAAAATATTCAGCCATAACAAAATGACAATGTTTGAAGGTAAAGAAGTCTATTTAAAAAAACTAAGAATTAAAGCAAAAAGAAATTAAATTAAGTGTTCGAAATGTTCACCATTCACTTCTTGGCACATAAAATGTTGGTTATGAAATTCCTGCCTTACATTTTCATAAATTTCTGGAGTGATAATTCTGCAATCTTCTGTAATGCGTTGCTCCAGTTCTTCAATTGTTTCTGGACGGGTTCTGTACACTTTAGATTTCAGATATTCCCATACAAAAAATCGAAGAAAGTTAAATCTGGGGAGTGAGCCGGCTATTCTACAGGCCCCCGCCTACCAATCCATCTTCCAGGAAAATGTCCGTTGAGAAAGTCAGAAACAGGCCTATAATAATGAGGCGGCGCACCGTCTTGTTGGAACATAACGTTTTCAATATTATTTCAAGCCACCTGAGATATTTCTGGGAAAATTTAGTCCTGCAAATAAAAAAGTGGACTACTAGATAAGAAAATCAAAACAATTTTGAACTGAGTTAGTCCATTGGTTTACAATCTGCCATTTTGTTATGGTTCAATATTTTTCTTTGAAATTCTAGGATCAAACGCAGAACTAAAGGACCTTTCAAATGAGGTGTCACTCGACCCTGGATAAAAAAATCAAAACAATTTTGAATTGAGTGAGTCCATTGGTTTACAATCCGCCATTTTGTTATGGTTCAATATTTTTCTTTGAAATTCTAGGATCAAACGCAGAACTAAAAGCCCTTTCAAATGAGGTGTCACTCAACCCCGGATAAAAAAATCAAAACAATTTTGAATTGAGTGAGTCCATTTGTTTAAAATCCGCCATTTTGTTATGGCCAATATTTTTATTTGAAACTCTAGAATCAGACGCATAATTAAAAGACCTTTCAAGTGAGGTGTCACTCGACCCCCCTTTCTATTTAAATTCTAATAAAAAAAAATTCAAAATGTCGCCCAGTCGCCATTTTGGATGATACAAAATTTTATTATGGTCTGAAATTTAATTTGATTTTTTGTAAAATAAGGATATACATCCGGCTTCAATAGATTTCAATGTAGTAATTCAATAAAATTTATTTATTTGATTTCACACATTTTGTAATCGTCAATTTAGTTCTGCTGCTAAGACTTATAATTGACCCCAGAAGGTAGATAATTCCGTCTGGAAATTTTGCGATTCTATTTACCGAACAATATTATTTTTGCTTTTTCTGTGCAGTATACAGCATAATGTCTAATAATTTTATAGGCTTCATAAACAATAACAGCAAAGAGCAAAGTGCGTTATGCTATTAACTATTTCTCTGATTTAAATGTGATAGCAAAGCTAAATGCCTTTAAAGCTGTAAAATGACTTCATGATTCTTCAGCTTTCTACCAATCACCTGCCCCGTTCGTATCCGAACAGATGAATACTGTGTGTGTAACACTGTAACAAAGAAACGTTTAATAACATTCATCCTGGTCGTAAAATTCGTCGGCATATTAACATTTACATAATTATTTCAAAATCAATAAAAGAAAACGGCACACAAAGAAATTCTTCTCAGAAAATAAATATAACTGTCCTATATGTATTTAAACAAAAGTTTTATGACTGAACGAGCTGTATATACTGTAGGTATGTACAACGTAACGTGTTGAAAGAGTTTGTTCAGAGATTTCTAATTTTGTCTGCACTTAAATTTTATTTTAACATTGCTGTATTAATTTTAAACAACGACTTTGTTTTAATTTACGAAAACTCGTTTGCAGTTATAACGTGAGCTGAGTTGCAATTATTGCTAGCTAATAATATATTAAGTTATTGTAAATAAAACAATTCTTAACTTCAACAAGTGTAAACATTTTATAGTGTTATTAGATGTCATTGCATGATTGTGTTCTAATAAGTGTTTAGCGTAATTGGATTTATGGAAGTGTCTATATTTGTAACAGCGTACGTGTTCCTTATACCTTATATCAAAATTTGTAATTGTTTGTCCTATATAAACCAAATTACAGTGCGAGCAATTTAATTTGTAAATGCCCGACTTTAGTAAATTGTCAGTTTTTTCTTTAGCATTGAGCAGTGTTTAAAACGTTTTTTGTTGTTTTAAAAATTATTTAACATTTTTTTGTTTTAATTATAATTTTAGTAGTTTTTACCGATTTTTTGCCAAAATATGGAATTGACGCGTATTTCTAATAATTTTATCTGATAAAGTAGTTGACTTATTGATACACTAATTAAAGAGAAAGATTAAAAATTACTTAATTGCAAAATTTATCTAATTACTTCATCAGATAAAATGAAATACGCGTCAATTCCATATTTTGGCAATAAATCAGAGAAAATTGGCAAAATTATAAACAAAACAAATAAACATAAAATAGTTTTAAATAAAAAAAAAACATTTTAAACACTTTGTTTACTGCCAAAGAAAAAACAGACAATTTAGTAAAATCAGGCATTCACAAATTACATTGCTGGCACTGTAATTCGGTTTATATAGGACAAACAATTAAAAATTTTGATGTTAGGTACAAGGAACACGTACGTTGTTACAAATATAAACCCCCACACAAATCCAATTACGCTAAATACTTATTAGAACACAATCATTCAATGACATTCAATAACACTATAAAATGTTTACACTTTTGTGATGATAAACGAAAGTTGGATATATTACAAGCATTTGAAATTCACAAACATTTAAAATCTGTACTTTTAATGAGCGAGCAAAATGATCTCTCAAATTCACCTGTATTGGACGTTTTCGAATGAGAAATCAAGTCATCTTGACGCAGACATAGAAAACCAAGATCAAGTTATGAAGATTTATTGTTCCTATACACACCAACTGTTTACTTTCAATCTTGCCTCTGAAAATGACGTGTAAACACGTTGAAATACGTATAAGGCTAAAATAACAAACCTGTTGAAATTGAAAATCGTTTTATTTACAATAAATTAAAATTAACTGCAACGAAGTAAAGCTAGAACTTATTAATAGTGCCTTGAAAAGCAACCCTATCAAACAGGAAATAATAAGGTAAAGAGTAAAGCAAATGTCGTTATTATAATTAGTTATTTAACCGACGGTATCAATGTCTACCTCCCACGCATCTAATACAATGGGCAATTACTGTTGTTTTTGTTTATAGTTACAGCTAAGTGTGAGTTGCAATTGCAGTTAATAAATTAATTAAGTATTGTAGTATTTCTCTAGCGTATAGAGGAAATAAAGAGGTTTTATTAAATTGGAACTTTTCAAATACTGACATGTCTCATTAACTATTATAAAACAAAGAGTAATATTCGCCACGGTAATAATGAATTAATTATTCTGAAATAAAAATCTCACAATTTAATTGATAGTTATTGAGCGACACTCATAACTCGTGTGCTGTTTGATGAAGAGATCCACGATGACTTTATGATGTTTAAAACCAAAATTTAATATTATTTTAGGTATTTCTTTTTTATCGTTGCTAATGAAAGTTCTGATAACGGTTTTTAAGTAAAATAATAACTTTTTAGGGCTCAACACTTAGTCTGGACTTTCTCATACTATTCAAAAAATAATCACATTTTATGTTTCTGAATATACCGTCTGTCTATAAAGTAACACTTCCCCCCCCCCCCCCCAGCTAACTTTTGAACGACTTAATATTTTACCATAATATTTGGTGTGCTTTAATGCGAAATTAAATACTATTTTTAGCTAATAATTAAACTTTTTATCATTTAACATGGCGGCTGGGCGCCATCTTGAGTTTTTTTTAATGGAAATGGGGGTCGAGTGAGACCTCATTTCAAAGGCCTTATAGTTTTGTGTCTGATCCTAGAGTTTTTAAGAAAAATATTCAGCCATAACAAAATGGCAGATTTTAAACAAGTGGACTCAGTGAATTCAAAATTGTTTTGATTCTTTTATCCAGTGGTCCACCTTTTCATTTGCAGGACAAAATTTTCCCCAGAAATATCTCAGGTGGCTCGAAATAATATCGAAAACGTTATGTTCCAACAAGACGGTGCGCCGTCTCAGTATTATAGGCCTGTTTCTGACTTTCTCAACGGACATTTTTTTGGAAGATGGATTGGTAGCCGGCTCGCTCCCCAGATTTAACCCCCTTACATTTTTTTCTATGGGGATATCTGAAATTTTTCTTAATCGCTAAATCAGTTTTGATGTCAAAAATTGAATTTAAACATCACAAATTGCATTTTAGACGTCGGAGTATGTTTTTTACGTTAAAATATATCTATTTTACGTCTAAAAACCGAATTGCATATTGAATTTATGAAACAAATCGGAATTTTTGAAATCAGAAATTAATATTTTAACGTCAAAATCCATTTTTAACGCAAAAAAATCTTTTCTTGACGTTTGAAAATCGTTCAGACAATTTCAAATAAAATAATAATAAAAGAACGAGAACATTATTCATAAACTATAAGTAAATTATTTTTATTAGTGAATAATTTTTGCCGCCAAAAATAAATTTTTTACGACAATTAACGAATTTTTAAATTAATAAATGAAATTCTGACTTCAATAGATAAATTTTTGACGTAAAAAATTTTTCACGCCGTAAATTTAAACCACTTAACGGGATACTTATGGTTGTAGTGTGAACTAGAATCAATTTTGAAAACTGAAAAAATTAAAAGTTTTTTAAAAATTATAAGATTTTCTTTGTACACTCTGGAAGCAGTCTGCTGTTTCTCTATAATAAAACAATAAGTAATTAAACAGTGATGTTTGCTGTTTGCGCTGCGGTCACTCGTTGAGCTCTATTTTCAGGTGTTTGTTATCTAGAGAAGAAAATTAGTTTGTTGTGTGTTTTTCAGTGATTCTGAACAGGTAAGTATTGAAACTGTATCCTTTACTGGTTTTAATTGATTTGGTGATTTTTAAATTGATTATACAAAGGTCTGTGCCAAACATACATAGCATGGCGTAAGGATTTTACTTTGAACGTAAAGTTGAAGGTTGTTTTATTGCAAACCAAATTTTACAGAGTGAAAATTAGTTGTAAAGTATCTTTGACAGTTTCTAGGAAAATCAAAAATCATCGGGTAATTAAGCCGTCATAAGTTGAAATAAAATAAATTTTACGTGGCATAATTCTGATAACCAATCGAACGGTAAACAAAATAAAGAAAATTCTGGCTATGAGTGGTCAAAATAAAACTTAATAACATGTCTGGCAGTTTAGTGATTGAAATAAAACCGATGGATTGTTTCCCCAATTTTATTCAAATGAACGAAACTTTCAGGCTAATAACGGTTGTGTAAAACCGAGGCATGGTTTCTCCGATTTTACTCAATTTAAATACGATAAGATGTTTGGCATTTTATGATTTTAAAAATTTTGAATTTCAAATTAAAACAACTTGAATGTTTTTTTGTTTTTCAAAATTTTCAAAATTTTATTATTCTTAGTCATGTTAATTAGACATCAGTTGTTTATTATATTTTAATACTCTCCAATCAAAAATCCGTGGGAGTTAGGTCAGGTGACCTAGGTTGACAGTTAAAACAGCGTTGATTGGCAAATTAAAAGAAAAGTGCCTTAGTTTATCCACAAACTTTATTGTGGCAGATGTTACACAGCGA
The DNA here is from genome assembly GCA_958336395.1 of Ctenicera cuprea. Classification (NCBI taxonomy): domain Eukaryota; kingdom Metazoa; phylum Arthropoda; class Insecta; order Coleoptera; family Elateridae; genus Ctenicera; species Ctenicera cuprea. The sequence continues at coordinate 8,180,600 of OY284493.1, forward strand.
CATACGATCAATTGGAATGTATTTATAATCAGTGGCGTAACAAACACCTCCGCACCGCAAGAAGGGGCAAGTCTTTCAGAAGCCCAAGGCGATCAGGTGGCATCAAAAATTAAAAAAATTACACGGTCATTGTACTTTAAAACATAAAACAATAAAAAAATAATTCAAATTTTTGCGTCGATGCGTTACCGAAATGTATGATCTCACCTGCCAGCCAGCTCAATAATCGGTAGCCTAAATAAAAGCATAAATGTCATGCCAACAAATTATCTAGATAGTTGAATTTAGAAATAATTAGTTCAGTTTCGGTTTCAATCGTGAACATGCATGTATCGACATATTAAAGGCAGAAAAATCGGTGGGGGACACGCGGACCTCGAGTTGATAATACCACGCTCCAGTACTGGCTTCAGTCGCGGATCCGCTGTCGAAGGACATGTACGCGGCTCGGAGCCGTGTCCCACATTTATTAATAACTAAGCCTACTGGCTCCACTAGTCTATATGTTGAAGAGCGATCTTCAGTTTGACTTTCTGCTCGGCTGCCTGAGTACGCGGCCGACCTTTTCCTCATTAATTCCCTTCCACCTTTGTTCAGTATCGTCTCAGCTGTCGTGAGGAAATGCAGTGTTCGGCAAGGCTTACTTTTAATACATTTGCTAACAATTTGATTGTGAGAAATGCGTGGAGCGGGCTTAGTCCACGGGCTCAGCTAATTAAATATTTGAAATATAATTGTGATTTAATTTTAAAGTATACATTAAATATAAATCTAGCTAAACCACTAAATGGCGCCCAAAAAAAAACTCCCACAAATGAGCAGTTTTTGCATCTGGCTGTAGAAGTAAATTATCTGATTATGCTAGTGTTAGAGATGTGGAGAAACTAAATGAAATCGTTGAAGCTGCAACGGAAAACAATTATGGCAGTTTATCGAAATGCAGTAATTGACGGCAGAAAAATTGGAAAAAATACGCAACGTCCAAATTGTTTTCTATTTCATGACAGAGGAATTACAACAGTAATGCCCTCTAATGTGCGGCGAGGAAAGTTGCAAAGCAACAAACCTATATTTAGGTATCCATCTGACGAGTTCTAGTAAAACGAAACATGTCGTGGTCTATCCTAGCTATAGTTGAAACCAAAATCTTTTTCTTGATTTATTCTATAGTCTATGGTTGTTATTAGACCAAATTGTGTTTTTATCGCACAATATTAGACAAGACAAGCTTACGTGCTAGAGTGTTATAGTTTTAGTAATGTTTAAAATACTTAATAAAAATTTTGGACTGTTAACCGTAAAAAAAAACTAGAGTGAGGGCCTATTATAAAAGTTTGCGGGAGGTTTGCGTTACGCCACTGTTTATAATCATTGCCATTTGTTATATACGTTGCTTTAAATCAAAATATCTCATTTGTTATTAACTTTAGGTCTCTAGTTGCATTATAGTTTCTTAAACAGAATTCCTCTTTTCAATTCCGTGTCGTATCAAAAACGAACAATTATTTTAATAGTTATTATATTTATTTTAAAATAAGTTTAACAAAATTTAATTAAATTCTTTGCTTTGATTGCTTTTGGTTTTATTATTTGTGTAAATAGTTGTAAATTATAATTATTGGTCGTTTTGTATAAAATATAAGAGTAGGAATATAACAAATTAGCAACAACACCCATAATTTCGAGTTCATCAGTTGAATGGAAGTTGGGCAGTTAATTTTTTCTGGCATGGACGTAGTTACCGAGAATAAACCGGCCGAATATTTGTCAACATTCATTTATATATATTTGTCCAGCGAGAGGTGATTAGTATGCTTGTTGTCTGCTCATTTAGCGTTGGCAAAAACTTCAACGCTCGCCGCTGGTATTACAGATGCCTGTCTGGGTTACCTCTAAGTTTCCCCGAATCATGTGGCGTATGGACCCGCCGAACTTTTTCTCTTCGGCTGTTTTTGGAGGAATTTTTTTAATGCTCGACAAAATCCCCGATGTCGAATTAATAACATTTTTGGAATTGCTGCGTGATGTCCGTTTCGCTTTAATTCCTTGGTGGGAACGCCAGGTATTATGTGAATTTTGTTTTTAGGTGCTAATTAACAAACATAAAAGCATTGTTCAACTACATTCACATCCATTTTAAGAACTTATACATCTGTTTATCGCCAGCGTGTTTTAAATATTTTGCTAATTTATATAATTAATGGCAAAAAATATTCTAAACTCATCGGCTATTCACTGTAGCTCCTTTTGATATTCATTTATTTTTTATTTTTCGTTGCTTAATCTACAGAGTGATCGCAAAGTAACATAATTGGTGGCGGCTTAGAAAAGAAATTGCTAGTTTATCTAAAGCAAATTACTAACCAATATAAATTAATTAGTTAACTACAACAAAATTAATTATTTCTACAACTGTCCCAAAAAGTAACTTTTACAATTTTTTTTTCTGTTCTGTCAAAAACGTCTATTTTTAACGGTGGCTGTTTCCACAGCAACGTGCAAAAAGTAACTTTTTCTACAATCGCTCGAAAAATAGTAATTTCCGGGGGTAAAACAAATCCGCAAAGTGGCCAATTCCCGCACAAGTGCGGCAAAGTGAAAATATTGTTCATATATCCATGCCAACCATATGCAAATACGATTTTGAAAATTGTCACAAAAATTTAAAATGCGAAGAAGGCGGCAAAATTATTCGGATATTTTGATAGTTTCTATATTTTCAGTACTATTGGGGAAAAAACGTTGTTGATAACACGTTCAGGAAGCTATTTTTTAACGCTGTCCATGGCAGCTTGCGCTAAGCTACTTAAAGGCACGCTGCCATGGGCAACTTCAACAATTCCATTTTCTTTTGCAATTAAATTAAAACGATTTAACTCGATTTTTTTTATTAAAATTCAGTTGTATAACAAATATTGCGTGCAACTCGTACGAGAAATGCCTTTAGCGCCTTCAAATGATTTTTGGTTCAGCTGACGCCGAAAAAGAACTTCATTCTCGTGCGCTACAGCTATTTTCTACACGCGTGTCAAAAGTGGCATTTTTTCACCCTGTTTTTAGTGTCAAAAAAGGCTATTTTAAACACAAGTACGAAAAAAAGAAAGGTTTATAAGCACTAGTGCGAAAAAAATGTTTTTAAACACTGATGTCTATTTAAACCACAACAACGAATCAAATTTAATACTAATCAATGGTAATTTAAAAAAAAATCGGTTTTACTAATTTTTTCCAATTATGGTTGTAATTTCTCTTCATGTCTGACATGCTGGTAGGAAAAATAGCGTATGCAACATGTACCAAAGAGCTTTTTTTGCACGTTCCCATTTGCGCAAACAATTGCTCTTTTGCTGTTTCTTGCATAATGTACTATTTTTTAACGTTGCCCATAGCAGCGTGAAAAAAAGTACTTTAGCGCACTGTTAAAAACCAGATTTTCATTTTCGTTTGCAATAAAATTAAAGTTGTTTTACCTCAACTCATTCTATTAGAATACACTTATAGAAGAAAATAGTGTGTGCAACTCATGCGCACAATGCCTTTAGAGCTCTTGAACGAAATTTTTGACTCGGCTAACGCTTCGTCGAAAAGCTTTAATTCTCGTGCGCTAAAGTAATATTTCGTACACTAACTGCTTAAATAACTATCGTATTTACTACTAAAAACTGTTAAAAATACTTGCATTCTTCTGCGAATACCATTTTTTATAAGAATATTTCATTTCTACCTTAAGGATTATTGTATTAGTTTTTAATATGGCTAAAAATTTTAAATTTGCCTTTAAAGCTAAAGTTGGGCATTATTACTTGACAGAAACATAAAGCTCGTTCTTATTAAAAAAAAAACGAATCTGTGGACTACGCCTTCCGCGTTCTTTGGTAACTTTATTCAAAAACGTAATAAATAAACTGTTTCGTGATGTAATACATGTACTACATTTTTTTAAATAAAAATAAATAGTTTGCTTACAGGAACGAGGTATTAGCTACAATACTTAATTGTAATAAACTTTTCAAAATAATAGTAAAATTATTATTAAATGTAAGTGAATTATACAGCACAACTTAATAAAAGTTCCCCGCGGAGATTGTTTTGGAAATGAGAGCTACAACTTTATTGTTCGTTATTGAATGTATTAAATTCATTCGTATTATTCGAACAGTTTTCTACTATCGAATAATTCAAACAGTTGAAAACAATCGAATAATTGATACTTTTTCATTCGATAGTTCTCATCGGTGACCATTTATCTGCACGTTCTTTGCACTTTATGCATTATACAGAGAGACATTACAAACAATTACAAAAATAATTCGAGGAATTACTTTAAAATTATCTAAACGCGGTTTTTTCAAAATTTGTGATCTATTATATCGTCAAAATAGATTTTGGATTCAATATTTAATGTTAGAAAAATATTTATGATAATTATGCCTTTTCCACTCTGTATTTTTTAACAAATAAATATTTTATATTTCTTTGCCATTATTATTTCTAGCAACGCCAGACTGAAGACAGTGAGATAATTTAGACCAAAGAAAGAATGGCACGAGTATTTGCACAGAGTGAACACTAGCAGCTTTGCACGAATAGCTACAGATGGAAATTCAGAAAACGAAAACTTCCCGTAAGGCCAGATAAAAGATAGAATACGATCTGACTAGTACAAGAAGTTGGAAAGCAGGCCTTAAAGTTTCAATTTAGCAAGATAAAGAACAAGAAAAAGAAGAAAATTAAGCAAAGAAGGAAAAACGAGAAAGAAGATAAAGATAGGGAAATAAAAAAGAAACAAGAAAAAAGAAAAAAAAACAAAGAAGAAAAAGAAGAAAAAGAAAAAAAAAAAAAAAAAGAAGCAAAAGAAGAAAAAAAGGAGAACAACAAAAAAAAGCAAAGAAGAAGAAGAGTAGTAGATGAAGAAAAAAAGAATTAGAAGAAGAAAAGACAAAGAAAAAGAAATAAAATAAGATGAAGAAGAAGAAATAAAATAAAAAGAAGGCGAAAAAGAAGTTTCAATTGTTAGTAATATAAAATCACAAAACTTCTGCAAACTAGGCATTGGAATTAGAATTAATTTTACATTTATATAAAATTGTCTCATTATCTTATGCCCAATCTTTCAGCTTAAGTAAATAGCGTGAAACTAAATCAAGTGGTACAACGGTACAATAAAAGTTAAGATAAAGTGCATACATTTTCTTTAGTTGAGTCAACACTACGAAAAAAAAAATCTAAAAGAAAAACTCTTGTTTTACGCTACGGGGTTACAGTAATGTTAGGTCTTTCAGGAACTTAAAATGGATACCAGTCTTATACGATTAACTCAATTTAGCCAGGGATGACCAGCAAACTCTTAATTAAAAATAGATCAAATAATGCACATCAAAACGTCTTTCTTCTCCATAAAATTACGATGTCTAATAAGCATAAAAATATTTTATTTTAATGGGCTTGGGAAATAAATAAGTTGAAGTGAAATTCAAGTTTAAAGTACGTGCTTTGTATATGGTTTTGAAAATTCTCGTTAAACATTACTGAAATGGTACAAGATTGTCCGAAAACCGTTTCCTCTACTTGCGTTTGCAATTTCAATTGAGCTTCATCTAGGAAATAAAGCAGCAGTAAAAGAAAGGCCGGTTTATGGTGGAAATCAGATCATAAAGATTTATAGCTCCTGCTTATGTCGCTAATATGGCAACTAAAACCGGTAGGGCACACAGTGTAATTTATTTATAGATGCTATAGATCGTAGGAGATAGAACGGTAAATACAAACGCTCCTTGCATTTATTATTTGTACCGTAATATTTAATAAGGATAATATCATTAATTTTTATTATGATAAATATTAAAAAGATCTCGAATAAATTTTTTGCAAAGAATATTTGTATTTATCCATTTATTTCTCTTACCAAAAACATAAATCAGGTACCTGTTAGCAAGCTGCCATCTTACTTCTTCTACGCCATTAGAAATATGCATGCCAGTGATATTTGTAATGTTAGTATACGGCTGCTCTGATATTATAAATAAGCGTATTTAACATATATCTGGGGGCGGGCTGTGGAGTAGCGGTTGAAGCCGCTGGCTTTGGCTTTGGCACTGCTCTACCAAACGGGAGTCCATTCGAGTCCGGAACAGGATGTCCCTGGGTGTGTGTACGTGTGGTTGTGCATGTTAAATGGGGGCCATGTGACCCTGGTAATTGCCCCCCCCCCGTATGTGTAGGACAAAATGCGTACCTATATCTGGTGGCTGAATTTTTATTTTATAGAACTTGAATAATATGTATTACTTATAGGATATAAGAAAGCTTATAGTGAAAAAAATGGTGTTTTTCTGCCAAGGTCATGTGACCCCCAACTCGCCATTAGCGCAGTAGCTTTAAACAAAGAAGTTCTAACCACTACTTCATTGTTGGTGTTTGCAAAATAAACAAAAATATTTTTTTCCACGACCGGGAGTAGAAGTCGGTTTCTATGGCATCAAAATTGTGACAGAAGTAAAGCATTTACTCCCTAGGGACGAAATAAGACAACAATTTCCCTAGGGGAGTTTTTATTTCATTTCACATTTATTTTTGTAAACAAATGTCTTTCGTGGTACGTTGCATAGAAACATCCCAAAGGCTTCTAAATATTGTAATTTCGCTCCGATTTATTATAATTCTTTATTTATGAAATTAAGTGTTTCTACTTCCGATCGTGGAATAAATAGTATATACACCTCGGGAGAGACCGCTGTTTTTCCCTCGATATATTTGTAGCTCTCGGGCTTCGCCTTCGGTCTTCAAATTATACCTCAGGAAAAATAAGACGTTTCTCTCCCTTAGTGTATAATATACTATTATTTCGAACCGGGGTCATACAGCTCGTTTTAGTTAAAAGTTTACACTGCAATTAGGAGTCTGCAAGATTTGATTTATATGCTTACCCACGTATCCAATATCGCCCGCACCCTCATAAGGATATCAACTATGTATATACTTTCTCGAAATATACATTAGAGAATAGTGGTAATAAAACACGTTCTTGTCAATGTGATTTTTATTTTCGTCTGACAGATTACTATCACCTCTTATTATTATTATTATCCATAAATATGTTATTCATTTTAATTTCGTTTTAAAGTTTATTTTAAATTTTTTCTATAGCGTTTATGAACCCCTTCACGGACAGACCTCAATATATTAGTCTATAGCTGTATTTCAGATTTGCTCAAAAATTGAGAATTTTTGTTTTTGTGTGTAACGTGTTATTACATTTACATTTTACATAAAACACTTCCTCCCTCCGTTTTTCCTCTGTTCCGACATATACACTCTTCCTGGCTAAAAAAATGTATTTGTTTGTTATATTCAACCTGTCTGGAGAAGAAGTGCATGCACTTCTTGTGGTTCGGAGCCCACGTTAAACTGTAGGTCCCCTATGTCTGTGTGTGAAAAATATCCATCTCCGCGCACCAAACATACTCATAGAGAGAGAAGTCACCAATGCTCTGAATAGGGCATGGCACTAAAGAAAAGAAGATGCGTAGAATATTGTCTTGTTGTACCAAAGGATATAGTTGTTGCACCACTGGACAGGGGCCGCTACTTAGCATATTGCCACTATTTGCGACCGGGCCGTAAAGGAGGTAAACGAAATAATTTAATTTTATATCGGCAGAGTAGCAGCGCAGCTTTGAGCAATTTTTCTGCTGTCTCAGCTGTGTACGAAAGATACGCAGCCATGTCAATGCTTTCTTTAAACAGGCGATCGAGGCTGATCGAGCCAATTAGATATTAAATGCTGCTGCAATCACTCCAAGAAGTGGGTGTTTTAATCATGTCGGATAAGCTGGCTTAGAATGGAATCGTTACGATTACAGCAAGAAACGTTGTGCAACTAATACCAAAATAACGCAGAGTTGAGTTTGTAGCTCTTGTTATCAATGAAAGCACAGTAATGTTGTAAGAGTGCGCCTTACATTGGTCCAGGTTGGATCCCATTGTATAATAGTTATTTATTTTAAAATTAAAGCAACGAGATAGATTCGATCTGTTCAATACTATGGCAACCAGCTAGTTTTCTTTTAAATAAAAATTCAGTTTTGTTTGGGTAAATAAAACAAGTTAGGTAATGAATCTATTATCTCACTAGTGAGATAATGACCTTTAGTACCTAACGCAAATCAATGACATGATAAGTTCTTATCTAAGCAGTCGTAAGTGAATGAAATAAACTCCTTGTGCAATAACGCAATGCTGATAAAAACAAGAATAGTCTTTACATATACAGGGTTGGACAAAAGTACGGAACAATGCAAATATCTTTAAGACGGCAACCGCGACTTTGACAAAACTTTGTACATTAAGGTTCCGATATACGGTGGATACAATGAAGGTATTAACGGTTAAAAAGACTTCGGTTTAGCCGGAAATGATACTTTTTTATTTTAAATGGAAGACCGTGTATAGTTTTTGATATATCGATAGAACTTTTTTTTGCGAGTTCGGTGATAGAAGGTTTCACGCTTTCATTTTCAATAATTCTAGAGATATTGAAAGAATAATGTTTCGTAATTGTTATCTAGCAGCTCATGAAAACAAAAGAATGTGAGTAGCTTAAACAGTTATGTAATGTTGTCAGATATGCTCGGTTCGTGTTGTTTTGATGTTTCATAGATTGAGCAGTGTGGTTGCAGTAATCAATTAATTAACCAAAATTAATTAAAACTGCTGAATTTAACCTCCTTGTTTGTAATAGTAGCGTAGCGCAGCGCACCTGTTTTTTCTTTTGCGCAGCGGTGGCCCACCCTACCAAAAGATTCTAGTTACGTGCCTGCGTATTAGACATTACACTTTATTTAAGTAAAAACGCCTTTACAAAATATGTTCCGTACTTAGGAAGATGAGCTACGGATATGTTCAACCATTTTTTACAATTAAAACCTTGTCAACAGGAAGTAGGCACCGCTTTTCATGTATCCGCGGTGAATCTCTACATTTTATTAAAACAGGAGTGACTAATTCCAAATTGTGTCGTTTACAGATAGATGAAGATAAGGCATGGCCAACTAAAAAACCTAATGTGGCAAGTTGTCGAACCAGAAGTAGGCGTGTCTTAACCGGTCATTATCAAGTAATGAATTACGGGTGACAATTGCGAATCATCTATATTCATCCTTTCCAAAGACCACTAGTTTTTGCCGATTCAGCCATATTTTTAGCTAATTTAAATCGCAAAATTATAATGAGTAGGTACTCATTATGTATATTACAGGTTACAACAAAATTATACTGAATATAAATGCAACGCCCGGATGCGGCCGGTAATACCGTAACGGAAATCGACATTGTAGCCATTTTAATTGTATGTTGTTTTATTTGTATTTTTAACAATATTAATTTTCTGAATAAATACGCATTATTAGAACTAAGTTAATTATTTAAAGAGTTTGCATTATTATTAGCGTTTATCGTGAATTATGGAAATGATTGAAATTATAAATACATACCGGGTGGGGCAATAGTGCGTGGGAGTTTGATAGCTCGTACACCGTAACAGATAAATGCGCATACATAGAAATTATTTTCAAATATACAGGGTGTTACAAAAAACTGTGGCACGCTTAAGGTAATTTTTGTTAAATGGAATACCCTAAATTTTTTTGCATATTTAACACTTCTCTTGGGATGTTTATTCATATCTAAAATATTAGCGCCATCTAATGTCCGGTTTAGAAGTAATAATATTTTTTTCAAACAAATTGATTTCTACATTACTCCACTTAACAATTCACCACTTCCGCGGCCGCAGCTTTAAAGTCGAAATTAAGTAAGGACCTTATTGTAGAAGGTTGTAGGGTGCTCTTGTTTAAATATCGTAGAGCCACCATGTACAGGGTGTTCAAAATTAATTTTCAAACTTTGAGAACTTCAAAGTTATTCTTCTCAACTTTTTCAAATGGAACACTCTGTATATTATATGGTATAAGTGCCAACCACGTAGGTTTATTTTCAAACAATATTGTTATGTGTTGCAAGTTATTTTAACAGATGTATTTGTTTCTGTTCAATTACATTTGCAATACACGTAAATACATCTATCGATTTAGTAATCACTAATCAGCAACTTGGCGGTACTAATTGTTATATAATTGTTGAATTAAGAGAAATAAGTCGATTAATAAATAGTAGGTACGACATAACTTAATAAAAAAGCAGAAATTTTAATTAAAACCAATCAGGAATTCTTCGGTTTAATCGATATTGAAATTACAACGCCTTTATGCATATTGTGAAAAGCACAATTCCGATTTGCATATACAGTGTAATTTAATATGTCATATAAATATCATAATATTAAATTCTATATTCTTATATTGCAATTCATTCAAGTTTGGCATTATATTATAACATGCATTTGTAACACTTTGCATGCAATTTATTGCGTTTAAGGCAAAAAGCGTAATTATCTTTCACAGCTTTATAACGTGTAATTTCAAAATGCTCAACTTTTCAAGAATAAAAACAATTTTCGCAATACAGGACCCAGAACCGTATTAAAGTCAAATTCAACATTAACCTTTTCACATTTCTATTTTCATTTTTGTCTTATTTAATTTTTATCAAAATAAATTATTTAGCAAACAAAACCTTCCTCCCCAAAGGGACCCCTTTGTTAATATATTCCTGGTGCCATTTACAGTCCCAATTCGCCCCTGACAATGTATGTCTTCTTTGGCGGTACAAGTTTGTTGAGAAAAGGATGATGAGTTGGGCCATGCTTTTATGGGTACTCCAATTTTTCTACAATTACTTTTCTAAAAAGAGTTTAGTTCCTTTCCTAAAAATTCTAAACTTTTAGAAAAATATTTCAAAAATTTTTAACATGTTTTAATGATATTATAACTTTAAAATGGTCCGATCTTCATATAATATATTTATGTGATTTGTTGAATTCGATATGCTGCAAAAATGCCTGAATGTTAAAAGCCACAACTTTAGCAATCCAAATTTGTTTAGTTTTCTAAGTTTTCATTATTTTGTTGCTTCTCCCCCTCAGCACCTTACTAATTATTATAGATTTCATATAAAAACTCAAAAAAATGCACATTTCTGATTATCGAATTCGGCTTGTAGTTGTTCTTCCTATACTTATGGCTACTTTACCATTTTTCATTCATCGCAGCTATTAGTCGTCTGACGGAAGTGTAGTTAAGTGTTGGTTTTCCTAATAATAAAACCAATTCAATACCATCTTTCAACATTTGGGGGGTACTATTTAATATTCATTTGTTAGACTGGTTTTTCTCAGAATAATATTTTCGTAATTTATTTTTTTTTCAGAATAATATTTTAAGCAGTTACCTATAAAGTTTTAAAAAGTTTCAACTGAAAATGAAGGTTGGTAGGATGTATTAGATATTTATTTCTATTATATTCTTATATGCCCAATTTTTTTAATTTATATATTGGTGGAGTGCATGAAGTTATTGCAAACCAAAACGTTAAAAGCCGGCGCAAAGTTATTTTTCGTGTTTTCCTATACTTATGGCTACTTTGCCATTTTTCATTCATCGCAGCTATTAATAAATTGTCTGGCGGAAGTGTAGTTAAGTGTATATTTAACTAATGGTGAGTACAATTGAGTACCACCTTTTATCATTCGGAGGCACTGTTTAATAATTATTTGTTACGCTGTTTGTTTCTCAGGATATTATTTCCCGAATTTAATTTTTTTTCAGAATAATATTGTAAATTGTTACCGATAAAGATTTGGAAAGTTTGAACTGAAAATGAAGTTTGGTAGCTATTATGGATTACTTTCTATTAAATTTTGTGTGTCTAATTTTTATGTATATTTGTGTATTGCATGAAGTTATTTCAAAACAAAACATAAAAAGTCGGTGCAGAGTTATTTTTCGGGTTTTCCTATACTTATGGCTACTTTACCGTTTTTCATTCATCGCAGCTATTAATAAATTGTCTGGCGAAAGTGTAGTTAAGTGTATATTTAACTAATGGTAAGTACAATTGAGTACCACCTTTTATCATTCGGGGGCACTGTTTAATAATTATTTGTTACGCTGTTTGTTTCTCAGGATACTATTTCCCGAATTTAATTTTTTTAGAATAATATTGTAAATTGTTACCGATAAAGATTTGGAAAGTTTGAACTGAAAATGAAGTTTGGTAGGTATAATGCATTACTTTTTATTAAATTTTGTGTGTCTAATTTTTATGTATATTTGTGTATTGCGTGAAGTTATTTCAAAACAATTCATAAAAAGTGCCCAATTTTTTTAATTTATATATTGGTGGAGTGCATGAAGTTATTGCAAACCAAAATGTTAAAAGCCGGCGCAAAGTTATTTTTCGTGTTTTCCTATACTTATAGCTACTTTGCCATTTTTTATTCATCGCAGCTATTAATAAATTGTCTGGCGAAAGTGTAGTTAAGTGTATATTTAGCTTATGGTAAGTACAATTAAGTACCATCTTTTAACATTCAGGGGCACTGTTTAATAATTATTTGTTACGCTGTTTGTTTCTCAGAATACTATTTTCGAAATTTAATTTTTTTTTTCAGAAGAATATTGTAAATTGTTACCTATAAAGATATGGAAAGTTTGAACTGAAAATGAAGTTTGGTCGGTATTATGGATTACTTTCTATTAAATTTTGTGTATCTAATTTTTATGTATATTTGTGTACTGCATGAAGTTATTTCAAAACAATTCATAAAAAGTCGGTGTAGAGTTATTTTTCGTGTTTTCCTATACTTATAGCTACTTTGCCATTTTTCATTCATCGCAGCTATTAATAAATTGTCTGGGGAAAGTGTAGTATATTTAACTAATGGTAAGTACAATTAAGTACCATCTTTTAACATTCAGGGGCACTGTTTAATAATTAATTGTTACGCTGTTTGTTTCTCAGAATACTATTTTCGGAATTTAATTTTTTTTTTCAGAATAATATTGTAAATTGTTACCTATAAAGATTTGGAAAGTTTGAACTGAAAATGAAGTTTGGTAGCTATTATGGATTACTTTCTATTAAATTTTGTGTGTCCAATTTTTATGTATATTTGTGTATTGCATAAAGTTAATTCAAAACAAAACATAAAAAATCGGTGCAGAGTTATTTTTCGTGTTTTCCTATACTTATAGCTACGTTACCGTTTTTCATTCATCGCAGCTGTTAATAAAATGTCTGGCGAAAGTGTAGTTAAGTGTATATTTAATTAATGGTAAGTACAATTGAGTACCACCTTTTATCATTCGGGGGCACTGTTCATTAATTATTTGTTACGCTGTTTGTTTATCAGGATACTATTTCCCGAATTTAATTTTTTTTCAGAATAATATTGTAAATTGTTACCTATAAAGATTTGGAAAGTTTGAATTGAAAATGAAGTTTGGTAGGTATTATGGATTACTTTCTATTAAATTTTGGGTGTCTAGTTTTTATGTATATTTGTGTATTGCATGAAGTTATTTCAAAACAAAACATAAAAAGTCGATGCAGGGTTATTTTTCGTGTTTTCCTATACTTATGGCTACTTTACCATTTTTCATTCATCGCAGCTATTATTTGTCCGACGGAAATGTAGTTAAATGTATGCTTTACTTTAGGTAAGTACAATTTACCACCACCTTTTAACATAGGGAGAACATATTTAAGTAGAGAGTAGAGGTAACCAAGCCAGTACAATTTAATAACATCAGTTTCAGCAAGAAAATAGTGGAATAAGCATGATGGGGAAATCACTTAAAAAAAGCACGTCAATATCTCTACCTTATGGGTGGTGTGAAAATGAGTATTACGGTATGTGCGCTTAATATTTCAGGTACTCCATGCTAATGCTATGTGTATTTAATTTTAATTTATTTATAGATTTATATTTCAGGTACCTACTTAATATGATTTGATCAAATATATATTTCAGGTACTTAACACAATTTTTTCAGATTAACATTTCAGGTACTATTTAAATTTTTTTTCAGGTTAAAATTTAAGATACAGGTTTTTTCAGGTGAATCTTTTGGGTACTTAATTTTAGTTTTTTTAGATTAACATTCAGATCATTATTATTAACTTCTTCAGATTAAGATTTTACCTGATTAATCTTAATTTTCTTCTTAATAATATTTCAGGTAGATACTACATACTAATTTTTTATAAACAAAAATTACAGGTACCTACCTAACTTTAAATTATTTTTAGAATAATATTACAGGTGCCTAATATAATTATATTTATTACTTCTAGTTTTATTTCGTTGAAGTTCATGTTAATGTACTTCAACTTCAACAGTTTTTTTTTAGTTTAGCTTTATACGTATTTCGACAAGTTTACATGTCATTATCAGAGGCAAGATTAAAAGCTGCCATTTGGTGTTGCAATAGAAACAATAAAACTTCATAACTTGATCTTGGTCTAGATGACTTGATTCATCATTCCAAAACGTACAATAATGGCGAATTTAAAAGATTAATTTGCTTATTCGTTAAAGTTACAGGCTTTAAATATTTGTGAATTTCAAATTTATCACCACAAAAGTGTAAACATGTAAAATAACTCTTAAGATAACAAAAAACATTCTAAACAAACAATTTACTAAAATCGGGCATTTACAAATTAAGTTGTGCCCACTGTAATTCGATTTATATAGGCCAGGCAATTAGAAATTTTGATGTCAGGTACAAAGCACAGTACGTTGTTTTTAATATAAACATGAATATCCAGCGCTAGAAATTGAAATACTGCAAAACGTGTTTAATTTCTTGCAATATTTCCATCGATGTCCATCACTAGAATGCCAAACCGCATATTTTCTGTCATGGTATTTATTGCTATTTAATAGTCAGTCAGACCAGCTTTTGCATTCTGACCGGTCGGGTCGCCACATATGAGTTGCGGTCGGTGACAATTATTATTGCAAAATGTTCCGCAAAGCCCCTAGCATGCTGTTATTTAACGACAGTACTTGCTGAAATAAATCATTAACAACACCTACAGCTGCCATTATTCATTACCCTTTTCTACTCTTGCGCAATTAACCGTAAGTAAAATTGCTGTTTGATGTTGGTGGTGATCTTAATATGGAACAAAAGGAGTACAATACGTAACTAGCGAACTCGTTCATTTAATTAAATTACTTCATAAACCTTCTCGCTAATTTATTGCGCATTCGAATAAAGAATTTAACTTTCCCATAATAATCAACCTTTAGAAATTATTTTCTAAATGAAAATTCTATTTTATGATTCGTGGCAAAGAACATGAAATAAAGTCCATCAACTCAGGAGATAAAGATGAAGTACTCAACCACAGACTACAATGGGCTTTTAAAATAAAAATTCTCTAATTAATTATGATAAGTGGAAACAAATCAATGCTTTGTGGTATTAATTAAAACAAGCACGCAGCGACATGAGTTAAAACAAAGCTGGCCGTGCATACCTTATGTCGAAAACTGCTCCATCAAATGCTATAAATGAATGCGCCTCAAAAAACAACCCCCTTAAACATCCAAACTTAAATAGCTTTGCCTTACAAAGCAACGAGATGTACTAGTGTTTTTTTTTAAATTTTAAATTAGCCGGTATAAAGCACATAACAAGTGCAGTATTTGGTTGTTATAATCAGTGGCGTACTAATCAATTATTATACTTTTTATTATACACTGTGTCTATACAGTTCCAGTTCTTTAATTGTTTCTGGACGGGTTTTGTACACTTTCTATTTCAAATATCCTGATAGAAAAAAATCTAAGGGGGTTAAGTCTGGGGAGCGAGCCGGCTATTCTACAGATCCCCGCCTACCAATCCATCTTCCAGGAAAATGTCCGTTTAGAAAGTCAGAAACAGGCCTATAATTATGAGGCGGCGCACCGTCTTGTTGGAACATAACGTTTTCAATATTGTTTCCAGCCACCTAAGATATTTCTGGGAATAGTTTGTCCTGCAAACGAAAAAGTGGACTATTAGATAATAATACCAAAACAATTTTGAATTGAGTAAGTCCATTTATTTAAAATCCGCCATTTTGTTATGGCTGACAATTTTTCTTTGAAACTCTAGGATCAGACGCAGAACTAAAAGATCTTTCAAATGAGGTGTCACTCGACCCCCCTTTTTATTTAAAAAAAATTAAAACGGCACCCAGCCGCCGTTTTGAATGATACAAAGTTTAATTATTGGCTAAAAATAGTATTTAATTTCCCATTAAAGTATTAAAATATCAAATCGTTTAAAAATTAGTTGGGGGGAGAAGGGTTACTTTATAGACAGACGGTATGCAGTTTCAGGCAACGCAACGATAGACTATACTGACTCTCTTTCTTTAGAGAGTTATGTAAAGCCGAAAATAGAAATATTTATAATTCGCGGAACCGCAAAAGCTTTTAAAACTACCTACGTTTCGGTCGCGATTGCGTGCGACACCTTCAGGGCTGTGGACCATGGTGTTACGAACACAACATGTTCTAGCAGCAAGAACACCAGAATACACAGCCCTAAAGATGTCCCATGCAACAGTGGACGAAACGTCGGCTGTATCAGTACGGATGACGCGGCTTCAACGCCAAGATGCCAAGCTCTGTTTTCACAATGAGACTCGTTTTGTGCTACAGCTTGTGTAGGTTTGTGGTTTTTGTTGTTCAATAACGTAAAGCTCTTAGTGGTAATTAATTGATGTGGAAACTATAGAACTACTGTTATGTAACATATAAGTGATCAGTTAGCGATAATATTTCTTACTGAAATTTATAAATAAATCACAGGTTTGTTTTATAGAACAACATAAAATTTAAAGGCATTTATAAATAATATTGATTTTGACAGTGTTTATAGGTATTCTGGGAATGCAGACGATACCTTTGCTGAATTTATGAATATTATAATGTGGGCAGTAGATAACAACTGTCCCCTGTCAAACACAGTTCGCGTGAATATAAAAATTTAAACAAAAGCAATGGTTTCTAATAATAGCATTGGAAGTGCTTGGTTTCGGAAATTATTTTGAATTTTACAGCAGGGAGCTTATGATATGAATGTGCATGAATTGTATAAAAATAGGAGAAAAGGATACAATTTAATTATAGATACGAAAAAAAGACCAAAAACGCTATCGGGCAACTGCCACGGAACCTCTCACGTACACCCGCTGCTTCAAAAATTACGTACTATAAAAACTTTCATAAATTTTCTTAATTTTGAATATTTGAAATTTTTTGTTCATTTTAAAAATATTTTAAAATTCAAACATTTCCAAATTATATTTAAAATTATTGGACAACTTTGTTTAATAATTTTTATTAATTGAAACTGAAAATTTTAAATTTTTGCAAATGTTTTGTTAAATTTTGAAAATTTTAGAAATTTTTGAAAGTTTTTGAAATAATGTTAATAATTTTAAAACTTAAAATCTTTGTAAGTTTAAATTTTTTTAAATTTGAATCTAATTTAATAAATTTTAAGTGTTTTTTAAATTTTGGGTCAAGCCGCCTGAACATTAAAGTGTATAAAGACACACAAACAGACCGACAGACAAACAGACACAAGACACCACTGCAGCGCCCGCTTTATCAGGCCAAAAAGGTTTGGCCTAAAAGTGCGTACATTATGATCACCTCCCTACGTAGTATTTTTTCTACTTTAGTTAAGTAATAGACACTTTATTTCACTGATTTGAGTTAGGTAATGAGCTCCATTATTTCGCTCAGTGAAAAATGAGATCATTTGGTCAAAACGGTCATAAGGGATTTTTATTTTCCGAAATGATTTAAAAGTGTCATGAAAATGTCAAAAAATTATAATTTCAAATGCATTTTTGTGTTTATTCGAACGGAAGTAGAAAAAATATTGTATGCAACACGTATGGAAAACGGGTGATTTTCTCACCCATGTGATTACAAGACTCGCCTAGCGGCTCGTGTTGCAACTTTCCCAATCGTGAAATAGCACATTGATTTTCTTACTTGTTAGGTACGTAAATATTTCACGCTGCTATGGGCAACGTTAAAAAACAGCCACCATTAATAAAAGACGTATTTTGACAAACAAAGCCTAACCTGAAAAAGCTACTTTTTTGACAGTTATAAAAAAAGGTATTTAAAAACTTTTCATACAAAAACAAAAAATGTGGGTAAGATACTATTTTGAACAAAACGTGGTATACCCAGTTATTTCGTAACTAAATTCAGTTTTTAGTATTTTTGATAAAAATTAAAAACATATTAATCAATATTCTCTCTTATTTGTTCACTAGTTTTAAATTAAAAAAAACAGTTAACAAGAAGATTGTGTGGTCTATAAAAATCTGTTAAAGAAATATACAGGGTGCTATATAAAAAGATGAGGTTGACGTCATTTCCGGTTAAAACAGAAGTGCTATTTTCTTTCTACCTTCAAAATGTTTGCAAAGCGTAAAGATACAAGTGTTGTTTTGAAACATTTTCCAAATAGGCTAAGTAACAAAAATTAAAACGTTTATTGCTTTTAACGTTCATACTTTACTATTAACTGGCAAAACATGCCAGTTTTTTGACTTTTTTCTATCGTTATCTTGGTGATGCAAAATTATTTTTTCCTGCATAATCAAACACATCACCTTGTTTCTCCTGTTTTATTCAAAAAAAATAATCGTAATCGCAATTGCAATCGCAAAAGTGTTAATCGTTTCATCAGTATTTAAAATTTATATCAACGTTTCAATTACAATTGCAATAAAATTAAATTATTCCTAAAACACTATGGCTCTTAACGCCACGGCGCATTGTTACCTACCTACCGCTAAGACTCCGTTGCCTGTAGGAATGCAATCCATACATATATAAAAGCTCAAAGGTTTTTTTACTCCGGTTCCTCCAGCGGCTACCGCTTCACCAATTTGGACCATTTTTGTTTCAATGAAAGGTCTCTATCCTCAGATGGAACATGAAAAATTTTTATATTTTTATTCTACGTCGATTGTTCTATAATGATGATTTTAATTTATAATATATATATGAAGGTCGGCTACACGCGCGTCACTTGGGGCGCCATCTACAAAACCGCCGCGTCTCATTATTGGAACTAATGCATCACGTGACGCATTTAGACGGGTCGGACAACACGAGTCTGTCAGTGCATTGTGCGCTGGGGTAACACTAGTTGTACTTAAGTTACAAGGCGACAATTTTTCCTTTTCTATCACGAAAAATCTTTTGTATTAAAAAAATCAGAAACCAGAAAATGAAATTTTTTGGCCAAAGAGAAGAACAGGGATTAAATCCCTCCCCCCTCCCACCTAAAATTTACTATTTCAGGACATTAATCTTGCTAAAGAATAATTTAGTCTAACCGCGGATTTTTTCGTCGTCTGCTGCTTACTAAATAGAGATTCGTCAATGTCTAATTTTTAAAAATTCATGGAGAGCGACACAAAGGGTGTTGAACAAACCGTAAATTGACGGTCACACTTATTAATAGCTAAACTTGGAAATAAATCTTGTAACCAGTTTTGCAAATAAAAATTTAATATTATCAAATTATTGAAAAGTTTTAGTTTTGACAGATTTTATGATTTTAAAAATCTAGTTGTATAATACCATTGTGTCCCCAAGTACTTTATAGTTTTTAATTTTTCTTGTATCTGGAAACTTATTTTTGAGTAAACACTAATTAAAATCAAAACAATCTTAGGTAGAGTGTAGAAAAAAGCATTTGATTTGTTTAGACGTTCTCTGTAATTTTGTTTTCGAAAACGCTTCTCACACCCGCTTCCGGTTTAGGATTTTCTTAAAATTTTGGTTTTCCCTGCTATTTTCTGATATATCTCCACACTTCATGTTTAATCAAAATCGGAGCACCAGACAGAAGTTTCCCAAAATGGAAATGGATTTTTTAACATCAAAAACATGTTTTTTTGTTAAAATTTTATTTTCGGTACTTTCCATTTTTGCTCAATACTTTCCTATACTGGAAGTACGGAAACGTAGAAGTTATTTGAAATTTCCGACAATGCAAAAACGGTGAGATTTTCTTAATGTTTGATGAAGGATTCGATACTGAAACTTGCAAACGTCAATTTTATAAAGTATACTTGAAATGACAGAAAGATGAATTTTGTTAGCGTAAATTATATTTTACAGTCAAATTTCCAGAACGCCTACGGCTAGAAAAATATACATAAAACATGCTGCTCGCTCTACCCCATATCTACGCCACTGGTTGATCTAATTTTAGTGAAAACAATGTCCCGATACACAATTTTACGTAATTATTCCGAAGTTCTTAATGCGATATTTTTTAAGAAGCGATTTTGTTTGTTTATTATATTACATTATTATAACTTTCGACACCCATAAATTTATGAGAAATCTTTTAAAAGCACCCTGTAGAACTTAAAGCCTTTGTCATTTTAATTGAAGTTAGATGCAGGTTTGCATACATATGTAGTATACACATTTTTAAAGTTTTTACACGAAAATGATGTTATCCCAATAGTCGAACTCCATCAATTATTCGCTACATGACAAGAAATTTTAAACAATTTCCCAAATTCCCTTAAGGCTAATCCATACCACAAACTGCACTATTACCCAAGCATTGCACGTTTTGCTTCCACCTTGGGGAATTATTTATCATTTCTTCTGAAATACGACCTTGATCACATTCGTTTGTTGTTTATCAATGTAAGAGTTTTCTGTAAAACAAGAATTCCCAGGCTCAGATGTTGCTATGCAAAACATGGACAGTTCTTTACAACAAATACTTGTGAAAAACTTTGCTTGTTAACATGACCAGAACGAAGCTTCTCATCATGTTGTTTCTAGACGATTTTTATGTCAATAAAACTTTACTAATTATCAGTATTATCCTAACCATTGGGCTAATTGGGCATAGCCTTAGCGCGCCGTGCCCTCAAAGGCACCGGGCTAAAAAAGACCGGACGAGGCCTTATAAAATATATCGTTTTAGATAGTTACGCTTTACGGTACTACATTAAGTAAAAATATCTTTTTTATCAATGTATTTGTTTTTTTATTCATTTTTTACAATAACTTCTTTAGTAGATCACAAGATGTTGGTGCGCCAACTAGTTGAAGCTAGGGTTGTACCTCTAGTATCGCTATTAATCAGGTTGGTAGACAAAGCACATCTGGTCTGGTTATAAGACACCATTTGATTTGAAAGACTAGGACAGCACCCAGCAATGAAGCATATCCGTCCCCCCTCCAGGCGGTGAAAACCTTCGGGACGCCATGATCGAGGTACGCTCGATCAACGCACCTGCCCTCAATACAAGAAAGAGAACAGGCTACCAGTCCTGGCATCAGGGCTGCGAGCCCTAAGCCCCTACTGGTGGAGGGAGACTACCTAAATCTCTACTGATTCTGCAGATCAGTGCTCGAGCTGAGAAGCAGCTCACCCTGGTGTGAATCCCCCGCTGGCTCGGATTTGGTTTCCGTGGTAACCAGTCAAAGAAAGTCACTGGTTGGACTCCTGGTTGAACCCCTCCCAGTTAGGACCTTGCAGGTTCTAGCACTAGTGAGCTACGCACCGCCCAGACTAGTCGGTAACCGGCCTGATCATAGTGGCCAGCACCTTAACAGCGTCGGGTGTACATAAGTACGAACCCTCTGGTTCGACACTTAGATAGTGGGCGTGAGCAGGCAAAATGCGCCTCAGCCCTACGGTCCTAGTCCCAAGTGCCAGCTGCACACCACTCCGTCGTTGGAAAACACCATCACTTGCCGGAACGACTATTATCCAGTCAAGGAGCGGGGTTTCCAAACTTCTGCGATCGTACTACCAGCTGCCACACCACTCTATCGTTGCACCATCAATTGCCAGGACCCCTACCCTCACGTAAGAGTTTACCGGTCAAGGAGCGGGGTTCAACTTCAGCGATTGTACGTGAGGCGTTAGGACCCATACCCAAGTCCCTTTGCAGGCAGCCACTCCATCCTGGAAAGCACCATTACCTGCCGGAACGACTATTATCCGGTCAGGGAGCGGGGTTTTCCATCCTTGAGAGCGCTACCGCTCAGGTGTTGAGACCCATACTGGGGGATAGCTTATTTACACCCCTAGAGCCCAAAACTCTCATAGCAACCGCGCTTCTCCATCTTGGGGTACACCTTTACCCGCCGGACCCCCATCACCCAGTCAATGAGACTACCCGGTCAAGGAGCGGGGACCCCCTTCCACCTGCCGGACCATTTGCCATCCAGCTCACGTCGGGGAGGAGACCGGCTGGTAAGGCCCCGGTACCCCGGTCAGGTAGCAAAGTTCCATTCCAGAGAGCGAGCTACCGCCGAGATGTTAGAACCCATCTTGAGGGCTACGCTTGACCTGGTGAAATCACTCACCCAGTCTCTGTGGTCCCAATTAAGGAAACCTTGAACCTCTCCGAAGAGGGGGACATACCAAGTTGAAATCGCCGAAGTGACCGTTACAACGCTGACTCCGCACAAGGTGATTTTGTTCACGCCTTTCACCTAGGTGAGGGTCCTTGGCCGCCCCGCCTGGTTATAAGACAGTGTAAATGCGTCTGCGCTGAGAGCGCATTTGTGTAAAAAAAATTGAGTAGAAAGTGTCCGCTAGTGTTCGAGAAGGATACGTCCCGCCACCTATTGCCCGACTTCAGACTTATGTACAAACTTGTACTGTAGCAGTTGTGTGAACTAGTGTTATGGGTCTGGAAAAAACATACATGAAAAAAACAGCCACGGAAAAATATCCCCGAAAACAATCTTTGAAGAATAATCCCCGAAAAATAATCTTCGGAAGAAAAATACCCTAGGAAAAACATCCTCAGGTAAAAACATCGCCTGGAAAAACCATTTCCGGTAAAAACACCCTCTTTGCGGTTTTCAGGTGTAAAAAATTCTCTTAGATAGTGACATTGTGTTCCTCTGGGGCTATTTTAGTACTAAACTTCGTCCCGATCTGTAAACTCGTTTTGGGGTAACAATGTGTTAAAATGATAATTTTGAAAAAATCGTATTGACCAGCATTGTAAAGCTAGAAAGTTAGAGAAAATAGTTGGATATGCCCTAAGGTCTTCTATCAAATTCTGTTTTCAGTTTTGAATAATAAGCATAATGAAATAACTAATTTATGACAAATAAAATATATTAATAATAAAATGTAAGTTAAAACCGATTACCTGTATTAAAAATTAACAATTTATTTTTGAGCATTTCTGGTTTTTAATAATTTTTCTATAAAAATTGAAGCTCCGACTTGGCGCTGAGCCAATGAGCCATCGCCGACGTCTTCCATACGATTTTTAGGCAAACGCCTGTCCCGGAAAGGAAAAAAAGTGGTTTTCTGATTTAGGCCTTTTTTGCTTCGAAAACACTCCGCCTGCAACATCCCTTGAGTGGATTGAGTATCTCAGGGGATTGTTGTTGCCGGTTCCAAGCCCGTACAAAGGAGGAGGCGTTAGGACTTAGCAACCCAGCCCATCTAAAAACCAAAGCGAACGCTGAAAACTGAAAGCAGGATGAAAAACCAAGAAAGTTCCCCGGGTGGAAATCCACACCTTCGATGAAGGGAGCCCCAGCGGATACGGACAAAGGGCAATTCTGCTGTAGGTCAAATTTGGAACCCAGCCTTAAATCACAACCATAAGACAAACGTAAAGAAAAGACGAATAATATGCGGGACTTGGAATGTGCAAGGATAGAGAAATAAGGACGTGAGAGTAATTCAAGAATTCAAAAAGAGATAAATAGGTATACTGATTACCAGTCAAACAAAGAAAATGGAAAATGGAATAGAAGATCTAGACGGAATTATACACCGTTGGGGTGGAGTAATAAAGGAAGAAAGGGCGAAAGCCGAAGCTGGAATATTAATCAAGAAGAAATGAAAAAACGCAATAACAGCATCATTACTGCATCTCAACTGACAGGACATTAGGGCTCTTGGCTTGGTCTTATTCACTCTAGGTTTGGCTGACTGCTATGTTCAGGAGAGTAGTGGGGCCCTTTGAGCCTTTAACCACTACGCTCCCTCAGTTTACGCCAAGCCCTTGGCATTACATTCACTCGTCCATTTGGTCATCTATCTACGCTTTGAGGGAACTTCCAACCCCTCTAACGACTGCCACGTTATTAATGCGACATCGGGACCATCTATTTGCATGCCATTCCGGGAGCACGAATCGCCGTTGACTAGGCTTTCGAACACCTATCCAAGTACTGACCAGGCAAAGCTATGCTTAACTTTGCTGATCGCACTCTAATTGGTATTCTAGCCGCGCCAACTCGGGACCCTGAAAATGAAAAGGTATTGAAGGTAAATATGACAATCTTCGGAAGAGAAATAGCGATAATCAGAGCATATGGACCAACAGATAGCACCATTATATAAAAAAAAAAATTTATGACTATACAATGAAATAAGAAATCGGAAAAGTGAAAAACAAAAAAGAGATTATACTAGCAGGCGACCTAAATGGAAGAACAAGAAGAAAGATAAATAATAATATAGTTGGACGATTTGGCGAAGATACCATAACTGACAGTAGAGAGAGGTTATTAGAACAATGCGAACTAAAAAACATCAAGATTACAAATGGATTCTACAGACACAAGGACATCCATAAAATATACGTGGACGCAGGAAACACGAAACCTAAAGTCAATAATCGAATGGTTAAAAATCATACATCAATTACGATAAAAGATGTAAGAGTGAACAGAGGGGCTAAATACGGAAGGAAGCACAAACTGTAAAGCTATGATATACAAAAAACCAATTGCAAAATATAAAATACCAAAATTACAAATTTCCATAACTTTTATTCCACTTATTACCAAAAATTAATTATTTTATTACTAAAAATCAAACTATATTATTTCATATATTTGTAAATAGTTCTTCAAAAATGTAAAACCCACAAATCTGCGAGTTATGTCACAAGTGATAACCTTTGGTTTGTTAATTTTTCTATAAATATATAACTGACGTGTTTGCAAATAATCAAATACACACTGATTGGCTTTTCTCTAATCTAATTTTAATAAAACAACATGAACGTTTCTTAATGTATAAAAAGTTGAAAAGCTGTAAAAGGAAAAGTGTTCAAAATAATAAATTTGGAAAGCAGGTAACATTAAATTTGATGATTTATTTTGTAATTTAGCAATGCTGAACAAAATGAACGTAAATGTCCTGAAGTAACGTCAAAATCCTATACCTACGCGAAAACCCCAAACGCTTATCTACGCCCTTTGAACTTGCGTATTGCACTGCTTGGTTATTTTTAAATAAATTATCATAAATAGAAGAATCTCAAAAACTGTTTTTATTTCGTGTTGAATAATCTTAAATAACGGTGCTAGTCATTTTTATATACTCAGTAGAATATCCTGGTAAGTTAATTACTTAATTATAAATAAATAAAGCACATCCTTGCAACTTTTCTATATACTTAACAAAATTGTTACGTTTTATATTTAAAAAAATATTGTATACATATTCTAATACTAATCATAGTGGTATTACTGTGATATCGAAATACTTTTAATACTTTTCACGATACAAACTAATTTTGTATTCATTTAATGTTCGATTAGGTCATCATAGCTGTTAAACGTTGTATGCATTTATTATTATTTTTATACAACGAATAAGGTAAAATATCTATACAGTTTATTATTATTGCTTTAATTCCTAGCCAATTTATAACAACTCCAGTATTTAGAACTATGTGGCACCGTTCAAAACGAAACTATTTTACAAATATTTATATACAGGGTGTACCAAAAATAGGTACAAATATTCAAACTAATAATAGATTAACCCAAGCATAATCCAGTGGTATCAATCATTCCTTCTAAATTATATAAGTTTTTTGTAATTATAACACAAAATAAATTTTTGTTGGAGAACTGCTGATATTTTTAGAAAATGTCTGTAAATTCTACAATTTTGTTACTTAAATTGTTATATAAATCTAATGAGATAAAAATGTAAAAACATACCTTACAAGTGATAAGAAAGTGTCGTTTTTCTACATTTTTCTTACATTTATTTCACTGTTGGTTTTTTATCGATAACATGTTTTTTAACTCAATGTTCTATTATTGTCCTGCATTACTCAGCAATTCTGGGCCAAATTTTCAACAGTTAGCTTCTCGTACCTTAAGGGTCCTTTGAACAGATGAATTTTTTTTTGTATTGTATATACTGTAATCTACTATAGGTTTTAATATTTGTACCTAGTTTTGATACCCTGTACAAGCTGTTTCAAATTCGAGCCCCACCATGGGGATCTCGTTTATTTGAAATGATCGATTAATCAAATAACCGATCAATCAGTGAGGAATTAATTAAATTACGATTAATCAAATGATAGATTAAACGCATGATCATTTAATTAAATAATTAAATAGAGAGTTGGTTAAATTGAGGTAAAGCTGCCAAATTTTACGCCTAATCTGTAAATAAATTTTAGGTAACCACTATAGGTTTTCAGATATCTGAAAAACACTGAAATTTTGTTTGTTTTGAGCGTTTTATTACGACAAATAAAAATTTCATAAGAGTGCCATGGAAAGACCACGTCATTTAATTTATTTGGAAAAAGTTCGAGTAGACCATACTGTAAATTACACTTGCTGTTTTTATGTTGCTACCGACATAACAAATCTTATTAATAAGTTACATAAATACAACAGATAATACTCGAACTGCACTGGTACAAACATTTATCAAATATGTCTTCAAAACATTTGATGCCTTTGTAAAACATGCTCAAAAGCTCGTCTAAACTGAACTCTCTAATCTGTGTGTTAGAAACTTTGTCATTCATTTGTTTTTGTAAAAAATATCTTAACCTGCTGCCTATGGTCAAAACAAAATTTCCTGAAATTTTTTCACACCTAATGTATGTAAACGTCAAATTAAACAAAAGTACTGGTTTTTTACTTCCATAATTTCATGGCCTACTCGAACTTTTGCAAAACAAATTAAATGACTTGGTCTTTCCTTGACACTCTTATGAAATTTGTTATTGTTGTAATAAAATGCTCAAAACTTGAACAAACTGCAAAATGTGATACATCGTTTAAATCAGAATAAAAATCTATTGAAATATGGAAAAATGTAAAATGCAGACCATAAGAAAGAAAAAGTTGACAGTCGAAAATGAACAATGGTAACAGTTATACCAAATCTGATACAAAAATTTGATTCAGCATAAAAATGTGTCCTAATAATGCTTTAGCTAGAAATATGTAACATACATGATAAATGTGTTATAGCCGAAAACAAAAAATCCAAAATTTCAGTTTTTCAGATATCTGAAATAGCATAGTGGCTACTTTGAATGGGGCTCGAATTTGAAACAGCCTGTATATGCATTTTTTAAAGTATGTATTTGTTATGTTGTAGATATAATATATTTCAAATTAACGTTTTTCTACTCTCATGTTCTAATTTAATTATTAAGTGTGCGCTGCCTATACTAAAATGATACCCATTTCGATACAGATTTTCATTTTAAAATGACCCAAACTGACCAATAGCAGCAAAGCATTGTTTTCAGTAACGATGGTATGTATGTACGCAACTCTTATATGTATAATGGCTATTAATACACTCGATGCCGCTCGTGTCGTAATCTCACTCGTTTATTAATAGCTTTATAGATTCATTGCATAATATACTATTATATTGCATTAAATACATATTTTTTTAAATGTGTACACAGGGTGATTCATTTAATTGTCACCCAACTTTTATTTTATACACTATTGAGAATATCAAACGTTTTTCTTAATTAAAATTGCTGATAATTAACTGTTGCATAACCTAAGATCATTGTTAATTATAATAATAGTTAATGATTATCTGTATATATAATACTTAATCACTTTAACAATATTTATTTATTTTAACCTTATCCGTATTTCGGCATGTTTACATGCCATTGTCAGAGGTTACATTAGAAAGTAAACAGTTAGTGTTGTTATAGCAATAGAACTTGGTGACTTGATCTCGGTAATAGTCTGCAGATGACTTGATTTCTTATTCCAAAATATCCAATAGAGGAGAATTTGAGATCAATTTGCTCATTCATTAGCGGTACAGTTTTTGATCTATGAAATTCGCCTCTATTGGACATTTTGGAATAAGAAATCAAGTCATTTGCAGACTATTACCGACATCAATTTTTGTTTAATTTGCTGGCTTATGTATAAACACAACTTTAACCTCCCTCCGACCTTCAAGAACGTACCTTAGAGCGACATATTTCTAAAAAATTCGCACTAGGTAGGCAAGTATGATACCTAGCCCCCATTGCAGAAAGGCTGGAAATATACCGCTCAGCCCAAGCGATTTAAATGGTAGGAAAGTGTTCATGGCTCAGGTTACTTTACCAGCCTTTCCGAGAAAAGTGGGCCGACATGCTATAGCCATGATGGGGTGGGTGTTACAGTGCAACCTGGGAAGTGAGTTTTCATGAGCACATCGGCCGTCTCTTCGAGTTTGGTAGTAAAAGTACTATCCTCAAGGATTAGACACCCTGGGATGTTGGTTAGGGTCTTGAAAAGACCTTCCTTAGTAAAGCCGCAAAAGCAGTAGTTTCAATTCTATTGCAGAAGGTCTTCCACGTGTTCCATCTGTCTTTGGCGTATTTCCTTTTTTTAAATCTTTTGGTGTTCCTTATAAGCATCTCAAGTGTCTTTCTCTTTTTTTAATTTGTTCAACAATTTACTCAGGGTTGATTTTAGCCTGTTAAATGCATAGCATCATCGTGGTGTAGAGCTCTTCCTGCAGGCTGTTCTCATTGGGTAAGATTATTCAAAGGATGTAATAAGGGAGTTTTCTAGCAGACCAACATTCTGTTGCAGCTCTTCGGCCGTTTCTAATTTTCCTGAAGTTGTAGAATCCTTAAGTCTGTAGGATAGGTGTTCTTTGCAGAACAACCTATCTAACTGCCTAGGGCTTCTTCTTTCTAACACTCTCGGTTTCTTCTAATTTGAAACAGATTCATCTGTGGTCTGACATGTTTGGCCGCGAGTTTTAATAAAAGTGGGTTTACATCCCCGATTAAGAATTTCTAGATTTGTACCTGTTAAATGTTCAAGTAATATCTTACCCCTGGTGTTGCTATCTGCGTTCCCTAATGCAAAATGGTGAGCGTTCGCGTCACATCCAATGAGTAGCTGTTGTTTTATACTTGTCCCAGTGTTCGACCAGTTCCATTCCATCGAGTCACTAGGGAGATATATCCGTGCTAGAATAAGGTCTTCACTTTTATTCGTGCTACAATTTATTTGCACAACCGTAACGTCACCTTTGCAAAGGTGCGGCGGAAGGGGGGGGGGGAGGCTTGTATGTGTCCAGGGTGTAGATACCCGATCTGGGTCTGTCTTGCATGCTACCTGTGAAAACAGTACCGTCAGTAGTTCTTAATCCAGATATTAGTGCAATAATGTGTTGCTGACTGTCAAGTTGTTTGCGTAGAGTTACCGCAACCGCTCTACAGTGTTGCCGGTTATTTTGAATAATGTTTGGTGCGGTGTTTATATGAGACATTGGGGGGTACATAAATTATCTCTCCGGTGCTACTAGTAGCGGACTTTTTTAAGGCAGCCATCAGATCTTGCACCACTTCTTCCGCGGAGTGGGAGGAGGCAGCGATTTCTATGGGGAATGGAGATGCCCCGGCTTTTACTTTTCTTTCCCTCTCTTCCGGGTTCTCTGGTTGTTCAGGGGTGGGAGTATTCTCAACAGTTTTCTGAATTTTTTCATTTAGGGTAGAAAACTGGTAATTCAATTTCCTGTTCTTGCTCTCAACAGTGGTTTCAGCCTTTTTTGCCAATGCCAAAATGACAAAAACTTAGCTGGGGATTTACAAATAAAATAGGATTGATGTCACCTGGAGAGAAACCAAGTTTCTTATTTTTATCGAAATATTTAATTAAATGTTTAACATATTATTAAGTTCAAAAAATTATACGATATACAAAAAATAACTTCCACGGATAATGGCGAATGTGGCAAGACGCAAATGCAGCTTAGCTTATTGTTATTTGTAGATTTAGCGTTACCCAAAAGGCAACAGTTTTAGAGTTTTGACTTGTGTTTGTGCGACAAAAATCAAATTTTGTGTTTGTTTATTCAGAAACGATGACCGCGCAAAAAATGTTCGTATTAACATATATTACAATGATCTTCCAGTACACCGCACTACGAGCTCCCATTGTTATAACCAATAAGACAGTAGCAAAATTACGCCTTTTAAATATAACATAATTTTAATATTGTGGGTTTACAGACATTAGATAAAATTTTCCATATTTTGATTTTGATTTATTTGTAGGTTGAGTGGATGTTCTAACAGAATGAAATGGATTCTAGCAGTATCAGTACTCATCATCTTTTGCGAGAAAATAACACATAATAAAGGATGTGAAGTACAGGGAGACAACACAATCTATTCCAACATTATTCTAGAAAGCGGAAAACCTTTTGAAATTAGTGGTGACAAAGAGAATATACAAATACTTGGTTTTATTAATTGCGAACTGTCTACAATATATGCTGGCAATTTCATTGGTTTTGAAAATGTGACGAAAGTTTGGTTGCACAACAATGAAGTACGTACCATAGAACCAGGAGCATTCAATGGTTTAACCAGGTTAAAAATGTTAGACCTTCACGATAATAGCATTTCGGAATTAAAACCAGGGGCGCTAAGTTCATTAGCAGTTTTGGAACAGTTATCTTTGGAGAATAACAACATAGAAACAATACCGGCAGGAGTTTTTAATTCGCTGAGCAATCTTCAGAAATTGTGGCTGAACGGCAATAAAATAACGGAAATTCCAGAAGATGTTAATTCATTATCTAAACTAAAATTACTGTACCTTTACAACAATGAAATTTCGGAAATAAAGCCAGGTCTGCTAGACCCCTTAACAGATTTGGAAGATTTATCTTTGGGCAACAACATAGAAAAAATACCAGCAGGAGTCTTAAACTCGCTGCGAAATCTCCGGGTATTGTCGCTTTCTGGCAACAAATTAACAGAATTTCCCAAAGATATTAATTCATTAAGTAAACTAAAAGTGTTGTCTCTTGAAAACAATAAAATTTCGGAAATAAAACCAGATGAGATGAGCTCATTAACTGAATTGCAAGAGTTATCTTTAGCTAACAACAACATAGAAACAATTTCGACAGGGGCTTTTAATTCGCTAAGCAATCTTCAGAAATTGTGGCTGAACGGCAATAAAATAACGGAAATTCCAGAAGATGTTAATTTATTATCTAAACTAAAATTACTGTACCTTTATAACAATGAAATTTCGGAAATAAAGCCAGGTCTGCTAAACCCCTTAACAGATTTGGAAGATTTATCTTTGGGCAACAACATAGAAGAAATACCAGCAGGAGTCTTAAACTCGCTGCAAAATCTCCGGGTATTGTCGCTTTCTGGCAACAAATTAACAGAATTTCCCAAAGATATTAATTCATTAAGTAAACTAAAAGTGTTGTCTCTTGAAAACAATAAAATTTCGGAAATAAAACCAGATGAGACGAGCTCATTAACTGAATTGGAAGAATTATCTTTAGCTAACAACAACATAGAAACAATACCGGCAGGAGTTTTTAATTCGCTGAGCAATCTCCAGAAATTGTGGCTGAACGGCAATAAAATAATGGAAATTCCAGAAGATGTTAATTCTTTATCTAAACTAAAATTACTGTACCTTTACAACAATGAAATTTCGGAAATAAAGCCAGGTCTGCTAAACCCCTTAACAGATTTGGAAGATTTATCTTTGGGCAACAACAAAGAAAAATACCAGCAGGAGTCTTAAACTCGCTGCGAAATCTTCGGGTATTGTCGCTTTCTGGCAACAAATTAACAGAATTTCCCAAAGATATTAATTCATTAAGTAAACTAACAGTATTGTCTCTTGAAAACAATAAAATTTCGGAAGTAAAACCAGATGAGATGAGCTCATTAACTGAATTGGAAGAGTTATCTTTAGCTAACAGCAACATAGAAAAAATTTCAACAGGGATTTTAAGCTCCCTGAAAAATCTTAGAAAATTGTGGCTTGAAGGCAATAAAATAACAGAACTTCCACAAGATATTAATTCATTAAGTAAATTAAAATTACTGTGCCTTTACAACAATGAAATTTCGGAAATAAATCTAGGCATGCTAAGCTCCTTATCAGATTTGGAAGATTTATCTTTAGGCAACAATAGCATAGAAAAAATGCCAGTTGGAGTCTTAAACTCGCTGGAGAATCTCGAGATATTGTCACTTTCTGGCAACAAATTAACGGAAATTCCCAAAGATGTGAATTCATTAAGTTAACTAAAAGTATTGTACCTTGAAAACGATAAAATTTCGAAAATAAAGCCAGGGGCTATGAGCTCATTAGCTGATTTGGAAGAATTTTCTTTCGAAAAAAACAACATAGAAAAGTTACCTTTGGGGGTTTTCAATTCGCTGAGGAATCTTACAAAAATATGGATTAACCACAATAAAATAAGAACAATTCCAAACGACATAAATTTATTGAGTAACTTGCAACAGCTGTATCTTAACCACAACTTCATAAGTTATTTGCGGGAAGGTTGTTTCCGAAACATGCAAAAATTTGACAACGCTACGTTTAGAGTACAATCTTCTCATAAACCTTGACTGCGAAGTGTTTAGCAGTCTTATCAAATTAGAACACCTCGACTTAAGTCACAATAAATTAACCATAATTCCAAAGGACTGCTTTCGACGGTCGAGAAACTTGAAAATAATTGCGATAGAAGATAACAACATCGGAATTTTTGATATAGGTTACTTTCTCTTTTTTCATCCCGATTTAACAAGAATTTGGTTAAACAATAACGCCTGGGAGTGTATACACTTAGAAGAGGCCGCCCAGGAGAGAAAGAAAAAAAAGAAGAAAAATTTGACGTTGTACTCTTATTAATTAATAAATAATATATTCTGATAACATAATTTAAAAGATATTAATATAATTGTGATAATAATAATGACAATAACATTGTACTCGTTTTAATTAATAATTAACATGTTGGAGCAGCAGAATTTAAAAAAAGAAAAGTAGGTATTATGCAAGATGGATTTTTATCTGAGAAAAAGAATTATGTTAATGAATTATGTTAATATATTATCTTAGTGAAGTCTGTGAAGGCAGGCGTTTTTAAATTGTTTGAATGTCGATGAAAAAATATCGACGGAATTGGATATTCCATTATATAGCGATGAGAGACAATAAACAGGTGAGTTCATGGCATAATTACTTCTAGGAGTATGCAAATAAAAAGTGGAACGACTACGATTATTTCTAGCTGCTGTAAAAGCAAATTTACCCAATAGAAAAGAATTGTCAACTTGTGAGTTTATCAGTTTGAATAGATGCAGTAAGGAAGACAGTGAACGACGGTTATCAAGACTTATATAATTAAATGTTTTTAGTAGTTGATAATAGGGCGTATGAGCGGGGTATTGCTTAGTTATTTTGAATGATAGATATTTTAAAAACTTTTTCTGAATATTTTCCAACATTTGCTTTTGATGAAGATAAAAAGGGGACCAAACTACCGAAGAAAATTCCAAGGTCGTTCTTACATATGCATTGTATGGTTCTGATAAGCTGAATTTGTTGTTTGTATCAGGCGGCTGAGCACCATAATGATGTTTTTTAAATAAAAAGAAAGGTTTTTTATTTCTGCGCCTGATTCTAGAGTTTCAAAGAAAAATATATTCAGCCGTAACAAATAGACAAATGTTTGAAGATAAAGAAGACAAAACTAAGAATTGAAACAAAAAGAAATTAAATTAAGTGTTCGAAATGTTCACCATTCATTTCTTGACACATAAAAAGTCGGTTATGAAATTCCTACCTTACACTTTCATAAGTTTCTGGAGTGATATTTCTGCAAACTTCTGTAATGCGTTGCCCCAGTTCTTCAATTGTTTCTGAACGGGTTCTGTACGCTTTCGATTTCAGATATCTCTATAGACAAAAACTCTAAGGGTATTAAATCTGGGGAGCGAGCCGGCTATTCTACAGGCCCCCGCCTACCAATCCATCTTTCAGGAAAATGTTCGTTGAGAAAATCAGAAACAGGCCTATAATAATGAGGCGGCGCACCGTCTTGTCTTACTTACTTACTTAATCCTATGCCTTTCTACCGTTAGGTGTAAGGCGGGGTGGAGTTGGGTTTGTTATGTCGATGTCGTTCTGCACTTTTCTTTCCATCGTTTCCTATCCTGGGCCACTTGTTTTATTCCTTCCCATCTTAGTCCCTTGCTCGTTGCTGTCTCTCGTATTCCCTCTTCCCAAGTTTTCCTGGGTCTTCCTCTTTTGATTTTTCCCGGCACTCGCACTCTTTTTGTTAATCTGTCCCTTGGCATGCGGCACACATGTCCGAACCACCTTAATTGTCCTTCCACTATTTTCTCCGTTACGGGCTCCATCTGTAGGTTTTGTCTGTATGTATCATTTCTTATCCTATCTCTTTTCGTTTTATTTTCTATCCTTCTTAGAAACCGCATCTCGATTTCATTTAGTCTTGTTTTATGTTTTTCTGTTAAGGTCCATGTTTCACTGCTATACATTATTGTCGGTCTTACTACTTTTTTAACTACTTCTGTTTTTATTTTTCTAGGAACTTCTTTCTTTCCCAAAAATGTCGTTTTCATCATGTTGTATATTTTTCCTGTTTTTCCCATCCTGTCGTTGATTTCTTTGTCTATTTTACCATTATTCTCAATTATGGATCCTAGATATTTAAAGCTTTCTACTTGTTCTATTTGTTTCCCTTGTAATTTTATGCTATGTGTTTTATTCTCCCTCGACACTACCATACTTTTTGTTTTCGCTATGTTTATTTTCATGTTTATTTTCTGTAATTCTTTTTCTAGCACCTCCAGGTTATGTTGTAGGTTCCTTTCAGAGTTGGTCATTATAGCGATGTCATCTGCGAACATAAGTTCGTTTATTTCTGTTTGTTCCATTTGCCAATATCCCAATTTTAATGTCATCATCTTTTTCTTAGCATTTTTAATTGCTTCATCTAGCACTATTGAAAACAGAAGGGAACATAACGTTTTTAATATTATTTCCAGCCACCTGAGATATTTCTGGGAAAATTTAGTCCTGTAAATGATAAAATGGACTACTGGATAAAAACTTAAAACAATTTTGAATTGAGTGAGTCCATTTGTTTAAAATCCGCCATTTTGTTATGGCAGAATACTTTTCTTTGAAACTCTAGGATCAGACGGAGAACTAAAAGACCTTTCAAATGAGGTGTCACTCGACCACCTATCTATTTAAAAAAAAATTAAAATTGGCGCCCAGCTGCCAGTTTGAATGATACAAAATTTAACTATTGGCTAAAAAATAGTACTTAACTTCCCATTAAAGCACACTAAATGTTGTGGTGAAATATCAAGTCGTTCAAAAGTTAGTTGGGGGGGGGGGGGGGGGGTTACTTTATAGACAGACGTAGTATTAATTTATAATTAGTTAAATACCTTTAATAGATAATTACAATTATTTCTTATTAACTCGTTAACCGCCATCGTAGCAAAAAGCTGCCGGGCACCGCCACGGTAACTTTGTCGCACTTAGAGAAATTTTTGATAATTTAAAACTCTCAAAAAAATTTGGAATATATTTTATACCGAATGTTTTTAAAAAAATTAAAATAGTTACTCTCCAACGAGTACCCCTGAGCCGTGATAAACCACCGCGTCACCGCTAGGGGAAAACTGCTTTAGCGCCTGCGCAGCCCGTCCATAATAGCTCAGTATCTTACAGTTCCATCATGTTAAACTGTTAAAATTTCGTTTTGAAGCTTCACGTTGAAAATGGCAGTGTTCTGGTATCAAGCCCCGAAGCATTTATGTCTCATGATAGACTCGCCACCTAAATTAATTATCACCTATTTATGAAAAGTACTCTCATTTATGTAACTATTTTCTACATCGATTACGTGACCCACGCAGTGTTTCCAAAGATCCAGAGAAATATTAGTCACTTTCTGTTGTATAAGTATTATCACATCACTGTCCAAATTGGGGAAATGGTTACATCTGCGAATAGTTTGTTTGAGCCGGCTCTATAAAATACACAGTAATGTGGCGGTAAACGTAACACAGTATGGCCTGATTTACTTGCCAGACCGGCAACGTAAAATTGTTTGAAAGAAGTTTTTGTTTTAGCACCTGAAATAATTCCTTTTTTTGCAACATTTAAAAAAAATATATTATGCGCTTGTAAAAAGTTTGCTATGTCTTCTTTTAAACTGTTGGAACTTGGGTCTTTATTAATTGGCCTGGAAAGGTATCTGGCGTTATCTAACACTATGACTGAATTACCGTGCAAAATCGGGAATAAAAAATTTTCAAACCACTACTTGAACAATTCCGCTGCCATATCTTAATGGTAATCTTCCAACCCGCCTAGCCAGCGTGTAAGGTTATGGCTTTAACCCCCCCACATGGCGAGTTTTAAAACGACGGAAAGAGTACCCCAGATGGGTAAAACATTAAGTGTCAACTCCCACACCTTGAAATAGGTCTGCCTCGTGGATTCTGGGAGAGGCAAAAATTCGCTGATGCAAACCAAGACCAAGTTGAAAAGACCCACCAAGTCGTCAAA
This sequence comes from Ctenicera cuprea, assembly GCA_958336395.1. Lineage (NCBI taxonomy): Eukaryota > Metazoa > Arthropoda > Insecta > Coleoptera > Elateridae > Ctenicera > Ctenicera cuprea. The sequence goes on from OY284493.1 coordinate 8,217,252, forward strand.
GCAGAAGAACACTAAGAAATTAGAAATTATAACGTACAATACACAATCATTACTATCTGAAGGAAGAATCACGGAACTAGAAATCGAAGTAGAGAAAATAAAATGGGATGTTATTGGAGTCAGTGAAGTGAGAAGGCGCGGTGAGAGCTTAATAAAGTTAAAATCCGGACATTACTTCTACCATCCAGGCGAGGAAGACAAACCCGAAGGAGTAATTGGCTTTCTTATTGACAGACGCCACAACAACAACTTTTTACCAGTCAAAAAAATCTCCAGCAGAGTAGCCCATCTAATCCTAAAACTAAATACGAAATACACCATAAAAATCATACAAGTATATGCGCCGACGTCAACTCATACAGACGAGGAAGTAGACATGTTTTATGAAGACATATCCCCGGCCTTAAATGACACACTTACACATTTTACCATATTATGTGGGGATTTCAACGCTAAAATTGGCCTAAAAACTAATAAATCTGAAACAGCTTTAGAAACATTTGGATCAGACGGCAGAAATCCTCGAAGCAAAACGATGCTGGGTTTTCTCTTGGAAAACAACCTATTTCAAATGAACAGCTTCTATTATGAGAAACCGCACAGAAGATGGACATGGGAAAGCCCAGACGGTAAAACCCGAAACGAAATCGACTATATAATAACAGACGAAAGACAAATAGTCAAAAACGTAACAGTAATTAACAAATGCAGAACAGGAAGCTACCACAAAATGGAGGTACCCTTCAAATAGAACTTCAGAAAGAAAGGTACAAACTAATTAAGAAAACAGTCAAACGAACATGGAAATCCCCATCAGATCTCGAAAAATTCCAAGAACACGTCACCAAACTAGTGGAGGACAAACATGATCCCGAAGAAAATATCGATGGCTTAAACAACACCATAATACATGCCCTACAGAAAAGTCAAAACATCTATTGCCCTAAAACTGAAAAAGAAGAAAAGATCAGCCAACTTGCGAAAAGCTTAATTCAAGAAAGAAATCAAATATGGAAACATGCGGCTACAACCAATGAAGAACTAAGAGAAATAAACAAAAATATATCAAAAACAATGAGGCGCGACATCAGGAACTATCAGATTAAGAAGATTCAACAAACAATAGAAGAAAATAAGAGTATGAATGTCTTACGCAGAAATTTGAGCATGGGAAATAAAGAAATAACTAAACTTAAAAACAAACAAGGAAAAATAACACCGAATAGAGAGGAAATCCTAAACATAGTGGAAGAATTCTATTATGAACTATACAAGAGTAGACACAAGGAAACCCTAGACCCAAAAATCCTAACATCAGAAAGAGGCATCATAAATCGAGGATCGGAAGAGCTGCCAGACATCACCATCAATGAAATTTTATAATTTTTAAGTGTTTTGAAAATTTTTGAAATATTTTTTAAACTTAAAAAGTGTATAAAGACACACACACAGACCGACAGACAAACAGACACCACTGCAGCGTCCCATTTATTAGGACTAAAAGGTGCTTATTAGTCGAAATGTTTTTGTTAAAAATGTTTGGCCTAAAAGTGCGTAGATTATGATCACCTTCCTATGTAGTATTTTGTCTATTTTAGTTAGGTAATGGACACTTTATTTCACTGATTTGAGTTAGGTAATGAGCTCAATTATTTCGCTCAGTGAAATAATGATATCATTTGGTCAAAACGGTCATAAACGATTTTTATTTTCCGAAATAATTTAAAAGTGTCATGAAAATGTCCAAAATTCTAAATTTCAAATTCACTTTTGTGTTTATTCGAACGGAAGTAGCAAAATATTGTATGCAACACGTAAGGAAAACGGGTGATCTTCACACACATGTGATTACAAGACTCGCCTAGCGGCTCAGCTCGTGTTGCAACTTTCACAATCGTGAAATAACACATTGATTTTCTTACATGTTACGTAAATATTTCACGCTGCTATGGGCAACGTTAAAAAAACAGCCACCATTAAAAAAAGACGTATTTTTAGAATTGTAGAGAACGGTTATTTAAAAACTCTTTATACGAAAACAAAAAACTGTGAGTAGTACTATTAAAAAATAGTGCTATAACCATTTATTTGGTAACTAAATTCAGTTTTTGATAAAAATTAAAAACATCCTCAGGTAAAAACATCGCCTGGAAAAACCATCCCCGATAAAAACTGCCTCTTTGCGGTTTTCAGGTGTACAAAAATTATATTAGATAGTGATATTGTGTTTCTCTAGGGCTATTTTAACACTAAACTTTTGGAGTAACGATGCGTTAAATTGAAAATTTTGAAAAAATCGTATTGACCACCATTTTGAAGCTAGAAAGTTAGAAAAAAAAGTTGGATATGCTCTAAGGTCTTCTTTCAAATTATATTTTCAATTTTGAATAATAAGTATAATGAAATAACTAATTTATAACAAATAAGATATATTAGGTAATAATAAAATGTAAGTTAAAACCGTTTACCTGTATTAAAAATTAACAATTTATTTTTGAGCATTTCTGGTTTTTAATAATTTTTCTATAAAAATTGAAGCTCCGACTTTGTGCTGAGCCAATGAGCCATCGCCGACGTCTCCCATATGATTTTTAGCTAAACGCCTATCCCAGAAAGGAAGAAAAGTGATGTGGGTTCCAAGCCCGCACAAAGGAGGAGGGTTGTGGCGTTAGGACTATGGTCAACTTAGCCCATCTAAAAACCAAAGCAAACGCTAAAAACTAAAAGCAGGATGAAAAACCAAAAGACACAGAAAGTTCCTCGGGTAGAAAACCACACATTCGATGAAGGGAGCCCCAGCGGATACGGGCAAAGGGCAATTCTGCTGTAGGTCAAATGGCGAATCCAGCCTTAAATCACAACCATAAGACTAACGTAAAAAAAAGACAAATAATATACGGGACTTGGAAGAGAAATAAGGACGTGGAAGTAATTCCAGTATTCAAAAAGAGATAAATAGGTATACTGATTACCAGTCAAACAAAGAAAAAGGAAAATGGAATAGAGGACCTAGACGGAATTATACACCGTTGGAGTGGAGTAAGAAAGGAAGAAATGGCGAAGGCCGGACTTGGAACATTAATCAAGAAGAAATGGAAAAACCCAATAACAGCATGGCAACCGATAAATGAAAATATCGGCACTGCATCAGCACTGACAGGCCATTGGGGCTCTTGGCTTGGTCCTATTCACTTTAGGTTTGGCTGACTGCTATGTTCCACTCGTCCATTTTCTCATCCATCTACGCTTTGAGGGGACTTTCAACCCCTCTAACGACTGCCGCGTTGTTAATGCGACATCCGGGACCATCTATTTGCATGCCATTCCGAGAGCACGAACGCCGTTGACTAGGCTTTCGGACACCTATCCAAGTACTGACCAGGCAAAGCTATGCTTAACTTTGCTGATCGCACTCGAATTGGTATTCTAGCCGCGCCAACTCGGAACGCTGAAAATTAAAAGGTATTGAAGGTAAATATGACAATCTTCGGAAGAGAAATAACGATAATCGGAGCATATGGACCAACAGATAGCACCATAATATAAAAAAAAAACATTTATGACTATACAATGAAATAAGAAATCGGAAAAGTGAAAAACAAAAAACAGATTACAGTAGCACGCGACCGAAATGGCAGAACAAGAAGAAAGATAAATAATAATATAGTTGGACGATTTGGCGAAGATACCATAACTGACAATGGAGAGAGGTTATTAGAACTATGCGAACTAAAAAACCTCAAGATTACAAATGGATTCTACAGACACAAGGACATCCATAAAATATACGTGGACGCAGGAAACAGGAAACCTAAAGTCAATAATCGAATGGTTAAAAATCATACATCAATTAAGATAAAAGATGTAAGAGTGAACAGAGGGGCTAAATACGGAAGGGAGCACAAACTATAAAGCTATGATATACAAAAAACCAATTGCAAAATATAAAATACCAAAATTACAAATTTCCATAACTTTTATTCTACTTATTACCAAAAATTAATTAATTAATTACTAAAAATCAAACTATATTATTTCATATATTTGTAAATAGTTCTTCAAAAATGTAAAACCCACAAATCTGCGAGTTATGTCACAAGTGATAACCTTTAGTTTGTTAATTTTTCTATAAATATATAACTGACGTGATTTGCAAATAATCAAATACACACTGATTGGCTTTTCTCTAATCTAATTTTAATAAAACAACACGAACGTTTCTTAATGTATAAAAAGTTGAAAAGCTGTAAAAGGAGAAGTGTTCAAAATAATAAATTTGGAAAGCAGGTAACATTAAATTTAACGATTTATTTTGTAATTTAGCAATGCTGAACAAAATGAACGTAAATGTCCTGAAGTAACATCAAAATCCTATACCTACGCGAAAACCCCAAACGCTTATCTACGCTCTTTGAACTTGCGTATTGCACTGCTTGGTTATTTTTAAATAAATTATCATAAATAGAAGAATCTCAAAAACTGTTTTTATTTCGGGTTGAATAATCTTAAATAACGGTGCTAGTCATTATTATATATCCTGGTAAGTTAATTACTTAATTATAAATAAATAAAGCACATCCTTGCAACTTTTCTATATACTTAACAAAATTGTTACGTGTTATATTTAAAAAAATATTGTATACATATTCTAATACTAATCATAGTGGTATTACTATGATATCGAAATACTTTTAATACTTTTCACGGTACAAATTAATTTTGTATTCATTTAATGTTCGATTAGGTCATTATAGCTGTTAAACGTTGTATGCATTTATTATTATTTTTATACAACGAATAAGTTAAAATACTGATACAGTTTATTAATATTGTTTTAATTCGTAACCAATTTATAACAACTCCAGTATTTAGAACTATGTGGCGCCGTTCAAGGCGAAACTATTTTACAAATATTTACATACCAAAAATAGGTACAAATATTCAAACTAATAATAGATTAACCCAAGCATAATCCAGTGATACCATCCATTCCTTCTAAAATATATAAGTTTGTTGTAATTAAAACACAAAATAAATTTTTGTTGGAGAACTGCTAATATTTGTAGAAAATGCATGTAAATTCTATTTTGTTACTTAAATTGTAATTTAAATCTAATGAGATAAAAATGTAAAAACATACCTTACAGGTGATAAGAAAGTATCGTTTTTTTACATTTTTCTTACTTTTATTTCACTGCTGGCATTACTCAACAATTTTGGGCCAAGTTTTCAACAACTCGTACCTTAAGGGTCTTTTGAACAGACGAATGTTTTTTTCTGTATTGTATATACTGTAATCTACTATAGGTTTTAATATTCGTACCTAGTTTTAATATCCTGTATATGTATTTTTTAAAGTATGTATTTGTTAGTTTTAGATATAATACATAAAGTTTTAAATTAATATTTTTCTACTCCTATGTTTTAATTTACTTATTAAGTGTGCGCTGCCTGTACTAAAATGACACCCATTTCGATACAGATTTTTATTTTGAAATGACCCAAACTGACCAATAGCAGCAAAGCATTGTTTTTAGTAACCATGGTTACAAGAGTTGTTGACAGTTAACATCGCAAAACAGTTTGAGTTTATTTGCGTAAAAAACTTTTTTAATGAATTTTTTTAATTAACTAGTCGTAGAAAAAATAGTGTATGCAATTCTTACATAGTGGCTATTAATACACTCGTTTGAACTACCATACTCGCTGCCACTCGTGTTGTAATCTCACTCATGTATTAATAGCTATCATTATAGATTCACTGCATAATATACTATTATATTGCATTTAATACAAGGTTTTTTAAATGGGTGATTCATTTAACTACTATCCAACTTTTATTTCATAAACTACTGAGAATATCAAATTTTGTTCTTAATAAAAGTGGCTGTAACTAACTGCCGCATAACCTAAAATCATTGTCAATTATAATTCTAGTCCTTTTACTAAACCGCTCATTACTTTGGTATTTTAAACAAGACACGCTGTATATTATTGCATTTGTGGATTCTACATTTTATTATACACTGTGTCTATAAAGCAACCCCCTTCCCCCAACTAACTTATGAACGACTAGATATTTTACCACAAAATTTGCTGTCCTGTTATGGGAAATTAAATACTATTTTTCAGACCATATTATAATTTTGTATCATACAAAATGGCGACTGGGCGCCATTTTGAATTTTTTTTTCTTAATGGAAAGGGGGATCGAGTGACACCTCATTGGAAAGGTATTTTAGTTCTGCGTCTGATCCTAGAGTTTCAAAGAAAAATATTCATCCATAACAAAATGACAATGTTTGAAGATAAAGAAGTCTATTTAAAAAATCTAACGGCCAGTCGCAATTTTGAATGACGCAAAATTTAATTGTTGGCTAATAAATAGTATTTAATTTCCCATTAAAGCACACCAAATGTTGTGGTAAAGACGGTAGATATTAAAGCGTCGAGGTACTATGATAAAGTTGGTGGTTTTTGATTTATTTTGCTTTTTTTTTTGTTAATTTTTGACACTAATTTACAAACTTAATATTTAAGATACCAAAATTGCTCACCTATTGCTATTTTGCTCAGACTATTAACACATTATAAAATATTCAGGGGTATGCCAAAAACAGCAGATTACACATAGGGTGTTCATAATTTAATGTTTATTTTACAAATTTCAAATGTCAATAATATCTGTTTTTAACTGGAACACCCAGTATTTTGTAACACTATTAAACGTAGAATTAAACTATCTTTTAATTTCTATCAGATTTGTTATAGTACCAAATACTATAATTCTTCTCCTTTCTGGTCCATTAAGAGTTATTTTCTTAAGTGGATCATTTTCTTCCATTCTCGCGATGTGTTCAATCTAACGCACTCGCCAGATTTTTATTACTTGGACAATGTCGATGTCCCCATACAGCTAATATAATTCATGGTTATACCTTATGTGCCATAAGTTGTACTCTTTGGTAGGGCGGATATTTTTCTCGGTATCTTCCTTTCAAAGCATTCTAGTAGGTTTCTTTCTTTTTGACTTTAGGTCCAGGTTTCTGATCTATGTAATAGCACTGGTCTTATAGGTGTTTTATATATCTTATGTTATGTTATGCGTGTTCATGCTTATTTGGAGACCATAGTAGCATCTGTTGGTCAATACAATTCTTCTGCGGTTTTAAAAATATTCGAAATGACTAAAAAAGTATTTTTAGTTTAATAAATCGTCATGATCTTTTTGTTTATTTTTAATTCATCCCTCTAATTCAAACGCCACCAGGGCGGTTATAGAAAAACAACTTTAGGTTACATCGTTAGAAAGTAAATTTTGTCTGCTCTAAAAAAATATTTCTATAATTTTTTTATAAAAATCAATCGTTTTCGAGAAAATAGACAAAACATAAAAACGTGCACATTTGGGGGTGAAAAAGAAGAAGGTTGCAGAAGGATTTTTCAGGACTTTTAGTATGTTGGTTCTGAACTCGCAGGGAATATCTATACCAAAAATTAGCTCCCTATTTATTTTGTCTGGGTTTAGGCAAAATATTGCATAGACTGACTGGGGTAGTAGGTAAATTCTTGTACTGCGTTCTTATTACATGCATCTATGGTTACGTTTTGTCGTTGTGTTGGTTTACTTTTCGAATTACGCACATGTATTTAGTTTTCATTTCATTGATGTGGAGTCCCATTTGTTTTGCTTAGTTTTCTAGTGCTACAAATGCTTCCAATATTCTTAGGAAGAACCTTCCTATAATGTCAAGGTCGTCAGCATACGCTAGTCGCTCTTAGTCTTTTTTGTCAATGCCAAAATGACAAAAACTTAGCTGGGGTTTACAAATAAAATAGGATTGATGTCACCTGGAGAGAAACCAACTTTCTTATTTTTATCGAAATATTTAATTAAATGTTTAACATATTATTAAGTTCAAAAAATAATTACGATATATAAAAAATAACCTCCACGGATAATAGCGAATGTGGCAAGACGCAAATGCAGCTTAGCTTATTATTATTTGTAGATTTAGTGTTACCCAAAAGGCAACAGTTTTGTTTGTTTATTCAGAAACGATGACCGCGCAAAAAATGTTCGTATTAACGTATATTACAATGATCTTCCAGTACACCGCACTACGAGCTCCCATTGTTACAACCAATAAGACAGTAGCAAAGTTACGCCTTTTAAATATAACATAATTTTAATATTGTGGGTTTACAGACATTAGATAAAATTTTCCATATTTTGATTTTGATTTATTTGCAGGTTGAGTGGATGTTCCAACAAAATGAAGTGGATTCTAGCAGTATCAGTACTCATCATCCTTTGCGAGAAAATAACACATAATAAAGGATGTGAAGTACAGGGAGACAACAAAATCTATTCCAACATTATTCTAGAAAGCGGGAAACCTTTTGAAATTAGTGGTGACAAAGAGAATATACAAATACTTGATTTTATTAATTGCGAACTGTCTACAATATATGCTGGCAATTTCATTGGTTTTGAAAATGTGACGAAAGTTTGGTTGCACAACAATGAAGTACGTACCATAGAACCAGGAGCATTCAATGGTTTAACCAGGTTAAAAATGTTAGACCTCCACGATAATAGCATTTCGGAATTAAAACCAGGGGCGCTAAGTTTATTAGCGGCTTTGGAAGAGTTATCTTTGGAGAATAACAACATAGAAACAATACCGGCAGGAGTTTTTAATTCGCTGAGCAATCTTCAGAAATTGTGGCTGAACGGCAATAAAATAACGGAAATTCCAGAAGATGTTAATTCATTATCTAAACTAAAATTACTGTACCTTTACAACAATGAAATTTCGAAATTAAAGCCAGGTCTGCTAAACCCCTTAACAGATTTGGAAGATCTATCTTTGGGCAACAACATAGAAAAAATACCAGCAGGAGTCTTAATCTCGCTGCGAAATCTCCGGGTATTGTCGCTTTCTGACAACAAATTAACAGAATTTCCCAAAGATATTAATTCACTAAGTAAACTAAAAATATTGTCTCTTAAAAACAATAAAATTTCGGAAATAAAACCAGATGAGATGAGCTCATTAACTGAATTGGAAGAGTTATCTTTAGCTAACAACAACATACAAACAATTTCAACAGGGGCTTTTAGTTCGCTAAGCAATCTTCAGAAATTGTGGCTGAACGGCAATAAAATAACGGAAATTCCAGAAGATGTTAATTCATTATCTAAACTAAAATTACTGTACCTTTACAACAATGAAATTTCGGAAATAAAGCCAGGTCTGCTAAACCCCTTAACAGATTTGGATGATTTATCTTTGGGCAACAACATAGAAAAAATACCAGCAGGAGTCTTAAACTCGCTGCGAAATCTCCGGGTATTGTCGCTTTCTGACAACAAATTAATAGAATTTCCCAAAGATATTAATTCATTAAGTAAACTAAAAGTATTGTCTCTTGAAAACAATAAAATTTCGGAAATAAAACCAGATGAGATGAGCTCATTAACTGAATTGGAACAGTTATCTTTAGCTAACAACAACATACAAACAATTTCAACAGGGGTTTTAAACTCGCTGAAAAATATTAGAAAATTGTGGCTTGAAGGCAATAAAATAACAGAACTTCCACAAGATATTAATTCATTAAGTAAATTAAAATTACTGTACCTTTACAACAATGAAATTTCGGAAATAAATCGAGGCATGCTAAGCTCCTTATCAGATTTGGAAGATTTATCTTTAGGCAACAACAGCATAGAAAAAATGCCAGTTCGAGTCTTAAACTCGCTGGCAAATCTCAAGATATTGTCACTTTCTGACAACAAATTAACGGAATTTCCCGAAGATATAAATTCATTAAGTAAACTAAAAGTATTGTCTCTTGAAAACAATAAATTTTCGAAACTAAAACCAGGGGCTATGAGCTCATTAGCTAATTTGGAAGAATTGTCTTTCGAAAAAAACAACATAGAAAAGTTACCTGTGGGGGTTTTCAATTCGCTGAGGAATCTTACAAAAATATGGCTTAACGGCAATAAAATAAGAACACTTCCACAAGACATAAATTTATTGAGTAACTTGCAACAGCTGTATCTTAACCACAACTTCATAAATTATTTGCGGGAAGGGTGTTTCCGAAACATGCAAAATTTGATAACGCTGCGTTTAGAGTACAATCTTCTCATAAACCTCGACTGCGAAGTGTTTAGCAGTCTTATCAAATTAGAACACCTCGACTTAAGTCACAACAAATTAACCATAATTCCAAAGGACTGCTTTCGACGGTCGAGAAACTTGAAAATAATTGCTATAGAAGATAACAACATCGGAATTTTTGATATAGGTTACTTTCTCTTTTTTCATCCCGATTTAACAAGAATTTGGTTAAACAAATACGCCTGGGAGTGTATACACTTAGAAGAGGCCGCCCAGGAGTTTCGTCTACGTCCCTTTCTAACAATCATGGACAACAACACCACAAGCACTGTAAACATTCATGGAATTGCCTGTAATAATGTTAAGGAAGAAGAAGATAAATATCCAGAAAATTTTGAAGAAAGTCATGTATATATAACATTTTATTAAGACATTGTTAACAATAAAGAAATTATTTTATGATAAACAAATTATTTGAATATCTTTAATAGGTAATTACAATTAATTCTTATTAACTCGTTAACCACCACCATACCAAATGCCGGGCACCGCCACGGTACGAGGGCGGTCTGAAATGTTTTGAGCTTCAAAATGAAGATGGCGTTACTTGTGTAAATCATTCTGGTACTACAATCGTACGTGCTTTGGAAGATGCCTGTAAAAATTTCAGCCATTTTGGACGCTCAGTTGTTTTTTGACAGTCGTTTGTATCAGTCGATGTGTATGTTTTTACAAAAATGAAGAAAATCGAATATCGTGCCGTGATTAAGTTCTTGCATTTGAAAGGCAACACGCCTACGCAAATTCAAGCCGAGTTGGACGCTGTTTACGGAGACTCTGCGTGCTCTGAACGTGCTCTGAAAAAAGCGAAGGGGTTTCATCGGCCGGGAAGGTGATGACAACTGTTTTTTTGGGATAGTCATGGAATTCTTTTCATCGACTGCTTTGCAACAGGTAAAACAATAACAGGGCATCGTTGTTGAACCAGTTGAAAGCAGCAATTGCCGAAAAACAGCCCCATTTTCAGCGTAAGAAGGTGCTTTTCCACGAGGACAAAGCTCCGGTGCACACTTCAGAGATCGCCATGACCAAAATTCACGAATTGCAGATTGAATTGATTCACCAGATCTGTTCCCAAGCGACTATTTCCTGTTTCCTTATCTCAAAGTTTGGCTCAGAGAACAGAGATTTTCAGGAGGTCATTGCAACCGTAGACGCCTATTTTGCAGAGCAAGACGCCAACTACTATTTGGACGGGTTAAAGAGGTTGGAGCATCGCTGGAAAAAGTGTATCGACTTAGAAGGAGACTATGCTGAAAAATAAAACTAAATTTGACAAAGAAAATACTTGTTTCTATGTTAGGCTCAAAACATTTCAGACCGCCCTCGTACGTTCGTCGCATTTATGGAAATTTTTGAACATTTTTAGTATATTACCAAAATTTTGACAACTTTATGAAAATTTAGAATATTATTAAAATTCTCCAAAAAATTTCGAATATACATATTTTAAACCGGATGTTTTTTAAAAATTTAAAAACAGTTACTCCCCAACGACTCCTGAGTCTTGATAAACCATCGCGTCACCGCTAGGGGGAAACTGCTTTAGCGCCTGCGCAGCCCGTTCATAATAGCTCAGTCTTTTACAGTTCCATCATGTTAAACTGTTAAAATTTCGTTTTGAAGCTTCACGTTGAAAATGGCAGTGTTCTGGTATCAAGCCCCAAAGCATTTATGTCTGATGATAGACTCGCCACCTAAATTAATTATCACCTGTTTATGAAAAGTACTCTCATTTATGTAACTATTTTCTACATCGATTACGTGACGCACGCAGTGTTTCCAAAGATCCAGAGAAATATTAGTCACTTTCTGTTGTATAAGTATTATCACATCACTGTCCAAATTGGGGAAATGGTTACATCTGCGAATATTTTGTTTGAGCCGGCTCTATAAAATACACAGTAATGTGGCGGTAAACGTAACACAGTATGACCTGATTTACTTGCCAGACCGGCAACGTAAAATTGTTTGAAAGAAGTTTTTGTTTTTAGCACCTGTAACAATTCCTTTTTTTTGCAACATTTAAAAAAAATATATTATGCGCTTGTAAAAAGTTTGCTATGTCTTCTTTTAAACTGTTGGAACTTGGGTCTTTATTAATTTTCCTGAAAAGGTATCTGGCGTTATCTAACACTATGACTGAATTACTGTGCAAAATCGGGAATAAAAAATTTTCAAACCACTACTTGAACAATTTCGCTGCTATATCTTAGTGGTAATCTGAACTTAAATCGCTAACATTTTTCTAAGCTGATAGAGGTAAGAGTAGGCTATGATCTGCTCACATTACAATACCACACGATTCTTGTCGTCATTAAACACATAAATTAGCAGCATACAGGGTCATGATACACAGGACTTTAAAGCTTTTTTTAGACGAAATTGATTAGGATTAATAGAGAAATTTTAAATAATAAACAAATTGCATATAGTAGGGATTAGGATAGCGGGTAGGTACTCTTCTACGATCACGGTTGAGGATTAGGCCTACTTCAGGGAAGCGACCCTGCCCACGCGAGCTTTGGTTTTTTTCCCACGTCCCAGTACCGGGAAAACCAAGTCACATCCCTAGTTTATTCTCTCCCGTACATACCAAATCCATATCTTTCCCAAACCATCTTCCAACCCGCCTAGCCAGCGTGGAAGGTTATGGCTTTAAACCCCCCCCCCCCCCCCCCCCCCCCCCCAACATGGCGAGTTTTAAAACAACGGAAAGAGTACCCCAAGTGGGTAGAACATTAAGTGTCAACTTCCACACCTTGAAAAAGATCTGCCTCGTGGATTCTGGAAGAGGCAAAAATTCGCTGATGCAAACCAAGACCAAGTTGAAGAGACCCACCAAGTCGTCAAAGCAGAAGAACACCAAGAAATTAGAAATTATAACGTACAATACACAATCATTACTATCTGAAGGAAGAATAACGGAACTAGAAATCGAAGTAGAGAAAATAAAATGGGATGTTATTGGAGTCAGTGAAGTGAGAAGGCGCGGTGATAGCTTAATAAAGTTAAAATCCGGACATTACTTCTACCATCCAGGCGAGGAAGACAAATCCGAAGGAGTAATTGGCTTTCTTTTTCACAGACGCCACAACAACAACTTTTTACCAGTCAAAAAAATCTCCAGCAGAGTAGCCCATCTAATCCTAAAACTAAATACGAAATACACCATAAAAATCATACAAGTATATGCGCCGACGTCAACTCATACAGACGAGGAAGTAGACATGTTTTATGAAGACATGTTCCTGGCATTAAATGACACACTTACACATTTGACCATATCATGTGGGGATTTCAACGCTAAAATTGGCCTAAAGACTAATAAATCTGAAACAGCTTTAGAAACATTTGGATCAGACGGCAGAAATCCTCGAAGCGAAACGATGCTGGGTTTTTTCTTGGAAAACAACCTATTTCAAATGAACAGCTTCTATTATAAGAAATCGCACAGAAGATGGACATGGGAAAGCCCATACGGTAAAACCCGAAACGAAATCGACTATATAATAACAGACAAGAGACAAATAGTCAAAAACGTAACAGTAATTAACAAATGCAGAACAGGAAGCGACCACAAAATGGAGGTACCCTTCAAATAGAACTTCAGAAAGAAAGGTACAAACTAATTAAGAAAACAGTCAAACGAACATGGAAATCCCCATCAGATCTCGAAAAATTCCAAGAACACGTCACCAAACTAGTAGAGGACAAACATGATCCCGAAGAAAATATCGATGGCTTAAACGACACCATAATACATGCCCTACAGAAAAGTCAAAACATCTATTGCCCTAAAACTGAAAAAGAAGAAAAGATCAGCCAACTTGCGAAAAGCTTAATTCAAGAAAGAAATCAAATATGGAAACATGCGGCTACAACCAATGAAGAACTAAGAGAAATAAACAAAAATATATCAAAAACAATGAGGAACTATCAGGAACTATCAGATTAAGAAGATTCAACAAACAATAGAAGAAAATAAGAGTATGAATGTCTTACGCAGAAATCTGAGCATGGGAAATAAAGAAATAACTAAACTTAAAAACAAACAAGGAAAAATAACACCGAATAGAGAGGAAATCCTAAACATAGTGGAAGAATTATATTATGAACTATACAAGAGTAGACACAAGGAAAGCCTAGACCATAAAATCCTAACATCAGAAAGAGGCATCATAAATCAAGGATCTGAAGAGCTGCCAGACAGCACCATCAATGAAACTTTATAATTTTTAAGTGTTTTGAACATTTTTGAAATATTTTTTATTTTTAAAATGTTAAAAATGTTTGGCCTAAAAGTGCGTAGATTATGATCACCTTCCTATGTAGTATTTTGTCTATTTTAGTTAGGTAATGGACACTTTATTTCACTGATTTGAGTTAGGTAATGAGCTCAATTATTTCGCTCAGTGAAATAATGATATCGTTTGGTCAAAACGGTCATAAACGATTTTTATTTTCCGAAATAATTTAAAAGTGTCATGAAAATGTCCAAAATTCTAAATTTCAAATTCACTTTTGTGTTTATTCGAACGGAAGTAGCAAAATATTGTATGCAACACGTAAGGAAAACGGGTGATCTTCACACACATGTGATTACAAGACTCGCCTAGCGGCTCGGCTCGTGTTGCAACTTTCACAATCGTGAAATAACACATTGATTTTCTTACATGTTACGTAAATATTTCACGCTGCTATGGGCAACGTTAAAAAAACAGCCACCATTAAAACAAGACGTATTTTTAGAATTGTAGAGAACGGTTATTTAAAAACTCTTTATACGAAAACAAAAAACTGTGAGTAGTACTATTAAAAAATAGTACTATAACCATTTATTTCGTAACTAAATTCAGTTTTTGATAAAAATTAAAAACATCCTCAGGTAAAAACATAGCCTGGAAAAACCATCCCCGATAAAAACAGCCTCTTCGCGGTTTTCAGGTGTACAAAAATTATCTTAGATAGTGATATTGTGTTCCTCTAGGGCTATTTCAATACTAAACTTCGTTCCGATCTGTGAACTCGTTTTGGAGTAACGATGCGTTAAATTGAAAATTTTGAAAAAATCGTATTGACCACCATTTTGAAGCTAGAAAGTTAGAAAAAAAAGTTGGATATGCTCTAAGGTTTTTTTTCAAATTCTATTTTCAATTTTGAATAATAAGTATAATGAAATAACTAATTTATAACAAATAAGATATATTAATAATAAAATGTAAGTTAAAACCGTTTACCTGTATTAAAAATTACCAATTTATTTTTGAGCATTTCTGGTTTTTAATATATTTTCTATAAAAATTGAAGCTCCGACTTTGTGCTGAGCCAATGCGCCATCACCGACGTCTCCCATATGATTTTTAGCTAAACGCCTCTCCCAGAAAGGAAGAAAAGTGATGTTTTCTGATTTAGGCTTTTTTGCTTCGAAAAAAACTCCTCCTGCAACATCCCTTGAGTGGATTGAGTATTTCAGGGGATTGTTGTTGCCGGTTCCAAGCCCGCACAATGAAGGAAGGTTGTGGCGTTAGGACTTAGCAACCTAGCCCATCTAAAAACCAAAGCGAACGCTAAAAACTGAAAGCAGGATAATAAACCAAAAGATACAGAAAGTTCCCCGGGTGGAAAACCACACCTTCAATGAAGGGAGCCCCAGCGGATACCGGCAAAGGGCAATTCTGCTGTAGGTCAAATGGCGAACCCAGCCTTAAATCACAACCATAAGACAAACGCAAAGAAAAAGCGAATTATTGCGGGACTTGGAATGTGCAAGGATAGAGAAATAAGGACGTGAGAGTAATTCAAGAATTCAAAAAGAGATAAATAGGTATACTGATTACCAGTCAGACAAAGAAAAAGGAAAATGGAATAGAGGACCTAGACGGAATTATACACCGTTGGAGTGGAGTAAGAAAGGAAGAAAGGGCGAAACCTGGAGTTGGAATATTAATCAAGAAGAAATGGAAAAACGCAATAACAGCATCATTACTGCATCTCCACTGACAGGACATTGGGGCTCTTGGCTTGGTCCTGTTCACTCTAGGTTTGGCTGACTGCTATGTTCCGGAGGGTAGTGGGACCCTTTAACCACTACGCCCCCTCAGCTTACGCCAAACCCCATGCTCATCCATCTACGCTTTGAGGGGACTTCCAACCCCTCTAACGACTGCCGCGTTGTTAATGCGACATCCGGGACCACCTATTTGCGTGCCATTCCGAGAGCACGAGGTGCCGCGTTGACTCGGCTTTCGGACACCCATCCAAGTACTGACCAGGCAGAGCTATGCCTAACTATGCTGATCGCACTCGAATGGCCACGCCAACTCGGGCCCTGAAAATGAAAAGATACTGAAGGTAAATATGACAATCTGCGGAAGAGAAATAACGATAATCAGAGCATATGGACCAACAGATAGCACCATAATCGAAAAAGAAACATTTATGACTATACAATGAAAGAAGAAATCGGAAAAGCAAAAAACAGAAAAGAGATTATACTAGCAGGAGACTTGAATGTAAAAACAAGAAGAAAGATTAATAATAATATACAGAGTGGCTAGGAAAACCCCGGCCACTTTTCTTGCGGCGGTCAAGAGATGTCGCTTTAGTAAAGAAAAATTTTAAATTAAAATACTGGCAACAACGCAGAAGTCAAGACGTTTAAGTTATTAAATACGCCCCATATTAAATCAAAACAACTAAAACGGCTTAGATTCTGCGCTGTTGCAGTATTTTAATTTAATTTTTCTTTATTAAAGCGCCATCTCTTGACCGCCGCAAGAAAAGTGGCCGGGGTTTTCCTAGCCACTCTGTAGTTCGACAATTAGGCGAAAATACCATAACTGACAATGGAGAGAGCTTAATAGAACTATGCGGACTAAAACAAAAAATCTCTAAATTACAAATGTATCTTACAGACACAAGGACATCCTTAAATATACGTGGACGCAGGAAACACGAAACCTGAAGTCGATAATTGTTAAAAATCATACATCAATTAAGATAAGAGATGTGTAAGAGTGAAAAGAGGGGCTGAATGCGGAAGCTACCACAAATAATAAAGCTCTGGTATACAAAAAACCAATTGCAAAAGATAAAATACCAAAATTTCAAATTTCCATACTTTTTATTCTACTTATTACCAAAAATGATTTATTTTATTACTAAAAATCAAACTATATCAGTGTATATATTTCACATATTTGTAAAGAGTTCTTGAAAAATGTAAAACCCACAAATCTGCGGGTTATGTGATAAGTGATAACCTTTGGTTTGTTAATTTTTCTATAAATATATAAGTGACGTGTTTGCAAATAATCAAATACACACTAATCGACTTTTCTCTAAGCTAATTTTAATAACACAACACACACGTTTCTTAATGTATAAAAAGTTGAAAAGCTGTGAAAGGAAAAGTGTTTAAAATAATAAATTTGGAAAGCAGGTAACACTAAATTTAACAATTTTTTTGTAATTTAACCGACTTATTTTTTGCAAATACTGAGCAAAATGTTGCGTATTGACTGCTTGGTTATTTTTAATAAATTATCATAAACAGAAGAATCTCAAAAACTGTTTTTATTTCGTGTTGAATAATCTTAAATAACGGTGCTGGTCATTTTTATATACTGAGTAGAATATCCTGGTAAGTTAATTACTTAATTATAAATAAATAAAGCACATCCTTGCAACTTTTCTATATACTTAACAAAATTGTTATGTTTTATATTTTTTTAATTATTTTAATCATAGTGGTATAACTATGATATCGAAATACTTTTAATACTTTTCACGATACAAGTTAATTCTGTATTCATTTAATGTTCGATTAGGTCATTATAGCTGTAAACGTTGTATGCATTTATTATTATTTTTATACAACGAATAGGTTAAAATACGTATACAGTTTATTATTATTGCTTTAATTCGTAACCAATTTATAACAACTCCGATATTTAGAACTATGTGGCGCCGTTCAAGACAAAACTATTTTACAAGTATTCATATACAGGGTGTACCACAAATAGGCACAAATATTCAAACTGATAATAGATCAACTCAAGCATAATCCAGTGGTGCTATTCATTTCTTCTAAATTATATAAGTTTGTTGTAATTAAAACACAAAATAAATTTTTGTTGGAGAACTGCTAATATTCTTAGAAAATGCATGTAAATTCTACAATTTTATTACTTAAATTGTTATATAAATCTAATGAGATAAAAATGTAAAAACATACCTTACCAGTGATAAGAAAGTATCGTTTTTCTACATTTTTCTTACATTTATTTCACTGTTGGTTTTTCTATCGATAACATGTTTTTTAACTCAATGTTCTATTATTATTCTGCATTACTCAACAATTTTGGGCCAAATTTTCAACAGTTAGCTTCTCGTACCTTAAGGGTCCTTTGAACAGACGAATGTTTTTTTCTGTATTGTATATATTGTAATCTACTATAGGTTTTAATATTTGTACCGAGTTTTAATACCCTGTACATGTATTTTTTAAAGTATGTATTTGTTATGCTTTAGATATAATATATAGAGCTTTAAATTAATAATGAAAAATAAAAAATGACCCAAACTGACCTATAGCAGCAAAGCATTGTTTAATAGTAACCATGGTTACAAGAGTTGTTGACAGTTAACATCGCAAAACAGTTTGAATTTATTTGCGTAAAACACTTTTTTAATGAATTTTTTTTTTCAAATACTAGGCGTAGAAAAAATAGTGTATGCAATTCTTATATAGTGGCTATTAATACACTCGTTTGAACTACCATACTCGCTGCCACTCGTGTCGTAATCTCACTCGTGTATTAATAGCTATCATTATAGATTCACTGTATAATATACTATTATATTGCATTTAATACAAACTTTTTTAATGGGTGATTCATTTAACTGCCATCCAACTTTTATTTCATAAACTACTGAGAATATCAAATTTTGTTCTTAATAAAAGTGGCTGATAATTAACTGCCGCATAACCTAAAGTCATTGTCAATTATAATACTAGTCCTTTTATTATGTCTAAACCGCTCATCACTTTGTTATTTTAAGCAAGACACGCTGTATATTATTGCATTTGTGGATTCTACATTTTATTATACACTGTGTCTATAAAGTAACTCTCCTCCCCCAACTAACTTTTGAACGACTTGATATTTTACCACAAAATTTGGTGTCCTGTTATGGGAAATTAAATACTATTTTTCAGACAATATTAAAATTTTGTATCATCCAAAATGGCGACTGGGCGCCATTTTGAATTTTTTTTAATCGAAAGTGGGGTGGAGTGGCACCTTATTGGAAAAGTTTTTTAGTTCTGGGTCTGATCCTGGAGTTTCAAAGAAAAATATTCAGACATAACAAAATGACAATGTTTGAAGATAAAGAAGTCTATTTAAAAAACTAAGAATTAAAGCAACAAGAAATTAAATTAAGTGTTCGAAATGTTTATCATTCACTTCTTGGCACATAAAAAGTCGGTTATGAAATTCTTGCCTTGCATTTTCATAAGTAATATTTCTGCAAACTTCTGTAATGCGTTGCTCCAGTGCTTCAATTGTTTCTGGACGGGTTCTGTACACTTTCGATTTCAGATATTTCCATAGAAAAAAATCTAAAAAAGTTAAATCTGGGGAGCGAGCCGGCTATTCTACAGGCCCCCGCCTAGCAATCCATCTTCCAAGAAAATGTCCGTTGAGAAAGTCAGAAACAAGCCTATAATAATGAGGCGGCGCACCGTCTTGTTGGAACATAACGTTCTCAATATTATTTCCAGCCACCTGAGATATTTCTGGGAAAATTTTGTCCTGCAAATGAAAAAGTGGAATGCTGGATAAAAAAAACAAAACAAATTTGATTTGAGTGAGTCCATTTGTTTAAAATCCGCCATTTTGTTATGACTGAATATTTTTTTTTGAAACTTTAGGATCAGACGCAGAACTAAAAAACCTTTCAAATGATGGGTCACTCGACCCCTCTTTCTATTTAAAAAAACATTTCAAAATGGCGCCCAGTCGCCATTTTGAATGATTCAAAATCTAATTATTGGCTAAAAAGTAGTATTTAATTTCCCATTAAAGCACACCAAATGGTGTGGTAAAATATCAAATCGTTCAAAAGTTAGTTAGGGGGGGGATTACTTTATAGACAGACGGTATTAGTAAATTTAAAAAATAATTACGAAATATACAAAATAACCTCCGCGAATAATGGCGAATGTGGCAAGACGCAAATGCAGCTTAGCTTATTATTATTTGTAGTTTTAGTCTTCGCCGAAAGGCAATAGTTTTAGAGTTTTGACTTGTATTTGTGCTACAAAAATCAAATTTTGTGTTTGTTTATTCAGAAACGATGACTGCGTAAAAGAGGACGCACACTAACTCCCGTCAGCGGTCAATCGAAAAATAATCCCTTTCCTTAACTCCCGTCAAGAAATTTTTACCTGGGCCAATAACTTAATCCTCATCCTGAACTCCCGTCAGAATAATGACGGACGCGGTTTAAAGTCAAATTGATACAGTATGTAGTATGTACCGGTTTTTAAATGAAATGATCACATCAGGACGTATATAAAATTTGTCCTAAAATTTATTTCAAAATGATACATAGCCAACCGGACGTCGGTTGTTAAAACTACAACTAAATACATATAAAATATAGACAGACATATTTTAGAAGTTAAACTAAAGTTACCAAACTATTGTGCTAAATTTACAGGAAACACATTTTATGAAATCGTATCTAGAAATTTGTTGATTATTATATTGTAGAATTTTGTTTTTAATAAAGTCCTGCCTGCGCTGAACCGATTTGCGGATGATTCTGCTGTGGGATGCCTTTGCACTGTTTATTTTTATATAAGTGTCAGCAATTATTCCTATTGGACATCCGTTATCACTAGCTTCTTAATTGGTTAGCACTTGTCTGTATCCAGAATTTTAGAAAATGTTATAAAAGATATTGGAAATATTTTAAGTTACCTACATGATCATTATCATAGCTTCTTTGCTTAATCACCAATGCTAAGGCCTGACGGGAGTTCAGGACAGGGATTATAGGACGCCTACGACTTCGTAATCAACAGAATTAACCTGACGGGAGATAGGGTTGCCCGGTAAAAGATGTTCGAATGAGCATATGTTACAATGATCTTCCAGTACACCGCACTATGAGCCCCCTCTGTTATAACCAATAAGTCAGTAGCAAAATTACGCCTTTCAAAAATAACGTAATTTTAATATTGTGGATTTACGGAGATCAGATAAAATTTTCCATATTTTGATTTTGATTTATTTGCAGGTTGAGTGGATGTTCCAACAAAATGAAGTGGATTCTAGCAGTATCAGTACTCATCATCCTTTGCGAGAAAATAACACATAATAAAGGATGTGAAGTACAGGGAGACAACAAAATCTATTCCAACATTATTCTAGAAAGCGGGAAACCTTTTGAAATTAGTGGTGACAAAGAGAATATACAAATACTTTATTTTATTAATTGCGAACTGTCTACAATATATGCTGGCAATTTCATTGGTTTTGAAAATGTGACGAAAGTTTGGTTGCACAACAATGAAGTACGTACCATAGAACCAGGAGCATTCAATGGTTTAACCAGGTTAAAAATGTTATACCTCCACGATAATAGCATTTCGGAATTAAAACCAGGGGCGCTAAGTTCATTAGCAGCTTTGGAAGAGTTATCTTTGGAGAATAACAACATAGAAACAATACCGGCAGGAGTTTTTAATTCGCTGAGCAATCTTCAGAAATTGTGGCTGAACGGCAATAAAATAACGGAAATTCCAGAAGATGTTAATTCATTATCTAAACTAAAATTACTGTACCTTTACAACAATGAAATTTCGGAAATAAAGCCAGGTCTGCTAAACCCCTTAACAGATTTGGAAGATCTATCTTTGGGCAACAACATAGAAAAAATACCAGCAGGAGTCTTAAACTCGCTGCGAAATCTTCGGGTATTGTCGCTTTCTGACAACAAATTAACAGAATTTCCCAAAGATATTAATTCATTAAGTAAACTAAAAATATTGTCTCTTGAAAACAATAAAATTTCGGAAATAAAACCAGATGAGATGAGCTCATTAACTGAATTGGAACAGTTATCTTTAGCTAACAACAGCATAGAAAAAATTTCAACAGGGATCTTAAGCTCGCTGAAAAATCTTATTAAATTGTTTCTTGACGGCAATAAAATAACGGAAATTCCGGAAGATATTAATTCATTAAGTAAATTAAAATTACTGTACCTTTACAACAATGAAATTTCGGAAATAAAGCCAGGTCTGCTAAACCCCTTAACAGATTTGGAAGGTTTATCTTTGGGCAACAACATAGAAAATATACCAGCAGGAGTCTTAAACTCGCTGCGAAATCTCCAGGTATTGTCGCTTTCTGGCAACAAATTAAAAGAATTTCCCAAAGATATTAACTCATTAGGTAAACTAAAAGTATTGTCTCTTGAAAACAATAAAATTTCGGAAATAAAACCAGATGAGATGAGCTCATTAACTGAATTGGAACACTTATCTTTAGCTAACAACAGCATAGAAAAAATTTCAACAGGGATTTTAAGCTCGCTGAAAAATCTTAGTAAATTGTGGCTTGACGGCAATAAAATAACGGAAATTCCGGAAGATATTAATTCATTAAGTAAATTAAAATTACTGTACCTTCACAACAATGAAATTTCGGAAATAAATCGAGGCATGCTAAGCTCCTTATCAGATTTGAAAGATTTATCTTTAGGCAACAACAGTATAGAAAAAATGCCAGTTGGAGTCTTAAACTCGCTGGCAAATCTGGAGATATTGTCACTTTCTGACAACAAATTAACGGAATTTCCCGAAGATATAAATTCATTAAGGAAACTAAAATTATTGTCTCTTGAAAACAATAAACTTTTGAAAATAAAACCAGGGGCTATGAGCTCATTAGCTTATTTGGAAAAATTGTCTATCGAAAAAAACAACATAGAAAAGTTACCTTTGGGGGTTTTCAATTCGCTGAGGAATCTTACAGAGATATGGCTTAACGGCAATAAAATAAGAACAATTCCAAAAGACATAAATTTATTGAGTAACTTGCAACAGCTGCATCTTAACCACAACTTCATAAGTTATTTGCGGGAAGGTTGTTTCCGAAACATGCAAAATTTGACAACGCTGCGTTTAGAGTACAATCTTCTCATAAACCTCGACTGCGAAGTGTTTAGCAGTCTTATCAAATTAGAACACCTCGACTTAAGTCACAATAAATTAACCATAATTCCAAAGGACTGCTTTCGACGGTCGAGAAACTTGAAAATAATTGCGATAGAAGATAACAACATCGGAATTTTTGATATAGGCTACTTTCTCTTTTTTCATCCCGATTTAACAAAAATTTGGTTAAACAATAACGCCTGGGAGTGTACACACTTAGAAGAGGCCGCCCAGGAGTTTCGTTTACGTCCCTTTTTAACAATCATGGACAACAACACTACAAGCACTGCAAATATTCGTGGAATTGCCTGTAATAATGTTAAGGAAGAAGAAGATAAATATCCAGAAAATTTTGAAGAAAGTCATATATATATAACATTTTATTAAGACATTGTTAACAATAAAGAAATTATTTTATCATAAACAAATTATTTGAATATCTTTAATAGGTAATTACAATTAATTCTTATTAACTCGTTAACCACCACCATACCAAAAAACTGCAGGGCACCGCCACGGTACGAAGGCGGTCTGAAATGTTTTGAGCTTCAAAATGAAGATGGCGTTACTCGTCTAAACCATTCTGGTACTACAATCATACATGCTTTGGAAGATACCTGTAAAAATTTCAGCCATTTTGGACGCTCAGTTGTTTTTTGACAGTCGTTTGTATCAGTCGATGTGTATGTTTTTACAAAAATGAACAAAATCGAATATCGTGCCGTGATTAAGTTCTTGCATTTGAATACGCCTACGCAAATTCAAGCCGAGTTGGACGCTATTTACGGAGACTCTGCGTGCTCTGAACGTGCTCTGAAAAAGGCGAAGGGGTTTCATCGGCCGGGTAGGTGATGACAACTGTTTTTTGCGGATAGTCATGGAATTCTGTTCATCGACTGCCTTGCAAAAGGTAAAACAATAACAGGGCATTGTTGTTGAACCAGTTGAAAGCAGCAATTGCCGAAAAACGGCCCCATTTGCAGCGAAAGAAGGTGCTCTTCCACCAGGACAAAGCTCCGGTGCACACTTCAGCGATCGCCATGACCAAAATTCACGAATTACAGTTTAAATTGATTGACCACCCCGCGTATTCAACAGATCTGGCCCCAAGCGACTATTTCCTGTTTCCTTATCTCAAAGTTTGGCTCAGAGGACAGAGATTTTCATCGAACGAGGAGGTCCTCGCAACCGTAGACACCTATTTTGCAGAGCAAGACGCCAACTACTATTTGGACGGGTTGAAGAGGTCGGAGCATCGCTGGATCGACTTAGAAGGAAACTATGTTGAAAAATAAAACTAAATTTGACAGAAAAATACTTGTTTCTATGTTAGGCTCAAAACATTTCAGACCGCCCTCGTACGTTCGTCGCATTTATGGAAATTTTTGAACATTTTTAGTATATTACGAAAATTTTGACAATTTGTGAAAATTTTGAATATTTTTAAAATTTTCCAAAAAAATATATTTTATACCGGATGTTTTTTAAAAATTTAAAAATAGTTACTCTCCAACGAGTACTCCTGAGCGTTGATAAACCATCGCGTCACCGCTAGGGGGAAACTGCTTTAGCGCTTGCGCGTCCATAATAGCTCAGTATCTTACAGTTCCATCATGTTAAATTGTTAAAATTTTGTTTTGAAGCATCACGTTCAAAATGGCAGTGTTCTGGTATCGCCACCTAAATTAATTATCACCTGTTTATGAAAAGTACTCTCATTTATATAACTATTTTCTATATCGATTACGTGACGCACGCAGTGTTTCCAAAGATCCGGAGAAATATAAGTCACTTTCTGTTGTATAAGTATTATCACGTCACTGTTCAAATTGGGGAAATGGTTACATCTGCGAATATTTTGTTTGAGCTGGCTCTATAAAATACACAGTAATGTGGCGGTAAACGTAACACAGTATGGCCTGATTTACTTGCCAGACCGGCAACGTAAAATTGTTTGAAAGAAGTTTTTGTTTTTAGCACCTGTAACAATTCCTTTTTTTTGTAACGTTTTTCAGAAAATACATTATGCGCTTGTAAAAAGTTTGCTATGTCTTCTTTTAAACAGTTCGATCTTGGTTCTTTATTAATTTGGCCTGGAAAGGGATCTGGCGGTATCTAACACTATAGCTGAATTACTGTGCAAAATCAGGAATAAAAAATTTCCAAACCAGTACTCGAACAATTCCGCTGCCATATCATAATGGTAATCTGAACTTAAATTGCTAACATTGTTCTAAGCTGATAGAGGTAAGAGTAGGCTATGCTCTGCTTACATTACAATACCACACGATTCTTGTCGTCATTAAACATATAAATTAGCAGCATACAGGTCAATGATACATTTTGATTGGTGAGGGGTCTCCGCCACTAGAACTCACATATTTACCCGTCAATTATATAAGACTCATATTTGTTTGCATAATGGGCGGCTAGAGTTTTCGATACAGTTAAGCAAATTTGTTTATATTGAATTTGAAAACAAACTCAGCAACAGAAAGCATGTAGGCTCAGCTCCCGATTGTTTACGTCAAAGGCCGGCGCGGCACTTTATTTCAACAGCTTGTATAGAGTGGTTGTTAAAGATACGAAGCCAAGTGCAGAGGTTCTATAATGATATGCATGTCTAACTAAAAAAATAAATGAGTGAGATCTAATACAAGAACATACTCTTTATTAACAAAAATGTACTGTATTACACAATATTGCACATATAGAAGAAGGCTAAATGATCTCTACGTTAATCAAGGTCAGCTACACGAGATAGTCCAAACATTACTTTTTCAGAAATGCGGTTACACAAACAACATTCTGTCATAGCGGCAAGCGAGCTTTGGCTGTCATTGTTTTGCCGATCCTACCGAGTATAGCATTTGATTTCAGCTCAGATATTAACACGGCAGATATTTGGAAACACTGCCGGTATTCTCACATGGATGGATATTATATTATTATATTTTTCATAGTAGTCAAATTTGAAAATAAAAATTGGAATCACAAATGAACTGGTCCAGTTTAATGGAAAATCGCATTTTATAGTTTTCAACCAATCAGATTTGAATATTTTTAGCTTATCTGCCAATCTTACGTTGATTTTGTGGAAATTTATGTCGCCATGGTGATTTCCGAAAATCAACACCGATTTGTTTGTTTTTGCTTTGTTTCCTTAGTTACGCACAAAGCAAATAAATAAATGTCGTTTTTAAATCTAAATTCCAAACAAAATACGATTTTTTAGCTGAATTTATTTCGTGTTGGTTTTGATGTCTTAAGGAAATCAATACCAGCAGTTAGTAGATTATGTATGAAAAGTGGGTACATTTCTTATGATTATTTGATGTCACTCCCGATGGATCGGAATGTTACTCCAAAAAAAAACATCTACGTGGTTAGTCAGTAGTAACGCATATTAAGTTCGGTATTTATTTTAGAACTGCTGACTACTTGCGTATTTCAGTAAAGACTATACTGCTGGCGGCATTAAGTGCATGTCTTACATCTCCAAACAACTTATTTCTTTTTAATAAGTTAACAAAACAAAGCGCGGGGCGTAGCCTACGAGTTCCGCTAGTGATCCCTAAACTTTTATTGAAGAAAGGCGTCTCAGGGTTTTGCAACGTAAACTGAACTCAACTGAAAATGCATTTAATGCAATAAAAAATGAAAGCCGCATTAATCATCGATTCAAAATTATACACGCAACTAATAAACAAATTAGTCTGAAACTTCCGTGTTGTTAATTTTACGTTTATTTTACTACTTACTTTGCGATGTAATTTAGTGATAAATTTCGTATTGACCATAAAATTGGTATCGCCCTGTATATGTCAAGTGCAGCTAACCCAATTAATTAGCATTTTATTTCCGGGATTGATACGATATCAGTTGTGCATGCGGTAAAAGGTTTCCCAGAGACTCGCCCCGCAAATATGACAGACGAGCAAGAAAACACGACCTGCATAAAGCGACTTAAAAAAACTAGAATGCTGTTTGTCCGTGATCCGCATACCCGCCGTAGATCGGAATCCAGAGGCGGAGATTACATCTGGTATTCACTAGTTTATCTAGGCAAACATTTTTATCGGCATTCTTGTCTGTCATCAACCCTTTAATTTTAGGGACACTACTCGTACATTTACTACATATATATCAGTAACTAAGCGCTTAATTTTTTTCGGCCCTAAGTAAATGTTTGTTCTTAACAAATCAGTCGATTAAGTTGGGGCAAAAATCTTTACTAGTGAATGTGGCCATACTTTACCACATCAAACTATTTTTTGTATTTAATTGTTTACGTATACTAATTTATTATAATTTTTGTAAACATAGAATTTTAAAAACATGGGTAACTATAACTCGCACCAGTTATAACTCAATTACATTTTTTTTTTAATATTATAAACGGATTATTTTAAGGTACGCCTTTGTTTAGAAACCAATTTTCATAAATATCTTCCCCCACAGCGCCACAACCTTAATATTATTTTATAAATTGTGATAATGAAAAACAAAGAAGATTTTAGATTTTTAGTATTTAAAAGTTTGTGTAGGTATGTGGAACGCATCGAAATTTCAGAAACTGTAGGGCTGACCTTAAGGAAATATTTTAATAATTACCGGATATTTTTGATGTAGAAAATGTTAGGTGAAAAAGCAATCAGGGTAAGTTACTCAAACTTCCTGCATTGCAAAGCGTTAGTATTTTGCGCCAAAAAAATGTTTCGTTTTTCAAGTACCGATTTGTTTAACAAAATAAAGATAAAAATTAAAATAAATCATAGCCGTGGTGCAAGATAAGATAGCGGTAAAACATGTAAACAAATAAATAAAACAAAATATTTAGGTTTGCTACGGGATTTAAACTGGGGCTACCAGATTACAAGCCCAAGCCCTTACCTCTAAGCCAAGTCATTGTTTAATTTTTTTTCTATTACCCGAGTTGATTGCTATAATTTTAAGCTTTCTTCCCATCTCCACTTTGCAGCGTTCTGTGCTGAGAGCTTTTTATAACTAGTTATTCATATGTTGGTTATTTCCTAAACAAATAGATTGATATACGTGCGTTATAAGCGTAGCGAGTCCTGGACACATTTTCAACCTCGTGTACTGATCAAAGCGCGTTATCCAACAGACATGTCTCATGGACGTTTATAAAATAAAATAAATAAATATTAAAACTTATTTACAATGCTCACTTGCTAATTGTTTAAAAATGTTAAATATTAGCAATTACGGAAAAATAATAAGCCGCGCAACTATGATAATAGCTCGACAATTTTCGAGCTAATCATGGACATCCCGGTCTTGTTTCATAGGCGACTGCATGTTTTTTTAAATGCTTTGTAGAATTGTATTTACTTAATATTTGGAGTAATGAAATAATTTAATTTAATTCAAAATCTTATAAATAAAGAGCGGCCGTAGCTCAGTGGTAAGAGCGCGGGCTACCAATGCAGCGAATCCGGGTTCGATCCCCGACTCGGTCGTTCTCCCTCCCAAGGCAACGGGAAACCAGCGAGGTGGATTTTTCCCCAGGAAAACCTCTCTGGAGAAGAAGTGCATGCACTTCCTTTGGTTCGGAGCCCACGTTAAACTGTAGGTCCCCTATGTCTGTCTATGCAAATTATTATCTATCACCGCGCACCAAACACAGACATAGGAGAGAGGTAGCCAACGCCCTGAAAAGGGTATGGCACTGTAAGAAAAAGATCATAATTAAAAAGACTTAATTAATTGTAATATTTCTACTGACATTTTTAAGGGCATTTTTTTATTGTGTATTGCGCACCAGGATATCTATCATTAATTGTTTTCTCATTTCATATCTTCCAAGTTTTAAACAATAAGCGCATAAACCTTTATACCGTTGATAAGAGAAAAAATAATCTATTTAATGGTAAAAAAATTAACCATGATACTCATTTAAAAAACTAAATTTTATGTAATATCTCTAAATAAAATCGCTTAAAAAGTTGATGCCATGCGTTATTTAAAAAAAAACAAAAAGCTACCAATATGCTCTAAAATATCTACATGTTTCCTCGTTTTTAACCTACTTTGTAGCATGATATAGTGTAAAGGATGGTATGCTACAGCGCACAGTTTAAGAGCCACTGTGTGACGTCATCAAGTGTAGAAACAACGGCAAATTTAAAAAATGAATTCGCGGCAAGTCTGCAGCCGGTGAATTTTAAAAGCGCGCCGCCGTGGCACCTTTTTGTTTTTGACGCTAGAGACGGTAGTCATTCTAAATTTGAATTTAATTACTGATGGTTCTACTAAACATGAACAGATAGCGTCACATGCGTTCTGTTGACGTGCATATATTTTTCTTTACAGAACTGTACTAGCAGAATTATTGATTTCTGGCATAAAATCAATTCTCAGCAGTACTTGCTCATGGGTTTGTGTGCAATTAATCGCTTATTTATGTGCGAAATTTGTTAAAAGTTTTAAATTAACGCGCTAAATGCCTATCGCCGTAGCGCCATCCGTGCTGATTCCTATGAACTTTTGTTCAAAAACATGGATGACGTTCTCGCATCGAATTTTTAAATTTACTCAGCTGGTACATAGTTTAAATAATTGACAATAATTTTAAATTGGTTTACCTAATATAACAGTATCTAGATGGTCAGCGTAAATACAAATGAAGAATAGTGTTAAATTTATAGTTTTATGTTTGCTAAGAAAAGTAAGTTCTTTTTACCGTATTTGTATGTTTCACAAGAAAGTAATTATCTGAGCATCTAAGTTACTTTATTAAGTAACATCTATTAACTTGTTTCATTTTGTTTTCTTTTTAATTAAGTCGCTGAGTACATATAAAAATGCCTATATGATGTCTATACTAGCATTATCTGTGTCGTGTGCCTCGGCGCGGCGCGCTCTTAATCGTTTTTGCAAAATTTAAATATAATAATTTAGTTACGATGTTAAAATACAAATAACATTCCTCTAGGAAACTAAAATATTTCACATTGGATGTACCTATGCTCATAATAATATAATGTACAATAAACAAAAAATTAATTTAGGTAGATCTATAATTTATTACTTACTTTTTGTCTTACTATTATAGTTGGGGCAATTTTTCACATAGCGCTTTATAATCAAGTATATTAAGTAAATGAAACTTATTTTGAACACTAATTTGTTGACATATTAGAAGCACCTAACCTCTTTATTATTCCACTTGACATTAGAAACCGACAGAAGTACACGTACTGCGCCTGCGCACTGATAAAAAACAAGGTTTCTCAACAAGTTTCTGCACTTGCGCAGAAGTTGACGAAATTTGGTCATAGCAACAGCATACCATGTTCTATATACTTTATCGTGACTTTGTAGCTGTTTTGGTTTCCAAGATACCGATGGTATGCATCTCCCATCGGAGACCCTGTATAGAAAAAAAAAACTAATATAATTTCTAACCATTGAATTGAGGTTTGTTACACCTTCTAGATCTGAAAAAACTTTGTCGTATTTTTAACAGCGTCAGTATTAGAATAACAATATATTAAATAATTGCAAATTGCCATTAAAATTTATGTAACGTAACGTTCCTAAAATAATTAATATTAACTCCAACATTTTAGTTAATTTGCGGATGTAAACTTTTAGTTTTTCAAATCGTAAACAATCTCTATAATACTTATATCAAGTATGTATCCCTTTGTTAATACAATGGCAGTAAGGGCAATTATGTCAAAATTACTTCACAAAAATTTGGAAGCTATAAAAACATATAATGTTAATGAACGAGCTTATCTGCAAGATAAATAATAGCCTAATTATATAAATTATACCTCTACTAATTGATGTGCCAGGTCATTAATTTCGAATTTTTTAGTTTACGACTACCGAATTACGGACATTATGTACATAAAAAGAAGAATTTGGAGCTTGAATTTTAACTTTACAATGAGAAAAACTAAAAATACACGGGCATGGCCGGTCAAATAAAAAACGTTTGTCAAACCACCAATGATGGCCTGAAAAGGTTTTGTCTGAAAAAATACTTACAAAATTCGGAATTTCTAGTAATTCTTCAAACCGTTTTATGAATATGTCATTTTTTGTTCAGTAAAACAGTAGAAATAAACGATAACAAATTCTACAACTTTTTTATCATGAATTATTTAAACAAAACATGTTCATAATATGCTCTTATTTTGATTATTTTACCATTCTACAGAGTGGCTAGGAAAATCCCGGCCACTTTTCTTGTGGCCGTCAAGAGATGGCGCTTTAGGAAAGAAAAATTAAATTAAAATACTGGCAACAACGCAGAATCCAAGACGTTTTGATTGTTTTGATTTAATAGGGGGCGTATTTAATAAGGAAAACGTCTTGGATTATGCGTTGTTGCCAGTATTTTAATTTAATTTTTCATCACTAAAGCGCCATCTCTTGATCGCCGCAAGAAAAGTGGCCGGGGTTTTCCTAGCCACTCTGTATATTTCATAGAGCATAAGGAAAGAGCAAGAAAAAAATTATATGTAACGCCATGCCCTTTTGATTTTTTAACACTAAATTTATTTGTTTTAAATTAAAAATTATACAATATTTGGGTTTTTTATAAAACTTTTATACCCGTATTTATGAATATGTTGGTAAACAACCTGCAAAAAAATTTATAAAAGATCAATAAGTAATTCGAACTGCTACTCCAATTTCGATAAAATTTAAAATACAATTCACTGCGAAACATAAATAGCTGAAACATTTTACATGGTATTTTTCATTTCAAAAGTTTAGTGCGAGTACGATGTTGAGTTGTTCAACTCCAACTCGCACCTGGATTTAAATGTTATGTGAATAGACTTTATAAATCAGCAAAAAAATGTCTGTTTCACTGCCTTAGATGCGGCAGAACGAGCGATTCATCCGATAATAGGGAGTAAATTTTTATAAATTGAGTCGCCATTTTGTAACGGTTAGAGACATCGAAAAACTTTAAATACAAAAATTGTTCAGTTTAATGGGACCTTTAAAATGAGGTATCACTTGACCCCTCATTCTATTTAAGATTTTTGAGATAATATCTTTTGAATGTTCCCGCTCATTTGAGGAGAAGAGGGGGTACTAACATTTGGTTTTTGTCCTCATGTGGTACATCGTTGGAAAGCTAATTTAATGTACTTTAAAATTATTACTAATTTTTGTGTTACAATAATTCATATGCGGTTGGGAAAAGGTTTATGTAATAGCTGCTTTTTTGATATAATTGGCCGCCATTTTGAAACGGTTAGAGCTATCCACATTTTATGTTTTTTAAGTTGTTGGGCTTAAACAGACCTTTTAAATGAGGTATAAGTTGACCCACCTTCGTATTTGAAAATCTCGCCCTTAGACTCCCCCCAACTACCCTTTTACGAGCCCTAAAAATTTATAAATATTTTTACACAACAATTTTTTATCCCATCCGCGTAAATTCAATAGTTTAGCCGTAAAACATAGTGCGTGGGTGGTTTGTTACATCCTGTATACTTCAAAAAAATTTAAGCGTTACATTTTAAAAGTATTTTTGATTATAACATTCTAACCCGAACAGTTGTTCAGAATATCCCTGCAATACTTATAGGTAGGTAGTTAAGCAGCTTATGACTCATTGTTCTCGCTTATATCGTACGTTAAAAAAACAAGCATTGGGTGTGCTTTATGTGTCGCATTTTTTTGCCGATCCTACCCAGTACAACTAGGTGGGATCGTCAAAATAGTGGTACTCAAGGCGCACTAGATGCTTCTTTTGAACGCACTGTACTTTGAACGCTTCACCTCTCGTATATACAAATACGAAAGTAGTTAATACCTGAAAATAGTCTAAATTCTTCCCACAGAATAAAGATCTACAGAAAAAAGTAATAATTTTTAGGTTTAAAAAACTCATAGGCAGACGAAATAGGGTTAAGATTCGCTAATATTATACAGGCTGTGTCAGAAGAGATATTGAGATGCGGTTTGTGGGAGCTTTTTAGCTGTCAAAAGGGCAAATTTCTCAGATATCGATGATGGATAGCAATTCACCTCCTGACCCACAACCTACTCAATCTTAAAATCTTAAATAGCATTCCACCCCTTGCGTAACACCAAATTAAAGCCCTAGAAAAATGTTTTTTTTTGGCGCAAAGAAAATTTAAATCGGTGGATTCATTCTCGAGTTATTAATTAAAAACTATTTTTATTGTGTAAAAACACAAGAGCCAACAAACAAATTATATTTACATATTTAAACAAATGCAACCCGTTAGACCGTTACCATAGATTTTAAAAATTATATTACTAACAAAATGCAAATCTTTTTAAATAGTACAAAAAATGTTTCTGCCGATTTTTGTTAAGCAATGGTAAAGTTTTAGTGTCGCTTCATAAAAATCTGGTGGCGTAAGATCTGACGATCTAGCTGGCCACTCGATTACGCGCGTAATGTGCAGGGGCTCCATATTGCTGATAGTGTAGAAGGTCTTCATCCAGTTGTACAGAGTGGCTAGGAAAACCCTGGCCACTTTTCTTGCGGAGGTCAAGAGATGGCGCTTTAGTAAAGAAAAATTAAATTAAAATACTGGCAACAACGCAGAATCCAAGACGTTTTAGTTATTTTGATTTAATATGGGGCATATTTAATAACTAAAGCGTCTTGGATTCTGCGTTGTTGCCAGTATTTTAATTTAATTTTTCTTTACTAAAGCGCCATCTCTTGACCGCCGCAAGAAAAGTGGCCGGGGTTTTCCTAGCCACTCTGTATGTTTTCATGTTTGTCATGTTGGTTTTGTAGCAAGGAAAAGCAAATATTCTTTAAGAGATTTAGATTATTATTCACCATTTCACTTATTTCCTAGCAAAGGTGCATTCTTTAATCAAGTCATATTCATGTAATTCCTGGTAGATCTGCATTTATGTAGATGGCATTGGTTTAATCGTGAACGATTCGCTGGGAACTTATTAGCTGGCAGTACGATTCGTCATGAGTTTGTTTTCATACACTTACACAGAAGGCAAAAGTCAAGTTTCTTATAACAAAAACTCTAATATTTAATTAAAAATGGATTTTCATTTCTGATTTCTGGACCAAGGGGATTGGGAGATCTTAAAATTATTAAACTATGGTCAGAAAAAGCCACAAAATTGTATAAAAATGTCCTAATTCTTGTAAAAATTCCTCATTTTTAACTATGCCTTTTTTACCACTCACCAACCATTCAAAACTGGGTGATTTATAAAAACCACACTAATATCACGCAATAAAGCTTCAAAATTACATAAAAAAACCGTAAATACTAGCAATAAACCTCATTTCCCTCTATGAAAAAATGGCATGTCATTTCTGGTGCAACATGGATTGGGAGATTTCAAAACCCACACAAAACACTTTAAAACCCCGACAAAACTATCAAAAATTTTATAAAAATCCTAAAACTGTCCAAAAATCACATAAAATTCATTACTTTTAAACACCCCTTTCTCACTACAAAAATTATAGACCCCCAAAACTGGGAGCTTCTAAAATCGTATAAAAATACCCACAATCTTGTAAAAAGTCATCATTTTCCTCACCCCAAAAATTTTAGACCCATCAAAATTGAGCACTTGAAATCGTTAAGAAAATTGCATTAAAGCATTCAAATCTTGTTAAAACTAATAATTTTTAAATTCTCGGTTCGCAAAATTAAAGACCCTCCAAAATTGGTGAGATTACAAAACATAAAAATCCTTGAATTATATTAAACTGCTCTTTATGGATTGGGCACTTCAAAACCATCAGTATTTATTATAAAATTTGAATGGCATTTATGGCAACACAGGTTGGGAGATCCAGAAGCACTAAATTGCATTAAAAATATGCTTCTCCAAAATAAGCATTGAACTTGTCTTTGACTTCATGAAGATCGGCTTTGCCTCGTGAAGCCTCGCAGAATTTTTGGACCATCGGCATTGATGGAGATACAAACACACGTTAAAATCACTAAAATGTTAACAAAACACCAATTTCTCTAATAAAAAATGCTACGTAATGTAGAATTTATAAATTATATAATTTCATCCATATGATAATAGGTAGGTGTGTAATTTTTTTAACCAAGCGAATCTGCAAAATCAAAAACCCATTATAAATTTACATTTTAGAATCAATTACCAATTAAAATTAACTATATATACATTTATGGAGCACTATTGATAATGTAAAACGTCAATAAAACGTGTAAACGTACGGATATTAGCGTTAACGATATCATAAACGTAAAACTACTGAATTTTTTTTGAAATCGAAAATGTTGAATCACGTGTGATTCAGTCTGTAATTAGTTTCGAGTAGCCGCTTATTTTTTACATCAGAAAATATTTTATTTTTTAGCCATTTTAATTATGTCTTTTTCTACATTTCAAATGAAATTAGAATTTTTAGGTTTTACCGAGTTGCGCGTCGCGTATGAGTAGAAGTGAGAAGCTGTGCATTCTTAGTGCAGTTCCCTGTAATTGGTGTCTTACATGGATTTTAGATTTGGTGTTGCGTTTGTGGAGCGCCATGAAAGTAAGGAGAAAATATTAATTATATATCTTTATATTTATTAATTATAGGTACATAATAGTATATTATACACCAAGGTAGAAAAGTCTACTATTATAGCCTGAGGGCTAAGGTTAGATCCCGAGACGCGTAGCGGCGAGGGATGTAAGGCCCGAGGGCTATAAGACTTTTCTACCGAGGCGTATATACTTTTTTTTTCACTACTAGTGATATAAACCCTTATAATTGTCGAAAAATGACTATTTGAACTTAAATCCCTGTTTATTTCAAATTATAAAACAAATGACAGTTTTTTGTTTTGTTGGCATGACAGTTGTTTGAAAATTGTTACTATTTGACATAAAAGTTAAATTTCTAGTTTTTTGAGCCTTTTAGTACGTCCTTTGTGGCTGCTTTGCAAAAATGAGGAGTGAAGATTTAAATTGTACACCGCCTGAAATGCGGGAATCTCCGTTTTACTTTGTGTGGTTGTATTATAGGCGAAATTGATATTGACAGGGTTGTCATTTATTACGGCGCGAAAAACGTATATTCAAATACACCAAAGTTTTTTAAATTAAATTAATTTATTTAAACAACTATTTTATGCATAAAATACCATTAAATAGAATCTCTCCATTATATTAAATCGTGCTATAAAAACGTTCTCTTTAAAACTGTCACAGGATTATCAAAAAATATAAATTTGTTCATTATTAACCAGTGGTTAATAATGAAAAATTAGTTACCTGTCAGTGAGCAAAGGTAGAGAAATTGAATTTCACAGCATTCTATTATGTGTCAAAATGCTACCCCATATTACTAGTAGTGAAAAAAATACTTTATTACTTCAACAATTTTTATTTTTTTAGCTTATATTTATGGAAAATCTAGATCAAATATTCAAATCAAATTAATCTGAGAAAGTTATATTTTGGTTTCGTTCTGTTAATGACATTTTAGCATGTATTGATAGTTCATTTGAATTAATTAATGAATTTTTAATTTTTATTAACAGATTGCATCCAAACATAAAATTTCCATTAGAAACTGAATAAAATAAGTCCACTAACTTTTTAGATTTAAACATAAAAAATAATTTAACTAATAAACTTGAATATTCTGTTTATAGAAAACCTATACAAGCAGACATTACAATACCACACGATTCCTGTCATCATAAAACACAAATTAGCAGTATACAGGTCTATGATACATAGCGCTTTGACCGTCCCTTTAGATGAAATTAATTTTAATAGAGAAATTTCAACTATCAAATAAATTGCATATAGTAATAGTTATAATACTAAACTTATTGATACATTAACTAAAGAAAAAGATTATAAATTAGCCATTCAAAAAATGTTCATATATGTATACACTACTGGACAAAAGAAAAGCGGACACATATTTATTTGAATATTTTTTATTTAAGCGTTATTTGAGTTTTTGAGAGATTATTTATGAATTCCAATAAGTCATCGAGTAATTATTCAAGTCCAAATTTTTTCATATTTGCACAATTTACTGTAAGTAAACAGCGAAAATGTGAAAATCAAGTAAATCGGGACTTGCTAATGTAAATGAAGTATAGGAAAGTACTATCTGCTAATAATCACAATAGGTCAAATTTTAAATTCGTAACTTAAGATGTTGGTGAGAAACTGTAAAAATAGTGTTTTATATGTGCCCCTATTGAGGGGCTTTATGTTCGAAACAAAAGTGAGTCCGAGACGTGTTTATTAAACATTTTCGACTCAAACTATTAGTTGTGGCGTTTTACTTTGGGACACCCTGTATAGTAAACGAAAAGTTCCGTCGTTTAAGATCGTAAAACTTCATTCATTATCGTTTGATCTTCATAACCTAAAAACTGACCATAAAAAGTATTAAAATAACATATTATACTGTGATAAACAACAAAAAATGTCTTTAGTAGCTGATTATGGGGATTCGTCAGCATCCGATAGTGAATTCAACAAATCGGACACTGATTCGTACGAAAATAGCAATAGGTAATGCAGGTACATTCCATCTTAGATTAAACAAGTGTTTCAACTTTTGATCATCTACCAATGCATGTTTCCTTTAAATACAACTTAACTTTTACAAAAAGTCGGTCAGCTGTCACATGTTTCAGCCCCACAGAATCAGAAATATTAGCACCGGCACAAGTAGAGAAATTACCTACACCCGACTTCGATACGTCAAGTGCAACTGCAAACCTGCCGAAAACATCAGTATTTACAAACCCATTTAAAGAAGCTGAAAATGCCAAACAAGCAATACTCGAAAAGCATGTGAAAATGGTCAACACTCAAGATAATGTCAGAATTATCAACGGGAAAAAAGTTTGTTGGAATTATCGTAAAGGTCGATGCCGTTTTGGACATAACTGCATCTATGCACATGATTCTGATGTTCAAAAAAGCAAAGAACAGTTACAGGCCGAGAATCAAATACAAACAACAGTTTTGTATCAAAGCCAACAGTATTCAAAGCCTGTGAATGAGGAATCGAGCACAACTGAGCAGACGGAAACACGTAAGAAAAAACGACCGGGTTTAACACAAGGACTTGTACCTGGCAGAAAAGTAATGAAAGCTTACCATGATCAGCATGTTAAAATAGCACCAAATTCAAACAAAAAATAAAGTATTTAAATAGATATTATTTATAGTAAGTTTGTGATTCCAAAGCTGTTATCCTGATGTTTTGTAAAATACATGCAAAATTACTAAATGTAGCGAAAAAGATCAAATACTGTTTTTCACATTCAGTTAGTGCTGTATAATGTATCAGGATCTTAATTTGCGTCTGGTCCAGATCTATAAGTGTAACTTAGTTTATAAAATTCAAATTTAATTCGAACTGATCCAAATCTGTGTAACAGAAATAATACTTTTTATATCTTAACATCAAAATCACATTAAAATATTGAATGAAGTTCCCAAATATATTGAAATTATGCCTGGCATATTTTTAATTCAATTATAAATTAAAATGATGCCTGTTATAATTTTAATTGATTAAACATATGTGGGCATAGTTTTAATTTAATTTCACATATCAGTAATTGCCGCCATCTGGTGTTACGTAGCTTAAGTAGTTGAAACATTTCATGTCGGTAGGAATGTCCCGTTTTGCACAAAGCCAGTAGATATACTAAAGTAGGTACATGATTTGACGTTTCTCAAATGGCAACAATAACGATGTTGCAAGAAGCTCTGCAATTGTTGTCACATTTGACATTTTGTTGTATTGTCTTAAACATTTGAACTTCCTTTTTAAACCTAATAAATAGTTTTTAAATACTATCACTTTCTGTAATTGTAGAAACATTTTGCGCAAGATTAAGAAACTTTAGAAGAAGAAATATAGTGAGGTGTAGCGGATTAGCGCCACCTGCTGGACGGTTGATCGTCATTGTTGATTTTTTACATTTGTGTTGGTACTTTAATATATCTACTGGCTTTGGTTTAATAAATTTCTGCAACCATGCCTACCAATCACGAAGAAGAGGTGGAATCTAATAATTGCGCCAAGTTCACAAACTATAACAAATTGTGTCTCTTAGAAATGACACAAGTTTTAATTAATCACTGAACAGCTTTGTGGCAAGCAAAATATGAATGCGTTTGCTCTTCAGGGTAGGCAACACACACATGTTATATGGGTTGTTTTACTATTAAACTATAACTTTAATAATAAAATGTGAAACGAAGGTACAATTGAGTCATAAGATTGTTTATCGAATAAACTGTGTTATGAATAGTTAGTTAGTTAGTTTCAATGAAGTAAGACGTACAAAGTGTGATAGATTTGTAAACGGAAGGTATAATAAAAGGGTTTTGCAATTATAGTATTTCTCTTAGTAAAGTCCTGGCACTTTAGGGTACCACAGCTACGTAACACCAGGTGGCGGCAATTAATGATATGTGAAATTGAATTAAAAATATGTCTTCGCATATTTTTAATTCAGTTAAAATTGTCAGGCATATTTTTAATTATATTTCACATATGACAGGCATATTTCTAATTGAATTAACAATATGCCAGACATTTTTTATTCAATTAAGAATATGCCAGTCATATTTTTAATTAATAATAATATGACAGACTTATTTTTAATCATATATCACATATCGCAAATGTAGTTTACTTAAATGAAAATAATTTAAGATATGTGAAATTTTTTTCACATATGTAAAATTGAAATTGTGATATGTGGATTGTATTTTTGGCAGATATTTACAATTTGGGAATAAAAGCATATCACTTTAGATCTGGATCTAATTAGAACATATTTCTAAAACTCTAGAATCCATAGCATAGAAATGCACAGATTTCGTATCTAAATAATTCAAACAATAATGTGAATTTTGGTTCCGTTCAAGCAATGTTTGTGACATTTGGTTAACTGTGAATAATTATGTTTGCGTTAAAAGCCCACAGCTATGCTTTTAGTAAATTGCACACAAAATATAGATGAAACGTATTATCCTGCGGAGAACCTTAAAGCATTTGTTTTTTTTGACACGTTTTGTTACTGTATTAGCTATGCTCAAACTTTTCTAGATTATTTACGAACAATTTTGTGATTTTTTTAGAATCTTGTTAATTACAATAAATATGGCATTTATTGTTGCACTTCTAAAAGTATAACGTTATTTACGAGTATATACCTAGTATTGTACAACATTTAAATCCTAACTCAGGATATTTAAAAATTAATTTTTAATTATTTTACTGTATTAGTTAAGGAATAAATAAATTATCACAATTAAATTTTTTTTAAATGTATTTTTTCCAATTGTTACAGTTAATATGTATACAATTTTTGATGTATGCTGTTTGAATATTGTAATAAAATAAATTTTAACGTATTGTCACTTTCTTTTCTTGTGATTAAAACTGAGTATTGAACTCTTGAATCTATATAGTATATACTTTATTGTACAGAAATAACTCGAACTACCCTCCCCCATACTGTCATACACTTTTACAGCGCTTATTATAAAACCATCTGTAGCACCTTGGTAAGAATGAGTTTTTTTGCGTAAAAATACACTCTCTGACTCTGTCACACAATTGCAGATCCCTGATCTCCACCTGCAATAGATGGCGCCGCTAAGTTTAAAATGGTTGGCTTTAAGAAGGAAAACAAACCGTTTGCGACAAGTTTGTATAGTTTGTTAATTTGTTATTTAAAATTTAAGACAATGAAAATTAGTATGGCTCACAGAAAAGTGTCCCTGATTGATATTTTTGAATGTTTAGATACACGAAGGCGACCAACTGAAGAAGCAGAGGCACTTTTTATAGCAACCCACTTTATAATATGTGGATATGTAAAAACAGAAGCGGGCAATAAAATATATAATCAAACTTGGAACTACCATCCACGCACAGGAGCTTTTGCACCTTTAGAGAATGTTAGTACTAGTAGAAAATAGTTTTGTATACATTTTATTGTGAGTATTTTTATTGAAAAATAAATTGTAAACAATGAATGAAATTTTCGGCCTATATTTACAAATAGGCACTTTATTCACCTCTCCATGAAAATAATATCATTTTAAGTGATACAACAGGCGCCTTGTGGGCAGTCCTGTAGCTAGGGGGGTGCCTGGCACCCCCTGGAAAAATTTGAGCACCCCCTGGAGAATTACCAGCATTACGACCATTTTTTAGGACTTATTTAAAAAATATTTTTCATTTTTCTGTTATAATTAAATATTGCACTGGAATTCTCCAAGTCTCGATAGCGCGGTTACCGCGTTACGGTAGTCCTTGTCCCTTCCCCATCTACAGGTAGCCCGAATTGTTGGAAGCTATTTCTATGGTTGAAGATGAAATGGATTTAAATAAAATGATATATTTGGAATCGTTATTGGGAATAAAGCTTCCACCAATAGAAGAGATCAAAGTTGTCAAGCAATTTACAGAAAATAAAAGGAAAAGTGAAGTAAAGATTATCAACGACAAGGGAGAGGAAGAAAGGCGACTGGTAGTATTCCAAGAAATATATAATCAACGGTTGGCCTTTGAGGATACTTATAACCTCTTGGCTACAGTAAGGACTTTTGCTTGCAGCACTGTAGTATGCGAATCAACCTTCTCAACGCCAACTCAAATAAATCGCCCCCAAAGAATAGGCATGTGCCACCAGAGAATGGCAGATTTGATCCTGCTTGCATTTGAGAAGGAATGCACACAAAAAGTTGACAGAGATGCTTTTACAGAAAATTTAATAACAAGCGTAACAGGCGTTTGCAACTTTACTAATTATTGTTTTGTATTTTAATCAACATATTTATCATGTTTATTTATCGTTGTTTTTAAATGTTTATAATAAATATATAAAGGCTGTATTTAGGTTTTTGGTGAAAAAAATTATTTGACCCCCCTGAAATCCCATGAGCACCACCTAAAATTAGTTTCTGGCTACAGGCCTGCTTGTGGGGTTGTCAACACTTTAAAGTGTATATGCAAAGCCGGAAATTCTGCTCGCTGCATTGGCCCATACCTTGTACAAGTCTGGGTTTTTATGCGTAAATAAGTGCAATGAAATTTTTTTACGGCTATAAGCGCTCCACTCAGATGCCGAACAAAGTATTTTTAAGCTAGGAGTCGTTTAAACTGTTTTTATTTTAAATTTTTTACTTAAAACCAGTGTGTTGCATCTAATTTGTTTTCCTTTTTATTGTAGTTCCATATTTTACCCCCTACCCCCATACGTCAACCACTTTGTTGCCTGTTGGCGATCATGGATTGCATTGATTATTTACTTGTTTGAATTTGCAGTCTGTTGAGTACCCCATACTCTTCGCACGCTACGCCACTGGCAGGGTATTGCTCATCATGACGTAATCGTGACGTACGGTGTACGTCTGCGCCTACGTGCTGTAGCGCCGGTAGCTGTTGTTCATTTCATTATTTGTCTGAACAAAATGGAAGCATGAGAACGCAAGTGATAAAGTGTCAAAGTATTATTGAAATAATGGAGGAAATAATTGTTCGTGAAGTGCTCGTTAAGAAAATTGAAAAAAGAAGTCATAATCTATCTACAAAGAGTAAAATTTTGAGTAAAAAACGTCTAGCATCTCTAAAAAGTGGTTCACAAATTAGAGGTCAAATTTCAAGAGTGAAGACTTGCTGGCATCATACACATTTTTGTCGACATTTGACGCCACCTAAAAGTATTTTTACAAGAAACTGTCGGGGTTATTGTTGTGTTGGTGTATAAAAATAAGGTAGTATGTATAGCATGAATAGAATTGGTCAAAATAGGCCTTTGTGTAATAACCGCCAATTTATTGCAATGGGGATTATCAATCACCAACCCGAAGAAATGAAGCTTAAGCCTGAGTATCTAGGCAACGAGCATTTTAAATTTTTGAACGATTTCGGTTTGCAACAGCAATTTATAACAGATAAAAAATTTGTAGACATTAATAATTATTCTGTCAATCGACATTCACCGAACAATCGTACAGCACTAAATTCTAATTGTATTATGCATACTTTTCCCAGTTCAGTTATGGTAAATTGTACGGCTAACTACCACACAAGTTCTGGACATAACATTCATAATAAAGGGGTAAGCGAAAAACCATTTGTTGGTAGCAGTTTTGAAAAAGCCCCGTGTTTCGTAAACAAGGCAGAAGACACGAACAAAATCGAAATGGGTACAAACAAGCCCGAAAGGGCCAACAGAAGTAGGAAGAGCCCTCCGAGAGGTTGTGAAGAATCCCAAGGTTGTAGTAACATCAAGCTTCCAAAGAAATCAAAGCAGAATAATAAACCACAGTGCGATAAGGTGAGTCAAAAATCTTCCAAAAAATCCAAACGACAAAAAAATTACCAAAAACAGTCCAAACGTGAGAGTGATCGAAATATAATAGGCAATTCGTCTTCACGAAACCGCAAAGGGGACAAAAATTGGCATAAAGCGTCCCTGGAAAAAGAATTTATGGATATTGACGACATCTCTTTTTATTCGCACTCGGATCACAGCCTCGAATCTCCGATTATAACTTCAATTTGTACTACTACAAGCATGCCGAATATTCAATCTGTTTATGTAGAGAGTTTGTTGTCTCCCATTGAAATTGTTGCGGAGGCAAAGACTCAAAATAATAAAAGCATTCCCACAGTTTCTGATTTTAAAGAACAACATGATATTAATAATATGGGTAATTCCCCTAAACAAAATAATTTCCGGCCAAGATTGCCTTCTGAATGTGAAAGTGAGG
This sequence comes from Ctenicera cuprea, assembly GCA_958336395.1. Classification (NCBI taxonomy): domain Eukaryota; kingdom Metazoa; phylum Arthropoda; class Insecta; order Coleoptera; family Elateridae; genus Ctenicera; species Ctenicera cuprea. The sequence continues at coordinate 8,261,448 of OY284493.1, forward strand.
ATAGTTTTATTGTTTTTGAAGAAAGCTCGAAAAGCATAGATTTGGACGATGATCAAGATTCTACAGATTTTGATTCCTCATCTGATGAAGAATCGGATGATGAGGATGATGATGCTATTATGGATTGCTGTACAATAACACATACACAAAATAATGATAGACAAAAAAAATCTTCGCCCATGAAAAAGGTTAGTTAAAATTATTTTATTCTTAAATTATTTTAAGTTATTTATGATGGTCCAATATAAAAAATATGTTTGTTTACCATAGACTGTTGAAAATAAGAATCCTTGAAGCACAATGTAAGATATTACCATAGTGGTAATTAAAAACAAGGATAGAGTGCAGTTTTGTTTAATTAAACAAGTTTTGAATTGGTACATGTTTCTTTCGCACAATCATGTGTCTCTTAGTAACTAGTTAAACTTATAATTGATTTCTTATCACGTTCTGTGGCGTGTAAAGATAATGGATTGAGGCAAAGCAAATGACAAAAGTTATTAAAAACAGGAAATTAGGACAGACAAGCTTATGTTTACAGCTTGCTATGTTATACATTTGTGTTCCTTATACAATCTCTTATTGTTATTAGATATCTAAGACACTGAAAAACACAAATTTAGTGGAATAGTAATAGAAAGAGTAACAATAAAAACAAATTTTACAGGCATTCTTCAAAATAATACTCCATACTTAAGGTCATGTAGTTCCCCATGAAATATATTTAAATTGGTTTACAGCGTACAGGGCGAGTCATTTAAGTGTTGCCCTCTGCTATTTCCTTAACTATTGAGAATATCAAATTTTTTCTGAATAAAAATTTTTGGTGCCTAATGAGCTACTTCATGCCACACTCTAAAATTGTCCTAAGCCGTGACGCCATCGACAATTTTCTTAAATGGCAATATAAATATTTTCTTATGCAGTTAGACAGATATTAATTTTCTTGTTTCAATAATATAAAATGTGTGTTCAGAAAATGTGGGAGGAAATGACAGGGTAGATACTAGTCAATGGATATTTCGAATGAAACCTTTCGAATATTGCAATATTTCGAGATATCTCGAAAATTAAGACAAATCATTCGAATGATTTTGAGATTTGACATTTTTGGTTTTGTCTGATTCGGAGGCGATTTTTAAGCGATAGCCAGCTGCAAATGCGCAATATGCAGACAATTCGCGGAATCCTAAAATCGTATGACCATTGAATAATGGAAATTTGCATTTGGTATCAGTAAACTCACTAAAGTCACCGATGAAGAAAAATTAGTTTCGAAAATTCGTAAACGATCACAATGGCGCTGTTGCAAAATTTTGTAAATTAAAAAATATATATTTTTCAAAAATTGCCCACACGATTTTTTTTTAATTTTCTGAGCCAATAGAGCAAAAATATGAAACTGATTAGTTATTTATTCAAAAACACAAACGCCGATCGTTATAAACTTTCATCAGTTCGATAGACTATTTGAAGTATTTTATTAGGATCAGCAAGAATATTTAACTATTTTAAAAATTACGAAAGAAAAAGGTACTTTTTAATATCAACAACGCGTTTTCGGCAGTTACGTGGTTTTAACTACGCCCATCGATTAACTCTAGTTGAAACGTATATTTTTATTCTTTGTATATTTTTGATAACTGGTCAAAGAAAGCTATTATTGCCATTTTTGTTCGACATCCGAAGCGGAATTTGTAATTAGCCGTAGGGCGCGGCGCTTACCTTGTTTTCGTGCAGTTTAGTTGCTGCTTCTATGCGTACTATTATGGTACGGAAACCAATTGCACAGGCTGTCGCAAGTTCCAATTCCCGCTGTTTGTTTTCGTAGATATCTAATAGTCGGTGAACTGTACAACGTTATAATTATAAAAAAAATGAACATTTGCAAATACGGCAAGTATTAATATCTAGTATGGGAAAAGTCCACTCGGAAGTTAACACTTCAGCTTATTTTTAAGTCCTTTCATTAACTATAGAAAATTGATAAGTATTGCCATTGTTTTATGCTGCGTATTATTACATAAAATATCAATCGAGATAAAATTTAAATTTTATAGCAGTTAGGTACAAAGGTTTATGTTGTTGTTCTGAATAGCAACCAGATGTTTAATTTGGAAGCCACCTAAAAAGTGGAAACATTAACAAAACTGTATACTAATGAACTGTAAATACTGTTACAGAAATTATTATTAGAATTATTATCTAATAATTATTTGTAACCAACGTATATCTAATGACTAAATAGGAATGATCATGGAAAAACACAACATATACTTCAAATTATGCGTTGCAGTTAAAAATTGCATAATTATTTTCAGCAGGTAACTGTTTAATTGCTAGAATTCATATAGATAAGATATTTAATATACAGAAGTTTGTTTGGTAGCAAAACCTTGAATTTAAAACTAAAGGAATATATAAAATGAATTGAAAAAATTGATAAATGATGCAATGCTGCTTTCACTTAACTAATCGTAATCGGTAACAGTGACTACCAGCAGCCAATAGAAAAAAGTCACATTATATTTTATAGTTTATTGTGCTATTTAAAAATATATAAAAATTATCAGTTACTCATTGTGATAGTAAGTTGCTAAAATTATCGGTTTTATGTTTTATGTCGATTTGATTGAGTGGTATATTTTCAATATCAGTTAGAAAGCTATTGCGTATATATTTTTTGTGTTAATCAATAACAGCAGGTACTTCCAATATCTCTATGCACGTTTTTTTAACCCATTTTTAGCGTCAATTGATGTTAGGAATAACCAGGTCGCAGCGTTTTGATTTATGAATTAAATGTAACTTCGTTCTAATTTTCACTAGTATAAAATAAGCATGTTTATTGTTCATCTCGAGCAATTAATACTGCGCATGCGCTAGTTAATGCACGTGGTCGGGCATAGCCATAACCAACATACATACAAATTTATAAAAAAAATTTTTAGAATGAATTGAAACAATGTTCGCAGTTGTTTCTTGCAAAAACAAAAAACAAACAAGTGTCAAGGCCTCCTTCTTTTAAAGAATAATAAGGCCGTGCGCGAGCACGACTCCATGATTCCCATGACACCCCCTTACCCGGACTCAGCGCACTTCAGCGCTATTCACCGGTCTAACACCCCACCCCTGAAAGAATGCAACCCAACATACACCATCCATGGACCCGCCGGATTTAACTTATTCAGAAAAATTTCCGAAAGGCAGAGGACTCGAACCTACTGCCGTTGGGAGTCTAGTTTCAAAGCCTGGGACTTTAACCACTAGACCACCCGCTGGCCCTAGGCCCACTATGATGTCTGGATTTCTAGAAATTACCCAATTGTTTGCTTAGAATCTAATTTTCTCGAAAACCGTTGGATTAATAAAATTTGTAAAACACAAAAAGCTCTATCCAACTATGCAAAAATGTATAGGGTGTTATATTTATAAAATTAAGTTATGACACATTAAAGTTGCAAGTTTTTGCACCAGTGCAACAACATCCTGTATAACCAAATTCAACTTTAAATTATCTGGGGAATAATACCCGACAAATTTTGTTTAATCTGTCGAAATGGGGCTTACGCAGGTTTTATCAGTTACATCTACAAATGTTATTTTTTTGTGAAAAAGGGGATTAACTTGGCAACGCCGCAATGGAATTTTAGAAAGAAAATATATTTATAGGGACAATAAAACGGCTCATAAAAATATGCAAAAATATACAGGATGTTTCGTTTAAAAAATACATAAGTTTGGTACGCCCATCTAATGAGGAGCACCCGTATAAAGAAAAATAACTTTAGAATGCGCAGAGAGCGCCCAGTAGCTCACGTGTATAATATCTTTCTGATAACTTAATTAACAAAGGCGTTATCAAAGAATTTTGCATAGTTGCGTCACCCGGTATATAATATACACTGTGTCTATAAAGTGAGCCTCTCCCCCCACCCCTCAACTAATTTTGAACGACTTGATATTTTACCACAAAATTTGGTGTGCTGTAATGGGAAATTAAATCTATTCTTTGGCCCCAAATTAAATTTTTTATCATTTAAAATGGCGGCTGGACGCCATTTAAATTATTTTTTTTAACTGGAAAGGGGGGTCGAATGACACCTCATTTGGAACAACAACAAATAACAAAATGGCGGATTTTAAACAAATGGACTCACTCAATTCAAAATTGTTTTAATTTTTTTATCCAGGGTCGATGGACACCTCATGTGAAAGGTCTTTTAGTTCTGCGTCTGATCCTAGTTTCAAAAAAATACACAACTATAACAAAATAGCGGATTTTAAACAAATGAAGTCACTCAATTCAAAATTGTTTTGATTTTTTTATCCAGTAGTCCACTTTTTCATTTTCAGGACAAAATTTTTCCAGAAATATCTTAGCTGGCTGGAAATAATATTGAAAACGTTATGTTTCAACAAGACGGTGCGCCGCCTCATTATTGTAGGCCTTTTTCTGACTTTCTCAACGGACATTTTCTTGGAAGATGTATTGGTAGGCGGGGGCCTGTAGAATAGTCGGCTCGCTCCCCAGATTTAACTCCCTTAGATTTTTTTCTATGGGGGTATCTGAAATCGAAAGTGTACAGAACCCGTCCCGAAACAACACTTAATTTAATTTCTTTTTGTTTTAATTATTAGATTTTTCAAGTAGACTTCTTTATCTTCAAACATTGTCATTTTGTTATGGCTGAATATTTTTCTTTTAAACTCTGGGATCAGGCGCAGAATTATACCTTTCTAATAAGATGTCACTCGATGCCTTTTCCATTAAAAAAAATTCAAAATGGCGCCCAGTCGCCATTTTGAATGATACAAAATTTAATTGTTGGCTAGAAAATAGTATTTAATTTCCCATTAAAGCACACCAAATTTTGTGGTAAAATATCAAGTCGTTCAAAAGTTAGTTTATTAGCGCACAATCATGTGCATACAGTGGGATAACTTTTCTACTAAAACCCTAAGCGTTTTCTCTTTTACGCTTGCAAAATCGTAATCTTGAGAGTAAATTACGTAGTTATATCGAAAACTCCGCTAACATACTATTTTTGTCGTTTCGGGCTAAAGTAAAATGTTACTTATTTTGCTCATTTCCTAAAATAAAAAATTTCACACATTGGGCGTAACATATCGGTGCTTCTACCAAACTCAAGATTTTTTTGGTTCAACGTTTTTTTATCCTGCAAAAATTTGTTTTTCTTACTTTAACTCTATTGTTTGCTGAAATGCCCCCCTCCCAACAAGACTGCCAGTGCCTCCTCTTATAGGGCCGGCCATACAACTCTCACTAGCGTCTAAGATGCTATGGGGGATATTTAGAAATCCTAAAACATTCAATAAAATTCGTCATTAAAACAGAAGGGGGGGGGGGGGAATATAATTGAGACCAAAACCAAACTTACAATCTTATTGCCCTGATGAGCTTAAATGGTGAAAAGACATCATCACTTTTTTTCCCGAACTTTCTCTTCTAAATTGCACCCGCTGCGATTTTTTACAATGTTATGCTATCGTAATAGCCCTATAGAGGCGCAATGTTACTGTGCACAAAAATTTTCGAAAAGATGAAAACTATGAAGTGAAAATATTTTCAAAATGTCGAGAATTTTCAAAAACATTTTGCTCATAAACTGGCCACAACATTGTTTTTTTAAAAATTTTCTGAGCTGATAGACCTGGAAATGAACCGCAATTTAGTTCGTGTCCCAGCCCGCTAATTTCCCTGTGACGCTTTCTGTGAATTTTTGTTGATTTGGGTTTTAACGCCTATTTACTCAAAAAAAACGAGTTATCAGATCAGGACAAAATTTTATATTGCAAATGCCCCTATACACACATTTTGAAATTTTCAAAAAAAAAATATTTGCCAAAAACTAGCAGCACGATTTTTTTAAACTCTGCAGGCTCATAGAGCTAGGGATGAGCTATAATTTGGTTCGTGTCCCAATTCACTAATTTTTATAATTGCTCCTTTATTTATTAAGTGAAGGAACCTAAATTTTTTTTGAGAAGCTAAGTTGCTTATGAGTGCTAGTAAAATAAGATTCGCAGCTTAATTTTGAGGTGCAGCAAAAATTAGACTACTTAATTTTCTTCCTTCCGCCCAAATTTTGGCCGACGAATTTGTCCTTCCATTTTTAAATTTCTTTATTTCCAAGGAATTTTTTTCCAAAAAATAAAAGAGTTGACTTTTTTTCATGAAGAACTTGTGTTAGGTTAGGTTTCTAAAAACAATAAGACATGCCCATAAGCAGCTCACTGTAACCGAGCGGGCGGCTTTAAGTAATGCGAACCTAACTAACGACATTACGCTGAAGCAGCCGCAAGCAGTGAGCTGGTGGCCATGGTATAGCTCGTTGTGACTGCATATTATGTCTCTTTCGTTACACGACCGGTAACTATGCAACGCGTTGCGTTTGCCTTTTGCGGAATAATATCAATGTGGGTTTGTTTAGTGTATCGCCACTGCTTTTGGGCTACAATGTTGTACGTAAATACTTTCGAACATAGGAAAAGTGAAATTTCGCAGGTATATAGGAAAGTTCGTTCATTTTTAGACCTATGGTAATACCAATGATATAGGCCGATTAACTCAATTTTCGGTGAACAAACACGAATCGGTTTAATTATTATTATGAATATGTACTTTTGTGTTCGTAGGGAAATTTCCGAGCCCGGAACTTGTATATCCAGAACGTGTATGTTTACAAACCTTTTTTATTTACTTGCTTAAAAATACCATTAATTATACAATTCGATATATTATACCAGAAATAATCCACTTATATCATATAACAATCGTCAATCTGAAAAAGCAATCGGGGTAAGTTACTCAAATTTCTTGGGTAGCAGCAACCCGTGTTTTTCGCACAAGAATATTATACTCTGTACTATCACATCGAGAAATTTTTTTAAGCAAAACTACCACTCGTTACTATGCAAAAGATTTTCCTAATTTTTTGATTCACTCGTGGTATCACTTTTAAAATAATAATTAGATGCATAACTTGAAATACTAGAAAACAGTCATCCTTTTAGTAGGAAAGCAATCTATACTTCCCCGTTAGTGGTATTGCTGGGTAATTTTTAGGTTGTTAATGCGAGGGATTTTCCAAGTCGTACAGAATATTGTTGTTTCATCGTGTGTTATCAAGCTGAAGGCGACATAATATTAGCCAAGCGATAAGCGCGCATTTGTGTATGGCATGTACTGGAAACTAAAGGTTTGTTATTCTATTGATGGAAGATTTTATATAAAATACTTGTTTACCATTAACACCAGATTTTAGATTAGTGTATTATTTCATTATGTACGCACTGTGAGAGACGAAAGTTGTTATTGTTAATGTTATTAATTTAGAGGCAAAGTGAAAAAAAAACTGTTAAATATTGCGAACTTCATTTAATATTGCAAACGTGACATCAAAAATGGAAATATTAGTAAGTCGAAAAATTACTGTTTTAGAATTTTGTATTCATCTAACCTCTATGTGCTTTATTTCTGCATTATTAAGACATGCGATCAAAAATAAATAGCGTCAAGTTGGCTTGGGATGCCATTGTTTTGCTGATCCTACCTAGTATAGCATATGCTATGTCCCAAACATTTCTTTAATTTTTATGAAAATTACGTTCGTCGAGAATTAAACGAGAAAACACGTTTTGGGATTCAAACAACAGTTATTACAAATTTTCTGTTTGTGGATGCGTTCGTTCATCGCTTCCATTATTTTTTCTCCCAGACAAATGGTCCAATTTTAAAACACTTTGGAATGCGGTGGTATAATAAAAATTCGTTGACAAAATAAGTTTCTAAACTTTTTCCACTTTTGGTTGCATTTTTTTTAATTTACAAGCGGAATCTAATAGAAGACCTCGGGACAAATCTAACGTTTTTTTCCCGAACTTTATAGCTCTAAATGGCGGCCGCTAGGATTTTTTTGAAAATTTTGATGTCAACGCTTTATTACTTAAGAGCTAGTTGTCAGGCTGGCATAAACTTCAATTAGTATAATAGTCCTAGGGGAACACAATGCTATTACGTACGAGAAATTTTGAAACATGAAAGTTTAAAGTGCAAAACACATAGTACCAAAATTCTGAAAATTTTCAACAAATACTTGCTCGGAAACTGGCTACACGATTTTTTTAAAGTTGTAGGCTCGCAAAGCTACGGATAAGCTACAGGTTAGTCGGTATCTCATTCCGCTAATATATCTGTGACACCTCCTGCGAATTATTAAAAATCTGAATCCTTTATTTAATAAACTGATTACAATGAAATATTTTTGTTTAAATTATATTGCTCATGAGTGATAGTAGAATAGTCTTCTGAAGATTTAGTTTTTCACAAATAACCAAAAAATGTTGCCAACTACAGGAGACATGCAGGTGCGCTTCCGCTGTAGTTGTGGGATTGTGTAACACATCGCAAAAAAAAACTTTAAAAAGTTATATGAAGATTAGGTTGCAAATGTTCCTCGCTGCACCCACATAGCGGGCATTGTATTTGTACATCCCTACCGACGATTTAGAAAGAAAGCGAAACGGTAGCGGAAGCTAAACATGTTTTTTGGTAGCAGTTTTTAGAAACCGAATTTTTAAAATTTGTATACTTAATCCCATGGAGGATCTTAGGACGAATCTAACGCTGTTATTTATAAATTGACAAAGGCAACATTTTATGAAAATTTAGACTTCAACGCCTTAATACTCAAATACGTGCGTTAAAAGATCGAAATTTGATATTATAATAGTCCTAGGGAAACACAATGACACTATGTAAGAGAATTTCTTTTAAATAATTGAACATTACGAAAATTTTCAAAAATATATCGCTCTAATTTTTTATGCTCATAGAGATATGGATAGGCTAAAAAAAATTTTGTGTTCCAGTCAGAAAATGTATGCCTCTACGTTTAATATGGGGGGGGGGGGTCAATAAAACATATCTGTTTAACCTAAATTGCTCATGAGTGATAGTAGAATAAGATATATTTAGGGAGTAATTTTCTGCCTGTAACACATTTTTTTGGCAGACGAATTTATTCTTTTTATTGCGTTTTCTTTAATCCCAAGGAATCTTTTCCCAAAAAAATCAAAATTACTTTTCTCATACAAGTATTCAATACCATAAGACGTGTTGCAGGTAGAGACTAACAGGTTGTCGCTAGCCAAGTCAGTAGATTTGGCAGCACTGGTGTGATCTGTGACCAGTTAGTGTTCTTGCTTAAAACGTTGATACAAAATAAATACTTTTGAAGTATGATTACTTGATTTGACAATTTCTAAAGTATAGGAAGGTCCAGGCGAAGTGCTTTTGCTCATTTTCACCTAACTCCAGCTTCAAAGTACCGTCACTTGACGCGATTTTTTTAAATTCAAAAATAAGCATATCTCTATTAAATTTAAAATTTGGTATCGTAATAGCGCTAGAGGGAAAGACGTGCGGCAATTTTCGCCATCATAAAATTAATGCTTTGAAAAATATTTGGATATTTAATAAAATACTGCGTAATAACTAGCCGTAAGCTTTTGTTTAAATTTTATAGGCTGAAAAAGTGAGGTAGGAGCTACAATCGTGTTTTTGTTCCAGTCCTCCAATTTCCGTGTGACGCCTTCTATGAATTTTTGATAAGTAGTACCCCCATATTTAATAAACGGGGAACAGTAAGAAACATTCCTGGTTAGGCTAAATGTTTAATCAATGAAAAGTTAATTGTTAGATGTATTCATGTTTAAGGAGGGGGATGTTAATTCCCCTTCAAGTTTTGGCGGACAATTTGTTGTCGTTCTAGTTTTTTTTTTTTACTTTCTGTTGAGACCAGAACATTACATCAAGTGTTTTTGCAAATATAAAACAAATACAGGGTGAGTCCTCCCTCTCTCTATACTATTTTCTAAACTCTTGAGAATATCAAGTTTTTTTTCTTAATTAAAGTTGTTTCGCACCTAACGAGCCACAATCCAAAATTTCATGTACTTCTGACGTGACAGCAGTGACGTCATCGGTGCTGTTTTTAAGTGGCAATGCAAATATTTTCTTGGGAAGATTTTTTTTCTCGTTGCGGTGGTGTACAACATTCATATAATTATAGAAGTGTCGAGAAAAACGTAAAATAAACTGATTCAAGTAAAGCAGGCCATGGATCTAAGCAAAATCTTATTGTCAAAATGGGTAATAATCGTTGTCCTAGAAATGAATTAGTTGATATGGTGTCTGTTATTGGCGAAGCAAAATGTGTTATTATTATTTAGTGAATTCACTTGTTATTTCTTGTTAGTTTGTTGTAAATAAAAGTATTGTAGCATTTGAAGTGTTTTTTTTTATTTAACTCTGCGGCGTGCATACTTTAAGAAAATTTAGGAGCATTAGGCCCGAAATAACTTTTATTTAGAAACCAATTTAATATTCTCAATAGTTTTAGAAATAGTAGGGGGGTGACGCTTAAATGACTCACCGTGTATATTTTTGAAGTATAAGAACATAAATAATTAAAATTGTGGAAAATATTTATTGACGGTTGTTTTATTTTTTAGGTGAGATTTGCCCCTGGAAAAGATCTGTGTGAGGTGCATCCTATGGTACAGTGGTCATTTGCATATCAGAAAGCCCGTAAAGGTCCTTGGGAACAATATGCAGTAGACAGAATGCGGTTTAAAAATAGAATATCTGGTGTCGAACCCATTTTGGATGTCGTACTTCAACCTGGACATCGTAGAATGGTATACCAGGATAGATTTCTACAAGACGAAAACTAATTAATATAAGATCTATAAAAATTTCATTGTTGCATTGGTATTGTGTACTTAATTGGATGGTTACTTTTATAACTTGAGTCGTTAAATTTTGAGATATTATCAATTGTTTGGAAAAATGGAAAATTTGAAACACTTCATTGTGTTTAAAAACAAAATTTGGCATCACCATAACAGTTAATTTTACATGTTCGGAATTATTTTTAACATTATGTATAATGACAAAGTACCTAGTCATGCCTACTTTAACTGAGGTGAATCACATTTATTATTATGATGTGGATTTCAAGCTAAAATGAAGCATTGCATGCATTCAGCTTGCTTATTAATGCTTTCATACATTTTCACAACTTTTGAAATAAAACGTTACACATACCTTAAATTATCTATTTTGTTTCTGGAAGCAATTTTAATTAAAATTTGACTCATCAACCGTTGAATTATTTTTATTAAAATTAAATTAAAAAAAACAATTTTATTAAATTACCTATGAACAATAGAACATTCTTTTACTTTTAGTAGCAGCAATCTGAGATATTTTTAATTATTTAGAACTATATTCGATATTCATAAATATCAAACAATATCTAGTAAGATATTTTTAATTCGGTTATTTAAAATTTTATTTATTTTAAATATGGTACTTGATATTTCTAGATATTTTTTTTATTTAAAAATATTTATACAGGGTGTTTTACAAAACACGGGCCCCTGTTCAGAGGCAGATTCCTTACCTAAAAATAAGACGAAAACTTTCTATAAACGTGAGTGCACAACGGCTTAGTTTTCCAGATAAAAGTTTTATTTTTTAATGGTTATTTCAAAAATTTTCAACTGTTAACAGAGTATTCTATTCACATTTCTCATGCTTTATAACGTTTTTGGCTATAATTAAATTTCAATAATGCCACCAGGGGCCTACGTGTGAGTACCGAGATCAATTTTTTCTAAAAAACATGCACCCCACCTTTTTAAATTTTTAATTTGCTTTTTGAAATGCTTATTGCAATTTGAATAAAAAAGCAATTCAAAAATTAAAAACTGTACAGTGGCGTGCATGTGTGTTTTTTTTTTAAATTGACACTTATCCACTTACGCCTGTACAGTGACATTTTTGGAATTTAATTGCAGCCGAAAACGTTATAAGGCATGATAAATTTCAGTAGATTTTTCCAACTCATTAAATTTTTTTCAATAGCCCCAAAAAAATTGAATTTTAACACCCTGTAACAACTGCTTCTCACACATGTTTATACGTAGCTTTTGTCATATTTTTAGGTAAGGAATCTGCCTCTGCGTGGGGACCCATATTTTTCAAAACACGCTATAAATTGACACATTTCTAAATATCTCAAGAGATTTTTATATAATTAAAAATCTCAGATATTTTTAATTATTCAAAACCATTTAAAATATCTCTAGGTATTTTTACTATTTAAACATATCGTAGATATTTTTAAATAGATAAATTAATATCTTAGGCATTGTTATTATTTAGCAATATCTTAGATATATTTTTTATTATAAAAATTATCTCAGAGATCTTTATATATAAATGAATTGAAGTATTTTGCAATTTTAATTAATTATCAAATAAAATATCTTGAAGGTAGTTTGAAATCATTAAAAATATCTTGGACATTTATAATAATAAAGTTATCAAAAACGTTTTAGATATTAATATTTTCCTTGAAAGAGTCTCCATGAAAGAGTCTCCATGAATTTTAAAATAACTAAAACTATCAGTATTATTAAATAATTAAAATAAAGGAATTTTAAAGATCTTAGATAATTGGAATAGGAAAAAATATAAATATATTTTATATTTAAACCAAAATCAGGTTATGTATGACCATGCAAAGTTGCCGATTGTCGTACAAACCCTACAGATGGCGGTTTTTCCAAATATCTTAAGATGATTCTTTTGTTTTAAAATGTTTAAGACATTTTTAAATTGATTAATTTTAAAATATCTAAGATATTTTGAAATTAAATTTGTTTCAAAATATCTGATATTTGTAATTATTTAAAAATATCTTGGAGATACATCTGAATAGATGAATTAAAAATATCGGAGATGCTTTTAAATAATTTAAACAATTTAAGATATGTGCATTCAATCCATATATTTATAGCGCAGACCTAAAATTATATTTGATATTTTTAATTAAAAGAAATATCTCCACACGATGTGGCAATGGGTTGTAACGGTTTTTTGACATGATAGTACAAGATTTTAAGTAGAAGTATAAAATTACTTACATATTTTTTGAAAGACTGATTTACACACCATTATCTTGGAGATCTTGACGGTCAAGCGATATCGCAACGCATTCATGGGTGTGTTCGGTAACAAACACGTTGATACCTTCCAGTTTTCCCCACAATTTTCAGTTTGCCACAACTACGGCTTTCCAAACACTTCACAACCTATTGCTGCACCCTATACTTATATTTTGCCGAAAATTGCTGAAACTCAAAAGTAAAATGGTATCCATACGTTACCATGATTTAGGTTGAAAAGAGCTTTTGTTTTAGGAACTACGATATACATTTTACTAACATAAGTGTTAGTTTTGCTCCAAACGTCAAAGTATGAAATTTTTGGAAGAATAAGTGTTCACTCTTTGTTATTGTGGTTTGTACTGGTATAAGTAACAGACACCTGATTGTTGATTCCGCTAAATTTTAAAATATGAACGCAACTGTACACGGTACCAAAAACAAACGTGAATTACCTTTCAATGCAAACAACTGTCCTGCCTGTGTATGTTTATCTAAAAGGCATGGCTGTGATATGTAAATTTGGATATTAGTACCTGATAGATAGGATATACACAGAATTTACTTTTTACTAAATTGTTAAATTTTTAGCTACATATATTTTTTTTTTATTGAAGTTAAGGAATGCTTTGTGCTCTAAAATTAATACGTATGTCGTTAACAAAAGTTTGTTTTAGATATATAGTTATGTCTGAATTTCATCATCTACTGTATGAATAATTAAATCAAATTATTTTTTACAATTTGTGAAATAATTTTTTGTTTCACAATTGAACTTTTATGTTTATGCGATTTAGTTATACGTATTATTTTTCATTTAACCAAAAAACAAGATAAAATCAGCATTATGTCTCGTTCTAGTTTTCTAGTTGCAAGATTAGTGTATGATCGTTCATAGTGGTTGGATTATCTACTGTTTTGGCTATGTAAAAATTAAGGATGAGAAGAGAAGTCTATAATTTTATATCTATACTTATATATTTTATTATTTGTCGGCAATTATTTAAAAATTAATTTTGCGAAGCCGCCAGTTTATAAATTACTAGTTTTAAGTTATTCATATTTATATGCAATGTAATGCTTTGGCAAAAATTTAGTTATAGTTTTCTACCTAAACAGCGTATTTTGACCAAGTTTTGGCTGCATAAAGTCAAACAGATTTTAGGTAAATTAGTTAGTAAAAAAACTTGCATAGCATAACACCTTAGTCAAACTAGCATAGTTAATTGTAAGTCTATTAATGGGAAAATTATTAATAAATAACATGTATTTCTATAATAAAAATGGGTTAGTTACAATAATTATTGTATTAGTGTTTTATTGTGTTTCTTCAAATGTTAAAAGTTAAGTTTACAGGGTGAGTCAATAAGGCCGTGGTGGTCGATACCTCTTCTAAAACATATATATCAAAAAAACGGCCGTCACAGTTATTTTGAATTGTACACAGGTTACCATAATATCTGAGTAGCATACCAAACATGGTTTTGGTTAGTTTTTTTTATATTATATAGAACGTTGTGTATATTGTATGTTTTTATTTGCCTATTAAGCGCATAATACCGCATGTTCCTAGAGACATTCCTATCTATAATTTTTGTCACTTAATATTACACAATTTTTTTTTTGTTTAAGAATTATGAGGCCGTGCGTGAGCATGATTCCCATCCCACCCCCTACCCGGGCTTAGCGGACTTGTGCTATACACCGGTCTAACATGCCCCACCCCTGAAAGACATGCAACCCAACATACATACCACACAACATTCATGGACACGCCGGATTTAACTTATTCAGAAAAATTTCCGACAGACGGAGGACTCGAATCTACTGCCGTTGAGAGTCTAGTTTCAAAGCCTGGAACTTTAATTACTAGACCACCCGCGGGCTCATTTCACTAAATAAATGTCCACGAATGTTTGTTGGATGTACCTAAACCTAGATAATTTTATAAGAACTGCAGGTTGGTGTTTAATAAAATTATGCATTATATAATAATTGATATATTTTTTGTTGCTTTAACCCTTCCGTGACCGTGCTAATGAAATTTAGGTGACAGCCCGTGCCGGGTAACTCAGTTACCCCAGGGTTTTCTTTAAATTTTTGGTACTTGTTTTATATTTATTTTAAAGATATTACAAGTCAAAATTAATACAACAAAGCAGTTCTAAGTATTTTATTTACTGACAATACAAATAAAAATGTATGGATTCTAATTAATGTTCGAGATTTTACGCGTTTGGTAGTTTGTCACTTGTCTGAATTCTGTTTAGGTACACCTAATAATTTAACGGCAAGTATAGCTTTTATGGAAATTTTTTACACGAGCGTTTTGTATAGAAAGGACTTATACAGAGACAAGTCGTTGATATATTTTGATACACATTGCCTAACTTGTAGGCGTTTTAAGTGATATTTCTATGTAGTAGGTTTTCACCCGACTGATTCATGGAGGGTTATGTTATGACTGCTATAAAAATTATACTTTAAAAATAACTTGTACACAAATTCAACAGTAGTTTTTTTACTGCACTAATCTGTAGAATTTTAAACTAGATTTGTTATATTCTTTGATTTTCATATAAATTATTACAACAAAAATTAATGTTGAAAAAGTGGATAAAAATTATTAATAATGTTACAAATTTAGAAAACAATATTTAGAACAATTTGTTAAGAGTATATAGTCCAGGGTTCGGCATGTAGAATACTTCATGTAAAATACACTTATACATTATTTATAAATTCCGGCTTTATTTCGTTAAAGTCCATATTTAACGAGTACCTGTATACAGGGTGAATAAAAAGTAAGGAACATCGATGCTACAGCCTTAAATAATAACTTTACGAATAAAAGTTTTTAACAAAAGTTTCCTATCAAGTTTTTTGCCACAATTTGGCGTTATTCATTTTTTTTTTCAATTGTCATATGTTTTAGCTATGACGTCATCAGCATTTTTTTAATGGCAACCTATGCTTTTTATGGCATGACCAGTTAGTGTTTTTTAGTCTCTATACAGCCATGTAAAAATATCATACAGTTGCATAATAAAAATTTCAAGAAAAATCACGATAAACATTTATTTTTGTCACTGGCAACATTTTTCATCAGGTAGGTACACTTATTGCAAGATAAACAAACGACACTAATGTTTAAAATTGAATAAATGCAAATCTGTAATGTCAATTTGGTGACAGTTAGCATTAATAAGTGATTAAAATTTAGTCTGTCCTGTGTTAAATACGAATTTCTAATCATGGCACGTTTAACAGAAACTGAACGTATCGAAATTTTGATGATGATCAGGTACGGTGATAACAAGAGAACTCACGACGATGTGTGCGCTTTATTTAATACTGTACATCCAAATCGTGAACCTGTTACGCGGTCCATTGTAACCAAAATTAATAGAAAATTTAGAGAAACGGGCCACGTCAAAGATTTGAATAAAATTGGCCGTCCAAAAATAGCAACAGACGATAAAATGTTGGACATTGTGCTTACAGTTTCCGAAAATCCTCATACAGTTTTGTGAAGAAATGATGGACAGGGGCAATAACGACCCACAGTTTGTGAATTCTATTATCTTCTTCGACGAAGCCACAGTTTCTTTAAATGGAGCTGTAAATCGGCACAATTCCCGCTATTGGTCGCGACATAACCCACATTGGATGGAAGAATTACACACAGTATCGACAAAAAGTAAACGTGTGGGCCGGAATTATAGGAGACAGAATTCTTGGTCTTGTTTTCTTTGATGGCACATTAAATGCTGATCGGTATTTGGATTTCTTGAGGTTGGAACTTGTTCCCGCGTTAGCTGTTTTATTTCCAAATGCAGAAAATCCGGACACGCTGAACGATAGAATTTGGTTGCAACAAGATGGTGCTCCACCTCATTATGGCATTCATGTTCCTCAATATTTAGATGGAATTTTTACAAATAGGTGGATAGGAAGAAGAGGACATATTGAGTGGCCAGCGCGATCTCCGGATCTAAACCCGCTTGACTTCTTTTTATGGGGCCATCTTAAAAGTACAGTGTATACAAACAGACCAGTCAATTTGAAAAATCTAAAAATTCGTATTCGCGAGCATAGACGAGCAATATCACCTGCTACAGTTCAAAATGCAGTTCGAGGATTTTCTTATCGTATTGCCCACTGTCAGGTAGTGAATGGCGAAGAGTTTGAACATTTGCTTTCTTAAATTGATGTTAAATATGATTGGAAACTAGTTTACTAATTTGTGGACCTGCTATTGTCGTTTGTTTATCTTACAATAAGTGTACCTGATGAAAAATGTTGCCAGTGACAAAAATAAATGTTTATCATGATTTTTCGTGAAATTTTTATTCTGCAACTGTATGATATTTTTACATGCCTGTATAGAGAATAAAAAGTGTAGGTTGCCATTTAAAAAAAATGTCGATGACGTTATAGCTAAAACATATGACAATTGAAAAAAAAATGAAAAACGGCAAATTGTAGCAAAAAACTTGATAGGAAACTTTTGTTAGAAACTTTTTTTCGTAAAGTTATTATTTAAGGCTGTAGCATCGATGTTCCTTACTTTTTATTCACCCATTATAAAATAATTAATTACTTTAACAATATTTAAACATGCCGAAATACGTATAAAATTAAAATAAATAAATATTGTTAAAGTAATTAAGTACCTATTTTATATACAGATACTCATTACACTTATAGATTGTTATTCTGCATGTAGAATATTAAGCTCTTTTTCTGCATGTTCTAGGATAATACCGATGCAAAATCAGACAGTTTAAACATTAAAAAGAAATTTCATTGTGGGTTCATTCCCTGTTAAGGGACGGGCCGCTATAGGGGTATTCGGACTTCGCACCGGAGTCCTAAGTTCCTCCTCGGCCGAGAAAGGTTGGTAAGGAGGTTTTAGAGGAAGAACTTTGGAAGAAGGAGGATTTCTGTGGATAGTACTGTCCCAGTATTCACCCTTTGACCCAGTAAAACTACGGTAAAATCTGAGTCAGGACATCCGGCTGCACAGGGAATGGAACCTAGGCCTCCTTATATGTCTAGAACTCCGTGACCGACTTTAATCATGTTTGATATGTGGAACGTCTTAGTTGCTGGTAGTTCTTCGTAAGGTTTTTAACCGGAAATGGAAATTAGACATGTTTTGTGGTATAGATTTTTTTATAAAACAAATTATCCAATCAATACAAATGATCATATTATAATAAGTATAATCAGGTGATGCAAACATATTTTGAGAAATATGAAAATTATAGAAATGCCAGGGTTTCAAAATTTAGGAAGTTTTCAAAAAGATATTTCTCAAAAACTGCCCACACCTCTATTTTTAAACTACAAATCCTTAAATTTGTCAGTGGCTGTGGCTCTGGTTGCTTGGCCAACACGTATTATTTTAACAAATATTAAATTTATATAGCATTGTCAAGATATTGAAATATGTATCTTCTTATTATGATGGTAGGTATCGTCTGATTTTAAAGCCGTCATCGTTGTTTGAATTTGTCAATGGACTTAATATAGAGTTTAATTAAAATGCTAGTTATAATTTTTGTAGGTTATTAAATACTTATGCTGCATGTACATATTTGTTTAATATACGATAAATTAAACATAAATAAAGAAAACGAAACGCTCAAAACGCTACGAAATGTTCATTAAAATAAAATTGTGTTTGCGTCTTTATAGTTGCCTACACAGCAGTTTATTCTGCACCATAAATGGAATAACTAGTTTGAAATTTCTTCCTATTTATTAAATTTAGTTTTTACTTACAACATATTAAAAAAGACTTTAAACAATTTTATTTTCTATATTTTTAAAATTATTTTATATCACAACATTCTGGCCGCAACGGTTATTTTAATAAGAACAGAATTACAGCTGGGCAGTAATGTAGGTATTTATTACATTACTACTTATTGAATAAATAATGGTAATTGCATTACTTTTTAAATTCGGTAATTGCTAGTTTTGCACAAACCTAATTGTAAATTCTTTTTTAAAAGTAATTAATTACCACGTTTAATTACTCTGAAGTAATTGAATTACTTATTAAGTAATTGCAATACCTTTACGGTAATTACATTACTTATGTAGTAACCTAATTACACATGTAATTACCTTATTATTAGGCAATAATTACATTGCTCTAAAAGTAATTACATTATTCTCAAGAAATTACATCCTACTCTAAAAGTAGTGCAAAGCGTAGGCCATAGAGACTTTAAATTTGAGGTCATCTACAGCAAAGCCGTTTTGATGGAATATAACAGTCGTGTTAAATTAAATTTTCCGGTGTTTCTCTAGCTGTAAGTGCCTTACAGTGGCCACAAGAGGGCGTGTTTGTTTCGTTTTTTAAGCATTTGGGAAAACGGTCACATCTTGTAAA
The DNA here is from genome assembly GCA_958336395.1 of Ctenicera cuprea. NCBI lineage: Eukaryota > Metazoa > Arthropoda > Insecta > Coleoptera > Elateridae > Ctenicera > Ctenicera cuprea. The sequence goes on from OY284493.1 coordinate 8,280,895, forward strand.
CGTATACTGCGATTTTTATGAAACTTGAAGTGTAAATTCATAATAGAAGCTGCTACTATTATGTAGAACATTTTGGTAATCGGGATCATCTTTAAAATAGCGACTGAAGCAATTAAATAGTATTATTTTATGCAGTTGTCATCACGTCGCAAAAATAAGGAAACCTAATGGAATTTTTTGCTTAAACCCTTTATATGGGCGTCAAAAAAAATACGTTAAGTTTGTGAATTCTAACTCGGTCGGGAACCCAGAAAAGGAATCGAAAAAGGTGCAAAAAATCACAAATTCGTGAATTGTTCGTTTCCATTGCATTTTACGTTAAAAGTAGTCATAAGACTTTCATATATATTATAAATTAAAATAATTATTATTGAAAAATCGACGTAGAATAAAAATATAAAAATGTTTCATGTTTCATCTGAGGATAGAGACCTTTCATTTAAAAAAAAATGGTCCAAATTGGTGAAGCGGTAGCCGCTGGAGGAACCGGAGAAAAAAACCCTTTGAGCTTTTATATATGTATGGATTATCAATCAGTAGTTGGTAATTTAACTACTTAAAAAAAATAAGAAAATTATGGAGTAATTAAATTTCAAAAATGTATAGAGAGTGCACATGGAAATTATCAAATTAAACAGAGATATTAGGTAATTTATATATTATTACTTATCCTCGTATACTCAAAAGTATTTTTATATTTGACTAGAATAAGATCGTACCATTCTTACAAGTGTACCTACTGTGAACTTAGCTGCGTAATAGTCATATTGTAGTAACAGCATACTATATGATACTAAAATGTGCTGAAATACTGAAATAGTGTAACTAATATTAGAACCCTAAAACGCCTTTCACGGTGCACACATTGCTTACCTGCGCCTACTATACGCCTGATTTGGTACATTGCTAAAATACGAAATATAATCGCTTAATTGCAGCACTTGGGAAAATTACAGGAAGTAGGGTTATCGCCAGAAATTTGCTTTGAAGGGACAGCGCTAATCAAACCTAATTTTTCCTGGGGCAACTAATTTGTAAAGTTTTTAGCCTATAGCTATAAATTTTACAGACACATTTTAACAAAAACATAATTACATTATGTAAATTCATAACATTGGTGCAAGAATAATAGAGCTGAGATTAAGAAGAACCTATTAACAATATTAAAAAAATTAAATTTCTTTGTTGTGGGAAGGCGTTTGCTACTTCTTCAAAATTAAGTGACTTGTAATTTGTTTTTATAGTGACAACACTGCGCCTTTTTCAGTCATTTGATTCTTGGGGTACTTCTTATCTGCCTGAAACTTGAAAATTGGAGTTCTACAGAAAAAAATTAAAAAATTACCGTGCATTTGCGGATAAAATCCGACACATCCGCGCCGAATCTCTGTACGAACTGTTTTTAATTTTTTTATATACGAAAATAACTGCATTTTATTATTTTTGAAAAAACATTACTTGGTATTAAACGAAGGACAAATTCGTCTGCCAAAACTTAGCGAAAGGGGAGAAATTAACCCCCTAAATTTTGATGGACTTAAAAATTAGTAAGTTGTGAATCTTATTCTACTATCACTAATGAGGAATTTAAGAATGTTTTATCGACCTCTATTCATCCAATAAAGAGGCATGAATTCTTTAGGTACATGATTTAAAGCCCGGCCCAACAAATTCAAAAATATCTATAATATATCTATTGCTCCGGCAAATTTGGCTCGGTAAATTTTGACCGGAATTTATAACGGTAAATTTGGGACGTCAACTCGGATTTCGCCTGTGGCGTAAGTATTTGTCTTTATATTAGTTGACATTTTCGTCACGCTGCGGTCGACTATGTTTAGCCCTGCTAGGCCTGTTAAGCCTTACAGACCCGACGTGACGTTGTTAGACCCAGTTGCCCCGGAGAGGCTGTGTTAGGTACAGTTGACCCGGCAAGGGCCCACTTAGGGCTTTAAATAATCCCGGTCCGGCCCGATAATAAAATGTTTGTAATTTTAGGATCGGCCCAAACCCGTCTAACGGGCCGTTCTTGAGAGTCGACCGGAACGCCTAGCTCAAAAATCGTAGCGCTATTTTAAAGCTAGAAAGTTCGGGAAAAATTTCTCTTTTTTCAGAGGTCTACTATGATTTCGTTCCGATTTAAAGAATTGATTTTTTAACTAAATAAAACCTGTCTAACTACCGATTCTGGTTTACCCACAGACAGGCAGGCTTTTTTAAAAATGGGTTCTTGGAAGTCCATGTATTTCCGTCAAAATTACGAATTCTAAAATTTTCATTAAATCAATACAATGCAAGGCAAAAAGGAAACGTTGGGTCGGTTTCGCAAAATTATAAATTTATTATAAATTATGAATTTTGAGTTTTACGAATTCAAAAATTCTATTCTATATAATATTTTATTTGCATACTCGTTTTTAAGAAAACACGCGTTATAATAAAAGTTGAAAAAATCGCAGCTGCCACTTTGAAGCTGGAAATCTTAGTAAAGAAATTTGAATAGTTGTGACATTCTCTATCTGATGATAAATTATAATATTTTGGTGTAAAATAAAATGATATGATAATGTGTGGAAAATTCAACTCCGCCAGGCGTGTGACGGTCTATGACGGCACCCTGCTGGTCCCAAGCCCAGATAAAGGAGGAGGGTTGGGTACAGGGCAAGCAACCCTAACCCGTAAAATCATAGCGATTACGGAACCCCAATATGGGCTTCGAACAGGACGGACTTATACGCAATAAACCAAGCAACGATTGAAGGAAAAAGATCTCTACATAGGCACATGGAACGTCCAAAATTGTGTATCAAGTAGGATCACTTCAAACTATAATACACGAAATGGCAAGGTGCCATACTAAAATAATGGCAATCCAAGAAACAAACTGGCTAGGAAGTGGAATTGTAAACTGGAATAATTTCAGACTATTTAAAAGTGAAACTCGGAAGGAAAACACGAACTGGGAACTGTATTTATCCTAAGGAAACTAATAAGGATATCATTGGCTTCCAGCCCATAAATGAAAGAATGTGAAGAAATTTAACTTATGCGCCAACGGAAGAAAAAAGCGAGGAAATAAAAGATGACCTCTTAGAATAACAAGTGGATAGAACTCCTAAACACGATATACTGTTAATAGTTGGAGACCTTAACGCCGAAGTAGGAAGACAAGAAGAGTTTTTGCCGGCACCAAGGAAATATAACATGAATCCGGGAAACAGCGGTAACGAGGAAAGACTAGTCTTCTTCTTCCTTTTGTTATAGGCCAATGGCCTGTTTAATACCCGCAACTAGTGCGGGTTCTGTGAGCCCTCTTTGCACGTATGCCGGGCAGAAGGCTGGCCTTACCCGTCGAAAGGAGAAGAAGTTCCACAAAATGGTTTACTATTGCCAAAGATGTTAGCATGAAAACCAAGACCGACGGATTAACGTGCCCTCCGAAGCACGGTTGGTTGCAGATATATCCCTATATTGGTCACGCATCCTAGTGGGGACTAGAGCGGACAGTGCTTAACTTTGAATATCGTATGACCGGCATCCGCAGTTCTCCGCCGTGCAACCAACTGAGGAAAGACTAGTGAATTTTGTAACAACCAGGAGAGTAGCAATAGCAAGTACCTGTTTTCTTCACAAAACAGTATACACCAAATGATCATGTACTTATCAATACAAAATTCTGCAGCAATGCATTAAATTTATAGAGCTATAGAAGCTCAGAATGTAACTCATCATTATTTGGTTAAATTAAGGCTCAGAGAACGCAAAGAAACCCCGTAGAGAAGTAGGAAATAGATGGGAAATAAGTAAATTAAAAGATAAACAGATAGCGCATAAATTTTGAGAAACTATGATCGAAAGATTAACAAACCCAAAAGAAGAAGAAAATGTAGAAGAAAAATGGACAAAACTCTGGAAAGAAGCAATTGGTTTGATACGGAATGCAAGATGGCATCAACAAAAAAAAGAGAAAGTCGGAAATTGTTCTTGGATAGACCAACAAGCGGAAAAGAAGAGGAATATGAAGAAGCAAGGAGGGAAACAACAAAAATTAGCAGAACGAAGAAACGAAAATTCATCAACGTACATTGGACAATATACAAAATTTACATAAAACTCATTAGAGGATACCAAACTAAAATCACGGCAGTTAAGGATAAAGAAGGAAAGTTAATATGTAGCGAAGACCAAATTTTGAAAAAGTGGATAGAATATTTCTTAGAACATTTGAATAGGCAAATACAAGAACTAGGAGCTGAACCCTAGACACAAGAAGGGACTAAAGACGAAGCTGGAGAAGATGAAGAAAATGTAGGAGAACCAATACAAGAGGAAACAATAAGTGTAATTGAAAAGCTAAATAATAACGCAGCTCACATACCATTTGGAAATTTCCAAATGGACTAGAAGAGGCTTGGTGGACGTGTAGGTCAACGCGTTGGCTTAGTTGGCTTACAACTCTATCGTCCTCTTAGGCGGTGGTTCGAATCCTGTTTGGGTACTTAAAGTATACTCGGAGATTTTTCGGCTCCTAGTCGTGGAAAGCAACGGGAAACTACCACGGTGCCGCCGAGTTTTTCCCAGGATAGTTTTCATCTTTAATATTAAGATGAAAATCGTCAACGCCATGAAACATTACCACAAAATCTACTCCAGCACCATCTACCAGCAACAGTACGTACTAATCATAAAATAGTATTATAAGTATAATATTAATCTGTATCTGTAATATATTAAAAAAAATAAATGAGGTAATAAAAAAGGTATGACACCTCGAGAGAGAAACGGACTAGAAGGGAAAATAGATCTAGAAATTTACTATTTGGTACTTTCCACTTAACTATTTGGAAATTGCCACACACTTGGAAATTTCTATATAGAAAATTCCACTTACCATCCGTATATAACTATTTGGAAATTTCCGAATAGACTAGAGAAAGAAAAAGATCTAAAAGTTTCCACTTACCTGGGTGAAAATTTCCACTAGTCTAGTGAAGGAAAATGATCTGGATACGGACAATACGATTTTTAAATCAAAAGTTAATAGATGTCTTAAATTGACACCTACGTCTCGGTTGATGGATTTGAAGGAAATCAAGTGTCAGTGTAAATAATAGCTAGTAAAATATACAGGGTGTTAATGAATTGTAGGGACGAACTTCTAGGGCTTGCAAAACACAACAAAGCAAACAACTGTTGTTAATAAATGTGTGGTCAAAAGTGTTTCATTTAGGAAATAGAGCCTCTTAAAGATTCTTTAAGAAGTACCTGAAAATAGGCAACCCAAATTGCATTTTTAATTATTTTGCACAGGTCACACGGAATTTTGAAAAAAAAAACGATCTAGACATACATGCATTCAAATAGCGTCAATTTTGACACAATTCAATATTTTTGTTATATTTTTAAACTATTCTTGCATTCGTTTCTTTCTGTGCCTTTTATAATTCGTTTTTTTTCGAGGAGGGCATGTGGCGTGGCCTCCGCGTTCTCCTGATTTGACCCCACGTGATTTCTTTTTGTGGGGTCATGTTGAAACGTTAGTGTATGCTACCCGTGACGTGGCCTCCACGTTCTCCTGATTTGACCCTACTTGATTTCTTTGAGATGGGGGGTGATGTTAAAATGTTAGTGTATGCTACCCCAGTTAAAACTGTAGAAGAACTTACGGGCGCGTATTCTTGCTGCATGCGGAGAAGTTCAACAGACTCCTGGTATATTGGGAGCGGTGCGCAAGAATTCACTTCGTAGATGTGCTTCGTGTGTAGAAGCTGTGTTACCACAAAAAAAAAATGAATAATAAATAATGATACGCTGAATGATTCCTATAATAAGATCTTCGTATCAACCTACTAGCTCTGAATTGCGAGAAGGGTGTGGGTAGACTTATGTATTTTAAGGGCGCCAGAATTCACTACCAATAATGAGTTCACTTTGTCGAATTCAAACAAACTGCTATATTCAGGAATCAAACACAAGGAAATAAAATTAAATGCAATATACATAAAGACACAAAAATAACGGTTTATTTGGTTATGCGTTATGAAAGATTAATAACATTAAATAATACCAAATATTAATTATAATACCAAATGTAATGTACATACAATAAATTAAATACCCAATTAAATGCTTCAAAAAAAAAATTCAGTAATTTGAAAATATTTCAAACTAATATTGAAACCTCCCACCCTAAATGAAAACTTCACAAGTATCGTAGATAGTAACCATACGTAATGATAATTTAATAGAAAATCTGCAGCAGTAATTCCTACGAAGATTCAAGCTTGTATCTTTCGATAAGGGAACGCAGCGAATACTAAGTTATAAAAATCTTTAATATAACTTGCTTAGTTTGTAGTTTAGTTCAGGTAGATATAAAACAATTAATGTAACCTTGCATTAATAAACATTAATGTATCAGAACAACCGGCGTACTTTACTGAACTTTTCTGTACAAAATCCAATATTGCTACCAAAAACGAAACATTAAAAATTGCCTGAGTAATACCGACAATCAAAATTGGACTATAATGAAAAATAAACTACAAGTTCATAGGTTAGGTTATCATGTGTGCATTTGTGCAACAAGTTCGTTCAAGACTTAAATAATATCACACAAATTAAGGTAAGTATGCAGTAATATTACTAATTTAAACAGTAATTCTTAACAACGTTTTAAATTGTTAAATTACAGATCACAGAAAAGACCCAAATTAATAAATTCAAAGATGGAATCCTTATTAACAATAATATTGAAGCAAATTATTAACCAAACCAATAGCTGGTGAGTAAATATGTTTAATTAACAAGTTACGAAAATTAATAACATTGGTTTGTAGACAAGATATTAAAATGAATTGTCTCCGCTAACCTGACCTCCCACGAAGATAACTGGATGTTGCGGTTGAAGTACCATCGGCAGCAGAACAGCTTCTAATTATGTAGCAAACACTTTGGTTGTAGTTACGATACCATCGGAAGTTATATAACGGTATTCCAGGAATTCCAAATAAGGTAAAACAAACTCCAATACGAACGATGCATCAATTTTTAGATACCATACACTAGAGCGATCACTACAGTACAATAGGACGTTAAATACCATCCAATACGACGTTCAATACCAAATAATAGAATTTAACTACCATATAAAAGGATTTAACCCACCATATAATAGGAGCTGAAAATAAAATCAAATGTAACTTCCTCTACAACAAAGAAAAACGTATACGAACCTCCAAGGAGCTTTCCAAAATAATCGGTAAAGAATAATAATCAAATATATACAAAATTTACAGCTTCTTCCCAATTTCCAGTGGTTTTCAAGATCCAATATACTGATAAATTAGTTACACGACTTAAAATCCGTTTACGAAACGTGAGCAACACACCAAAAACTCCACTCTTCAAGAAATTAATCCAACAAGGTAGAAAATTATATTTCTAATTAATCCAATAACTGACAAATTAATTTACAGGAAGAATTTCGTCACTGCAACTAAATTATTTTAAAAGCCACACCTTACTTGGTCGAAGACTTGGAGCAGAAGGGCAGAATAAAAGAATAATCTATCACAACCCAAGAATTTATAAAAAGAAACAAAAAGCTATTATCACTTGGAACATTCAAGACTCTTATCAAGTGGAAATATTTCTAACACAAAATTTTATCTGCATTCTGGGTTGCAAACTTCTAGGGACTAAATACCTTTCAAACATTTTTAATTAAATAAATAAATGAAAATAAAACCGTAACAACTCCCCTCCCACTTAAGGGAAATTGCCCACAATTTTCCTAAATCTAACCAAAAAAAAAAAAAAAAAAAAAATTCATAAAGAACAATTCATAGCATAACATCATTATAACATTAACGGCCATTTTCTTCTTCATCTGGGGGATGTTGCTTAATGTCTTTGACGTGCCATACACCTTTGGATTTACCGTGCTCATCTTGGAGCTCGTATGTAGTAGGCGAAAGCTTTCTTTTTACAATCAGTGGTCCTATAAACTTGGGTGCTAGTTTAGCGGTAAAATTCTTACTAGCGTCTGATATCACATAGTTACGTCTGTAGACTCGATCTCCGACAGCATAAGTTATTTCTCTATGTCTTAAATCATACCGTTGTTTAGACTTGGCGTGAGCAGTAGCTAGTCTTTTGTTTATGTCTGAATGTAACTTTTTAAATTCTTGTGCCCTGTCAATGGTTTTAAGTTTTTCTTTTTCAGATATGATTCCTTTAAATTCGTCGCCTCGTGCTACGTGTTCTCTAGCAAAGTTAGCGAAGAAAGGTGTTACTTTGGTAGCTTCATGAACAGACGTCCTGATAGCACATGCTACTTTGGGTAGATATTGGTCCCACTTTTTATGATTATCAGTGACATAAGATGCAAGCATGGTCTTGAGTACACGATTCACTCTCTCTACAAAATTGGCTTGTGCATGATAGGCTGGAGTGAAAATTATCTTGACGTGGTAACTCTCACACAGTTTAGTAAATTCATGGGCCTTGAATTGCACACCGTTATCGCAGACCAGGAATTGCGGACATCCGAAGAATAAAAAGACGTTTTCTTCTACTATTCTGGTTACGGCAGCGGCTGTAGCTTTCCGAAGTGGAAACAGTAAAACAAACTTTGTTAAATAATCGGATATAACCAAAATATAACTATAACCTTTTGTTGATCTAGGTAGCGGACCACAGATGTCTACAGCTATCATTTGCCAAGGTTTCGTGATGTCTGGACGAGTTCCCATAAGTCCGGCTGGTCTATTCTGATCAGGTTTCATCGAAACGCATATCGTACACCTTCGAACATAGCTAGTTACGTCATGACGCATTTTTGGCCAGTAAAAACGGGTCTTCAGTCGTTCATAGGTTTTGTATACACCTGCATGGCATGCTTTTGTTGTGTCATGGTGCTCACTGATAAGTTCTCTACGCTTTTCTTTGGGAATAACCTGTTTCCATGCTTCATGATTTTCTCTTAATTCTGGGTAATTACATTTAATATATTTATAAATTATGTCTTCTTCAACACGCCACTGTGGAAACTGTAAAGGATGAGATTGAATTTTTCGTTTTAGATTTAAATACCAAGGATCTCGAATTGGCTCTGGTAGATCTATGGTTATTATAATATGATTAACTTCGGGAACAGCTCTAGATAATAAATCTGGGACAACATGATCCTTGCCCTTACGATGAACTATGTTAAAAGTGTACTGTTGTAACCGTAAAATCCAACGTGTGAGTCTTCCTGTCGGCTCCTTCAGGTTATTAAGCCACACCAATGAATGATGGTCCGTTATCACTGTAAACACATAACCTTCTAAATATGGACGTAACTTCTCGATAGACCAGATGACTGCTAAGCACTCTCGTTCAGTAGTTGAATACTGACGTTCTTGACGGCTCAATGACCTGCTGATGTAACATATAACATGCTCTGCTCCATCTTCATTCTGCTGAGACAGCACAGCTCCAATACCCACGGCTGACGCATCTGTTTGTACAACGAATGGCTTTGAAAAATCAGGACAATTCAGGATCGGGGCTGTTACCAGACAATCTTTAACATATTGGAACGATGCTTCACACTCTTCTGTCCAACACCAACTTTTGTTCTTACGCAATAAATCCGTCATGGGAGCAATCACAGTTGAGAAGTTCGGAATAAATCTACGGTACCATGAGGCAGTTCCAGTAATTCTACGTACCTCAGTGACATTCTTTGGAGATGGAATTTCGATGATGGCCTTAATTTTCTCTGGATCTACGTGGAGACCATATTGATCCACTACGAATCCAAGATATTGAAGTGTCGGACGACAAAAATTACATTTCTCGGCTGATAAGGTGAGTCCAGATTTTTGAAGACGCTGAAATATTTCTTTTAGGACCTGCAGATGAGTGTCAAAATTTTCAGTTGTGACAATTATGTCATCTAAGTACACAAATACATGAGGCTCTAGATCGGGCCCTATAATTCGATCAATTAACCTTTGCCATGTTGCTGGACTATTGGTGAGCCCAAAAGGCATCCTTTTAAACTGGAATAATCCTCTTCCAGGAACTGCAAACGCGGTATACTCTCTAGATTCTTTTGCTACAGACACTTGCCAATAGGCAGATTTTATATCCATCGAACTTAAGTACTTGGCGTTTCTAAGACGATCCAGTATAGTAGATACAAAAGGAAGCGGGTAAGCATCTTTGACGGTAAGACTATTAACTTTTCGATAATCCACACAAAATCTATATTTACCATCTTTCTTAGGCACTAGCAACACAGGGGAAGACCAAGCTGAATTGGACCTCTCGATGATATCATTGTCTAACATGTGCTGTACTTCCTCGTCAATTTTACACTGAATAAATGGTGACACACGGTATGATCTTTGTCTCACTGGTTCTGAAGTAGTAAGCTTAATTTGATGTTCGACTAGCGAGGTATGTCCAATTTTATTGTTGACCTCTTTAAAGTAGGGTTGAATCAGTTGGTCCAATTGTATTTGTTGATTCAAGTCAAGAAATTCTCGGGGTACCACTGCAGTTATGTTAGGTAAGGCTTCTTCTTCTAAACTAAATGACCACTGTCCTTGTTGTAGATTTGGAATAATACCCATAGTAGTCCAAAAGTCTATGCCAAGAATCAAGGTTTGAGGCAATTCGGGTACAACCAAGAATGAAATGGTTCTTGTTTTGTTTTCAAGATGTACAGGAAGGGTAACAGTTCCTAATATTTCACATGCTGCATTATTGGCTACTGTGCAAGACTTCGTACGTGATGTTAATAAAGATATGCCCATATGCTGTAACAATTTCCAACCGGGATTACCCAATATAGTGCAAGATGCGCCGGTGTCAAGTAAACCTTTGATCTTTATTCCTAAAATATTTACGGTTAAGTATGGCCTATTATCTCCCTGACATTGGTCGAATATATAATTGATCATTGGATTTAATACGTCGTCATCCCAAAAAAAATTTTTAAAATTGTTGACCGTTCCTTGTATTATTCCAGAGCACGACGTCCGGTCTTCTACTGTGCTCCTCGCTCGTTTCCCGAACAATTTTTGCAAGTACGGCTTGTGACTCCAACTTGTCCACATCTGTAACAGTACATTCGTTTTGGAGCAGTACACTGGGTAGCGCGGTGTCCAGTTGCGGAACAATTCCAGCACTTGATGGCTAAAATCTCTGCAGTAGCTGAAGTTTGACTAATCTCATGGTTGGGTTGCATTCGTGATGGATAATTTTCTGAAGTTTCGGAATCAACAAATTCTCCCAGAAGATTTTCTCCCACTGCACAAATAGGTTGTCTCAAAGTACGTCTTCTCCATCCTAAATCAGGTTCAAATAATGAAGTGGTAGTAGATGGCGCTTTAAATTTATTCGAAGCTATCTTTGCATCTTCTAACGCTCTACAGGTGTGAATCAGACTAGCAATGGAATAAACTGGATGTAATGCTAACTGTGTCGTATAATATGGTTGTAGATTTCTACGTATGATTCCTAATCTCGTGATTTCAGATGGCATTCTTGGTAATCGGCTAAAAAGATTTTCCATCACGGCGATGAAAACAGCAACTCGCTCAGATTGATGTTGAGTTCGATTACGAATCTCATCCCACAGACACATTTCATAGTCATGAGGAAGGAAGTTTTCTTTTAACTTTTTCACGAGATCATCCCAATCAAGGACTGTGTGTCTAACGGCACGATACCAAATGAGTGCATCACCGGTAAGAATTTCTACTATCGACTGAAGTAATTGAGCTTTAGAAATACCACGGGCTTCTCTCAGTTCTTCTATGCGTACCAGGAAACTAGTTAAGCTGGAGGATTCACCATCGTAGTGAACATTCCACTTACTTACGGGGATATAATTCTTATAGACGGTTCGAGATTGATCTGAATATGCAGTCTTCTCTGAGGTAGGTATGTACACATTGTTATATATTTGACTTTTTCTTTTTGTAGGTTCAGGTATTTGACTTAACTCCATATCCTTTATTCGGTCAGCAAGATGAGCACCTTTCCTGCGAAAACTATCTTCATGTTCCGGTGTTGACTCATGGAAGCTCACTCTACGACTCGTAATTCTAGAATGTGACGGTGACGCTTTCATTTCATGGTCAATCAGCTGACTAACTGGCGGCTCTATAATCAATTTTTCCACCGCAGAAGCTGTAGGACAACTCTGGGTAACTGTATCTGGAATTAATATAAGTGGCTCATCTATAATTGATCTTTGTTGTTGTATCTTGGATGTCTGTTGTTCAGGCTGTGTTAACTGCTCATGCTGAGTGATTGGTTCATGTTGGTAGCCTAAGTAAGCTAAATCGATGGCTTGTGATAGTAACCTTAATTTTTCCGTTAATAACTGTTGTTGACATCGCTGGGAATCACCTTCAGGTATAATGTTTCGTAGTCGTCCCATGACATGATACCTGCGTGCTCTAATTCTTTGGACTTCGTTGTCTCGGTTTGCGGAATCAAACTGTTCAACCGCATTGGTCAGTTCTTGCAATTTATTAGCACAGACAGTAAGTTCAGACTCTGGCTCCAGATATATGCCTGAAACTACGCTTAAGTTTTCGGACCGTTCGCGGTATAATGCGTCTCTCAGTATAGATCGCTTCTCCACTACATTCGAACCCACGGGACATCCTCGGATTATCAGTTCGTACGTCAATTCGTCGTTCAGCAACCTTCCGACGTCCATGGTGTTGATAATAATGATGCTAACTAAAACTCCCTAAAATAAATCCTAAAACTACCAAAATCACAAAAACAAAACCTAAATTTCTCCAACACAACGCAACACTTCAAATAGCCAGCGTAGCCCCACGTTGGGCGCCAAAAATTTGTTACCACAAAAAAAAAATGAATAATAAATAATGATACGCTGAATGATTCCTATAATAAGATCTTCGTATCAACCTACTAGCTCTGAATTGCGAGAAGGGTGTGGGTAGACTTATGTATTTTAAGGGCGCCAGAATTCACTACCAATAATGAGTTCACTTTGTCGAATTCAAACAAACTGCTATATTCAGGAATCAAACACAAGGAAATAAAATTAAATGCAATATACATAAAGACACAAAAATAACGGTTTATTTGGTTATGCGTTATGAAAGATTAATAACATTAAATAATACCAAATATTAATTATAATACCAAATGTAATGTACATACAATAAATTAAATACCCAATTAAATGCTTCAAAAAAAAAATTCAGTAATTTGAAAATATTTCAAACTAATATTGAAACCTCCCACCCTAAATGAAAACTTCACAAGTATCGTAGATAGTAACCATACGTAATGATAATTTAATAGAAAATCTGCAGCAGTAATTCCTACGAAGATTCAAGCTTGTATCTTTCGATAAGGGAACGCAGCGAATACTAAGTTATAAAAATCTTTAATATAACTTGCTTAGTTTGTAGTTTAGTTCAGGTAGATATAAAACAATTAATGTAACCTTGCATTAATAAACATTAATGTATCAGAACAACCGGCGTACTTTACTGAACTTTTCTGTACAAAATCCAATATTGCTACCAAAAACGAAACATTAAAAATTGCCTGAGTAATACCGACAATCAAAATTGGACTATAATGAAAAATAAACTACAAGTTCATAGGTTAGGTTATCATGTGTGCATTTGTGCAACAAGTTCGTTCAAGACTTAAATAATATCACACAAATTAAGGTAAGTATGCAGTAATATTACTAATTTAAACAGTAATTCTTAACAACGTTTTAAATTGTTAAATTACAGATCACAGAAAAGACCCAAATTAATAAATTCAAAGATGGAATCCTTATTAACAATAATATTGAAGCAAATTATTAACCAAACCAATAGCTGGTGAGTAAATATGTTTAATTAACAAGTTACGAAAATTAATAACATTGGTTTGTAGACAAGATATTAAAATGAATTGTCTCCGCTAACCTGACCTCCCACGAAGATAACTGGATGTTGCGGTTGAAGTACCATCGGCAGCAGAACAGCTTCTAATTATGTAGCAAACACTTTGGTTGTAGTTACGATACCATCGGAAGTTATATAACGGTATTCCAGGAATTCCAAATAAGGTAAAACAAACTCCAATACGAACGATGCATCAATTTTTAGATACCATACACTAGAGCGATCACTACAGTACAATAGGACGTTAAATACCATCCAATACGACGTTCAATACCAAATAATAGAATTTAACTACCATATAAAAGGATTTAACCCACCATATAATAGGAGCTGAAAATAAAATCAAATGTAACTTCCTCTACAACAAAGAAAAACGTATACGAACCTCCAAGGAGCTTTCCAAAATAATCGGTAAAGAATAATAATCAAATATATACAAAATTTACAGCTTCTTCCCAATTTCCAGTGGTTTTCAAGATCCAATATACTGATAAATTAGTTACACGACTTAAAATCCGTTTACGAAACGTGAGCAACACACCAAAAACTCCACTCTTCAAGAAATTAATCCAACAAGGTAGAAAATTATATTTCTAATTAATCCAATAACTGACAAATTAATTTACAGGAAGAATTTCGTCACTGCAACTAAATTATTTTAAAAGCCACACCTTACTTGGTCGAAGACTTGGAGCAGAAGGGCAGAATAAAAGAATAATCTATCACAACCCAAGAATTTATAAAAAGAAACAAAAAGCTATTATCACTTGGAACATTCAAGACTCTTATCAAGTGGAAATATTTCTAACACAAAATTTTATCTGCATTCTGGGTTGCAAACTTCTAGGGACTAAATACCTTTCAAACATTTTTAATTAAATAAATAAATGAAAATAAAACCGTAACACCTGGGGGGCGACATTTTGAACATTTACTATAATTTTGTTAATTTTTGAATTAGTTATTGTAAATTTTTCAAATAGTTGATTTTTGCTTTGTAATTTTGTTTTTTTCTATTGCTTAGTTTTGAAACATTTTGTTAATTTATTTTAAATTTAATTTGAATTTGAAAAGTTGGAAAGAGGGCTTTGTTTATCCTGTATTAATTTCCGTCGTTATGGAAACAAGTAGTAGGTACTAAATTGAGTTGCCTACATTTAGGCGCTTCTTAAAGAATCTTTGAGAAGCTCTATCCCTGAAAGGAAACACTTTTGACCACACATTTATTAACAAAAGTTGTTTGCTTTGTTGTGTTTTGCAAGCCCTAGAAGTTTGTCCCTACAATTCATTAACACCCTGTATATTTAGGGGGGGAAGGGGTACCAAAGGTGGACTAACATTTAAATGAGTACATGTAAATAATGAAAACAACAAATGTTTTACATTAATGTTTTATTTAAACACATAAGGCAAAATAAAGTAAGATTCGTTGTCTAACAAAAAAATATCTTAAAAATAAAAAAATAAATACTTGCTAGAACCACAAATATACAAACTCTGAAATTATCACAAATAAAAAAATTCTTTATAATAATTTTTTTCTGTCTTTTACATTTTTAAAAATATTAAATTTTTTTTAATGAATATGAGCTGGATATTTCGACTCGCTTGTTAAAATGACAAGATAAGTAAGTCGTTTTTGCCCCTATAGTGGATCTTAAACAATTTGTTATTAATTTCTGGAGACTTAAGTTCTTTCTGCCACTCCAGTACTAATTGACAGCGTCATAATATTTTATAAAGTTTATTAAAATGGGGTATGCATACTTTCTAAATGGTTTGATATAATAAAAAGTAACACATCTGCATTTTTTATTGGAAAGTCATTACTAGCGTCACGAATATTTTTGCACAAACGTATGAACGAAAGGTATTTGTCTACAAGCATAACATGTGAGTTTATATATTTACTATAAAAAAACATCTTTGATTGCAGTAATATTTTCTTCATCTGTTTCTCTGTTTGTTACATTCAAACAAGGAAATTTAACAGCTAAAATTAAACAATCCTGAAATCTATTATCTGTTGCTCTTCAAAATGATTTTTATTGCCTTCAACCTTTATGAACATAGTATGTTTGAATTTTATTAATTTCGTAAATTGCACTACTATTTCACGTGTTTCGTACCATTTTATTATTAAAATTTTTTTTTTTAAATTTAAAGTAAAGAATATTTTGTTTAGGGGCGCCGTATTAAATGGGCTGAAGGGAAGTCCCTCTTCTCTTGGCCCCCATGTGGCTACGCCACTGCCTGTTATTGGACCGTTTCTACTCGAAACGAACCCAAAACACGCTTTTCATCTATGGACATCTTATTGCGGAACACCCTGTATAATAGAACAATCTAGTCTTACATTTGCATACTCATTTTTTAGTAGTTTATTATTATGAATGTAGATTATTGGGGCTTGGTAAACTAGTTTTGTGAGTGGCAAATTCCATTTTACCTTTATTATTAGCATATTAATAAGTTCTGAGTCATCTATACCTTCATGTTACTATTAGTAATAAAATAGTCTGAGTTTATAAGCGATTGATCAATTTTAAATCCTATTACTGACGACTATTAAATAAAAATAGAATATAAATAAAAATGTGAAAAACTAAAATGTGGAGACTGTTGCTGTCTTTTAAGAAGTTATAAATATGATAGTATTTAAATACGAAATCATATTAAACAGCAGACATAATGCTACATCACACTGTATTTTTTTTAGAATAATTTATAATCAATAAAACCTTGCTCAATTCAATTTAATATTAAACTTAGCCATTTTATTTTTTTTGACGTCAGTTTAGAAATATATCGAATGTGAAAGTGTTCCACCAATAATGGTAGTACGTTTTTATTCTTCCAAAAATTGGTGGAGAAATTAGGTGTTAATTGGCAGGGGATATTAGAATTTAAATTAAAAAAAAATTATTTTAGCATTACTCACGAATTGCGTATTCATATGCATTGGTGGCCAAATTCGTCATTCATTTGAATATAAATGGCTTATAGATAGAGAAAAATCAGTTGAAGGCCACAGTTAAAATAATAATTTGTCATGTGATTTTAGGGATAATATACAGAGTGTTTCTAAACTTGCGGACACGGACTGCGAAACGGTATTCTACTATAAAAACGGAACAAAAAGTTTCTCTGCGATTTTTCTATTTGGCCAATATTTTTGGAGTTATTAAAGTTTTGAGATATCTGCAAATAATCAAAAAATAAACATTCAAACTCAATTTTAAGTGTATGAACAAGTACTAAAAATAAACCTATGATAAATTACAACAACAAGAGAAACTTCAAAGCGATAATTGACAGGAAAAATTACGAATGTTGTTTAAAGTGTTTGAAAAACTCCAATTTACGTGTTCAATTAAGCAGTGGCGCGCGATTGGCTGTTGAAAACAGCACGTTATTGTTTATTTATTTCATAGTTCGAAAAAAGGGTCAGGTATAAACGTACCGCTCGTACTGCTTGTTTATTAGTAGTGGATTACCTCACAGGCGCACAAGGTGCTCTCCTAAGCCGTGCAGAGGTCTCAAAACAAGCTGAAAAATTCAATCTTTCATTTTAAAATTTTTTATTAATAGTTACTTGAAACAAACCATAATTTACTGTTTGTACCGAATAGCGGTAGACGTCTACGGTCTACGCAAACAAGAGAGCACGCGCTTTGCCTAGTAGTGTTGAAGATCCGCTCAGGGCTCGCTACGCTTATAATGCATTGGTGAGACAATGCATTGCTGCAGACCATCAGTATATTTGTCCATTTTAAATTTGTAGTAGGCCCCCTCGCGCAATACATTTGCGCCTGACGCCTACAACGACCTTAATCCGCCACTGGAGAAGCCGGTATTATTTTGATAATGTTAGAATTCGGCAATTCTCACAAATAATAAACCGCGGGGCGTATTACAACAACCATGAGTAGCCGAATCTGCATAATTCTTGCTTTTTGAGTCTTCTTGGGGCATTAGTCCTTACCATTACACAATAGTCGTAAACCAACGTACCTATCATTTGTATGTTACCTAATCAGAAGAAATAAATTATAATGCCTATAATTATAATAAAACTGGTGCTTTTAATAGAGCTACTTCTTTTTTGTATTGTTAAAGTTTTAATGCAACGGGGGTGGGGAGTTTCATTGAAAAAAATTGGTAAAATAGAAAGTTTTTTTATGTAATAGTCAGGTAAAATTTTTGATTTGACAACACTGCTATAGTTTTTATTTCTATATCAGTCAGCCGCAATCAGGTGCAGCGTGCAGGGTAGGTTGTATGACACCAAACAAGTTTGTATTTATTTTATACGTAGTTTGCAGCGAAGATGGAAAATCTCGTGGACCAACTTTTAAAAGACAATTAAATGTTTTGTTCTTTTTGTTGATATTAGATAAGGATAGCAAGCTTAATTTTTGAAGTAAAGAATTTATAGTTTTTTTAATCTTAATTTTAAATTATTTGTGCATTCGCCATGGCTTACTCAAATTTTAAACCCACGGAACGCCACTGCGCAGTACACCTACAACTCTAGCGATAACGTCCGCATATCTGAGACATGGTCCACTGTATGACCGTACTGTAGATTTATGTTATTTTTGGGAAAAAGATTTTTCAGGATTTAAAAAAACCAAAGACGAAAGAGAAAATTTGTCAGTCATACATGGGTGGGTGGGAAAAATTACCCCCTCCCTCGCAATATTGTTGTACCTAAAAATTAATTTGTAAACTTTATTCTACTATCACTTATGAGCATTTTTGATCATCCCCCGTTTATTACCTAAAGGGGTAGGAATTTTCTATTTTCAACAATTCATAAAAGGTGTCACAGAAAAATCAGCGTACTTAGACGCGAACCAAATTGTAGCTTATCCATAGCTCTATTACTCTACAAAAATTAAAAGAAATCGTGAGACCAGTTTTTGAGCAAATGTTTTTAAATGTTAAATTTATTTTTCACTTCATAGTTTTTATCATTTTGAAAATGTTTGTGCACAGTAACATAGTGTCTGTATAGAGCTGTTGAGGCAACAAATTTGATCCCGATCTGTCAACTCGTTTTTGAGTCATAAGGAGCTAAATTCAAAATTTCGGAAAATCGTAGCGGTAGCCATTTTTAAACCCACGGAACGCCATTGCTTGTTACAGATTACTGAAAACATTGTTTTTCTTTATTAACATAAAGAGGGCGTTACGTACGGATAGACAAAGCGACAGTTGACTTAATCCAATTTTTTCTTTTTGAAAAAGGTTTGATTTTTTTTAAGTTTTACGGGGAAGGGTCTCTTTCAACGGTTTTCAAACTTGAGATTCATTGAGTAAACCTCCTCCCCCCCCGTCCGCCGATCTTATAATTAATCCAATTAGTTCTTATTGTAAAATGTTTGATTTTTTTTAAGTTTTACCGGGAAGGGTCTTTTTTAACAGTCCCCAAACTTGAGATTTATTGGGTTAACCCCTCCCCCCCCCGTCCGCCGATCTTATAAGAAATTTTATGGGCGCTCATAAAATTGAGGATGCAACTCTTGCATTCAGTGGATATTTCCATGAGTCCAAATGCATATTAACAAAACCATTTAAACAAAAAACAACTTCTGATGTTAATAGTTAAATCTAAACCATTCTCCCATTAACAGTTTCTTATATTTTTTTGTTGAATTTTTATAAGTTACCACGTGTGTAGCAAAGTAAAGCTTTGTAAGCACGCACAGTCTACAGGTGTTATTTTTTAGAATTAGAGAAAGTTAAATACGTTTTCGTGTTCTTGGAAATTGTGTATTTGTTGGTAAACAAAATTACCGTGAAATACAAAGGAAACGCGAAATACTTACTGTTGCATTATACTGTACATTAACTACATCCTACACCAGCTTTGGAGCTCAAGGAAATCTTTCGCAACTTAACCAGCTCTACTTTTATGTAAATAATACAATTGCTTCATTTGCCATTTCAAAGTATTACTAAAGTAAACATTTATATTTTGTAGAGAGTCGATTCAATTTGATACGTGTCTTTTTACAAAACAATACCTGTACATCCTGTCGAATAGCTTTGCTTCAATTGTAAAAGAAAGCTGCACTAATTCTGCTTCCATTCATTAGCGTTTTACTTTACTGTATTTGCTGTTTTAATTTATTTGTATTTGTTTTGACACATCCGAAATCGTTGAATGTGGGAATGATTATTTAGTTGGCAGATTCACTCAGCTTAGGTAATTAGTCATTTCCGTTCTACATTTCTCTCATTTGCCCGGTCTAAGGATGTTTATTAAATTTGAAAATGAGTAAATTGCTACTTTACTTACCGTCTTAATCAATTAAGATTTATTTTAATTAAGTGTATTTTTTGTATAACATACAAATACAAACACACACAATACAGTTTTAGAAAATAATAATTAACAAGCTCATTATGTATTATTGAATTTTCTATGCTGTTATTTTTTGTGTGCCAAATGTAGAAACTAAATTTCTATTAATTATTAAGGTTATTATATTATTACGTTTTTCTGTTCCAATTTTTTTTTAAATATGCTATTAGGTTGCCACATCTACGCCTGACACGATCGATCACGTTAGCTTTTCGCTTGCTATTCGAACATTTTATAATTTTTCTGAAAAAATCGATCTTTTGATTTTTGGAAAAAAGACTGCTTGAACACATTAACCCTTGCATACCGGAAAGTGGGTTAAAAATGACCCAGGATATGTTTTTTTTCGATTTATCTTTCCGAACATTTTTTTCATAACTTCTAGCTATTCCTAAAGTACACTTTAACACACCTGATGTTTATGTATGGCCAGTGAAGAAAATTTGTATAATGGTTTTTTCTACCATTTTTGTCACCCGGGTCATATTTGACCCGGTTGTGGGGTTCGACGCGATTAAGATTTTCCGCTCAATTCCATGCTCGGAATAAGGTAAGTATATCAGAAAGCATTCACATAATTTACTAGCTTTTTTTTCAGTTTTGATTTCTATGGATGGTGGCCGTAAAAATAAATTATGAATTTGTTCATTCATTTTTCGATGAATTTGTTGATTTTTTTTTGTGATGATTTTTTCTATGAATAAAAACTGTTTGAGTTGTATTATATTTCGTTATATATGATAATCGTGCATAGAATTCCGATATTTTCAAAATAAAACGTTGGGTCAATTGTGACCCAGTTTTCGGAAAGCACGAAAAATATATATTTCAGGTTGGCAAGGGTTAAAGAACATTAAAGACTTAAAAAAACGGGCGAAGCACTTCGCCTGTACCATAGACTAATTATACTGTATAGACGTCTGACTATTGTATTAATTTTATTGGTTAGTGTAGGACCCCAACTACAGAGGCGCCACCGTCGGTTTGATTGTGGTAACAATCACCGCGCTACGTCCTGCGAGCATGAGTAACTGCTGAGACCTCGGGAGTCTAGGTAGGTCTTTTCTCACTGCACGATTAAAGCTTATAGATAAGGCAAATAGATAAAGACTTAAAATGCACCCCAAATTCGGTGGACACGAATTCCCTACGCGGTTAATCTTCCGGACCTAATCGGTTTTTATTATTATAGCGAGTATTTGCAGCTATTGCCGCTTCTCGCATCTTAAGCGCCATCGGTTTTTGTCGCTCCAGTCTCCTTCTCGTAATCCTCTCTTTTCCATTTTACTTTCTATGTTATTTATCCATTTCTTCCGAGGTCTCCCTCGTTTATTTCTTTGCGCTGGAATCTAGTTCCATACCTTTATTGGTATTCTTTCTTCATTCATTCGGCGTAGATGCCCGTACCATCTTAACTGCTTTTCATTTATCCTATCCATAATAGTATCTTTGACTGCCATTTTCTCTCTGATATCTTCATTTCTAACGTGATCGTACAAGGTTAGGGCACAACATCTTCTCCAGTATGCTGCTGCTGCTGCTGAGAGTAGTTTGTGATTCATCTTTTTGTCTATAATCCATATCTCCGACCCATATGTCATAACCGGTTCTATTATTGTTTTAAATATATTTATTTTCGTTTTTTTAGTTTCGTTTTTATTCCACAAGATTGGATGTAGTGTTTGCGTCATACTTTTTCCTTTGCCTATTTTTTTCATTATGTCCTTGTCGTCTTTTCCATCCTCGCATATTGTAACTCCCAGATATTCATACTGGCTAACACTTTTTATTGTTCCGTTGTCTAGCTCTATATCTTGTCCTCTTCCTCCTATGACCATATACTGCGTCTTTTCTGTATTCACCTCTAGACCCCACTTATTTTATTCATCTATAGGTTTATGAATGTCGTATCCTGCTGTTCTTCTGCGATAACTATTTGGTAATCTGCAAAAAGAATCGTATCTATCGGGCTTTCGCCCAGCCATGTTCTCGTCGGACTGCATTTTCTGATCCAATGTTTCAAGGCGGCTCACAGGTAAATTTTAAAAAGGAAAGGTGAGAGGCAGCATCCCTGCGTTACTCCTTTCAAAGACAAGAATGGTAAAGAGATTTGATTTCCGATTTTTACGACAGCTTGGTTTTCTCTGTATGCGTTTATGTACACTCTGTTTATGCCTGCTTGTTCTAAGGTAATTCATAGTTTTTGAAGGGGAACGGATTCAAATGCTTTCCTTAAACCTATAAACGTAACATGGAGTTCTCTCCCTTTTGCCAGATTCTTCTCTGCTAAGTGTCTTAAACTCAATAAATTATCTGTACACGATCTTCCTGGTCTAAAACCGCTTTGCCTTTCTATTTCCTTACCTTCTTTCTCTATTCTGGCTTTAAGGACTCTTCCATATAATCTTCCTACGGACGACGTTACGCTTATTCCTCTATAGTTTCCACAAGCGTTTCTATTTTCTTATTTGTAAATCGAATTTATATAGGAAATTTTCCAATCCGTTGGTATGTTGTGGCATGTTTCAGTAGCTCGATAGGCAGATCGCCTGGTCCCGTTGCTTTATTATTTTTCATTTTCTGTAGAGCTTTTTTTAACTCTTTTACAGTAATTTGTTCTATTTCATTTTCCTCTACTTCCTCAGCATCTAGTTGTGTGTCCAAAAATTCTATTCGATTCTCTGTCAGTAGTTCACTATAGTAGTCTTTCCATGACTCCGTTTTTATTGGATTGATTTTTTTTGTTTCATTTGTATTTTTTCTTAAGCTGTTTATAGTTTTCCAAGCTTTTCTGGACCTAGATCCTCTTATCATTGAGTTTATTTGTCCGCATTTCTTGTCCCATGCCTCATTGTTCCACTTTTTTAACTATGTATCTATATCGGTTATATTGTTTGCGATCTGCTTCCTCCTTTGTGGCCAGGTACTTAAGGTACAACCTTTTCTTTTCTTTTACCAACTCGATCAGTTCGTCTGTCCACCAGAAGTTTTTTGTTTTTTTTTTCTCTTGTTCCAAGGGCTTCTGTTGCTGTTTCATGTAATTTTTCACAAAATTCTTGTGGCGTGCCCGTTATCTCTTCTTCTAAATTTTGTGCTAGTCGTATTTTGTAGAGGAAGCTAGTGGATTCATTCTTTAGGCTATCTAGATTGTAGATTTTAGCTCTCTTTGTCCTTCCATCCTGTTTGTCTTCTGCTGTTTGCGTGTTATATTATATTTCTATAGGTGACTTAACTAGCAAATGGTTTGACCCACATTCCGCTCCTCTCCACACTTTCTCGTCAAATGGTCTCATATATTATGAGTTTTGCTTTATTACAATATAATCTAATATAGATCTCAAGTTTCTTGTTTTTTTGGATCTATGTATATTTATTGATCATTTTATGTTTGAAAAATCCATTTAGGATTTTTAATGAATGTTGTTCACAGAGTTCCAGCCATCTTGTTCCATTTTCGTTGACCACATCCTCACCATGTCGTCCAATTATTTTACTGTCCAGGGCTTTACCTACCCTTCCGTTCAAGTCTCCTAACATGATGATTTCTTGTTTAGCTTTTATTTTACTTAGTTCCTCCGAGAGTTTGTCAAAAAACTCTTCCTTAATACTTGTATCCGAATCATCGGTGGGTGCGTATATTCCGATGAGTCTTACGTCTCTCCCTTTTATTTTCAGGTCGATTGTTAATATTCTTTCATCTATTGGGTTCCCATTTACTATATTTGCTTCCAATTTCTTTTTTATCGCCACGATCACGCCAGCTTTTGCTCTTTTTGCTTTCTCCACTCCACTCCAAAAGTATATGTACTCATCTGTGTATTTGTTTCCTTGCCCTTTCTTTTTTGTTTCGCTGAGTACTGCAATGTCAATATTGTATGTGCGGAATTCTCTAAAAACTTGCTATTCTTTCGTGCTTTTGGATGTTTAGCAAATTCTTTTTTTTTACGTAAGGCAGAGAGCTGGTCTACCGTTACAACCCTCCTCCTTTACCCGAGCTTGGGACCGGCAGTGACAGTTTTGGAGCTACTCAGTCCGCCCCTCCACTGCCCCAGGCGCAGTTCCTAATTGGTTTTAAATTTTTTAATCTCTCACTTGAATTCCCCATAAGGTAGTATTTCAAACCCTTTCCAATGGAAATGCTTATCTTCAGAATTTTACAAGCAATCTTGTACTACCTCCGCTGTTTAAGATTTTATTTACTTATGAAAATTAGGATAACGCAGTCTTATTTTAAAATTGATGCCGAGTAATTATAATGTATATATCTATCCAACTGTCTCACTATAACACGACCACGGGTTTTTGCATCGCTATAACATAACAACGGGTTCTTACATATTCACTTAGTGTATTGATTGTTTTCGGCGAATGTTTATGTTGCAGTCTTTACTGTTGGTATAATTTGGTTATTTGTGGCTTACTTCAATTCTAAAAAACATCTTACGTTCAGTGTATTTATTGCGCTGACAATAACAAACAGTAACAAACAATTAATATAATAAAAGCGTTGCACACAGAACGTTATCACAATGTTATTAGAAACAGCATTCATTATTAAGACTGGAATTTTTAGGTTTTTTTTGAATAGAAACATTTCATATAACTTGTATCCTCTCTGGATATAACAAAAGATATCTTTAACTCTGATTATTGCAACCTCTGTGCGGAATTAAAGGGGCGGCTTGTCGAATTAAATATCAACTGTGCGGAGTTCGAGGGTAGGATTATAAAAATTCAATTCTTTTGTGAATATAAACAAATGTTACATGCAGTTTACAAATTAAAAGTGTTTAGAATTTGTTTCAAATAAGTTTTAAACAAATGTTAATCAAACCACAGCAATACTTCAAAAAATATGGAATGGGAAATTATAAATTTTGTTATATCGTCACATAAAAGAAATTTCACAAAAAATGCAAAAACCTTCCACATCAGGTTAGCTATAAATTTTAGTAAAACGAAAACGTGGTTGAAAAAATCAATTGAAACGGAAAACAAACAAGCATCAGAGTAAATGAGCATTAAAGTTGAGATTTTCAAGAAGTTGTAGCGGCCGCAATTTTGAAGCTAGAAAGTCCGGTAAAAAAGTTTTAGATTTGTCTTAAGTTCTTTCAGATCGCGTGCTCAAATTTCCATAATTTAGTTTTGAAAAAAAAACGCTACCAAAAAAACATGTCTAACATACGTTTTTGGTTTTGGATTTTTTTGAAAAGCTTGACTAGAACTACAATTTTCGATATACCTCTTAATTTAAAATTTCATCAAAATCGGTTCAGTATTTTCGCCTTTAGAGGTGTCACACACTCATTCACCTACAGACAGATATTTTTTAAAAACCACTTTTTTGGGTTTCTTGAGCCTTAAAATGTGTATTTCCGTCAAAACCTACATTCTGAAAATTTTCATGAAATCAATACTTCCCTATACCGAAAGTATGGGAAAGTCAAAACCAATTTTTGCTCTGAACATCAATCATTTTAGTTGTATCTATAAGCATGACTAGAACTAGAGCGAGTAATATGTACTGCTGCAAATTAATATAGACGACCAAGTGATGCGTGAAAATAATCAGCTGAATTGCTAGTTTCCCTGGTTTCAATTTTCACGGTCGAAACTTAATGAAAATGGAAATTCCGGCAGCATTCACAGAGATACTAAATGAATAGCGATTTACGAGCTACAAACAAACCGCTATGCCTAATATTTTTGGTATAACTATAGCGAAATGAGCTTTTCTTCGTAATTTAATCAAAACCAACTTTTCAATACATTTTTTATATTTTCAATAATACAAGGTGTATTAAAAACAGTAGGCTGGATATACATAGACGTATTGTTAAAATGATTCTGAAGGGGGCGAATGAAATTTAAGTTTTATTTAATACCTCGGACAGTATTTAACGTGAAGCAATGAAATATGGCATTTAGCTAGCCGCGCCGTACAAAAAAATCAAGAGTACTAATTTTATGCAACTTTTTAACGTAAAACCATATTGCTAGCTGAAATTGGTAAAAAAGCTTAAATTACAAAAATAATAAATAAAAATGACCAAGCCCCCCAGTTTGGAACGCCTCTGGTTTAAATAATTTCATTTGGATAGTGTTAGGTATTAGCACTTACTAGTAGTAAACGGCATGCTAAATTTCATTATTTTATATCAAAGGGTATCTGAGATATTTATTAAAACTTAAATTTCTTTCGCCCCTTTCAGAGGGCCCTAGCTCCCTTCAGAAGAATTTTCAGGACACATGTTTACATGAACTATTTTGATCATTTCAGTGAGTACAATACGTCTATGTAGAGCCAGCGCACCATTTTTGTTACACCCTGTATGCGATGTCGCAACGTCTTAATCCCAACAATTGCTATGAGATTAGACTACAGTTAATGTGCTCAGACAGGTAGTAGGCAGCAAGTTGTGACTCATCGTTTACTAGTAAACTGCATTCTCATAACTTAATACCAGACCCTGTCTAAGAGTTTTTGGACCCAAGGCAGCATGCAGCAAGTGGAGCTCCCCTGATTGACATGGTACAGCCCCTTCCCCTAATACTTTCGCTTGCGCAACGAAAAACAATTTCAAGTACACTTTTATTTAAGTTTTTTTACCAAGTCTAAAGTCTCGTATTTAAAATAAACGAGAACATATAATGTTTGGGAGCAGCCAAGAGTAGATAGGATATTGAATAAAAAATTTCATACATTTATTTATTAAGTGATTTCATACGTATTGGAGCGGCCTATATCGGAATTCTTATATTGACATTTGAGATGTGTTTGATATAGGTATATAGAAATATCAAAATATCGAATTTCAAAATATCAAAATATAAAATTATTGAAATATCGAAATTCAGAAATATCAAAATATAGAAATATCGAATTATCGAAATATTGAAATTTCCAAATATCGAAATATCGAAACATCAAAATATCTAAAGATCGAAATATTAATAATCGAAATATCTAAACATCGAAATATCGAAATATCGCAATATCGAAATATCGAAATATGGAATTATCAAAATATTGAATACCGAAATATCCAAATACAGAAACATCGAGTTATCAAATTATCGAAACATCAAAACAGCGAAATATTGAAAAGCCAAAATATCGTAATATTGATACAACGATAGATCGAAATACTTTAATATCAATATTCAACAATAATAACATGCCAAAACGCTTGTCTTAATAAAAAATAAAAATGTGTAAGGAAAGGGTATTTTCACAAAAATTACATTGGACAAGATGGTTACTGTTTTTGCTGTGTGATGGCCTCAAATACCATGCGATCTACACAAAAATGCATTAGAGCAGGCCTTGACCAGAGTGCGTCAAATCTTAGATATTATCACAAAATTGTAATTATTATTATCAGTATTTCCAATATACAGTTATTAAGAATGATATTGGCATTTGTAATTGATTTCTGAATATAGCTAAGACACAGTGGTCAAGGCCTGATACAATGCATTTTTTGTGGATTAGTTAGATTAGTTTGTTGGTTAGTTACAAAAAGTAAATTTTCTTTTGTTGGTTAATACAGATAAATTTAAATCTAATATATCGATATTCGATATTTCGTGATATCGATATAAAAAAAACGAATAACGAAGAATCAGAAAATAGAAAAAAAAATACATTAAGAACTAATTATAATAATAAGTTTTATTATGTTAATAACGGTGATTAAAATGATAAAAAAGAAAATTTCAGAAAATGATAAGGAAAGGCCCTTTTGTGCGCCTTGACCGTTTGAAATTGAAAATCATCATTGGAGACAACATTTCTTGTAAACCATTTGAGGAAAAAATTACAAGGTACCAAATTACACTAGCGTCTAGCCCCTTGGACGTACAGCCGATCCTACCTCACATGACTTGCGCACCTCCTCTGCATGCAGCTGGAATGTGTGTAAACCACAAGTTCGTAGTGGCACAGATGGATATGCGGGCGTGTTCGGGTGTATTACGTTTTTACTGCATAAGTAGTTGTGGGGTCGAATCTCGGTTGGGACCAAAATTTTCTTTTTATTTTATAGTTTTTTTTAAAACACTGTTGTTGCGTTTTGCTGTTTACGCGAGGTTATTTGTTAAGAGCAGTTATATTTTTAAAGAAAAAATACGAAGACAAATTTGCATTCACTCACTGATTGACGGCATACTAACACGCAAGTCTGGTAATAAATTAAAAGAAAAAGGATTTGTTGTTTTCTATTGAACGCAATTTATTAGCAATGAAAAAATCGACTTTAACAATGCAAATCTCGATGTAAATATCACAGTCGCACATATGCGAGTCAATATTAGATGATATTGCGCAATTTAGGATCGGCTGTAAGGTCAAGGGGCTAGACGCTAGTCCAAATTACACGTAAATACGCAAACCAGGTACTATAATCTATGAAAACGTCTTTAGCTGCACTTAAAAGTGAAGCAAAATTTGGCAGCAGAGAAGAGATAGAAAGTTTTCATATTGGAATTTCTTTCTTAAAGAGAGATATTTGAAAAACATTTTTAATTTTTCAAAAATTGTAGTAGATGTTGGTAAAATTTTAAATTATTTTAAATTTTCAACATAAAGTTACTAAATTTAAACTAACAAGATAATTAAAACTTTAGCTTGCTTTGTACCAAAACTGTTCGTCATAATGGGGATAAGCGGATTGGCAAATCTCATTAACATTTCCATAACAAGACGATATTAAATGATCGTGGTTTGTTAACTATTTTATAATGCGATTGTCAACGTCTGGGGAAATACGCTTTCTAACTTGGACTTAGTTAATTAGTTGAGTTTCTACGCTAACTGCTTTCCTTCTGTTTTTCTACTTACTTCAACCTATTAACCACAAGTTGTCATGTTTATAAGCGTATGGTTACACTTGCATGGAGTCGAATTTTTTAAATAAAAAAAATAAAGAACAAAGGTATTGTCAAACTATTAAAAAATCAAGGTGAGGCTGCTTTAATAAGGATGAACATGTTTATTGAAGTAGAAATTAATCCTCTCACTGTTGGTGCAGTATTGAAAATGTGAAACAGGTTTTCCTAATTTCAGCTTTCGCTGGTGTCATCTCCGGTGAGTTTTGCAGAAAAAAAAACAAAACCAGATTCTCACTTGACAAGGTTGAATTCGGGACAAATTGAGAAGTCTGTGTCAGCTTTTATTATATAAGAACAGCAATAACCGAAAGTAGTAAAGGAAAATTTACATTTGTTGTAAATATTTAACTATTAAAAAATTAATAGACTATTAATAAAATAAAACTCTTGGTAATTGTTTCACAAATTGTGAAAGTTATCTTTAATTGGCCATAAGAACTGAAAAGTGTTAAAAATTATTAAATTCTAGGGCAATTTTTATTGTAAATATTACAATTCACTTTCAGCTTAGACCGCGTCGTCACTTGAGAACTACCCAGTATAATCAGGTAAGGACCGACCTGTAGCTTGTCTGCCTTCACAAGCATTTGCTCTAGACGTTTGAGCAATATTTGTTTGTAGGCCCTGCATGCCTAAACAGGGCCGTGTGCTTAAATTATATAACAACATAAACGTAGAGGATGGTTTTAGACTCAGTAAAGCTTGGACTCCAGTAGTTTATCCTCTAAGGACTCGTAAGCATCATCGATCTCGCAATCACGCTCCACCGGCTCCCTCTTTACCCAACGCTGACAGCCAATCAAAACTCCCTTTCTGCGCCCTCAAAGAGGGTTAAACACCTCCGCTTCCTTGATTTGAATTCAGTCTTTTATTCACTCTGCAGATGCAAGCTGCAATGTCTTGCGAAACGTTGGTTTTTATGGGTTCACAAACAGCTAACAGGCATACGCCGATTAAGTATTATTGTCTTGGCAAACAAAATACATTAAGATCAAATCTTTGTCCGCCCCAAAGTTTAAATAATTTAAGCATACGGCCCTGTTTAGGCAGGCAGGACCTACGAACAAATATTGCTCAAACTTCTAGAGCAAATGCTTGTAAAGGGAGACAAGCTACAGGTAGGTTCTTTTCCAATTATGCTAGGTGTAATCCCCAAACGACGACGCGGTCTAAGCCGAAAGTAAATTGTAATATTGACAGTTCGAGAAACCGCGAAAGCCTCAAAGAATAAGCAATTTTTGTTCTCAGATAATTTTCGAATTTCATATAACTTTCGTATACATGGTGGATCTTAAATGTTTTGGATCTCCGATAAAACTAAAACAAATTTCTCTCGGGAGACCTTACCTCTAGAGAACGCGCCCCCCGGGGGGCGGATGGAGGAAGTCCTGGAGACAGGAGTGCTGTGAATATTCACAATAAGCAGCCGTCGACCAAAGTTCACTAGGATACGGCGTCGTCCTTGCTGGGTCAATTACCCGCAAAGGTACCATGATTCAGAAGAAAACTTTCCTCGGAACTGGACGGAGCTCTCGAAACAACCAACACAACGGAAAAGAAAAATGGGAATTGAGAAGTAAAATGTACAAACATTGACAGGAAAGCAGAGGGAAGTGTTGGAAAAAATGACCAAATACAATATACAATTTCTTGGAATAGGTGAGACGGAAAAGAAAGGATGTGGAGAGATGACTATGGACTCGACGTTTGTGTTACGATACTCAGGAATAGGAGTAGGACAAAGAACAGCAATGAGTTGAAATCATAGTAATACAAGAACTAGATGGATGAATCAGCTTAGGAGAAGCAATCAGCCCTCGTATTATAAGACTTGGAGATGGTGCCGAGAGGATTACCTGCAGTAGGTGTAACCATACCGAGATATTCGACAAAATGAACGGGAACTCAAACTGGCATTCTGATCGAATCGGCACTGTGATCGACTTTTTCTTCTTCTTCTTCTTCTTCTTTTCTTTTGATAGGCACTTATATCTGTTTCATAACCAGTGATTGGATTTGGATGCTATCTCTCCATCCTCTTTGGGGTCTTCCATTACTCCTTCTGTCTTGGGGGGATTTATCTCGTGCCACTTTCACCATTCTGTCTTGGGCCATTCTTTCGATATGTGAGTTCTACTCGCTTCTTCTGTGGTTTTCCATATTTGTTGTTGGTTTTATGTCGAAAAGTCTCTTCACCTCCTCGTTTCTTACTCTATCCCTTCTGGGTTTGATCGACTTTAAGAATCTTTTAAGGGTTGTGTTACCCGAAAGGTCAGGAAAAGAAAGGAAGAAACAGTTAAGCAACCAAGCTGGATCCATCTGTTATCTAAAATTGCTAGTTAGTCGAAAACAAAGATTTTTGAGGCAGTTATAAGGGTTGTCATTATGGAATGGGACGTTGGAAAGTAACGGATTGAACGCACTCCGGGCCGTATGAACGCGAGGGAAGTTTGAACCCAAGGACGTTTAAACGTAGGGACGCAAATATCGATTGTATTTATGAGCACATTCCTTTTGTGCGACTAAGAATAAAATACTGTAGACTTTTAACCAACGGGGCAATACAGTAAAAATGAGAAGAAAAATTATAGCAGCGTTTCATCAGAGTGGTCTTATTTGTAACATAGGTTTAAAAACGCTGAAGTGTTAACTTCTAGTAGACTTTCCCATACCAGATATCACAGAGCACAATATATAATTAAGAGTACGCACGAAACCTGATTCTTATGGCCATATTCTGTAGTGTTTTAGAAAGAGAGCACCGAGACAAGGAAACTATTAAATGTACTATTTCAAGGATGTGCTTTCCACACACCATATCTTATAAAAAGCGGTAAAGGGGTTCCTTGGTCCTCAAAACGCGTATTTCCGTTAAAATCTGAAATTCGAAAATTTGCATGAAATCATAACTTTCCTTACTTCAGTAGAAGTATGGGAAAGTAAAAATGCATAAAACTGTAACGAAGAGCTAGCTATGGAATTTCAGTTGTCTGTATTTGTTGCTTCTTACACAATTATATTGTCAGTGTTGTATATTATCCAGATGCTTTACATGTATCAGAATACGTAAATAGATACTTTTAAAAATGTTATATAGATAATTTTGAAAATGTTGTATCTGTATGGAGATACTTTAGAAAATACGTATCTGTATCTAAGTACTTTTATAAGTTTATTTGTATCTGTATTTAGATATCTTAAAAAATATATATCTGTATCTATATTTAGATACAATTTTGTTGGCTATCTGTATCTGTATCTAGATACCTTTTGTGGGGTATCTGTATTTGTGCATAGATACTTTCATGCATTTATTTGTATCTGTATCTAGATATATTAGAAAAAAATTAATCTATCTATATTTAAATACATTTTTGTTGGCTATCTGTATCTATCTGTATATAAATACATTTTTGTTGAGGATCTGAATCTTTGTCTGGATATTTTAAAAAATGCGTTTATATCTGTATCTATTTACATTTTTGTGGGATATCTGTACCTAGATGCTTTCAAAAATGTATGTGTATTTTAATACTTTTTAAAAAATGTATCTGTATCTAGATACATTTCTGTGGGGTATCTGTATTTGTATATAGATACATTTTTGTTGGGGATCTGAATCTTTGTCTAGATATTTTCAAAAATGCATTTATATCTGTATCTATTTACATTTTTGTCGGATATCTGTATCTAGATACTTTCAAAAATGTATTTGTATTTTTATACTTTTGAAAAAATGTACCTGTATCTGTATCTAGATACATTTTTGTGGGGTATCTGTATCTGTATATAGATAGATTTTTGTTGGGGATCTGAATCTTTGTCTAAATATTTTCCAAATCCATTTATATCTGTATCTATTCGCATTTGTGTGGGTTATATGTATCTAGATACTTTCAAAAGTGTATCTGTATTTTAATACTTTTGAAAAAATGTATCTGTATCTGTGTATAGATACATTTTTGTGGGGTATCTGTATATAGATACTAAAAATGGTGTTGTATCTGTATCTAGATATCTAAAGAAATGTATCTGTATCTGTGTTTAGATATTTTGGAAAAAATATATCTGTATCTACATACATTTTTGTGTGGTATCTGTATCTGTATCTGTATCTGTATCTAGGTATATTGTATACACTCTTTGATTCACTTGCTTTGCTAGGAATTTAGGTTCATCATTAAGAAACTGTCTATTTTAAAATTTTTGAAAAAATGTATCTGTATCTGTGTCTAGATACATTTTTGTGGAGTATATGTATCTGTATATAGATATTTAAAAAAATGATTTGTATCTTTATCTAGATATCTAAAAAAATGTATCTGTATCTGTGTTTAGATACTTTGGAAACATAATATCTGTATCTAAATACATTTTTGTGGGCTCTGTATCTGTATATAGATACATTTTTGTTGGGGATCTGAATCTTTGTTTAGATATTTTCAAAAAAGCATTTATATCTGTTTCTATTTACATTTTTGTGGGATATCTGTATCTAGATTCTTTCAAAAATGTATCTATATTTTAATACTTTGGAAAAAATGTATCTGTATCTAGATACAGTTTTGTGTGGTATCTGTATCTGTATACAAATAATTTAAAAAAATGAGTTGTATCTGTATCTAGATATCTAAAAAATATATCTGTATCTGTGTTTAGATATTTTGGAAAAACTATATCTGTATCTAAATACATTTTTGTGTGGTATCTGTATCTGTATCTAGATTTTAAAGAAAATAGCTTATACAACACTGTATATTGTATACACCCTTCGATTCACTTGCTTTGCTAGGAATTTAGGTTCATCATTAAGAAACTGTCTATTTTAAAATTAATTTTAATTTCACTGTGTTAGAAAGTTGATACAGACCAACGAATGTAACCTTTTGTGTCATCGGCATGAAGTTAAATGTCTTAGAATGCATTGTTTTCAAGGATACCTATACTATTATCCATCAACCTCTTTTTTAATGATCAAATTCCTACACAAAAATTGTACATGCAACGGCAAGCCAAGAATGGCGGTACTAGGCGAGGAAGTGAACACAACGATATGAATATCATTTTCGACTACCTATGTTTTGTTGCAAAACCAGCATAGGGACGGTACGGCGTTATTAATCGAGGGCTTTATTAAAATTAATTGCATAACTCAGTCGAAATATTGCAGAAATTGGCAATTTCCTTTTCATTTGTTCTACAAACAAAAAAAACATATTGGGGTCACCAGACGTGATATTCGAATGGACAATAAATAATCAAAGATGAGTCATTCCAGTTCTTTTAATACAGGACAGTCTTTCACTGAACTCTGTCTTATAGAAAGGTGAAACTATGCATTTCGTTGCCTGAATAAAATCAGATTAACGAAGGCTCTCGCTTTCAGCTCAACACAAACACGTTTCTATTTTAGGTAGTAGTTTTAAGGATTTAACCTTATGCTTTTAGTACCTACTAAATTGAAAAGCTGTGCTGAATAAAAACTTCATCTTATTAAACGAGCAAACAAAAAAAATATTTTACCTACTTAGTGTTACTGTTTTGATAAAAAATGTTTTTAAGGCAATTAATTGAAAAGGTGCTACTTATTTCATATAAAATAGGCAGCAGTATAAAATTATTCCTAACCATACTCTAAATTGTTCTACTGAATTAAATACAGATTAGTTGTTGCTGTACAGTTTCATATCTCGTGGGCGTTGACAAGTAAAACCTGCTAATAAGGGTGTGTCAATAACCTACAACATCTGATTGACTCACAAAACAGGTATTTGTCAAATTTGAATTGTTCTTTAATCCTGTTACTTACATTATAATATATTTAATTCCTTACGACCTTAACAGTGGGTTTTTAACCTTGGATTTTTTCTAAGTTTTTCCAATTTTTCGCTTTTTGTCAGCACACCTTTTCGAAGAAAATATTACGAAATATGTTAAGTAACAGGCACGCCATATTCAGTGGCGTAAACACTGGGGTTCCGCAGGTTCAACGGAACCAGGGCAGGTGAGTCATGCCCTTGGCGGGCCCCTCCTTTCACAACTGTTTTCGCCCCAAAAATAAGCAACTATTTAGTTTTTGTTCGAAGCCAAACTATTTTTTTCTTTCGCTAGGTTAAAAATGTTAGGGTACTGGTAAGTAACAAACGGCTCCCACATTTCTCTTTATATTTCAACTAGGCTATAATATGACAGTTTGTTTCTTCCGAGTAGCCATGCTGAACACCCGAACGAGCGTGGGGCTACGTAACCATGGCAACCGCCTTGCTGTTACATACGGTTTGCAAGACCGTTGAAATCGCTTCAGTAACAACGTTTGAATTAAAGTGTTTGGCAAAAGTAATTCGAAATAGTATGTGCATAAATACGGTGACGCAAAACGAAAACAAAAATTAGAAAATCCAATGCAAAAATATCAACAAAACTGTTAACAATTAATGCGGTTTTTAAACCAATAACCGTTTTTTATTTTCTCATAGCAAGCCGATTTCTGCAAATTTTCAAATTTTAGATTTTAACGGAGATACGCGTTTTAGTGTCCAAGCAACCCAAAAAAGTGGTTTTAAAACTGCCTGTCTGTAGTGTGTTCGTTTTTCTATATCTCTAAACTCGATTTTTATAAAATTTGGAATCTGGAAACGGAAATTAGACAGGTGTTTTTGTTGTAGATTTTTTTGTAAGCGCTTTTTTGAAATTTTGAAAACATTGTACTACATCTAAATGCAAGTCAAATGTCTTTTCTGAACGCTGTGTCTTCAAAACTAGGGCCAAATTTTTGAAAATTTTGGCTTTAATGTACAATTAATCAGAAACCGAATATCCAATCAGTACAAATTGTCATATTATTTAAGTATAATCATGTGATCTAAAAATATTTTTTGAAATATAAAAATTGTTATGGCTTAACTTTGTGAGCCGATAGAGCTTGCAGTGAACTACAAATTTGTCTTTTACTAATCTAAAAAAATTTTACTCTGACACTCTCCAGTAATTTTTGAAAAATTTGTAATTGTTTAATTATTTATTCAAAAACGTAAACGCCAGCTATATTAAAAATTAAGAAAAGAAAGATACTTTTTAAAATTAACAACGCGTTTTCCGTTAGTTACGTGATTTTAACTACGCCTATCAATTATCTCTAGTTAAAAAATATATTTTTCAGTCTTTGCATATTTTTGATAACTCTTCACATAAAGTATTTATAGCGATTTTTGGACCAAACTTTGAAGCGCATCTCATTAGCCGTAGGGCGGCTGGTTACCGTGCTCCCATGCAGTATAGCCGACGTTATCGTAACTTACTATTCTTATACGGTATGCAATATCGTATTGCACAGGCTGTCGCAATTTCAAATCTCCGCTGGCGCGTTACCTTTCTTTTTAATTTTTGTTTTCTCGCTTTAATTTTTAGTAAAACAATATTATTGGATTATTTATTAGCGCGAGAATATTTAAAACGCAAAAAGTCCAGCTTCCTGTATCGCCTATTTTTTTAAATATTTTAAAAACTTTATTTTTTCTGAATCTGGAACCCAGGCCCCACAACTTTTCGTTACGCCACTGACCATATCACATTCTATTTTTATGTACAATGCAAAACTGAAAAAGTTTTTGCAACTCTCAACAAAATCGTTTAATGTTTAGCGACTAATAAACGATATCGAACGGTTATATAACAACAATGAAAAATGCACATCAAATACAACTCATTTGCATATCGGAACGGATCAGATTTAAGTTCACCAACTAAGAAACTTTGAACTTGTGTATCAGAGAAAGTTTGGGTGTTGTATTTCCGGATGCAGTGACAGCACACATTGCATCAAAATAAATTTCAAGAGGTTGTAACAATATTGATTTGAAGATTAAACTATATGATGCCATACAAATACGACAATATCTTTAAGTTTCGAAACAAGGTCTATTGCATTCACTTTTAGAGTTAATGTGATACCTCAGATTTCACCCACTATATGTTAATCATGTAATTTATAGGTACATATACTAAAATAGAGAACGTCGATATTATTTGATGTAGAAATCTAAAATAATGTACGAGTGCAGACGACATGCAAGCCCATATTGTGATGTGATCCACAATTTTTTTGACGTAGACGTCTTAAATGTTTTTAGCTAATGTAAAGCATCGCCGAAAATATTTTTTTCGTTTAATACGATGGTGCAAAGGATTACGTAACAAAAGTTAAAAAAAAACTCGATAAGTATGCAAGAAATTAATTTTCGATGTTTTAGCCCATTTTGATAGCGGTTCTGCTGTATCTATTTTCCTATGGCATTTGCATACGGCCACAGATGACAAACCCACGCAGAGGTATGTCATTTTGTAATGACGCACATCCCAAGCGTAATCCGATAAGTAGAACAGTAAGTAAAACTGCAAAGGTTTATTGAAACTGGGAATGTAAGAAACAACAATTTTTGTCCTGAATACTTTTTCTCGTAATACCTTTCTGCATACATCTCTTGCACTCAAACTAGTATTTCTTCTGCATTAACCACAAATAAGCAATAAATCAACTTTCTCAGAGTTAGTTAAATTTTTTTTAGATTCTAGCAGCAACAATAATAATAAAAGTTAGTTAAAAATTACCAATCTTTTTGTATTAATTTAATTCTG
This sequence comes from Ctenicera cuprea, assembly GCA_958336395.1. Taxonomy (NCBI): domain Eukaryota; kingdom Metazoa; phylum Arthropoda; class Insecta; order Coleoptera; family Elateridae; genus Ctenicera; species Ctenicera cuprea. The sequence goes on from OY284493.1 coordinate 8,318,746, forward strand.
CCTATTTGTTTATATAATTTATAAAATTGTGCATAGTTGAACGGAAAATTAAAAATATTTCATGTTTTTATTGAAATGCGATTTGAGAAGGTAACGTTGAATAACACCACGATTACTTATTTCAGAATTTTAAATTTCTTTTTAGTCATTTTGTGCACATTTTTATCCCATTTAAAAAATATATCAGGTTTAATTATGTTATTTTCAAAAATTAAAAAGGTATTTGGCCCGTTAGTCGCGACTAGAGTTGGACATCTGGGATCGAAGCCATAGTCCGGCCCGTTCTGACCCACGGGGCGCGTCATGCCTAAAATTACAAAATAAATAATTATAGGTACGGACCAAGCTTATTTAGATCAGTAGTCAGGCCTAGTGGGGCTTCTGTTCAGCCAGCTGTGCCTAACAAGGCCTCGTCGGGCCACTAAGGCTTAATCGGCCTGTCAGAGCTCAAGCTATCCGGCGTAACTAAAATGTCAAATAATGTTACAGAAAAACATACCTAAGTTGCATTAACGTGTTACATTTGCTGGGCCAAATTTATATAATTATAAAACGAGGCCGGGTCGGGCATGCCCGTTTTTGAATTTGTCGGGCCGGGTCGGGTCACAAATCGTGTACCTAAAAACAGACCAGGTAGGGGCCCGCTCGTTTTTGATTTTTGTCGGGCCGGATCGGGTCACAAATCGTATACCTAAAAACAGGCCGGGTTGGGGTAGCCCATTTTCTGAATTTGTAGGACCCGGACTACATATCATGTACTTAAAAACAGGTCGGGTCGGGCTAGCACGTCTTCTAAATTAGCCCGGCCGGGGTCTAGTCAAGCGCAAAAATTACATAAAAAATTATTATAGGGCCGTGCCGGGCTTATTTAAACCAGTAGCCAGGCCTAGTAGGGCCTCGTCGGGTCAGCAAGGCGAATCGGCCTGGCAGAGCTTAAGCCATCAGGCGTAACTAACATGTCAAATAATACTACAGAAAAACATACGTAAGTTGAATTGACGTGTCTAATTTGCTGGGCCAAATTTTCCGGCCCAAATTTATATAATTATAAATCGGGGTCGGGTCGGACTCGCCCGTTTTTGAATTTGTCGGGCCGGGTCGGATCACAAATCGTCTACCTAAAAACAGGCCCGGTTGGGGTAGCCCATTTTCTGAATTTGTAGGACCGGGCTACATATCATGTACCTAAAAACAGGTCGGGTCGGGCTAGCACGTCTTCTAAATTAGGCCGGCCGGGGTCGAGTCAAGCGCAATAATTACAAAAAAAGCTATTATAGGACCGTGCCGGGCTTATTTAAATCAGTAGCGGGGCCTAGTAGGGCCTTTTCGAGCCAGCTGTGCCTAACAGGGCCTCGTCGGGCCAGCAAGGCTGAACCGGCCTGGCAGAGCTCAAGACAGCCGGCGTAACTAGAATGTTAAATAATGTTACAGAAAAACATACATAAGTTGAATTGACGTGTTAAATTAACTGGGCCGCGTTTTCCGGGCCAAATTTATATAATTATAAAATATGGACCGCCCGTTTTTGAATTTATTGGGCCAGGTCGGGTCACAAATCGTGTATCTAAAAACAGGCCGGGTCAAGTCCGCCCGTTTTTGAATTTGTCAGGCCGGGTCGGGTCACAAATCGTGTACCTAAAAACAGGCCGGGGTGAGCTAGCCCGTTTTCGAATTTGTCGGGCCGGGTCGGGTCACAAATCATGTACCTAGAAACAGGCCGGGTCGGGCTAGCCCATCTTTTGAATTTGCCCGGCCGGGCCAAGCCGGCCCTGAAAATTTCTTCATTTGCCCATATCTAGTGATGACTAGCACACTCTGGACATTTTATTTAAAAGTATTTAGGTTAAACGAGTAATTAAATGTGTGAAAAGTATTTACATTATGAATGCTTTGGGAACGTAATTAATTAGGCACAATAATAAAAGCGCGGAATAACAAAATTTTCTGTGAATGGTGCTAACAGGTTGAAATAAGACATTGTACTAAGATAACTGATCAATTCATGTAGTGGCAAGGTAATGTCAAAGTTTTAATGTTAAGGTCGACTGAGCCACTAATTGGCAGGGAAAAAATAACTATTTGAGTATAAGCTATATTAGTGATATTCTAACGTCTATTAAATAAATTTCATGCTGAGGCTACCGGAAGTGAAATCCGATCCCAGCTTCGCATTTATGCCTGTTCGTCAAACAAATGCAGTCCTAGGACCTTAACCTTAACCTAATCACACACACAACATTCTCGTTAAAAACGATAAAGTAATTAAATGTAATTATTCAAACAAGTAGGTCTAATAGCGCCAAAACCAAGCCTACTGCGTTGGAAAGCGCTATCTTTTACACATATAGCTGCGTTTATCGATAAATTGTGTTAAGAATTTGTATAATACCGAAGAGCTTGGTTTTGGATTCTAGTACGAAAAGGTTAGTTGCCTTCTAGATGTTAAATTCGGATTCCATCTACCTGCCTCAACTATTAGTGGTGAGGGGCCTCTGCTGCTAGAAGCCACATCTCTGCGCGTACATTATATAAGCCGCACATTTCTATGTACAGCGGTCCTCTGCAGTATTCAATAGAGATAAGCAAAATATAATATGCTGGTGTCATTTCAAACACAAACTCCGACGTTAAAGTATGCAGGCAGAGCTCCTGGCCGCTTATGTAAAATCCGGGCCCAGCTGTTGTTTTTAACAGCTTCATATTTAACTAATTAAAACCATAATTAAGAGGTATTACAAGAACATCAACTTTATTAACACTATTTACTGCATTTACACAATGTTGCGTAACACGGAAGGCCGCTAAATACTTTTTCATCTGCTATTTCGGTCAAGTATCCTCTCACACGTTGAAGGTCTCTCGCTGACGCCACGTCAGCGTCAAAAGATAATTCAAATATTACCTTCTCCGAAATGCGGTTACACTAATAGCATGCGATAAAAAAATAGCGTCAAGTGATCTTTGGCTGTTTTTATTTTGCCGATCCTCTCCAGTATAGCATATGCATCGAAATTCCACTTGTTGCTATTTTTTGATCGCATGTCACAAGGTATACAAATTTTATTGCAGTTAAATTATTAACGGGGCAGATATCAGGAAATCACTTTTCGGTACTGGGTTTATAATTTACATTTAAAATAAAACAATTTCAGCGGGGACTGCCCTAATCCAACATAGCAAACGCAATCACCATGACCATTAATAAGGATCAGCAGCAAACATTTAATAAAGTAAAAATATGTTTGGCAGAGCTGTGATTCTCACATGGACAATTATACAAAGCATATTCTACAGTTAGAAGAGTTAAAAATGTGATAACTAATTAACGGAGCCAAGTTAAAGGAAAAGTGGGTACATTTATTTTAGTAATTATTGGATGTCACTCTTGCTGGACCGGGACGTTACTTCAAAAAATAAACAAGCTAGTAATTATATATATTAAGTTTAGTTCTTATTTTATAATCGCTGACTTCTTACGTATTTAAACATTACTGCTGAAGGCATTAAGTACATGTCTTACATCTCGACACAGCTTATTTATTATTTCTTAAAAGGAAGTTACGAAAAAATGCGTGGGGAGTAGCCCACAGGTTCCGCTGGTTGTCGTTTAATTTGACAGTTGATCTGTTATATTTTAAACAACAATCAAAATAAATAAAACTAGAAACGGACTGTTTGTTCATTACTATTAATTGCAGTGAAGTTATATTTTGTATTATTTATAACAATTTCCAATAATTTACCAAAAAATCTTAACTACCGTAACAGCATGTAAACGTGGTTCCAGATCTTCTGGTCTGTTATGTAGTAGCCGGCTTCAGTATAGAACGCCGTTATATTTTTTATTAAACAAGAAATTAAATTTACCTTTTATAAGAAACACATTTCCGACGTTACAAAATATTGTTTTGTCGTAAAAAAATTTTTTGTGGTCAAAAATTATAAAACAAATATTTTAAGAATTCAAAAGTAATATTCGACGTCAATAATTATCCTTTTGGCACTTTTTTAACCTAAACCTTCGATTTTGTCAGGAAAAATATATTTCAAAACAATTTACTTGTTAATAAAGCTTTTACACCGATTTTGGTCCAAAGTTCGAAGCGCATCTAATCAGCTGCATGGCGCGGTCGGTTACCGTGCTCCTACCCTATGCGGCTAGCCGAAGTTATCATAGCACTATTCTTATACGGTACACGAAATCATATTGCACAGGCTGTCCCAAGTTCAAATTACCGCTGGGGCGTTACTATTGCTTAATTTTGTTTCTTTATTAATTTCTGTAAAAACAATGTTATTTACTCAGTTATTGGCGCGCAAACCTTTTAAACGTAAAAAGTATGGAAAAGTACGTTTCGCTCATTTTTTAAATCATTTTTACTCTTTTTTATTGTTTAAATGAATTAAAAAAATGTAATTTTCAACAATAATTGATATTGTTAACCAAACCTAACCGCAAGCGTGGCGAAACAGTTTCTTTTTTGTAAAACATCCGCTATTTTAAAAAATTAAGGCGTCCTGTTTAAAATGACGCTAATTACAACTTCAAATGCAACACTGGTTACTCACAACGATAACTGTTTTTCATGGTAGATAATTTCGTGATTTGTCTTAGCCTTGTTTTTATGTTAATTGCAAAAGTGTGGCCTTCTCAGCCCAATTACTCCTTTTATAAGTGTAATCTAAGAATAATACAATAACAATGACGCTATTTTTATGCCTACGATTATATTTTAAGAAGAGAAAAACCATTTTAATTACTGAAGACCCGAACAAAGAGCAAAATTACAGTCTTCAAACGTGAAGGTTAAGTAAAGTAGAAAAAGCAAACTAGAATAACTAATTTTAAGCCGTCAAATAATTCAAAAATAAAAAAAATTAGTGATCATGACCCTATATAACCTGATTAGAAGAACGCGTTTACTCTAAACTAGTGTTATTTATTAATAATAATCAAAAACAGACGATTTGCTAAAATCAGGCATTTACTAATTAAATTGTTCGCATTGTAATTCGGTTTATATAGGCCAGACAATTAGAAATTTTGATATTAGGTATAAAGAACACGTACGTTGTTACAAATACAAACACCCACATAAATCCAATTACGCTAAACACTTACTAGAACAAAATCATTCAATGACATCTAATAACACCATAAAATGTTTACACTTTTGTGATGATAAACGTAAATTAGATATACTAGAAGCTTTTGAAATTCACAAACATTTAAAAACTGTACCGTTAATGAATGAGCAAATTGATCTTTTAAATTCTCCTCTTTTGGACATTTTGGAATAAGAAATCAAGTCATCTGCAGACGATTACCGAGATCAAGTCACCAAGTTCTATTGCTATAACAACACTAACTGTTTATTTTTTCATATAACCTTTGACAATGGCATGTAAACATGCCGAAATACAGATACTCATTATTAATAATAAGTTTTTAGCTACGACTAGTTAGCGTATAACATTTACAATTTTTATCAACATTAACGAAATAAAAAAAAATAGGTACAAAATTTTATGATCCTAAACGCATTGCTAAGCGTATTTGGTGTAAATAAATAGCATTAATCATTTTTACCGCAAATAACTTTAATATGGCACGGGGATATTTCATTAGTAGATACTGTGTTGCATAAATTAATTTTCTGTCACCTAAAATTGCCGGCAACTTTTAACCACAGCCACCATTTCGTGTGGCTTGCCTTGAACTAACATAATAGGACACTATTTTTTATTAAGGTAGACGGCTATCAACTATTATCTGAATATTTATTGTCTTATGAATCAGAATTTCAGTTTAAATGATTATTTATAGCATTTCTTTTGGTTTTAAATTTAAAAATAAAAGTAGAACTACTTTTGTGCTTGGCTAATTTCACGTTTTACCCTTGAAAGCGATTACCTAATAAAGTAGAGCGACACTGATATAACTATTGTCATGACATTGACTACTTTTCCAGAATATTAATTTATTTATTTTACATTTTGTTTCTCTTAGGCACATAAATATATTTTATTGTAAATAAAACACGTCTTAACTTTAACACGTTTTTTATTATAGTTTTAGCCTTATAAGTATTTTGACATGTTGGTATGTCATTATCAAAGGCAAGAATAAACGTAAACAGTTGGTGTTGCTATAGGAACAATAAATTTTCATAACTTGATCTTGGTTTTCTATATCTGCGTCCAGATGACTTGATTTCTCATGCCAAAACGTCCAATAACGGTGAATTTAAGAGATCAACTTGTTTATTCATTAAAGGTTCTAATTTTAAATGTTTGTGAATTTCAAATGCTTCTAGTACCTGGTGAACGTAAAAAAAATGATTCAGAGCAGGCCATGACCGAAGTATTAAAGTTGGCAATACTTAATATAAGCCAATTGTCAAATGTTGACAGCTGTAAAAATTTTTGGTTAGATACATTTAACTTACTATCTAACCAAAAACTTTTACAGCTGTCAACATTTGACAATTGGCTTTTATTAAGTATTGTTAACTTTAACACCTCGGCCATGGCCTGCTCTGAATCATTTTTTTACGATCACCCGGTATATCTAACTTACGTTTATCATTACAAAAATGTAAAATTTTTATAGTGTTATTAGATGTCATACAATGATTGTTCTAATAAGTGTTTAGCGTAATTGGATTTATACGGGTGTTTATGTTTCTAACAACGAACCTGTTCTTTGTGTTTCTAATTGTTTGTCCTATGTAAACCGAAGTACAGTGCGAGCAATTCAATTTGTAAATGCCTGATTTTAGTATTACTTTTGCCTGTAGAAGCATAACACAACCACACACCCACCTACCCACTCACGTACCTGCCAACCCACAGACAGACATCCTTGAGCCCCAAAACGCGCATTTCCCTTAAAATCTAGATTTCGAAATTTCTATGAAATTAATACTTCTCTATACTGCGGGTATGGAAAAGTAAACCCATGGGTAAACGATATTTTTGGAAATAAATTTTATTATTATAAGTAAAATAATTCTGATTGATGCAAAGTTTAAATAATTGAATCAACTCAGTCCGTTTTAATAATTCAACATTCTTATTAACAAGAATAATATTTAACAAGGGGTGTATTCCTTCTATCTTGAGGAGGTATTTCTAAAAACATCTTATTTGCACCCAAAAATAATATTAACACTAGAAACTGATCAAAATAGGTCCATTAACTTTTTAGATTTAAACATAAAAATTAATTCAAATAATAAATTTGAATACTCAGTTTATAGAAAGCCTACACAAACAGACATTACAATACCACACGGTTGTTGTCATCATAAAACACATAAATTAGCAGCATACAGGTCCATGATACAACGGTTTCTTTAGGTAAAGTTAGTTATAGTAGAAAAATTTTGATTGTTAAACAAATTTCATACAATAATGGTTATAAAACTTAACTTATTGATTCATTCATTAAAAAGAAACATTATAAATTAGCTATTTAAAAAGTTTATCCGACTACTTTATCAGATAAAATGAAATACGCGTCAATTTCATATTTTGTCAATAAATCAGAAAATATTGCCAAAACAAATAAATGTAAAATAACTTTTAAAACAACAAAAAACATTTTAAACAGTTTGTTTAATACTAAAGAAAAAACAGACAATTTACTAAAATCAGGCATTTACAAATTAAATTGCTCGCACTGTAATTCGCTTTATATAGGACAAACAGTTAGAAATTTTAGTATTAGGTACAAGGATCACGTACTTTGTTACATATAATAGAGCGACACTGATATAACTATTGTCATGAGCTCATGACATTGACTTCTTTTTCAGAATGTTAATTTACTTATTTTACATTTTGTTTCTATAGGCATATAAATATATATTTCCTTTGCAACAGAACAATATCATAATTTTATTTTATCACATCCTGATACTCTAGCACGATTTATTCTTTTTTGAGACCTTCTGTAGTTTCCATACACTTAATATCATAGGCTTCCTATGATTTGCAACAGTAAACTAGCCTCTTTTCGTCTAGTTAAAATTTTTAGTACATACTTGCTTTACGAGTAAATAGGATATGATAAACAATGGTGCACATCCTAACTAAAGCTGTGGCCCATGCGGTGCTTGAACGGCCGGATTTATATGCGCTAACAGCGTTGACTGTTGCCAGATGTGTTTTTCTGTTAAAATAGGGAACACTGTTAATGCATATAAATCCGTTCTTTGGTGTTTACAATACCTTATAGGCTGTGTAATGCGTTAAGGCGGAGCCAACACGAAGTGGGCTAGTCTGTTAAGCAGCATTTTAAGTGAAACCTAAAAACGTTGACTACGATTTTACTAATTGGGTGACAGAAAATGAGCTCGACAATCTTGGAAAAAACTTTTTATTTACCATAATTACCAGAACTCGGCTAAAAGGAACATATGAGTACATGAATGAACTGATGACGAAGTTTTTAGGTCGGGCTACGGCCTCGGCGTCGTTTTACTTCTTATCGCGAATTATCGACAACCAAATTATATTGTTTTGGTTATAGGGAAGCATATTTGATATACCATATTTTATTATTAAACAACTATAAGTGCAACTGATATACAGTTTTCATATAACCAATAAAAGGCATATTTATTAAAAAACAAAAACTATGGATGTGCAATAGTTTTTTTTTATTAATGTATATATAAAAAAGTTAATAGAATAGACAATGATACTAAATTTATTTTAAGGAATGGTAACAAAATATCAAAAGTGGTAATATTGAAAAAAAAATTAACGTTTAGTTAAAGAGCATATTAATGTGCGTGCTTAAGAGCTTTAATTTCAGTTACTTGAAAAATTATAAACAATGCAGTCCATACACAACAATTTTGCTTCTTCGTCTCAATATTTAGTACAGCCACCGATGCAGGTTTCTATGACGTCATTATAGTATATTATGCAGCGAATCTATAATGATAGCTATTAATACACGAGTATATTAATAGCCATTATATAAGAGTTGCATACACTATTTTTTCTAGGACTAGTTATTTAAAAAAAATATTCACTCATAGTACCATGAGTAGTCAAAGTTATGTCGACTATTTGTGTGATGATATATCATGAATGTCAATTGCGCTTGCATAGGATTAGGACGAGTGCGCCAGCACGAGTTCTAACCCAAGCGCAAGGGACATGTGATACCGCCGCAAAACTAATCTACGTAACTTTGATTAAGAATGCTATTCGAGGGACTATTCAATGAACCAAATCATGAATGTTTTCTAATGAAAACTTCATTTGTTTAAAATAGTCACTTAAATACCCTCCACTTCCAATTTCTTTATTGGCGAAGAAACACCAAATTCTGGATTTTCATTGGTGACAGATGACAGGTGAATTAAATAGTCATTAAGAAAATGTATTTAAACATTATACTTAAAAAAACTCGAACTGTTTCGCAATGTTAACTGAGAAATGTCAACAACTCTTGCAACCATGGTTACCAAAAACAATGCTTTGCTGCTATTGGTCAGTTTGGGTCACTTCATAATGAAAATCTGTATTGAAATGGGTATCATTTTAGTATAGGCAGCGCACACTTAATAAGTAAATTAAAACATGGTAGTAGAAAAACTGATTTTTTACAGGGAAAGAACTGTCATTGGCGTAAAAATATATTTTACGTTAAAAATTAAAAGCAAAATCTTGTCACCTAAACAAATAAAATGTGACTACAACAATTTTTTGACGTCGAAAAATGATTTTTAGACGTCTAAAAAGTTTTTGACGTAAAAATTAATTTCAAAAATTGGCTTTTTGCGGACTAAAAATTGTTTTTTAAATGTAAGAAATTAAAGCAAATCATTTATTAATAAATACAAGTGAATTGATGCTTTTGCTACAACCATAATTAATTATTTACACATTGTTTCTGATTTTGTCCCCATCTTAATCACTTTCTTCGTGGAATTTGTTTGTGTTTAATATCATTTAAGCAACTATTCGTTATGATTTCTTCAATGTTTCGCAGCCATATATTACAGTTACAATTGTAATTTTACTTATTTCAAGTGACGTAGTTACTTGGCTATTTACCGTAAATCGCAGTCGCAATCCGTGGTAAAAACATGCCTCAAAATTGTTAGCAACCAACAAACCGCAAAAACCTAAACCAAAGATAAACGTACTTTAAATTTATTAGTTAACTGCAAGCTACAAAACATGCATGTAATATGTTTTATCTACGACTGCTTAAATAAGGACTTATTATGCCATTCATTTGCGTTAGGTAATGAAGTTCATTATCGCACTAATGTAAAATGAGTCTGGTAATGAATTCATTACGCAACTAATTTTATTCACGGAAACAAAACTGAAGCTTTGTTTATAAGAAAACTGTCTGCTGTAGTAAAATAAAGCTTGGTGTTTAGACAGACTTTGACTTATGTGTTCGTTATGAAAAATGCATTGGCATTCCGGTAATTACAATTAGACAAACAAAGCAAGCCTATTAAAAAAATTATCTTTGTTTCTTATTTGCATGAAAAAAAATAGCACTTACATACAGCTTGCAAAGAACAATTTCTGTAGTCTAAACATTAGACACTCCACGCTTTTAATATATTAGGTAGACAGATAAGCAAAATTTATGGGAAAAGAAATTGGAGTGAGAAGGTCTGAAAAAAGAAGTAAGAAGAAGAGACAGAAGAGAGACCCTTGTTGCTTGATTTTAGATTTTACTGATTAAAAACATGTGCATTTGTTTAGTAATTTTCAATTTGTTTATTTAAATTCTTCACAAAAGTGTGTAAAATATAAAGTTGAAAATAGAAAAAAAAACTATATCAAGTTTGAAAAGAAAGACACAAAGTGTTATTAAACAATGTCGGCTACGTCATCAGTAAAATGAAGTTTGAATGGTTAGTGCAAATTAAAAAATTACAATAAACTATTTTGATAGATTAAACTTAAATTTCATTGAATACACAGCAGTAGTTGAAGTTGTTAAATTAGTTCAAGATGATCTCTCCAATTTCTCTATAAACGAAACTTTATGGAAGTTTTGTAGCTGCAGGCCGTAATGTTAGTGAAAGCAATTAACAGAATGTCTATGGATTATTGCTCTCAAACTAGAAGCAGTTAAAATTTTAGTTAAACACATTAGCTGTTGCTAGGTTTTAGTATCAAGATAATGACTCGTTTGTGTTATAATTATTGATTTAAATTAACAATGACAAAAACATGCTTTAATAAGCTGTTCTGTAAAAAGTTACTAGTTTTAGCGAAATTTGGTAGCGTTTCAGCATTCAATGTCCAAAATTTAGCAGCGTATTCTGCGAAACGAAATAAAAACAAAATTTGTTCAACATGGGCCCAGAAATGTTTACTTAGAAAGTTATATCAATGTTCTTCAATAACATATATAAATCCGGGCCTTTCCAACTGTCTCACCTTCACACGCCGACGCGACGAACAACCGTCTCTACGCGAAGCCAGAGTTTTACAAGTCTATTATACAAAGCGCATATTCGTATATACTGTATCGGCTCAGTACAGCTTTCGATGCAATTAATAAAATTGAATTTACACTATTTGTTTGTATTATTGGAACATAATGTGCTGCTGGCTGTCATTTCGAAAACCATCTCCGAGAAGGAAGCATGCAAACCGAGCGGCAACTACAACTTTCCAAATTTAGCAATCATATGCATTTATCAGTATTGGTGAGTGGAAAGAATCCTTTATAAGAGCTCGCAATGGCATGATAACTACCCTACATTACATCATCATATTTCTTTTAATAAATTTGCAAACAATTTTTTAAAAAAACATGAAAAACGCGGGGGTTCTGCTAGATTTACAAAAAGCTTTAATTAAATATTTAAAAATCAGGATGCGCTGAAAAGAAAACATTCGTCATGAATGTTGCGTGCCACTAAGTGCACTTAATTTTACTTAACACAACCTTAAGTGAATTTAAATAGAAAATAGGTAAACATTCCTGCTACATTAAGAAATGGAGGACATGCACTTTATTTATCTTTGTGCATTTTGGGAAAGCTTGGAGCCGATACGCATTGTCTAGTAAACGATTTTTTGATACAAAAAAGTTACATTCGCTATACCGCAACGCATATTGGGTTTGCATGATGATACTCCAGTATAAGTCAGACGAACGGCTCGAAAACATCTGAATGTATGATTACGGAAATCAGTGGATAGGTCGAGAAGAACCAAACATGTGGCCTTCACGTTCTCCAGACTAAAATCTAATTTTTTCTTTGGGAGCATTTAGAAGCTATGCTTTGTGCTTGTCATTGCTATCCAAATACTTTATTAAAAGTTGGTAAATAGACTTAATCGTTTTGAGCGTGTTCGGTAGTCTATAGTTCGCCGTCTTTTGTAAAAGAAGTAATAAAATGAGCGGACAAGAGCTTGCATGGAAGGTATGAGGAGGCAAACCCTCCGCTCTGCGAGACTGCTGTAACCCATCACCTATAAAGTTCGCCATAGGGTCTACTTGTGGATGGTCTATGGCCACACTCGTAAATCTGTTGCGGCTACTTTTTTCCCAGCTTTTGGTTAACTTTAGCTGTGTCGAGCTATTTTTAATGAGCTTGCAATCTTGTTCTATGTTTTGTAGTTCAACCATTATGTATCTATTTTGAATAACTTTAGAGTAGCCGAACAGGTTGGCCGTTAATCAACTGTGCGGTCATTTTAAGGTTATCGTATGAAAGGATTAAGTGAAACAACGTTTGCTGTACAGTCTACTTGTGGGTGCTTTATGGTCACACTTGCAAATCTGTTGCGGTTACTTTTTTCCCAGATTTTGGATACCTTTGGCTACGTGGGGTTATCCTTAAAGAGCTTGCAATCTTGTTCTATGTTTTGTAGTTCAACCATTATGTAACTCTTTTGGACAAAAATTTTTTGGGTAGCTGAACAGATTGGCCTACAGGTTGTTTTATGTTTTGTATTTCAACCATTATGTAACTCATTTGGATAACTTTAAGGTAGCTAAACAGGTTGGCCGTTAATCAATCGTGCGGCCATTTTAAGGCTATCATATGGAAAGATTAAGTAGGACAATGTTTGCCGTACGGTCTACTTGTATGTGTTCTATGGTCACACTCGTAAATCTGTTGCGGTTACTTTTTTCTCAGCTTTTGGTTACTTTTGGCTGTGTGGAGCCATTCTTAATGAGCTTGCAATCTTGTTCTATGTTTTTTAGTTTAACCATTATGTAACTTTTTTGGATTACTTTAGGCTAGCCAAACAGGTTGGCCGTTAAGCAAGCGTGCGGCCATTTTAAGGTTATCGTATAGAAGGATTAAGTGGAACAAAGTTCAGCCTAGGGTCTACTTGTGGATGTTCTATAGTCACACTCGTAAATCTGTTGCGGCTACTTTTTCCCAGCTTTTGAATACCTTTGACTATGTGGGGCTATTCTTAATGAGCTTGCAATTTTGTTCTATGTTTTGTAGTTCAACCATTATGTAAATCTTTTGGATAACTTTAGGGCAATGGAACAGGTTGGCCGTTAATCAATCGTGCGGTCATTTTAAGGTTATCGTATGGAAGAATTAAGTGGGACAAAGTTCGCCATAGGGTATACTTGTGGATTCTTTATGGTCATACTCGTAAATCTGTTGCGGTTACTAATTTCTTAGCTTTTGGTTACCTTTGGCTGTGTGGGGCTATTCTTAATGAGCTTGCAATCTTGTTCTATGTTTTGTAGTTCAACCATTATGTAACTCTTTTGGATTACTTTAGGGTAGAAGTTGGCCGTTAATCAATCGTGCGGCCATTTTAAGATTATTGTATGGAAGAATTAAGTGGGACAAATTTCGCCATATGGTACACTTGTGAATCCTTTATGGTCACATTCGTACATCTGTTGCGGCTACTTTTTTTCCAGCTTTTGGTTACTTTTGGCTGTGTGGAGCTATTGTTAATGAGTTTGCAATCTTGTTCTATGTTTTGTAGTTCAACCATTATGTAACTCTTTTGGATAACTTTAGGGTAGAAGTTGGCCGTTAATCAATCGTGCTGCCATTTTAAGATTATTGTATGGAAGGATTAGGTGGGATAAAGTTCGCCACAGGGTCGCTCTATGGTCACAATCGTAAATCTGTTGCGGTTACTTTTTTCCCAGCTTTTGGTTACTTTAGGCTGTGTGGGTCTATTCTTAATGAGCTTGGAATTTTGTTCTATGTTTTAGAGTTCAACCATTGTGTAACTCTTTTGGATAACTTTAGGGCAGCCGAACATGTTGGCCGTTAATCAAGCGTGCGGCCATTTTAAGGCTGTCGTATGAAAATATTAAGTAGGACAAAGTTCGCCATAGGGTCTACTTGTGGATGCTTTATGGTCACACTCGTAAATCTGTTGCGGTTACTTTTTTCTTAGTTTTTGGTTACTTTTGGCTGTGTGGCTATTATCAATGAGCTTGCAATTATGTTCTAGCTTTTAAATGTTGCCAAAGACGCGACCCTATTTCGTGACGTTAGTCCAATTTAGTGTAAGTGGGGAATGGAGCTCTGCAAAATCTACTTTACTCGCGAATTGATGAGGGAGCTGAGTTATTGATTTTTGCTATTTTAGTGAGGATATATGTTCTCTATAGCATTGCGATTTTGTTGAGAACTGAAGACTTTCCACAAAGTTGCGTTAATATACCTAACAAAAAAAGACAAAATATATTTATTTATTTGAATTAAAATTTATTTCTAGGAACTTTCTAGATACAATTTTTAACAAAAATATTACTAAACTGATTACTACACTCACCTAGTTTTGAAAATAGGTAGTATTGGTGCTGAAATTATCATAATTGTAACATGACCAACAGAGAAACTTGGCTTAGAGTCAAAACACCGCAAATTCTTTTGAAACATTATAATCGGTTTTACAATTTTGTTGTATTGTTTAATTAGATGCCTTTTACTATTACAACTTTAGGATTTCTGTTTGCGTACAAGGAATGCATCAGAATAACTAAACAGCGTCTGATACATGCATCAGAATCGAAACATTATGCCAACCTTGACTTTATTTTGCGTCTTACTATATTGTACCATGATATTTATTATTATGTTGCAAAAATATAGCAACAGTATTTTTGAAAAAATTTGAAAAGCGTTATTCTAAAAAAAATTTCTTGAAAAAAAACTTTTTTTTAAATATTTTATTTCTATATCTTCAAAAATATTTTGCATTATAATGTTATATCATCTTCACTTAGTTTTACGATCTTTATACGAACATAAGCGCAGAAGTTTCCACTCAGGTAACAAGGACAAAATAGATAAGAATTTTTTGAAGTCGCTTAGACTCGCAATATTTACACCGCCCCTCAAACTCATTTTTTGCGTAAAACCAAACTTTTCAAAAACTCATAGCTACTGCTATTGTAAAGCAAAAATGCCAAAAAAACAGTAAATTTGTCGGGAAGCCGTTTATCGTCATCCGGTTTTGTATTCGTATTATACAGAGCGATTAAAAAAAACGTAATCGCAGTCACCTATGAAAAAAGACCGGCATGTCGATGATTATTTTGAAAATCGTGAAACTATTATCACAGTTGCGCTGCTTATTATTTTATTGCAATTGCTCATATTTAATATTTGTAAACAATTTGCAAGTGGGCAGTTACAGAAGTGCTAAATTGAATACGTAACATTTGAGCTTTTTCAGACACTTTAAACAACATTTGTAATTTTTCCTGTCAATTATCGTTTTGAACTATCTCTTGTTGTTATAACATACTATGGATTTATTTATCATATTTGTTCAAATACTTAAATTTCAGTTTGAATGTTTACTTTTTGACTATTTTCAGATTTTCCAAAATTTTAATAATTCCAAAACTATTGGCCGAATAGAAAAATTGTAGAGGGACGTTTGGTTCAGTTTTTATGGCAAAATACCGCCTTGCAGTTCGTTTCCGCGAGTTTCGGAACTGTATGGATACCACACGGTCTAAAAGTTGAAAAAATATTTAGAGACGAAACTCTCTGGAGCAGGATAAATTATTTACAATTTTTTATAAATGTAATCTTCCAGAAATGGATTCTCAATATCCAAATAAAATGATTAAAGATATGCCCAATTATAAAAATATTTTGAAAGTATATTTTTCACGATTTTAATGCCGCCGTTGTCGGTTTAAATGTGTTTCTAATTTCTAAACCTCATAGAGCAGAAATAAATTATTATTATTATTATTATTATTATTATTATCTCTATTTTTTCTCAGAGAAAAATCTCTGGGTTTACGATACCTACGGAGTTTCACTCAAGGTAAGTATCGGAGTAATTATATTGAGTAAGCATGAATTGGACCTTTTGTTTAACACCTTTTACTTGTTTTCAGATTGTTGTTTAACCTAAGAAATCTCTCACTATATTGCAGGTGCTGAGGATCACTGCCTTTTGCATTCTAGGGATAATATTCTTCGGTATTTGGAGCGTTTCTAAGGCGTCTTTTAATTGCTTTGGAATCACACCGGTCGCCGAAATTACTACAGGAACGATTATTACCTTATCCATATTCCATAATTGTTTTATCTCTCTTGAGAGTTCTTGATACTTGGTTTTCTTCTCGACAATTGTAGCTTCCAGTTTAGATGTTAATGGAATTGCAACGTCTATTAGGTAAGTTGTTTTTGTATTCTTATTTAATACGATCAGATCAGGTCTATTGTGTTGTACTGCGACATCTGTTAATATTGTCCTATCCCAGTACATCTTGTATGATTCATTTTCTAGAACCACTTCAGGAGTATGTTTATAGTAAGGTGGCGGGGACTTTAAGAGTTCATATTTTGTTCCTAGTTCTATGTGGATTATTTTTGCGACTTGGTCATGACGTTTTTTATATTGAAGTTGTACCAGAGCACTGCAGCCAGATGTTATATGCTGTATACTTTCGTGAGATTTACTACATTTCCTACAATTGTCGTCGGCTAACTGTTCTCGCATTATGTATTTCCTGTAGTTTTTCGTTTTGACAACTTGGTCTTGTATCGATATTATAAAGCCTTCAGTTTCAGGATACAATTCCCCCCTGCTGAGCCATTCGTTCGACGCTTCCTTGTCGACATTGGGCTGTGACAGTTCGTGAATATGTCTTCCATGTAAGGCTTTTTGTTTCCATGCTATTATCAATTCCTGTTGCGATGTTATTTGTAACTGCACATCTCGATCTGCCAGATTTAGAGGTGTATATCTGGTATCGGCGTTTACTATTGCATGGTGCAGTATGGAGTTCTCTGCTTTGTCGTAAAAATATGTTCTTAATGCATTGATTTGCTTGTTATGAACGTTTGTAATTTTCAGAAATCCTCTTCCGCCCTCCTGTCGCGGCAAGTATAGTCTCTCCAAAGCGGTTCTAGGGTGGTGATAGTTATTTTGGGTAAGTATCTTAGAAGTTTTTCTTTCTAAATTTATTAGGTCTGTTGGTGTCCAGCGTACAATACCAAAAGAATAGGTAAGTACGGGAATGGCGTAGGTGTTTATAGCCTTAGTTAAATTTTTTGCATTCAATTTGGCATCTGCTATCGCATTAACTCTTTCCAGGTATGTTCGTGTAAATTTGGTTTTCATTACAGAATGTTCTACTAATCTTGATTGTTGGAAGCCCAGGTATTTATACACTTCATTTGTAGACATACCGCCAATAGTGTCTCCGCTGTCTAGAAGATGTCCCGATTCCTCCAGCTTTCCTTTGTTTATGTATAATGTCTTACATTTTTCAGTTCCAAATTTCATCCGTATATCTTCCGAGAACTTTTCAGTTATTTTGATTAGTTGTTGTATTTGTTTCTTAGTGCCACCGAATAACTTGACATCGTCCATATACATTAGATGTGACAATTTTACCTTCATATTTTGATCTGTTTTGATGTCAAATCCTAAACCTGTGTGCTTTAGCATATTAGATAGCGGATTGAGCGATAGACAAAACCACAGCGGGCTTAATGCATCTCCCTGGAATATACCAGTTCGTATCTGGATTGGTCGAGTCGTTAAGTTGTTTAGGTTTAATGTTGTTTGCCATTTAGTCATTACATGTTTTAAAAAATTCTTTATTGTGGGATTAATTTTATAAATATCCAGCACTTTGGTAAGCCAGCTGTGAGGTACCGAGTCAAATGCTTTGCGGTAGTCAATGTAAGTAATGTACAGGTTTCTTTTTTTATGATAAGCTTGTGATAAGGCTACCGAATCTATTACAAGCTGTTCCTTACTGCCTTGCGATCTTTTTATGCAGCCCTTCTGTTCTTCGGTAAGTATGTTGTTGGTCACACAGTGTTTGTAGATCTTCTCTGCAATACACGACGTAACAATTTTATAAAGAGTCGTCAGGCATGTAATCGGTCTATAGTTTGCCGGATTTTTGGTATCTTCGTCCTTTGGGATAAGGTAAGTAATTCCTTTCATTAAGTAGTCAGGAGCTGTATGTGGATGGCGTATAAATTCATTAACATATTTGGCAAGTTGTTTATGCATAGCGGTAAGTTTTTTTATTATTATTATTATTATTATTATTATTATTATTATTATTATTATTATTACTATATTAAGTAACTACGTAAGCGATAATTAATAATTTGCGACCCTGCCCTCGCGAGCCTTGATTTCCTCCCACCCCCTTCTAAAACAAGAAAAGAAATCAAGTCCTAGCCCTAATCCCCCCCACCTATTACATCCTTCCCCTATCCCTGTATCCAACTCGCCAACCCGTCTAGCCAGCGTGGCGTTTTTAAGGCTAAACCAACCCAAAAAACTCTTAATAAACAATATTATTTTATAAATTTATAATAATGTTATTAATAATTTTGATCAACTTTTTATATATCAATTTTCGTTGTAATGAATGTATATGAAAATCAAAGAATATTATAAATTGATATATTTTGAAATTCTGTATACTACAGTGCAGTAATAAAATTAGTGTTGAATTTGTGTATAAGTTATTTTTACTGTGTATTTTTTATAGCAGTCATAACGCAACGTCAGTCGGGTGAAACCTGGTACATACAAATATCACTTTTTTAGATTTTTATTTAGTGAAATATTAAGTGAAAAAATTATAGATACGAATGTGTTTCTACGAACATGCGACATTATGCCCCTAATACAAATATGGCACCAAACACATTTTAGTGATTTATTACAAATGTGTAATTTATATTTATTTGAAAGTTGTTTCTTTAGGCAGTTCTAAGACTTGCAAACGATTTGATATGATTATTATAATTATATTATTATAATAATGCAGCGTCTTAAGCTGTTACTTTTTAATGAGCTCATACAAAACATTGGTTTATCTGAACGACAAAAGTTTGTTATTTTATTAGTCAATTTATAATACATTTTTACGCTTTGTTAGCATTTTTCTGCTTACGATAAAACAAATACATTTGAGAGTTTCGTTTTTAATTACATTTTGCTTGCATCTGTTTTATGGTTACTTAGGTTATTGTAAGGATCTTGGCGCCCATTTTAAAATACATTATCAAGCTTTTGTTTGGTTTAATTTTACTTAAGCAGCCGGGCGACTCGTATTGTTGTTACCTTCACGGGACAAATACAAAATTTACGTAACATTTACGTTTAAGAGCTAAAGTGTCCTTTTTTTTTTCTAAATGTAATTTTATTTATCCTGTATAAACAAGTCGGGTTGTTTGATAAATAGTTATAAGTTATACGTAACACGGTAAGTACCGTGAACAATCACTATATATCACTTATTCTATTAAGCTATTTGAACAAAGTTTTGCGATCATGACCTTCATGAATTACAAGACGTTGACATTTAAACTTAGATTAAATAGTTTAGAAACTCTATGGTATGAATTAAGCATATATTTATGGGGTTTTAATAGCACAGGAAGTACATCTTAGACATTTGCATGTGAACATCACGATACGCCTAACCTTTATGCATATTTACTTCCTTTACAGTGATGGTCTCTTGTCGTAAACGGTGATACTGTAAATTGCAATTAGAATAAAAACCTTTCTATTTATTTAAGGCTAAAGCGGTACCACTGGCGCATACAATATAAATTCGAAATGAATTTTACGATTTAAATTTGCTGGCATAGTTTTTAACAATCAAACTGGACGTTCATGTTTTTACAAAAAATTTTATTTATATTATACGTATTAGGTCATTTTCAAATGCAAGATTAAAACTAAACACTTGGTGTTGCTATAGGAACAATAAATCTTCATAACTTGATCTTGGTTTTCTATATCTGCGTCCAGATGACTTGACTTATTATTCCAAAACGTCCAATAATGGTGAATTTAAGAGACCAATTCGCTCATTCGTTTAAGGTACAGATTTTAAATGTTTGTGAATTTCAAATGCTTTTAGTATATCCAACTTACGTTTATCATCACGAAAGTGTAAACACTTTATTGTATTATAAGATGGCATCGAATGATTATGTTATAGTAAGTGTTTAGCGTAATTGGATTTATGCGGGTGTTTATATTTGTATCATCGTACGTGTTAACTGTAGCTAATATCAAAATTTCTAATTGTTTGTCCTATATAAACCGAATTACAGTGCGAGCAATTTAATTTGTAAATGCCTCATTTTAGTAATTCACGAACGCAATTCACGTCTCGTAATATTTTCACTCAAAACAAGCATTCTTTGCTACGCAACAAGTTTTTGTAATTTAATAATTGGAATGATTTTGAATTCACTTTTCACACAACTGTTATTATATTCTATTTACGAAACCTAATATTCTTATATTTCTAATGCCTGTAAAAGAAATAAAAACGTTTATGTAGACATTTTCAGTGTATACTTAATAAAATATTTTAAATACAGCGACACCGACCAATTAATGCATTTGTTATTGGTCAATCGTTAAAGCGAAACATCATTCTAGCGCTATTAATGCATGACATTAAGCTCGTTAATTCAGTGTTGTAATAAAACGGTGATAGTGTACTTGGTGTTAGTCGTAGGTAAATAGTATTTTACTTAACTTTTATAAAATTAAATTATGTATTTTTCTACTTATTTCTAATTTTTAGAAACCAATCTTTATTTTAATTTTTATAATTATTTTAAACCATATTAATTATGAATAAAATTGTTTGCTGCCAATAAGTATCATAATTATGAAAAAATACTTTTTATACAATTGCACACACTGCGATTTGTTTAGTATTGTAATACTGCAACTTTTTCCTTAACTAAAGGTCTCGCAAAATTGACTTACCCTGGGTAGTTTAGAAGCTAGGGTCCGACGGAAATAAATAGAAGACTGTGCATAAAAACTATGTACAATTTATTGTCTTTACCCCTATTTCTATACAATTCTAAGATAATTGAATGTGATTTATGTAATTTAACGATGTTATATGATTTACAATAATAATAAAGCGTACTGTCCCTTGGAACGGTACGCCACTGGCTGATTGGTTGACGATACTTGGTACTTTTGGTTTTCTGATGTTGGTAGTACGGTTTTGTTAATTATCGGATCGAATTTATTGATTGCAGCTGCGCAGAATGTTTGTAAAGGCCGCCGCCTCACCTGGTCACGTCATTTTGTATAATCATAATAAAGTTTTGCACATACAAAATTGTAAATTTTATTTACTGGCATTAAAAGTCTGTAAGAAAACAACGTATAATTACATGTGAATCGGCTTGAAGTGCTTCATCCCCCCTCGGGCTCGCTTTTCCAGAAAATCGGATCTGTTGGTAAAAGAAAATAAGTTTGTGATGTGTTTATTGGTGTGGAGTTTGAGCTAAAATGAGTTTTTCCTAGCATAATTATCATAAAATAGGGTCGGTAAATAAAGGAAATTCTGGTGGAAAAACGGCAAAAATAAAAAAAGAAACTTTCTGGTCCTCGCAGGTAAAAATAAAATAAAATGAAGTTTAACAATTTAACCAAAACCGAAAGATTGCTTTTCCAACTTTACTAAAATGTATTAAACGTACTGGTTGGGGCGAAACCAAAGTATTGCTTCCTCAATTTTACACAACTTAACCAAAATATGATTTTTGGCAGTTCAAAGTTTTAAATTAAACCAATATAATTCTATTTTGGTTTTATTCAAATAAATCAAACTTGCTGGTTTAGCGGTTGTATAAAATCAAAGTATTACTTCTTCAATTTTACACACATCCACCATCGATCTCTGGCAGTTTAATGTTTTAGAGAAAGACGGTTTATTCAGGTTCTGGATTCTGGTCAGGATTTCAAGAAAGAATATTTCGGTAGCGATTCTGAAAGACTAATTAAATATTTAGGGCTTTCTTCCGGATTCATACTGGCTGAAGGCTGGAGGGAAGTTAAATGGGGGTCGTTATCCGAAGATCGGCAAACCGCCGCGGTCGTTCTGCGCGTTAGAATCCACTTCAAGCGCAGCGTGTGCGTTTTCTTAAAACTAAAACAACACAACAAATTTTTTAAATTGTAAGTAAGTGCTATTTTCCGTTTTGGATCCGAACGTCCGTTATGTTTCGTTTAATTGTGCTGAAAGAAGTTTCACAACAAATTTTTCAAGAATTTTATTTTGAGTATTATTTTACGGTGGTTGTTCTTTTTTAAGATTGTTATTCCGGGCTTTATTTGGTGTGTTTATGGGCTTTTCTTTTTGGGAGCAGCTCTGATTTCCTAAACGCGCGCGCCGGTATGAAATTGCTAAAAAGCGGGAGCGTAGCCCACGGGTTCTGCTAGTATTTGTATTAACCGAGTAGTAATGTAGAACAATTTTAAGCATATCTTATTTAATTCTATTTTTTTGAAACTAAATAAATGTAGTTTTTTCTACATATTGTGCTGTTTATTTTGACATTGTGTGTGTATATTTTGCCTGCGTTTTGAGATATTTTAGTGCATATATATCCGTTCTTCATTGATGACCTTGATTACTTAAAGTACTTCGGCTCTGCTAACGATTTATGTAACGATATCGTTTACCTGTTGTTTATATTAATTATACTTAATTAAAATTAAATTATAAGTCAACATTTATGCAGCATTAAATAATTGTATAAATTTATTAAAACATTGGCGTTTTTATTAAAATGCAGCTACGGGAAGTATTTTGAATACAATAATGAAACAGTGAAGTGGTTTATGCTCACGGAATACATACGACGGAAGGAAGTTCCAATCAATCATTAGCCAATTACCATGAATTAGTTTTGAGATATCTCCGTTTATTCTAAATTGTATTATTAGATATATGGAAGTATGATTCATTATGAAGCATGTCCAAGAACAAAAGTATTCATTTTTATTACAGGTGAAAGTTTTTCTTGCGATTATTGCAATCTGGATCTGTAAATACGAAATACTTTAAATACATCATATTTTATTAAATTTAAAGTAAATGTCGGTTTAATGCTTTTCAATTAAAAGTAAAAAAATATTGAATTTTTTTTATTTTTAAGTGGACACGAGCCAGATGTTTTATTATCCGTAGAGCGCGGATTTCAAGCATTTTGGGTCTGCACTATTATTGCAAGCAAATAAAAACCTTTTTTTTCCATGATTCATGAAAAATGTAATCATTTGACACCACTTTTATTTTGCTCCTTAAGTCGCTTCTGGATTTCTGGATTTGGAATTTGGGAGTGTGAGTTACCTCACGCGCACTTAGGCCACAATAGGTGGGCCCATTGTACTACCTCCCCAGCACCTCTCCACATTGGACGTCACCCAAGCCATCCAACCTTTTGGATGTACTTGAGGACATCCGCAATTGGAGTGTTGCTGATTTCGGCCATGTTAGGCCAGAAGTCCCCAGCATGGATCCTCTGGTTGTTGCGAGAGCTGGGCAGTGACATAGAACATGTTCTGCCGACTCGTCGTCCTCGTTGCATGCACGACAGTTTGGGCTGCCCGCCAGTCCCATCCTGTGCATGTGTTGATTTAGGGTGCAGTGTCCAGATAAGATACCCACAACTAGTCGTAAGTTCTTTCGGGACAGTTGCACACAGTATTTGGCTGTTTTTGGCGAGGGTGCCGTAATAGCAGCCCTTGCTTGACGACAGCTTTGAGTGTTAACCCATCTTCGTGTGAAGCTTTTTAAGGTTTCTTGGTATAGCATAAAGCTTAATGTCTTCAGGGATATGGGAATTACGGGTTCTGGCCCCCAGAGAGGTTGTCCGGAGGCCAGTCTCGCAATCTCATCAGCCTTTTCGTTGCCGTAGGTTCCGTCATGTCTTTTCACCCATACAAGGGAAACGGCATTATCTTTTGAGATATCGTCGAGAGCTTCACGACACCGCAGTACCACTCCTGAGGTGATTTTGCAACTGCCTAGGGCTAGTAAAGCGGCTCTGCTATCGCTGTAGATACCAATACGTTGGTTCTTGATTTGTCGTTCAAGAATTGCATTTGCACCATGCATTATACCCACTACCTCCGCTTGGAAGACAGTGGCAATTTTGCCTAGTGGTATACTCTGGCGTAGGTTTAGGTCATCGGAGAAAATTCCGGCACCCGTTCCATGCTTTGTTTTAGATCCATCGGTGAAAATGGATATGTCCATATGCTGGGTTGGTCCAGCATTCGCGTAGACACTAAAGTGTCTATTAATGGCATATCGTAAAGGAAGGTAGTCCACCATAGCATCCAGAAGAGGAATCTTGACGATTGCCCCATCCAGGATGCGGGTGTGTCTGCCTCCCTTGCCTGCTGTTTGCTGTTTGCCACAGCCCCTTGTGGCGCAGCCTTAAAGCCGTCCTCACAGCTACTTCCTCCACAAAAAGATCAAGTGGAGGAAGGCATAAGATCACCTCTAAGGCGGCCGTGGAGGTTGAGCGTATAGCACCTGTAGAACTGAGACAAGCGAGACGTTGCACGTGTCCCAGTTTGGTTGCTGCCGTAGCCTGTCTGACCCTGGGCCACCAGACAAGTGCTCCGTAGCATAGCATGGGTCTAATCACGGCGGTATACAGCCACAAGGTAATTCTAGGGGAAAGTCCCCAAGATTTATCTAGAGCGCGGCGACATTGCCAGAAAGCCATGCATGCTTTGTTCGTTTTAGCTTTCAGGTGTTTCTCCCAGTTCAGCTGTTTGTCAAAAATAACTCCCAGGTATTTGACATTATCTGAGAATCTGAGAGAAGTATTGAATAGGAGAGGTGTACGTAAGGGTCCAACCTTCTTTTTCTTTGTGAAGAGTACCATCTCTGTCTTCAAGGGGTTGACAGATAGGGACTGTTCATTGCACCATTTTTCTGTTATTCGAAGAGCCGTCTGCATTAAGGTGCAGAGCATGCCCTCAAACTTCCCCGCGATGAGGATGGTGATGTCATCCGCATATCCAATGGTATGGAATCCAGCATCATTGAGTGCGCTTAGAAGGCTGTCCACCACTGTATTCCATAACAGTGGAGACAGAACTCCGCCCTGTGGGCAGCAGCCTTTCATCACGACACCTCTAATTGAGCTGTCTCCTAAGTTAAATTGCACTGCTCTCATTGCAAGCATGTGCTTTATCCACTCACAAAGAGTAGGTGCAACTCCAAGTCTGCGTAAGGCAGAGTTTATACTTTCAAAGGTGGCCTTGTCAAAGGCTCCTTCAATATCAATGAAAACTCCCAGGGTAGACATTTTGTTGTCTAATGATCTCTCGATCCGATTCGCTACGGCATGTAGCGCCGATTTGGTAGATCTCCCTGGGATGTAAGCGTGCTGGTTCAGGTGCAGTGGGTGTGAAACAAACACTTTCTTCCTTATTTCTCTGTCACAAAGTCTCTCAAGAGTCTTTAATAAGAAAGATGTAAGACTAATGGGACGATAAGATTTGGCCAGGGCGTAGTCAACACGCACTGGTTTGGGTATAAAAACTACCTTCACTTCTCTCCAGCTCTCCGGTATATATCAAAAGGCGATACATGCCCGGTAGATGCGCACTAGGTGGGCAAGTATCAGGTCCAGACCCCATTGTAATAGGGCGGGGAAGATACCGTCCACTCCTGGCGACTTGAAGGGGAGAAAGGAGTTTATAGCCCAGGTTACTTTGTCGCCCCTTACGACCCGGTCCGCCACTTCCCAATCCTCCTCAATGGGAGGTGGGGTGTCGAGCCTTTGCCATACACAGTCGGGGGTAACAATGCAGCCTCGGAAATGTGTTTGAATTAGCACTTGTGCTGTCTCTTCGGGTTTGGTTGTCAGAGAACCATCCCCTTGCTTGAGACAGCCAGGTTGTTGATTAGGGTCTTTGGAAAGAATCCTTTTTAGTCTTGCCGCTGAGGTAGTAGTCTCTATAGAACCGCAAAAAGTTTTCCAAGAGTCCCTCTGCTTCCGGCGGATTTCTTTTTTATATATTCGTTTTTGGTCTTTGTAGGCCTCCCAGTCACTAGTAGTTCTAGTTCTCTTTGCTTTATTAAAGAGTTTACCCAGCACTGATCTCATCCTGTCGAGTTTCTTGCACTACCAAGAGGTTGTGCGACTCGCCTTGGGTGTCTTCAGGGGGCATGATGATTCATAGGATTGTAAGAGCGAGTTTTGCAGAATGTCCACGCTGGTCTGCAGGTCCTCTACCCAAGCAATCGTATCCTTAAGTCGCTTATATGCGCTTATTTTAGCTTTTATACAGCTAATTGGTGCTTTTTTTTACAAAGAATTTAACATTTGCAATTTTTAGTTTGAAAAATCTAATATTAAAACATTAATTAATTTACTATTTTGCGGTTTAAACGACTTATCAAATAATTTACCGAATGTTTACACCACATTCTACAAATCTCCTGCTAAACCAAACAAGCACTCCTCAGGAGAAACAAATAGTGCGCTCTGGGATTCACCAAGTTTTGTGTTCTATCGAAAGCCACACACAATAGTCAATCGCGTTTATTTGTAAAAAGACTAAAAACATTGTTTTATCTTTTTTTAACGTCAGTAATTGGGAGCATTCCATTGTGTTGTAATTTTTTGTGAATAATTTAGTTTTGAAATTATAAAATACCTAAAGTCAAGGATCAATCCGTAGCGGCAACTTGCCGTAAAGATTTTGTTGAATTGTTTATTGAAAATAACAAAATATTTCACAGAAGCTGCATGAAAACTGTAAGACGCCTTTGTAATATTTTATATTTTTAAAAGATAATTTAGAAAAGTTCTGTCGTTTTCCTATAATATTCTTTAGTTAATTTTTATTTAAAGAAATTTTATGTGTTGTTAATTACATTTTTTAGTTTTTATTTTGTATTGAAATATTTATAACAATACCTTATTCCTATGCAAAACAAACATTTTGGGTTTTCTTTTAATTTTGCTTATTTTGTGATTTTTCATGCTTTTTTCAATTTATCAAGCTTATAATCGCTTATTTAAAAAAAATAAATGCTTATACATCCGCGCTCTGATTATAAGTAACCATAATGATTTTAAATATTTAACAATTACATAAAGGCAATTCTCTATTGCATACTTTTTTTATACAATTCTTTTATATTTCTACAACTGCGTAAAATTTAAATTTAAATTTGATAGGAGTTATAGTTTATTTGCAATTTTAAAAACAAGCTCAAGCAATACAAGCATATTATAATACACAGACAGATAGAAATGATGAATTAATTTTCGTCTTATTTATAAATCGAGTATATATACAGGATGTGTCAAAATTCTAAAATTATATAAACCTCGACCACTTGCAATTTCTTTATAGTTGACTGAGCGAAATTTATTGTTGCGTTGTAGGAAAAATTGCACCACCCTCTGGTGAATAATATAATAAAAGCAAGGCTTAATCATTACTCGTGGTTGCAATCGTGCCATGTACTCGAAAATAATAAATAAATATTGTTTTTCATGTTTCGTTTATATTAATTCGAAAACAAGCGACTTGGAAATTTTAACGCCGTAATAATTTTAGCGCCCTAGACGGTCGCTATTTACTCGTTTTCGTTTTTAGTCCGGCCCTGAACATGCACATTGTATTAAAACGTGTTTTTTTAGTTTTATTTTTATAATTCATTAGTAGTAGAAATTTTAGTTGTTATGTTTTTTTCCATATGTTACAACTTGCCAACAAAACATGCTGGGAATCCTTCGTTCTGCGTAATTGTATGGTTGGAAAATGCCACTTCTATATTTCGTTTCTGTGAATTATCGTTCTAAAAAAAATACATTTAACTATTCATATAAATGTTGTAATGTTCTGCGAAAGTTTGTGTTAAAATACATAAAATTCAGGTAGCATCACTAATTTAGCAAGGCATTGCTAATCACATTCTCTTAGAACGGTGTTGTTTTTTAGACTGGCGAGTATTAACAATTTATTGATAAGTACGAATTTACATCACATGTCTAACATTCAATTTATGGAAAAAATAATGACAAAAACATGACTGACTTACACTTTCCGATTTTTACTTTCCCATACCGTATTGATTTCATGAAATGTTTCGAAATCTAGATTTTAACAAAATACACGTTTTGGGGCCCAAGAAACCCTACAAAGTGGTTTAAAAAAAATGTCTGTCTGTGTGTGGGTGGGTGGGTGACGTCTCTAAAGGCGAAAGTACTAGAACGATTTTGACAAAATTTTAAATCAAGAGGTATATTGAAAATTGTAGTACAATTTAAGCTTTTCAAAAAAATCCTAAACCGGAAACGAAAGTTAGACATGTTTTTTTGGTAGCGTTTTTTTCCAAACCCAAATTTTGGACATTTGAGCACGGGATCTAAGAGAAGAACTTAAGGCAAATCGAAAACATTTTTACCAAACTCTCTAACTTCAAAATGGCGGCCGCTACAACTTTTTGAAAATCTGGATTTTAACGCCCATTTACTCAAAAAGTAGTTGCCTGATCAGGATCAGCTACAACTTGTTTGAAAGCTCTTTGTGGGTAGCATACAATGAAACAAGATTCATTTCGAAAATCCGAAAACGATCGCAAAGGCGCTGCTTCAAAATTTTGAAAATTTTAAAAAACAATATTTTTAAAACAGCTCCACGTGATTTTTTTTAAACTTTCTGAGACGATAAAGCACGCAGTGAACTTACAAATTTATTGTTTACTAAACTGTTTTGAAATGGATTAATTATTTATTCTAAAACGTAAACGCCAATCGTTATAATTTTTTATCAGTTTGATAGACTATTTGAAGTACTTTATTAGGATCAGCAAGATTTTAAAACTTAAAAAAAAACGATACTTTTTAATGTCAACAACGCGTTTTCGTCTATCAATTAGCTCTAGTTAAAACATTTTTCATTCTTTGCATATTTTTGATAACACTTCAAATAAACTATTAATATTGATTTTTAATCCGACGTCCGCTATAGGGCGGGTGGTTCCGTTCTCACTATTCTTATATGATATGCGACATCATAGGGTTGCCTAGATAAGTTGTTTTCTTAGAAATCTAACATACGGTGAAATGGAAGAAGAGCATAAGTATGGGAAAGTCCACTCGAAGTTATTACTTCAGCTTGTTTAAATTTTCCCAATACATTTTCAGACATTCCAAAGCTTATCTAAGTCGAATAATTCCGTTAAAACGTAGACACCTACTTTCAGACAGACATTGTATTTTTTGAACGCCAAAAACGAGTTTTTATTTTTCCATACTTTCAGTATGTGAGTGTATTGTGATCGCGGAATTTTCGATTCTGAGATTGACGGCAATGCATGTTTTGGGCCTCTAGGAATCCAACAAAGTGGTCTTAAAAAATGTCGGTTTTAGCGCTACGATTTTTTGAAATTTCGGCTTTAACGCTTATTTACTCAAAAACGAGTTTAATTGATCGGGATTAAATTTGGCATTACAATAACCTTTAGTGAACATATTGTTACTATAGCCGAAAGAACTGTAACTTGGCACGTACAAAGGTCGTCGCGAGTTAACGCTGCGTCCGAACTAAAATGAGCCAATACTCAGCAGTTCTCAACATCTAACCGTAATATTTTCGTGTAGTTTAGAATTTCACAAAAAAATCTTTAATAATGGTATGTAAACATACCGAAATACGTATAATAATAGAAAAATAAAACTGTTGAAGAAGTACTAATTATTTTATTTATAATAATAAAAATTTGTTTGTCATAATCAAATCTATTTTTGTATTTTGAATTTTCCTATATTAAATTAAAATGGTTTAAAATAAAAAAAATTAATTAGAAGTAAATACATTTAATTAGAGGAATCGCCGCTTTCTTGGTTCGAGCTATCCGACGAATCGTTTATTATTATAGGATCAATATCATCAACTATAATCTCACGTTCCACCAAGATTGAATTAGTTTCTCCGTATGTTTCACGCACTTTCGCCTCTGTGTGGCCAGCTTCGCGGATCATTACATCAACAACATATTTTTTTGGTTTTTCATGTGCTTTTGTAATGGCAAGCAACTCTGTTAAGGCGTTTGGTGGAAACGGTATTTCATTACACTCATTCGCGATTTCTGCTTTTTTCTACTATATAACTACTAAAGATGGCCCCTCCTAAATTTTGAATGAACTGTTTTTCAATCAATTTTTCAAAAGATTCGCTGTACATGTTTTCATGGTAATCCGCGCTTTTGGACGTGGTGGAAAAAAATAAACTTGCCCCTGAAATAAAGCCGTTTGATGAATCAGCATGCACGATCATGAATTTTTTTGGTCCGCAGAGCACGTTAACTTTAACATCACGTGAGAGCCTCCCAACTGATCTTAAACTGATATTTACTGATCTTAAACTGATATTTAATGCTTCCGCAATGCTTTCTTGCACTTTGCTAATTGAAATCAAAAGGCCGCCGACTTCCTTCTCTCGTTGAAAATAGTTCATTAAATTAAGGGCTAATTTCTTAGACTGCAAATGGAGAACACCTAACTTTTGTGCCATCACAAATGTAACTACCCCGTCGCCAACAAATGATAACGTTTCATATCCGCCTGTGCTAATTATATTTTAATCACCCTGTTTACTAACTAGTAAGTTATGCGTTTTGATTGGTTCATAGACAATTAATATAAATTACACGTATTAGAACATTAAATACTCAGTTTAGTTGATCTATTTTACAAAAATAAAGCGAATAAAAATCATAGAATATAAAATTTTATAATATTCCAGGTAAAAATAGTAAAGCATTAACATGTTTTGAACTACCGACTTGCTACTAGTTGCTTCTTTTTCTCTCTTACTTATCAACGCAGTGTGTCTCATTATCTCCGCAAGTTTCAACTCCGCAGACGTACTACCTGCTTCACGCGACCCTCGTTTACCTACAATGAGTACCTTTCAATAATAATACAGTACGTCGTTACTCGTTTCATACTAATTCAAACCGAACTTTGTACCTGCCCAGATAAAGTTCTTTCGACTATATAATATGTAAGAGAATTTTTGTACAAATGAAAACTGTGGAGTGAAAATATTTTGAAAATTTAAGACATTGTCAAATAAATATTATTCCAAAATTGTCCATACGATTATATTTCAAACTTTGCATGCTTATTGAGTTAGCGATGAGCTACAATTTGCACCTTGTTCCAATCCGCTAATTTCTCTGTGACGCCTTCTATGTATTTTTGAAAATCGAAAATTCAACCCCCTTTTTTAATAAACGGGCAACTATAAAACATTTCTGTTTAAGCTTAATTGCTCATGCGTGATATCAATAGGAAAATTAAATTCATAATTTTAATTTTAGGTGCAGCATTGTTTAGGAAAGTTAATTTCCCCCTCCCAGCCCAATCGTTGGTTGATGAATTTGCTGTGTGGTCTCTGGATTTCTTCAATTCCAAAACATAAAAAAAATTTTGTTTGTAACTTACCAGGTACACTGTTCCTAGTGCAATTTACGACTTTAACCATCAAACTAAGCGGCAATGCCACTGCCGGCGACAATTTGTAAGGGCATCTACAACGTTATTATACAGGGTCTGCCAAAAGTATATAAACACGCTATTTACGGCTCAATCACTGCTTGCGTTAAAAAAAACTTTTCTGCTCAACGTATTTATGGGGCCAGCGGGTGGTGTAGTGGTTAAAGTCCCAGGGTTTGAAACTAGACTTCCAACGACAGTAGGTTCGAGTCTTCTGCCCGTCGGAAAATTTTCTGAATAAGTTAAATCCAGCGTGTCCATGGATGGTGTGTATGTTGGGTTGCATGTCTTTCAGGGGTGGGGCATGTTAGACCTGTGTATAGCGCAAGTCCGCTGAGCCCGGGTAACGGGGTGGGATGGGAATCATGGAGTCGTGCTCACGCACGACCTCATGATTCTTTAAAAAAAGGTATTTATGAGGTAATAGAGCATATTTTTGGTTTTTGAAAAAATATATTCATTTGTTTTTGCTAGTAATGACGTTTTTATAAAAAAAGTTGATGTAAACTTTTGTTAAAAAAACATGCTTGTTTTTTGATCTAATTTTATAGATTTCTTTATTCTCTTTTCAATGATGTATCACTTTCAAATGATTGCATAAGAAATTTGTAAGCAAATTAAAAAAATAAACTTAAAGCTGGAGTGCTATTGTTTTCTGGTTTAAATTTATTTTTTAAGTTTTCTCACCAATTTCTTATGCAATCATATGAAAGTGATACATCATCGTAAAGAAAATCTATTAAATGAAACTCGCAAAAACAACAAAATAATTTTTTCCAGAAAAATATGTTATACCTGTATTATAAATACCTACGATAAATAACAATTTCTGAAGTATGGGAAAATTGAGACCCAGTGCTTTTTTTTAATTTAAATTTTGAAATCAAATTTTTGTAATGAAATTAATGCTTAACGATAGTAGAAAAATTACTAATGCTAAATTAAAATAATTAACCTATATTGTGTACCTATTCATAATTAGTTACCATAATACAATTCCGATGCTCATGCAAAGGTGTTTGTTTTCAATAATATTACTGGGGAAGTTTATAACGTCACCTAGCTGTAGCCAACATTCATGGGCAAGCATAGATTTGACCTCAAGAACAAATAAACAAGTATTAACAGCAACAACAGGCATTTATGATTAATTACTGATGTGCACGCGCAAATTTAGTGGTGGTTTCAATTTTTTAAATTATACTCACCAGAGCGCGAATTTATAAGCAATTATTTTTTGAAAATAAGCGCTTGTAACAAGGCTAAATCGAAAAAACGCAAAAAAAATCACAAAATAAGCAAAATAAAAAAACCCCAAAATTTTTATTCGTATTGCATATGCATAAGGTATTGTTACAAATATTCCAATACAAAATAAAAACTAGAAAATGTAATTAACAACACATAAAAATGTACTTTAATATCAATTTCCTTGCCGTTCGAACCAAGTTTTTTTTTAATTTAACTGCAGCATATTATAGAAAAACAACAACTTTTCAAAATCAGTTTTTAATAATATAAAATATTACAAAGGTGTAACTTACGGTTTTCATGCAGCTTCTGTAAAATATTTTGTTATTTTCAATAACCAATTTAGGGAAATCTTTACGCCAAGTTGCCGGTACGGATTTATCCTTGGCCTTAGGTATTTCATAATTTCAAATTAAAATTATTCACAATACATCACAACACAATGGAATGCTGTGGATTACTGACGTTAACAAAAGACAAAACAATGTATTTAGCCTTTTTACAAATAACCGCGATACACTAAATTGTAAGTGGCTTTCGATAGAACACAGAACTTGGTGATTCCCCGAGCGCACTGTTTGGTCTAGCAAGAGATTTGTAGAATGTGGAGTAAACATTCGGTAAATTATTTCCTGAGTCGTTTAAACTGAAAAATAGTAATTCAATTATTGTTTTAACATTATATTGTTCAAACTAAAAATTGTAAATGTTAAATTCTTCATAAAAAAAGCATTAACTATCTGTATAAAAGCTAAAATAAGCGCATATAAGCGGTTTACGAAGCAAAATAAGCAAAGTAAGCAGCAAATAAGTAAAATAAGCAAAATAAAAGTGGTGTCAAATGATTACATTTTTCATAAATCCGGGAGATACAAAAAGATTTTTATTTGCTTACCATAATAGTGCATATGCAAAATGCTTGAAATCCGCGCTCTAATAGTCATTAATCGTTTAACTCAACATTGCTGCAGGTTGCCTTTGAAAAAATAAGACAAGTAATGCCTATAACATAATAATAGTAGATATTGACCTTGGAAATCCATGTCCACAAAGTAAAAAACTCGATTTTTCACTAAAAGTAAATTACTTCAGAAGCAGCTGGATTTAGCGACTTTGAAGAACTTTGTTTTGTGTTTATGTATGGAGAATAAAATTATTTTAAATATAAAAAAAGTCGAATATGTAAAGTGTTAAGATCGAAATATTTAAAACAAAATATTAAATGATCCCCCCCCCCCCATATGCGATACTTCTGGTGCATTTATGCAAATAAAAGTACGTAGAATTAATGAGCTAAATAAACAGTGCCCAAATATAAACTTTAATTAATTTTATGCAACTACTGCAAAAGTTATTGACAAAAAGTTGCTGAAGTTTCCTCTTCTGAAGGCTGTAACTCCGTAGAAAAGCTTTATGGACCCTATGTCTAATACAACTTTTTTGCTTATTTTTGTTATAAAACCATTCTATATAGTATTTGATATGTAATTACAACACTCTGTATAAAAATAATTTTAAAATTAATAAGTATCAAAACCCCGAAAAGTGCAAATTATGTTAAAAACGCTGATCAAGGCTTACTACAATCCGCAGTATAAGCGAGTAAAGCATGGATAATTATATTTTTTTAGATTTTATGTCAGGATACTTTGACTAAGAATTTAGACTGTATTATTGATATTAGAGTGGCGGTAGCTTAGAGGTTAAACGCCTAGCTTCTAACTCTAAAGGTCTGGGGTTCGATTCCCCGCCGCAGCCATGCAGCAATAAAAATCTATGCTGCAACCCGCCACTCACATTCCCCAATCCGGTGGGGTCTTAATGCCTGAAACCTTCTCTGGCATTTAGTCGTTCGGATTCGACGTTAAACTGTAGGCCTTCCGTACTCCATTTTAGCGTTAAGGAGAGTACGTGGCAGAGAAGAGTGCCACAGCTCAGCAGTGGGACGTAAAGGCTGATTGCGATTGCGATTGTTGATATTAGGTAATGCCAGATTTTAAAAATCATTTTGGGGCACAAATAAGGGTTAAAAGCAGCGTTTCCAGGATTTTTCGTATTATCCGGGTGGGGGGACGGGGTCTACCCGGTACATTTGCGAGGGGTGTTGTGTACATTAAATCCTGCATCTCGCGAAAAACCCGCTTCGCCGGCGGTAGACAGCAAAATCGATTTATTGGTTCAAAAAATATTGCTTGGAATTAATGAAACCCAAAAACAGAAGGACAAATGAGTTCACCGAAAATTGGGTAGGAGGAAGAAAATTAATCCTCCGCCCCTAAGTATTGTCGTATTTAAAAATTAAGTTTAAGAACTTTATTCTACTATCACTCATGAGCAGTTTAGCCTTAACAGAATTTTTTTATTGATTTTCGTTTATTAAACAAGTGGGTAGGAAAGGTAGAAGGACAAATTCGTTCACCGAAAATTGGGTGTAGGAGGAAGAAAATTAATCCTCCGCCCCTAAGTATTGTCGTATTTAAAAATTAAGTGTAAGAACTTTATTCTACTATCACTCATGAGCAGTTTAGCCTTAACAGAATATTTTTATTAATTTTCGTTTATTAAACAAGTGGGTAGGAAAGGTAGAAGGACGAATTCGTTCACCGAAAATTGGGTAGGAGGAAGAACATTAATCTCCCGCCCCTAAGTATTGTCGTATTTAAAAATTAAGTTTGAGAACTTTATTCTACTATCACTCATGAGCAGTTTAGCCTTAACAGAATATTTTTATTAATTTTCGTTTATTAAACAAGTGGGAAGGAAAGGTAGAAGGACGAATTCGTTCACCGAAAATTGGGTAGGAGGAAGAACATTAATCTCCCGCCCCTAAGTATTGTCGTATTTAAAAATTAAGTTTGAGAACTTTATTCTACTATCACTCATGAGCAGTTTAGCCTTAACAGAATATTTTTATTAATTTTCGTTTATTAAACAAGTGGGAAGGAAAGGTAGAAGGACGAATTCGTTCACCGAAAATTGGGTAGGAGGAAGAACATTAATCTCCCGCCCCTAAGTATTGTCGTATTTAAAAATTAAGTTTGAGAACTTTATTCTACTATCACTCGTAAGCAGTGTAGCCTTAACACAATTTTTTTTATTAATTTCCGTTTATTAAACAAGTGTGTAGGAAAATTCAATTTTCGAAAATTCATAGGAGGTGTCACAAAGAAGTTAACGGATTGGGACACGAACCAAATTGTAGCTGATCTCTAGCTCTATAATATAAAAAATCGTGTGGCCATTTTCTGAGCAGTATGTTTTTTTAAAAGTCAAAATTTTAATATTTTTTTTAGTAGCTTGTAACATTGTGTACCTTTAAAGCATTTCCAGTATCAAATTTCGTCTTGATCTGATAACTCGGTTTTAAGTAAATAAGCGTTATAACTTAAATTTTCAAAAATTCATAGATGGCGCGAGAGAAAAATTTGCGAGCTGGGAGAACAACCAAATTGTAGCTTATCATCAGCTGTATGAGTTTACGAAATTAAAAGAAAACCTGTAGCCGGTTTTTGGGTAATATTTTTTTAAAAATTCCTGAAATTTTTGAAAAAATTTTGGATTTGCCTTCAAATTTATAAAATTTTGTTTCGGAAGAAATGTTACCAAAAAAACATGTTTAACTTCTGCTTCCGGTTTCGGATTTTTTAAAAGCCTATTTTGTAGGGATATTTTTGAAATACCCCCAGACTTCGAAGTTTATCGAAATCGGTCCATCCGTTCGGTAGTTATGGTGCACTACAAACAGACATACATACATACCCACTCACCCACCTACAGACAGATACTATTTAACCCCACTTTTTTGGGATTTTGGAGCTCCAAAACATGTATTTTCGTCAAAATTTTGATTTTGAACATTTTCATGAATTCAATACTTCCCATATAGTAAAGTAATAAAAAAAATTATATTTTATACTCGCCTTATTAATACCCATAACAAAATATAAATAAATAAATAAAATGGGTACGGCAGGGGTCCACAATTTGTGCTTGCAATGCGACCTATTTTCTGAAGTTACGCCACTGTGTGTTTAACAATATTTAAAATTAAAAGTTTTCACGATCACAAATAATACTGGACGTATGGGAAAGTAAACTGGTGCTGTAGTGAATTTCCCCCAGGAGTTAAAACAGTATGATTTATAGTAGTTGAAACCTAATTATTAATTAATAAAATGCAACAGTGTTGCTCATTGATTCTTCCAACAGACAGCTTCTTACATTATTCGATTTCGGTTTTGTTTGATGATTAAAATGAGGATCGCATTACTTCATTATCGAAGAGCGGTGAAAGATCCAAAACGCTTCAGTGAAATCTCTTACTGTTGCTAGGAAAGGAAGCACTTTGGTTGCGTAACACTTACCAAAAGATATAAATTTAACATCTGCCGTTAACGTGTTGTAGTTTATTTCTTCTACGAAATGCTACCCACATAACCGTTTTCGTGCAATACCGCATCTTTAATAAAGCCGAGTTAGTGTACCATAGAGTTTCTGTGCTCGGAATCCTGAAAATATTCAAGCGAGTGCAGCCTGCTATAACATCATCACCCCCACTAAGCAGTACCTGCACAATATATAACAAGCCTTGCGTGCAAGCTGGAAGTACTAGCTATATCAATACGAAACCGTCAACCCGGTTGCTTGGTTCGCTTTGGAATACCATAAACATAGGAAGCAAAATGAAATTCCTCTTGGTTTTTGTTTTGGTTGCCGTTGCTTTGTGTGAAGACGCCAAAGAAGAGAAAGATGCCCCCAAAACATTCCAGCGATTAATCCCCGCCGATGTACTCAGGGGTAAGTGTTTTGAATGTTTTTTTGTTCACGAAAATATCAAAATATTAAAAATAATGCTAGAAAAGTTTTATTTACATATTATAGAGTGCTTTTATGTTCAAATACGGGATTATGTGAAAATTGAAAAACTGTACTAAAAAATTAGTTTTTTTTCTTTATAATGTATTTATTAATTTTGTTATTTTTTTTGGGTATTTACAGTTAATTTTAAATCTGTAAAAAGGTTACTCGTAATTTTTTTAAATTTTAATTACGAAAAAATATTAAAATTTTAAATTATTAATTAAAAAAATAAAATTATTAAATTTTAATTACGGAAAAAAATTGAAACTTTAAATTATTAATTAAAAAAAATAAAATATTTGAATTTTAATTACGGAAAAAATTAAAATTTTAAATTATTAATTAAAAAAAATTAAATTTTTAAATTTTAATTACGGAAAAAAATTAAAACTTTAAATTATTAATTAAATAAAAATAAAATTTTAAGTGCCATATGGCTTGTTTAATGAACATAAAATTTAATTCCTTATAAAAGCAGAAGAAACTGTTAAGTAGGTTATATGTTTAAAGTGAAAGTTGCACCAGAATTAAATTATTACTGCTTACTTTTGGAACAAATGTGTTTAATTAATGCGAAATCCACTCACGGTTTTACTTGAATGTTGCCACTTAATTGCAGACTTTTACAGCAGGCGTTGAAATGAAAATTATGGCAAATTTAAACACATTCGAACTTATTTTTTTTTAATTTTAAATAAGCAGCAATAAATATGAAATCATGAATAAATCATTTTTTTAATTTGAACAATCTACAAAAATTAATTTTTTTAATGGTTAATGAATATTACAAGAGCATATTTTTCCAACGGGTAATTTGACCATGAAGACAACTTGTTTAACGAGCTTTTAAGCAGCCACGTCTTGTTACTTAAAACAGGTCACATTCAAACAGGAATCTTATATTGTTTTCTACTTTCACCTTTCAAGTACCCATTTGAAGGTTAGTGTAAAAACCATCCTGTTTTATTTAACATTTGTAAAGCTCGGTTTGCAGACAACAATGGTTATTAATTTAGTCGTAAAGTCAGACATTGAAGCGGACATTTCTTTTAATTTTAATATACATGTAAAATGCAACAGCGACCGTGAATGTGGGACACGAATTACTTCCTATTTCCAAAGCGGTAGTAATAGCGCGGTGGTGGTAAATTCGTATATCGATTCCATCAACGAAAGGAAAAGGAAATTATTTTTGCAAGTAGGATATCCTTTCGGTAGAAGAACTTGCTTTTGCCTTTCTATTCGTCCTTTGCGAGAATCAACATACAAGATGTTGCGGAATTAATTTTTTGAAATAAAAGTTTAAAAAATTATTGTTGTTAAAAGTTTGAAAAGAAACCTAGTTTTATTAGTTTTTTCATTAAGTAATTGGGTGACATTAAAAGAAAACCGCAAGGTAAATATTGCTACTAGAAATAATTGTGGTCTAGAAGCAACAGCGTAACAACACAACAACTTATTGAAGTATAAGAAAAAAAAATACACCGTAACCTGAATTTGTGAAAACAGTACTTTAATTGAACCTCATAGTGTAGTAACAATTGTTCAAACTAGTTCATGTAATTAATTTTCATTCGCAGAAATATAATTAAAATTTTGCATGCGAAGGAATTTCATTATTAATTAAACCAAAACAATAAAAAAATTTCGTGATCCTTCATGCACAATAAACTATATAACTATTTATGAATAATACATACTATAACCATTGTCACTATTTTGCTAGAAACAATTAATGAGTGCAACAAGGAAGTAAGATAATGGTCGGGCCAAGTGGGGATTCGTGTAACCACGAATACTTTCAAATGTAATTAAAGAGATTTGTCATATTCATGGATACTTTTTTAAATTTTTATTTTTATTTATTAGAAGTGCTTACGGATACCTACATCCCTCTTGGCCCGACCATTTCTTTTCGTACACACCAGTTTCTACGTTTACGGTAAAATAGTAACAATAATGAAAATACAAAATACTTCTAAAGATTGTGTTTTTTGGACAAAATAATCAAGAAGAAGATCAAAATTTTTATATTAAACAATTTGTGGCGGTGTTTCTACGCGTATATCTCTAATACATCGTTCTTATTACATCGGGCTTCCGTTTCTTTTATGTTTTTTTGTTTTATCACAACTTTTTACTAGTTGGTATTTTAAGAAAGAAACCTTCACTTTGTACAAAAAGTATAAATATCTTTTTACAACAGTGTAGCTAAATTATACATTTTAAGATCAATTACACAATAAACATAATAGCCGGGAAGTTATTATCGCTATAAATTAACGAAACCTAATTACGGTAGTTAATTTTACACGTTTGACCCAAAATACTTACTATAAAAGTTACCAGAAATGTAGAAAACCTTGAAGTTTCACTTTCATTGTAGTTATAACGTGTTACATAAATTATTATTTAGTTTTAATTACAACAAACACCAAAAGTAGATAAATATCAACTAAGTAAGTAAACGATCGAGAACCTAGCGAATAAATAAACCAAAAAGTTTAACTAATGGTTCACTTGCGTCACTTAAAGTAAATCACATCACTTTTCAGATTTATAGAATATAATTCTCGTCGTTGAACCCAAAATAGTGGATTAAAATTGCCTATCTGTGATTGGTTAAGTGTGTGTGCGCGCGCTCCATAACTTCCAAACTGATAGTCTCATTTCTATGACTGTTTAAATACGGGGGTACATCAAAATTTTTTCGGGGAGACGTTTTTAGAAAACAATTCAAAACTGGAAGCGAAAATTAAACACGTTTTTTTTGGTAACTTTTTTCCGGAAAACGAATTTTCTCAATCTAAAACGAAATCCGATAGAAAACCTTGGGGCAAAGAGAATGTTTTTTTTGAACATTCTAGCTCAAAAATGGCGGCAGATACGATTTTTGAAAATTTTGAAATATTACTTAAAAACGAATTAACAAATTGGGATCAATTTTTTTGTAGTAATTAAAGACTTACGAAAATGCAGTGTTAGCGTGCACAAAAATTTTTGAAAAAATGAAAACTATGAAGTGATACATATTTTCAAATTATT
Source organism: Ctenicera cuprea (assembly GCA_958336395.1). Classification (NCBI taxonomy): domain Eukaryota; kingdom Metazoa; phylum Arthropoda; class Insecta; order Coleoptera; family Elateridae; genus Ctenicera; species Ctenicera cuprea. The sequence continues at coordinate 8,359,719 of OY284493.1, forward strand.
AGCAATTTAAAAATAAAATTGCCCAAAACAGGAATTTTTTCTAAATTCTGTGGGCCAGTGGAGCTATGAATTAGCTACAATTTAGCTACTAATTTCTATGTGACACCTTTTATGAATTTTGAAAATTTTTATTCTTTTATTTAATAAACGGGGGCCATACAAAAATTTTTTGTAATTGAAAGTTTAGATTTTATAGGTCAAATGAGAAAATAAATTAATAGCGTTATTGAACGGTCGCCGTATAACCTTAACTGTTGAGTCGTGTCGTACTCAAACATGTCTTCATCAAAGCAAAAACTTTAAAATGTTGTTGGTTACTTTTTAGGAAAAATATGAAATGATACATAATGGTATTTATGCAAATATACAACAAAAATTGGTACAAATATTCACATTAATAATAGGTTAGTCTGAGTAGAATCCTGTAGTGGCATTCATTTTCCAAAAATTATTTAAGTTTTTTTGAAAAAAGCAAAAAATAAAATAATATTTTGTTTGAGGACCGCTGAAAGTGATAGAAAATGTATTTCAACTCTACAAGGTTTTTACATAAATTGTTATTTTTAAATCTAATGTGGCAAAAACGTAAAAACTTACCTTGCAGATCGTAAACAACTTTTTGTGCGTCAACATTTTTTACCGCATTTTTCCATTTTGGTTTTTCTACCGACAACATGTCTTTGAACTCAAATTTGTTGTTATCCTGCAGCACTTAACCAATTTTGGGGCAAGTTTTTAATAATTATTTCCTTGTATTTTAGGGGCCCCTTTAACAAACTTGTTTATGTTTCCTGTAATCTACTGTGGCTGTGCGTTTTAATATTAATATCTATTATTGATACACGCTGTATGCATAGACGTTACAGGATATTGCCTTAATAACAAATCAAAAAAAATGTAAAACGTTTTACTAGCATGTTGTAGGTATTGTAAAATAATTAAATTAATATAATTAATAATTTAAGTCGTCTTTAATTCGCATTTTATTTAGCTGGAAAATGTTGACCGTTTCATAAAAAGTTTTGCAAGTTTTTAAGGGCACGTATAATATCGTATTCTATTGCTTATAATAAGCAAATAAACTTTAAATGTGCGGTAACTGTTTATAAATACATTGAACCTTGCTACCATATTCGTTGAAATTTTCTTGCTTAATTTGTTTTTTTCTTCCTAAAAAAATATGACGAAGCACTTCGCCTTGACTTTTCCATACTTCAAAAATAATGACCTTTTTTGTTTACAAAAATATTTTATATCGTTCAATGTAGTAGTATGTAGTCTTAATACATGATCAGATCGTTCGCGCATACGGCGTACCGCTCGTTCACGCAATGCCCCAACAAAGCAGTTATAGGGGTAGCATTTAGTGTGAAAAAATTGTTTTTTTTTAAATCTTTTGGAAAAATAAAATTTGAGCTTAACGAAGACCGAAGACCAAAAAATTCGTTAACACAAAAAATTAGGGGGGGGGGGACTGTGGGAGGGCTAGACCCATAATTATTACAACATGTAAAAAATAAATTTAAAATGTCATTCCAATACCATTCATGAACAATTTAGCTTAAACCGAAATAATTTATCATACCCCCGTATAAGAAGCATTTTTCAAAAATTCATAGAAGGCGTGACAGTAAAATTAGCGGATTTGCATACCAACCAAATTGTAGATCATTCCTACCTGTAAACATACAAAATTTAAAAAAAAATAGTGTGGTCAGTGTTTGACCAATATTTTTTTGAAGAAATGCGCAATTTGAAAAAAAAAATTTTTTTCGAAAGACTTTCAATTTATGGTAGCGCCCCTGTTCTTGAATTTTTGATATTCCGTTTTCAAAAGAAATTAAATTAAAATTATAATCTCAGTCTACTATTTAGCTTAAGCAGAAATGATTTATCGTCTCCCGTTTAATAAATAAGGGGACTAATTTTCAAAAATTCGTAGAAGGCGTGACAGATAAATCAGCGGATTGAGACAATAATCAATTTGTAGATCATTCCTAGCACTACAAACTCACAGAGTTTAAAAATAATCGTATTGCCAGTTTTCTGAAATAGTTTATTAAACATATCCAGATTTAAAAAAATTACTTTACTGTTTTTTTTTTGAAAAAAAAGCTTTCGATTTATTGTATTGCCCTTTTGTCTTAAATTTTTGATATTCTGTTTTTAAAAGAAAGCATTTTAAAATTATAATCTCATTCTACTATTTAGTTTAAACAGAAATGATTTATTATCTCCCGTTTATTGAATAAGGGGTTCAGTATTCAAAAATTCATAGAAGGCGTGACAATAAAATTAGCAGATTAAGACCTAACTAATTTGTAGATCATTCGTATTTTTACAATTCTACAAATTAAAAAAAAACGTGTAGCCAGTTTACCGGAAATAATTTTTTGAAGATATCTGGTTTTTAAAAAAATTTTTAATTCGCAGGTTTTTTTTGGAAAAATAGCTTTCAATTTATCGTAGCGCCCCTGGCCTTGAATTTTTGATATTTTGCTTTTGAAAAAAATTAAATTAAACTTATAATCTATTTCTACTATTTAGCTTAAACAGGAATGATTTATCGTCTCCTGTTTATTAAATAAGGGGTTCAATTCTCAAAAATTCATAGAAGGCGTGACAGATAAATTAGCGGATTGGGACACCAATCAATTTCTAGATCATTCCTAGCTCTACAAACTCACAAAATTTAAAAATAATCGTGTTTTGCCAATTTTTCGAAAATAGTTTAATGAACATATCCAGATTTTAATAAAATTTTTACAAAATTTTTTGGAAAAAAAAAGCTTTCGATTTATCGTATCGCCCCCTTGTCTTAAATTTTTGATATTCTGTTTTTAAAAGAAATTATTTTTAAATTGTAATCTCATTCTACCATTTAGATGAAACAGAAATGATTTATCATCTCCTGTTTATTAAATAAGAGGTTCAGTTTTCAAAAATTCATAGAAGGCATGACGGATAAATTAGCGGATTGGGACACTAACCAATTTGTAGATCATTCTTAGCTCTACAATTCTACAAAACTAAAAAGAAATCGTGTGGCTAGTTTTTCGGAAACAATTTTTTGAAGATATTCAGATTTAAAAAAAAATTGACTTCACAGGATTTTTTTTCTGAAAAAATTGCTTTCAATTTATCGTAGCGCCCCCTTGTCTTAATTTTTTTATAATCTGTTTTTGAAACAAATTATTTTAAAATTTTAATCTCATTCTACTATTTAGGTTAAACAGAAATGATTTATTATCTCCGGTTTATTGAATAAGGGGTTCAGTATTCAAAAATTTCATAAAAGGCGTGACAATTAAATTAGCGGATTAAGACCTAACCAATTTGTAGATCATTCGTATTTCTAAAATTCTACAATATTTAAAAGAAATAGTGTAGCCAGTTTTTTGGAAATAATTTTTTGAAGATATTCAGATTTAAAAAAAAATGACCACAGGATTTTTTTTTTGAAAAAATTGCTTTCAATTTATCGTAGCGCCCCCTTGTTTTAATAATTTTTTTATATTCTGTTTTTGAAACAAATTATTTTAAAATTATAATTTCATTCTACTATTTAGGTTAATAAATAGGAGAATTAAAAGTCCTTTTCTCTCAGCAAAAATATTTAATTAAACGGTAACCGGTTTTCGGGCAATTAATTCCTGCCCATCATCAGCCTTAAGAAAATATAATCTAAAAAATTACAACAGTCAACACTTTACAAAATTCAAAAAATCTTAAGGGTAACTTACTGCACTACTCGAAACGTATAATAAAATTTAACATGACTAAATCGGCGTAATTGAACACAGGAGAAAGTCTAATAATCCAAACAAATGTACAATCTCAAAAATTAACATCAAGACGAAACATAACCTCACACAGTTAAAAAAAAACTTAAAGAATTAAGTAAGTGTATCAGTAAACCAAAACGGGATTACATTTAATTAATTAAATATTTTTGCTGAGAGAAAAGGACTTTTAATTCTCCTATTTATTACAAATTTTCCTCTCATGGGTGAAAACCAATTTTCTAACTTATTTAGGTTAAACAGAAATGATTTATTATCTCCTGTTTATTGAATAAGGGGTTCAGTATTCAAAAATTCATAGAAGGCGTGACAATTAAATTAGCGGATTAAGACCTAACCAATTTGTAGATCATTCGTATTTTTACAATTCTACAATATTAAAAAAAATAGTGTAGCCAGTTTTTTGGAAATAATTTTTTGAAGATATTCTGATCTAAAAAAAATTTACTTCACATGTTTGTTTTGGAAAAAATGCTTTCGGTTTATCGTAGCGCCTCTGGTCTTAAATTTTTGATATTCCGTTTTTGAAGGAAATTAAATTAAGATTGTAATTTTATTCTACTATTTAGCTGAAACAGAAACGATTCATCATCTCCTGTTTGTTAAATAAAGGGTTCAGTATTCAAAAATTCATAGAAGGCGTGACAGACAAATTAGCGGATTGAGATCTAACCAATTTGTAGATCATTCGTACCTTTACAGTTCTACAAAATTTAAAAAAAATTAAAAAGACATTTACATAACGTTTTTTTTTGGAAAAAAAAACTTTCGATTTATCGTAGCTCCCCTGGTCTTGAATTTTTAGTACCTATTACTTTTTTGAAAAAAATTAAATTAAAATTATAATGACTTATGATCAATTTAGCTTAAACAGAGATGATCCCCCGTATTTTAAATAATGGGTTCAGTTTTCAAAAATTCATAGAAGGCGTGACAGATAAATTAGCGGATTGAGATCTAACCAATTTAGATCATTCGTACCTTTACAGTTCTACAAAATTAAAAAAGAATCGTGTAGCCAGTTTTTAGAAAATAATTTTTTTTTAAATCCAGATTAAAAGAAAATTTACATTACATGTTTTTTTTTGGAAAAAATGCTTTCGATTTATCGTAGCCCCCCCCCCCTGGTCTTGTATTTTTAGTATTACTTTTTTGAAAAAAATTAAATTAAAATTATAATGACTCATGACCAATTTAGCTTAAACAGAAATGATCTCCCGTTTTTTAAATAATGGGTTCAGTTTTCAAAAATTCATAGAAGGCGTGACAGAGAAATTGGCGGATTGGGACCTAACCAATTTGTAGATCATTCCTAGCTCTACAATTCTACAAAACTAACAAAATTGTGTGGCCAATTTTTCGGAAATAATTTTTTGAAGATATCCAGATTTAAAAAAAAATTTACTTCACAGGATTATTTTTGGAAAAATTGCTTCCAATTTATCGTAACGTCTCTGGTCTTAAATTTTTGATATTGCGTTTTTAAAAGAAATTAAATTAAGATTTCAATCTCATTCTACTATTTAGCTAAAATAGAAATGATTTATCATTTCCTGTTTATTAAATTAGAAGTTCATTTTTCAAAAATTCAAAGAAGGCGTGACAGATAAATTAGCGGAATGGAACACTAACCATTTGTAAATCTCTCCTAGCTCTACAAACCTACAAAATTAAAAAGAAATCGAGTTGCCAGTTTTTGCCCAATATTTTTTTTAAGATATCTATTATCTAGAATTAAAAAAAAATACGTTATGTTATGGAAAAAAGCTTTCGATTTACATAGCGCCCGATGGGTTGGATTTATTGCCCGTTTTTTACAAAATAGCGAAAACAATAATAATAATAGTTTCTAAATACCAATTTTCACAACGCGTACAATCACAAATGTGTTAATATGCTTGTTTTAAGGTCATATTTTAAACAGACAACAAAGAGGTAAATAAAGCTTCAATTATGGCAGTTCTAGCAATATGTATAATTAGCATTTTCAGGGTTATGTTTAGGTTAACAATTACTGATGTTCACTGTAAAGTGAAAATTTCAACTTCCTCTTATATTATGTATTAGTTGTACAATTAACACGGCATTATTTTCAGAAATGATGTTAATTTAAAATTTGTAGTATGTTTAGCAAAGTTTTTTATAAAGTCAGAGCAGAATTATGCGTTCGATTAGCTTAATTTAATTAAAATTTTAGTAGGACAGGCGGACTTTTTATCACAAATCCCAACCCTTGTTGTAGTAAACATTTCTAGGTGCGTTTGTTTAATTAAATTTAAATGGGTAAACAATAACAAATCATTTTGGTACAAAAGACAATTAATGATGAGAATGGTTGCAAATCAATCAGTTAAATTGTGTCGTTCTGACATACAACTAAAAAGAAACAGAAAGTGCAAATACGCCGAAAGTATGCTAAACAACTTATTAATATTTACACGTTGTTTCTATGTCGAAAACAACACTTATTACATATGTAACAATGGACAAGTAAAAGCGGGGTAAAAGTGGCGAAAGTGCTGCATGCAGAAACGCTAAAAATAAAATATTCCATTAAAAGTAATTGAGAACAAGAATGCAGGACAGCGAAATTTTACCTTTAGGGCTAAACTGTCACTCGACGAGCATGTTTGGTACTGCTCGTTCATTACGACTTGATTTTAACCGGAATTACGTATAAACAATTATTTCTTTATTAGTTTATCAAGTAGGCGTGAAAAATAGTTTTAGTTACGCAAGTGTTAAGTTTCCTAGGAATAATGTGTATTTAACATGTTTTTGTTTCAATATTTACCTTACCTACAGGGTGTCTCAATTGTAGTGGCCACTTTATTTAATTTTTTAGCAATTAAAGTTAGAAAAAAATAAAAAAAGTTATTGTGTACGTTTTGGTCTATATGTTAGTGATTATTTGACAGATAATGGCTTACTGAGACCAGAGAAACGGCATATAACTTTTGTTTTTACTATCCTATACTTTCAGTATAGGGAAGTATTGATTACATGAAAATGTTCGAATTCGAGATTTTGACGAAAATACATGTGTTGGGCGGGCCTCCAGGAACCCAAAAACAATGTTTTTAAAAATGTCTGTCTGTTGGGGTGTGCTGGTGTGCGCTTTATAACTCCCAAACGGATGGCTCGGTTTCAATAAGCTTTGGAATGTAAGGGCTTAACAAAAATTCATCGGGAAAATAAGCCTTAAAAAAATCTGAAACTGGGAACGGAAGTTAGACTTGTTTTTTGGCAATGTTTTTTGTTTATAAAAACTTTTTTTTTTAAATCTGAAACGGAATCAAGTAGAAAATCATATGGCAAAATGAATGCTTTTTTTGTTACGATTTGTTGAAAATTCTGACTTTCATGCCCTATCACTTAAAAACAAATTGGCAGATCGGGATCAACTTTGGTGGGCACAATATTGATATGTACGAGATTTTTTAAACGCGCGAAAATTGTGATGTAAAAATTATTTCAAAATTTTGAAAATCTTGAAAACAGTATTGCTTACAAATTGGCCATACGATGTTGTTTTAAATTTTGGAGTCTTATAAAGGTGAAGATGAGCTACAATTCAATTTGTGCCTTAGCCCAATAATTACACTGTGACGCCTTCTATGAATTTTTGAAAATTTTCGTTTTTACCCCTATTGACTCCTAAACAAATAATCAAATCGGACTAAGAGAAGTTTTATAACTACTAAAAAAATCAACATTTAAAAAAAAGCTGTCGGGCAACCGCCACGGGACCTTCCTCGCATCTGTTGAAATTTTTAATAATTTTTAAAATATTTTGAAGTTTTTGACGATTTTATGGAAATTTAAAAATTTCTTAAATTCTCGAAATATTTCAAATATATTCTATAGCATGTTCACCAAGGTTTTTTTAGAAATTTATGGAAAATTTTGACTACTATGAAAGTTATTTTTGAATGTTTTATTTTAAAAAATTTGCAAAATTGTTGAAAATTTTGAAAAAAATCCGAATCCAATTAAGAATTCAAATCGACACAAAAAACATTCGAAATTCGGATAGACATAAAAAATTAGAATCAACTAAAACAATCTTAATATACATAAAAAATGTACACAAGAAAATACAGATGGACATAAACATGCAAATCACCATTAAAAATGCGAATCTTTTGAAAAATTTCAAATTTTGATAATTTTGAGAATTTTGCAAATTTTTGATGATTTTGAAAATTTTAAAGAACTTGAAAATTTCGAAAATTATGAAAATTTTAAATAATTTACCTTCCATAATTGAAATAAATAATTTATATCATCTAAATTGATTTAATTTACGTTAACCGTATACTACTGTCAGAAAGGTACTTTCTATGGCTGCCATTACTAAAGTTCAAATTATTTCCGCTAGTCGTCGCATGGTTAAAAGTTGTTCCCTACTGTCTTGGGCAATTAGTGCAGGGTTGCCAACTTGTTATCTCAAACAAACTATCATTTATTAGTATATTCTAGTGCATAGTTAGTTACCTTTCAAACACCCAGTACTTATTAAGGCATACGCGAAAGTGATTTCCGTTTAAAGCTGACACGTATTTGTGTCAACGAAAGCTTTCGCAATGCCGCGTTGTTATTTTGTACTTCAATTCTTAGGTTTCTTTATTCAACGGTGATTTTCGTCCCTTATGAATGTTGATCGTTCAAACTTTTTTTTCGTTGAACTTTCTCGTTGTATTAATGAATTTATACGTTGTATTTTATATTTTAATTTAAAAAAAATATGTTTGCAAAGTTTCATAAAATTGTTTCATGAAGCACTTTTAAATTTTAAAACTAATGAGATTCATATTCTACGCTTATAAACCCTGTTTTATTTTATTTTACTATTACATAAGCATCAATTCCAGTTGACCAAATAAATAATAACTTATCTACTCAAGCTAGAATAAGGTCAAACATATGGATGTGTTACCATTCTAAGTTCGTAGATAATTCGTTTAAATTTTCACATATATATTTAAAGGAATTAAGCCAGCATTTATTATTAATTGATTGCCTCATAATTTGAATGCTGACTAAATACTAGACTATAAATCCGGACACTACTTGTGTGGAAGCTTCCATAATTTTATCTTTGCAAGTAGGCTAAAATTCAGGAGATTTTTACTGGGGGCTTCTTTTCTTTGTTGCAATTTAATTCTTGTTAAATAGGACAAAAGAATGAAGGACAAATTCAACAAGCTAAGATTATAGTTAAACTGTAATATCACGAAGGTATTAATTTTTCTGTCTACATGTTTTAACTCTATTCTGGAAACGGAAGAAATTTGCTACGTTTATTAATTAAATGCAGTTTTTGCTAGACATATTTAATCGATTTAATTGCATATTTTAAATTTCACCGTACAAATTGCCTATTTAGTTCAAATGTACAGCCAATCAAAATGCGTTAAATACTAGTTTCAACAAAATAGTAAGGCTAGCAACAGTCTTGTGCTTTTCCTATACTCGTTGTGAAATACCCCCGCTCACGCTAATTATAAGAATATTAAAAAAATAACAAAAATGTCTTGTGAAACCTGTCTGTGAGAGTGACTCTGAAAGTGCAAGACGACTGCCTTACCGACCGGTTAACCTACATTTTACTGTTACACCACACCCAGCAAACTTGATTTATTAATTCTAATATAAAGGAATATAATGTGGGGGATGCAATGCAAATAAATTATGAGAATTTGGACGAATTTTAATGAACACTGGTGTCGTTGATCAATGGTTTCTTTGATCTTTCAGCCTTCAACCAAAAGTAGTTTTAGTGAAAGTGAACTAATGGAAAAACCCATTGGAGATATTTATTTTATAATAGCATTCGTGTATCATAAGATTAACAACTTGAAATTAAATTATGGGCGAGTGGGTTCGAATCCCGCTCACTATACTACTCATGGTGTCTGGGCGTTTTTATAGTATGAGGGATGTGAGAAGGGAAGTTGTTGGACCTCCTAAATTATTATAATCAAATTCATGTTTAACATGATTATTAATTCTATGCTAATAAACGTTAAAAGTTGCCAAGTTCAATCAATTAAAATTTTTTTTTTCGATAATTGTTAGTTAGAAAAAAAAATACATTTTATTACACATCTGTAACAAACAAAAATCGTAATTTATTTATTTATTAATTTATTATTATTACTTACCATGCCACATTTCCAGAGAGTTGCATAAGACTACATGCTTGTTGAACACACCCAGACATAGCTTCACTAATGCGTAATACATAGCAATATAAAATCAGTTTCAAGTATATACAAGGTGTATCAAAAATAGGTACAAATATTTAAATCAATAATATGTAAGTCCAAGTAGAATCCAGCGGTACCATTTCCTTTTCAAAAATCATGTGATTTTTTTAAATTAAAATAAAATTTTGTTTGAGAATTGCTGAGATTTAAAAAAATTGCTTATAACCTCTACAAGGTTATTACATAAATTGTAATTTAATTTAAATGTAGCAAAAACATGAAAGCTTACCTTTTTTTCAGTTTTAGTTTTTCTAACGAAAACATGTCTTTGAACTTAACATTATTTTATGCTGCAGTACTTAAACAGTTTTGGGGTCATTTTCAATAATTATTTTCTCGTACTTTTATGGTCCCATTAACAAACAATTGTTTTTTTGCTTTGTATATACTGTAATATGTTCTGTGTTTAAATATTTTCAATTTATTGTAAATAATACAATTCTTAACTTGAACAGTTTTTTTATTATACGTATTTCGACATGTTGACATGTCATTTTCAGAGACAAAATTAAAAGTAAACAGTTGTTGTTGCTGTAGAAACAATAAATCTTCATAACTTGATCTTGGTTTTCTATATCTGCGCCCAGATCACTTGATTTCTCATTCCAAAACGTCTTATAATGGTGAATTTAAAAAAATCAATTTGCCCATTCATTAAAAGTACAAATTTTTAATGTTTTGTGAATTTCAAATGTTTTTAGTATATCCAACTTACTTTTATCATCACAAAATTGAATTTTTTTTATAGTGTTATTATATGTCATTGAATGATTGTGTTCTAATAAGTGTTTAGCATAGTTGGATTTATGTGGGTTTTCATATTTGTAACAACGTACTTGTTCCTTGTACCTAATATCAAAATTTCTGTTTGTCCTATATAAACCGAATTACAGCACTTGCAATTTAATTTGTAAATGCCCGATTTTAGTAGATTGTCTGTTTTTTCTTTAGCATTAAACAAAGTCTTTAAAATGCTTTTTATTGTTTTAAAAGTTATTTTACATTTATTTGTTTTGTTTATAATTTTGGGAATTTTTTTCTGATTTATTGCTAAAATATGGAATTGACGCGTAGTTCACTTTATCTGATGAAGTAGTTGGATAAATTTTGTGAATAGCTAATTTATAATTTTTCTCTTTAATTAGTGTATTAATAAGTTGAGATATATAACTATTATTGTACGCAATTTGTTTAACAATCAAAATTTCTTTATTATAACTCATTTTACCTAAATGAACCGTTAAAGCGCTTTGTATCATGCACCTGTATGCTGCTAATTTATGTGTTTCATGATGACAAGAATCGTGTGGTATTGTAATGTCTGTTTACCTATTTAATTTTTGATACACCCTGTATGCTATGCTTAATTTCTTATTCTTATTTCCACTAAAATTTGAAAATAATGAAAATTGAACAAAAATAACGTAAAAAAATGTGGTCGTGCAGAATCGAATGAAAGTCAGCCTCGACATAGCAAAATACGTTGAAAAGGATATGGTGACATTTTGTAAAGCACACTTCCTTTTTCTTAGAGCGAAACATTTAAATGTAACCGCACTTTTAATTAAAAAATTGAGGACAATACCACGCAATTTCGTAATTGTGCATGATTCATTCACCTGTTTGCTCCGTCGTGCCTACATCCGCTGTTAGTAGATCATGGGAAGTAACGATTGTGACAAAATTAAGTATAGGTTCGTTGTATTTAAAAACAAATATGTAATTATATTAGCAATGACAATTATTTTGGGCAATTCAAACAAAAATGCGAATTTATTGCGTGTCAAGCACATTAATTGCAAAATTCGTTCATTCATTTGTGATGTAAAAATATAAATAAATATGTAAATTCGTAAAGTTGATACATGACTCAACAGCTAAGGTTATATCGCATATGTTTACAAGGGGGGCGATTTACTTCCTGCCCGCGATATTTCAGAAAAATCTCGTGACTGCTGACAGTATTGAACCATGAACCCATAGTTTATGTGGTACAGAACAATTACTTCATAAATAATTAGTTAAATCCCTTAATTTTTGCAAACACTATAATAAATACAATTCTTGGTATCATTTTTAGAAGGTAGACGCACGATCCTTGAATTTGATGGTACAAAACGTGTAATCCATTCAAACTTACAACTTCCGCGTATTTACATTTTAAACCTTGAAAAAATGCATCTTGATTGCGGATGTAAATTAAGCAAGTAAAGTGTTCGCAATATAAAACTGCAGGCGATCAGGAAATGAAAGGAAAGGGTGATTGGATGCACGACGAGGTCAGCGATATAAATCAAGGAACACAATTTCCCCGCTTTGAAAGTGTCTTAAATGCTTCGGATTTATTAGGTTTGAAAAGTGAAAATATTTAATGCCAACCTATCACTGATACAATGACGTATACGGTATGACTACAGAGTACGCACGCACTAAATAAATTTTAGCAATGAAAAGTTGACATCGTATGATGTTGCTTTGACAACGAAATCACAGGATGTTTGTCAATTATCACTTACATTATAATTGTATATAAACGTTTTTTTAACTAGACATTCTTATCACGCGTGCTAGAATCATCATTATATAACAAGGAAGGAATGTCGCTCTTCTTTGGGGTAATCTAATGCTTGAAGTGAACGCATGTGTAGCATAAAAATACCTCTACGTTCTGACCATTCGGTGCTACTAAAATAGAATTTCAAAAAATTGTCCGTTGGATAACAGGATTTTTTTTTACGTTTCATGACATGCATTTTTTACATTCACTACTCACTTACGCAAATGTTTAAATCGTGCTCTACATTTTTCTAACGATTGTTCACGTAATCCTGAGGCTCAAATTTGCATTCACTAAATATATACTCAGAGCCGGATCTGCAGTCAGGCAAACTGAAGCAATTTTTTAGGGCCACCAAGCAAAATGGAGTGCTTAAGATTTATTTTTTCTGTGCCTGAGTTGGTTTTAGATAATTTTAAGCACCAAGGCAGCTTCATACATTTTGTACGTGAGTAGTGTTTTAGGTTTTGAAATTTTAGGGATTAGAGTAAAAAAATCATCAGTGTGGGTTTTGGCCTTGGCGACATCAGATAGACTGGAGCGTAGATTTTTACGCTTATTAGTGTACTTTCTCAGGGAGGCGTATCAAACGCGGCGCTATTGTCCTTCCGGAATTAGGCGTAACATTGAAGCGCTGTTAGGAAGAGTTCTTATCAGACTGATAGTACAACATACAAAGAGTTCTCAGGCTTACGTAACCTATCAAATTTTAACTAAAACCGCTATTAAAATTTATAAACTAAAATGTTACAAAATCCCTAGAGGTACATAGCATTTCATTAAAACTAAAGGAAATTGTTTTGGCAATATTGATAAATTATTTGTTATTAAATGGAAGAGTTTTTTTAATATTAATTTATGTTAGAGAGCTCATTTCGATTTCTTCTACTATTTAACGTATGTGACTTTACAGCGAAATTGAAATAAATAAATTGTTGAATTTATCGAATCATGTCAGGGCAATATTTGCAATTGCACGAAAGTGTCCACTTAATGATCAAGCGACCGCTGGATCAAATCCCTGTAAGGTCATGGGTACGTATGTCCGTTTTCATTCAATTATTAGAAAAGCTCAATATGATCATAGTATTTGAATCTTTGTAATGTGTGTCCAACTACACAAACACATTCTCTAAACCACAATTTAAAGAAATTACGAAATTTGAAAAACCACTAAGTAAAGATTACCCGAAGATAAATGTCGTGGGCAACTGGTTATTTTTGGGATATAGCTTCTGCCTGTGCAAATAGAAATATTTTCTGTTTTTATTCATTAATTTTGATTGTGTACATGGTGGAATGCTTCTAGTGATGCTTTCGTGAACGTTTTTAAAGTAATGACCGCACCCACAAGCTTTTAAACGCAACCATGTGCACATGGTCGACCCACTGACAGCCAGTATTTCTATTTGTCTAGTCAAAAGCTGTTTGCCAAGGGACAAGTTATTTGCCTAATATGATCATTTGTCGTATACTGGGTTCTCATTTTATCGCGCAACTCCTTGATTCTTCAGAGTAGGCAACACATCTTGCACGACATAGGTTACTTTACTAATACTGGGCTATACCCCCAGCAAACTGTTGTTTTCATTTATTAAGTATAGAAGTTATATTTTAATAGTAATTAAAGCAACCTGTATGATATGCAACGTGTGTTGTCTACTCTAAAGAGTCAAAGTGTTACAGGATAAAGTGGTCACCCTGAATATAAGTTTTTACAGAATTATATATAATACTTGTAACTTTGTACGCACCGATTTAATGCATAAATAGAGGTAATAGAAGTTATTTGTCACATCATACTCTTTAACCGTCTTGTATCAATTTTTTTACGTTTCGTTTTGGTTGCTGTGGCAACCTATTTCCATTTTTCAATGCCTCTCTTACTCTATTTATTATTTACGTTTTTGGATTCAGCAACTGCTTTTATTTCTGGTACAATATTTTTCGTAAGTCTACATGACAAAATTCGTGAATAAAATATGTTTGAGGTTTAAAAATGCCCTAGTTGCCATAGCTATCAAATAACAAAACATACAAAAAAAATTATTATAACTATTTTATCATAGAATCATTTAAGCGTTACATTTAGCTCACCTTGTACAATAAAAAATTCTTAATAGCCAAAGCAACTACGTACAAAACATTGTTTTATTAAAATTTTTTTCTCATAGAATTATTTAAGCGGTACTTTTTACTCACGTATTATAAAAAAAATCCTAATTGCCAAAGGAACCAAATAACGAAAAATAAAAAAAACATTTTGTTTTATTAAAACTATTTTGTCATAGAATCATTTAAGCGTTACTTTTTACTCATTCTGTATAATAAGAAATTTTTAGTGGCTATAGCAACGAAACGTACAAAAATTATTAAGTTTTGAAAAACTATTTTTTCACAAAATTATTTATGCGTTACGTTTTACTCACGCCGAATAATTTAAAAATTTCCAACTTACCATAGCAACCAAATAACGGAACGTACAAAAAACTTAAGTTTTATTAAACAATTTTTTTATAGAATATTTTAAGTGTTACTTTTTATTTACCCTGTATAATAAAAAAAACATCTTGGTTGCCATAGCAACCAAATAACCAAACGTACAAAAAATTGAAATTTTATTAAAACTATTTTTCACAGAATCTTTAAAACGTTATTTTTTACTTACGTTATATTATTTAAAAAAAAGTACAGTTGCTACAACAGCCAAATAACGAAAGATGCAAACAATTTAAGTTTTATTGAAACTATTTTTTTCATAGAATCAAAAAAATTCTTAATTGCAATAGCAACCAAATAAAGAAACGTAAAAAACTAAAGTTTTATTAAAACAATTTTTTATAGAATCTTTTAAGCGTTATATTTTACTTATTCTGTACGGCCAGCGGGTGGTTTAGTGGTTAGAGTCCCAACCTCTAGTACTAGACTCCCAACGGCACTAGGTTCGAATCCTCTGCCCGTCGGAAATTTTTCTGAATAAGTTAAATCCGGCGTGTCCATGGACGGTGTGTGTGGTGTATGTTGGATTGCATATCTTTCAGGGGTGGGGCATGTTAGACCGGTGTATAGCGCAAGTCCGCTGAGCCCGGGTAAGAGGGTGGGATGGGAATCATGGAGTCGTGCTCACGCACAAAAACCTATTCTGTATATTAAAAAAATCCTAGTTGCCATAACTATTTTTCTAATCTTTTAAACGTTATTTTCTACTTACCTCATATAACAAAAAAAATCTGGTTGCCATAGCAACCAAATAACGAAACATCCACTGAACTTGAGTTCTGGGTGTAAAATATTTCTTTTTAGAAAATAAATTTTTTTTAAAATACGTTATTCCTCTTTTTCTTACATAGTTCTGTTTCTGTAAAAAAATTAATTCGAAAGGTTTACCGAGATATTCATTTTAAATTTAAAAGTATCCATAGATTTGTGAATCCCTACATGGCCCTCTTTAATCTTGTTGCACTCATTGGTTGGCTACCGCTTTCTTGGCGCATTCATTATTTTCCCATGTTTCTAATAAAAAGATATACTTAGGATACAACACATGTAGCAGAGAGTTTAGAATCTCTCATAGTTTTAACTTAAACTGTTGACTCTCCTAAGTGGATGAGCATTGTTAAAACCGAGCTTCAGGTTCAACGAGCGCGAATGCACAATGCACTAGTTGAATGTGATGTTTCGGTTTTAACACAGTTTAGCAACCAACCGGTTTCGGGTTCGAATCCCATAGATTTTAGGGTTCATCTGTGCATGTAAGGTAGGGGTTAGTTGACGCATTCGTATGTCATAAAAATAATACTGTAATAACTTTTGTTCAATGAATATGAAGTTCCTAAAATAGAAAATAAAAACTGAAATAAAAAATAGTGATTGTGAATAGTCTAAAAGTGGTAGATGTAGAAGGTTATTCTCACTTTAATATCGTTTGGGTTAGGATTGCTATTATAATCGAATAAAAACATTTATTAATTCAATTTTTTTGAGTTCACATCCTACATAGCTCATAATTGACATTATTCGTTGATATTTATATGGTTGAAGTATCATCAAAAGTCTATTTTTGTGAAAGACTGTTTTTATATAAAATCATGATCCATAAAATGGCACTTTGTTGTGTTAGTTCATTGACCAAATAACAGTACTTACTTTTTGTTTATAATATTTACTGTTTTTCTGGTTAAATTTGATTTTGTGTAATTTTACATCAAATCGCAAGTGCAATACATTGCCCAATTGTTTTATTTCGAAATTAAAAAAAATTAAGATCTTGTTTTGAATTTATTGTAAGCTCTCTACAATTCCAAGCGTACATTTTTGAAATTGAAGCTTAAAGACATAACACAATCATGCGTGTATTATTAAGTGTTTATGTATGCTCTCTCAGTTTCTATACTTGTGTGTCATTTTCTAGTTTCCCTCCTACAATATTATGTGCCACAAACGAGTTAATAGCACCACTTTCATGTGTGTGAAGGCGAACAATGATTGTATCTGAACTTCTCGCTTCCGTTCACTGTTATCCACGGTCATCAACTCTAATTCCACTAGAGTGTTACATTTTCATTCTTTGCTTTACTTCCACGGATGGTTGTCATTCAAATTTGTTCCGTATTTGTGGCACAACTGGAAATTCACACCACACTTGGTTTAATTCAACATAAATGACAGATTAAATTGTAATTGGATATTTCGAATTAAAATAATCGAACCATTCGTTTATGGAAGTATCTCAAGATATATCGAAAGGTTACAGAAATTCATTCGAATGATTTTACGATTTTAAAATTTTCGTTATGTCCATTTCGAAAGCGGGCGTTGAAGCGATACCCCGTACAGTAGCCAACTGCAAAGGCTTAATGCAAATACACGATACGATGACATCACCAGTCGTGGTATTATGATGCGAATACACTATTGGAGACAGAATTTCTGGAATGTGAATGCATTAAAACGGCCTCCGCGACGTGTTTTGCCACCCAAACACAGCGATAAGAATATTTTGACTTGAACACTTGAGGAATAGCTAAAACAGCAGTTTCCACCGCATTGTTTTGTTTCTCGTGGTCATTTCACCGTCGAGTTTGAAAATTATAAAATTTCTCTAAAAAGTATAAATAATAAAAAATATGAAAAACAAGTGTACCACTTCACAAAAAGTATATTGTTTTTGTCCTTGGTCTCATTTAAAAAATAATTGGTTTTTAAAACAGAAAAATTTATCGACTTTCGCGGTTTATAGAAATATACTATTCAAAACTGAGGTTTACGCTGCTTTGTCGAGCGGCCCGAGGAAACACGATGAGAACGAGAATTCCTTCATAGGAACATTCGGAAAGCAAGCGGAGAGCGGTTTTACAATTTTTACCACATAGAAACATTCGAACTATTTTATGCGAACGACTCATTCGATTATTAAAGTCATTCGAATGGCCATCGTTCGATATTGAAATCATTCGATTATGCCTGTTACTACTACAGGGTGGACCATTTTTGATGCATTATATGTACTTAATAATAATTATATCCAAGGAAATAATGTCACAAAACACCACGTGCGCTAATGTGGACGATTTTCCAGTTTTCGGGCCAATAAGACTTAACGAACAACTGATTGAGCACAAGTGGACACCACGTTCTTTCGCATGATCGCGGTGTGTTATTGCAGGAAAATTGTTATTTTAGGTAAAAATCTTTTGCCTAGACAAAAAATTGTATCCAAAAGGCACAAATGGTTTTAGGCTGGGCAAATAAAAGTACTGAAAATCAGCGGGCCAATCGTGTGCACATGGCTGCGCGTTAATAGCTCGCGCTTCTGCAGGCGCGGTAATTTCTTTTGAAACATCCCGAAGAACATAACAAGAAGTATTCTACCACGCTATCTAAATTATTTCATAGAAACGGCTAGTAATTCTATTTTCCCAGACAGAAGTTTTTTGGCTGGGCAGATGACATTTGCCTATATTAACCATTTGCCTGCGATATTGCAACAATGAGCTTCGCAACGTAAGGTGTAATATACGCGTAACACGTTAATCTATTACGTTACCCGACAACGCTGAAGTGTGTAAAAGCAGTTAGATATATTAGATTCAATTGTGATTGCTGAACGAACTGTATTTTATTCGTTTCTAACTACCGACTTACGCCAGCTTTAATACGTGGCCACGGCTACCTAGTATTTTGGTCTTGATGACTATGCCCGTGGTCACAACGGCCACCCGCTTTTGCTGGTAACAATGGCCACTCGCCTCTATTGGTCACATTGGCCACTTGCCACCGCTGGTCACAACGGCCACCTCTTTCACAATGACCTATGCTGATCATATGTAACGCCATCTTGGTCACAACGGCAATCTACGTTTTGTAAAATATTGCAATGATATGCTTGGTCTTGTGACTACTTGAATACAATCCCTAAACTGTCTGCAATTCACGCAATTAAATTCAAATTTGCTATGAGACTCTTTTAATTTTCTCAGGGTCGTTATTTTGCTTGTAAAATAAATTGTTTAAATTAATTTTAAATAGAAATAAACACACAACGATATCAACTTTACAAAATAATAGTTTTATTAAATAACTGAATTTCTAAATGTGGTTTCCGAAAAATCAATAAGTTTTACTAACTACTATCGTCTTTTTTTACAAATAAACACTTATCTTAGCGTCTTCTTATTAGTACATTCCTCGCTCTAGCAAAACGCTGAGTATCCAACCTCTATTTCGCTCTGCTGGCCTCTCGAGCAACAACAAATACTCGCCCTTAATCTGAATCTTCTTCTTGTGTGTTTTATATTATTACCAACTTGGTTTTACTACCATCACAAACGTACAAACTTCCTCGATCACCTTTCATTTATAATTCTTCTGGATTTTTCTTTAATTCGTTGTTACTTCTTGTATTTTTCTTTTTTATACACGTAATTATTTTTATCTAGCTTTTTAGACTCGTTTTTTTCTGTTTTCTCTTCCAGAGAATCTCAATTCCCTGTCTTTATTTACAACGACGAGCCGTAACTAATTAAACAAATTTCTTTTATATCTTTTGTCTTCCTTCTTTGATTTTTATTTTTCCAACAAACAAGCAAATCTCATGGCCATGATTATCCCTTTTATATGTTTGTGACATTTGTCACTGACATCCAAACTGACATTTATCGACGCACAAATCAAGTAACTCTAAAACTTCTTACAAATTAAACCTTTTGAACAATTCTGAACTAAATTATAATTACAACTAACATAAATAAAAATTCGTATCAATCTGTTGTGTTTAAACCATATGAAAAATAACAATTATTAGAGTATATAACAAGAATTATAGCAAAACTACACAACCCTGATTTTAAAAGTTAGAGTATCAAAACCTGACATAAAACTCCAATCACAAATAGAATTGCAGCAAGCATTTCAAAAACTGCTCTCCAGCAACCACAATACCCCAGTCAAATCAAACACCTCTAAATATCATAGCAATATATTATTCAGTATTCGACGCAAAAATAATTGTTCGAGGGCAAAAAGTGGGTGGCCGTTGCCAGGGTGGTCGCTATAACCAACATATGTGAGTAGTCATTGTGACCAATGTGGCCGTTGTGACCAGCAGAAGCGGGTGGCCGTTCTGAACAAAGTGGTTGTAGTGACCAGCGTTTTTGGCGTTGACGGCCACTCTGGTCACAACTGCCACCTCTGTCTGAAGGTTACACAGAGGTTGGCGTTTTGACCAGAGTGGCCGTTGTGACCGGTAGCTTAGGTGGCCGTTATCACCAAGGTGGTCAGGTCAGGTCAGGTGTGGTCAGGTCCTCTTTAATATTAACGTTACACGTATTTCGACATGCCATATACCATTATCAAAGGTAATTTTTAACTGAAATTGTTATTACCTAACCAGTAGTATTATTTTAGTTGGCTTGTTAATTTTAGCATACTTACAATAAAAAAATTTCCGAGTTTAGTCTTGTACATAACTATTTTCCGTTTTAAGCGGAAATTTGATGTTTTAATTAACTGTTCACATGCTACCATGAATGACTGTTTTATATCATACAGTAATAGCAAAAATTTGTTAAAAATTAAAAATTTTTAGAAGCATAAGCGCACTCTATAATTTTACCCGTTCAGATACAAATAGAACGAATGATTAAATAAAAATTGTATTGTTTTAGACTTCCCCGGTATGTGTTTTGCTAGCACACGATGTGCCACAGTAGAACCTGGCAAGTCTTGGGATCTAACTCCATTCTGTGGAACCTCAACCTGTGTTGTTTCCGAAGACAAACCACCACGTCTTTTGGAACTCGTCAAGGATTGTGGTCCTCTTCCACTTGCTAACCCTAAATGCAAACTTGATGAAGGTGAGTGATACTGATAATAATATGGTATATTTAGTTGGAAGCCAAATTTTCAAGATATTTGGACACTTTCTTATCTGCTTTGATGAATACGTTGGTTTTCCGTTAAATAAATCGAGCATCGTTAAGGTCAGAAATTTACTCATCATTGTAGATATTTGAATTCCTTATATTTGCTAGTTACCTGTAGCCAATTTTTTGTGAATTTAGTTAATTTGTGACATTTCTCTGAACTATATCATTTTATACAGCAATACAAGCTATCTGAAAATTGCTAACTTGAAAGTATACAGTTGGTTTTTATTGAAAATTATTGCAAATATGATCTCCTAGAATAGACGTTTTAAAATAAAAATTAAATCTCTTCATTAAATACAAACAGCACGAACAGAATGTTTTCTACGACCAAAGTAGAGCACTGTTAAATCCGGAATTATTGATATCCTTGTGCACAAATTTAAGCACGATTTTCTGCATTTAATTTTGGATTACAATGTTATTATCATAAACCCTGCACCCAGCCTAAATTAACCTTTTCTCGACAGGTTTTGCAAATGTTAACTGCACAAATGTTCTTTGTTATTGTTAATTTTTAATTAGTGGTCGATTGTATCAAGGTAATCTACTTTAACAGAAATACCATCTAGAACTAAAGAGAAATTTTTTTGTTTTGAAAGAATCGGGTCGTAAAACTTGAATACAATGAAGAAAAGGCTGGTAATTATTTCGTAACGGTGCACTCACTCGCTTAAGTATGCGATATTTTCAAAATTATACATGAAAGTGCATAATAACTAGAAAACAACATTACATTATTATGTCAATACTACTTCAAGGTGACTATTATTAACGTTAAGGCGATAAATAATAATTTAAAAGTTTGCATTGTGCAATTTTGTTTTACATGATCGAACATAAATACGTTTCTATAAAAGCCATAAATAAATTGCATTCACGTTGAAGTAACTGCAAAATGCCGTGAATTTCATAACACTACTCGAAGGACAACTTGCAACTTCGCAAGATTAATACAATCACCTCAAGTGAGAGGAGTTTGTTTCAAAATTATAAATTGTAGTTAATAATATTAAAAAAAGTTTTTAGTTTTTTTTTTTACTGAATTAATATGAGTTAATATTTATTACAGAAAAAACCAACAAGACCGCTTCATTCCCTTACTGCTGTCCTGTTTTCAAATGCGAGGAAGGTGCAAAATTGGAATATCCTGAAATTCCCACCGTTGCTCCAGTAAAAGAAGCCGAAGCAACCACCGCTGCCGCTCCTAAAGCCTAAATGGTTCTCAGTTTAATAATTATTGAAAATTTTCTATATACATCAGTATAATTGTTGGTCGCATTACGTGTTGTAATATATAAAAAATTAAGACAAAGCGTTTAAAATTTAATATCTGACTATACAGTTTGTAACAGAAATAAATAAAACTGCCCTTTTTTAATGCGTTGTGTTTTATTGCCACTTTTTTTTTAAATAAATTGTTACATTTTTATACAGTAATATTACTTGATTTATTTGCTAACATTGCTCCTATTTATATGTGATAAACTTTAGTTTTTCTGACTAATTTTTCATGTTAATTTAATTAATACTATAACAATAATATGTAATTGTCTTGTAATGCCTTTGTAAAGTTAAATCGGAAATAAAATTATTTATTAAATAAATTTTTATCTTCATCTTTTGTACTTATTAAAACATTTAGTTTGATTAATATTTGTTTAATGTATTTAACAGTTAAAAGTTGGTTGTACATAGTTGGCAATAGACAACATTTGCCAGTTTTTATATATTTGTTAATTCTCAACTTTTCCTTGACGGGGTTTTGTTACCACTGCTTCTATATAATTCTTAACAAATAGTTTGGCGGTCGCGGTAGCTCTGCGAGTTGAGAGCTCAGAGTCTATGGGGACATAGGTTAGCTCCTTTCACTTGTCGAGATGAGGTCAGTTATTGTAGAATATACAGATGTCAGGCCTGGCATTTTTTGTTAGGTTAGTTTGGCCGAAATAAGTTTCCATAAACTAACCTAACAAAAAATGCCAGGCCTGACATCTGTATATTCTACAATAACTGACCTCACCTCGACAAGTGAAAGGAGCTAACCTATGTTTCCTACTCTTGGCCCCACTCTTTGCCCTACTACTTTTAGACGGACATTCTCTTTAAGAAGGGGGTATTCTTGACGGCTACTTAAGGCGGTGACTTCTCCATTGGGAGAAGTGGGCAAGCAATCAGCATGTTCAATTTTCTACCACAAATACTGGGCGGTTCCCTTATTGAAGATATAAAGCTCATGCGCCAACTTCAATCACTCACAGTAACATCCATGTCTACTGATCTGCCAAGTACTAGTGCTACACCAACTACCAGTTAAATAGAACGTGACAATGAGCGACACCGAGATCGACGAAATACAACAAACTCCATCAATGGATCAACCACCTACGAAGAAGAAACGCCTTTCACGAGACAACACAACACACACTGTACTCTTGCATTTACTGAGGAGTCTTTTGATGAAGGAGGACACAACACCATGGTTCAAAATGAACCTTTCCGATATCACCGACACTATGACATCAGAACAACTTCAATTTGCAGTGGATGCCAAATTACTTTGCGCCCAATCATTGACGGAGTGGTTACATTTGATACAAGAGGATATAAATACATCCATGAAGTCGTTTGATTTAGCAACCATTCAGAATTTTATGAAATATATAAAGCTGCAATTCGAGCAGCAACAAAAAACATTCTTGGAATCTTTGCCGTCCACCACCAACCCCATCACGAACATTTACACATCATCCACTGCTGCAGATGGACGAACCGTGAATGCAAATGTCTTGGAACCCATTTTCGCTTTAAACGAAAAAAATCAAGAAGCATTGCAGTTAGCGAAATCAAAAATTATGATTGGGAAAACATCTTCAACTATCTCAATCAGGGAAACCGATGGATTATTGAAATTAACAGCTCCTGGGGAAGCATCAAATGTCTTTCTGGAATTAAATTTGTACCCAATGAAAGACTATATGACCGCCCCAGACAAAGAACGTTGGAGGACAGCTACCTATCGCATCAAGATGGGTCTGCCAAACGATGATTATCAACAATTTCTAACAATAATCAATCAATGGATCCAACAACTCAACCAGCATCCAAATGGCGAAAAAAAGTGGATCCCCAGGAATTAGAAAATTTTATCCTTAACAATTTGTGCGTACCATTAAATGCAATAACACGTACGAAAGCTTGGAAATTATCCATATTTCGTTATAATTCTGAAGAAGATAAAATGGTACGTACAGTTATAAATTTAAAAAAATCTAAATTAACTACTTATACTTTCGATGATTTCAATAAACTTCATTCTATTACAAATGCAATTTCTTATGCTTTAACAACTTCTATCGACAATTATTATTATTTTATAGATTATTCATTCGACGTGTTATTGTATTTATTAAAATTTCAATGTTACGATTACGCCACCCGAGTTCGGCCCTAGCTGTTGCCGGAATTACATAAATTCGGAGCAGCGAGAACGGGCTTGGTACTTAAGCTGCGTATAACACTCCATGTGCAGAACCGGTATAAGTGGGAAAGAGGAAACTTCGGAGTTGCGTTGCAACCATGGGCGCCCGCAAAAAAATGTCCCAGAGGGGGGGGGGGTCGCTGAGTTTGAGTCGTTGCACTGCAGGGGGTTCGGAGGGTGGCTGCCCGCCGTTATGTGCCACAGACGATTTTCCTATATTTCCGCCTGCAGTCAAAGGTCGCCAAAGGCAGTGATAATTATTCTGGCATTAGTGCAAAGTGTCGAAGACTTAATCCAACACAATTACTGTTTTTAGAAAAACATCTGCATGAACTGTTACGTGCTGGAATCATCGAGCAGGCAGACAGTCCTTGGAGTAGTCGAATTCATATGGTATTAAAACCTGATGGCAGCTATCGTGTCTGTGGCGATTACAGGCAGCTGAATGCGATGACAGTTCCGGATACCTATCCAAAAGACTTAATTTTGGCTTAAGAAACACTCCTCCTCCTGGTCCAGATTCATCCAGAAGATTCTTACAGGGATTGAACTGAACTTTTTCGACTCTGCTCTTGGAATCTCAGAAATTGGACACGCACCTGGAAAAACTAGAAGCAACTTCAAGCTAATTTAATTCTATTTTCTACGATGTTCAATTAGTTACGTTACTTGTATTGTTTTTGAAAAGATCAGAAGTTTTTGTAGCTAAGATAGCATGCGCTTCACGTTTGCTGCGTAGTTTTTTTTTTCTGCAAAGTTGCTGGGGGGGGAGGTACTAATGTAGCAGCCTTGGTTTTATCAATTGTATTTTGTAACTTAGCGACTTGGTTGCTATTTATGTAACTAAAAACATTCATCAAAATTATTTGTAAAAGCAAAACTTCATTAAAGTTCCTCCTGAAAACTAGTGTTTTATTTACAACTACGAACCCAACATTACAGTACGACAGTACAGGAAATTAGGCATCGAGTTTCATACTCTTGGGTCTTGGCTGTGCTCTTGTCTTAAAGTTTGGTCACATTTGATCTGGTATTCTCAAAAGTACAAAATAAACTTTTTTATGAACCTACTCAAATTTCTACACAAATTTAAATCAATTAAAAATTAACCTAACTTATTCAGCGCTTCTGCCATATTCGGTGTGAAGTAAAACCGCCATTCCCTATGGAAAGCATTCCACTTATTTCTATTCCTGCTTCCGTCCAATTTATTATGTCCTTTCTATTATTTTATACACATTTTCTTGTACTTTCTCCTGCATATTATTTTTTCCAGATCTTCTTTGATATTCTCCCCCTTTGTATTATTACTACATGCTCCAACCATCATAGCTGTTTACTTAAATCGTACTTATGGGCTAGGTATACATTAAAAGAAGACGCAACTAACATGCATATAAGTCGATCATTTTTAACTTTTTTGAAATTTTCTTCTTGTATATTCTTTATGGCGTAGTTACAAAGAAGTTACACCCGGAGTTACAGAATATTCAAGCGTAGACGCGGTAGCAGTCGCGTTTATATACAAATTTAGTAGGTAGGCAACCAACGTTACAGTTAATGCGGTATCTGACAATAACTTTTCATCAGTTATAGGTACTTAGCCCCTAATTAGCTGAATCGTGATAAAGCCATACGAAAATACAATTTTTCTAACGGAACATAAATACGGAACACAATATTATGTTAAAAAGAAACAGACAGGAATCATGTTACTAAGAGGAAAAATGCATTTAGTACTCTGTTTGTAATTAGAAAAATTGTGTATAGGTACCACTAAATACAAATGTAAATAATATGACGAACTGAGTATTAAAGAAAACCCTAACTTTTTTCTTTAAATTCATGGGCAGATAAATATAAGCGAACGGAATCTAGGGTAAAAAACCGGGGGGAAAATCCCAGCAGGAAAAAGCCGGTAGAAAAAAAACGAGAAAAAAGTTAGAAATAAAGCCGGCGGAAAAAACCAGGCTCTTTATCTGTTAGTACTTTTAATTTAAAATATAAATAATCATTAGGCGCCTTTGAACACGTACTTACAACGGACATATTTTTTAAGTCATTTTTTTTATAGAATTACCCCTTCCAAGACACCAGACCAAACCGCTACTATTTACCATACCAGTTGGTCTTATTTAACTTTATTTTATGTTATATTTATGATTTGCAAACAGATAAACACTTAAATAATACAAACATCGCTTTAATTATATTAAATTTCTCAATCAAAAGAAACTCACAGTAAAAAATAGCAATAAATACCCAAGTATTATAATAGTCATAAAATTCAACTAGAAGTAAAATCAGTGAGAGGCCTAATTGAGTGGCCCACTGCTGTGAGAAAGCTACCTATATATCTCTTTCTAATACAAATCTATGAAGATTTGAATGGCTTTTTATATTAATATTCATCTTTTTTAGCTCTTCTCTTTTTTTCCTCAAATTTTATTCGGCGGATTTTGTTTCTTCGGTTTTTTTCATTGAAGTCGATTACCCCTCTAACTGGATGCATAATATTGTTATAAAATTTAAGAGTATTTTGCAGTACACTGGTTAAGGTAGCTTTACACGGTGCCTCATTTCGTGCATCTTAACGCATGCCTTTACAGCGCAATGAAATGCATGCCTCTCTGCATGCGTTAATTTGTGGCGCAGAGGCCGTTTTTTGAGAGGCAAGGTGACGCGAGTAAGTCCCGAGTCTGGTGGGACTCTCTTTGCACTATTCGTGCAGCACATGAACGCCATGAAGTGGAACAACGAGAAAACTCTAAACTTCATCGAAGCATATAGACAATTTCCATGTTTATGGCGTTCCATTGACGTAAATTATAAAAACAGGGTAATTAGAGGCGATGCAATACGTGAATTAGAAGAAAAATACGGCATAACCTCAAAAATGATTTTAAGTAAAATCAAAAGCTTACGTTCGTACTTCCACAAGGAACATGCGAAAACAGTTAAGAAGAAAAGTGGTAGTGGAGTATATGAAGTTTACAAAAGCAATTGGTTTGCATACTCTAGTTTATTGTTTATTTTAGACGGTGATACTCATCGAATCGGAACAGAAACTGAAGATTCCCAGGAGAACGAGGGCGACGATTCTAATATTGAAAATGAAAATAACACTGAAACAGACGTAAGTAATTACTCTTTATTTCATAGGATGTATACATTGGAAAGTTATGTAAATTATTTGTTCGTAAATTTATCCTGCCATGAAACACTGCCTTCCCTTGAAACAAAATAATTCATGAATTCTTCTTGTATTAAATGGGCATCATGCCCTGCTTTTCGTGGAATTCTCCTCAGGTTAACCATGCCGGCATCTCCTTCAATGTCCCTTCTCCATGTACCTGGTATTACTTCTCCTGTATCCACATTGTCGTAGTCAAATGTCCCCTGCGGTGAATACTTTCCCCTCGAGACAGAATTCCTTCTCAAAAAATTGTGTAAATGAATGCATGCAATAACAAGTGTTTCGACCGTATCTGGTTTTAATGATATAGGTTTTCTAAAGATTCTGAACACCGTCGCTAAAAGTCCAAATCCATTCTCCACAATTCGTCTAGCTCTTGAGAGCCTGTAATTGAATATTCTTCTTGGGGATCCTTTCGGCACATTAATGGGAAACGGTTTCATAATATTTGGTATTAAAGCAAATGCATCATCTGCAACCAACGTGTAAGGCACTTCCAAGTTCCTGCCTTTAAGACTTGTTGGTTTCGGTAGATTTAATTAATCATTGATCAGCCTTGTATGGAACGAAGTACCTTGGAAAACACCACCATCAGAGAGTCGTCCCTGACATCCAGCATGAGCATACATAGATTTATAGTTTGCGTCGACAATCGCCATTAAAACAATGCTGAATGTTCCCTTGTAATTGTAAAAAGAACTCCCACTGTTAGCTGGGCATTGCAATAGAACATGTTTACCGTCTAGGGCACCAATGCAATGCGGGAAGTTCCACTGATCTTCAAAATCTTTGGCAACTTGTACCCATTCCTCTTCTGTTGAAGGAACCTAAAACGATAATTTCTCGGATTAATTTGTAGTTTTCTTTTGTTTTTTTTTCAGGTAAGTAATTGAAGATGTACCAGAGTCAAATGTTGAAATTAATGAAAGTCAACATTTGACGTCAAACCTAACTAAACCTGCAGTATCAACACCGAAAAGAATGAAAGGGAAAAAATCACATGTAGACGAAGCTTATGATTTCATGAAAGAAGTCAAGGATCATTTAAATACACGAGATGAGTTTTCACACTTCGGAGAAGTAATTGCTTGCAAATTAAGGAAACTAAATGATCCGCGTTTACAATCTATCGCCCAGTTTGAATAAATAAGGTAGTGTTTGAAATGGAAACAAAAATGCTGGACCATAGCGGTCAACACGGAAATTATAATTTCAACATTCCTTCATTACATGGTAGCATGGAAACTTACAACAATCGTGCTACAACTCTTTTTCTACTGGAGCAAGTACTTCCTCTAGGTCTACATGTTATGCCTCTACATACTCCCACACTTCTACACCAGAATTGTTAAGTCCAGATTCCGAGTCTCTTGCTACCAATGTTAATACACCAAACATCCCATTGTTGCAGCTACCAGAATCTAATACAACAAATTTTGTTTCATCAGTAAGTGAGTTTTTGCGTTTTCAAAATTAAATCTGCAAGTAATTACGTTCACAGAGGTGCCTTTTATTTATAATAGAATTTAAGAAACATTGTGTTTTATTATTTTTTAAATATATAGACTTTAATCTTAATATTTTTTATTGTTTATTTAATATTTTTACCTGCTTACCTTAACATATCCTTTTAAAACTGCATTTATTGCTCTGCACACTTCAGGAACTATAAGTGAAATTAATGAATCGGATATTCTAAAGGTGTACATTAAGCTCCTATACGAATCACCAGATGCCAAAAATCTTAAACAAATTGCAAGCCTTATTTTTGCAGAAACAGCTTCTCTCATATTGGTATCTTGTTTGCTTATAATTGGTGCGATCATTTGGAGTAATTCTTCAAAACTAGTTGTAGACATTCTAGTAGTTTTGAAAAAACCAGCCACCATCTAAGACCATTTTCTCCAAAAAGGGGTTGTTATATTTTCTTTTCAAAAATTCTCGGGTCCATTTTCGTTCACGTTTTTTAGACTTTGCTATTATAATAAATGCAGCACACACACCTCCAAAAAGTTCCGCGTCCATTTTGCAATGCACAATGAGACGCATTCTGTGTAAATACTTTGAGGCATGACGAAAGGGACATGCATTTTTTGCCTCTTATTGCATGCGCAGGTGCATGCAATAGCGCATGCTTTGCTGCACAAAATGAGGCACCGTGTAAAGCTACCTTTAAAGAAAGCTTTGGTAATTACCAAAAAAAACACCTTGGTTTCAAAACATAAAACATTTTTATTACTGTATTTAATATAAATACAATTTTAGTAATAAAATCATAACATATACATGATGCACTTCCAACAAGTAATGATATGTTAATAACATTTTACAAATTAAAAAACTTTAACAAATTCAGGTATGGGTTTTAATAACAGTTTTATAACGTGCTTACTTTTCAAACTGTGACTGTATTAGTAACTAATTAATTACGTATATACTTTGAAATAATACATTTTTTCACGTTAAAACCGTTTTAATGCTATAAGACAGTAGAAAGTTCCTGCATAGTTATTGACAAAATATGCAAACTACTGCTTGAGTTTTGTTATGATTAGAAAAATAACTTAAAATAGGACAAGATAAAGAATTTTTACTATTTTTGATTCATGTTCATAGATGGAGCAGAAAAATAGTTCAATATTTTTTTTTAAACGAATTTTATTTGTGAAAATGATGTTGACACACAGATTTTTATTCTGAAGCACAAAATATAAAAGATATTTATCCAAAATATTTTTTTGGAATTTTTTCTATCCGAGAATATTTCCATGCAATGCGGTATCCGATCCGATCTGATCTAATCATATCCGGCCCGATCCGACTCAATCCGATCCTATCCGACTCGATCCGACCTGATCCGAACCCACCCGACCCGATTCGATGCTATCCGACCCGATCTAGTTTATTCATCCTATAACATTTTTGACGCAATATTATACAGGGTGAGTTATTAGAGCGAGATTGTTTTCTAGCATCGTTATTATAGCAGTTAGCAAAAATATGTTTTGAAAAAAATTGTTTGTTGAAATACTGGACAAAACCTAAAATTATTACCCCATTACTGGGTGTTTAATTATGCCCGTACAGCACATTACTTCGTTATTTTAAATATTTCAAAATTAATATTTTAGACATTGAAAACGTTTACTCATCGCAATTTTGCACAAATTATTAACACATTATAAAGTATTCAGCGGTATGATAAAAATATCAGATTATTACATAGGGTGTTCATAATTTAATGTTCATTTTACACAACTTCAGTTGTCAATAATTTGTTCTTCAAATAAAACACTTAGTGTTTTTTAACACCATCAAATGCAGAATTAAAATTCTTGTTCAATATGATATGGGTTTTGTATACCAAATATTAAAATATCTATGTTTTTTCGTGTTTCTTTGATTTATTTTTTATAAATTGCAAATTAAAACAGGTGTGCTATGAAAAAAAAAAACGTTTCAAACGTGCCACTCTTCTTATTTTTTTTAACACTTGAGAATATCAAATTATATTCTTAATAAAAGCTGTTTGTTGC
The DNA here is from genome assembly GCA_958336395.1 of Ctenicera cuprea. NCBI lineage: Eukaryota > Metazoa > Arthropoda > Insecta > Coleoptera > Elateridae > Ctenicera > Ctenicera cuprea. The sequence goes on from OY284493.1 coordinate 8,390,990, forward strand.
CTAATAAGTTACCTTATGCCACTGCCACTTTCAAAAATTGCCTGTACTGTAACGTGACAGCAATGACCGGCCCGTTTTATGATCATATAAGTTTAGCCAGGCAAATTTGGCATGTCAATTCAACTTTTGTAAGTTTTTCTATAACATTATTTGACATTTTAGTTACGTCGGCTGTCCCCGCAAGGCCAGCTGGCCCGGGGAAGGCCCTGCTAGGGATTTAAATAAGCGCGGCCCAGCCCTATAATAAATGTTTTTGTATTTGTATGCTTGATGGGCCGGGCCGCAGAGCCAAACCAGGGTTCGGGCTGGGATGCCCACTTCTAGCACGGACTTAAGCAAAAATACTTTAAATACTACAATACTAACCTTTATTTTAAACATTTATTGAATTAACTTACTTTATTTTTTGTTTATTTTAAATAAAGGTTAGTATTGTAGCATTTAAAGTGTTTTTGTTTCAGTCAGTGGCTTGCTTACTTTCATATCATGAAAACGAGAAAAAATCTCTATTTGACTGTCTAGGAAAATATTATATTGCAATTAAAAAAAATTGTCAATGATGTCACTGCTGTCACGTTACATTACAGAAAATTTGCTCATTATGCAACAAACAACTTTTATTAAGAACATAATTTGATACTCTCAATAGTTTAAGATATGGCCTTCTAAAGTGGGAGGTTTGACAGTTCTTTTTCTGGCCTGTCGCATTATGCAACAATCGCGTGGCCAGGTGGCGCCACCTACCGTGCCAGATGGTTTCGTGTTATGCTACGCGCATGCGCACATTATTTATTTTTGCGCATTAATAATAAATAATAATAAAAAAAATTCTTTTTTTCTAATTTTATAAAGAAAATATGACTACAACAGCTCAGAACTTTGTAATTAATTAATTTATTTTCCGAGAATTTTGCTAATTTGTCCCAATTTTAGATTTCCTTTCTTGTTCCCAACGTAATTCTGCAATAGCCTAAGAGTTAAGCATGAAACTCAAAATATCCAGTAAAAGCATTAAAAACAAATATCTATCGCCGCACAATATTACCGAAAGAAAACAAAATACTTCTTCAAAATTTACAAAACAAGTTGGAGAAAGATTACGCATCAGTAATAAGTACAACTAAAAAAAAAGCTAAAAACAACACCCCAAAGCAATATTTCTAATGGACCAGATCCGTAATTACTGCAATTACCTTAATACTTTTCTATCTAGAAATAAACGAAAATTCTATAGATGCAATAAAATAATATACAGAGGGTTACATTTGAAATCACAAAGGAAACATCCTGTATAATTGGTATTCACTTTAGGTTATGTACAGTAATAATAAACAAATGTTCAGTTAAGATATTTTTCTGCTATAATAAAGACGTTAGAAAATAACCTCGCACTAATAACTCACCCTGTATATGTATAGGATAATATAATAATGCTATACGGGGTAGTATTACAGTTTAACATTTAATTGGTATATAAACTACTATTTAATTTGAAATTTGCCTACTTATGCAAGCATGTGCTATCGTTAAACATCATTTGTGTGGAAAAACCCTAATTTCGAATAAATTATGACCATGAGCCTCGGATAACTTTGTTTTTCGGATACTTTTGGATGTTAGGTATATTTTAAATTTGAGTCACTTTTTAAGCCGCTCCTAACATAAAAGTTCTTTATCAATTTGAAGCAAACGTAAACAATACTATGAATATAACTAAATAGCAAACTAAATCCGATCTGACTTCGAATCGGATTCGGATCGAATTCAAATTGCCATATTATAAAGTAACAAACAAAATGAGTTATTTTTATACTTTTTAGCTTATTTCTTCCTCGTAGGGGAAATGCAAAATGAAAATTCATTTTGGTTTACTTTTAATTAGAACCATAGCATATCTAAAGAGGCAATAAACAATGTGAAAATAAACAATGTAACGCTATAAACCTCTGTTACTATTGTTCCACTTTTACAGGGTGGTTCATTAAAATTGAATGTATCATTTAGTATCTGTAGAAAAACGCTGTCGTGTGAACAGGTCTCATTAGCATAATTTAATAAACATTCGTTGACTTCCATCTCGTCACTGGAACAAAATCGTAGGTTAGAGATATATAAAAAACATACATAATACTGTACGTATATACTTGCCTGCACATTTCTTCTTTGGAGACCGTAGCTGTAATATTGAAGAAACGAAATTTTTCGAAGCAGCTTATGCCAGATGCAAGTGATGGAAAGCATGTTTTATGGTCCAATAAAACATGTACTGCAAATTAAATATTAGATTTTATTATGACGTAAAACGTTGTTAATTTGGACTTCCGGTTTAACCGGAAGTGATAGCAATTATTTTATTTTTAATGGATCACCCTGTATATTTTTGCATATATGGATAGATCTTTAAATTTTCTTTACAGCTATGTATAATACTTCTTAATAATTTTTAATTTTGGCCGCCAGAAGGCGTTTAAAAAAAATTAAATCCGTAATAATGATATTCATAATTAATTTTTCTTAAATAAGCTTTGAAAAAAAAAATAATAAACTTTAAGTGTTTTTTTAAAATTTGTTTAAACATATTACTGCGTCAAGAAGGTTTTAAAAAAAATTTAAATATAATCTCAATTTTTAAACGGTCATCACTTATTTTTTTTAAACTCCCCTACTTGAGTGTTATTGCATTTTTAAACTGCTGTTTTATTTGCTTTAATTTAGTTCCAATAACATACCTTCTTATTTTTAAAATAGCAAGAAAAAATATAATTATTGTAATAATAACGGATATTAAAAATAGCTAGACGCCCTCTGGCGGCCAAAATTAAAAATTAACGGGTAATTATTACACATAGCTGTAAAGAAAATTTAAAGGTCTATCAAAATATGCAAAATTATACAGGGTGTTCCATTAAAAATAAAAAAATTGCTATCACTTCCAGTTAAACCGGAAGTCCAAATTAACACGGTTTTACGTCGTAGTATAGATTTTTGCGTGTATATTACCCAAAAAAATTGTAATTAATAATTTAAAAATTGAGAAAATGACCGGTTGTTACATGTTGTCGTGGTCACCTGATAGATACAAACCTGTTTTAGAAAACTTTAATTTCTTTCAAATATTGCATTCCATAGAGAATATTATTTAAAAGTTTACTTTGACACCCTAGAAACTTACTTTTATATTTTGGAGCATTTGAACAGATGTAACCTGCATAATCGCTGATTACTTTAAAGACTGTTTTAGGGAAATACTGTTCATCTGGGGATTTGCATGCGGTAATATTCTTCACTATATCGTTATTGCATTCGTGAATTTTGAGAGTGGCTTCAGTACAACTGTTACCCGCCACTGTATGTCTAAAGTTTTCCATATCTGCAAGAAAGCAGTTCTTAAGAGTGTGTATGGCATTCTGAAACAAATAAAAGAAATAAAATTGTTTTCATCTTGTAGTTGCTGTTTTACTAAAAAAAAAGGAACAAACATTAGGTAAACGTTTTAATACTAATGTGATGAACTATGTCGCATCTTAATAAAATTTGCATACGTCTACTGAAGTAAGGAAGTGATGATTTCATGCAAGTTTTCGAATTTCAGATTTTACGGAAATACGCGTTTTGAGGTCCAAGGAACCCAAAAAAAGTGTTTTTTTAATGTCTGTCTGTGGGTGGGTGCGTGGGTGCGTGGGTGCGTGGGTGCGTGCGTTTGTGCGTGCGTGGGTGCATGCGAGGGTGGATGCGTGCGTGCGTGGGTGGGTGCGTTCGTTTCCTTATATCTCCAGAATTCCTTGCCTGATTTTTATCAGAATTTGGTTTGTGTAAGTTTTTTAGTTGCAGGTAGTTCTCTCTAGTACAGGTCGTTAATCGGAGCCGGAAACGGAAACAAGACCTGTTTTTTTGGTATAGATTTTTTCTAAACCCTTTTTTGAAATTTTGAACACAGCGTTATAGTGCATTTAAAGACAAATCAAAAGATTTTTCCAAATACTGTATCTTCAATATGAAGGCCGCTACAAATTTTTGTAAATTTTAAATTTAATGCCCGATTACTCAAAGACAAAATATCCAATTAATATAAATTGTCATATTATTTGCTAGCCCTTAGTAAATTTGATTAAGTGATGTAAACATATTTTTGGAAATAGGAAAATTGTAAATATACTATCGGCATAAATTTTGGACATTTTCATAAAATTATTTCTCAAAAATTGCCGACGCTATTTTAAAACATTTTGAGCCGATAGAACTTGCAATAAACTACAAATATGTTTTTTTACTAATCTCCCAAATTTTACTTTGACGCTCTCCTAGAATTTTTGAAAAATTATAATTGATTAATTTTTTATTCAAAAACGCACACGCCAGTCGTTACAAACTTTGAACAGTTTGACAGCTTATTTAAAGTAGTTTATTAGAATTAGCAATATATTAAAAATTAGGAAGAAAAACGATACTTTGTAATTTCAACTACGCGGGAAGTTACGTGATTTAAACTGGGTCTATCAATTAACTCTAATAAAAAAATATTTTTTTATATTTTTGATAACTCTATAAATAAAGTTATTATAACCATTTTTGTTTCGAAGTCGTGAGAGCTTTATTTATCTTAGCGTCTTTGCGTAGTCGGCGCATGCGCCGTACGTAACTAACGCCTGGGCCTAGAGCGGGGGTGCTGTACCGGCTGAAGACGACTAGATGTAAATTTCAATCACTTCTTGACGCGAGAATAATTAAAACATAAAAAGTATGGGAAAGTACCAACGATCTGTTTCGTCCAGTTTTTTGTATACTCTCAGTGTAGAGACAGAATACTTGTGTTAAAGATGGTGAACTCAAACAAGTGATTTTCAAAAGTCTGAGTGTGCGTGTGTCGTATGAAAATCGGAACAAACATAGTCTAATTAATAAAAATTGAAATAGTCCGGTGTAACAAATGCCTAGAATGTTTTTATGAACAAATATATAATGTTTATAATCAGTTTGTTCCAAAATATAGAAATATATGTCAAAAATATCCTGTTTGGTTCAGCAAAGACATATTGAATCGCTTAAAACTAAAATTCGACCCAAATTAAAAAACTGCTATGCTGTACGGAACCCAAAAGTGGTATGTAGAAGAAACAAAAGAGAGGTGCTAAACGAACAGCTAAGAAAACTAGAAATAATTTTAAAATGTGGTCTTTTAAGTCCCCTAAAACATTTAATCAAAATATTTTTCTTTATTTTAAATAGGAAAGGAGATATTGATCACCGCGACGCTGTTGACGCACCCTGTATATAGTAGTAAAATTGTAACAAGAATTATTTTAAAAAGAAAATAACAAATTTGTTTAGAACAACATACACTTTTATGTATATTACTCGTATATCCATTTTGAAAAATCAGTAAAGATTTTAGTATGTTTATTATTTACCTCCACATGCCAGTTGACATTCTCTCCAGGCAATTCGTGACACTTCTGGGATGACTGATATTCTGAATTCGAGTATGCAGATCCTGTATAAAAACAATATTTGTTTAATATTACATAATATCTCGCTGCATTTAGTAGATACATTATTTATTTATGTAGCAATTACATTAAACTGCTCAAAATTAATGATTTTACGCCTACATTACACATGAAAATCTTCACAGTAAGTTTCGATTGCTTCCGGTGGGCGTCATATGTATAAATAATTCGTTTGTTATACCACGTGTGTTCGTATTTTAAAATTTTCATCCTGCTGGGTTATTCAAGTTGATGTCTCTTGTTATTTGATCTGATGTAGTCATGGCATAGGTATGTATTTTTTATTACTAGGGCAATGTGTACAAAAAATTGTGAAAATTACTATTAGTTGTATTGTTTATGCTTTACAAATATCAGTGCAAACCGGAAGCTGTCTAAATGCAAAATTAACTTAGGAGTACATTTTCAGCAAAATAATTTTTCAGATATTCAAGAATACGAAATTTTAAAATTTTCAAATTTAAGCAAAAACGTTAACCATTTGTTATTTCAAAATACGAGGGGGGATGAATAGTTACCTCCTAAAAAGCCGAAACTAGAAGCGAAAGCTGGACGTTTTTTTTAATTGGTAAAACAATTTCTTACAAAAGACTTATTTTTAAAATTTTTGAATTAATAATGGCGTGGCCATATTTTCCAGCGAGCTTCTAGATTTTAGCATCGGTACGTCAGTATCAGTACATAAATAGTCACGAAGTAGGTTGCAGGCGAAAAAAATAAAGGATGTAATGGTAATGAGGTCGCCTAGATGCAAACTAAAGCAATCAATGTTCAATTGCAGCCACACAACTCTAAACGAGTGTATTTTGTTGCTTTGCGTATATACTCAGCCTACAAACAGCTCATACATTGAGAGGCATGATTTAAAATATATTTAATTGAATTACTTTTGAATAACATTTTCTTTCTACAGAAACAAAAAAATAATGTTTTTCATGTAAACGTAGTTAACGATAAAAATCGCTTCCTTTAAAAAAATTCTGTGTAACATCATACTGATATATTCCTGTTTAGTACGTTATATGCAATACAAAATGGTAATGTACAACGTTTTTCACCAATAACCAACTTTTTTAATTTATAAAAAAATGCACAAATCGCCAATTTTCCAAATTAAGCGTTTTTAAACACATTTTAACGTAATATCGCGAGAAGTACTTGGCATATCGATTTGATTGTTTTTTGTCTAAAAGCAGATGCTATCTATGATCTCAATTAAATTTCCGAAAAAAAATTATTTATTGCCCAAAGAAATTACGAATATGACTTTGCTTTTAATGTAGTGAACTTTTTTACTAAGCGACAAACTTTTTGATTTGTAAAGTTTAACATATACATGCAGCGAAGAAAAAACTAACGATACACTTTAAGAAATATTTTAAAGCAAAAAATAGATACTATATGATCATGATTTTGAAAGTATACATTTCTTATCAAAAGAGTTACCATGAAGGTCAAACTGTTTTGTTAGTATGTCCGCAACGTCTTCGAAAGCGGGAAATTTCAACAATTCAAACCATTGCCCCTTCAAGAGGCTGTAAATCCATAAGGAGCCGTTTCCGGACCCATGTTTATAGGAACTTATTTTATTGCACCGATGTTGAGATCTTATTCTTAAAGTTTGTATCAACTATTTTCGCATCTTAGCAAAATATTCGGACCTTCATGGTAACTTGATTTTTTAGAAAATTATATTATCTCGAAAACTGTTAGATATAGCGATTTTTAACAAGTATACTCTTTTTGTGTATTTTTGAATGAAGAATAAGACTTTCTAGACCAAACTTCAAATATAGTAAAGATGTGAAATATTCAGAAGCAAATTATATGTGACCCCCCCCCCTACGTGAGACACCTCTGGTGCACTTATTCAACGAAAATTAGTAGAAATACTAAGCTAAATTAGAAAATTTTGGTGCAACTTTTGCGAAAGTTATCGACAAAAAAGTGATTATTTCAGAGGGCTGCAACTCCGAAGGGAAGCATTTTCAGACTATGTTTATGTAAACTTTTTTTCATGAAATGACAAAGAATTATAAAGTTTTACATGCGTTTCTTTTTAGATTTCTTAAATATGAATACACCACTAAATACCATAAAACAATGCATTAAAGTACTGTAACTAAACTGAAGTAATTGTATATTTACCTAATAATATTAAGAGGGCTTGAACAAAAACTTTCCGCATCGTCCTACTTGTTGACTAGTGCACAATACACCCAAAACTTCACAATATGGAGTTGGCCAAACACAACATTCCCAAAAATACTAAGCTCATAACTAAGCCGTAGATTATTAAAAGATTACGTAAGTGTAATATTAGAATCAAATGATTATTAACATTGTTCCGTCGGTTTATAAAAAAGAAACAAGGTTACTGGCTACGCTGTCAAAGCACGGGAAGCAGCTGAGGGTCATCAATCCCCACCATCGGATAAATTGCGCAAATAACTGTAACATAATTGTTAGCGCTTACAATTTCGACAGCATTCTCGATAAGCCCTAATTAATGTAGTACAGAAGTCAAGGACGTACGCTTCTTTTGGTTTAACGACCATAAAATACCAACTAGGTGCAAAGTTAGCAATAATTGCTAATTTCATAAAAAGCGAAAAATTTGGTCTTTAAATTAAGGCAAAGTAGGTTCTTCTATTGATCACTTGCATGCTTCAAAGGAGGGAGCCCCGCTCTAAAACATTTCCCCCACCCGAAACAGCAAAAACTAAGAATTTGAAAAACCGTTTTAAAATACCACACACAAATCACCCTCTAGTATACGACGGCGCGGCGAAGTGAGAAGTCTGGTAAAAATGAAACAAAAAATAACTTTTTCGACCAAAAAAACAGTTTATTTTCCAACGTAGCGATAACTTAGTCCAACACTTTTCCAATTTTTCGATTCCTTCCGAATAATACCATTTATCCTACCCTTCAGAATAGGCGTTTGCTGCATCGATGATGTCCTCATTAGAACCGAATCTCTTTCCGCCGAGCCATTTCTTTAAGTTCAGAAATAGGAAATAGTCGCAGGGAGCTAAGTCTGAAGAATATGGTGGATGTGGAAGCAATTCGTAGCGCAATTCATGGATTTTGGCCATGGAAACTACACAAGTGTGCACCCCTGCATTGTCTCGATGGAAAAGAACTTTTACTTTGCCAAATGCGGTCTTTTTTTCAAAACGTCGTTGAAACGGTCCAATAAGTTGTAATAGTATTTGCCAGTGATTGTGTTTATTTTATTATTGTAATCGATGTGGATTATGTCGCGTGCATCCCAAAAAACTGTAGCCATGACCTTGGTAAATAAATACATAAATAAATAATAATAAATAAAACCACCTTAACCTTCTTTGGTGCAGGTTCGCCAGTAGAAATCCACTGTTTAGACTGTTGCTTGGTCTCAGGTGTACAGTGATGGACCAATGTTCCGTCCACAGTTATGAAACGACGTAAAAATTCTTTTTTATTGCGCTAAACCTGCCTCTGAATATGTCACACATGTGCGCTTTTGGTCGATTGTGAGCAAACGCGGCACCCATCAAGCGGATAGCTTTTTCGTGTCTAAATGTTTGTATAATGAATTGCGCACACGTTCATCTGAGATGCGTACTATCTCAACTATCTTGCGCACTTTCAGTCTGCGGTCTTGCAATACAACATCATGTATTTTGTCAATACTTTCCGGTGTGATGGCCTCATTTGGACGTCTTGAACGTTCGACATCAGTTGTGCTTGTACGACCACAACGAAAATCAGTAAACCACTTGTGAATCATTTTAATCAATGGTGAAGAGTCCCCATAATATTTATCAAGCTTTGTTTCGGTTTGCGTAATGGTTTTTCCACGCAAAAATTAACTAACACCAAATTAATTTTTTTCCATGTTTGCAAAAATGCGAGATGTTGCCTTCTTTCAATTGCTGTCAAAGCTGAAAAAAAATCACAGATCTGTCTGAAAATTTTAATGTGACCTAATGACAGATGATACTGACAAATGTCATCTGCGATTTGCGATTGTGACGCCCTCTGTTGCAATTAAACCAAACTTCTCACTTCGCCCTCGTACATCCGGCCCACTAAAAAAATGTAGGTATCTCAAACTGTCATAACGAAATACGTATTTAACGTTTTAGAGACCACCTCAATTTAACAAATTAACCTTATATAGAGGTCGCACTCAAACCATCTTCTTAAAAATAAAAATATTTGAAACTGAAAGAATCATCTTATACAACCTCTAAGGCATCTCCCAGTACACCCCCACCCTCTAAAAACTATAGAGTTCTTTGACATTGGAATTTATGTTATTTATACATTCTACGCGAGATTGCGTTAAATGTTCAAATTGTAACTACAAATGTTTCCAAAACAAGCTTCTGGTAGGGTATTTTGGATACGTTCCTTCAATGTTTCAACTATGTATACTGTTAGTGAATGTAATAGTTGCTTTATTTATGCCTCTTCAAATAAATCTTACACGGGTTCAAATCTGGGGACCGCTCTGGCCGTCGAACGTAAGAAACAAACACTACGCCAAAGTAGAAAAACACAACAAAGCAGATAAGTAACTTACGCCTGGTGATATCGGAGTCACAAAAACTCTGTGATTCTGATATCACCAAGCGTACGTTACTTATCTGCTTTGTCGTGTTTTTCCACTTCAGCGTACTGATTGTGCTTACGTTTTAGTTCACTGAAGACGGCTGCTTAGCATCTTACATCTAAACATACTAAAAATTAATGAGTATCTGTATATAAAATACTTAATCACTTTAACAATATCTATTTATTTTAACCTTATACTAAAAATTGTTCTTCTGAGAACTAAAGGGGTTTTTCTCATTGTTGTTGCTTTTTCAACTTTACTAAAATGTTTTAAACCTGCTGAAGGTTGCTGGATGCTGCTGGGTTGTGCAAAACCAAAGTGTCACTTCTTCAGTTTTACTCAACTTAATCAAAATATTCTCTCTGTCAGTTTAAAGTTTTAAATCAAACCGAAATACTTCTTTATTTATTGATATTACATGATGTTACAAGTATAAACGCCCCCATAGATCCAATTACGCCAAACATTCATTAGAACACAATCATTCAATGATATCTAATAACACTATAAAATGTTTACACTTTTGTGATAATAAACGTAAGTTGGATATACTACAAGCATTGAAATTCACAAACATTTAAAATCTGTACCTTTAACGAATAAACAAATTGGTTATACGAAGTTTTGGAATAAGAAATCAAGTCATCTGGACGCAAATATAGAAAACCAAGATCAAGTTATGAAAATTTATTGTTCCTATAGCAACACCAACTGTTTACTTTTAATCTTGTCTTTGATAATGACGTGTAAACACGTTGAAATACGTATAAGGCTAAAATAAAAAAAGTTGAAGTTAATAATTGTTTTATTTACAGTAAATCGAAATATTTCTATTTCGATTTTATTCAAATAGATCAAACTTGCTGGTTATTAACGGTTGTATAAAATCAATGTGTTACTTCTTGAATTTTATACAAATCCACCAACGATCTCTGGCAGTTTAATGTTTTAAATTAAAATCGGAATATTTCATTTCCGGCTTTTATTCAAACAAATTACACTTTCTGGTTAAATACGGTTTATGAATTTTCTGAGTCTTGGAGAAAGACGGTTTATTCTTCGGGTTCAGGGTTCTGGTCAGGATTTCTAGAGAGAGTATTTCGGAAATGATTCTGAAAGAATAATTCCGGAGAATGATTCCTAAAGAATACTTAATTATTTTATATTATACTGGCTGAAAACTGGAGGGAGGTTAAAGGGGGCGTCGTCTGCCGAAGATCGGCAGTCCAGCGCGGTCACTCTGCGGGTGAGAATCTACTTCAAGCGCCCCCTGCGCTCTTTCTTAAAACTAAAACAACACAACAAATGTTTAAAAATGTAAAACTGTTGCAGCCGGGTTGTCCCATTACAATACATAATTTTGATATTTTTTTATCTCCAGTCTTAAAAATTCTAAAGGTTTTCGTAGATAGTAACATTGTGTAACTTTAAGGATTTTAGAGCATCAAACTATAAAGTGGCGATTTAATTTTTTACGATTTTAAAAATTCTCGTATATAGCACCATTGTGTTTTCCTAGAGCTATTTGAATGCCAAATTTGACACTCTCACATTCAAAAGCCGATTAAAATCAGAGCATCCGTTTCGGAGTAATAGGGCGTACATACCTACCACCTCCCCACCCACCACACTCGGGCATATATAAAAAATCACTTTTTTGGGTTCCTGGGGCTCAGAAACAGGTATTTCCATCAAAATCTGTTGCTCAACGTTTTCAACAGAAACTGTCCCTTTGTTCACATAAAAAATCATTATTCAAAACATATTCAAATACCTTTACAAAAACGTACGAAATATATCAAAAAAGCACAGCGGAGTTAGGGAAGTAAGGCGTTCAACTAAAACAATAAATATTTTGACTTTGACAGTTTCACGTAGTTCTACACTTTCATTAATAGTCCGGAAGCCCGGAGTTATTTAATTAAGTGTCTAAGGCCGTAAAGTTTGAGGGATGCAAATGAATCTAAGGCAAGAAAAAAACATTGATTTTGTGTACACGAGAGTTTGGTCTGAAATCTGTGCGTTTAGAGGATGACTGTTTACACTCTAACAGTAATTCATTAGTCAAAAAATTGATGGGAAAGGTAAAATTAGTTACCTTAATTATTGCCGCACCTAAAAATTAAGTCATTTCCCGTTTATTAAATATAGCAGTATGAAGTTATCATTTTCAAAAATTCATAGAAGGCGTCACGGAGGAACTAGCGAGCTAGGATATAGTCGTGGAAGTACACCAAGTCACAATTCCTTCTCTATCTATCTATAGTAAACTGGATGAGAAAGAAAATTGATTGAATGTCGTAACTAGATATTATATTAATTCGTTGCCATGACTAAATAACTACATCAGAAAACTGTATGAAATAATAATACACATGCAAAAGGTAAGTAAAAGAGTTACATTATTTTGTTTTGTGACTTGGTGTATTTCCACAACTTTACCAACGTAGCTCCAGGAGTCAACAAAATTTTAAAAATCACGTGACCAGTGTTTGAGGCATATTTCTTAAATTTTGAAAACACTGTTTTGAAATACATAGCGTTGTAGTGCATCTCAAGAAAAATTAAATACTTTTCTCCCAAATGCCGTATCTTCAAAGTGAAGACCGCTACGAATTTTTGAAAATTTTAATCTTAATGTCCGATTACTCAAAAACAAAAACATCCAATCAATACAAATTGTCACATTATTTGATAACCCGTAATAAGTATAATCAAGTAATGTAAAAATATTTTTGGAAATATGAAAATTGTAAATATACGAGCGGCTCAAAATTTTGGAAATTTTCATAAAATTACTCCCCACAAACTGCCCCACCATTTTTTTTTCAATTTCTAAGCCGGTTGGGCTTACAATAAACGACAAATCTGTTTTTTAGTCATCTTTCAAATTTTATTCTGAGTATTTTTTTAATTTTCAAATTGATTAATTATTTATTTAAATACGCAAACCCGAACTGTTATAAACTTTAAACAGTTTGCTAGCCCATTTAAAGTAGTTTATTAGAATTAGCAAAAATTTTGAACTTTATTAAAAATTAGGGAAAAACCGATATTTTTTAATTTCAACAACGCATTTTTAACTACAGCTATGAATTAGTACTAGTTAAAAAATATATTTTTCATTCTGTGCATATTGTTGATAAATTTTAAAATGAAGCTTTTACAGCGATTTTGGTCCAATGCCCAAAACGCATCTAATCAGCTGTAAGGCGCGGTCACGATATCGTATTGCACAGGCTGTCGCAAGTTCAAATCACCGCCGGGGTGTTACTATTTTTTTTCTTGCTTTAATTATTGTAAAAACAATGTTATTTACTCAGTTATTGACTCGCGAATATATCACCTTAAACACTGAAGGTTTGTATTACATTAAAACAATACAAAATAATATAGGAAAGAAGAAAACATAACTTTTTGTAACCCACTTTCAAGTACTAAAATTCACATTCTTTGCGATCATCACAAACAGTTCATTTATTTGTTAATTGACTCTTGACTCTTTACCAATTAAATAGTTTAAAGTTAACGTGCACTGCGCGCTCTAGATAGCATCTTAATGTAAGTTATCTCAGTGGTCTCATCAGTGGCGTAGCAAGCAATCGATGAGTGCGTGTGCGAAATTATTTTTGGAAGCCCTTTTTTATTAATAATAAAAACATACTAATTTAATAATGTTTAATAATACATAATTTAAATTAACGGCATAAAATTTAACAAAAATTAAATATTATTGAAACTTTCATCAACAGGAACAGGAACATTTTCAATATAAATATATTATAATGACTCAATATCTATTTAACTACAAAAACTATTTTCCTTGCCTTTGCATCGGCAAATACGTCAATCATGTGTGAAATATTTATACATAAAGAATAATAGAAAATATGATACTTTTCTATAGCTTGCCCGCTGACATAAAGATAAAGACAGCATTCCTTTTTGTGTAACTTAAATTACGATTTAACTCGACGGTGTTTTAACAAAATAAAATGTTGCTGAAAAGTAATAAAATCAGAAAAGGCCCCTTTACCGGGGGGCCCGAGTGCTTCGTACCCATGGCACCCCGCTAGTTACGCCCCTGGGTTTCATGAACACATTAAAATATTGTTTTTCGTCGCTGCTGCTAATACAATCGTTGTAAATTGAGTTCGCCTACAAGCAATAAATAAATCGATAGGAAAGACGGAGAAATGTAATATGTAATGTCAAAATATAATTTGATTTGGAGATTTTGTGTACAATTTTATTCCTACTGAATGGTAGTGCTTAGAATTTTTGTTTTCAGGTTTGTACAGAAATGTGCCTACCAAAACAAGTACAAAAAACGCCAAAAACGTCTCACTTGGGTTGAAAAAATAAATTAATCTGTTTACACAACTAAAGGAAAAAAACTATTTTAAAATTACATTAAAAATCTAGTTTAAGTTACCAGCTTACAAAAAAAAACCCAATAAAAAAGCTGTGGGCAACCGCCACGAGACCTTCCTCGCATAAGTCTGCAGCTTTAGCATTACTTTCTATTGTAGAAGCCAAGTTATTTGTCTTGTCATTTTTACAAATTTTTATTTTTTAAGGGTTGGGTAGCGCTTTAGAGTGGTTTGGAAATGTTACTTTAAAAAAGAGGAAGATTGGGTGTAATTTAAATGGGTATCGAGATGTCCATTCAAAAAAGGGAATGAGTTGTGTCATTTTTAAACAATTAAAATTTTTAGAAGTTGAGATGGATTTCACGGTTCTTTGGGGGATGTTAATTTAAAAACGGAAATTTTCGGCATTTTTACAAAATTTCAATGGTTAGGAGTTAGGGTTGACTATAGGATGGTTTGGAAATGTTTCTTTAAAAAGAGGGAAGATTCTCGACACCTCTACGAAATTTTAATTTTTAGGGGTTGGGTTCACCTTAGAGGAGTATGGGGATGTTAATTCAAAAACAGGGGTTAATTCTCATTTAAAAAAATATAAAGTTGTTAGAGATTGAGGTGAATTTCACGTTTTTTTGGGGATGCCAACTTAAAAAAGGAGATTCTCGTCATTTTTACAAAATTACAATTTTTAGGAGTTCGGGTTAACTATAGTGTGGTTTGGAAATGTTTCTTTAGAAAAAGGATGATTTTTGACACTTTTACGAAATTTAAATTTTTAGGGGTTGGTTGCTTTTTAGAGGGGTATTATTGGCACGTCAACTCAAAAAAAAGAATGATTTTTGTCATTGTGATACAATTGAAATTTTTAGGGGTTGAAGTGCATTTCACGGTTCTTTGGGGGGATGTTAATTTAAAAAAGGAGATGATTTTTGTCATTTTTACAAAATTTTAATTATTATGGGTTGAAGTGCACTTTAGCGTGATTTGGCAACGTTAATTTAAAAAAATAGATGATTTTAACATTTTTACAATATTTCTATTCCTAGGGGTTGGGGTACACTTTTGTCAAGTTTAGGTATGTTCATTTAAAAAGAAAGATGTATTTCGTCAATTTTACGAAACTTCAGCTTTTAGGAGTTAGTGCACTTTAGGGTGTTAGGGATGTTAATTTAAAAACGGATCATGCTCGTCATTTTTCTTAAGCTTCAGATTTTAAGGATTAATGCGCATTTTGGGTGGTGCGCTGTTAATTAAAAAATTAAAAAAAGATGATTTTCTCATTCAAAAGAATAAGTTTTTTGGGAGTCGAGGTGCACTTTGGAGGTGTTAGTTTAAAGAACGGTATAATTTTAATAATTTTTACAACATTTCAATTTTTAGGGATTGAGACGCATTTTAAGGTCGTTTGGTTTTGGTTCGATGCAAACCAGCCCCGCACAGCCAGCTCCTTCTAGAGCCCGGCTTCAAGATCAAACACAAGCTTTCGCTTTCAATAAAACCAACACATCAAGTTTCTGCAAAAGCTCTGCAGCATAGAACTCTTTCTATAAATCCTTACAAAATAAATTGGCGGTATTCAGATCTGGAGACCGAGCTGGCCACCCAATATGACCCTTCTTTTAATCCACCTCTTGGTAAAAACCTCATCCATATACTGCCGAGTATTTGCACTATAGTGAAAAGATACGCCGTTGGTCGTAGTCGTTTAGCTAACTTAAAAAAAATTAATTTTGTCGAAACAAATGTTTGCTTGTCTTAATATTTTTCAAAAAGTTATGGTTGCTTAGTAAATAAACATTAGTGACTGTAGCAGAAAACGGAAGTCGCCTGTTGCTTAGTGACGTACAAGGCAGACAGACCTGCATATTTGCTGTCAGTTTAGTATCAACTAACTTTTATTTGGTTATGGTTAAATGTGATTGTTAGATTTTCAAAAATTCATAGAAGGCGTCACAGGGAAATCAGCGGACTGGAACTGCTGTCAAATTGTAGTTCACCTCCAGCTGTATGAGCCTAGGAAAGTAAAAAATTGTTTAACCGATTTTTATCAATACTTTTTTGAGTATTTTCAAGATTTTGCGGTCAAGTCGCTCATGTTCGTAACTTTTGGACAAATAAACCTGATATATTAAAGCGGCAATAAAAATTAATTGTTTAAGTTAAAGTTAGCAAAAGATAAGAGTAAGAGTTGGTTCCATAGGAAAATAGAGTAAATGTGCTTGAAAGGTATTACCGTATTTAAGCGACACCTAACTTCGTTTGTGTCATGATGTTCCATGCAATGCGTGTTGTAGATCACGGGCATCTAATTATACAGCGGCAATTAGTACTAGTCAGCAGAGGAATAAGCTGTCACTAGCAGCTTCTGACTAATTAATATATAAGCATTACGAACCTCTACAGTTTCCTAACTATAGACCGCAATTTTCAAAAGTGTAGGTTTTTAACTTACTTCGGTTTTGTACTAAAATACTATTCAAAAATAAATATAGTTTTAAAATTGCTGTAATTTGCTAAATAGGTTTACAAACAAGTCATTATGTTTGCAAAGTTACTTAACCATTAAGTGTCGTATTGTTGTATTTATTTTTTTATTAATGATATCAAAGCGGTCGTAGCTCAGTGGTAAGCGCGCGGGCTACCAATTCAGCGGATCCGGGTTCGATCCCCGGCCCAGTCGTTCTCCTTCCCAGGCAACGGGAAACCAGCGAGGTGGATTTTTCCCCAGGAAAACCTCTCTGGAGAGAAAGTGCGCGCACTTCCTGTGGTTCGGAGCCCACGTTAAACTGTAGGTCCCCTGTGTCTGTCTGTGCAAAATATCTATCTCAGCGCACCAAACATAGACGTAGGAGAGAGGTAGCCAACGCAACGCCCTGAATAGCGTATGGCACTATAAGAAAAAGAAGAAGAAGAATGATATCTGTATTGGTGTAGCATGAATATGACCATGAAACTACTGTTGATTTATGCAATTGTTGATGTGTTGATATTTGTCAATATTACTATTTACTTTCGGTTTAGACCGCGTCGTTATTTGGGAACTACACCTAGCATAATCAGGTAAGGACCGACCTGTAGCTTGTCTGCCTTTACAAGCATTTGGCCTAGAAGTTTGAGCAATATTTGTTCGTAGGCCCTGCCTGCCTAAACAGGGCCGTGTGCTTAAATTATTTAAACCTTGGGGCAGACAAGGATTTGATCTTAATGTGTTTTGTTTGCCAGGACAATAATACTTAATCGGATTATGCCTGTTAGCTGTTTGTGAACCCATACAAACTAATGTTTCGTAAGACATTGCAGCTTGCATCTTCAGAGTGAATAGAACACTCAATTCAAATCCGGGAAGAGGGAGTATTTAAACCTCGTTGAGCCAGTCGGGCAGAACGGCGAAGTCTTGGTTGGCCACCGTTGGGCAAGGACGGATCCGGTGGAGCGTGATCGTGAGATCGATGATGCTTATGAGTCCTTAGAGGGTAAACTACCGGAGTTCAAGCTTTACTGAGTCTAAAACCATCTTCCCTGTTTATGTTGTTAGGTTGTTTCTCAATTTCAGTTGCTTCGCATATGATACGAGGGAAGTAATCGAGCATTGTCAAAGTTTATTTTTTGTTGATATTTACATTTTTCTCAAGCCGTTAAGTAGTTTCTGACGTCAGAATTTGAATTTTAAAGTTTTACACCCCACAAATTGACTTACAGATGTCACAATTTGATTTTTTCACGTCAAAAAATCATCGAATATTGGTTAAAGCATTTATCTAGTAAATTTTGTAATCGGATTTTTGACATTAGAAATTTATTTATTGACGTCAAAAATTTATTTTGTGACTTTTGATGTCTGAAAATTGTTCACGTTCATAAGGCAGTTTAAAATAACGTAATGAAACGACAAACCAATTATCCATAAATCATAATTAACTTAATTTCCGTCAAAAAATATTTATTGGGGGTAATAAATGTTTTTTTCACATCGTAAAAACATTTTTTTGAATTCTAAAAAAGCTGCGTCATTAGCTATACTTAATATTGAGAAGGAAGCAGCAAAATTGTTGTAAAGCATTTATTACAATAAGTATTAAGTTAATTGTCTAATTTATTTACATTTTTACCTTCCTCTATACGAAGGTATTGTTATCGTTAGAATTTAAGAAGTTTAGATTTTGACGGAAATGCACTTTTAGGGTCCGACAACATCAATAAGCCAAGTTGCACCATGTGCGTGCGTGCGTGCGTGTGTATGTCTATGTTTGTCTGTAGGAGTCTGTGTTTGTGCGTGCGTGCGTCCGTGTACGTGTGTGTGCGTGCGTGCGTGCGTGCGTGCTTTCTGTTTGGATGTGAGTGCAAGCACGCTCGTCTGCGTGTTCGTGTGCGTGTACGCATACAACCCAATGTAGGTTTAATAGATTGGTAGTTGCACTGGGATGAAACCACAACTAAACGAGTTTGGTGCGCCCAAAAACAGGAGTAGTGTGGAGGATGTTATGTTTCAATATAGACGTGCTCGTAAAAAGAATTCAGATTTGTACTCTCCGCATGTCGAATAGTCGATCTGCGCATTTTCCTACTCCCCCCTTCCGGTCTTAACCTTTTTATTTTTTTTTAATTTAGGCATTTTGACTGCAAAATATAAGCCTGTTAAATGACCTAAAGCGTGTTTTGTTTCGGATTTTACCCGAACTGTTTAATTGAATAATTGTCAAAAAAAGACTATCATTTTTCTTAGCATTGCATCATTGCAAAATCGATTTTGGGCTTTCAACGGTTAAACATTATTTGCAATTACAAAATACCAGACATCATCAAACCTGATAATTCTAGCAAAAATAAGAGGGGAAGATGCTCTTCAATCTAGACGCGCTTAGAAAAGGAGTGCGATTTTTGTTTTTTTCATAAATTTAAGAATATTTACTTCACAATTGACATGGACATGTTAAATGACCATAGGAACAACCTTCCATTGCGAAAAGAATTTTAACGTTTTTCGTTGTGTTCGTTTACCTGAACAGTTTAATTAAATAATTGCGCAATTTTTTTTTACTTGAAAATTGTTTAAATTTTCAAAACGAAAATTATTATAATTTTCAAAAATTTTTTAAAATTTTTTAAACTATGAAATTTTATTGAAATTTACAAACATTTTCAAAATTTTCAAAAAATATCTGTTTAAGATTTAAAGTTCTCAAAATTTTCGAAATTTTTAGAAGTTTCCAAATTTTCAAAAATTTTCAGTAAACTATAATTTAGGAAATTAAAATCTATATTCATTGCTCTTCCAAAGAAACTTAATGCAAAACAATGTAAAGAATTCAGATTAATAAGCTTGATGAATCACGTATTGAAGATTCTCCTAAAAATTATTCAGAACCGTATTTATAAAAAATGTGAAAATACATTGAGCGATACGCAATTTGGTTTCCGGAACGGAATGGGAACTAGAGAAGCTGTGTTCTGCTTACAAGTGCTAGCACAAAAATGTAGAGATCAACAAAAAGACCTGTTTATATGCTTTATAGATTACGAGAAAGCATTCGACCGAATCCGCCACAGCACACTGATAGAATGTTTATACAGAATTGGACTAGATGGCAAAGATGTTAGACTTATCAAAAATTTATACTGGCATCAAAAAGCAGTTGTGAGAGTAGCTGACACAACCACTGATAGCATACCCATAAAACGAGGTGTGAGACAGGGGTGTATATTGTCCCCCGTGTTATTCAATGTATATTCGGAAACCATATTTCGAGAAACGCTAAACGAAATGGAAGAAGGAATTAAAGTCAATGGCGTAACGATCAACAACATCAGATTTGCAGATGACACAGCAATAATAGCTGACAACGCAGAGGATCTTCAACATCTCCTCAACAGAGTGAATGAAAAAAGCGAACAAAAAGGATTAAAAATTAACACAGAAAAAACAAAGCTGTTAATAATAAGTAAAAGTCAACACAACGACATAAACATAAGAATAAATGACAAAAAAATAGAAAGGGTGGACAAGTTTTCTTACCTCGGATGCTGGATAAACGAACAACTAACTTCAGAAATTGATATAAAAACTAAAATCGAAAAAGCCAGAAGTGCATTTATAAAAATGAGGCCACTATTATGTAATATAAACTTAAATCTACAGCTTCGATGGAGAATGGTAAAATGTTACATACTACCCTTAGTACTATACGGGGTTGAAGCATGGACTGTAAACGCTGCAATGATAAACAAACTGAATGCTTTTGAAATGTGGTTATACCGAAGACTGTTAAAAATATCATGGACATCACACACAACAAATGAAGAAGTGCTAAGAAGAATGCATAAACAACAAGAATTAATAAAAACGATAAAACAACGAAAAACAGCATATCTAGGCCACATACTGCGTAATAATAAATATAACGTTCCTCAACTAATCATGAAAGGGAAGATAGAGGGACGACGAGGTATAGGGAGAAGAAAAACATCATGGTTGAGGAATATACGACAATGGACTGGGATGAACGTCCAACAGCTCTTTACAACGGCTGAAAATAGAGAAGAATTTGCTATAGTAATCGCCAACCTCTGATAGAGACGGCACGAAGAGAAGAGAAGAAATCAAAATTTCAATATTTGCAATAAAAAAACATTTTTTGGTTTCTAAAATAATGTTATAACGTAGGCTTCACGGAAGCACGGAAGGGCTGTTTTAGTTTAAGCACGCATGGACGCAATCCACGCGCGCGGCTACACGCGCACAAAGAGTTTGCTGGTAATGTAACAACATATCGGCAGTACGAGAACGCATAAGAACCTCCGTGGGTGGGTTGCTCACTAGGCGTGTTAACTATGCTCGTTATACATATTATTTCTACAAGTATAATGGATTGCCTACACAAAGTTAAAAATACGGGTTATTAGCACAGTAAGTTTGATTCTATTTTTAAATTTTCCAGTCTATTAATAAATGCGACACGCAGTTTTTCTGTAAAATGTTCTTCAATAATAGCGCAGTATAATAACGCCGCATTTACACAATTGCATTATGCAGTTGTTCGAATCAGTAAACATGCCAGATTTGCATTGGTATGTATCTATTTGCCAAAGACCTTGTAACTACAGTAATATCGTACTATCAATTTTCAAATCATTTTGCCAATTTGTTCTGTCTCTATGATGGTTGTTGTGTAATAAATGGTGAGTTTATGAACGAATTAAAAGAAAAATTAAATTAATAATAAGGAGCTATAGTTTGGATTTCTAGTTTAGTATTTAGCCAGTATTTAAATTATGAGGCAATCAATTATTAAGTAATTTTGGCATTATTTCTTTAAATGTATAGTTGGCGCATACCTAAAATTTTAAACGAATTATCTACGAGCTTAGAATGGTAACACATCCATATGTTTGACCTTAATTTAGCTTGTGCAGGTAGTTATTATTTGTTTGGCCAACTGGAATTAATGCTTGTGTAATAGTAAACAAAATAAAACAGGGTTCATAAGCGTAGAATAAGAATGGTCATAAGTTTTAAAAGTATTTCACGAAACAATTTAATGAAACTGCAAAGATATTTTTTTAATTGAAATGTAAAACAGCAACCAAGAATTACGAAAATAGAACGTGTAAATTCATTAATACAACGACAAAGGTCTACGAAAAAAAACTTTGAACTATAAGGGACGGAAAACCATCGTTGAATAAAAAAACTTAAGAACTGCAGTACACAACAACGACTTTTTCTAAATTCTCATTTAAAAAATTACTTCTCTTGTCTAATACGTTTCACATATAACTTAATGGATTTGAGTACGCCCATGGTTTTTGTTTACTTATTGAATTTAACGAAATTTTTTGCTCTTCTGCGACTTTTTTTTAAGAATCATGAGGCCGTCCGTAAGCACAACTCTATGATTCCTATCCCACCCCCTTACCCGGGCTCAGCGCACTTAGCGCTATTCACCGGTGTAACATGCCCCACTACGAAAAAACATGCAACCCAACATACACACCAAACACAACGTCCATGGGCACGCCGGGTGTAACTTATTCAGAAAAATTTCCGACGAGCAGAAGATTCGAACCTACTACCGTTGGGGGTCTAGTTCTAGAGGTTAGGACTCTAACCACTAGACCACCCGCTGGCCCCTTCTGCGACTAAAAGTTCGGTCTTAAAATTGACATTATAAGTTGTTCAATGTTCGTGGAAAACTCTGCACGTTTTTATATACTTACATAGTATTAACCAGATCAACCGAAATCAAGGAGGCGTATTTAGGTATTTAGGTAGAAGTTTAAAATACCAAAATTATTTTACAGACAGTTCTCTGCTCTATCTAAGATACTTTTTAGTTTCCTACGGTAAGGGAGGCAAAGTGAGCGAAGCCCCCTCTAGCAACCACGCAAAACAAACAATATATTACATATTTATTGTAAATAAAACAATTCTTAACTTCAACAGGTTTTTCATTTTAGTTTTAGCCTTATACGTATTTCGACATGTTGACATGTCATTTTCAGAGGCAAGATTAAAAGTAAACAGTTGGTGTTGCTATAGGAACAATACATTTTCATAACTTGATCTTGGTTTTCTATATCTGCGTTCAGATTACTTGATTTTTCATTCCAAAACGTCCAATAATGATGAATTTAAAAGATGAATTTGTCCATTCAGTAAAAGCACAGATTTCATATATTTGTGAATTTCAAAAGCTTCTAGTATATCTAATTTACATTTATCAACACAAAAGTGTAAACATTTTATAGTGTTACTAGATGTCATTGAATGATTGTGTTCTAATAAATGTTAAGCGTACATAGATTCAAAATTTCAAACAAATTTAAATTTTTTACCATAATTTACAAAATTTGGAGAATTTTCAGTTTACAAAATTTTTAATATTTGGAACATTTTCAAAACTTCTAAATTTCCGGAATCTTAATTATTTTCTAAATTGCCAATAAATTTGTCAAAATTTTCGTAATATTTACAACATTTTCAAAACATTCAATACATGCGAGGAACGTCCTGTGGCGGTTGCCTGACAGCTTTTTACTTTCCCATACTTCTACTGAAGTAAGGAAAGTTCGATTTCATGCAAATTTTCGAATTTCAGATTTTAACGGAAATACGCGTTTTGGCGTCCAAGGAACCCAAAAAAGTGGCTTTTAAAAAATGTCTGTCCGTGGGTGGGTGCGTTTGTTTCCGTATATCTCCGGAACCCCTTGCCCGATTTTTAACAGATTAGGTGTGGTTTTCTTAGTTGCAGGTAGTTTTTTGTAACGTCGATCATCGGAACCGGAATTGGATTCGGAAACGGAAATTAGGCCTGTTTTTTGGTACAGATTATTTTCTAAACACTTTATTTTGAAATTTTAACTTTAATGCCCGATAACTCAAAAACAAAATATCCAATCAATACAAATGATTATATTATTTGATAGCCCTTAATAAGTAGAACAAAGTGATGTAAACTATTTTTGCAAATATGAAAATTGTAAATATACCAACTTCTCAAAAGTTTGTACATTTTTATAAAATTGCTCTTCAAAAACTGTACACCCCATTGTTTTAAAACTTTCTGGGCCGATAGAGCTTGTAATAAACTACAATTTTTTTTCCACTAATTTCTCAAATTTTATTCTGACGCCCTCCAGGAATTTTTGAAGATTTTCAAATCGATTAATTATTTATTCAAAAACGCAAACTCGAATTTTTATAAACTTGAAACAGTTTGACACCCGAATTGAAGCAATTTATTAGGATTAGCAACAATTTTTAACTTCATAACAAATTAGGAAAAAAAAACGATACCTTTTAATGTCAACAGCGCATTTTCGGGAAGTTACGTGATTTTAACTATGACTATCAATTAAGTTTAATTAAAAGAACATTTTTTTCATTTTTTTGCATATTTTTGGTAACTCTTAAAATAATGCTTTTACGGCGCTATTGATCCGAAGTACGAAGCGTATCTATTCAGCTGTAAGGCGCGGTCGGTTACCGTGCTGCTACCCTATGCGGCTAGCCGAATTTATCATAGCACTATTCTTATACGGTACACGATATCGTATTGCACAGGCTGTCGCAAGTTTAAATCACCGCTGGGGTGTTACTATCTTTTTTTTTTTTGCTTTAGTTTTTGTAAAAACCATGTTATTTACTCAGTTATTGGCGCACGAACACTTAAAACGTAAAAAGTATGGGAGAGTACCAGCGACTTGTTTCGCCCATTTTCACATTCCCATGCTTTCGGTATAGGAAAGTAGTGGGCTCATGGAATTCAAAAAAATGGGTTTTAAAAAATATCTGTCTGTGGGTGTGTGTGTGTGGGTTGGTGTATGTGTGGATGGGTGTGTGACGCCTCTAAAGGTGAAAGTGCTAGAACGATTTTGATTACATTTTAAATCAAGAGGTATATTGAAAATTGTAGCTCTTGTTAAGCTTTTCAAAAAAATCCGAAACCGGAAACGGAAGTTAAACTTGTTTTTTGATAGCTTTTTTCCCAAAACTTAATTCGCGACATTTGTGCACAGGATCTGAGAGAAGAACTTAATCAAAAACTTTTATACCGAACTCTCTAGCTTTAAAATGGTGGCCGCTACAACTTTTTGAAAATTTCGGCTTTAACGCCTATTTACTCAAAAAGTAGTTGTTTGTTCGCGATCAGCTACAACTTGTTTCAGAGCCCTTCGTAAATAGTATGCGATGAAATAAAGTTTTAATACGAAAATTTAAAAACGATAGCAATGGCGCTATTTCAAAATTTTGAAAATTTTTGAAAAAATATTTTTCATAAACTGCTTTCACGATTTATTTAAAACTCCCCAAGCCGATAGAGCTTGTAGTGAACTACAAAATTATTTTTTACTAATCTCCCAAATTTTACTCTTACGTCCTCCAGGAATTTTTGAAAAATATTTAATTGATTAGTTATTATTCAAAAACCCTGACGCCGATCATTATGAACTTTTATTAGTTCGATAGGCTATTTAACGTACTTTATTATGATCAGAAAAAAATTTCAATTATTTTGAAAATTAATGAAAAAAAACGATACTTTTTAATATCAATTTTTAGACCGAAATTCCAAGCGTATTTAATTAGCTGTAGGGCGGGCGGTACCGTTCTTACTATTCTTATACGGTATGCGGCATCGTAGGGTTGTCTATATAGATTGTTTTCTTAGAAATATAACATACGGTGCAACGAGAGAAGAGCTTAAAAATTATACTTTTGCAAACACGGCAAGCATTAATATCTGGCATGGGAAAGTCCACTCAACGTTAACATTTCAGCTTTTTTACTGTTATAATCAGGTGTCTGCTCTCTAGCAACTCAAAACAAGTTTATTGTTCTTACGAAAAAGGCAACGAAAAGGGAATTTTGAAAAAGAGAACAAAGTTTGGTTTCAACTCATTAAAATTTTAGCTTATTTTTTTAAATATTTATAGAACATCAAATTTAAACAACTATTTTTGTGTCAGCTTGCTACTAATTTAAGTCATTTTCAGCTAAAAGTAGCTTGAGTGATGATTGTTTATAAAAGTCTGCAAGGATAGCACACTTTGTATAACATTCGTATATCCGAGTTTATTCATATCAAACACGCAACGCCATATGGCTGATATTAAAATTTCACATTTAAAACACATATGTTGAGAAAAACGTTTTTATGCATGGCTGTCTAATGTTAGCTCATAGAAAATAGAAAATGTAAAAAATATAGAATTTAGCAATTACTACGAGATGTAGGTTGGAATGTGCACTTTTAAAAACCCTCCAAATTTCTTCCTACTCGCAGCCTTTGTCAACCCCCGGGGCATCGGCGCCTGCGTTTGAAAACGACGCCTGACATCGCTTTGGCCCATCTCTGTTTAACAGAAGTAAATATATGCTCTATCTCTTATTCTCGTTTGGTATTTCACTTCATCATATTATATTCTGATATATCTATTTCGTTGTTATCAGAACAGCCCTTCCTTGTTATCCACACACATTATTTTGTGTCTATCGCAGTCAAAGGTTGCGCACAGCTAGTTCCGTTTTCGTTTGCGATAATTCAGTGAATTTATCGGAACGTTCGGGCAAGATATCTAGTATAGCCGCGAACACGATGTCGCGCTTATGAGAGTTCGACAATAAATGTTCGCGTCTCTACCCCAATGAATGTGTGGTGATAAATGTGTAAATGTTCAAAAATCATGTGCGATGTTTAATGTATAATCGTAATAATCGACATAATTCGTAATACAATAAATTAATGGCACCAACGCTTAGTAATTCAGTTCGACGATTGTGCAGACATTATTTCTTGCGTGGATGATCAGGATCACTTTGCTGCTCGTAAGTAAAGCTGTCGATTTTCACCTGCCAAGGGCTGTTCTTCGCATAACTGCTTTATTAACCCAGAAACGTGCACGAAGCACGTCAATATTTAGGGGAGTGTCGTTGTAGTAGGGTTCATTAAGAGACCAAAATAGTTCTACCATCTCGTGAGAGGTTGCAAACTATAACATTCTAAAATGCAAAAATTGGATTAAAATGTCTCGCTTTTTAGGGTATTTACATTTTTTTTTGGAAATAATTCAAATTTTGAGTTAATTCGACTATTGCCTGGTTTTGTTGTAAAATTAATCAATTAAACATTCGCAACAATTTAATGCCCCAGAAAATAGGTACCTTTGTTTATTTTACAGCTGCGTGCTTATCAATGGTACCGTGATTCATTCATAATCAGCTTTTCAGTATTGTAAGTGATGTAATAATAGTGCTTTGTGATAACACAGAAACGAACGAGACCCTTGCACGCCTTATGTTATCAGAAGATCAGAAATCTCACATAACAGTCTTAAAATTGCTTTCTTATCACAATCGATTACAAATTGATAAGTCAAGAAATCACGGTATTGAATAAAATCTAAATTACGTTACTACAATAATAAAATTGAAGCTCACGATATCGCTAAATTTGACAAGTTCTATTTTGTAGGGGTATTTCCACATTTAAGGGAAATGAACAGGTAATCAATTGTCTGTCGAGAAGTGCTGCACATTCCTCCCACTTCTCTTCCCGTTTGCCTGAATTTTGTGCTCTTGAATATTGATGAACGTTCAGACTTTTATGTCACAATCAGAAAAGGGGTTTTTTGTTCTTTAATATAAATAAAATTGCGAACTTAAAACTGAACAATATTAAATGCGGCCCTTCGGTTGCATTTGTTGACTTTTAAACATGGGTCTGTTTTAAATTAAATAGGTGTCATCTATGAATTCGTAAATAAATTTACGAAATTTAAGTGCAAACAATATAGCATGTCAGGAATTGATATGTCAATTAAAAAGTTGTAATTGACCTTGTCATATTCAGTGGCGTTCCGTGGGTTCAAAATTTGGGTAGGCAATAGCAAAAATTATTTAACATTAAGATTAAAAAGTAAAAAAAAACGGAAACTTTAATTTGCCAAGACCTGTTGTTAAATGAATTAATCCACACATAAAATTCCTATAAAATTTTACTTTCTCATTACGCACTTTAATTTGATAACGTAGATCTTTGTCTAAAAGCTGCTCAACGAGATTTTCCATATTTGCTGCAAATTTACAAACTTCGTTTGAAATAAATAATCATTCAATAGCTTCACGCTGGAGGTGAATGCCGCTGACCGACACTAGTAATTTAAAGACTGCCGAACTGAGCGAGGCCGTGCCTTTTTAGATGCATAAAACGATTTACAACTCTTACTATTTCTTTCCATCTGGTCATTGCATTATTTTATAAATGTGCATGCAAACGCGCTGGATTAATGTGGCTCGATAAGCTGGACCTCACGTAAGCAAAACGGTGTTTTAAACGCTTGTTTGTTCATTTGCGGTCGCTTTCTTTCAGAACTATTCTGTTATTGTTGTTTTAACTGTAAGTGAAATTTGATTGAATGCTGATTAATACATTTACACTCACTTTTTGTTTATCGCTCAATTTTTAATGTTACGCAGTGGTTCTAAAAAGTAAAAATGAAAACTGTACGTAAAAGTAGCTTTTTTCATTGAAATTTAGAATTTGATTTTCTATATGAAAAATTATGGGTAGGCACTGCCTACCGTACCCATTGAGTGGCGGTAGCTCAGAGGTTGGGCGCTCAGTCTCTAACGCTGAAGGTCTAGGGTTCGATTCCCCGCCGAAGCCATGCAGTAATAGAAATCTATGCCGCAACCCGCCACTCACATTCCCCAATCCGGTGTAGGCAACCGTGGGGTCTTAATGCCTGAAACCTTCTCTGATGTTTAGTCGTTCGGATTCGACGTTAAACTGTAGGTCCCCCGTACTCCACCTTAGCGCCAAGGAGAGTACGTGGCAGAGAAGAGTGCCGGTGCCCAGCAGTGGGACGTAAAGGCTGATTACGATTACGACTGCCTAATAGGACGGACCGCCACTGGTCATAGGATCAGATTAAACTTTTAGAGCAATGTAACCACCCTTGATTTTAAATTTTTTTACCCTACAAGAAAGGAATAAAAATATAATATGATCAACAACATTTTTAGGTATAAACGGCGATGAGAAAAATAAACCAGAATTAAATATATACCAGTAGTTTCAAATTAAATTTTAGTTTACTAATAAGTTCTAGCTTTGCTTCATTGAAGTTCATTTTAAGTTATTGTAAATAAAACAACTCTTAACTTCAACGGATTTTTATTTTTATTTTAGTCTTATACGTATTTCAACGTGTTTACACGTCATTATCAAAAACAAGATTAAAAGTGAACAGTTGGTGTTGCTATAGGAACAATACATCTTCATAACTTGATCTTGGTTTTCTAAATGTGCCTCCATATGGCTTAATTTCTCACTTCAAAACGTCTAATAATGGTGAATTTAAGAGATCAATTTGCTCATTCATTAACGGTACAGTTTTTAAATATTTGTGAATTACAATACTATACGATTCTTGTCATCATAAAACATATAAACATAAACAAGCAGCATGCAGGTCCATGATACAAAGGGCTTTAACGGTGAAGTTAGTTATAATAGAGAGATTTCGATTATTAAACAAATTGCATACAATAATGTTTACAATACTGAACTTATTGATACACTAATTAAAGAGAAAAATTATAAATTAGTTATTCGGAAACTTTATCCAACTACTTCATCAGATAAAATGAAATACGTGTCAATTCCATATTTTGGCAATAAATCAGAAAACATTGCCAAAATTATAAACAAAACAAATCAATGTAAAATAATTTTTAAAACAACAAAAAATATTTTAAACACTTTGTTTAAAGCTACAGAAAAAACAGACAATTTATTAAAATCAGGCATCTACCAATTAAATTGCTCGCACTGTAATTCGGTTTATATAGGACAAACAATTGGAAATTTCAATATTAGGTACAAGGAACACGTACGTTGTTACAAGTATAAACACCCCCATAAATCCAATAACGCTAAAAACTTATTAGAACAATTATATAATGACATCCAATAACAATATAAAATGTTTACACTTTTGTGATAATAAACGTAAGTTGGATATACTCTAGAAGCATTTAAAATTCACAGACATTTAAAATCTACACCTTTAATGAATGAACAAATTGATCTCTTAAATTCACCGTTATTAGACGTTTTGGAATGAGAAATCAAGTCATCTGGACGTAGATATAGAAAACCAAGATCAAGTTATGAAAATTTATTGTTTCTATAGCAACACCAGCTGTTTACTTTTAATCTTACTTTTGATAATGACGTGTAAACATGTTGAAATACTTATAAGGATAAAATAAAAAAAAACTGTTGAAGTTAAGAATTGTTTTATTTACAATAAATTAATTAAACTTCAACGAAGTAAAACCAGGACTAATTAATTTAAAATGCTTGAAAATTAACGATGTGTATCAAAATTGTTATTTAATGAGCCCGTAGAGCAATAAGTGGCACTTTGCGTACCGCTGGGTAAAATTTTCAGGGAAATTTGATTTAATACCAATTAGCTAGTCTAATTAAACGATGCCAACTTAAAATTACTTTCCCTGTAACTTCGTCAAATAGCGACGAGAGAGACTATATTACCGACTCTGTGTGTGCCAAAATGTCTATTAATTTAGCCAGGGCCGCGCCAAGCGGAGGTGCAAGGGGTGCACAGCACCGGGACGGTAGGACCCCAAAATAAAAAATTATGGAAACAAAATTGGTACTTAATAAAATTTAATGACTATATTTTTACACTAAAAATAAAAAAGATTGTACGGATTTACCGCGGGTGCAACGCCTGCCAAAGCTCATTGACTGATTTATACTGAAGTTTGTAATATTAATTTAGTGGTTAGGTATTTTAGAGCCGAGAAATTGTAAAATAAATTAAAGCGAATTTCAAGTAATTGCCCGGCTTCTGCGCCAATAAATGCGCAAATGTCTAAAATACTAAAAAACAAATTACGACGAAATTGTTCAAACGTTATTAAAATTATAATTATATATTTTAAAAATAGTACGCCGTCTGATACTGCGAATGATTTGAAAAGGAACTGAATCATTCGTATCAAACGGCTCTTTTTGTCTTGTAAATATCTCCGAATACAGTTTAATTTTACCTCTCTGGCTGTTATTTGTATTATTTTTGTTATTTTTTATTTTTATTGTCCTATATTTTCAGTATAGGAAAGTATTGATTTCATGAAAATTTTCGAAATCGAAATTTTGACGGAAATGCACGTTTTGGACCTGCAGAAAACCAAAAAAAGTTGTTTTAAAAAATGTCTGTCTGTCTATGGGTGGATGTATGCCGTATGCGTGTGTGTGTTTGCGCTCCATAACTTCCAAACGGATGGTCTGATTTTGATGAGCTTTAGAATGTGGGGTGTATCAAAAATTCATCGCAAAAATAAGCTTTAAAAGAATTCGAAACCGGAAGCGGAAGTTGGACTTATTTTTTGGTAGCATTTTTTTCAGAAATGGCATTTTTGAAAACTAAAAACGGAATCTGATAGAAAACGGCCGTTTAAATTCAACGTTTTTTTTTTCTAACGTTCTGGCTTGAAAATAGCTGCCGCTACGATTTTTTTTAAATTTTAATTTTAACGCCTTATTACTCAAAAACGACTTCACAGATTGGGATCAAATTTTTTGCCTCAACAGCTCTATACAGACTCTATGTTACGGTGCAGAAAAATTTTGAAACTGTGAAGTAAAAAATAAATTTGTGTTTAATTAAATATTGCTCAAAAACTGACCACACTAGTTTTTTTTTAAATTTTGTAAACTAATAGAGCTGTGGATGAGCTACAATTTGGTTTGATCCCAGTTCGCTAGTTTCGCTGTGACCTCTTTAGTTAATAAACGGGGGATGCTAAAAGGTCTCTTTAAGTAAAAGTGCTCATAAGTTATAGTAGAATAAAGTTTACAAGTAAATTTGTAGATGTAGCAATATTTGGGAGGGGGGGGGGGTAATTGTTTCCTTCCCACCCACAAATTTTCTCTTTCGCCTTTGTTTTTTTTAATCCCAAAAAATCGTTTTCCCAAAAATAATGTAAATATATTTCATTTCACAAAAAAAATTATTTAGCTATAGTACGGTCATGCAGCGAACTATGTCTCGGATGTACGGTCGTTATCTCTAGAGTTGTAGGTGTACTGCGATGACTGAGATCATCGATGTTTAAAACTCTGATGCTTTTGTAAATACGAGTTACAATTTTTTAAGTGTAGGGAAATCCAGGCGAAGTGCACCGCTCATTTTTTTGTGCCGTCATAGTTTGATAGAAAGAAAAATATCATTTAGGAATGCATTACATATGTGTATATTAATTTCATTTATAGTCTATTTAAAATTTTATATTTAATATACAGGGTGAATAAAAAGTAAGGAACATCGATGCTACAGCCTTAAATAATAACTTTACGAAAAAAAGTTTCTAACAAAAGTTTCCTATCAAGTTTTTTGCCACAATTTGGCGTTTTTCATTTTTTTTCAATTGTCATATGTTATTTAAATGGCAACTTATACTTTGTATGGCATGACCAGTTAGTGCTTTTTATTCTCTATACAGCCATGTAAAAATATCATACAGTTGCATAATAAAAATTTCAAGAAAAATCACGATAAACATTTATTTTTGTCACTGGCAACATTTTTCATCAGGTACACTTATTGCAAGATAAACAAACGACAGTCCACAAGTTAGTAAACTAGTTTCGAATCATATTTAACATCAATTTAAGAAAGAAAATGTTCAAACTGTTCGCCATTCACTGCCTGACAGTGGGCAATACGATAAGAAAGTCCTCGAAGTCGAAAGAAGTCAAGCGGGTTTAGATCCGGAGATCGCGCTGGCCACTCAATACGTCCTCTTCTTCCTATCCACCTATTTGTAAAAATTCCATCTAAATATTGAGGAACATGAATGCCGTGGAGCACCATCTTGTTGCAACCAAATTCTGTCGTTCGGCGTGTTCGGATTTTCTGCATTTGGAAATAAAACAGCTAACGCGGGAACAGGTTCCAACCTCAAAAAATCCAAATACCGATCAGAATTTAATGTGCCATCAAAGAAAAAAGGACCAAGAATTCTGTCTCCTATAATTCCCGCCCACACGTTTACGTTTTGTGGATACTGTGTGTGTAAATCTTCAATCCAATGTGGGTTATGTCGCGACCAACAACGGGAAATGTGCCGATTTACAGCTCCATTTAAAGAAAATGTGGCTTCGTCGGAGAAGATAATAGAATTTACAAACTATGGGTCGTTATTGCACCTGTCCATCATTTCTTCACAAAACTGTATGAGGATTTTCGGAAATTGCAAGCACAATGTCCAAAATTTTATCGTCTGTTGCTATTTTTGGACGGCCAATTTTATCCAAATCTTTGACGTGGCCCGTTTCTCTAAATTTTCTATTAATTTTGATTACAGTGGACCGCGTAACAGGTTCACGATTTGGATGTACAGTATTAAATATAAATATATGTTATCACCGTACCCGATCATCATCAAAATTTCGATACGTTCAGTTTCTGTTAAACGTACCATGATTAGAAATTCGTATTTAACACAGGACACAGACTAAATTTTAATCACTTATTAATGCCAACTGTCACCGAATTGACATTACAGATTTGCATTTGTTCAATTTTAAACATTTTCATACAATTGCCTACTATTGTCGTTTGTTTATCTGGCAATAAGTGTACCTGATGAAAAATGTTGCCAGTGACAAAAATAAATGTTTATCGTGATTTTTCTTGAAATTTTTATTATGCAACTGTATGTAATTTTTACATGGCTGTATAGAGAATAAAAAGCATAGTATAGGGTCGGCAAAATAGGGGCGGCACCCGGGCGACAACTACCCTGGGCTCGTCCCTGAGATTAGCTGTTAGCATTCTCTAATAATTTAGAAAACCTTGACCTTCAAAGTAGGAAATAATGATATCAGGCAACTGATGTAATTTAATTAATGTAGTATTCATTGCAATTGAATCACTGTTAATAAATAAATTTAATTTTTGTTATTAGTTATGAAGCCTTTGACCACGAATAACAAACACGTTTTCAAATTTTGTATTTTTGCTCAACGTCATCTATTCTCAGTTACTTCTCGGTTATTACTGTAATGTTTAAAAATAAAATTGTAATTTATTCCATGGTCATGTAACATAGGTCAAGTCAAGTCGTTCAGTCTATGCCAATATTTTGTAATGTGCTTCTTTCAACATTGCGCTGCACCTCTGTTAATCAATTGCCAGGTTTTATAATGCAGTTTTTTTTTGCAACACAAACGCCGTAATATGTTTTTATTTACGTAAAGTAGTAATGAGGTATTGTTTAACGAATTCGACCCTCATATAACGATAAAAATAGTTACGTACAAAAATATGTATAATTAGGTGCACATGAAACAAATAAAAATAATTAGTATTTATTTGGTGCTTTTTAAAATGCAACATTTTGTGCCTATACAAGTTGGCAACACTGATAATTTCCAAATGTTAACAAATTCAGTACTCACCCCATTGTTCTAATTAATAAAAATAACTAGCTATTTTTAATTGCTTTTATTTAACAACAAAATTAATGTGTCTAGGAATGTTGAGTCATTAATATATCAAATTTTTTGCAGGTTGGATTACTGAGTGCATAACGGCGACAATGTGCTTATTAATCAGATATCTACGTTGGAATGTACGTGTATTTATAAAAATATTTGTGAACTTTAAACGTTTATAACTGTGTAAAAATCGGAGTGCAATCGTTCGACTATAAAAAAAAACTAAACGCGCGAAAATGCCTGGACTTACCGCATTCAGTCGTCGTTGGAGTGTCGGCTCAGATGATTTCGTTCTCCCTGGCGGAATTTTATCACTTTTCCACTTGATCTGGTAAGTGCTCTGTTTATGACTGTGAAAGTCTAACCAACGAAAAATATAAGATGCTGCAAGTTTTGACAACTTTGTCTCGATTTTACACTTTAAAATTCAAGATTTTAACTGAAACATTCGGCTATTGTTCAAAAGTACAGCAGTTTGGTTTCTAAAGATCTTAAAATTTATTTTTAAACTTTAAATCGTAAAATGCGATTGTAATGGTAATGAAACAACACATAATTGTAACGTTTTAAGCTATTCTTTGTGTTCAGAGGAGTGGCTTATAGTTAACAAGGATCGTATTTCAATTCAATTTAGGTGCATGCATGTTCTCACTGGGTTGGATAAAAACCTAGTTAATCTACATCAATTAATGATGAATTAATTTATTAATATAGGTTCCGGACACAACGCCCAATATGTATTTTGTAGGTGTATATCGCCCACTCGGGAAAGAACGTCTATTTTGTATATTGGACGCAATCAATGTCAACTGCACCGTGAAGCGTACTGTAATTGAAATTTTTGCTAAGATTTCACGTGAATGAAGGTGTCTAACCGGCATAAATTTTACGCAGGCTCAGCTCACAGTAGCAAGCGAGTGTACCCAAAAAACGTTTAAGAAAAATATTAGGAGGAGCTTCACATGCAACAAGTGTTACCATTAAATGGGCTGAGGCTGTTATCAATACAAATCGCCAAATAATTAATTGTCTTAAAAATAGTGTAGCAAACCGGCAACACGTTTAATGACAACATGAATGAATTTTGTTGTAGTTGAACCCCCTCTTCCTGGATTGTCACGAACAGTCTCGCGACCATTTTCAAAACGGTTAGCTTATTTAGATATTTGCGACTTCTTGAGTGTACTTTCGTGAAACTGTGAGATGGGTCTGCGTAAATTTCAGCGGGTTTTGCGCCTTTAAATCTAAATATAGCAGAGGCAAATCACGTAATGATCTTCGCCATAAATTGCGTTATTTGATTTAAATTCTGTATTGATAATTGACTAGTAATGATTTACAATGGTACTTCTTTCCATTCAAATTCATGAATTAGTAGCGTAGATGTTGGGGCTGCTCGACATATTTCTTAAACTATTTTATACAATCTTGAAAAAGTATTCACACTCCCAACAAGCATTCGTGCCGAACGCCATCCGCATTCGGAATATTGTGACAGATAATTTAAATAACTTAAAAAATGGCTATATGGTAAAGCTACAATAATGGAAGAAAGCCATCAAAAGCCGCATTACACTTCCTAAGTACATACAATTTCATATAGTAGTCACACTTTAATCTATCGATTTCTGAAAATTGATTTACTGGAACATATACTTTAAACATTACTTCTGAGAAATTACGCTGCATATCGAGTTTCAGTATCGAATTTTAATTTAATTGATTACAACCACGCTAGAAAGACATTATGCTTAAATCATTTTGTAGTATGTCAAGTATAATAAATGTGTTATTTATATGTATTACTTTAAATACATTTCCTCTATATACATTTTTTCTCCTAGTCACAGTCAATAATGTTTACATACTTTTGTGTTCTTTTCGGCAAGAGAATTTTTTTTTAAGAATCATAAGGCCGTGCGTGAGCACGACTCCATGATTCGCATCCCATCCCCTTATCCGGGCTCAGCGGACTTGCGCTATACCCCACCCCTGAAAGACATGCAACCCAACATACACACCACACACACCATCCACGGACACGCCAGATTTAACTTATTTAGAAAAATTTCCGACGGGCAGAGGACTCGAACCTACTGCCGTTGGGAGTCTAGTTACAACGCCTGCGACTTTAACCACTAGACCACCCGCTGGCCCAGGTAAGAGAAGTATGGAATACCGTTCTACTTTTTATCTTGAATTGTTAATAACAAAATTGCATTTTCTCAAGTCGATAAATAATTTATGTCAAAAATTGGATCAGATTAAATTTCAGGCGTCGGAAATAAAAAAGTCTTAGGTGAAAAATTAACATTTGCCGTTTAAAAAGAAAATTGCATCTGTATCGCAGTGCTGAGCATTCGGTACCCTTCCCCCTAATCGAAAACCACAGATTTATGAGAATAAGACATCCCGCACCACCCCATGATATACTTTTCAGGGTCATTTGTTAATATTCTATGCTTCAAGCATATAGCTAGCTATCTCAACGGGCTTTCCCAACTCGCAATTGGGATCTACAACACCAAGAATTGAAACAGCAACAGTAATAACTTTTACACATTTATCAAACACAAGCTTGTGTCTTAGCAATTTGTATAACACTTTGTAATTAAAATCGTACTTTCTTACCTTTCGACCACCATTTCCTGCTCTTAATTTCTGACTGCCCAAATTTATTTTAACACCCCTGGCCCTATCCGTGTACCGCTTGAAAAGAATCCTCTGCAATGGAGCATAACGGTTTTGCAATCGTTCAATCAAACTTTTAGCACGTGCTTACGCATCTACTCAATAAAATTAGACAACTTAATGCAGTGAAGTGTAAAGAATTCAATATTTAAATTTTAAGGAAATATTCTTCAAAAAAAAAACGTGGTCGGCTTAATGCAACATTCCTAATAAATTTCAAAATTTAATTAGGAAATTAACTTTTCCTATATCGTAACTGTTGTTGCTATTAAGAAATTTATTTATTATTAACATTCAAAAAACAGTTTTTAAATTTGATATTGTTATTGAGCTATTTGTTAATTAAAAACTATTGCTACAACGTGGATCTAAAAGTACAGCAAAAATTTACGCTAGTTCTGCAAACCAACAAGAGTAAAACGATTGTCACTATTTTATTAAAAATATAGTCAACTAATGAGTGCGACAAGGAAATGATGGAAATAATGGACAGACCAAGCGGGAATTCAAGTACCCATGGATACTTTTAAATGTAATTAAATAAATTTCCGTGTTCAATTTAAATTACAAAATAATCCATGGATACATGAATTTCTGCTTGATCTTCCTACTACCGCCCTTCTTTGTCGCATTTATTAGTTGCTTATGTTTCCAGTGAAATAGTCATAGTTTGTATAAATATTACTGCTGTCGACTGATTACGGTCCACCGAGTTAACCGTTTTATTTTTTTAAAGAAACCGTCGGTCGGTTACAAATGTTCTAAAAACCGGTCTAAAAAACCGGGCTGTAAAACCGGTGTGAAAAACCGGTTTGAAACCGGTTTGTAAAACCGGTCTGAAAAACCAGTATGAAAAAACCGGTTTGAAAACCCGGTCTGAAAAACGCAATCTGGAAAAAAAAAGGTCTAAAAAGACGACCACAATGCGTGCATTAAACTACTTTGGACTTGATCACTATTTAATTCAGAAATTTTTTTTTATATGCCGTTACAGATGAGAATAAGTAAGTTTAAATGATAGTTAATAAATAAAACATAATTATATAAGCGGATATTTATGATTTAGATCTAATACTTAGAATTACATAAATATTAACACGTTAGAAGTAGTTTACGGATATCCAGTGGCTTAATTACAATTTGTGCCCCCCCTCCCACACCAATATTGTCGTGCATAATAAATGATGTGGAAGTTTCGGATCCTCAAAACGCTTTAGTTACGCTACTGCGTATATCGACATGAGTAATTTAACGGCCGGTTTTAAGACAAGTTTTATTTGCAGGTTTTTCAGACAATTTTTTCCAGAACAGGTTTTCAGGCCGGTTTTCAGACCGCTTTGCTCAGACTTGTTTTTTCAGACCGGTTCCTTCAGATCGGTTTTTCAGAGCGGTTTTATCAAACCGACTTTTCAGACCGGTTTTATCAGAGCGGTTTTTCAGGCCGGTTTTATAATACGATTTGTTCAGACCGGGTTTGTTAAACCGTTTTTTAGACTGTTATCTTCAGACCGGGTTTTCAGATCGGGTTTTAGACCGGTTGTTCAGACCTGTTTTTTCAGACCGGTTTTTCAGACCGTTAGTTTTAGACCGGTTTTTTCAGATCGTTAGTTTTAGACCGATTTCAGACCGGTTTTTTTAGACCGGTTTTTCAGAACGTTAGTTTTAGACCGGTTTTTCAGACCGATAGTTTTAGACCGATTTGTTCAGACCGGTTTTTTAAGACCGGTTTTTCAGACCGGTTTTTTTCAGACCGGTTTTTTCAGTTCGTTGTTTTTAGACCGATTTGCTTAGACTGTTTTTTACAGACCGGTTTCTACAGACCGGTTTTTAGACCGGTTTTTCAGAACGTTAGCTTTAGACCGGTTTTTTCAGACCGTTAGTTTTAGACCGATTTGTTCAGACCGGTATTTTAAGACCGGTTTTTCAGACCGGGTTTTAGATCGGTTGGTTCAGACCGGTGTTTTTCAGACCGGTTTTTTCAGTTCGTTGTTTTTAGACCGATTTGCTTAGACCGTTTTTTTAGACCGTTTTTTTCAGACCGGTTTCTTCAGACCGGTTTTTCAGACAGGTTTTTAGACCGGTTTGTTCACACTTGTTTTTTCAGACCGGTGTTTTCAGAGCGGTTTCTTCAGTTCGGTTTTTCAGAGCGGTTTCTTCAGTTCGGTTTTTCAGAGCGGTTTTATCACACCGGCTTTTCAGACCGGTTTTATCAGAGCGGTTTTTCAGACCGGTGTTTTAGCCGATTTGTTCAGACCGGCTTTTTTAGACAGTTTTTATAGACCGGTTTTTTCAGACCGGGTTTTCAGCCGGGTTTTAGACCGGTTTGTTCAGACCGGTTTTTTCAGACCGTTAGTTTTAGACCGATTTCAGACCGGTTTTTTAGACCGTTTTTTCAGACCGGTTTTTAGATCGGTTGGTTCAGACCGACTTTTTCAGACCGGTTTTTCAGACCGTTAGTTTTAGACTGTTTTTTTCAGACCGTTAGTTTTAGACAGATTTGTTCACACCGGTTTTTTAAGACCGGTTTTTTGATCGGTTGGTTCAGATCGGTTTGTTCAGACCGGTTTTTTCAGACCGGTTTTTTCAGTTCGTTGTTTTTAGACCGATTTGCTTATACCGCTTTCTTAGACCGTTTTTTTCAGACCGGTGTCTTCAGACAGGTTTTTAGACCGGTTTGTTCAGACCGTTTTTTAGGTCGTTTTTTTCATACCGGTTTTTTCAGACCGTTGTTTTCAGACCGTTGTTTTCAGACCGGTTTTTCAGAGCGGTTTCTTCAGTTCGGTTTTTCAGAGCGGTTTTATCACACCGGCTTTTCAGACCGCTTTTATCAGAGCGGTTTTTCAGACCGGTGTTTTAGACCGATTTATTCAGACCGGCTTTTTTAGACAGTTTTTATAGACCAGTTTCTTCAGACCGGGTTTTCAGCCGGGTTTTAGACCGGTTTGTTCAGACCGGTTTTTTCAGACCATTAGTTTTAGACCGATTTCAGACCGTTTTTTTTAGACCGGTTTTTCAGACCGGTTTTTAGATCGGTTGGTTCAGACCGATTTTTTCAGACCGGATTTTCAGACCGTTAGTTTTAGACTGTTTTTTTCAGACCGTTAGTTTTAGAGAGATTTGTTCACACCGGTTTTGTAAGACCGGTTTTTTGATCGGTTGGTTCAGATCGGTTTGTTCAGACCGGTTTTTTCAGACCGGTTTTTTCAGTTCGTTGTTTTTAGACCGATTTGCTTATACCGCTTTCTTAGACCGTTTTTTTCAGACCGGTGTCTTCAGACAGGTTTTTAGACCGGTTTGTTCAGACCGTTTTTTAGGTAGTTTTTTTCATACCGGTTTTTTCAGACCGTTGTTTTCAGACCGTTGTTTTCAGACCGGTTTTTCAGAGCGGTTTCTTCAGTTCGGTTTTTCAGAGCGGTTTTATCACACCGGCTTTTCAGACCGGTTTTATCAGAGCGGTTTTTCAGACCGGTGTTTTAGACCGATTTGTTCAGACCGGCTTTTTTAGACAGTTTTTATAGACCAGTTTCTTCAGACCGGGTTTTCAGCCGGGTTTTAGACCGGTTTGTTCAGACCGTTTTTTTTAGACCGGTTTTTCAGACCGGTTTTTAGATCGGTTGGTTCAGACCGATTTTTTCAGACCGGATTTTCAGACCGTTAGTTTTAGACTGTTTTTTTCAGACCGTTAGTTTTAGACAGATTTGTTCACACCGGTTTTTTAAGACCGGTTTTTTGATCGGTTGGTTCAGATCGGTTTATTCAGACCGGTTTTTTCAGACCGGTTTTTTCAGTTCGTTGTTTTTAGACCGATTTGCTTATACCGCTTTCTTAGACCGTTTTTTTCAGACAGGTTTTTAGACCGGTTTGTTCAGACCGTTTTTTAGGTCGTTTTTTTCATACCGGTTTTTTCAGACCGTTGTTTTCAGACCGTTGTTTTCAGACCGGTTTTTCAGACCGGTTTCATCAAACCATTTTTTTCAGACCGATTGTATCAGACCGTTTTTTTAAGAACCGATTAAAAATTTTGGTTTCGACGGCACTAATAAATATGGGTCCGGCAATATTTCCAATTTTAAATTGTTCTGTAATATTCCTGGTAACGAAGCGTTTATTACAACGGTATGTAGTACTGTACTGTTTTTGTAATAAGCTGGGCAATATTTTAGCTCTAACATCTACTTTCAAAAGCAACTTGTTCTGAAAGAAATTAAATTTCTCGACGAACGAGACGAAAATTGGTCATAACGACAAGACCTGTGGTAACACTAATGGTTTGCTAAACTGGGTAAACTTATGAAAAATCTGCGTTTTAGGCTACGTCCTATCCTCTAAATACGAAGTGAGTTAAAAACCTTTCCGCTGTGGAACTTTGGTTATTTATGAAGAGAGAATTTTAACGAGAATTATTATTTCAAAAGAAAAAGTTTTGACACATCGTGACATGCATACGGTTATTATCTAAAATTATCCCTCAGACTTGTTCTAGAAGTTTTGTATTTTACGCCTAAAATCGTTGTAGATACTACAGCAATGACTGTAAGTCTGATGAAAAGCAAATTAAATTTGTCCGTTTACTAATTCAATTAAACGAAGTCTTAGAAATCTTTTAGAAGCAGCTGTTTGGTTTCAGGTTAAGGAGGTCATTTCACCCGATGTTGTCATAATTTTATTAATCAATTACGCAATGTAGTACCCTTTTTCAAGTGTAGTGATACTGCCCAAGTAGATTGGATTAAGACTAGCAAAATCCGTGGTTGACGCCCCCTACCTATTTTTTGTGTTTGTTTTTAAAGCCAATTTAAAAAAATTAATTATGAATATCGTTATTAGGCATTTAAGGTTTTTTAAAAACGCCCTCTAGCGGCCATAATGAAAACTAAATGGGTAATTATTATACATAGCTGTGAAGGAAATTTAAAGGTCTATCCAAATATGCAAAAATATACAGGGTGTTTCATTAAAAATAAAAAAATTGCTCGTACTTCCGGTTAAACCGGAAGTCAAAATTAACACAGTTTTGTGTCGTAATATGCGTTTTTATGTGTGTATAATCCAGAAAAAATTTGAAATTCATTTTTTAAAAATTGAGAAAATGGCCGGTTGTTACCTGTTCTCGCGGCCACCCGGTAGTCATTGAGAACAGAGAATCTAAAAATGTTTGACAATAAAAATGCCACTACCCTTTTCATGTATTATGAATTTTGTTTAATAATTGTTGTCATTGATGTTTATTTCCTAACAATATTCAATGACTACTATTGTAATAATTTTCAAATACTTTGCTAAGGGATATTACAATTTTTATGAGTTCCTTTTGAATAATTAAAACTTTATCACAGATAAATTAGTAGGAGGAAATGTATCAACCTTGAATAAATTTTAATTGGGCCTTAAATGATTAAATCGATTTAAGCACACGATAATGAAGAAAATTATGCAGTAGAAACTTCACAGAAAACGCTTTCCTTATTCGACGCTTTAACAACATTACAACAACTTTGATGAGATTAAAACTTGTTCCTTTGGATAAAGAGCTTTCTCATAATTGCGAAGAGTAGGTTAATTATGACGACCAATAAATTGTCTTTTCATCGCTACACTTGCCTTTATTTCTAATTTATTTAATAAAATTCTTTAGTAGTTGCGAAATTACAGATATACAGGGTGTTGTACTAGTTGTTCTGGTATTTATTTTACTAAATGTAATTTTGTCGTTGAAATTAGTTTCACTGGAGATGGCATTGTAGTTTTACGCGTGACCTCAAGTTGTACGTAGAGAAACGAGGCGAGGTCCCGCCTCTAAAATTGAGTTTAAAATGCGCATACTTTTGTAAATGTAGCAATCCCTACTATACAAGTTCCATATAAAACCAGATTTAATATCCTGGCAAGCACAGTTTAGCTCTACACTACAGTTCCAGTCAACAAGTCATGTTCTCTAAGTCTTAACTTAAAGGGCCTGCCTCATGTCAAACTATCTCTTTTTCGCTTCTTTCTGAACTGTAACGAACGTTAGCCACGAGGCAGATCTACCTTCTCTCTTTTTCATACTAGTCTGTTGCGGCCGTTTGACATGAGGAGGGTTTCTTTTCTCGTGGTTTCTGACTGTCGCAGACGTTAGCCACAATGAGATGATCATAGGATCAAGGACATGTTTGCAAGTTTAATTTGAATAGAGAAAGTGCAAGAACCGTATGTTCAAAAACGCATTCTATTAGAAATACAACCCTTTAAAGATGGTGGAGGCAAATCGTGTATTAAGTATCTCCGTCATATAAGTATAAAACGATTTGATTCAAATTTTGTATTGATATTTCAGTCGTTATGATTTACAACTACACTTACTTGCTTTAGTTCAAATCCATCAACCATGGGCGTAGATAATTGGGATGCTCAGCGCTTATATACTACAAGAACATACATAGGACGTCCAGTGGATATACCACCTGGACATTATGGATGTCCAACGGACGGATAAAGTCAACACAAGCCTTTTTTCAATATCTGCGTTTACATTAACAAAGTTGTCTATGTGGAACAAATGAAACAAGAAAATTGGGTTTTAGATTGCTTTCAAAAAGTAGTTTTTTAGTTATATTTTTGTCATACCATTTCAAATTTCATTATATTCGGTTTGAAAATTGTTAAAACTTCTTTCGGCCATACACGCTTACAGACAGACGTTTTTCTAAATCATCATTTTGGGATTCCTAGTTGTTCAAAGAGTGCATTTCTGTCAAAATTTCAAAATTAATTTTTTACGATTACAATATTATATTACAAATATGGGAAAGTAATAAGGGAAGCTATTAAACTTTACGAACAACATAGCGATAGTTGCGATAAGATAAAACCAAAAAAACTGAAGTGTTACCGTCACAACACCGAACCTAATTGCGTTTTTTGAAGCAATTACCGTCAGCCAAAGGATAATTAATGTGTTTCATTAAGTATAATGTTAGGTAAAAATAACTTCTTATCTAATTTTTTTTGCTGTTTGCAAAACGTTACCAGATATTAATGACGACATTCGTTTAATTATGACAGGCTTCTGTTTTACGAAGATAATGTTCATACCAACAGTTATAAGGCAACATTGTGAAGCTTTAATATAAACTATCAGAACTCATGGGCTACGCACCCCGATTTTTGTTTGATAACTTCGGGTATGAAGTATGAAGTACTCGCTGCTCCGAAAGTTTCCTCCGCTGAGTGGGCCTCGGGCATGTAAGCTGCTCCC
Source organism: Ctenicera cuprea (assembly GCA_958336395.1). NCBI lineage: Eukaryota > Metazoa > Arthropoda > Insecta > Coleoptera > Elateridae > Ctenicera > Ctenicera cuprea. The sequence continues at coordinate 8,435,437 of OY284493.1, forward strand.
GCAAAGAAAATGCCAAAAAACAGCTCCGGAAAAAGTATTTAGGAAATAAAATTTTCCGTAATAAAGCTCTAGGGAAAACACTTCAAAAAAATCGTATGATAGCCTCAAAAAAAAATCCGTTGCACTAAAAATAATAATAATTCTCCGAGCAAGTGGATTGGTCGAAAGGGGCCGGTGTTATAGCCCGCACGATCACCGGATTTAAATTCATGCTATCATTTTTGTGGGAGTGAATGAAATTTTTATTAAGAACAACATTTTATATTTACAATAGTGTAGGAAATAGTAAGGGGGGGGCACTGCAATAAATCACCCTGTATACTGATAAAGAACGTTGTTTGGCTATTGACTTATTAATTTTCATTATTGATTTTCATTTAATTCTCAATTTGGATAATAAATTTAAATTGCAAGAAATTTGGAAAGGACTTTTAATGTAGAAAATCGAAGGATAGTCGAAAAATTGAATTTTCTAACTTATCGGAAAAAATGGCGAAAGTAGATTTAATTAAAGCTTGTCATCAACTTATCAACAACCTTCTAAAGTGCTTCAAACACCTGTTGCGTATAGCTCATGCAAATCCCCGTCGTTGTTAAAAGGAACATTGATTTGCTGTCACGAAGGGTTGCGTTTTAAGTAACGAAACAGCTGATATGTGATTTTAACGGAATACTTGCGCGCTCGTATACAAACGCATTACCTGCTCTAATGGCGTAAAACAGTTATGATTATGTCATTACGTGTGACATTATCTGCCTGGCTAATTAATTATGTTTATTCTGTACACACTCCTTTTCAAAAACAATTTGCTACTTGCTGCTAATTAATATGATACGAAAGTGAATTCTAAAATCGTAAAAAATGTGTTGGCGTTTCGGCTTCTATAACAACTGAATACTTTGATGTTAATTGCGTTCTTACTTTACTAATCATTTCGATTTTTATTCTTCCATGCGAACGACGAGCGCAGAGTCTACTATCCAAACGGGCTTCACTGGGCGAGGGCTTTTCTCTAGTAGAATTGCACTTTTGGGGAAAACTTTTCTCCACTGTGACTGCACTTTTGAGGAAGACTTTTCCCCAGTCTGAATGCACTTTTGAGAAAGACTTTTCCCCAGTCGGTCGTCATGGTTCCCTTGTACCTAGTGGAAAACCTGGGTAACTGCAATGAAAATGACGGTCTTTAGGGACTAAATAGTTTTAGTTACCAAAACTATTTGTACTTATAAAATGTTAATAAGCAAAACAACTATATACAAGTATAGCAAGATATAGTAAAAAGGGGAAGAGATAGAAGTAAGAAATGGAACAAACACATCTTAAAAATGGATAACGAAAGAATGGCCAAGGCAGTACGTGATGGGAAACCACCAGGAAGACCTCCAAAGAGATGGCGGGACAGCTGCTCATCAATTCCCAAGAAAACATAATCCAATAGAACACAGGTCAAAGACCTAATGTAGGAAGAAGAAGAAGAAGAAGAACTATAGCATTAAACCATATATTGTTGAAATCAAGCAGCAGGTTATTGCAAGCAACTATTTACAAAACCAATTAATTAAACTAGAAGTGCAAGGTATTAGAAGCCAAGCAAAACAAAGTACATACAAAAGCAAAATGCGGAAGCAATATGGTAGCAAGCAAAATACGGGAAACGGTACGGTAGCAGATAAAAAACGGTAGCAATCAAGAAACGGTAGCAAACGGTAGCGGCTAAGATACGGTGACCTACGGTAGCAAATAAAGCATATCAATCTACTGTAGCAAACGGTAGCAACTAACTGAGTAACAATCTGACGTTCTGGTGCAAACGTACAACAATGAAAGGGTAAGACAGGTACAGCGAACAAAGGGGATTGTGCCAGATATAAGAGAGAAAAAAATTACTGCCTTGTGGCTAACGTCAACTATTTACAAAACCAATTAATTAAACTAGAAGTGCAAGGTATTATAAGCCAAACAAAGCAAAGTATATACAAAAGCAAAATGCGGAAGCAATATGGTAGCAAGCAAAATACGGGAAACGGTACGGTAGTACATAAAAACGGTAGCAATCAAGAAACGGTGACCTACGGTAGTAATTAAAGCATAGTAATCTACTGTGGCAAACGGTAGCAACTAACTGAATAACAATCTGACGTTCTGGTGCAAACGTACAACAATAAAAGGGTAAGACAGGTATAGCGGACAAAAGGGATTGTGCCAGATATAAGAGAGAAAAAATTACTACCTTGTGGCTAACGTCTGCGACATTCAGAAACCAAGAGAGAAGAAACCCGCCTCGTGTCAAACGGCCGCAACAGACTAGTATAAAAAAGAGAGAAGGAGGATCTGCCTCGTGGCTAACATTCGCTACAGTTTAGAAAGAAGCGAAAAAAAGATAGTAGTGCCTCATGTCAAACTATGTTGAGACTTAGAGAAAATGACTTGTTGACCGGAACTGTAGTGTAGAACTAAACTGTGTTTGCCAGTATATAAAATCTGGTTTTATAGGAAACTTGCATAGTGGGGATTGAAACATTTACAAAAATATGCGCATTTTAAAATCAATTTTAGAGCGGGGAACTTGTCTCATTTCTCTACGTACAGCTCGAGGTCACGCGTAACACGGCATTGTCGGCTCCGGTGAAACTAATTTCAATGCTTAAATAACATTTATTGAAATAAATACTAGAACAACTAATTCAATATTACATCGCATGTTAAACTAAATTTACTAGTGAGTCTTTCGCTGTTTGGCGGCGGATGACCCGAGGTGACGCGTAAAATATGAGCACACGCTCCGGTCAAAATTAATTTCAATTAATTTCAATACATTAAATGCTAAAATAAAAGGTGCATTATTACACATCATTCTTTTTAATTTTGAGCAGTGTTTTAAATTTGTTGATATTCGAATATTTTTGTTGTAACTTTTTTCTATGAAAATTTTTCAATATTATTCAGATACTTTTTTATGTAGTTTACAAATATGATATTAGATTGTTGATATTTCTTTTCATTATGTTGATATAACCTAAAACTTTATTCTTTTAAATGCAAGTCGTAGGCGACGACGATATTGTTAGCGCAAGTATTCGAAATTTAACATCATTTTTGTAAATTACTACATAAAAAAAGTACCTTAATAATGTTAAAGAATTCTGCACGTATCTTTTCTCTAATTTAACCTTATCTCTATTTCCCGCCGTTTCCAAGATCCCCATGCTGAACACGATCTGCAATTTCTTTAAGGTATTAAATGTATTGACAGTTTCTAGAGTGAAATATTAGTTTTAATATATTTAGTGACTGTCAGATAATGCATTCCATAAATTAGGGATGTTCCCCTTCATATAAAATACCACAGTAACTATATGCGACGGTGTACTGTGAATGATAAGAGTTTTGTGGATGAGTCATTCGTTGGCAAGCTACAAATTTGATTTATTTCGTTTTTGTACCTACACACATTTTCCTATCTGGCAAAGTACAGGTCAGCCCGCTTTTACAATATTTGACGTAGATTTTTAATCTTCTGCGTACTTTATTTTTGTATAGTAATAGTAAATAATACTAGCAGGTGTAGTAACTTTGTATTTAATTTTTAAATGCTACACAAATGTGATTATTGCAAATACTTAATGTAGTGAAAACTTCTGAATATGTACCCGTACTATATTACTTATTCTATGTATTTTAAAACATTTATATGTAATGAACCTAGTGTAAACTAAACATGACTCATCCCATCGTTTTGTTTATTTATTAATTTGAAAAAATGACGTTTGGAGTGAGTAGTAATTCTTCTTATTTAAAATAAGTTTAACTTTTTTCAAATTACAGTTTTACCGGAAATGATTCCACATTTCTCATTTTAAATGAAACACTCTGTATATTTTTACATATCTGTGGAACCAGAATAAATCTTTGCATATATTTGCGACGCTCTTTTCCCCAGTTGCCTATTTGGCAACTCTGTAGTCCGGTAGTTAACTTGTATTTTGTTGTGGGCGGGATTATACGGCTGCTTATGCGTATAATCGCTGGGAAATTCTCGGGCGCCAGATTTTATATGGAGTTTACTCTCCAGAACGGCTTCGCTGTAACAGAACGGCTTAGCGAAGACCTGGGTAACTGCAGTTGAAGATGTCGGTCTCCAGGGGTCTGTTTGATGGAATGACAGCCTGCAGGTTCTTGAAGCAGCTCTATTTAACTCGGATATATTCAACAAGTCAAGTAAAACAACGTAGAATGGTTTAAATACGTCTATTACATAATATCCAATCCAAATTAATAATATACAAGCAAAGCGGATAATATTAAGCAAAAATACGGTAGCAAATACAGTAGCAAATACGGTAGCAAATACGGTAGCAAATACGGTAGCAAATACGGTAGCAAATACGGTAGCAAATACGGTAGCAAATACGGTAGCAAAACAGTAGCAAATACGGTAGCAAAACAGTAGCAAATAAGGTAGCAATACAGTAGCCATACGGTAGCAATACATACATACGGTAGCCAATATATATACAGTAGTCACCAGTATACGGTCGGAAACGGTACCAGTTACTAAAGCAAACAAACTGTTATCTTGACACCAGGCGGACAAATTCGCCACTATGAATCACACAACAAAGCTCTCAAACAAATAGAAAAGAGAAGAGTAAACTTTGCCCAGGAATTGTTTCGCGTAGGCGAGTTAGAGAAGTGCAACCTCAGGAAATGTTGCGCATAAGGTGCACTCCGGAAAATAAAAGAGTCAGAGAGAGAAGAGGAAACTTTGCCCAGGAATTGTTTCGCGTAGGCGAGTTAGAGAAGTGCAACCTCAGGAAATGTTGCGCATAAGGTGCACTCCGGAAAACACAGTTTACAAATATACAAGAGAGAGAGAGAGAGCAATATTTGACGTTACTAGTAATGGTGTCAAAACACAGCCTGCTTACCCCAATATCCTGGATGCGGTGGTCGGTTACCTCGGTCGGAGCACTGGTGACTTGTAGAAGTGGCTGGACTGGTACTGGGCTGGAACATCGGTGAACTGAACTCGAAAATTCAAAATTTTGAATTTATAGCCAGTCGGTATGCGCCCGAAATCGAAGCGCATCCCCACTCTACGAGAGCGGGGTTGACATAGCATCTCTGCGGCTCGATCCGCAGACACGCGGTTATCTGATTTCCGGCCGTAAATGAAATGTTTGAAATCAAATATACATTAAAATTACAATTTTAAAATACTGAAACGGTTGCTAAATTACGGAAACTTGCACACAATGAATATAAAGCATTAACCAACGGAATACTACTTATTTTAAATATAAAAATAAACCCCTAACGGTAACATAATATTGTAAACGGAAAACGGCATATAAACTAAATGTAAAAATTAAACAATTCTTATAAACTCAATGAAATTAAATCAAAATTAGTAACGCTTCGTTACACACCCCTCCTTCTTCGGAAAGAAAAGGATTTATCCTTTTCGGCACATAAAAAGAAAATTAACTGGTAATGTTGCAAAACTTCAACACGGAACTAAACTTGGTTTACTGGATAAAGTTGCACTGCACACCCCGGTCACAACACATGGTGGTGCTGGTCGATGGTGTTAACGGTTTCGGTCCCCTCGGAACACACCAGCATTTCCTGGACATCTTCCCTACCAGACCACAGCGGGAACAGAACAAAATCCTGGGACGTCGGCATGTCTGGCGATGGTGCCCCGGTTGCCCACATCTCCAGCACAGGTCTCCAGACCATACAGGTATACGCTGCTGTGGAAGATCGATGTCCATGACCCAATCATCCTCTGGATCATCTTCGGTGGTTGCCTCCCTGTTGATAATGGTAGTTATTGGAGCGGCGGTGCTTTCGGCTTGCAATTCGTGCACGTACTGCAGAAAAGCTTCGTCGTTGAATTGGGTGGGGGTCGGAGCGGTTTCCATACTCGGGGAAGGAGTAATGTCGGTGATAACATCGGTTAAAACATCGGTTGCGGTTTCGGTGGCGTTATCGGCATCTGGTCTATCTTGGAAATTCGGTACAGGTTATATATGAGCTGGTTTAAGATCTTTAATATGAACGCGAGGAACACGTTTGCCGGTTATACCTTTTAATTGATAAACTACGGGTGAAAGAACTTTAGTAACGGTATAAGGACCGGAATATTTCTGAGCTAACTTGGCCGCAAACCCTTGAGCTGCGGAAGATAGGTGATGTTCTTTTTTCATCACTTTGTCACCTACATGGCACTTCCAATCTCTTCGGCGTAGGTTGTAATGGTGCCCCTGGGTAGTAAATGCTCTTGCTAGGTTAACTCGCACTAGCTCGAACACTTCTTGTAACTTCTTTATTCGGGTCTGATGGGTTTCTGGAATGGTATCATCCTCAGGTTCGGTATCTTCGGTCGAATCCTCTGCCCCTCGTCTGAGAGTGTTTGGTAGCTCCAACTCTCTTCCAAAGTTGAGGAATGCGGGAGTAAAACCACTGGATTCATTTGGTGCGGTATTTATGGCTAGCATAAATTCGGATAAATGCTGGTCCCATTTACGGTGGTTACCTTCACAATACTGAGCAATCATGGTCTTCAGCGTTTTGTTGGTCCTTTCAACGGGGTTAGCCTGCGGTGTATACGGTGGTGTAAATCGGTGGTTGATGCCAAAATCTTTGAGGAGCTGACTGAATGTACGGCTATTATACTGAGTTCCATTATCAGTAATGACGGTTTTCGGGGTTCCAAATCGGGTTATAATGTCCTCAAAGAGAGCTTTACTTACGGCTTGAGCGGTAGCTGTACGGATAGCTCTGCACTGCACCCACTTAGTGAACCGATCTTGAAATACGGCAAGGTAACAATTACCTCTTGAAGATCTTGGTAGTGGTCCAACTAGGTCGGTACTAACGGTTTCCCACGGTTGTCGGTTGGCGGACGGTTGCATCTGTCCAGGTGTCTGCTGCTGCGATGTTTTATAGCGTTGGCAGGATAAACACTTCTTGACATATTTTGCAATCTCACGAAACATCCCCGGCCAGTAATATTGTCTGGCAATCCGGGCTATGGTCTTGGCTATCCCCATATGTCCGGCGGTTGGGACGTCGTGATTTTCTTCTAGCACCTTTTGGCGTAGAGGGGTCGGAACGCACAACTTCCATGGGTCGGTAAACTCATCGTCCTTCAGACTGTTGTCGTAGAAGTGACGGTACAGTTTCTCATTTCGGATGACATAATCGGGAAAATCGGTAGGTCGCTGTGTGACTTCTTTGTACTTGCGTTGATACCAGGCGCAGTCTGGCACATTGACAGCACACAGTTCCGGATCGATTGGTTCTTCGACATTCGGTAACGGTTCACGGGACAGGGTATCTGCAACACGGTTAAGTACTCCCTTTCGGTATTTTATTTCGAAGTCGTACTGCTGCAGAAAAACACTCCACCGGGCTAATCTTCCAGCTGGGCTCTTAATAGCATGAAGCCAGCGAAGGGACTGGTGGTCGGATACTACGGTGAAATGATAGCCCTCTAGGTACGGTCTCATCTTCTCGATTCCCCAGACGATGGCTAAACATTCTTTTTCGGTCACGGAGTAATTCTTCTCAGCTGGAGACAACGTACGGCTCGCGTAAGCGATGATCTTGTCCCCGCTGCTGGTATTCTGGGTAAGCGCGGCGCCTAACCCATGATCGGAAGCGTCGGTTTGCAGAATAAACGGTTTGTTGAAATCTGGACACGCCAGGACGGGTGCTTCGGTGAGGCTGGCTTTTAATTTTATAAAAGCTTCTTCCTGTGCGTCGCTCCAACACCAACGTTGTTGTTTCCGGAGTAGCTTCGTGAGCGGAGCTACTATATTGGAGAATGACGGTACAAAACGGCGGTACCAGGAAGCCACACCCAGAAAACGTCGCAGACTTCGAACATTTCGTGGGGGCGGTATGTTACGGATGGCTTCCACCTTCTCCGGGTCGGTATGGATTCCTTGCTCACTAACGGTATGCCCCAGGTATTTCAGGGACTTTCGGCAAAACTCACACTTTTCGGGGTTGAGCTTGAGGTTTGCTGCACGGAGACGGCGGAAAACTTCCTGCAAATTACTCAGATGCTCTTCGAAAGTCTTCCCCAAGACAATAATGTCATCCAGGTATGCAAATGCCCTGGGTTCCATCTCTGGACCGATGATGGTGTCCAGGAGACGCTGAAACGTGGCGGGTGCTGAATGAAGACCAAACGGCATTACACGGAACTGGAACAATCCTCTTCCCCCAACGGTAAAGGCTGTAATCGGTTTGCTGTCCTCGGTCAACGGTATTTGCCAGTAACCTTGTTTGAGGTCAATACTGGAAATATAACGGGCTTGTCTCAGTTTGTCCAAGATAGCATTAATGTACGGGAGCGGATAGGCATCTTTCATGGATACCTCGTTAACTTTACGGAAGTCGATACAAAACCTCGGCTTTCCATCCTTCTTCTGAACCATAACTATGGGAGAACTCCATGGACTGCTTGACGGTTCAATGACCCCTTCTTGGAGCATTCGGTCTACTTCGATGTTGATGATTTCTTGCATTCGGGGATTCTGCGGTCGGTAACGCTGTTTAATCGGTGTGCGGTGCATTAAACGGATTTGATGCTCCACATTCTTGGTGGTACCCTTAATACCTTCAAACAAGGGTAACTCGGTGTCTAGGAAGTTGTTGAGCTGTTGCACTTCTCTCTCGGTTAGAGAAGCCAGTGAAGTTGACGCTTCTTGTACCATTCCTACGGATACGGCATCCTTCTTCCTGATGGACACAATGCGGTTTTCCAGAAATACATTGCCGGTAGTTAGGTTAATGTGGAAATTCATGGACTGGAGAAAATCCATCCCTAACAAGATGTCGGACACCATGCCGGGTATGTAGTTGAACTGGTGTGTCTGGTTCTGGCGGTCTATCTGAATTGGAACGGCATAGGCTCCTTGTACACGGACGGTTTGACCATTTAATACGGTAGCGTTTCGGGTAAGGGGCGGTTGTTCGGTTATCTGCAACTTCTTGCAAATGTCAGCTACTCGTGGGCCAATGTAGGACAGTACGGCACCGGTATCCACAAGTGCTGAAAATGTTCGGTTGGCTATTAGGACGGGCAGGTACGGACGGTTATCTCCTGGTAGGGAGGCGATATTTGTCGGGAGCGGTTCAGGCCTCCTTACTGAGTGGCTCCTTTTTCGTTTCCCGGCTGTTGACATTTACAGTCCCGGGACATAACTCCTCGTGTGCCACATCTGGAGCAGAAGAGGACCCTCTTGTTGGTACATTGTTGTCGGTAATGACCGGTTTGGCCGCAATGCCAACATACTGCGGGGGTGCTTTTACTCATTTGGGTATTGTTGGTCGGTACTTCTTTGGGAGCGGTAGCATACGGGTTGTTCTTCCATACGGGTTTCGGATTGGTTCTCGGATAAGTCGGACCGGCTGCTACTACTGGTGTTGGTGGTATGCTAGATCGGGTAACTGCAATCAATGGACCGGGCTTGCGGATGTCTTCATATTCTTTGACTGCAGCTAACAGTTGGTCTACGGAATGGCATGTGGATCGGTGTATAAATAAACGGTAGTCGGGGAGTAAATTGCGGTGTAACCAGAATAATTCTTGGTCCGGTGACATCGCTCCATGTCTTCTGATCAGGGTTTGCAAGTCGATTATGTAACTCACCGCTGTCTCATGCTTCTGCTGTACCCGTTGGCTGATCTGGGCTTCCAGGTTAATCAGGTAGTCGGCAGGTAGGTAGAAGGCTCGGAAGTCATGAAGGAAATCGCTCCAACATCTCCAACGCTTCTGGTTATTTCGGTACCACAGCAGAGCGGTGCCGGTAAATATCTCCGGTAGCACTGGTAACAATTGCTCTGCCTGTATGTTGTAGCGCAGGCAGATCTCGTCAAGTCTTTCCAGAAACGCTACGGGGTCAGTGCTGCCATCGAATGTCACATTCCATTTATGGACATTCAAATTATCGGTCCGGGGTGGTTGGGTCGGGGTTGGTACGGTCACTGGTGGCGGTGCTTGGTACATCGGGAAGGCTGTAGGAATATAATACGGCATACCTGCGGCGGCGCTGGTTACGGCAGTTTGGGTGTTCAAATAATCCTGAGGTACGGATGCCGATGCTGATAGCGGTGGTTGATACGGTGTAAATGACCTCGGAAAGTGATACGGTATACCAGCGGTTGTGCTGGTCGTGGCGGTTGACGTCTGGGTATACAGGGTGCTCACAGTCGTAGAAGTCGGTGCAGACATCACGGGTACCTTCCACTGAAATGAATCTTCCATACTCGTAGCTGCATAGCATACGGTCGTTGTTGGGGTTGCTGGTGGATCGGTCACTAGTGGGGCGGCTGGTCCTTCTCGTATGAACTGAACCAGGCGGCGTCTCAATACCTCCGTCGTACCTTCTGGTGACAGACGGAACTTGGTGGCTTCCTCCACTAGCTGTGCCTTCTTAAGGCGGTACACCCAGCTAACCCGGCCATCGGTGAAGTCGAAATTCCTACCTGGGTCGGCGTCATCTTCGACTGGGTTGTTCTCCAGGTCGGACTTCTCAGAATCGGTCATAGTTGCGGTGTTCACTTGTTGGTATACTTGCTGGAACGGAAATGCCCTCCAAGTCACGTTACGGGACGGTTCTTCTTTGGGATTGACTGGACAAACACGGTCCCTGCTCGGGCGCCAAATTTGCGACGCTCTTTTCCCCAGTTGCCTATTTGGCAACTCTGTAGTCCGGTAGTTAACTTGTATTTTGTTGTGGGCGGGATTATACGGCTGCTTATGCGTATAATCGCTGGGAAATTCTCGGGCGCCAGATTTTATATGGAGTTTACTCTCCAGAACGGCTTCGCTGTAACAGAACGGCTTAGCGAAGACCTGGGTAACTGCAGTTGAAGATGTCGGTCTCCAGGGGTCTGTTTGATGGAATGACAGCCTGCAGGTTCTTGAAGCAGCTCTATTTAACTCGGATATATTCAACAAGTCAAGTAAAACAACGTAGAATGGTTTAAATACGTCTATTACATAATATCCAATCCAAATTAATAATATACAAGCAAAGCGGATAATATTAAGCAAAAATACGGTAGCAAATACAGTAGCAAATACGGTAGCAAATACGGTAGCAAATACGGTAGCAAATACGGTAGCAAATACGGTAGCAAATACGGTAGCAAATACGGTAGCAAAACAGTAGCAAATACGGTAGCAAAACAGTAGCAAATAAGGTAGCAATACAGTAGCCATACGGTAGCAATACATACATACGGTAGCCAATATATATACAGTAGTCACCAGTATACGGTCGGAAACGGTACCAGTTACTAAAGCAAACAAACTGTTATCTTGACACCAGGCGGACAAATTCGCCACTATGAATCACACAACAAAGCTCTCAAACAAATAGAAAAGAGAAGAGTAAACTTTGCCCAGGAATTGTTTCGCGTAGGCGAGTTAGAGAAGTGCAACCTCAGGAAATGTTGCGCATAAGGTGCACTCCGGAAAATAAAAGAGTCAGAGAGAGAAGAGGAAACTTTGCCCAGGAATTGTTTCGCGTAGGCGAGTTAGAGAAGTGCAACCTCAGGAAATGTTGCGCATAAGGTGCACTCCGGAAAACACAGTTTACAAATATACAAGAGAGAGAGAGAGAGCAATATTTGACGTTACTAGTAATGGTGTCAAAACACAGCCTGCTTACCCCAATATCCTGGATGCGGTGGTCGGTTACCTCGGTCGGAGCACTGGTGACTTGTAGAAGTGGCTGGACTGGTACTGGGCTGGAACATCGGTGAACTGAACTCGAAAATTCAAAATTTTGAATTTATAGCCAGTCGGTATGCGCCCGAAATCGAAGCGCATCCCCACTCTACGAGAGCGGGGTTGACATAGCATCTCTGCGGCTCGATCCGCAGACACGCGGTTATCTGATTTCCGGCCGTAAATGAAATGTTTGAAATCAAATATACATTAAAATTACAATTTTAAAATACTGAAACGGTTGCTAAATTACGGAAACTTGCACACAATGAATATAAAGCATTAACCAACGGAATACTACTTATTTTAAATATAAAAATAAACCCCTAACGGTAACATAATATTGTAAACGGAAAACGGCATATAAACTAAATGTAAAAATTAAACAATTCTTATAAACTCAATGAAATTAAATCAAAATTAGTAACGCTTCGTTACATATTAATATGTTTTAAATAAGTTGTTTTTAATATTTTTTTCAATTTATCTAATTATTTAAACGCAGAACCTTTTTACATTAACTAATGTGGCGGACCAAATATACGTTAAAATAATATCGCAACGTAACCGTAAATTCTTTATATTACTGGCCCCTCAAGGTTAAGAGCACTAATGCTTAGCTGGTAATTCTAGCGGCTGCGGTGACGCATTGTTTGGATTTTATTATATTTGTTTATTTTTAATTATTAATTTTTAACACTTGTTGTGTCTGTATAATTTAATTATTCAATACTGCTTAGTTCGATTATTTTGTAAACTTATATCTTAGGGAAGTTATCCTTTTTAGGTAATATTGTGAATTATTTAACAACACTTTTTTGTAAAGGCCGTATTGGATTTCGTACGTTTTCTGGGCTTATTAGTCTACGAATTCTGCTGGTAAATTACAGGAATGTTTTTCTGTTTAATGAACTAAATTCTAATTCACGCCAAATTGGCGTCACCATTTTTTGGAATTATGATTGGAGGTTTTTTGTAAAAGTCGGTATTCCAGGGATTTTTAGTCTGCTAATTACGAATTCAGGATCTAAATTATTAAAGTCAAGACGGCGGATTTAATATGACGAACATGTTTGGTAATGTTATCCGAATTGCACTAAGATAGATACAGGATAATAATAATTACATAGATTAAGTTTTAATGTAACTCACTCAAGCGCAATAATGTTTTTATAGCGGTTCCTACAACTAACTAGAACATGACATAATAGTTTTCGATTTCTGTTAAGTCATACAACTTTTTTTTTAAAGGAATCATGAAGCCGTGCCTGAGCACGACTTCATGATTCCCATCCCACCCCCTTACCCGGGCTCAGCACACTAAGTGCTCTTCACCGGTCTAACATGCCCCACCCCTGAAAGACATGCAACCCAACATACACACCTACATACACCATCTATGGACCCGTCGGATTTAACTTGTTTAGAAAAATTACCGAGGAGCAGTGGACTCGAACCAACTGCCATTGGGAGTCTAGTTTCAAAGCCTGGGACTTTAACCACTAGACCACCCGCCGGCCCAAGTCATACAACTTAACATTCACCTTCAGTGAGATCTCGCCGAGAACTTGTGTGATCGGTACACGTTTCTTTTGTTTATTCATAGTCTAGGGTACAAGAAAAATCCGCTATTCACGTAAATTTGTCATCTGTCCCAATAGAAGATGTATAATTTTGAGATTCAGTAATATGTAGTGGAGAGTCAAACCCTACTATTTCCGAGGGCCAGCGGGTGGTCTAGTAGTTAAAGTCCCAGTCAATGAAACTAGACTCTCAACGGCAGTAGGTTCGAGTCCTCTGCCCGTTGGAAATTTTTCTGAATAAGTTAAATCCGGCGTGTCCATGGATGGTGTGTATGTTGGGTTGCATGTCTGTCAGGGGTGGGGTGCATGTTAGACCGGTGAAAGAGTGCTAGTCCGCTGAGCCCGGGTAAGGGGGTGGGATGGGAATCATGGAGTCGTGCTCACGCACGGCCTCATGATTCCTTAAAGAAATAAAAATTAAATAATACTATTTTCGCACATTGTTTTCTGGTATTTGATGTTTTTAATTTCCAGCTAATATATTTTGTTTGAAAAATTGGAAGATCTGTTGCTTTAATTTTGTTAACATACAAAATGTTTACCTCGGGGGCTTCCAAGTTTAAACGGGTGGTGCAACGAGCCCAGCCTGTTTTTACTTTCCTATACTTTCAGCACAGGGAAGTATGTATTTATTTCATGAAAATTTTCTAAATTACGATTTTGACGGAAATACACGTTTTGGACCTTCAGGAACTCAGAAACGTGGCTTTTTTAAAATGTCTGTCTGTGGGTGGGTATGTATATATGTGTGTGGTACATTCATCATATCTCCCGAACGGATGGTCTGATTTTGATGAGCTTTGGGATGTGGGATATATCAAAAATTCACCGACAAAATAAACTTTTAAAAAAATCCGAAACCGGAAGCAGAAGTTAGCATGTTTTTTAGTAGCATTTTTCCAAAACCAAATTTTTAAGTTTGAAAACGAAATGCAATAGGAGACTTTATCGCAAATCCAACTCTTTCTTTTCTAACTTTTTAGCTACAAAATAGCGGCCGCTACGATATTTTGATAGTTTTGAATTTAGCGCCTTATTACTCAAAAACGAGTTGATAAATCGGGTTCAGATATTTTATTCCAATAGTCCTCCAGTGATGCAATGCTACCATGCACAAAAATTTTCGAAAACGTAAAAGCTACAAAACAAAAAAACTCCAGTATTTTGAAATTCTTCAAAAAAATATTACTCAAAAACTGGCAACGTGATTTTTTTTAAATTTCGTAAGCATTTAGAGCCAAAAATGAGCTACAATTTGGTTTCGTCCCAACTCGCAGATTTCTCTCTGACTCCATTTATGAATTTTTGTTTATTTGAGGTTAAACGCCTATTTACTCAAAAACGAGTTATCAGATTGGGATGAAATTTGACATTGGAAAAGCCTCAAGGGTTGACAATGTTATAACCTACTGGAACTTTTGCAACTACTTAAACTGGGAAGTGACAAAAATATCAAAATTTTGTTTTTTTTTTAATTTACTGTTCAAAAACTGACCACAACATTTTGTGTTCACCTTACCTTTTTTTACTCAAAATGACACATGCTATCACTTTCCAAAGTAATTATAGAATTAAAATGAGTTTCATGAAAAAAAACTAGTCTAGTTAATAAATATATATTTTTATCCGGTAAAGTTATATTAAAAAGTGTCTGATTACGATTAGCCAGCAGACTAGATGATACATCAAACTTGTTAAAAGCTGTTTTTACGTAAAAAGATATTTATAGCAAATTACTGGCATATCAACTATTTTCTTATCGACAACGCATTATTTTCCATTATCATTTATCGCTCATTATTTAGTCATAAATTCCCAAGAATCAATTAAGTAATTTTCATTTTTTTCTAACTTGATTTTTATCATGACTCACTTGACCTGCACAGTGTTTAGTCTACAGGACAATTACAGAGAATTATGTGACAAATTCCATTCATACAAATAGCTTTATTTAATTATAACGTACAAATAAACACAGGTATGAATGACATTGAATGAACGTGCATGAAGGGTTGCATAAGCTGTAGGTGCGTAAGTAGGTTAAAGGTCAATTGACTCCAGCACATCATTTATTTAATTATAACGTACAAATAAACACAGGTATGAATGACGTTGAATGAACGTGCATGAAGGGTGGCATAAGCTGTAGGTGCGTAAGTAGTTTAAAGGTCAATTGACCCCACCACATCATTACTTTCTGCCGCATGCCGACCAATCACGAAGAACGAGCGGAATTTCCTAACTCTGCTTTAGCAGACACATGCATGACGTCATACAGTTTAGTAGCTTGTTTACCGATTTCAATTTTCAAGGCTGCTTAAGCAACGAGTGTCGGTAGTTTAGAGGCGTGAACCGCCGTCTAGCAAGGCAGAGGATCTGCGTTCAATTCGGGGAACCGCACCGCCGTGTTTTTTTTTTAATTAATTACTTTTGTTAAATGATTGGTTCCTCTTTCATTTTATAAACTGCTTTTTTTGATCTTTACTGTTTTACCCGAGGTTATAGTTAAGAGCAGTTATATTAAAAAAAAATACGAGAACAAAATTGCATTCACTCACTGATAATGACGCTTCTTGCCACACGTAAGTGCATCTTGGGTTGCCTAACCAGGAGGCGTATTTTTGAAATTTGAAATTTTTGAATTTGGCGCAATCTGTAAACTCCGCCTCTTCTTCGTGATTGGTCGGCATGAGGCAGAAATTAATGTATTCTGTGAAAAGTCAACCCAAAATGAAAGGTAGAAGATGACCGATTATGATAATATTGAATAATGCAACTAGAAAGCTGGATGCTCACCAATATCTTCTTCTTATAGTGCCATACCCTAATTAAGGCGTTGGCTACCTCTCTCTCCTATGTCTGTGTTTGGTGCGCGGCGATAGATATTTTGCACAGACACAGGAGACCTACAGTTTAACGTGGGCTCCGAAACACAAAAGTGCATCCATTTCTTCTCCAGAGAGGTTTTCCTGGGGAAGAATCCACCTCGCTGGTTTCCCGTTGCCTTGCAAGGGAGAACGACCGGGGCGGGGATCGAACCCGGATCCGCTGCATTGGTAGCCTACGCTCTTACCACTGAGCTACGGCCGCTCTGCTCACCAATATAATGTGCAATAAACTCGAAGCTTTTCAATTTTGGACTTACAGAAGATTGCTAAAAATACCTTAGACAGACACATTTACTAACATCAAAGTATTACAACGATTAAACAAAGAAAGATAAATTATGAAAACAATAAAGGCAAGAAAGATAGAATACTTTGCAAATATTATGAGATACGAGTAGTATCGAACTCTGCAAGTGGTAATTGCGAGGCAAGGGATAAAAGAGATCAATTGAGAAAAGAACTTCGTTCTTTTTTCAACAAACTTGAGTGAATGGTATGGGAAGAGTACTAGTTCATTGTTCACAGCAGCAGTGTCGAAAACTCAAGTAGCGTTAATGATAGCTAACCTCTGTTAGGAGTCCCAACAAAAGAAGAAGAATAATAATGCATTATATATCTCGATTCAAATTTGTACAAATATGTAGGGTGTTCTATTTAACAATCAAAAATTGGTGTCGTTTCCGGTTAAACCGGAAATGCCATAAAAGATTGAATTTGATATTCAAAATGGTCGTAAAAAATGCTGAATTTTTTCCGTTTGGCTACCTTTCTATCTTTAAAAGTAAAACAGTTAGCAATGGTGAATGAGTTAAAGTTGGCACCCTGTATATACCGAGTGTTTCTGGGCTCTGGGAGGACGATTGTGCTTCTAATAATGAAAACATCAAATGTTAGGAAACAGTGTGCAGAATTACATAGGCTGCATATTTTAAAAATATTCAAGATTATATAGGGTGTTTTATAATATATGGGTGGTCCAACACTTATTACACCCTTATTTAATTCTGAAACGGATCAAGACAGAGAAAACAAATGTTGATAAAAGTTGTTTGGTAACGTGTGACCCACCTTTCTTTATACTTGAAAAAAGAAAAATAACCAATGATGTATGCGCTGTGACGTAATTGACAATTGTCATTTTTTCTAAATAGCAGCTTTTCAATTTTTTACGCTTATTTGATAGAGAAGTTTTTTTCGTTTTTAGCAGTATAAAACTTGTATACCTTTACATAATCAAATTCTCGAGAAAAACCTGAAAAACTTCTTCATATTAGCGGGCCCTGAATTCAATCAAAAATCACAATCGCAGTCGTGTGCTTTGAAATCTGTTTGTTACCTCTTAACAATTAGAAACAACTAAAAGAACAAAATGCTAGTGCTGTCAACAAATTTTATTAGTACAAGTTTATTATACACGGTCCATTAAAAGTATGAAATAATGGTTCTAGTAGCGCAAGTGCTGGATCTACAAAATAATAGTTTACGTGCAAGTTTTTTATTACATTTTTATCTACCTTTATGTCTACGACAAAATTCGTTTAAAATAGTTTTGTAAACGCTGTGACGCATTTTAAATTTTTTTTTTGTAGCGCCGTATTTATTTTTCTTTATACTTTCAGTATAGGGAAGTACTGTTTTTATGAAAATGTTTGAATTCCAGATTTTGGCAAAAATACACGTTTTGGACCTCCAGGGTCTCAAAAAATAGTTTAAAAAAAGTCTGTCTATTAGTGGATGGGTATGTTTGTATGTATGTGTGTGGTGCATCATAAATTCCGAACGGATGGTCCGATTGTGATGAACTTTGGAATATAGAAGTATATCAAAAATTCACCGACACAACAAACTTTAAAAAAAGCTGAAGTGTTAACTTTGCGTGGGATTTCACATATTAAATGTTAATACTTGCCGTATTTGCAAAAGTGTATTTTTTATAATGATAACGTTGTACAGTTCACCGACTATTTTTTTACCTGCTCGCATTCTAACTTGTCCAACGAGCCGAAGTTTTTTCTTTCTTTTTTTGGATACTGTACACCTTTGGATGTTTTTAATACTTAAAGCATTATATTGCGTATTCTCAGAGCGCTGAAACATTCTTTATGTTTTGCCATAAAAGATACATCGTTGAAGGAAATACCTGCATAAAGATGACATTCATTGTTTCGTAAAATCAGGTGGTCTAATTTTAATACAACGTGAAATGTGAAGAAAGTATAAATTAAAAGCGGAAGTTAAACATGTTTTTTTATATTAATTTGTTTTGCAAAACGGATGTTAGAAATGTGGAAGACGAGGACGAGTAAAGTAATTTGCGATTAAGTTCTTAGAAGTTTCTTGTGATATCGTTATTATGCGTAACAAATTATAAAATAAATTAGTTAGAAGTATTTAATACACAGTAAACCAGTTAAGGAAGTTTCTTAAGAAACGTTCTACAAAGGTTTTGCTGCTTTTGATGTCAACATCAAACAATTTGTACGGTACGAAGAGGGTTATATGGATTAATCCGAGCGGTTCCAAACACCGTGTCATCACCCCTTAATCGGAATTAGGGAGAGTGACAAGCGAGTCTACTGTTAAAGCTAGATTAATGCATAGAATAGGCAGAAAAAGCCAATTACAAAGGTTTGCATTGTGGTTTATTTTAAATTTTGAATCATTGCTGCTGGATGAAAAGTTAACATTTTAGGACCACATGCAAAATCGATATTAACTGAAGTTTCCATTTCTCTTTCTTGCTGTCGTTTTTGTTGTAATTTTGAGCTGGACTTTTCCATACCGTACAAGCAGCGTTACCGACTTGTCATAGCACTCGTTTAAACCCGGTACCATGAAGGCCTATAAGAATACAGGTGCAGTTAGATCAGAAAAAATAAAAAATTAAAATACCTATAGAAGGGCCAGACAAAGTTATACCCATAAAAATTTATTGCGCTTAGTCATTGTGGCTTTTAATCACCATTTATAGTAACAGAAAGAGTTTGTGGTTGATTAAATTTATCTTGCGATTGTGAATAATTAAGATAGCTGTTAATATTGTGGTTAACGGATTTAACATGCCAAGACAGTAACTGTGTAACTTTATGTCGGTTGTGGGCGGTTCTAAAAGCGTTGGTTTTAATAGTTTCGTATTGCTAACTGAATTTTTACAATTATACATATAAAATAATCCTTGTTTTTTTTAAACAATCGAACAATGCCAAAGAATTAAGGCTACTAAGATATTTACAATAAATTATTTCTTTCTCTGATTGGGAGTCGAACCGGATCACGTTTGGTAGTTTTTAAGACAGCGGTCTTAACCGCTGGTCCACTGCCCCCCCCCCCCCATAAGTTATAATTTGTAACACGATATTGGTTGTTTTGTCTGTGTAACATGAAAACGGTACCTCTAATAGAAAAAAATGCAACAGTCAAAAAACACGCATTTTCAAGTTTTAAATAATTTAAGGTAAACAGTAAACAGGATAGACCACAAGTTTCGTTCTATTGGAACTCATCAGGTGGTCGCAAACCTAGCTACAGTTGAAACCAAAACCGACAGGCAGAAATATACCCAGAAGACAAAATCGTGACAGGGGAATTACAACAATAACGCCCTTTAATGTGCGGCGAGGAAAGTTGCAAAGCAACAAACCGAAATTTGGGTGTGGAAGGAACCCGCTAAGCGACATACAAATAAATATCATATTTAACTCACAAAAAGTACACAAAAATGTAATCGTGTGTTTGACAATGTTAGGGTCATGTTTACAAATAACCACACTTCACTGTTTTCAGTATTGGGAGCCAAAACAAACGATAGAATGAATTAAAATTAACTAACCAGTGTTGTTCATGGCGTAAATTTTTTTGTACTGAAATCTCGGGAAAAATTGTACTAAAAGTGATAAAAATGTACTGACATGACGCTAACACTGACTCGCCAAATTCAAATTTTAGGTTATAATCTTAAATTTAGTGACTGTATGGTTACAAACAAAATATTTATTGATTAAACTTATTAAAATATAAATATAACAAAGTTTTATTTTTCATATAATTTACAAATTATTTTCTAATTAATGTAACTACAAAAATAACGCTTCTTCTGGTATTTGTTTACACTTGTCACATCACGCAGACTAAATACGAGCTAAATACAGACTAAATAATTGTGCGGCGGACAAGCGCAACTGTCACCTGTTCTATACAATATTAATTCAAGTGCAATTATACGCTTATATAGAAAGAACAAGCGAATTAAAGGGTACGAACCAAGGACAAAGGAAGCGTAATCCGCGCCGAACCTTTCATTGAAGGGAATCAGTACAAAATGTACTAAAAAACAATTGAAAAAATTGAGAGTACGGTAAAAATGTACTAAAAGATCAAATGTGGTACTGGCGTACTGCGTATATATGCAAATGTACTGAATTTAGCACAATTGTACTGACTGGAACAACACTGCCCGCAACCTTTGCTTCTTGCTGTTTTGGTAACTTCAACGATGTAAGACATGTCAGCACTCTATATTTCTCTTCACTCATAAAAGACGTTATATAAGAACATCTTCCTTATTACCAAATATTTTATGTATTACAAAATGTTGCGTAAATCCCTACCACCAAATGCCGATAAATGCTCTTTACGCCTGCACTGTCAGTCGAGATCCCAGTCTCGCCGCGTTGCCAACGGCACGAAATGGCCAAAACATTACACTAATAACATGTGATAAGAAAACATAGCTTCTGTTTATGAGCGTCATTTTCGATTTATGGTGAAATCGTTCCTGAAAAAGGGCCTACAACGAAAGCGCTGAGAAAACCATTGATGGGAGAAAATACCCGCCAAAATCGTCTGAAAGAGGCTACGTTAAAAACAACCTCTGTAAAATTATTTCCCGGAGAAAACAACCACTAGTGTGTTTTCAAGGTATTACAACGGAAAGAAAACGAACAAATGCGACGAGTGACAAGTAAAAACATCCGCGTCTTGCAGAAATCGCGTAAGCAAAATAAAGGGCTTCAAAAAGTTTGTATTTTACTTTATAAGAGTGGACCCTGAAAACGTCCTGAGGTCACAGCTTTGTGGACCTTGGGCTGAGGCCCATACATCCAATGCCTCTGACTGTTAACGACTGCTAAACAAAAATCTATTAGCAGGGGAAAATATGTTGATCTAAAACAGTTCGATGTGGTTTTCGGTTATTATTTTGTTCACATTGAATTTTCCATGGCGCTCGTACCAAATCAAAACTAGTTTTGCTGTATTATACTTTCTGTGCAGACCGTTACTAATTAGTAGGTACATTTGCGTGTTCAACCAGCATTGCAAAATCTAGATACGATGTATGAACGGTGGAAAGCGGTGGGATTTTCCGCTGTCTAAAAAACAATAACAAATAAATTTATTTTGACCATCAGTTTTCATTCAGGACCATGAAATACTTTAACTGTATTTTCGTTATCTGTGCAAGTGTGCTTCTGAGACTGTGGCCTGTATTCGTGAGTAATTTTGCTATACCTAAGCCTATTAAAGATTTAATTAAATATGTTAAGATTTATTTAAATCTCTGAAGATTTATTAAATATTGAAAGATTTTCAACAAATATGTGCAGATTTATCTAAATACGTAAAGATTTAAAAAATTAAAATTAATATATTGAGATTTATTTAAATTACTTATGCTTTATTAAATGTTGGAATATTTAAATTAAATGTTTAAGGATTTGTTTATACTTACAAAAATTTATTAAAATAAAAAACAATTCGTACTCAACCAGAGCGCGTTTACTTTGCGCTGTCATCATTGTAAAATATTCAATTGTGCACACTGTATTTCCTGTTTTCAGTGGGTAATATAAAATGCTATTTACTTTTTATGGGCGGAGTTAATGCAAACGTATTTGACTCTACTAGCAAAATTAACATCGAAGCGTTAGGTATCCCCGAGAGTTAAAGTCAAACTTTAATATTAGAATATTATTAATAATACAAATACGAAAAGAATGTAATATGTAAATAAACATTTTATTAAATTACGAAAACTTGTTGCATAGCAATAATTTTTGTTTTGTTTTGCTTGAAAATTTTGCGAGACTGACCAGCGTCAAGCAAACTTTTTGTCAACAAAACAATTACTTGTATTTATTAATGTAGTTGCGCAACTAACAAAAATTTGACAATCATAAAATAACTATTTTATACATATTTACCGAAACCGAACGGATTTGATGATTTATAAAATCGTTTTTAATAAATTCATTCGCAAGTAGTGTACATGAAATAAGTTTCTTTAAACCACTAATCATACCATTTTTTATTAGGGGCAAACAAGTGCTTCAAATTTTGTGTTGGAAAATTTTTATTGGTGCAAAGAGGTTCCTCAGCAGACGTTTCCTCTTTTTATTCGACCAAGAGATTTTAATCCAGGTTTTCAACATGTTGATATAAATCTCACGCTTGCATCATCTATTGGAAATGAGATATGGGTAATTATTTTTAGACAGCAAATTCAAATTATCCAATTCATCAATCATTTTTTTTTCTATTCGAGGTTAAACTCTCCCTTGATGTAAACACAGAAATAACAGCCACAGATATTTGGATTCCGCTATTTAAAACCGAAGGTGAATTGTGCAAGCTAATTAATACCTTTCTGGGCGAAATATGGTATGATATTCAAAGGTCAATGGGTATGATGACTCGCAGTTGCCCACTTCCAAGGGTAATATTATGAATGTTAGTATTTGTAACATTACTTACAGTATATTCATAATTGTAGGGATCTTATCATGCAGTTAATCACCTTGCGGAATATCATAAGTTGAAACTGCAAGGATTGCCGTTTGGAAAAACCAAAGCTACTGTGCAATATTTTAAAAATGCTCGCAAGGAAATTGTAGCATGTCATGTGTTTATTGTTAGCACTAAATCTCATTAATAATTGTACTTCTGGGAACGTTGTTTTGAAATTTATAATATTAAAATAAGGTATTTGTTTCTTTTATTAATAATATACAGCGAGTTTTTCTTTTTTGTATACATACCAGCTATGTATACTTTTATAAAAAAACATGTCAATGCATTGTTTTACTGCAATCTATAGGCAACCAACTGTACAAAAAATAATAAAGAGAGAAAGGTTATTCCTCATAGTGTGAGGTTATGTTCATTGATTATGTTTGTGAATAAAACACCAAATTATTTGAATATCGAAAAGCTTTTAATAAAACTATTATTTTAAAAACATAAAATATCAACAATAAATTCAAAAAATCAAAACTAATTGCTATTAATTTGACATTAAACAATTTGATTACTGTTTCCACAGCAGACTATTCTTTTCAAAAAGGGAAGCTTTGAAATTCAGTGTATAGGTGGTTGCCTATAGATTGCAGTAAAACAATGCATTGACATGTTTTTTATAAAAGTATACATAGCTGGTATGTATTCAAAAAAGAAAAACTCACTGTATGTGTCAGCAAATAATTGTAGTAATTTTGACTTAAATAAATAATATTTTTGTAAGTGTTTCAAAAATATGTAGTGAATATTGCTGAGGATAAAATAAAACGCCCTAAATAAATAAAATTCAAAATAATAATTTTTTGTATCATTTTATACACTTATAGGCGCTCAGAGAAGCAATTTATTAAATTACTATTCTAGTCTGTCCGAAACTTTATGTAGCTACCGGATTAGCGCATATTTGCAAGCTACTAGAATCGACGTGCCGTGCCGTGAACGTCTAACGACCGAGTTCAGTGGCGTAGGCAACTTCTGCGAATAAATTTGGTTTGTTTGATAGTCGTTATTTATAGCTTTTGTGGCTGTCTACATTTTTTTTAAATTTATAATAGAATAAAAGTTTGTTTAGCTTTGACGACGATATTTGTGAAGACGTGCATTTTGTACCTTTGTGATTATACAGGGTGTAAATTTTAAAACGCACAATGTGTTATATTTCTGGAAGTAAAAAAGATATTAAAATTTTCTAAAAACCGTTTCTACAACATTCAACTCCTTACGCTCTATAGCTACCCCAAAAAAAAAAAAATTTAAATGGTACCACCCACCTTGTGTTACTTCATCGAAAAGCTACTTAGTAGTAGCAAACATTTTTTTTACCTGATTTGTATCGTTATTTTAGTGAATTAAATCACTGCTTGTGGAAAAAAAATTGTCTTGCAATGTATTTCTGGGGCCAGAGAACATATTTTGCGGTTTCTAAAATGTCATCTTCGAGGTCGAGAACGGCAAAACGCGTACGTCTACAGACGGCTGCACCAATAGCGACATCCACGACAAAAGAAATCGATTCTTGCGTTAAAAAGGTTTTTTAAAGCAAACAGTGATTCAGTCGTAAGTAGTGTGTTTCCATACTTTTGACGGACCCTGTATAGAATTTACAAACCTACTTACTTGTTACTGGTTTTATGAATGCAAACTCTAACTTAAAACTGCTCACATGGAGAAGCAACAGCATAAAATGGTGCGCTGCTGAATTTAAGGATGAAGAATGTCGCATAAAACCCACTGTAGTCTTGGTTTTTTGGCGTAAGTTAAACAGAAATCGAAATACAAACAGTCTTAATGACATACGTTCGTGCAGCAGATTCAAAACGTAATTGCTGTACTGAGTGAAACGTACACACTAAAGTTTTGAACAGACTATACAACCCGTTGTACTTCTACTATTTCTACGTGAAGTTACAGAAGATAACATTTAGTTAAGAGTCTTAGTCTTTCCAGCGGCGGTTAATACATTTACATTGTAGTTGAAATATTGTAATAGTTGCAATTACACAGGGTGTGCATTTTTGGACATGACATCTTTGTTATAATGAGAGTTACAGAGTCGGTTAAAGTAGCAAAGTTGAGCAGTACTTCGAGCAGAATTGGATGCGATTTTTAAATTTGACCTATTTCTAGAATTTTTTTGGATTTTTCTGTAAAAACTGACAACGGAGGAATTTTTATTGATAAATCATTTAACAATCAGATACGCAAAAAAAATTAAAATTACCAATCTAACCTTAAAGAACCTATCAAATACAATAGAGATTAAAAACAAGCGATTATCAAACTAGAAATTTACCAGATCCTAACTGGTATTATCACATAGACACATGTATGCGTATTAGTTTCTACAGTGCGTTAGGCAAGTTTCAAATGAAAAAATTAAAATTGGAAACACTAATGAATGGGACCAATTTAAAGAAACAGTGGGTACATTTATTTAAATGAATTTAAATGATTATTTGATGTCACTCTCGCTGGGTCTGAATGTTATTAAAAAAAATAAACATTGCCGTGATTAGTTAATGGTTACGCATACCAAAAATCAGTATTTATTTTATAATCGCTGATCATTGCATATTTGAGTATATAGAATACTGCTGGACACATTAAGTACTTATCTTACATCTCGACGCAGCTTATTTTTAATTCTTAAAAATATAAGTTAACAAAAACGCGTAGAGCGTAGCCCAGGGGTTTTGTTATCTGTATTACTTCATGAAATTAAAAAAGCATCTAAGACCAATTTGTACTACTATTAAGGGAAGGTATGAATAAAATTTTACATATACGAGTCTGATCAAAAGTTTGTCAAAAAGGTGTCCTAAAATAAAATGGTGTTTTAAAATGTTTTCTCGTAAAACATGCCCTACTCTTACTTTAGTTAGGAAGTTTCCTGTGTATCGACCTCATCACGGTAGGAAGCCGCTGGAGAAAATAACATTAGGTTTAATAAAATATTGATAGTGCATCAAATAAAACCCCTGCTGTCTGTTTTACCCTACTGCCCATTTTTCTCAGCGACTTCCTGAGGGTGTAGACGCTTAAATTATTATCGCCCTTCAAGTCACGATAATCAAACAAGGGAAAGCATACCATCAAATTTACAGATGGACTTAAGTACATGAAAAATTTCGTGTATTTCTATTTTTTGCGTATAACACTTAAACACTTTATTGTGTTACGAAGCTACTCGCACATAAAAATATTTTTGAAAAATTTCAATAGTATAGTAAAGTACAATCGGTATAAATGTGTTGGTGACTTTTTGTGCACATGACATATGCAGCAGTGTGTGGGTGTAGTACCTAATTTACAATGCAGGACTGAGGGGTAGATTTAATTATTGTGGGGGTTATTCTTGATTTATGGTTACGTGTATAGTTAGCGGTTTTTCCCCTCGCCCCTAACATATGTTTACTTCATAATGCATTGATTTTTGAAGGCGAATCAACATTACATTATGTTTTGCAGTAATTTGTTTTGACAAAATCATCGAAAGATGAAAAACTCAAAAAAAGCAAAAGATTGTATTAATGCAGAATAATTTTCTTGGGTTTCGTGAAATCAGAAGTTTTAAACCGATTATTTCAAATTTAAAGAAAAATGCGGAATGAATTTACTACAAATGCTTTAAAGGTCCATTGTAAGATAAATATTATTTAGAACTGTCTACGTATTATCTGGAAGTTACCATTTACTATCTGTAAATTTTTACTTAATATCTGACAATTTCCATAGTGGAAATTTACAGATCTTTTTCTCCCTCTAGTCTATTTAAAAAATTTACCAATGCTAGGGAGAAATTTCCAAATAGTTATTTGGAATTTTTCAGATAGTAAGTGTAAATGCTCACACCTTTCTCCCTATTTTAGAATTTTCCAACTAGGACGTGACAATTGGCAAACAGTTATTTAACAATTTCCGCATAGTACGTGGAAATTTCCAAATAGTAAGTAAAAATTTCCAAAATCGTTAGTGTAAATGTACAGATCTGCCCCTCCTTTTTACAAGGTTTGGAATTTTCCAAGTGCTATGTGGAAATTTGCAACAGTTGTTTTAAAATTTCCAGATGGTACCCGGAAATTTCCAGATACTAGTGGGAAAGCTGCAGAATGCAAAACAGTAAGGTCCAGTTAATATTTATTTTACAATTTATAGTATGCGAAAGTTTCTAAACAGTTATTTAAAAATTTCCAGATAGTAAGTGGAAATTCTAGATAAGAAGTAAAAATTTCCAGAGTGTAAGTGGAAATATTCCGTTATTTTTCCCATTAACATGATTTAGAAATTTCCAAATAGTATGTAAAATTTTCCAAACGTGTGTTTGAAAATCTGCAGATAATAAATAGAAAATTTCCAGGTGGAAAGTGAAAATGTCCAAATCTTTTCTCCCGTAATCATGACTTGGTAATTTTCAAACAGTATAGAAAACTTTTCTAACAGTGATTTAAAAATCCTCAGATAGTAAAAGAAATTTTTTCCATTATTATGATTTGGAAATTTCCAAATGGTAAGATTTTCCAAACAAGTTATCTGAAAATCACCAGATGGTATGTGAAAATTACCAGAAACTACTATAATTATCCAGTTTATAAGTGAAACTGTTCCGTTATTTTCTCTATTAACATGATTTGGAAATTTCCAAATAGTACCTAAAAATGTTCAAAGAATTATTTGAAAATTTCTAGATATTTCCAGTGGATATATATAACCAGATACTAAGTAAAAATATTCAGATTGTAAGTGGAATTATCCTGTTATTTCTCCAAATTTCCACAATCTGGAAATTACACAGTATCTGGAAATTTCCACTTACTCTCTGGAAATTTTCAAATAATTATTTGTAAATTTTTAGGTACTTTGCTAATTTCTAAATCATTCAAATTGAGGAAAGTAACGAGATATTTCCACTTACAATATGGATATTTTCACGTATTATCTGGAAATTTTCAAATAACTCTTAGGAAATTTTTAGGTACTGTTTTGCTTATTTTCAAATCATGCAAATTGAGGAAAATAGCGGGATATTACTATTTACAATCAGGATATTTTCATTTATTACCTGGATATTTCCACTTACTATTTGGAAATTTTTAAGTAGTATTAGGACATTTCCAGACCATGCAAATGTGGAAAAATAACGTAATATTTCCACTTACAATCTGGATATTTTCACTTATTATCTGGAAATTTGCACTTACTATCTGGAAATTTTTAAATAACTGTTTGGAAATTTTTAGGTACTATTTGCTAAATTTTAAATCATTCAAATTGAGGTAAATAACGGAATATTTCCACTTCCAATCTGGATATTTTCACTTATTATCTGAAAATTTCAACTTACTATTTGTAAATTTTTGAGTACTATTAGGACATTTTCATATTATGTAAATGTGGGATAAATAACGGAATATTTCCACTTACAATATGCATACTTTCACTTATTATCTGGAAATTTCCACTTACTATTTGTAAATTTTTGAGTACTATTGGGACATTTTCATATTATGTAAATGTGGGATAAATAACGGAATATTTCCACTTACGATATGCATACTTTCACTTATTATCTGGAAATTTGCACTTACCCTCTGGAAATTTCCACTTACTATTTGTAAATTTTTGAGTACTATTAGGACATTTTCATATTATGTAAATGTGGGATAAATAACGGAATATTTCCACTTACGATATGCATACTTTCACTTATTATCTGGAAATTTTGCACTTACCCTCTGGAAATTTCCACTTACTATTTGTAAATTTTTGAGTACTATTAGGACATTTTCATATTATGTAAATGTGGGATAAATAACGGAATATTTCCACTTACCATATGCATACTTTCACTTATTATCTGGAAATTTGCACTTACCCTCTGGAAATTTCCACTTACTATTTGCAGGTTTTTGAGTACTATTAGGACATTTTCAGATTATGTAAATGTGGGATAAATAACGGAATATTTCCACTTACGATATGCATACTTTCACTTATTATCTGGAAATTTGCACTTACCCTCTGGAAATTTCCACTTACTATTTGTAGATTTTTGAGTACTATTAGGACATTTTCAGATTATGTAAATGTGGGATAAATAACGGAATATTTCCACTTACGATATGCATACTTTCACTTATTATCTGGAAATTTGCACTTACCCTCTGGAAATTTCCACTTACTATTTGTAGATTTTTGAGTACTATTAGGACATTTTCAGATTATGTAAATGTGGGATAAATAACGGAATATTTCCACTTACGATATGCATACTTTCACTTATTATCTGGAAATTAGCACTTACCCTCTGGAAATTTCCGCTTACTATTTGTAAATTTTTGAGTACTATTAGGACATTTTCATATTATGTAAATGTGGGATAAATAACGGAATATTTCCACTTACGATATGCATACTTTCACTTATTATCTGGAAATTTGCACTTACCCTCTGGAAATTTCCACTTACTATTTGTAAATTTTTGAGTACTATTAGGACATTTTCATATTATGTAAATGTGGGATAAATAACGGAATATTTCCACTTACGATATGCATACTTTCACTTATTATCTGGAAATTTGCACTTACCCTCTGGAAATTTCCACTTACTATTTGCAGGTTTTTGAGTACTATTAGGACATTTTCATATTATGTAAATGTGGGATAAATAACGGAATATTTCCACTTACGATATGCATACTTTCACTTATTATCTGGAAATTTGCACTTACCCTCTGGAAATTTCCACTTACTATTTGTAGATTTTTGAGTACTATTAGGACATTTTCAGATTATGTAAATGTGGGATAAATAACGGAATATTTCCACTTACGATATGCATACTTTCACTTATTATCTGGAAATTAGCACTTACCCTCTGGAAATTTCCGCTTACTATTTGTAAATTTTTGAGTACTATTAGGACATTTTCATATTATGTAAATGTGGGATAAATAACGGAATATTTCCACTTACGATATGCATACTTTCACTTATTATCTGGAAATTTGCACTTACCCTCTGGAAATTTCCACTTACTATTTGTAAATTTTTGAGTACTATTAGGACATTTTCATATTATGTAAATGTGGGATAAATAACGGAATATTTCCACTTACGATATGCATACTTTCACTTATTATCTGGAAATTTGCACTTACCCTCTGGAAATTTCCACTTACTATTTGTAAATTTTTGAGTACTATTAGGACATTTTCATATTATGTAAATGTGGGATAAATAACGGAATATTTCCACTTACGATATGCATACTTTCACTTATTATCTGGAAATTTGCACTTACCCTCTGGAAATTTCCACTTACTATTTGTAGATTTTTGAGTACTATTAGGACATTTTCAGATTATGTAAATGTGGGATAAATAACGGAATATTTCCACTTACGATATGCATACTTTCACTTATTATCTGGAAATTTGCACTTACCCTCTGGAAATTTCCACTTACTATTTGTAGATTTTTGAGTACTATTAGGACATTTTCAGATTATGTAAATGTGGGATAAATAACGGAATATTTCCACTTACGATATGCATACTTTCACTTATTATCTGGAAATTTGCACTTACCCTCTGGAAATTTCCGCTTACTATTTGTAAATTTTTGAGTACTATTAGGACATTTTCAGATTATGTAAATGTGTGATAAATAACGGAATATTTCCACTTACGATATGCATACTTTCACTTATTATCTGGAAATTTGCACTTACCCTCTGGAAATTTCCACTTACTATTTGTAGATTTTTGAGTACTATTAGGACATTTTCATATTATGTAAATGTGGGATAAATAACGGAATATTTCCACTTACGATATGCATACTTTCACTTATTATCTGGAAATTTGCACTTACCCTCTGGAAATTTCCACTTACTATTTGTAAATTTTTGAGTACTATTAGGACATTTTCATATTATGTAAATGTGGGATAAATAACGGAATATTTCCACTTACGATATGCATACTTTCACTTATTATCTGGAAATTTGCACTTACCCTCTGGAAATTTCCACTTACTATTTGTAGATTTTTGAGTACTATTAGGACATTTTCAGATTATGTAAATGTGGGATAAATAACGGAATATTTCCACTTACGATATGCATACTTTCACTTATTATCTGGAAATTTGCACTTACCCTCTGGAAATTTCCACTTACTATTTGTAGATTTTTGAGTACTATTAGGACATTTTCAGATTATGTAAATGTGGGATAAATAACGGAATATTTCCACTTACGATATGCATACTTTCACTTATTATCTGGAAATTTGCACTTACCCTCTGGAAATTTCCGCTTACTATTTGTAAATTTTTGAGTACTATTAGGACATTTTCAGATTATGTAAATGTGTGATAAATAACGGAATATTTCCACTTACGATATGCATACTTTCACTTATTATCTGGAAATTTGCACTTACCCTCTGGAAATTTCCACTTACTATTTGTAGATTTTTGAGTACTATTAGGACATTTTCATATTATGTAAATGTGGGATAAATAACGGAATATTTCCACTTACGATATGCATACTTTCACTTATTATCTGGAAATTTGCACTTACCCTCTGGAAATTTCCACTTACTATTTGTAAATTTTTGAGTACTATTAGGACATTTTCATATTATGTAAATGTGGGATAAATAACGGAATATTTCCACTTACCATATGCATACTTTCACTTATTATCTGGAAATTTGCACTTACCCTCTGGAAATTTCCACTTACTATTTGCAGGTTTTTGAGTACTATTAGGACATTTTCAGATTATGTAAATGTGGGATAAATAACGGAATATTTCCACTTACGATATGCATACTTTCACTTATTATCTGGAAATTTGCACTTACCCTCTGGAAATTTCCACTTACTATTTGTAGATTTTTGAGTACTATTAGGACATTTTCAGATTATGTAAATGTGGGATAAATAACGGAATATTTCCACTTACGATATGCATACTTTCACTTATTATCTGGAAATTTGCACTTACCCTCTGGAAATTTCCACTTACTATTTGTAAATTTTTGAGTACTATTAGGACATTTTCATATTATGTAAATGTGGGATAAATAACGGAATATTTCCACTTACGATATGCATACTTTCACTTATTATCTGGAAATTTGCACTTACCCTCTTGAAATTTCCACTTACTATTTGTAGATTTTTGAGTACTATTAGGACATTTTCAGATTATGTAAATGTGGGATAAATAACGGAATATTTCCACTTACAAAATGCATACTTTCACTTATTATCTGGAATTTTACACTTACCCTCTGGAAATTTTCAAATAACTGTCAGGAAATTTTTAAGTACTATTTGCTAATTTTCAAATCATTAAAATTCCACTTACAATCTGGATATTTTCACTTATTATTTGGAAATTTTCTCTTACTATTTGGAAATTTTTAAGTACTATTAGGAGATTCCCAAACCATGTAATTGTGGGAAAATAACGGGATATTTCTACTTACGATATGTATATTTTCACGTATTATCTGGAAATTTGCACTTATTATCTGGAAATTTTCAAATAACTGTTTGGAAATTTTTAGGTACTATTTGTTAATTTTCAAATCATGCAAATGGAGGAAAATAACGGGATATTTCTAATTACAATCTGGATATTTTCGTTTATTATATGGAAATTTCCAATTACTATCTGGAAATGATTAAGTGCTATTTGGAAATTTCCAAATCGATAGTAGGTAAAAATTTCTAAATCGTTGGTATAAACGCCCAGATCTTCCTCCCTGCTCATTCCCATGTACATGGTTTGTAGTTTTCCAAATGGTATGTGGAAATTTGTGAACAGTTAATTGAAAATTTCCAGATAGTAAGCGGAAATTTCCGGATACTAGATGAAAATTTATCGACTGCAAGTAGGAAGGTCCGATTAATATTTATTTTACAATAACCCTTCAAATATTTTTTCACAATATTGTTAAATTATATTGAATTTTACAAATTACTCAGATATCTTTCTCTATTTTTTTAATATACGTTGCATATATTAAGTATCGTCAAAAAGGTAATACAATATGCCACAGAAACTTGCAGCATGTTAAACAAATACCAGTTTGAGATCCCTTAGGCCTGTATTACACTATCAAAGATCTTTGACAAGGATTATCATCAAAGGTTTTATAAAATTTAACAACACATTGTAGCATAGTCAACTTTTATAAAAGATACCCCATTACGCTGTAAAATATTTTATAAAAGATTTTTTTATTCAAGACTTATGGTAAAAATCTTTTATAGTGTAATACGAACCTTACACAAATGTGTAAGGAAAAGGAGCTCGTTTCACAATACTAAAATGTTAATTCTTTTTTCAGTACCGTCATACTAATCTGCGCTTTGTGCCTGATTAACTTCAGTGGTTCCGAAACATGCGTTCTGGAGTTGTGGATATTTAACATAGTCTACTTGTCGACCATGGGGATGTGTTTGGCACTAGAATTTTTTATGTCCTGTGTCTCTTATAGAGGCAGCATTTTGAACACCGAGCCAAGAACTGCTGTGAAATACATTCTTTATGTAAGATTAGGTAAGTCGATTAAGCATTGTAAGATATATGCGGAAAATTATGTTGTTATTAAATTGTTGCCTAGAAACAAATATTTGTTTTACTTGAAAATTTCATACAATTTACCACGATTATTTTGTAGACAAGCGGTCGGGATTGGATTATTTCCTAAATTAAATATGGATTTTAAACATTGTGTATTTCTTTTAACTTTAAAGTCACTTTTAATATTTTTACTAGGCTCCTTAGAACTATAGTATTAGTAGTTATTATACTGTTCAATAGGTGTACTAATTGCTGAAATTGGTATTCTCGGATATGGGGTCTACTGGATATGTGTCAATTACCATACGTGTCCTGTCAACTATGCCAAGACAGTATTTCTAGGTAAGTTTCTCATTCATAGAATAAACTAATTAGTAGCTTCAACGCAGTGTTAATAACAAAATATTATTCTAATCTTGTGCTAGATTCAAAATTGCAATGAAAAGTAGTACTCAAGAGGTTCTATTAATACTAAACACAAAACCTACTAGAATTTTATGTTTCTCGTAGTTTTCTCTTGCGTTTTCCAGGAATGGAGGTTTTTATTGCCAAATTGTGTCTTAAATTTAGGGAAAGCTTATTTAATAGTGGTTTAATTAGGTTTTCTAAGGTATTGGAATTATACCTTCGATTTTTATTATTGATAAATCTAAATAAAAACAAATTGCCCAGGAATATGCTGCTCTCTTGGTGGCCAGTGTTTAACAATATAAAAACAATTTCTTGCTCGGCTGTCCCGCTCACAATTGCAACAACAATGCTTCGTGTATCCAAGTTGTAAACCAAGCAGAATTACCACAACTTTTATATCAGCGCTGATGTACCATTTATACTTTCTGTAATTAATTTTGTCAAGAAGGCATACCATATTTTCAAAGGATTCCTTCATGTGAACAGCATGTCTAACAGGAACTGAAGGGTCAATATTTCCATTGTGCTGCCTTATTGGTTCTGAGTAGTGCTCAGTACTTCAGTGCTACGAAGCTTTTGAAGATATCTCTAGATATATTATTGTTTTACTGGTTTGGGTCAAGGGACATAAAGGCAAACGAGGTAATGAGGAAGTTGACGAGGTGGCAAGACTGGCCGCAGAACAACTTCTTTTTGTGAGCCGAATTCTGTAACCCCTATTTCTCTAACGATACTTAGCGCTATAGTATATCAAGGTAGGCTAATATTCAAAGCTATCGTCAGACAAGGGCTGAAGAAGATGTTCAGAACGATTATACCAATCCTAACTGGACACGGCACTAAACAAGCGCAGCACAGGATGGGGATAGTGGGCAGCTTCAACTGTTGGGGATGTAACTCGGAGGACAAGACAGCAAAACACGATGTCCAGCTCTTGCAACAATCATGCTGGGCGACGTCTGGCCTAACATGGCCGTTATCAGCAACACTTCAATACTACCGTCTAGCCCCTTGCTCATCAATCGATCCTACCTCATCAAGGTCAGACTTGCGTGTTAGTATGCCGTCAATCAGTACGTGAATGCAAATTTGTCTTCGTATTTTTTCTTTAAAAATATAACTGCTCTTAACTAATAACCTCGCGTACACAGCAAAACGCAACAACAGCGTTTAAAAAAAAAATAAAAAAAATTTTGGTCCTAACCGAGATTCGACGCCACAACAACTTATGCAGTAAGAAAGCAGTACACCCGAAAACACCCGCATATCCATCTGTGCCACTACGAACTTGGCGGTTATCGCTAAAAAAAGTGCCAATTGAATGCGTGCGCAATAGAAATGCACCAATAAAAAGTAGGAACTGTTGTTATCTATCCGGCTATCCGTTTCTCACTTCAATCGCGGACGTTAACTCAAGAATTGCTTGTCTTGGGTGAATCCTGGGTTGAGGAGCTGCTGTAGAGGTGGCACAATCGGCTTCCTTATGTAGCCTAAGTGCCTGAGAGTTTTTCACCCTCCATTCTTTATCCAGAATCCAGAGGTGTGCATATCTGAACTTTTACTACCGCGCTATCTTTTATATAAATTTAAATGGTATTAAACCCTTATGTGATATTGTTTGCTTTGTGGGCTTGTTTACGTTGTCTCCCTTAGGAGCCGCCACTATGGTACACATTTGTCTGCCATTCGTATACTAAGCTCACAATGCAAAAGGCGTAATTGTTGATACACCCTGTGTATTACTTTTCATTGGATTTAGTTTAATTTCACCTCATTTGATGCTACTTTTTCATATTTAACATTTGTTGCTTATTAATTATGCTACTCATAATAATTTATTGATAATTGGTAGTTATTGTTGTATGTATATTATATTATTATATTTAAGCTTGAGAAGATACTAATTATTTTATTTTGTTACAGTTTTAATCGTGCTCAATTGGGTTACCGTAGTCTGTATATTTTTTAACATATGGTGTGCTTATGATCCTGCCGGAAGATCTTGGGTTAAAATGAAAGCGTATCAAAGATCTATGAAGGAGTCTGAATCGAAATTTCAATATAAACGTTCTGGAAGTACAAGAAACTGGAGACAAAGGTAAACAACACAATAGATGCTAATAACGAGCCTGACAATTTATATTACTTGTAAAACTGCAGAGCAATTAACTTCTCAAATTGTAGGAAAGTAATGAAAGCTTATCAAGACAGCTGGGATCAACGGTGCAGACTGCTATTCTGCTGTATGAGAGGAACAGACAGCAATCAAAATTCATTTAGAGAAATTGCAAGACTTTTATCGGATTACTTCCGAGATTTAGATGTTGTACCTTCAGATGTCATAGCAGGAATTATTTTATTACGTATATATCAGAAAATCGAAAGAAGAGCAATTATCGAGCAGGTAATCAAAAATTAACTACATGTAGATAAAAATGTGTTACAGTGAATTATTTTCAGCGTAAAAACGACACGTATGAGTTTCTATCGGGGGTTCCCGTTACTTCTAATACCAAGTTTCTGTCCTTACAAGAAGAGGGCACTGATCTAGAACTATTTCAAACGGTTATTCGTTATGTCTATTTTGCTGTTAGAGCTTATGGTTGGCCTATGTACGTTATGACGAAAAAGATGGGAATTTGCCGATTATGTTCTAACGCGTCATGTTGCTGCTTTATGAACTCTTTAAATAGAAGCGGAGTTGAAGTTATCGAAGACAACTGTTGTCAACTTAATCGCGCTGCTTTACAAACCTTATCAGAGTTAGGTAACATTGAAATTATATATGCGACATACCATGTGGACATCGGTAAAACTCCTTTCTTCATTGCGTTGGATTATGATCGAGAAAAAGTTATTATCAGTATTAGAGGAACACTTAGTATGAAGGTAAGCTAGTAACACTATGGCAAAAATAACTAAATTTTCTATGAATCGGTGACAATATCATTCATGTTAAAAAAATTTCACTTTAACCACCATATATTCTAAACAGGGCCAGCGGGTGGTCTAGTCCCAGGCTTTGAAACTAGACTCCCAACGGCAGTAGGTTCGAGTCCTCTGCCCGTCGGAAATTTTTCTGAACAAGTTAAATCCGGCGTGTGCATGGATGGTGTGTGTGGGGTGTATGTTGGGTTGCATGTCTTTCAGGGGTGGGGCATGTTAGACCGGTGCATAGCACAAGTCCGCTGAGCCCGCGTAAGGGGGTGGGATGGGAATCATGGAGTCGTGCTCACGCACGGCCTCATGATTCTTAAAAAAAATTCTAAACAAAAACCTTTTAATAGTTTCTATAATATGATTTTTTGTCTACACTTACGGGGGGCACCAGTTACCATTGTTCTGTCTCCCTTCCCATATAACATACACAAACACAAACGCGCGCACGCGCACGCACCCACACTAGCACCGCGCATGCGCGCACACACCCTGGCACGCACACGTACACACACTCATACCCACAGACGCGCGTTGCGCTATCAGCTGCTCTTGAATTATTTTCCATAACGTTAGCTGGTCCTTAGTCCGTCCCTGTCCACCTGTAGGTGAATTCGAGTCGAACAATTTTCGGTTCGCAGATGGCCGATAAAAGTTAACATTTTATTGATTCTTATATGATAGTATGACAGTTTAGGAAGTTGTCCCGTAAAATCATAAAGAACTCCCTGGACACTTTTTGTGTTCAGTGTTTCTTGCCAAATAAATACGAAAACAGCACGTTTTATTAAAAAAAACCTTTTCACTTTTAATCTATATGTTGATAAAAAAAATTGTGACATTTCTGACGATTCCAATTATCGTTTCCTCAATTTGTTGTTTACAAAGAGATAAAAAACTGAAATCGGAATTTTCTTCAATGTTAGTAGAAATATAATTTTTATAAGAAAAAACAACGTTAAACACATAAATACGTCAAAATGTACTTATCTATTTGTTGCAGGACATCTTAACCGATTTAAATGCTGAAGCAGAAACAATTCCAGTTGACCCTATTAGAGATGACTGGTTGGGACATAAGGGAATGGTTACAGCGGCTGAATATATTTTGGAAAAACTTAAATCTGAAAAATTACTACAACGTGCACACAATTATCGCACTGCTATAGGTACCAAATCTTATGGCTTGGTTATTGTTGGCCATTCTTTGGGGGCGGGCATTGCAAGCATACTAGGCATTTTGTTGAGGAATGAATATCCAAATTTAATGTGTTACTGCTACTCCCCACCTGGAGGATTGCTAAGGTATGTTATTAAAAATTGTCGTTTTTTCGAGAGTTCATTTGCCCATTTCACATTTTCCGTTTGCTGCTGGACTTTTGTAATAACCATTAGTTATAATATTAATTTATTGCAGTATGGCGGCCATGGAATACACTAAATCGTTCACAATTTCCGTTGTTCTGGGGAAGGATGTTGTGCCCCGTCTCGGTCTTAATCAAATGGAAGCTCTTAGAGCCGACCTTATTAACGCCATTAAACGAAGTGTTGATCCTAAGGTACTGTTTAGCAGATATAGTGAGATTGTATTATTATGTTCCATGCACATTTTAGTGGAAAATAATTTCTTGTGGAGTAATGTGTTGTTGTTGTGCAATCGAACCAACTTCAGCAACGGAACTGTCAACAGCAGACCAAGCAATGACGGACTATATCACAGAAAAGAAACAAACTAGAACCACCGGTGGTGTTCATCCTTCTGATAGCTCCATAGCTTTAACAACACATCAACCGATGTATCCTCCTGGACGTATAATTCATGTTGTTCGGCATCATCCTACGAGAGACGAGTAAGTGGCCTTTTGGTTTTGTCTCTAATTTGCTATACAGTTTTATCGTTTCATATACTACATTATTGTCATTACTATTTCAGACAAAAGTATGAAAATACGTGGAGGTAACTAAATTTCTTTAAATACGTCCTTGTGATTGTGGTGTGGTATTAAACTATCTAGTAAATCACTTTTTAATTTTTGCGTTCTAATAACAAAAGCAGCAACTAATTTTTTTTTATTTATTTGATAAATTATTTTTTTTTACTATGGTACGCGATTCACTAGATATGGTAGTATTGCATGCAATTCCCTCCAAGTGAATCCAAATTTGTAATTATTAATCTTTGAAATGAACATAAGTGATTTTCCAGAAGCGATTTTTATTTAAAAACTATAAATAAATTACTACTGGTTGTACCCCATATTTAATTAATAGAAATTCAGCTGAATAATTAGTAGTAACCATAATACAAATAAATAGTAAGGCTGCTACTTCTAAATTGTAAGTTTTTCCTTCTTTTTATGATAAAATTTAATATGATACAATTACACTCATGTTCTTTCAAAATTACTTGTAACAGCTTACCTATGCCTCTAACTGGTTACGTACCTGTATTTGTGGACTGAAATTTCCCAATAGTCAAAAGTGTATATGCCATGTTGTTAGTAGTACTTTCCAGTGGAAATGCATGGCCGTCGTCCTGTTCTGTACAATCATACATTATTCAAACTTTTGTACAGTTATTGGCTGAACATAGTGCGTCTATTAAGTCACTCCTTCTGTACTACCTATATAAAGCGTTGGTTGAGAGACCAATAAACCATGACTAAAAGGCATATGTTGAAGTGTGTCAGTGCGTTTGCCATTTGTTTGTGTGGATTGGGGTTGTCAACCTGAAATTTGGTTTTTTAGGCTTTAAAAGTTTAGGGAATAGGGTAAAGATTGGGTTTTTGGCTATTAACATAAAGTGGGCAGAGTTGGCACTTTTAACTAGCATAAGTATTCAAACAAGTTTTTAAACCTAAGAAAAAATTATATTAATACTTTTATCTAATCAAAAATTATAAGAGTGGCGCAGCACGTGTATTGGAAAAATAACCTTACGGAGGTTGAATAAAAATTTTAATAAAATTAGTTCTCTAAGGGAGGGGATACAATTTTCTGATTCTTAAAAATCATTGAGATCGCTACGATCATATTCTTAGTTTTTGTAGCACTTCTACTAAAACTCTGTTTTCAATTTCAACTGAAGGCACTTTAGCAAAATCAGAGTGGATAAGCGTAGATTCTTACTCTTGTCAGTGTACTTTCTAAGGCGTATCAAACGTGGCGTTTGTGGCGGCCGGAAATTAGGCGTTTTGTTGAGTCGCTGTTATGAAGAAGCTGATTTAGTGCTATGTTCACTTTGGTTGGAACAAGATGCTCTGTTCGAAGCTGCTATCCACGTCATGCGTAATTGACCGCTGTTATTGTGTTGATTTCTCAGACGTATCAACATGTGGCACTATTGTTCTTCAGGAATTAGGCGTAACGTTTAAGGCACTGTTAGCAAGAAACCTAATCAGACTAAGCGTATTACGTACAACTAGTTCTTAGACTAACGTAACTTATCAAATTCGTAGTACCCACAGCACACCCAAAAAGTAGAAATATTACTGTAAGTAAAACTAGTGAAAAATTCAGATTCACAACTTGTTTCCCTACAATTAACGTGCAAATTTCATATGCAAACTTCATACCCTTACAACACTTACATTTTATAAATTGCATAGGCGAGTTTATAATACAAATCCGACTATGAAACTAAGGTTACTTGACCACTTAAACACTTAAAATGCTACAACAAAATCAAATTGTATTCGTTGGTATTCCTCACACTTTTGCACTATCCGATGTCGTAAGTCTTTTAGCAATTCTGGTTGAACTGTGTTCAGAACTGATTCGGTGTAACCCTACAAAAAGGTTTGTGAGAGTGAAATCCGGCAAAAGCGGGGGCGGTTCTATTGGTCCACGTCGGCTAATTTAGCTTCGGGAATACGTTGCATTCAAAAACTCTCCCCACGAATGTACTGTAATAAGGAGGTGTATCTTGTAGGAAAATGATGTTCACATTAAATTCCTCTTCCTGAGTTTCCGTGATTTCCACAATAACGGGATTTATTGTTTCTTGTAACATATTCAAGTACAGAGGGCTCGTTAAATTGCCCCCAATGCAATTCCCGACCAAACATTTTGTTTTTGATGGTACCTACTGGGTATAATCTTCACGGACGATGTGAGGACCTTTGGTACTTAAATCTCGAAAATTTTGTTTATTCACTAAACCAATTTTAGAACACGTTGAGTCATCACTAAAACTAATGTTTATGATGTATTTGGAATTTAAGGCAATGTTTTTAACTGCCGTTTCGCAAAAACTACAATCATCCAAGTTGTTGCTAAATGTGAAGCCTGTATAGGTGATAATTTTGCTTATTTAAACTTTGTGCACGGACGTTCTCGGAACGTTGCGATTTTCGAAGGTTTTAGTGGGGTGATTGTTGTGGACAACTTCTCACAGAACTTGTACAGAGCGGGCATAAAAGGTTAAGAACCACGTGACCATTGACTAATTTAAATGTAGTGAATTTTATTTTCCAAGGTTGCCCGCCGTGATGATTTCCTTTTGCAATGTCATTGTATTTCATTGGCGTTCGTGCACTCATTTTGAGCAGCTATTGTAATTTATAAATCAAATATGTTTTTCTACAATAATATTCTTAAATAAATCCTATCATTTACTTTTGCTTTATTAAATGTTTTTACAGAGTATTAAATTGTGTGACGTGTCAAATTCATTTTCTTTATGAAAATATGTTTTCTGTGCCTTAATTTGTAAGTGCTACGCCAATGGTAATTGCGACAACTGTCAGATTTAGTTTACTAAAGCAGCCACTTCTGTACAATCGGTTGCCTATGCTACGTGGTCACGTGGTTCTTGACCTTTTATGCTCACTTTGTATAAAGTTCTCATGAAAAACTGCGGACAGTAGCAGATATGCACAGATTCATTTTATTATACAGCGAAAGTAAACGAAGTTTGCATTAGTATTTTATGCAAATGCTAAGTGCGTACTTATTCCCATTGATGGAAAACAACTAGCTGACATTTAAGTTTCCATCCAACAAACATCATCAAAAAATATTACCAACTGCTACTCTGTACAATATGTAAATAGGAAACAATAGTTTCTAGGTTTTATTTAGTAGCTGCGTATATGCCAAAACCAAGTAATACAAATGGTGATATTGCAAACAACGAACGACGATTTGTTATATTTTAAAATAGTTTAGTATAGACACAAAAAGAAGAAAGTTTGATTTTGTAACTAGGTCACGATAAGAGCACTTTAGTAAAAGCAATTTCATAGTGAAATACTTGATCATGATCATTCATTTAAAATTTAGTAACATAAAGTACCTAACTTATCACTGCAAATTTGATTTCTGTTTTACAGAAAAGCTCTAGCAGGCGGCGAACCAGTATATCAAGCAATATGGGCCGAAAACACCGACTTCGATGAAGTTCTAATTTCACCAGTTATGATTCAAGACCATATGCCTGATAAATTACTGACAGCTCTAAATAAGGTAGAGGACAGAAAGATACCTCATGTTAGATATTAGATGTGAACAGCATATATTATTGTAAAGTATCTGTGTTACCCTAGTAATTCTTTTTTTATTGAATGAACTAAGTAGCTGTGGTATTATATTTATTTTGTACCCTTTTTAATTTATTAAATAATATTTATTATTGGTTATATTTTTTGTATTATTAGTTCAGATAGAACTTGCAGTTATGATAACAATCGGACATATTTGAAAAACAATTAGGTTCTCATACGAAAAGTAGAAGTATTTCGATACTGACCACTTAGCCTTCAGGGTACTATTAATTAGGTACACAAATGAACTTAGAAAAGGTACCTACATATAGAATACTTCTAAGGTAAGTACGCAGAAATTGGTTTCAAAACAGCTTCAGCATCATGGTAAAACGAAAAAATGGTATTTTTTAGAAAAATGAAACAAATGTTTTTATTTTTATTTCAAAACATTGTACACAGCTCACACCACAGCTTGTATAAAAGTTTTCAATAATCTTTTTCACCCAATCACTCGTTTATCAACAGGCAAAGTACATCAATAAAAGATTTATCTAATATTTTATAAAAAGAATCAATTCAATGTATTAAATGTGAGAAATAGTTAATTAATAATGGATTTACAAATTGAAGAAAAAGCACCTCCTAAAGAATCTTTTTTTGAAAAAATGACTAGAAATAGATTTTCAGTGCCTAAAACAAACTCTCGAATAAGCCCAAGAAAATGCTCCAGCAAGGCCACAACTAATTACTCAAAAAACGACTTGCAAAGTAAAGCACACTGTGTTTATAAAAATCCCCCTAGGACGATTTGAAAAAGGATTGTACGGATTGTGTTTCACAAGAAAGTTTTTCGAAAACAATACATTGGGATATAAGCTACAAAAACAATCCATAATTATGTCTCTATAAAAATATTCCTTGAATAAATTTCCTCAAAAGTACTAAATATTGTCTTCGAAAATGGAAACCATTAAAAACAATCAGAAAAGTTTCTTTAACTTATTAAATATTTCCACTGCTTGCAGTTCAGACTTACCTCTAGGCTTGTCGGGTCATAACTGAACAGGCATGTCTGAGCGTATTGCGGGCTGCTTCACATGTTCAGACTTACCTTTAGACGGGTATAGGACACAACTCTCACTGGTCACAACGTTCACTAGGTATTGTGTGAGTCCATATCGACCGCCGCAACACTGAAAGTGGCCAGAACGCCCACTGTAAACACAACGCTTAATAATGTCTCTTAAGCCGCCTTTCCATGGCGCAATACTCGGCGAGTCCAGCTCGTGGCTTGGCGAGTCAGGCTCTTTGGAAATAAACGACTTAGCCTTGCTCGGCTCGTTGTCGGTAAAAACGGCACGAGTCAAAGCAGAGCAAGCCTGGCAGGCTCGGCTTGTGTATGCTCGTGAAATCGTTTTCGCTGAAACCACAACCTTTCGTCGACTACTCATTTTCGTCAAGGTGCATTTCCTACTGTCTACGCCAATGACCCGTGTATTTATAATTTTAGCTTCGGATCGGCGAGTCAGTACGCGTTGTCGAATGTGTACTCGCGCGGTGAGACCGGCGTGTAACAGAATGTGACTCGTCGAGTCACGCGCCGTGGGAAGGCGGCTTTAGTCACAACGCCCACCGACTCCATGCCGACATAACCAGTTCGGGTTTTCGCAACTGTCGCATGGCACGATGGCCGTTCTATTCATCGATTATTTCTAATAAATACGTGCTAGGTGACAGAATGATACGGGGACCCTAACTGGTGGACGTTATAGACTCTGTGGATTTGGGGCTACCAGACATGAGTGAGCGTTTTGTCCATTTTGAATGTTATAACCCCTTCCAATAGTGGCCGTTACAGTCAATATGCAAAGTGGACGTTTTGTCAATATGGACCTACAAAGAATATAGTGGGAGTTGTGTCCGGATGCCATCTAGGCTCGCCTGTGCAGGCAATATATCCACAGTTAAGTCTGAATTATGCATTGCGCACACACACTCAGACCAAGTGATAATAAACTGCTGAACTTGCACAAGAATACAATCACACGCCCAGATCAGTCAGACTGTGCAGCTTAATTTTTAAGCACAGCTAGAATTTACAGTTTGAGAAAACGGTCTGTGCAGGTCTCCTGTTTAATGTAGCGCATTTAGTATTCAGCCTTAACTGTGCAGATATGGTTTTCATAGGTAAGTCTAGAT
Organism: Ctenicera cuprea; assembly: GCA_958336395.1. Taxonomy (NCBI): domain Eukaryota; kingdom Metazoa; phylum Arthropoda; class Insecta; order Coleoptera; family Elateridae; genus Ctenicera; species Ctenicera cuprea. The sequence goes on from OY284493.1 coordinate 8,480,097, forward strand.
GTAAGTCTGAATGTATGGTGGTGCCTTATTTACGGAAGAATTTTTTGTTTTTCTGTTTCGCAAATTTGCAGAAACTATATTCCAAAAACTTGTTTTCCTGTTGTCATTTTCAAAAAAAAATCCTGACTTTTTTAGTTACTTTTGATCCTAATTCAAACTAGTATTGTAGTTCAGTATTAACGGAGTCTTTGATAATGTGAACTGCTTTGATAATGAAAAACGCGTATTTACATCAAATGTTCAGTGCCCTAAAATAACTTTTTTTAAGATTTTGTAGACTTGACTTATTGACCAATTATATTACTTGATGGTTACAGTATGTAAGGTTTTTTTTAAAGTAAACTTACAGAAAGTATGCGTGACACCTGTTGTCTTAGGTGTCTTTACCAAAACAGTTTTTTTGTTAATATAAAAATTTACTTTTGGTTTAGACCGCGTCATCATTTAGGGATTACACCCAGCGTAAATTAAATACCGACCTGTAGCTTGTCTGCCCTTACAAGGGTTTAAGCCATAGTATTTCGTGGGCTCTGCTTGCCATAAACAGGGCTGCGTCTATAGATTGTTAGAAGTTTGGAGCGGACAAAAATTAGATCTTAGTATATCTTGTTTGTCAAGACAAGTCTACTTAATGGGATTATGCCTGTTAGCTGTTTGTGAACCTATACAAATTAACGTTTCGCAAGACATTGCAGCTTCAGAGTGATCAGAGCACTGAATTTTAAGTCCAGGATGCATAGGTATTTAAAATTCCTTGGAACCAGTCGAACATAAAAAGAGCTCTGATGTGCTGTCTCCGTTGGGCGGAAACCAGTTCGATGGGGCGTGATAGTGAAATCGATAGTGATTACGAGTCCTTGGAGGATAAACTACTGGAGTCCAAGCTTTGCTGAGTTTAAAACCACCCTCTCTGTTCATGTTGTTAGGCTGTTTCTTAATTTCAAGTGCTTTACGTATTCGAGGGAAGTAGTAAGGTACACTGGCGAGTACTTGAGCGATCTCACATTTTATAACAAGTTAAACCAGTATGTTCAGTCACCGCAGATTTAGCTAAGCGTCTGTGTTTGCAATAATTTTTGTGTATTCGAGGAAGCGATGCGGTTTGTCCGATTTAGTTTGAACCACAAGAGCAAGAGTTGTTGTAAATCCCAGCAGATTTTAAGCTTGAAACCGTTTCCCAGGGTTTTTTAGTTCTAAAGACTGTCTTCATGCTGTACCTTCTAATAACACGCCTTATCTTATCATCTTTTACTGTAGGATTCAACGGCTAACCCTTCCGAAGTTGCCGATTCCTTTTTAGCTCTGGGCTGTTCAGCATCGCGGATTGTATTGTGTATTTCTGTGGCTGTATAACCGTTCTGTTGCAACAACGCCAATTGATGTGTTTTTTCTCGTTGAAGGTGTTTTGCATAGGAGATTCGAACTGCTCTGCTTGCTAAGGTTTTAAGCACAGTACCGTTCTGCATTGGGTAGTGATACAAGTTTGCATTTAAATATCTATCTGTATATGTCTTCTTTCTGTAGAGTGCGTGCCCCAAGCTACCATCTGGTTTACATGTAACATGTACATCAAAGAAGAGCAAAGCCGTCTTGCTTTAATACCACAAACACAGTGACAAAGACAGTCTTCAAGACTAATGAAACCCCGGGAAACGGTTTTAGATCCGCATAAAAACAAACATCGACCTTAAAATCTGCCGGGTTCTACAACATCCCTTGCTCTTGTGATTCAAATTACATCGGACAAACTGGTCGCTCTATTGAGTTAAGATTACAAAAGCACAAATCTAATTGCAAACACAGACGTATCTCTAAATCTGCAGTGGCTAAACATACTGGTTTAACTGAAAATAAAATTTACTTTGAGAACGCTCGAGTACTGGCTAAATTACTTCATTACTTTATACAAATCATACGCGAAGCAATTGAAATTGAGAAACAACCGAACATAAATAGAAAGGATGGTTTTAGACTTGGTAACGCTTTGACTCCAGTGATTCCTCTAAGGACTCATAAGCACCATCGATTTTACGATCAAGCTTTACCGGATCCGTCTCCGCCCAACGCTGACAGCCAACCAGAGTTCCGCAGTTTGGCTCTACTGGCTGGTAAGGATTTAAATGCCTCCGCATCCCAGGCTGCTACAATGACTTGCGAAACGTTAGTTTGTATGTGTTTACAATCAACTAACGAGCATAAGCCGGTTAAGTAGTTTTGTCCTGACAAAGCATCTGACGCCAATATGGGCGCAGACTTATAGGTCCATACGAAGGGACGTCTGTGGGGATCTACCCTGGTGTTAACGCGTTAATTATTTACGCAAATTTAAGTTGTTTGGGCAAATATTCTATGCAGGGGGTTGCATTGAGGATATATTTTAGACGCATTACTTGTTTTTAGGCAGATCGTTTAGTACTTTTGCTTTGATTAAATCAAAACTTGGTGCTTTTTTAGGGTTAAGATGTTTATTTTATTTTTTTATTTTATTAGGCAAAAATGCTCTAATTGGGGAAGACAACAGAAGTGGGGATGTCAGGTATTCTTCTATATCTTGAACGAAATCATTTAGATGGGGCTTGTCGCTGTCTGCAAAATGTTGTGAAAAATTGCAAGCTTTTTGTCAGATCTTGTCCACGGTTCTGTATTTTCTCAGATCTGTTAGATTGGATTTTTCAAATCCCTTGGTAGCTTTCCATTTGAATTATTATGCCTAAAAAGTTTACATGTGTTTTTTTAACAATTTCATTTAAATTTGCGTTTAATTTTCGATTACAGTTGATGTTATTTAGTTTTATTTGTAGGATTGAGACTGCTTCTCCACACCGCCCGTTTTTCAGCATTCAAAACTTTCTGATAAGTTAGAAACTGCCTAGGGAACAACCCATTAAAAGAAACACGTTTTATTAATTTAAATCTTTTTCTTTTATTGTATGCATATTATATTTAAATCATCTTTATTACCAATCGATGTGGGTAACTGTAATACCGTTAGCATGGCAATGCACCTCCGTTATTATTATGATAACTAAATATAACTCAGTACACACTTTTCTAAGCTTAAATTATATATGTATATACAATTTTATGTATACTCAAGCTACTTTTATTGTTTTTAACATTTATTAATTATTTGTTTAGTTGTTTATACTTTATTTAATTGTATATGTTAATGGGGGTCTCACTGACTATCTTGAGCAGGTGGAACGAACAAGTGGGAGGAACCGCAACTCCCTTGAGCCTCCAATAGATTATATACCACCACTACGCGACACAAGGTATATCACGACCCACTCTATCTTCTAAGTTCTTTTTTATCAGTAATATTGTTTTCATTTATGTTTTTTTCTACTTAATGCATGAACTCCTTTAGCTGCATGCCTGCAAGGATGTTAATAGTTGTCTTAACCAGTGGTTCAAAACTTCTTTCTCCTGCATTTGGACCTAACTGTTATTGTTTGCTGTATCTTTTACGCTAACCAATTAGTAATATTTTATTGTATTAACTTAAATGTTGATGAATAATTTTGCATCTTATTAGTTTGAGAACCGCTGGTATAAACGATAGTCACACAATTACTATAATAGGAGTAAATAGAACTACGTATGTAGTTAAAGCAGTGACCACGATTTTTTTTACTTCAACTTTTAAAACTGAAAATTAAATTATATGTTTTCTTGGTATCATATTTTATATACTTTTATAAAAGCGAAAGCAGATGTTTTCAGACAAATGGCAGCTGCCGCAAATCTTATAAGGCTTAAATTTATTTCATACAATAAACACATATTTTTATACAATTAAAGGTTGATTTGTACAAAATAGCTATAATAAAATTGAAACTTACAAGAAAAGAAGCTTTTACACAATAAATGGAAAGTATTTAAAAACCTAAAGTTGGACTTGTTTGTACAAACAAAATAGATTACTAAAATAAAGTTGAAGAAAAATTATAAGATTCTGTCAAACAAAATTAGATTTGTACAAACAATAAAGTTGACACATAATAAAATGTACATGTTCTTAACCATAACCTCGCGCATACCGCCTAGACCGACAGTAGGCACACGCGCGAACATTCAGTGAGAAGGAGACAGATAAACGGGAGAGAGAGTGGGGAGAGGTAGAACAGTGGTAGACGGTGGCGGCGGGATGAGAAAATGGGGAAAAGTGGGAGGGGGGGAGGGGAGGGGGGGGAGAAGGAAGCAAACAGAGAGTTATTGAGAGCCTAGAGAAGGAAAGAAAGAGGGACGAGAAAAATGAAGAGGAGAGACAACAGGAATAGGGATAGGGAAGGAAGAGATAGAAAAAGAATGCGGGAAGGGTTCTTTAAAACAAGGTTGTCGGTCTAGGCGGTACACGCGAGTTTAGTTTAGGTTAAGTTAGGTTTGTTGTACGTTTCAACTTCATTGTAGAATTTTTTTAACAAATTTACGAAATATTGTAAGAAACAATTTTTTTGTACGTTTCAGGCTTTTTTGTAAAAATCTGTATAGTTTTGGACTAATTCACCTTTTTTTTTGTAAAAAATAATTTTTTTGTATAGAGTGGCTAGGAAAACCCCGACCACTTTTCTTGGGGCGGTCAAGAGATGGCACTTTAGTAAAGAAAAATTAAATAAAAATACTGGCAACAACGCAGAATCCAAGACGTTTTGGTTGTTTTGATTTGATATGGGGCATATTTAATAACTAAAACATCTTGGATTCTGCGTTGTTGCCAATATTTTAATTTAATTTTTCTTTACTAAAGCGCCATCTCTTGACCGCCGCAAGAAAAGTGGCCGGGTTTTCCTAGCCACTCTGTACATTTTAACTTTATGGTTTAAAACAACCTTTATTGTACAATTTAGCCGTTTCTTGTAGAACTCATACCTTTTGTTGTATCAGATGCACTTGATATTGTACGCGAAACATTTTTTTGCACAAATACGAACGTTTTACCATGAGCATGAGTTAATTTCAACTTGTAGTGCAACTACTGCAAAAGGTATCGACAAAGAAGTGATTACACTGTTCTCTCTTCAGAGAGCTGTAACTCCGTAAGAAAGCATTTTCAGACATATGTTCATATGAACTTAATCGATTATATTATGATATGATAATTATTTGCAAAATTTTAAAAACTTAATATTTGAGGGAAATGTCAAAATCTTAAAAGTTATAAAAATTATTTCCTAAAAGGCTGACAATAAGACTTCTTAAATATTTCACGTCAATAAAAATAGAAATTGATTATTTTTGAAGTGATTTGTATAGCCCTCAATATAATTTTAAAATTGATGTTAATTATGGAGCTAATAAAAGTCCGCACTTAATCTAAACTTCTCATTAACAAAATTAGCACAAAATTTTAAACATATCTAAGATGCAGCAATTTTAGAAAGCTTTACTCGCTTTCCCCGCTCTTCTCATTTATGGCTTTGTTCTCCGATTCTATTCTTCAATGCCATAAATCATAATGTCGATTTGTTTGTGAAAAACCACTTTAGAGACACCCCATTACTTTAGGAGCATACATATACGCTAACGCATTACAGTTTCCATGTCATACAGTTCCACTTTAATTTCAATACCATAAGTCAAACAAAAAACATTAATCATATCCGTTTATCCTGGTAAATGTAGAGAAATATTAGACTACTTCTGTATATACGGCGGGTCATGCAAATTTTGAATACCTAATTTCGGCAGGTTGTATACGAGACCAAGTGAAGTAACTTACCATATAGCACAGAGACATCGTATTGGAAACCTTCATGGATATCAAGGATGTCCATAGGACATTTATTTAAGATCCCGAGGACATCATATGAACGTCCATACATAGTCCGTTTGTCACAACTCTGAGAGATCCTCAACGTACGTCCCTACGACATCCTCAAAGGACGTCATCCTAAAGAGATAACCATAGGACATCCTAAATGGATATTATTCCTATTTCATTTTATACAAGAAAAAAATATAAATATAGTACTATCTGAACATTTCAAACTATCAGAAACACCAACCAAATTCACAATTACCAAACATAAAACGATACTGACTCTGGATGCTGAGGTATATAAATAAGTCAGTTGACGCAGCCGCTCAACTTGCAAACTTCCGTCACGGAGATTGCCAAGCGGTAGAAATTCTACTAGGTAATATTTTACCGCGAATGTTGCAAATAAAAAAAATAATTATTTTTGTATACATGTGTCCTACACTTTTCTGCTACATTGCATTTGTGATTTTTCATTTTGCAAAAATAATAAAATAAAAATATTAAATGTAAACCACCGGACCTAAACTGGAATCCTATAGGAGGTACGTGTGCAATGTCTGATGGATATCCAATTCTGGATATTCTATGATGTCTGTTTTATATCCAAAGATGTGCGGATGTAGATTAGACCTAAAATGGATATCCATAGGATATTCTGTGCTATCTGGGACAGAGATTGCCAAGCAGTAGAATTTTATTCTAACTACATAGGTGATCTAGCATAAACAACCACAGTTATGTTGGCAAATTGAAAAATTATTAATTTTTGCATATACACTTTTCTACTAAATTGTATTTGTAATTTTTTATTTAAGTTTATTTATTTACTGTTGTTAAAGAAACAAAATAAAAATATTAAATGTCCACCACTGTACTTAAAATGCAATCCTATAGGACTTCCTTGTGGGATGTCTTATAATTAGCCATTTAAAGGATGCCCTATGGATATCCGTTCTACGTCCATGGACGTGCGGGTGTAGATTAGACCTAAAATAGATGTCCACGGAATATCATGTGCTGTTAATCGGGCAGGTCATGTTCGGCGACGCCTATTTTCGGCGAAAACTGCTAAAAAAAGGAAAAACAAACATTCCGAAGCGTCTTCAGACATGGTTTTGCTGTCAAAACTTACTTACCGCTTGGTCTCCTTCACAGCCTCCCGAAATGTATCCAAATCTTTATAAACCACCCTATAGCAGTACTTCTACGTTTAAACCCACTTTTACTAACCGTAAGATTCTTTCCTTAACGATTCTATTCTTAACTTTAAATTTCCAATATCTATTAACTTTTTTTTAATAATTTTAGGTTATAATCACCATGGGGCCGAAAAAACCCAGAAGAGCAAATTTAAACGAGGTCCTGAGGGAGTACCAAATGTTTAAGCAACTTAACGAGGATGTACCTGAAAGAAGCGAACCGCATAACATATGTTTGGAAACTTGCTTCACCACTTTTCCTGAGCAGCATTTTAACAACTTGCCTACTATCGCAACTGAGCCAGTTTTGGAAACTACAAATTACCGCCACAAACAAAAAGATAACCGGAATTTAGCAATACTAGATAGAAATAAAAATGTGGACATGTTGAATGCGAGGGAGTACAGTTCAAGGAGATTGTGCGATGTGGCTCCACTCGCACAACCAGAGAATTTTTCAGATACTTCCAGTAATACTTCGTCAACAAATAACGCAGATAGTATTATCCATAGTTCTTGGGCAAGACAAATGGACAACATACCATCCCCAAGTATATTAAAAGCTCCACAAATGATGCGTCGCACACCAAAAATTATTGGAAATTTAAGTACTTGTACTGACGACATCCGAAACGTCAAATCGTTTGAAAAGCTAGTGAAAAGTGGAAATACGCTTTTAGATAATTCAAATTCCAGTAGTAATGTAAGTTACGGGTCAGGTGTTAGTAATAGAACAAATTGTTCTAATGATTATGAACATTTCGTGGGTGTAGGTCAGTGTTCTTGGCAAAGAGAACAGCCGAACTTAAAACAGTGGGAAGTTGAAAATGTAAGTTGTGCAAGTAAAACTTCCATATTAGCTGAGGAATTACTCGAAGAAATACTTGAATATGCAGATTGTGCGGATTTTTTCAAATCTGATTCAAGTTTTTTAGATGGATACGATGAAAGGTTGTTTGATACCGAATCCGAAACAAATTGTGATACTGATATGGGTCTTAAGATACCTACAATAAGGTTGACGAAGAGTACAAATCCTGCCACAAATTCTCCCTTAATATTATCACCGTGTTCGCTGGAAATCGATCCTGATCTTATATCTAATTTCGCAATAGATCTAAATTTAGAACAGGAACACAGATCATTACTGTCTCATCAAAATCTGCAATCATCAATATTGAAAGTCAGCAATATTGGTTTGTATAATGATTCTCACACTCCTCCATGTGCCAAAACGGTTACGTTTAGTCCAGATGTGTTAAGTATCGACGATCGAGAACTATTGCAAGAATGTTCTGATCATTTGTCTATTAAACGGCAACGTTCTAGATTCTGGAGCTTTATGCCTTTCAGGTATTTTAATAGAAAGGTGAGAGAAACTACGAGCAGCTTGCCAAATATATCAAAAACAGAAAATGTGTCGACAATATATGCCAACATTGAAAACAGAAGAAGCATAGATCAACTTTTGACCAAGAACGAGGCTTTACCTTTGCTTAATGCCGCTAGGGGTGATAACAATGAACAATTTTACTCTAACATTTTCAATAAAGGGAAAGCATGTATTAATAGTGAAGTCTAATACCTGTGATCACAAATTATAGTATGTATAAACTATTCATTTTGTACAGTGAAAATTATTGTTTATCTGTCAATACTATTTTATGATTTTTACAAAGTAGTTACTATATATTCAAATTATAAATTTGCTGTTAAAGAGATATGTTTTTATATTGATAAAATTTTTGAAGTTGATTAGTAAATATACTTGTACTTGTAAAAAAACAGGAACCATTATATGTATATAATCATCCATTTTATAAAATACAGTGTACGAGCAGTCTCTGCAGTACGGAAGCGCCTTGGTACCACCTCACTTTTTTCAACATCTCAATATAGTGAGATGTTATCTCAATATATTGAGATAATATCCTGTGGTGTTGACGTATGCTTCTAGGCACCAAAATAGATAAAAAGCTGTCGGGCAAGCACCACCAGGCTACTTCTATTCACATACCTACGTTTCCTCTCCAAACTCGTTATAAAGGTGAATGAAATAACTTGCCTGGAATAAAAATATTCTGGGAGGTTTTCTTTTGGTAGCATACCTAAATAGTTTCATTCAATAATCATCAAAAACATAGATTTTGAGATTTCAACAGATAAATATTGTTTCAGTTAGAAAATATTAAAAGTCATATTTAAAAATTTTTCAAAATATTTAATATTTACAGTAACTTACAGTTTCTTAAATTACCAATTTAAAAATTACCACAAAATTTAAGTCACCATCAAGAATTTAAAAATTTTTGAAACTGGGACACAGGGCTGGAGGGAAGGAAAGAGAGAACGAGGGAGGTAGAGGAGGAAGGGAGTAACGAGTAAGGGAGAGAGAGAGACCCAAGACATCGGATATCCCTCGAACAACTGTCAGCCGGTGTGTCTGCCGAGTAAATTCACCAGTTGGTATCAGGACCACAGAAGAGGGGAAAGGTCTTCCACAAAGCTATATTTTTGACAAATTTCCGAGTTTCGCAATTTGAATTCGGATCAGGATCACAGAAATGCAAAGAGTGTTTCAAATATTTATTATTATAAGTAAATTGTATAAAGTTTTCGTTTGAAATTTTTACCAGTTGGTATCAGGATCACAGAAGTGAGGAAAGGTCTTCCACAAAGCTATATTTTTGACAAATTTCCGAGTTTCGCAATTTGAATTCGGATCAGGATCACAGAAATGAAAAGAGTGGTTCAAATATTTATTATTATAAGTAAATTGTATAAAGTTTTTGATTGAGATTTTCACCAGTTGGTATCAGGATCACAGAAGTGGGGAAAGGTCTTCCACAAAGATATATTTTTGACAAATTTTCGAATTTCGCATGTTGAATTCGGATCAGGATCACAGAAATGCAAAGAGTGGTTCAAATATTTATTTTTATAAGTAAATTGTATAAAGTTTTCGATTGAAATTTTTACCAGTTGGTATCAGGATCACAGAAGTGAGGAAAGGTCTTCCACAAAGCTATATTTTTGACAAATTTCCGAGTTTCGCAATTTGAATTCGGATCAGGATCACAGAAATGCAAAGAGTGTTTCAAATATTTATTATTATAAGTAAATTGTATAAAGTTTTCGTTTGAAATTTTTACCAGTTGGTATCAGGATCACAGAAGTGAGGAAAGGTCTTCCACAAAGCTATATTTTTGACAAATTTCCGAGTTTCGCAATTTGAATTCGGATCAGGATCACAGAAATGAAAAGAGTGGTTCAAATATTTATTATTATAAGTAAATTGTATAAAGTTTTCGATTGAAATTTTTACCAGTTGGTATCAGGATCACAGAAGTGAGGAAAGGTCTTCCACAAAGCTATATTTTTGACAAATTTCCGAGTTTCGCAATTTGAATTCGGATCAGGATCACAGAAATGCAAAGAGTGTTCAAATATTTATTATTATAAGTAAATTGTATAAAGTTTTCGTTTGAAATTTTTACCAGTTGGTATCAGGATCACAGAAGTGAGGAAAGGTCTTCCACAAAGCTATATTTTTGACAAATTTCCGAGTTTCGCAATTTGAATTCGGATCAGGATCACAGAAATGAAAAGAGTGGTTCAAATATTTATTATTATAAGTAAATTGTATAAAGTTTTTGATTGAGATTTTCACCAGTTGGTATCAGGATCACAGAAGTGGGGAAAGGTCTTCCACAAAGATATATTTTTGACAAATTTTCGAATTTCGCAATTTGAATTCGGATCAGGATCACAGAAATGCAAAGAGTGGTTCAAATATTTATTTTTATAAGTAAATTGTATAAAGTTTTCGATTTAGATTTTCACCAGTTGGTATCAGGATCACAGAAGTGGGGAAAGGTCTTCCACAAAGCTATATTTTTGACAAATTTCCGAGTTTCGCTATTTAAATTCGGATCAGGATCACAGAAATGCAAAGAGTGGTTCAAATATTTATTTTTATAAGTAAATTGTATAAAGTTTTCGATTTAGATTTTCACCAGTTGGTATCAGGATCACAGAAGTGGGGAAAGGTCTTCCACAAAGCTATATTTTTGACAAATTTCCGAGTTTTGCAGTTCGAATTCTGACCAGGATCACAGAAATGCAAAGAGTGGTTCAAATCTTTATTTGTATACGATTGAGATTTTCACCAGTTGGTATCTGAAACACACAAGTGGAAAAAGGTCTTCCGCAAAGCTATATTTTTGACACATTTCCGAGTTTCGCAATTTGAATTCGGATCAGGATCACAGAAATGCAAAGAGTGGTTCAATTATTTATTTTTATAAGTAAATTGTATAAAGTTTTCGATTTAGATTTTCACCAGTTGGTATCAGGATCACAGAAGCGGGGAAAGGTCTTCCACAAAGCTATATTTTTGACAAATTTCCGAGTTTCGCAATTTGAATTCGGATCAGGATCACAGAAATGCAAAGAGTGTTTCAAATATTTATTATTATAAGTAAATTGTATAAAGTTTTCGTTTGAAATTTTTACCAGTTGGTATCAGGATTACAGAAGTGAGGAAAGGTCTTCCACAAAGCTATATTTTTGACAAATTTCCAAGTTTCGCAATTTGAATTCGGATCAGGATCACAGAAATGCAAAGAGTGTTTCAAATATTTATTATTATAAGTAAATTGTATAAAGTTTTCGTTTGAAATTTTTACCAGTTGGTATCAGGATCACAGAAGTGAGGAAAGGTCTTCCACAAAGCTATATTTTTGACAAATTTCCGAGTTTCGCAATTTGAATTCGGATCAGGATCACAGAAATGAAAAGAGTGGTTCAAATATTTATTATTATAAGTAAATTGTATGAAGTTTTTGATTGAGATTTTCACCAGTTGGTATCAGGATCACAGAAGTGGGGAAAGGTCTTCCACAAAGATATATTTTTGACAAATTTTCGAATTTCGCAATTTGAATTCGGATCAGGATCACAGAAATGCAAAGAGTGGTTCAAATATTTATTTTTATAAGTAAATTGTATAAAGTTTTCGATTTAGATTTTCACCAGTTGGTATCAGGATCACAGAAGTGGGGAAAGGTCTTCCACAAAGCTATATTTTTGACAAATTTCCGAGTTTCGCAATTTGAATTCGGATCAGGATCACAGAAATGCAGAGTGGTTCAAATATTTATTTTTATAAGTAAACTGTAGTAAATCAAAACGTCCGAGTGGTCCAGTGGTAAGAGGACCAGGCTCACAATGCGTGAGCCCTCAGTTCGAATCCCGGAAGAAGCAGAACATTTTTCTGTAATTCCGTGGATCGGTATCGAGCTCGGCAACCATTCGACGTTGGGTTACAATTAACGGCGCTTACCTTGATTACTGACTGACCAGGATAAGTAACAAAGTCATAAACAACATAAAAACATACAATTTTTGAGTTTCGCAATTTGAATTCGGATCAGGATCACAGAAATGCAAAGAGTGGTTCAAATATTTATTTTTATAAAAGTAAATTGTATAAAGTTTTTGATTGAGATTTTCACCAGTTGGTATCAGGATCACAGAAGTGGGGAAAGGTCTTCCACAAAGATATATTTTTGACAAATTTTCGAATTTCGCAACTTGAATTCGGATCAGGATCACAGAAATGCAAACAGTGGTTCAAATATTTATTTTTATAAGTAAATTGTATAAAGTTTTCGATTTAGATTTTCACCAGTTGGTATCAGGATCACAGAAGTGGGGAAAGGTCTTCCACAAAGCTATATTTTTGACAAATTTCCGAGTTTCGCTATTTAAATTCGGATCAGGATCACAGAAATGCAAAGAGTGGTTCAAATATTTATTTTTATAAGTAAATTGTATAAAGTTTTCGATTTAGATTTTCACCAGTTGGTATCAGGATCACAGAAGTGGGGAAAGGTCTTCCACAAAGCTATATTTTTGACAAATTTCCGAGTTTTGCAGTTCGAATTCTGACCAGGATCACAGAAATGCAAAGAGTGGTTCAAATCTTTATTTGTATACGATTGAGATTTTCACCAGTTGGTATCTGAAACACACAAGTGGAAAAAGGCCTTCTACAAAGCTATATTTTTGACAAATTTCCGAGTTTCGCAATTTGAATTCGGATCAGGAGCACAGAATGCAAAGAGTGGTTCAATTATTAATTTTTATAAGTAAATTGTATAAAGTTTTCGATTTAGATTTTCACCAGTTGGTATCAGGATCACAGAAGTGGGGAAAGATCTTCCACAAAGCTATATTTTTGACAAATTTCCGAGTTTCGCAATTTGAATTCGGATCAGGATCACAGAAATGCAAAGAGTGGTTCAATTATTTATTTTTATAAGTAAATTGTATAAAGTTTTCGATTTAGATTTTCACCAGTTGGTATCAGGATCACAGAAGTGAGGAAAGGTCTTCCACAAAGCTATATTTTTGACACATTTCCGAGTTTCGCAATTTGAATTCGGATCAGGATCACAGAAATGCAAAGAGTGGTTCAATTATTTATTTTTATAAGTAAATTGTATAAAGTTTTCGATTTAGATTTTCACCAGTTGGTATCAGGATCACAGAAGTGAGGAAAGGTCTTCCACAAAGCTATATTTTTGACAAATTTCCGAGTTTCGCTATTTAAATTCGGATCAGGATCACAGAAATGCAAAGAGTGGTTCAAATATTTATTTTTATAAGTAAATTGTATAAAGTTTTCGATTTAGATTTTCACCAGTTGGTATCAGGATCACAGAAGTGGGGAAAGGTCTTCCACAAAGCTATATATTTGACAAATTTCCGAGTTTTGCAGTTCGAATTCTGACCAGGATCACAGAAATGCAAAGAGTGGTTCAAATCTTTATTTGTATACGATTGAGATTTTCACCAGTTGGTATCTGAAACACACAAGTGGAAAAAGGCCTTCCACAAAGCTATATTTTTGACAAATTTCCGAGTTTCGCAATTTGAATTCGGATCAGGAGCACAGAAATGCAAAGAGTGGTTCAATTATTAATTTTTATAAGTAAATTGTATAAAGTTTTCGATTTAGATTTTCACCAGTTGGTATCAGGATCACAGAAGTGGGGAAAGGTCTTCCACAAAGCTATATTTTTGACAAATTTCCGAGTTTCGCAATTTGAATTCGGATCAGGATCACAGAAATGCAAAGAGTGGTTTTCACCAGTTGGTATCAGGATCACAGAAGTGAGGAAAGGTCTTCCACAAAGCTATATTTTTGACACATTTCCGAGTTTCGCAATTTGAATTCGGATCAGGATCACAGAAATGCAAAGAGTGGTTCAATTATTTATTTTTATAAGTAAATTGTATAAAGTTTTCGATTTAGATTTTCACCAGTTGGTATCAGGATCACAGAAGTGAGGAAAGGTCTTCCACAAAGCTATATTTTTGACAAATTTCCGAGTTTCGCTATTTAAATTCGGATCAGGATCACAGAAATGCAAAGAGTGGTTCAAATATTTATTTTTATAAGTAAATTGTATAAAGTTTTCGATTTAGATTTTCACCAGTTGCTATCAGGATCACAGAAGTGGGGAAAGGTCTTCCACAAAGCTATATATTTGACAAATTTCCGAGTTTTGCAGTTCGAATTCTGACCAGGATCACAGAAATGCAAAGAGTGGTTCAAATCTTTATTTGTATACGATTGAGATTTTCACCAGTTGGTATCTGAAACACACAAGTGGAAAAAGGCCTTCCACAAAGCTATATTTTTGACAAATTTCCGAGTTTCGCAATTTGAATTCGGATCAGGATCACAGAAATGCAAAGAGTGGTTCAATTATTTATTTTTATAAGTAAATTGTATAAAGTTTTCGATTTAGATTTTCACCAGTTGGTATCAGGATCACAGAAGTGAGGAAAGGTCTTCCACAAAGCTATATTTTTGACACATTTCCGAGTTTCGCAATTTGAATTCGGATCAGGATCACAGAAATGCAAAGAGTGGTTCAATTATTTATTTTTATAAGTAAATTGTATAAAGTTTTCGATTTAGATTTTCACCAGTTGGTATCAGGATCACAGAAGTGGGGAAAGGTCTTCCACAAAGCTATATTTTTGACAAATTTCCGAGTTTCGCAATTTGAATTCGGATCAGGATCACAGAAATGCAAAGAGTGATTCAAATATTTATTTTTATAAGGATATTGTATAAAGTTTTCGATCGAGATTTTCACCAGTTGGTATCAGGATCACAGAAGTGGGGAAAGGTCTTCCAAAAAGCTATATTTTTGACAAATTTCCGAGTTTCGCAATTTGAATTCGGATCAGGAGCACAGAAATACAAAGAGTGGTTCAATTATTAATTTTTATAAGTAAATTGTATAAAGTTTTCGATTTAGATTTTCACCAGTTGGTATCAGGATCACAGAAGTGGGGAAAGGTCTTCCAAAAAGCTATATTTTTGACAAATTTCCGAGTTTCGCAATTTGAATTCGGATCAGGATCACAGAAATGCAAAGAGTGGTTCAATTATTTATTTTTATAAGTAAATTGTATAAAGTTTTCGATTTAGATTTTCACCAGTTGGTATCAGGATCACAGAAGTGAGGAAAGGTCTTCCACAAAGCTATATTTTTGACAAATTTCCGTGTTTCGCAATCTGAATTCGGATCAGGATCACAGAAATGCAGAGTGGTTCAAATATTTATTTTTATAAGTAAACTGTAGTAAATAAAAACGTCCGAGTGGTCCAGTGGTAAGAGGACCAGGCTCACAATGCGTGAGCCCTCAGTTCCAATCCCGGAAGAAGCAGAACATTTTTCTGTAATTCCGTGGATCGGTATCGAGCTCGGCAACCATTCGACGTTGGGTTACAATTAACGGCGCTTACCTTGATTACTGACTGACCAGGATAAGTAACAAAGTCATAAACAACATAAAAACATACAATTTTCGAGTTTCGCAATTTGAATTCGGATCAGGATCACAGAAATGCAAAGAGTGGTTCAAATATTTATTTTTATAAAAGTAAATTGTATAAAGTTTTTGATTTAGATTTTCACCAGTTGGTATCAGGATCACAGAAGTGGGGAAAGGTCTTCCACAAAGCTATATTTTTGACAAATTTCCGAGTTTCGCAATTTGAATTCGGATCAGGATCGCAGAAATGCAAAGAGTGATTCAAATATTTATTTTTATAAGGATATTGTATAAAGTTTTCGATTTAGATTTTCACCAGTTGGTATCAGGATCACAGAAGTGGGGAAAGGTCTTCCACAAAGCTATATTTTTGACAAATTTCCGAGTTTCGCAATTTGAATTCGGATCAGGATCGCAGAAATGCAAAGAGTGATTCAAATATTTATTTTTATAAGGATATTGTATAAAGTTTTCGATTTAGATTTTCACCAGTTGGTATCAGGATCACAGAAGTGAGGAAAGGTCTTCCACAAAGCTATATTTTTGACAAATTTCCGAGTTTCGCTATTTAAATTCGGATCAGGATCACAGAAATGCAAAGAGTGGTTCAAATATTTATTTTTATAAGTAAATTGTATAAAGTTTTCGATTTAGATTTTCACCAGTTGGTATCAGGATCACAGAAGTGGGGAAAGGTCTTCCACAAAGCTATATTTTTGACAAATTTCCGAGTTTCGCAATTTGAATTCGGATCAGGATCGCAGAAATGCAAAGAGTGATTCAAATATTTATTTTTATAAGGATATTGTATAAAGTTTTCGATCGAGATTTTCACCAGTTAGTATCAGGATCACAGAAGTGGGGAAAGGTCTTCCAAAAAGCTATATTTTTGACAAATTTCCGAGTTTCGCAATTTGAATTCGGATCAGGATCACAGAAATGCAGAGTGGTTCAAATATTTATTTTTATAAGTAAATTGTAGTAAATAAAAACGTCCGAGTGGTCCAGTAGTAAGAGGATCAGGCTCACAATGCGTGAGCCCTCAGTTCGAATCCCGGAAGAAGCAGAACATTTTTCTGTAATTCCGTGGATCGGTATCGAGCTCGGCAACCATTCGACGTTGGGTTACAATTAACGGCGCTTACCTTGATTACTAACTGACCAGGATAAGTAACAAAGTCATAAACAACATAAAAACATACAATTTTCGAGTTTCGCAATTTGAATTCGGATCAGGATCACAGAAATGCAAAGAGTGGTTCAAATATTTATTTTTATAAGTAAATTGTATAAAGTGTTTGATTGAGATTTTCACCAGTTGGTATCAGGATCACAGAAGTGGGGAAAGGTCTTCCACAAAGCTATATTTTTGACAAATTTCCGAGTTTCGCAATTTGAATTCGGATCAGGATCACAGAAATGCAAAGAGTGATTCAATTATTTATTTTTATAAGTAAATTGTATAAAGTTTTCGATTTAGATTTTCACCAGTTGGTATCAGGATCACAGAAGTGGGGAAAGGTCTTCCACAAAGCTATATTTTTGACAAATTTCCGAGTTTTGCAGTTCGAATTCTGACCAGGATCACATAAATGCAAAGAGTGGTTCAAATCTTTATTTTTATAAGTAAATTGTATAAAGTTTTCGATTGAGATTTTCACCAGTTGGTATCTGAAACACACAAGTGGAAAAAGGCCTTCCACAAAGCTATATTTTTGACAAATTTCCGAGTTTTGCAGTTCGAATTCTGACCAGGATCACAGAAATGCAAAGAGTGGTTCAAATATTTATTTTTATAAGTAAATTGTATAAAGTTTTCGATTGAGATTTTCACCAGTTGGTATCAGGATCACAGAAGTGAGGAAAGGTCTTCCACAAAGCTATATTTTTGACACATTTCCGAGTTTCGCAATTTGAATTCGGATCAGGATCATAGAAATGCAAAGAGTGGTTCAATTATTTATTTTTATAAGTAAATTGTATAAAGTTATCGATTGAGATTTTCACCAGTTGGTATCAGGATCACAGAAGTGGGGAAAGGTCTTCCACAAAGCTATATTTCAACAAATTTCCGAGTTTCGCAATTTGAATTCGGATCAGGATCACAGAAATGCAAAGAGTGGTTCAATTATTTATTTTTATAAGTAAATTGTATAAAGTTTTCGATTTAGATTTTCACCAGTTGGTATCAGGATCACAGAAGTGGGGAAAGGTCTTCCACAAAGCTGTATTTTTGACAAATTTCCGAGTTTTGCAGTTCGAATTCTGACCAGGATCACAGAAATGCAAAGAGTGGTTCAAATCTTTATTTGTATACGATTGAGATTTTCACCAGTTGGTATCTGAAACACACAAGTGGAAAAAGGCCTTCCACAAAGCTATATTTTTGACAAATTTCCGAGTTTTGCAGTTCGAATTCTGACCAGGATCACAGAAATGCAGAGTGGTTCAAATATTTATTTTTATAAGTAAATTGTATAAAGTTTTTGATTGAGATTTTCACCAGTTGCTATCAGGACCACAGAAGTGGCAAGAGAAATTATAAGAATTTATTTTTCCGAATAAATTTCTTAACATTTCGGCTCACAATTCAACCAGTTGGTATCAGGATTACAGAAGTAGGGAAAGGTCTAACATGCTACCTGGTATAATGCAGGACATCCGCACAAAAATACCTATAACAGCAGGCACTTATTGAAAATCCCATTGTACTTACTTCTCATTTTCTCCCCTTTTATATTTTAAAATTTAACGTTTTTTAGCAAATATTAAATGTATCTAAATATGCATTTATTCTAAAAATATGCTCCAAAATCCCAAAATATACAAATTAAAATTGGAGTCATTTAACTGCATTTTATTAGATATGAATATAAACAGAAGCTTGGCATGTAAAAACTATCAAAAATGCGTTTGCCTAAAATCCATGCCTTGCCAATGACCACAAAAATTATGTCAAAAAGCATCTGTTGCCAGTACAGCTTCACATCCCAACTTTGATCGCAATTACTACAAGCATTCTTTTATTATTTAAAATCAATTACAATTTTTTTAAGAACTTTGTAGCGACTTAACGGAGCACTTCTGGATAGAGGTAAGTTTGGTTCAATTGTTGTATTTTGGTATCAAAAATATAGCATTTTGTACTGATGTCTCAGACACAAACGTAACACAAAACGACTACTGGCAAAGAAAACAACGTTATGATTTTTATAATAAAATTTACTTAAATAAAATGTACCTACAAGAAGTGTTAATGAAATTTACAAATTTAAGGATGGATTACATATATTTAATTATCCTAGTGGGAAAAATTGTAAGTAACTGTTTTAAAACTTACTGAAAGTACAAAAACTTTAACTGTACTTAATATTATTAGATCTTGTACATTACAGCAAGTTTCAATACGAAAATCAGTTATAGTACAAATGAAGTGTATTCACATATTATTATGTAGATAAGACCAGCTAACACAAACATTTCAAGAACTGAAAAAAGTATGCAATGATCACACTTCAAATGTACATATCATAGTTATTAATCCTATTCCAAAAACATAATACACATTTCACATACTTAAAGGCAAATAATGAGTTCCTTTCTAATCGATAATTAGGCAATTGAAAAACTGAATCTATTTTATCAAACACCTCAGAAAGGTGAATTTGAGATCGGAAATTGAAGATTAATGTAACACTGATTATATGCGACACATATTACAGACTGTCTTCGTAGATTGTTTATTGAACAAAATTATTATGGTAAAAAACATACAGAAACAGACGTCTCAAAATGTTAAAACAAAAATTTGAAGCTGTGGAAATCAAATCACCAATTAAATTTCATATTATTTATTATATTATAGTCTATTAACACTCTTCCTGTGATTTTCGCACACAACGAGCAACTTTCCTTTTAAATTCTGTATAGGATTCTCTCCATTCCTTCTGCAAAATAAAACAATAAATTAGTAAAATGTGTCTAACAAGTGTTAAGTCAGTAATGAGAATGAATAAAATAGTGTATGTATACAGGGTATTCCAATTTTATTATTGGTAACTTTGGGGGGTACGTTCCCCCCTTCCGGGATTCGAACCGAGGACCCACATATTGTGAGCCTCGTCTTCTTACCACTAGACCACTCGCACATATACATAACAAATACGATGCCCCTTAAAAAAAAACCTTTTTAGTTGGTGCAATATTTGAAATTTTTAATCCAACTATTACAGCTACAATCTCCTCTTCGACTGCAATATCGAACATTTGAGGTGCTTCACTCTTCGAAAAAGAGGTGTGTGGGTAATGGTTTATGAAATTATAGCAACTTTTGTTTTTTCTTTTGTCGCAATTAATTGATAATAAATAAAAATTTGAAGTTGTGTATTTCTTTAACAAAGAGAAATTTACCATTATGTTCATATGAAATGTTTAACTTTAAATGACCTCCTCAATATGCTGCATCATTTTGGCACACTACTTATAAATCACCCTGTACATCCTAATGCAGTCCTTATGTTAGTTGTAAAATTAGCATTGTTATGTTATACAGATGTTATGAATATGAAAATCTAAAAAAACAATTAGAATGAAACTTACGGCAGCATCGACGTTTGCAGGTGATTCATCATTGGGATCAGCCAGCATTGAAATAACAGATATTAGGATTGTTTCTACAGTATGAACAGGGAGCCATCGTTCTGAGGCCTTTTCGTAGCCAAACTTATCATCGCCAGGCTCATGTAGAATTGATATACATACATCTCCATTCTTATCAACTGCACAAAAATTAAAACAAATTAGTGTAACCAAATTTGCCTATGTGAGGCAATCGACTAACAAAATAACATAATGTTTCAAAAATACCATGTTTATCAACAATTTGCATGGGAATAGTTTTCTTTTGACTGTTAAATATTAATAATGGTACTACCTCCTCACGTTGTAAGTAAAATGGAGAGTAAAAACAGAACTAATAGAAAAATAGAGGTGGTAGAGATGAACTAAAATATAAGGCCAGTTTTTCAGAACTACTTGATGCTTAACATGTTCAACTTCTTAGTTTCCATCTTTTAAAAAAACATTAATACACTTGGAGTAAACGAAACATCTTTTTTTTCTTTATTTTAAATAGTACAACCCTGTATATATTGTATAGATTTTTTATTCAGAATGAAATTCTACGCACGATAGTACTTTTTAAATCCATACATATATAAAAGCTCAAAGGGTATTTTTCTCCAGTTCCTCCAGCGGCTACCGCTTCACCAATTTGGACCTTTTTTTTTTTTCAATGAAAGGTCTCTATCCTCAGATGGAACATGAAACATTTTTATATTTTTATTCTACGTCGATTTTTCAATAATAATTATTTTAATTTATATATGAAGGTCTGCTAAACGCGCTTTACTTGAGGCGACATCTACACCAACGTCGCGTCTCCTCATGGAACTAATGCATCACGTGACTTAGCATTTAGCCGGCTCAGTCAACGCTGTCTGTCAGTGCATTGTGCGCTGGGGTAACACTAGTACAGTTTTACGATCCAAGATTTTTTTGCGACAAATTATGTTTTTTTATCAAGACCACCTTCTCTCTCATAAAATGGTTCCTATGAATACCGCTTCATTCCTGTTGCCACACGTAGCAACATGCTTGATATGGTGCTATATTCCAGAATGACACTAGCAACAACGAATTTTATTTAACTTAAATTCGTGTGGACTTGTGGACTCTAGACTCAGTTTTCATGTTATGGTACATTTATAGTGAGGTACAAATTACCAAACTTCGAAATTAAGATTTAATAATACCAATTCACGACCACATTTTTCCATAAAATTGTATATTTTATTGCTTCCTACGAAATCATTCAATTCTTTTTCCAAAAATTTTGTAACTTTAATGGTGTGTATTAAAATTTTTACAAAAATAACGAATTCAAAACTTCATTTTTTTGGTAAATCCGGCATAATAAGGCTGATACGAAAACAGGGCCTGACAGCGAAGTGAATAATTTAAAAATAAAAGCGAGTCGACACAAAAGCCATAACCCACGTGCGAGTTGGAGTTTTACAGCTCAACATCACACTAAAACTCTATTATATCCAGTGAGAGAAGATTACAACGCGTATTCGTGATTTTTTGGCAAATAGGTGATACCGCATTGTGGTATTTTAAAAATAAAAATTGCAAGTTAAACTTTATGCGCTTCCCTGTGCCCAAGAGATTAATGTTACCGAAAACAGTTTTGAAATGGGTCGATACTGGTTTGATATCGTATTTAAAAAGCGTTTTTTAGGGCGCGCGTTAGAGCAGTGCTTGAGGCCGCTGGTTTCGATGCTGCTTTGCCAAAACGTGCCAGGTTTGAGTAGCGGGTGCCATGGGTGCTTGTGTCCGTCTTTGCCTGTTAGATGGGCTTATAAACATTGATTGGGTGTTAGGTCAAATAAATAAAAAATGGACACAATACGTAGATGGTACTTTCCCATACTGT
Organism: Ctenicera cuprea; assembly: GCA_958336395.1. Taxonomy (NCBI): domain Eukaryota; kingdom Metazoa; phylum Arthropoda; class Insecta; order Coleoptera; family Elateridae; genus Ctenicera; species Ctenicera cuprea. Next base: position 8,502,415 of record OY284493.1, read on the forward strand.
TTAAGTTTTAAATATTCTTGCACTAATAAGTAATTAAAATTAACATCTACATCTAGAGTACATGAGATCTGGGACCCACTCCAATCCCAAGCCGTAGGAATTACATTGAGGTTTACCTACTCATGTAAGGCGTTAGCTAGATATTGTGCTTACGACTTTAGACCAAAATTGGTTAAAAATAATTATTATAAAGTTATATTAAATCAGAAATTTGAATACGTGCAAGTTTTTGAGTGATTTTTAAATTCATATGTTTGATTTAAATCGAATCTTCACACCCTGGTTATGGCACTCTTGATAAAAAAAAACATAACTATGGTAACACAATTTTGGTATATCTTACGGTACTATCATATGTAGAATTTTAGTTCGATTCCGAAACTATCGCAATATACAGGGCGTTCCATTTAGAATAAAAAACTTGGAATTATTTCCAGGGAAACCAAAAGTGCAAAAAAAATTAAAAAATACATAAAATAAGAGTTTATATTTAAATATATTATATTTAAATCACTCCAAATTTCAATCGTTTAAATGAATAAAGAAAAATAAAGGAGACCAGCCCTCGTTTGTTTGCACCCAGTATACCTTCTCTGATAGTGATTTGTAAATTGTAAATTTGATATCAATTGCAAACAATTCTAGAACCATAAAAGTCATAATGATGAAGATGAAATAATGAGCAGAGAAAGAAGAAAATTAGTAGTTTTATTTAACACTTACACAAGAGTTGTTTAAATAAATACTTACTATTTGGATGCCAAATTTCAGTCACAAATCTCATTTTAGGTGGCCTAAGTGGATACTCTTTTGGAAAATGTAGGTGACATTTGAAAAATCCTCCTTCGCTGAAAAAGCAATTACTGATAAATATACATTTCCTTAGCAAAAAGAACTTAGGAAAGATGACAGTAATATAAAATGTGTCGTGTCTACATGAATGGTACCACATAGCTATGCATAAAGGAATAAGGATTTTACATAAATTTTCATTCATCTCTCCATACTTTTCAACATATCAATCAACATCACTATTGGCGTTCTCAATCAATTTCACAACATAATTTTAACCTCCATGTCATCCTGGGAACGGTTTCTGTTTTACTTTGTGTTCGTCAGTGAGAAAATACGGTATTACCCATCGTGCACCAATCTTGAGATAACCTAAAGAATTCAACATTTCTTGGACAGCTTGGTGTCCTATATCTAATTGAACGAAGATATCTGTAATAGTTAACTCTTCTGGCAGTCTTAATAATGGTGTTGAGCTTGTTTTGATTTTCATCACTTCTTGCTGTTTTTGGGCGATCATGTTTGCGTTTCCATCCTTGAACTGTTTCACTTAATTTTCGAACGGTACTAGCACCCAACGAGACACCACCGTTCACATTTCAAAAACCCAAATACAAATATCCGCTGCACAAATTCCTGTTTTCAATTAGAAATTCTTAAGAGAACATTGCCGAAACACTGCATTTAGCTGAATCAACCGTTGACAAAAAATTTTGCTAAATGCATGTGATACGAAGAGATTACACAACTGTTGTCTGTGATCGCTATCCGTTTTTGAGAGCATAATCTACCTTGCTACTGATTAAAATGATCATATTATTATAAACAGCTGAGCATTATGCATACAGCAAACAAGAAGCGCTCACTAGCAGCGGTAATGCTGATACCTGGTATTGCTCTCATTGTGAATGCAACAATTTTTGTCTGACACTCTTTCTTTGACAACTTCACAAAGATGGGATAATTCATTTACATTTATTTAGCTCTTACAAAATACACGGAAAAATGATATGCTTAAGGTATTTGACTGAAAAAGTTAACCGTATTACTATAAAAAAATATTACTGAGTAATTTTGGCACAAGCCTCATATATACAGGGGCTGAAGTATTTTAATAACTGTAATCTTTATGAGCAAAAAAATAATAACCAAAATTGTTAATATATACATAAACCTCAAAAAAAAAAATAATTTGTATAGGTGAAGTAATATACACCAAAATTTGATTCACAATAACTGCAACACTGTTTTCACTTCAGTTTCACCAAGAAAACCATTTTTTAAAATTATTTTGAATTATACAGAAAGTTCCATGTAGTAGAGCTCCGATGAGAGTCGTTCCAAAGAAGCAATTCCGGACTTGGAATCTGTCAGATTCAATCCGATTTACATTTTGAATGAATACGGATTGGCATGTGCACACTTCAATTCTATTATGTTAACCGCCCAACCAAATCCTAAATTCCAATATGAATTAAACTCAAACACTTTGATTACACACATTGTGTCGTACGAATAAAGGTGCGCTGAACTAGATAGTAATATTTTGCAAAGTTTGCGGATTTTTGTGGCATGTGTCTCAACCTTTAACTATTTTAATATACAGGGGTATCACACCAGAATGACAAGTTTAATTACAATTGCGCAGTTGTTGATACGACACAGAATAGTTCCGAGACTGGACCAGATTTATTGGAACTGAATCCCAAAAAGAGTCGGATTACCCATCTCTACCATGTAGGAGTGGCATACCAAACGTATGTGGTTTTTTAAATGGGACACCCTGTACATTTTTACATAGCTGGATAATTTTTGACTCTCTATGAATTTTATATCAATGGTTATAACTTAAACAAGCGGCTTTTGAAAAAATTAGATTCCAAGGAAAAAACTTGTGATTTTGGAAATGAATTATTATAAGTACCGAGCACACTGTTCGTTCGTTACTATAGTTGGTGTTTATGTAAACAATATTCCTAGCTGTTTCTTGCAAAAACACAAAACATGGTGTCAATTCCTTTTATTGTGTCTCATGTTCTAGTGGTCACCTGGTATGTAAACAAAGAAAAAATCCTAGGTGGCCTGTTGTTATTGCACCCGAGTGTAAATTGTTATAAAGTATATTTTTAGTATATTGTTTTTCACGCTACCGGCAATGTAAGTAGGCCTTACATCCATAGCTACAGGGATCGTAAATGGCTGATAACATTCGTGTACTAGTTACCCTTGACGACAGAACTTAATAGTGTCACTTACATCCCTAGGAAAATAATGTTGATTTTAACTGTTCGTTGATACGGTAACAAGCACAGACAACTTAGAATAATGGGGCTTTTAAAAATAATTCCGATGACAGCTGTCAAAACGAACTTTTAAAAATATGATTAAATTTCTACCTGTAGACCTACTTACATTGCCGGTAGCGTGAAAAAGTTATAAGTAACACGGAATGTATCGACTAATAACATCCTCGGCAGGCGACGAGCTTCGGCTCCGCCTCAGCTCGTATTCGCCTACCTCGGATGTTATTATGTCCTTACATTCCTTGATATTTAAATAACTATTTAAATCGAATTACAAATAATGAAGTTATTATTTTTTTTAGTTTTGCCAACCTCGCAAAATCTAGTTCACAGCAACCCTTTTACGGTCCTAGTCAATTTTTGCTTTTAGCTATGTCAAATGATTTCTTTGCCCTAAGCAAAATAAGCTTGCAAATTAAAGTAATTTGTCAATGATTATGATTAAAAATAGTCCAATACGTAGACAGCATAAAGAGAAAACCATTAAGCAATAAAATGCATTTAAGAAATAAAACACCATTAGCTACAGCTTAAAGCAGAAAATACGTTCAAAAAATTTAAGGTATGGCTCTTCACTGTGCTTATAACAACATATACTCGTGAATTAATACAAAAACTTTAAATGATTCATGTTTGAATTTACACATGACACGTGGGTGCATGTGGCAATAAGTGAGGTTATGCTTTATCTTAATAAATGATTACAAAATCAATTAAAAATAGTTAGTTAACACCACACAGCTATTTTTAAATTAAAAAAAAAATTAACATTAAATTCCATTATGACGAGTAATTCAAGAAGAATGCAGAAATAATGTATTCGAATTTTTAACGGGTGAGAAGGCAGTGATTACAAAAACACTCAGAATTTCATTTATGCAACATAAACAGCTGAAATTTTTGCTCTTATATTCACTAAATTATCCTGCCTTTTAACTAAATTATTAAATTTTTACGTTGCGATTTTTAATAGTAGTTAAAACTGGAGAATTATTACACCAATAGTTATAATTGTCGGCAATTATTTATCGTTTAAAATATGCATGCAATCTTGTGAAATTTTCGATAGAGGAAAATGTTTAATAAATTAATGAAAAAAAATTCATTCAAAGGTTTTGTTTATAATCTGTAGATGATATGCATTTTTTTAGATTTTTTAAACAACCGAATTATTTATTAACCGGTGCACAGTAGCCGATACTGCAGTCACGGGCCCAGAGATGGGTAAGTATAATACATGCACGTATTATACGTATGAAAGGTATAATATGCAACGTATAAAATTCAAGGAATAATACTTATTATATGCTACATTTAATACAATTTGTATAATACCGAATAAAAAGTTTTATACAGTATTATACTTCATAGCATTTTAATAAATTAACAAATATTTATTTAAATTTTATACCAGAGAAAACCCAAAAATTATTTTTAAAGGAAATACAAACATCTTCGTCATCTTCAGCATTACACAGGGCGTAACAAAAATGGTAGGTTGGCTACACATACACGTATTGTACTCACTGAAATGATCAAAAAAGTTCATGTAAACATGTGTGCTAAAATGCTTCTATATGAAGCTAGGGCCCCCTGAAAAGGGCGAATGAAATTTAAATTTTAATTAATATCTCAGACACAATTTAATATAAAGTAATGAAATTTGGCATACCATTTACGGTCAGTAATATCATTCTACGTTACAAAATGCATAAAATTGGTACTCGTGATTTTTTTTGTACAACTAACCATTTTCCAGAAAAAATCAGGAGCAGTTTAGGACACATGTTTACATGATGTTTTTTGATCGTTTCAATGATCGCAATACGTCTATGTATAGCCACCCCACCATTTCGGTTACCTGTACACCCTGTATACAATGCAATTGTGTCATTTAAAGACAAAAAATTATCTAATCAACTTGACTTTCCTCTTAGGCGGGGTTTTAGGTGTATATCCGTATTTTCATCTTCTGATGATGAAGCGGAAGTTTCCATTGCAGGTTCAATGGAACTCAGAGTTTCGTTGTTATTATTCTTACTAGATTTTCTGTGCTTTTTTTATCTTTCCATAAGAGTGCGTTTTAAATGTTTTTTAAGCATATTAAGACATTTGGCATCAAACTAAATCTGAATATACTATTAAATTATTGTTTTCAAACCAAATCTCATACTTAGGTGTCCCTCCAGACAATTTGCTTTCAAACGCAAACTCAGTGATCGACCTGCACACAACTCTAAAGATTCAAACTGCTATTTTAATTGAGGTTAATTGAACTTCGTGTCAGATTTAAAGATTTAGGAAAATAATTAAGAATAACACAAATACATAGATTTTGTATATTGGTAACGTTTAAAACTTTTAAACGTTACATTACCCATCCTTGCGTCACTACAAACGGAGCGTTCTGAAGGCACGTTTGATACATTTCTACAGCCCAAACTATCAAATTTATAAATATACTTGCTAATCTTGCATGATCATAAATTTTCCGGTCTACAAAAAAAGTAAAACACATTTTTCAATATTTATCTTAGTTTTCAATAGGCAGATGATTAAAGCCACAATTTAAAATCGTTTTTCATCGATATTAATTAACTAACAAATTTCTGTCATAATGTTTACCACAAACATTATTCATATAGCATAAAAGCTGGTAAACAACTATTTGAATTTATTATTTAGCTTGTCTACGACTAATTTCGATAAATGCATATTATGTACAATACCAAACATGTATAGACTAAAGTTGTACCTACTAGCATCTGATATTTTTTACATTATATATAAATTTTAATTAAACGATTCAAATGTGTACGTACATAAAAAAACAACACTAATAAAAGATAATAACAAGGTACTTACTACAATGTATCTGGTGGTCCAATTATTAAAACTTCCCATCTGTAAATATCGTTATCGTCAATTAGCCCGGCAGAGAAACCCTCTACAGGGTTTTTGTTAAGTTCTGTAAAAGTAAAAACATTGTTACGACTAATCGTGGATTTTTTAAAGCAAAGCTATGCTAAAAAACTAAGTGATTAATTCCACCCAGCTTGCAATCATTTGCAATCTAAAATAACTGATAAAACTACAAAAATAAACTACGTTTTTGCAACAAAACATAAATCCAAATTCGATTTAATAATGTATTTTAATAGCAGATAAAGGTAAAACAGTAAAACCTTGTTGATAGCAGCAGTTATTGATTTTTCTGTCAGATACCTTGGGTTCTAGAATAAATAATTTACAATTTTCTGTTTGGGGAAGGTAAATTGCGGACTAAATATAGAAACGTCAGACAAACAAAGTACAATAAAATTTACTCCTTTTGGCGAGGTCGTCTTAGCAAAGTTAATCGCAGATCACATTTCTTGTTGTAAAAACGAAACGTTACGTCTACAAAATATATCAAAATCTTGACTTACCTGCAAGTTGTTTTCTTAATAAAAGTGCTGACTGTGGTTCTGACATTAATTACAAGTTTAATTTAGATCAAAATCTACAAAACAAACACTTCTCTGTAAAAAGATGGCTGGATCTTTTCCCAAATGCAAACCACATTGGGTGACGATAAAACACATGGAACTACAAAAGGGTTTGTCACTACGCTGAGCTGTCAATTTGCCAGTTTGACCACAGTTAAACCAACAAAATCCCTGATCAAGCCACCAAACAATATATCAAGCGGGAAATTTAAGTATACACAGCCACCTCAATAATACGTTCTCCCTGTGTTAATAAATTCTATTATAACATTAACGTTTTATTTTAAAAGCTTATAAGAAATTTTTTGTAGTTTCATTATAAAGGGTATAATTTTACTTAAAACCAGCGAAATATTTTGCCCATTAAAAAGAAACCTGTCAGTACTTTTACACTCTTTTTTTAATTATCTATTTTTTATCGTTTTCTTCTCTCTCTATGCCTATACCCTAAGGTATAGGCATCCGCTCCTATTCAGTGACAATTTTTTTGCTTCTAATATGCTGTTCCAGGACCGCTCTTAGTTTAGTTTTAGTTTAATTTAGTTTAACTGTTTCTTTTTAATAAGGCTGGATTAAAATAGGTACAGATGAAGTTTAAGGAAATTTGACTTTCTGAGTGTCTAAAACATAATTGTACGTGCGGCAATGTTAATTATTTAATTACTTGACATAATCTATAACTTCCATTAAATTAATTTTATTAATAGCAACAAACTATGTACAGAGTGGCTAGGAAAACTCCGGCCACTTTTCTAGCGGAGGTCAAGAGATGGCGCTTTAGTAAAGAAACATTAAATTAAAATACTGGCAACAATGTAGAATCCAAGGCGTTTTAGTTGTTTAGATTTAATATGGGGCGTATTTAATAACTAAAACGTCTTGGATTCTGCGTTGTTGCCAGTATTTTAATTTAATTTTTCTTTACTAAAGCGCCATCTCTTGAGCACCGCAAGAAAAGTGGCCGGGGTTTTCCTAGCCACTCTGTATTATGATACTAAAATTAGCAAAAAATGACCATAAATCTAGATTTTGACGGCACAGTTTTGATTTTGACGCCTATGTCTCGCTATCCTCGGAAAGCTAAGGGGACGCCAAAATGTCCCGCTTTAAGAAACAGTCTCACTTTCGAGCTCATAACATATAGTAGACAGTGCATAAAGAACTTTCCGCAGTTGAATTGTTATATTATTCTAAATTCGGGTTTTTACACTAGCCACATCATCGTCAGCATAGGCATGCGCATGCACATGGCTATACTATACGACATAGTGATGTAATAAAGACTGGTGTTTGCACTCTATTCACTTGTTTTCATCTCCAAACTTTGACTATCTCAGGACTCCTTGTAAATTTTATCGACAGATGGCGCAACTGTAAATGTCAATTTTATTATAAAATAAATTTGAAAATTAAGAAGTGTTTTATTTATTTATTACCACGGTAATATTCCAGGCAAAAATGTCTAACTACTGTTGTTTGCGCGGCTTATCAAAAGGCTAAAACAAAGATTTATCATTATTTGCTGTTTCCAAGGTGAATTTACCTATTTTACTACCTATAATTGTTAATTATATAATCAGTAAGTAAATGGTTTGTAATAAAATTATGCTTTGTACCAAGTTGGGTTTATGCAGTGACGCTTACATTTCGTAGTACTAAGTAACGAGTTCTATTATTCTACTGACTACTTCTGTTATGAATACAGTTTGCTTTTGCACCATAAATCCAGCTTATTGTGGCGACTGGTTTGTTCAATGTTGTTGGTTATTATTTGGATTTTAATATCATTATCCCTTTTTTCCAAGTAAAAACCACCACAAAAATAACTACAATAAACTATTAACATTACGTAAACATGTGGTATAATGTATAAATGTTTCACTTACTTGCGTATTTCATTAATAAAAGTAAAAAACGAAATTAGCTAATTACCCTAACCTTAGTAAACAAATGTTGTACACAGAATAAGGTTCAAAAAGTGTCAAGTAGTGATTAAAGAATCAACAAACGGTGCCAATTTTGAAATATTGCTTAAATTTGAAGTTTTAAGAGCGCCATCTATACGCAAATCTTACAAAGAGTCTCGAGATTGTCAAACTCTTAGGATAAATTTTTTATATAGACAAATGGTGGGTGTTGCGACACCATACTGTTCCTTACATCATTTACCACATTTATTTTATATAAATCGATTTTTTGTTTTAATCTACTTTATAATTTTCTTAAATAAAATCAATTATTCTTTAACCTGTAACTTTTGTATAGCCCGAGGGAACATTCTATTAATGTAAATAATTTAATAATTAAATTTTAAAAGATTTCTATCAATAGGTACGTTAAAAGGCTGATGTATACTGATACAGACGCATTACAAAAGCAAAGTAAGACAGTATGAGCTATAAACAGGGTAATTTATTGGTTGGCACAATTTTTATCATTTGATTAAAATCGCTATTTAAATCATTATATAAGATTGGTGATTTGTTTATTGCAATTAATGATTTAAATTAATTTACAAGAAATTAATTTAAGTTCTTTTTTGGAAATTAGCATTTCTCAGTGTATTTACAATACCGTTTAATGGTTTCTATAGAATAATCTACTACAAACTATTTTTATTTAAATATAATTTAATTTAAATTAAAATATACCAGCTATACCTTTTTCGTTTTTTAAAAATTATGCTTTGTGCTTTCATATGCAAACTTATTACAAATGAAATATAATGAATTATATTAATAAAAAAATTTAAGTAGTAAATGATGTAAGGGTTTTATTTTTCATTGTCAATCAAAAAAAGCAAAAAACATGATTGTTTGGTTTGCTTCCTTAATTCGTGACTTTTTCCAACCTTGTTATAATTCATAACTTTTTTCGCATTCAGGGCGTGAGTTAGCTAAGAAGCATTTTTTGTTTTCCAGAATACTTTTCCAGCTGTAAAATATTCACTAACGGCATGATTTAAAAAGTCAATGGATCTAAATCGTGATTACTCATCCAGTGATTTAAATCAAGTAAATTTTAAATGATAAAATAGTACAATATACAGTGTGTACACGGTTGGATGCAGGAATAGGTGTAAATGACAAAAAATTATCGAAATGGATAATCACATTCTAGATTTCGCTCCTAGATGGTCTCAAACTAGGGTGTGTAGCGCAAAATGAACTCAATCATTCGTATACAGGGTGTTTTAAAGACAAATTTCAAAAAATCGCAAGTGTATAAACGACATTTACAAAGAAATTGTAAACAAAATTTGTGTAAAATAAAAATGTACGCTTAAGTACAAATTTTAAAAAACTCAGCCTACTATGATGAATTCATTCATTTTTTCTCGATTTCATTAGTTTTACCTGAAAAAAAGTTGTATTAGGTAATTGCAACTAGTCTCAATTTTTTTTTAGTTACTACTTGAACATGTGGGCTACTCCTCACGCATCTGCAGCTCGTCGTTGCGTAAAGTTGAGTCAGATCCAGATTTAATATACGGGGTGTTCCAATTTTAATGTTGGTAACTTTTCGCAACGAAAACTATAAGACCCGTATTTTTTTGTTTTCTGCAATTTGGATTTTTAATGGGCTTGCTGGTACCCAAAAGCTGTCCCTAAAAGTAATTTTTTGTGAATACTTAAGGACACCTTTGACGTATATCAAGTGATAATTTTACAAAATTCAGTAGAGGGAGCCAGTTGTGATTTCCTTATTTTTTCTATAATAACTTTTTTATATAAAATTGTTTTTTATATTTTATTGCAAAAACTGTTTTTTGGGGGGCCATTTGTTTCACTTCATTTCCATTATCGTCATTCTAGTCCTGTATTTGTCCCGGAATGGTCTGACTTCTGTCCCATAAGTTAATGTGTTGGTTTTGCTTAAGAAAACTATTCTAGACATAAAAGTGATAGATTTCCTAGCAACAATTAATCCTCGTTGTGATGCAACAAGTTTTCGTCATTATTTTCCAGTAATTTTGCTACTCTTTCGTGGTATAACTGTTGAGTAATATTTTTATATTTTAATAGAATGTTATATCAACGTTGTAGTTATTATAAAATGTACATGGATTTGGTATCGCTTTTTACAGAGTTACGGCATTCGAAAGATGGAACAGTGGGATAACTTTTTTGTCGATAACTTTGGAGGTTATTGCAAATTTATATGATATCAGATAGTAGGAAAATGCAACGTACAAATCTGATTTGTACTTTATCTATGATTGCAGTAGTTTTTCGTAATAGTTGTGCCAGTTTTGTTAATAAAATATCTGTTTGCTAGGCCACATTAATTTTTTGAAAATTATTCGTTCTTGATTGGTGTATCTGAGCTGTGTCTAATTTTTAAAAGAAAATTGATCATGTTGATGAAGCTCTACTACGTATAAACACTAAATAGATGCACTTTTATTAAGAAAGGCAGTTTTATACCAAATAATCACTAGGTACTTATTATTATTTCTGTTGTTATAGGGTCATTGTTTTAACGCGTTTTTTGTTCTAGGGTTTAAAAAGTGAAATGATGAGAGCTTATTTTATTGTTTTTATACGCCCATTTGATGTTTCCGTCACTACAACAGCGGTAATATTTCAGTGGGAATTTAATGAATTAAATTCGTGACGTGAACCACAAACTCATCCTTTAACTCTGATAGACATCATCGGAAGAAAAGTAAAAGTAATAATATTTTTGAAGTTTTTTTGCGTATATTGAGCTGAAAATCGACTGTATAAATAATTCTCGGTTTCATCACAAACTTTGGTGTTTGGGAGATTGAATTCGGCAGCGTTTACTTATTTATTCATGAAATTCGAAAAACCCGAGTTTCGTACCTTGGAAGTTATGTGTCTGTGTCAGAAAGAATTTTTGTACTACGTGTTGTCATACATGTTGTGATACAAGCGTCGAATTTGATGTGTTGTAGATTAATATGGACAGTTGGTGAATTGAACACTCATTAGAAGGCTTTGTTGTACAGTAAGCAGGTGAAATTAGTAAGTTTGTTTTTATTTGATTTGCTATTTTTTATTATTTGTTTAACTGCAGTTTTCTTAGATTAATATGGACAGTTGGTGAATTGAACACTCATTAGAAGGCTTTGTTGTACAGTAAGCAGGTGAAATTAGTAAGTTTGTTTTTATTTGATTTGCTATTTTTTATTATTTGTTTAACTGCAGTTTTCTTAGATTTAAATGTAAAATCTAATCCAGTTAAAAGTTGTTACACAGGATTATACGATGATTATTTTATAGATTTTTATCCAAATATGCCATCATCTTGAAGGTAAGTTTACTTTGTTGTTGAAAATTTTGTTTTCGCCTGCATTTTATTTTTATATTTTCCGGAAAAATTACTTAAGACCACCAAAACAACTACCCCCAGAAAACAAAATTTGGCAGCCAAATACTAGGGAAATAAAAGCGCTAAATATTACTGTCGCCTCTAATGGCAGCAGATTAATTAAACCTGTTTTCTTTGAAAGTATAAAAAATTTGCATTTTTAGGTGCTAACATAGACGCAGCCAAATATAGGGGAGAAGTATTATAACCATTTCTTCTTAAGTGCCATACCCAATTCAGGGCGTTGGCGATCTCTCTCCTGTGTCGGTGTTTGGTGAGCGGAGGTAGATATTTTGAACAGACCTACAGTTTAACGTGGGCTCCGAACCACAGGAAGTGGATGCACTTCTACTCCAGAGAGGTTTTCCTGGGGAAAAATCCATCTCGCTAGTTTTTCGTTGCCTTGCGAGAGAGAACGACCGGGCCGGGAGTCGAACTCAGATCTGCTGCATTGCTTACCACTGAGCTACGGCCGTTCTTGAACAACTACAGCAGCATTATTAGGAAAACGGAGCAACACCTTACCACAGTATATACCCTCTGAAATACCCTTTCCAGAGGGTATATACTGTGACCTTACTGCACAGAGCGGGACGGCCAAGGTGGCCACTTAGGTGGAAGGCGTGAACAAATACCCCTTCTGCGCGGTCGGCGTTGTAACGGTCATTTTGTTGATTTCAGCTTGATACGTTCACCTCCCTTCCGAGAGGGTTAACCGTAGTTGGCACCATGGAGAACTGTTTAAGTGATTTCACGAGGGGAGATGTTGCTAGCCCTCAGTATGGGTACCTAACACCTAAGCGGGAGCGCGTCCTCCGTAAGATCCCCGCTCCCTGGCCTTAGCTAGAAATTTTCCTGCGTCCCAGTTTCTACGTCGGGGTGACCCTACGGGTTATACATTTACTCAGGAGATATATTGGGTAGTTGGAGGCGGATGATTTAGGCAGGTGAAGGTGAGCCCCAGGAAGGAGTGGCGTTACTGCTGGCATTATAGACTTGGGCTCTAGGAGTGGAATGCATTTTGCCTGCTCACGTTCACTATCAACGTGTCAACCCAGGATATCATGCATTTGCACACCCGACGCTGTGAAGGCACCGGTCGCTAAGATCAGACCGGTTACCGACTAAACTGGGCGGTGCGTAGTCGACCAGTACTAAGGATTGCGAGCAGCCTAAACTGGTAGGGACAGCCCTGCTTCAGCATGTGTTAGTTCCCAAAAGTCCAACCAGTGTCTTTGACTGGTACCACAGGGATCAACTCAGAGCCCGCGTCTTGGTCACGGTGTAGGACTCATTGTCGCAGTGGTAATTCTATTCAGACTAAAGCAGTTTTGGTGCGATTCGACTGGTGAGCTGCAGAATCAGTAGAGATTTAGGTAGTCTCCCCCAACCAAAGAGCACTTAGAGCTCGCAGCCTGATGTCAAGACTGGTAGCTTGTTTTCGTTGAACCGTTGATAACTTGAAGAGGCACGCTGATTGAACCTAACTCAATAATAAAATACAGTACCACATTCTCAACAACTTTTATTAAGCATTTTTTTTGTTAATATCAGTTCTTTACAAGATAACCGGGCGGTGGAAGAGTTGCTTCTCAGACTCACCCTCTGTATATACAAATTTCATTTTGATTGCTATTTAACTGTAGTCGATTGCAGTCAGAAGCGCCTATGAATATGAACCATAAGCAAAACTTGGAAAATAATTTTTAAAAAACTGTGTCAGAGAATTCGTTTGTAATTTTCTTATGTGTCGGGTCAGCAGACAAATAAAAAGTCAAAATATTGATACAAATTATTTTTAATATTTACAACAATTATTCTACATCGGGAAATTTCTTACAAATTAAACTGGTTTACTATTAACTGCCAATAAGTACTTACATGGACTCATATCAGATTGAAGATGTTTACAGATAGTTTTCCTGAACGACAAAAACCATGTTCCTTCATATTCTAAACGCTCTTTTTATTAAACAAATTCAACAAAATAATGTTTTTTAATTAAAGTAGAAGTAACTTTCCAATACGTTTGAGTTGTTTGTACAAACAAATAGCATATTTGTAAACTATCCTATAAATTTACAACCGTGTAGGTTCTAATATATATATATTTTTTAAGTATTTTAATAAATAATTAACTAACTACGTTTACCATCAAAATAAAATCAACTGACTTAATTGAAATTTTCATAACGTTCAGTTTCAGTGGCAACGCTTAACTTATGAAGGACATTATGGTTTATTCTCGAGGAACTTTGTAAATATTTTGTTAGGGAGAACATTTACCGTAACATTTATATAACATAACAGTTTGTCATAGAAAACAGTTAGGTGTAACTTCTTACAAATAAAACAGATATCACATATATGAGTCTAGAATATTTCGAAAGTTATTTAAAACAGATGAAAAGTTGATTACTACGTTATTACTGTTATCACAGACATCAATGATTTCGTGGATCATACGCAATGTCTGTAGTGGTAATGTCTCTTTCAAAAGTTCCTTATACTTAGTTATCAACCAGAATTGCTTGTTTTGTCACCATAAGTACTGTTATATTGTTCTGAATATTATAATTGTAAGTAATCACAATTAAATAAATAAACATTTGCTTATACTAGGCATTTGACATTCCCAAATTCTAGTTAAGTTTGCTTCATGCACGTGATGCTCCAAAAGTTGCTGACAACAAAAATTACCGAGAAGATTTAATTAATAAATCGCGAAATGTTTCAAAAAATATTGTTCCTATAAAACTTCAGACGACAAATTTTATATACTTGGGTAGCATAAACATCATTCGTATATTAAATACGTGCTTGTTTTTCATTAGTTTTTGTTGATTTTCAAGAGGTCTGGGCATAACTGTGTCCCACTGTCTATAACACCCACTTATAACCCGGGCCATATATTTTGTTGTGGAGTTTGGTCACAATTACCACCGTGTCTAGCAGATTCACCGTCGATTTTGGGCATAACTTATTATTTCTAGTACAGTAAGAAACGCTATTAATAGTCGCATATAGGCAACACACATTTCAGGCCGATAATAGTAAAGGCGAGCAATGCTACAAAGTAATTATTTTTTGCGTTTTTTACGCTTAGTAACAATGTTTGTCCTTGCTACCGTCTGCTGACTTGTGTTTTGCCAATAGACGACTACAGTGACGTAACTATGGGTTTTTGTTTTAATTTATAATCTTCCTATAAGATGCCGACAATGTCGGTGCGAGGGGACCCGCTCATTGCAGTTACGCAACAGGGTTACTACCTAACCTGTCATTATATCTGTCTCTTGCTGTACATAATATGATATTTAGTAGCTCTGTGGTCACCAAGCTTGTACAAAACTGCTATTTGTACTCTTAATTGCAATACAAACCGATTTTAAAAATTTGTGCAAGACGGCCTCATTTTAAATCTAGATAACGATAAATAATATAAAATAAAACTACTTTTTAAAGTCAGTAAGTTATGCAACCAAACATACACGTGGGAATTGTGTTCAAGCATCATTGTGACCACAGAGCTACCTAAATCGGTTGGAATTGAAAAAAAACCGACGAAAGATGACGGTAGGGCTTATGAACAAGGTAGAGTATGTTGCTGATGGAAATTAGAGAGAGTGGAGTAGTGTCTTAGACCTGATTTGCAATATAAAACTGCCACTATTTTACTGGAAACATGAGCCGCTAATAGGTGCGACTAGGAAGAGAGATATTGAGGCGAGCCAATTGGCCTAAACGCGTTCATGGCTACTTTTAAATGTAATTTAAAAACTCACCTGTCTATTTTTAATTTTTTAGCAATTATTTGTGAATACATTGCGTCCCACTTGGCCCGCTTGTTGTCCCATTTCCTTGTCGCATTCACTAGTTGCTGATGTATGTAAGGGTGGCGTAGCTAGGATTTTTATGGCCTGGTTGCAAAATAAGGGAGTAGCCCTTCCAAACAACTTCTTTTTGGGAAAGGATCGGTCAAGGCGTTGTAAAGTAATTTTTAACATGTGACACCTTAAATTAAAGCATTTATGACTACAGATACGCCACTGACTTTAAGAATTAACTGTACTTGTTTTTGGAAGAAGAAACACTCGAACTGTGGAATAACAACTCTTAAAAAATACAGCACCCTTTCACACAAGTAACTAAATACCAGTTACGTATTTCGACAGCAAAGCTATCATCATCAGTGGTAAACTGACACACTGGAGTGTCAGTTTACCACTGATGATGATAGTTTTGCTGGAGAAATACGTATTTGGTGTTTAGTTACTTGTGTGGAAAGGTGCTGTATTTTTCAAGTAGACTTATTTTACGGGGGCCCCCTAAATATTCGGATCTAATTTATCAGATCTAAATCGAATGCATTATACGCATTGGTAAAATTTGAAAATTTGTTCTAGACAAAGATAAAACCTGCTTAGAATTAGTCGAGTAGATCATAAACCTTAAGTTTGAAATAACAACCCATTACTTAGTAAATTTTTGTCATAATAACTATATTGCAGAACGATCTACAAAATTTAAAAATGTTTTAAATATATTAAGAGGTGCTAATAAGGTGTGCTAACGTTTTTTTTAAATTATTACTCGTTAAAAGTGACAAACCAGTATCTAACCAAAGGGAATTAATTATTCCCCCCTTCCCCCCAAAATGTGCAAACCGCACTTAATTATTAACTAGTGTTACCTCGCCGAAATTCGACGGCAGACTCAGCGTTGACCGACCCGGCGAAATGCTAAGTCACGTGATGCATTAGTTCCAATAATGAGACGCGGTGTTAGTGTAGATGTCGCCTCAAGTAAAGCGCGTCTAGCAGACTTTCATATATATTGTGAATTAAAATAATTATTATTAAAACATCGACGTAGAATAAAAATATAAAAATGTTTCATGTTCCATCTGAGGATAAAGACCCTTCATTGAAAAAAAAATGGTCCAAATGGGTGAAGCAGTAGCCGCTGGAGGAACTGGAGAAAAATACCATTTGAGCTTTTATATATGTATGGATTCTTGCCAAGAGAAACAGCAGCAGCATGATAATGCTAATGCACATAAGATCTAATTTTTGCTATATTTTTGTAACAAAATTTTAACAAAAATTAGGAATTTCGTATCTGAAACAATTAATAGCTAGCAACTTTTGGAGCGAGCGTTGAAAGATTAACATCTAAGTGTACAGTTTGTGCCGACTAATTTAATAACGTTTTTTCAGAAATATATCACAAAAGTAGCTGCATTTTCTTAGAAAATTTCTTATGGCTGTACTCAGAAAATACAAAAAATAAAGTAAAAATCACAACAAAGTATCTTTACAAAGCAAGAAGAAATTTAAAAACATTGTCTTTACATTTGTGTGTTTTCTTCCAAATTATCTTCGATTTCTGGTTCTTCCGGAAGTGTGTAAACTCCCGTGATTGGCGGCGCTTCCAAAACTTCAGCTATTTTAGTGGCAATAGGAATGAGTTCGTGTCCCATATCAATTATTGATGTAGGAGTTCCTCCTGTACTTAAAAGGGTTTCTTCAGTCATATTTCTCTGATATAAATTAGATGTTTTATTTTGCGCATTGAACTGTCATGACGGTAAATTGTATGGATCTCCGGAGTTAAGGTCGTCGGTGAAACTAGTAGAATTCAGTTTACGAATATTTTTGTCTTGGTGCTTTAGTCGGTGAATGATTTCATCATGGACGACATTAAAACACATTGCTGTTAGCGCCATTCCAGACATTATATACAGCGAACAGAACCATATCGTTGTGTCCGAATCGTTCTGACTGTACAGTTCAAAACCGGGAACCATATCGCCAAAACCTATGGTGGTTAAACTCATGAAACAGAAATAAAAACCATCTAAAATATTCCAGTTTTGCAGTTTATACAAAGCAAACGTTCCCAGGCAAATATAAATAAACATAATAACCAAACAAAGCAAAACCGGAGCTAAAATGCTTAAACCATGCATCGAAGTCTTCGATTCGTTATCGGTGCCACTCAGACTATCGGCTTCTTTAAGGACGTTATCTCGCACAGGAGAGTGCAAATTATTGTGAGTTGAACTCGTGGTGAATCCTGAGTTTGATCTTACATAAAACGGCTCTTGCAAAGCCAGCTGTTGCTGTAATTCCATTTGCTGGCGTTTCTTTTTCATCCTCCGTTCCTTTTCGGCCATTCTTTTTTCGTCATAGCAGCAATATCCGCAATTTGAACATAGGCAGCAGCAGAGTGCTTTAGAAAACACCCCTCTCGCTATCCTGCTCAGAATGGAACCCACACTGGATAGATAAAGAAGTGTTAAAGGAATTCCTAGGATAGCATATCCTATTGTTACGGCTTTTCCCAGGGTTGTGCGTGGTGCAATGCTGCCATAACCTGAAAAAAATAAATCTTTTTAGTTTACTCAAATTTAGTAACAGCTTAATAATTAATAAAGTAAAATTCTTGTTATGCTATAACACTACCAATTGCTTTTACATCTGTAAGATTGACATACGTAAGTGTCGTATAAGTTGCCTTTATTTTTAAAATCAAGAAACACTACTGTTAAGTAAATATTTGCAAGCCTAGCTCTGGCAAATAAATTTAGATAGGACCAAAACAATAACAAACATAGTAAAAATAGATCATTTGATAAGAAACAGAACAACAAAACTTAAAATAAGCGCATGTATCTTCCTGGGACCATAAAATAAAAGAGAGAAAGAAAATACACAATTTTAATTAAAAAAAAAAATTAAATTGGACGCATTTCAAGGTCATATGCTAAACGTTTTTGAAAGCAAAGGTATTAAACCAGTGGGTATTAACAAATGAACCACTCAACAGCTTTTATGCGATCACAATGTTACCTCTATACCGGAGGGATAATTAAGATAAGCTATTAGTCGCCCGGTCGATATCTGTATATCGCGCCGACTCACATTATCCGCCTTGATTTAGAAAACCAAATTCTTTTATGAGAAAAAGAAACAATTTTTTATTTTTTTGAAAACAGATCCTTGGTATAAAAGAAAATCAGAAACAACACAGTAAATTTATTAACCAAAATTGGGAGGAAAGGAGAAGATTAGCCCCCTTAAATATCCAAAAACGGAAAGACAAATTCGTCCAACAGAATGTTACCTCAATACCAGAGGGATAATTTAGACAAGCTATTAGTCGCCGGTTCACATTATCCACCTTGAATTAGAAAACCAAATTTTTTTATGAGAAAAAAAACGCAATCTTTTACTTTTTTGGAAACAAATTCCTTGGTATAAAAGAAAATTAGAAACAACGCAGTAAATTTATTAGCGAAAATTGGGAGGGAGAGAAAAGATTAACCCCCTTAAATATCCAAAAACGGAAGGACAAATTCGTGCACCAAAAATTGGGTAGGACGGGAAGAATCCCCCCACCCATATTGCCGTATGTCAAAATTAAGTCGAGAACTTTATTCTACTATCACTTATGAGCAATTTAGTCTAACCAGAAATTTATTTTAAATAAATGTATTATTTTAATAACTCTAGCATCGAAATAAGACCTTGAAGTATAAAGTTAAAATAGTATTTTCAATTAACAATTGATGGAGTCGAAAGTGGAGACTCCATCCATAGTAGGTCGAAAAACTCGGATTCTAAAACCATTACGATAACTAAAAGTGAACTTCATAAAATAGTACATTCCTTATCTACCGGTTCATTAAATTCAGGATTAGTTCATGACTTATGAATGACTGCATTTTATCCTGGCGCTCGAGTCGAGAATGTAATTCTTGCGCGTGGAAGTTGCTTCCGTACTCCATTTTGCTCTCAGGAATGAAATCCGGTAATATAATATCTCAATTCACAAGTGCATAGGTAGTAGTTTGAATTTAGCAGTAAATTTTCGCTGATTAATATGCTTTTCAACGTCAAAACATGAAAACTTACTCAATACACATCGAGCATTTGCGAAAAGCGTATTTCTCAAAAAACGCATTTTTGCAGATTCGCATTTGCCACAAACACGTATTTCTTTAAATATTTCATACATTCACTAAAAATTTAAGACAACATTTTAATATTTATCATAAAAAAAGTAAGTAAAATAAAAAAGTAGTGGAAACAATAAAAAATGCGATCGACATTTAACAAATCTCAACCTATTTTTCAAATAGTTCCATTATTATAAAATTTGGTTCTAACTCTTGTTTTAGTAATCAAAGAAGGACTTAGAGACCGAAAAACATAATTGGTACTGTAATAGCTTCAGGATGACAAAACGTGATAAATGTATTTCCAAAAACCGATCACAATTTCTTCTTAAATTTTGTGAAACGGTAAGCAATAACTTAACTTTTTTCCTAAGTTTATTTTCTTAGTACAGTTGCGTAATAAAAAGTATAGTGTAAGTAGAATAAAAATAGTGTATTTAGCCATCATTGTCATTGTCATCATATTTAAGTAGTAATAAAAGAAGGCACTCCACGCAGGCTGTTGAAATTAAATTCACCGTGACCTGCCCGCAGTCGCTTCTCGGCCTCTAGCCAGTTGCTGTAGTGTTGCGATGTGTTCTCGTTCTAGTTTCTTGTCGTAATGAGATTCCAGCAAATAAAGCAAACGAATATTCTACTTAAACGGGGCGTATTTCCATGGCATACTTAAGCAGTACACTGCACAGAGTAAAATGGTCTTTATATAAGAGCCGCATAAATATGTGAGATGTAGTAGTAGGGGCCCCACACTACTAAAAGTTGCAGCAGGCGGAAATGATCCGAATTTGATATATAGATACTAAATACCTTGAAATATTTTGTCTTGTATAGATTCCACAATATTATTATGAATGTTTTAGTTCTAACAGCTACTGCGTATGTTCAGAATACTCCTAGAATAATCGGATGTAGATTTAATTACTTTAGAACCTATTGCAGCAGACGGTTACTGTACATGCACCGGCACATTCGATTTGATTTCCAAGTGGCTAAACCGTTTATATTCTATGTTTTAACGTTTTCCTGCAAGTAGCGCAAATTAGAAATGCGTCTTTTGCTGCATAGGTGTGATCAAATTTTGGTGGGGCGAAACTGATTTTAAATACAATGTTAGCGGTCTACGGCATGTTACGATTAAGAACCTGTTATACTTTCACGCAAAACATAGCTCTTTATATAAAACAATGTTGTTGGTCTAGACGGTCTACGTGAGGTTACGGTAAAAAAACAGTTCTATTTTTTATAAAAAAACAATGCGACAACAAAGTTCTTTTTAAAAAAATGTTGTCAGTTTAGGTGGTCTACAAGAGGTCAAAAACACATACTTTTGTATGCAAAAATGCAAAAAAAAAAGTTATTTTTAAAACAATGTTGTTAGTCTAAGCGGTATATACAAAGTTATGGTTAAAACAGTTGTATTTTTACAAATAAGTCGAAAACAAAAATTTCTTTAAAACAAGAAGCGATAGAACGGTTTTATTTTAAGCTTAGTTTTCCTAGTTTGTATTGGTTAGAAGCCTAATTTACCAACCTTTTGCTCAATGTTTAATAATAGTAATACTGGTAATTATTTATCAACTTCGAGTGCGCCGTATATGCAGGGATATCCCTTCCAAGGGAAGTTTGAAACACATTGGTATAATAAATCCACAAACTTGATACCGAAAAGCTGATGCAGTGTAATTTTCCAGACAAAGCATTTGCTCTATTTGAGAATGTTTTCCTTTCTGGGAACATGTCCACGAGAACTTTAAAAACAGAAATTTTTATAGAAATATTCTTACAGAATAACTGACATCCATCCGTTTATTAAATAGAAAACGTTTAATTTCTTAATTTGGAAATATAGAGGGCGTGCGTACAGGAAAATTTAATCAATAAGAAAATTTCTAAATTACAAGTTCTTCTGTAGATCTATTAGCAGATTATGTTTAAAAAACATTGTGATAGGTCTGCAGAAAACGGTTTTCATAAATTTTGAACTAAAAAGGACATATTGTACAATAAAAATCGAACTAAGCGTTTCGAAGATATTGGAGAACAAACGTATTAACTCACTCATATAAGACTGCTACTAAAATGAGTTCAAAAAAAGGTCAAGTGGGATTTGGATGTCTTGGATCGCAGGTGCACTTGAACCTTTTTTTTTAAATATTTACATTTTACAGCAAACAGGGGCAAATTATGACTGCGACAAGGGCAAGACACACCTAAGTAAAACAAAGAATACTACCAAAACCCGTTGGCTACTCCCCACGCTTTTATTGGTGACTTGTTGAAATCAAGTGTCGCGTTGCCCTACGTGACTGTTACATAAACATCAGTGCCGGCAAACAATAAATAGACAGCATAGTCCATCGTCACCAAAAGTTGAGACAGGGTAAAGAGATTCGGATTTAACATATAGAACATACAGGTAAATTGATTGCCAAGGCGCAAGTGATTACTTAAACGTTGTAAGAACCTTGTAATTATGATAATCTAGAAATAAATGAACAAAAAATTCCTGTAAAAAACCCGAATAAGACTCAGGAAAAAACAACACCAGAAAAAAACTTTAAGAAAGAGAAATCCCACGAAAAATTCCCAAAAAAATTCCTATAACATACCAAGAAAAATTTCTTCGGAAAAAAAGCGGGGTTAAAGTTAATTAAATTTAGAGAAACTTAGCACTTTTCCTCAATTCCAGGAGAGTGCCTTGACAGAGATTTTCAAAATGTTTTTAGAACCAATAAATACGCACCAAAAAAATCAAGCTTCGAATAAGCCAAACCTCTTCCGTGAACCTGAATTTGCTTATGTGCACTGAAAACTGTAACGGTTCAATGTACAAACGAACTTGCGCCTTATATGATAGACGCGTTAATATGTTGGCTTCTAGTAGCGGAGGCCCCTCACCACTAAATGTTAAGGCAGGTGGAATAGATCCGGGGTTAATATACAGACTTTAAAATATCTCATAATGGTAGAAAATTACAAACCAAAAATAACTGCAACCAGTGGCGGAATTAGAACGGCACGAGAGAGGCTTCCGCCACAAACGTAACGACTTAAAGGGCGCATTTTTATTGTATAATTTTTTATGCGGCCGATTTCTTTGTCGTTTGATAGTTGCCGACAGTTCAATATGTTTACAGTGCGGTACGTTTGAATAGAAAATAGGAAAGACAGCGCGTTCGTACCGTTGAATAGTCGCACGTCTCCCCCGTCCCATACCATGCACACATGTGTGTTTTTCTAGAATCTACCGGACATGTTTTATATATTCTACAGTTTTTACATGCATAATATGCAGAAAAAAGTGAACATACCAGTTTTATTTAACATTCATATTCTACATATTTTACGTATTCTACACACTTTTCTACGTATAATGTAGAAAATAACATTCTATGTGTAAAGTTATAACCCTGAATAAAATACAAGCAAAATAACGTGGGGCGTGGACGTAGATGTGTTATCTCAGACAATCAACATTGGTCAAATAATAGACAACGCAACCGGGTTTAAGACATTGGAAACAGAAAAACATGAGAAAATATAAAATATTGTTCTTTATTTAAAATCGCATACACTAATTTTGCAAACTTGGTGTAAGTAAATATATTATACAAAGTGAAGTGATTTTGCTAAAGCTTTGTTTTATTTGTTGTCAACTCAAGGAAGTCTGCTACCAAGATTAAGAAAAGCAATTCTCAACTTGACACCGTTGATTAACTACGACAAAAATGGAACAAAACCAACTTTGGGAAAGTAGTAGAGTAACTCAGAGAAACAGTTGCAAATACGCAACATTATATATAACATAATTTATTGTATGTACTTATAACGTGTGTTCTGCAAATGCGGTCTCAAATTGTAGCAAATTTGTTATTCATTTTACACTCAACAGTCAAATTAAATAGGACGTAAAATGTCATAATATTATTTTACTTTGTATTTTAAATTGTTTTTTAATGTCCAAATCGTCGTTAGTTAAATGACATAAAATAAAGAATGTCTGCAACTTCGAATAGCCTTATCTTGCCAAGCAAATGAATAGTAGGTAGTAATCGAATTTATCATGTAGCATACAGAAAAATAAATTAAAAAAAACAATCAAAACACGTAAGAAAGCATTGATTAGTATTCTTTGAGAACGACATAGAAAAAAATAACAAAAGAATTTCGCCTGAACTTTCCATTACTGTACACAAACTATATTCTATTAATATTTTATATCATATAAGTATAGGATACAACCCCCAGCACGTATCGTATTTTGTTGATTCATATCGCCCACCGGGAACTCAACGCCCACTCATGCCATAGTCACAACGCTCACCGAGTCCACAAATTGTATTTAAAACGTCAAAAATTGTTTGTTGACGACAAAACCTAATTATTTGACGTCTAAAGTCATTTAATTTCAGTTAAAAATATTTATCTTTCAAATTCTGTAATCGAATTTCTTGACGTTCGAAAACCGTTAATAAAGGTAATTTCAAATAATGTTAAAAAAAAATTATTTGAAGTATGAACAAATTGCATTTTAGACGTCGGAAAATGTTTTTTTGTCGGCCTTGTTAGAAAGGCTTTTCGACCCTCATTTTGTTGTTGAAAGTTGACAATTGCCGCTTAGTGGGAACAAAATTACTTTTTATCCCGCCGCGCTGGGAGGAAAAGTGATTTTGCTCCCGCTTTTAAATGGGTATGTTAGTTACGTTTTGTTTATTTTCCTTGGATACGCCGTGTATACAATAGATACATACGTCTTGGTTACCGTCGATAACAAAAGCATCTTACTTGCAAAAGCCAATTTTTACCAGCTTAAATAATTTAATTTAGTTTAATTTTAAGATGAATGTTTTTGATAAATTTCTTAAAACCGAAAAAATGATCATATGTGAAACACGGTAAGAAAGTGTCTGTTTTTCCCTTGTGTGCTTTATTTTAAATAAACGGAACACGCGAGAACAAAAGATTTACTTTCTTCCCTTGTTAAAATCATCCAATTTCAGATAATACTATGTATTTCTCATATACTGTAATCGAATTTTTTTGATGTCAGAAATTCATTTAGTGACACCCAAAAATTGATTTTGTGAAGTCACAAAATTATTTCTTGACGTTCGAACGTGATGGTCATCAGAGAGGATGGCATACGTATAGTTAGACAAATGAACCTTATCTGCCAAAGTTGATAGATTTGCCGCCACAAAAACTAATACTGTGAGGCAAGCTAGCACACACGTGGGGTTATCGCCACCTACATCGATGAAAATTACCGTACGTTGCCAATAAAAGGTTCGAATGTAAACATAGACGCTTTAGCCAAATAAAAAGAAGATTTTAGTATACTCCATTAAAGGTTTTGGTGACTGTTTTGTTCAAAACCTTCACGGATTGGATAAAACTAACGATGTCGAAAAATCGACGGTGGGGGTGACAGAGAAATCGCGTTTGCGCAAATTTGACACGTGTAGACTACTAAGTTCTTATCCAAGCGCGTCTATATTTACCTATAGAAGTAGAGCACCCATCTCGGCCATCCCCCTCCCCATTGTTAAATGCAGTCGCGTGCTATTATGATATTTTGTGTTTTCCAGTTGCAACCAATGTTTACCCATTAAAATCTCGCAATCGATTTTCCCGTTCTATTTTCCTTTGGCTGATAACCGTCTTTTGCAATCACTGAACTAAACTGTTTAGGTAAACGACCAAAATAAAACCTCCCAGTGGTGTTTTCTCAATGAAAAGTTGTTCCTATTGTCATTTAATATGTTCATACCGCTTTTGAAGGCCAAATTCGTAATTTTTTGAAAAAACAAGAAAGCAATGGTAGGGGGCGATTGGGGAAGGAAGGCCAATAGGAAGATCGCGTTGGCGCAGATCGGCTATTTGACATTCGTTGAATACGAATTTAAGGTTTTTTTTTCGAGCAGGTCTATTTTGATTTAGAGCTCTCCCTCTATTTTTTGGCGGACCAACCTCATTTTTATGCGGTGTCATTCTATTGCAATTAGCAATTGTTGAGCCAAATTTCGTTGGTCTGCGTTAAGGCGTCTAGACTCTAAAGTGTGTACAGATATACAGACAGACACAGAGAAGACAGACGCACAGACAAATACAGCCATTACTCCAGCGTCCGCTTTATCTGTCTTCCAAGGCCCTTAATCTTTCTTATTAGTCAAAATGTTTACATTATAAATGCTTGACATAAAAGTATCTTTCTTTTAGGCGTATATCGGTCAGTAAACGTAAAGCGAAAAAAACTACGCTAAATAAACACATTTGCTTCAAATCCTACATGGCGATCACAGTACTTTCCTCTATAGCTATACATCGTATAGTGAGGAAGGTAAAAACAACTAAAAACTTGACGCATGGGAAAGCAAAATTATCTAAAAATTCAAAAACATCATTTTAAATAAAGACTCGCGTTTGATTCCAAATTTTTCATTGCTGAAATTTAAAACACGTCAGGAGGGGAGCAATCCCGAAACTGTAAATTCAGATTCACCTATCGGCAATTCGTGATTTTCTATTCACTAAGCTTAACGAACCTTTCTACTTCGTTGCTGTAATTTCAGATTCGTTGTGGTTCATCTTTTTTGTTTTGTACTGATGATGGCTGCTTAGCAGACAAAATGTACATTAAGAGTACAAAAAGTTCATGTGAGAATCAAAAAGTTTTATTATTATTTCATAATTTATTTGTTTTGCCCAGGCTTATCAGCGTATTTACCAAAACTATTTTATTTGAATGTTTTAGTGTAGAATAAATTGCCGAAAAATGCTGAAAATGTGAAACACAATCACATGTACCAAAAACACAATACACGTTTGTTGTAATTTTAATAATATTAAATTTTCCTAATTTATTTATAAATAACTTTATTTGCACCGACTTTATCGCCCTGTATCTTATTAAATCTTCATTGTTCGGATATTTTCAAATGTTGCGATATTGAAAATCCTGTAAAAGTATTTTGCCAAATATCACTACTTATTTAAAATTGAGTTTTCATCCAAAAACAATTTTGTTGCCAAAATAGTAATAATAAACTTTAGAGCGACGCGACCGCCAAATAGTTTTTGTATACGACTGCTTGGGTAAGGACTTAGTATGTCATTCATTTGGGTTGCGTAATGAAGTTCATTATCTCACTAGTGAGATAAGGATTCATTACCTAACTCATTTTATTTACACAAACACAACTGAAGCTTTGTTTATAAGAAAACTGGCTGCCATGGTATTGAACAAATCGAATCTATCTCGTTCCTTTGATTTTAAAACAAAAGTACTTTAAAAGTAACTTGAAATTTGCAAATAAATAAATGCGAAATGTCAACTATCATTTCAAGCAAATAAATTTGATTTTTAACAAATTTTGAGCAGTCGTAGATAAAATTTTGTGTCACAGGTGGGATAATGAATTCATTATTATGGAACTCGTTTTATTACACGGCTCGATCTACGACCTCGTCGTGCAACTTTCAAACTCGTTTATAATAACGCCTTTATCCCACTAGAAACATTAATAACTATTACAGTATAATAAGTTGTTGCTTGATTTCACTTTATCTGGTATAAATGACCTTCTTTAACTAACACAACCCAACGCTTAATACCCCTAATGTTTTTAATAATAATATAAACATGATAGTGTTACATACATTTCGGAAGACTTTATCTACATGTTATTCTAAACATTGAAATTTAGACATTAATTCTTTATTTAATAAACGAAAAACGATTTTAGTTTCGGCTAGGATATAACTCGTCAGGTGGACACAATCTTAGCCACAGTTGAAACCAAAATATTTAAATGAAAAGGTAAAAACATTATTCGAAACACGGACAATTTTAATGACCGTTTTGTGAATAAGTAATTAAACCGTATAGAATTCATTTATAAAACTGTTAATTAAAGGGTACATTTGTTTATATTTGCGTCATCGTGCCCTTCTTCCGTGGTAAATGTTGACGAGCCACCACTGCTTTAGAATATTAACTAGATAATAAAACGAAAAATAGGAAGTAAACGGAAACGGTCTAGCAAATTTATGCAGTTACTTCACAGGAAACTCATATCTACGTTATTCTTGAAGCGCAATTGTGATAGGTACTTTCAATAACAAGCTGTTAAGGGCAATTTTACCATTAACGTTTTACAACGCAAATATTCCAGCTTTTATCTTTATGTGTATAATAAAATTATTGAAAGCTACACCTAATTTAACTAGAACAATTTTCATAAAAATTTGTATAGTTAGATACTATTTCAATTTTATGTTGGTTAATGCGTAGTAAACACACATATAAACTTGATATTATACCATCAATTTTATTATACCCATTGTACAACTACTCAGAAATTTCATATTTAGAACAATCGTAAATGACAAATATCATACAATAGTTAGCACTTGTCAATTCAGTAAATCAAAACAACAAATTTCTGTCTATTTTATGAAGTTCCTGTAAGTGCAACATCATTGTGTCAAAAATACAATTTTTGTATCATTTCTTTGGGTGTGTGGAAATGAACCACAAGCAACACATAGATATAGATATAGGCGCCCTTAATTTATTTGTGTTGACAAAATGCAGACGATTATAAAATTCGGGGTTTTCAATACAATCGAACATGTACTGCTACTAATGTAATTTTTTTTAATGTGCCCCAAAACTAGATAAACATAAGCAGATAATAGAGAAACTGAAAATCCACCCCTAAAATGCTCTCGTCAATTTTAGACTTCATAACGATGAAGCATACATATATCTTTGTAATATTTGGTAGTAATTTTCGTTTAAGGTTTAATTACGGCTTGAATTAATTAATTTACGATTGCAATAAACAAGTTTGGCTTGTAACTCCGAAATGTAAAATCATAAAATAATTCCGCATGCGTGTCTTTATAGTGCAGTTAGAAAACAGTCGTTGTGCGCTTGCGGCAAAAAGACGGTATCGATAGTGCAGCTGTTCAAATCCCGCTCATTGTCAATTTTTATAAATTTCTAATAATCTGTTTTCATTTATAATTTAAATAATGTTTTATGAAAAACAAGTTGTTATATTTCACAATATATTATATTTAACTAAATATTTATTAAGCCATCTTTGCATAATAAAGCGTTTGATAAATAAAAATCTGAAAATGTTAACCCTTTTTTTCACAACTGTTGGATCATAGATCATGATGATCTACGCTTTTACACGTTTAAAATAAATTTATACCAGCTGATTTTCAGGTTCCATCACAGTTTCTAAATATTTATTATAAACTTTGATTTTACAGATATAAATAATACAATGGGTTATGTGTACTAAATAGTTCTATAGTTTTCATTAACTATTTCTTTTTTAAACTATCATTCAAGAGTTGTGAATTAGCTAAATTTTTGTTTAAGTTTTTAATTGTCAAATACTTTATTATGAAAAGATGGCTCAATAAAGATTTAATAAAATACTTGCAGAAGCGGTAGGCTATGCCCCCTGAGATTTTTTTGGTAACTTCATACTTGGCGCTTGCCGCTCCGACTATTTCCTCCGCTGAGTCGTTCTGAATAAGAGTTGCTCCCGTTCGTGAAAAGAACCAAAAAAATCCCGGAAAAAACGCTAGAAGAAAAACCAAAAGAGTAAAAAAAATTAGACAAAAAAACATCTTCAGGAAAAACATCCTATCATAACCCCAAAAAGTTATAGCATATACTTCCAAATTTAAATTCGCCCTTAATTATATAAATCAGAGATGTAATGAGTTAATTAATACATTACATACAGCTTCAGGTCCCCTACTTGTTTTTAAAATGAATATTTTAACGCAAGCATAATAAATATCTAAGCTGTCTCGAGTTGTACGACAAATGTTACCATCTGCGCCGTCACTAAAAATTCGTAATAAACAATTTTGTAGTAAACACTTTTTAAATATAAGCGGAACTTAGTCGATCTTCAAATTTGTATCAATGAATTGTAGAATTCGTGTGGTATGTTCCTATTTGTTTGTTGTTAGCGCGATAAATCATACACATTTCCGACTCACTAGAATTAAAGTAAGCCATAAATAAGCAAGTTATACCAACAGTAGTGTCAACAATCAATAAACTGCATCTACATGCAAAAAGCCCGCCGTTATGTTATAGTAATAAATCTTTTCGAGATGCAAGATCTAATTGTCTGGTTATGGTGAGACAATTACGGATTTAATATGGATAATATTTGACGAAATGTAACAAAAAACAGTACTAAAACAACATTCAACTTTCATAAAATAAAACAGAAAATTGGAAATTTAAAAAATAATAAAAAAATGACGGTAAGCAAAATTTGAACCGCTGCACTTTAATACCGTTGTTATGTCGTGAGCATACAACGCCCGTTTGCTAACTGCGCTATAAAATACGCATGCGGGAAGGATATTTTTGAAGTTATACGTTGTCGATTGCAATTTATTATAATTTAATTCATTTAAGCCGTAATTAAACCGGATGCTTACAAAAATATCTAAAAATGCGAAAATATGCGTTTTTCGTTGTTATAACATCTAAAATTGACGGGAAATATTATACGACATTTTCAGTTTCCGCATGCTGTCTCGGGATACGTTTATATAAATTTGGCTGGACTATAAAAGACTCATTAAATATTTAACAATTTAAAATTGGTGAAATAATATCGAGATGTGTCATAACGCGAACTGCATAGTGAGGTGGAGCGCCATCGTGTTGGTACCAAAGCGTGTTATTGGGAAGAACCCTGACAATTGTATGATAATTTAAAAATATTAATAAAATTTTTGATGATTTTGTAAAACTAAAAGTTTTAATTAAGAAAATTGTTTTACAATTTATAAAATATATAAATGGTTCAAAATTTTATACGTTTTAATATAAACATCTTGAAATTTTTTTAAATTATCGCATTGTAATCAGCCTTTACATCCCACTGCTGGGCTCCGGCACTATTCTCTGCCACGTACTCTCCTTCACGCCAAGGCGGAGTATGGGAGACCTACAGTTTAACGTCAAATCCGAAAGACTAAATACCAGAGAAGGTTTCAGGCTTTAAGACCCCATGGCTGCCTACGCCTACACCGGATTGGGAAATGTTAAGTGGCGGGTTGCGGCATAGATTTTTATTGCTGCATGGCTGCGGCGGGGAATCGAACCCCAGACCTTTAGCGTTAGAGGCTAAGCGTCCAAGTTCTAAGCTACTGCCAGTCGTTAGAATTACTCAAACATTTTTAAAAATTGGAAGAAAATTATAAAATTTTGAAAATGTTTTGAAAATTTTGAAAATCTTGTCCATTATTGAAAAATTACAACACTTCAAAAATGTTTGAATATTTTTAGAAATTTAAAAATGTGAAAATATTTGATAATTTTTAACGTATTTAAACATGTTAAATTAATTTACTTAATTTATGATAATTTTGGAGTGGTGGTAGCTCAGAGGTTAGGCGCTTAGCCTCTAACGCTAAAATTCTAGTGTTCGATTCCCCGCCGAAGACATGCAGCAATAAAAATCTATGCCGCAACCCGCCACTCACATTCCCCAATCCGGTATAGACAGCCGTGGGGTCTTAATGCCTGAAACCTTCTCTGGTGTTTAGTCGTTCGGATTCGACGTTAAACTGTAGGTTCCCCGTACTCCACCTTAGCGCTAAGGAGAGTACGTGGCAGACAAGAGTGTCGGTGCCCAGCAGTGGGACGTTAAGGCTGATTGCGAATGATAATTTTGATTTTTATTTTTGGAAATTTTGAAAGCTTTGAAATTCTGTAAATTTGTAAAATTTCAGAAAAGTTTCAAAATTTGTTATTAAAATGTATAGCCTTGGATAAAAAAATTGTTGAATTTATTCCATACTGTTTACTAACCCTGTATATGTATCTGATACAAAAGCAAAGAAATTTGTAATAGCACTTTCATGGAACTGCAAGATAACGAAATTGGTTCGCCAACATTTAGAAAAGAGAATAAAAGCCTCTTAAAATATCTTATAAAAGCATATGTTGGAGATGAGGGGTGAGCTAACTTAACGTGAATATTACAACAGCATCAAAAAAAATTTCAGGTAGACCGATAAGAATAAAGCGTCACATTAAAATACGTTGCAAACAGCAACGGCGGCGACGCAAAAATGCGAGAAATCTTAACAATCTCCAAAATTCGTTATTTGAAACAAGTGTCAACAAAGCTGAACAGGGATTGGACAGGCGGTAGCAGAACACACTCATTGGAATTTAGAATCCTCTATCTCGTCGTTTGACTTCTGGAATTTTTGTTACAAAAATATTCCAATTAAACGAGACGAAGGCGTTGCGTTACAGCTTTAAGGTATTATTTCAAGTCAGGTAGTGCTATACTTTTAAAAATGGAAATACTGCAACTTTTTTATTTAAATAAATAGATATATGGGTTTTAAAGCAAATTTGAAGCAAAAACCCTTTTAACTATGAAAAATAATGAAAAATTATCGAATTTTCCGTTTTCAAGATGGCTGCCATCAAGTTAATAACAATTTATTAGCGGATGCTGTACAAGACATAAATGCAGGAACGTAACTAGTATCATTTTGGTAGGCTTTACCTCACTATGAATAATATAATAATGTAAGTTACCTTAGTGCAAAATAATCCTGCATCAGTGACGTTGTCAATGTGAAGCAATTTTCCAATTTTTACTGTTCTATACTTTCAGTGTAAAGAAGTATTGATTTCATGAAAATTTTTTAAATAGAGATTTTGAAGGAAATACATGTTTTGTTCAAGTAGCCCTGTAAAAACACAATGTTACTGTGCACAAAAATTTTCAAAAAATTAAAAGCAATGAAGCGCAAAAATTGCCAAAATATCAATTAAAAAAATATTACTCAAAAACAGCTCACAGCCCGCTTATTTCTCTGTGATGCCTTGCGAGAATTTATTAAATTTAGGTCATCAGATCAAGATGAAATTAGAAATGCTTTAAGCGTACGTAATGCTACAAGCTACTACAACTTCAGAAACTACTACAACTGCGAAGTAAAAAATATCAATTTTTTGACTTTTTAAAACATGTACTCTCAAAACAGCCAGAAGATATTTTTCAAATTTTGTAGACTTATAGAGCGATGAATCAGCTACAATTTGGTTTGTGTCCCAGTCCACTAACTTCTTTGTGACACCTTCTATAAATTTTTGAAAATCGAAAATTCCGGTTGCCTAGCGAGGGAGTCAAAACCGGATCCGCTGCATTGGTAGCCCGCGCGCTTACCACTGAGCTACGGCCGCTCTTTTGATTGTTAAGACATAACAAATAATTTTCAAAGCACACTTCTCTAGGAGGCTTCCTATTGGTCGTTTACCTGAACAGATTAATCACCAAATTATGAAATAGATTTTGATATTTCAATAAATAAACATTAGTTGCAACTAGAAAACACAAAACATCATAAAACCACTGGACTGCTTCAAAAAACGAAACAACAGCCTTTCATAGTCGCACTTTGTTCATTCAATTGTTTGATTTTTAAGAGATAACACATGATTTTCAAAGCACACTGCTGCGATTGTGGTAGGGCTGTTGAGTTCAGGGCCTTCTATGAGAAAGTTTTTGGCGTTTTTCAGAAAACTTTGTTATTGGGAAAACACCACTAGGAGATTTCGTTTTGGTCGTTTACCTGAACAAATTAATTACCAAATTATGAAATCGATTTTGATATTTCAATGGATAAACATTAGTTGTAACTAGAAAACACAAAACTGCTTCAAAAAACGAAAAAAAAAAGAGAGAGGGAATTCAAACAACAGCCTTGCATAGTCACACTTTGTTCTTTTAATTGTTATTAATTGTTAAGAGATAACAAATGAGCATACTGCTGCGATTGTGGTAGGGCTGTTGTTTGAATTCTGGGCCTGCTAATATGCGAAAGGTTTTAGCGTTTTGTTCTTAAATCTTTTATATTGGAAAAACACCGCTAGGAGGTTTCCTTTTGGTCGTTTACCTGAACAGATTAATTACCAAATTTAGAAATCGATTTGGTATTTCAATGGATGAGCATAAGTTGCAACTAGAAAACACAAAATATCATAAAACCACTCGACTGCTTCACAAAATGAAAGGGGAGGGGGGGGAGGTGTTACTTCAAAACAGATGCGCTCGGAAAAGAATCTTGATTACATCTCTGGGAGTTTTCCTTTAATTAGATAATCGAAAAACAAAACTAATACAACCAAATAATGTAATCGATCTTCGATTTCAACTAATAAATATTGTTTACAGTTAACAAATACTAAAAACAAAAGAATTTCGTAATTTGTTAAAATTTTCATAAACTCAATCTTTAAATTTTCAAAATTTTCAGAATTTTCAAAAATATACAAAATTTACAATTATCAAAATTCTCAATAATTTCAATAATTTTGAATTTTTAAGATTTACCAAAATTTACAAGTTTTCAAAACTTTTTAAAATTTATTAGAATTTTCAAAATTTTCAAAAATTTTCTATTTTCATTTTTAAAAATTTCATTTTTTATTTTTTACTATTTTACAAAATTTTCACAATTTTTATAAATTTTGTGATGCGATTCTGTATAAAATACATTGTTGGTGTTTAAAAAAAAGTTGAATTTTTCGGGGGCCTCTATCTCGAAAACGAAAATTGACCATAGCAGCGTAAAAAAACATAATTTAGCGAACTTCAAAAATCAAAATTTATACTCTTTTGCAATGAAATTAAAATGGTTTTACCTCAATTTCGTTTATTACAATGCAGTTGTAGAACCAATACTGTGTGCAACTCGTGCGCGAAGTGCCTCGAATGATTTCGTGACTCTGTTAACGCGTGCCTCGTCTTAAAGCTTTCATTTCACATTTTACATTAGGTATAAGGCCGTGGAGTTTTTATCCGGACACCCGATATATCTACCTGCTCAGATAACTTTTAAATGAAGTTCACTGTGCAATAAACTCGAATTTTGCCTCTCTTTCGCCAAAACGCAGATATTCCTAAATACATTTTTTTCTTCATATCAATAAATTATTATACAGGGTGTTAATGAATTGTAGGGATAAACTTCTAGGGCTTGCAAAACACAACAAAGCAAACAACGTTTGTTAATAAATGTGTGGTCGAAAGTGTTTCCTTTCAGGGATAGAGCTTCTCAAAGACTCTTTAAGAAATTAATACAGGATAAATAAAGCCCTCTTTCCCACTTTTCAAGTTCAAACTAAATTTAAAATAAATTAATTAAGAGAATGTTTGATAAATAAGCAATAAAAAAAAATAAAATTACAAAGCAAAAATCAACTATTTGAAAAATTTACAATAACGAATTCAAAAATTAACAAAATTATAGTAAATGTTCAAAATCTTCTTGAACTAGTAGAAGGATTTTCAGCCACTCTCTCCAAAACTTCTTCCTCAAAATCCACCGTTCGCCTTGTTCTGGTAGCTCCACAGTTGTGTCTGTTGACAACGAATGTACCTTCCTCCCGCAGCCGACGTGAAACTACACTAAAGGCCTTGTGCGATGGATGATTCCTATTCGGAAAATGTTCTTGGTACAGGCGAGCAGCTTCGCGTGCATTACCTCAAGCAGCTCCATACATGAACATCATGTCATGCTGTTCGGCAAAAGTATAATTCGCCATAACACAAAAATACGAAACACGGAACGAAAATAACGAAGAAAATAATTATCAAAAAAGTCATAGAACGAAAAAAACGAATTATAAAAGGCACAGAAAGAAACGAATGCAAGAAAAGTCAAAAACATCACAAAAATAGCGAATTGTGTGAAAATTGACGATATTTGAATGCATGTATGTCTAGATGGTTTTTTTTTTTAATTCCGTGTGACCTGTGCAAAATAATTGAAAATGCAATTTGGGTTGCCTATTTTCAGGTACTGCTTAAAGAATCTTCAAGAGGCTCTGATTTCTAGAGGAAACACTTTTGACCACACATTTATTAACAAAAGTTGTTTGCTTTGTTGTGTTTTGTAAGCCCTAGAAGTTTGTCCCTACAATTCATTAACACCCTGTATAACAAATAAAAAATAAAAAAAAAAAATATTTTAACTGTCGAATTATGAAAAAGTTACATTAGAGGTAAAACTATTTAAATAAATTCAATTTTTTAATTATACAAAGTTTTAATTTTTGAGTAATATTATTGTTTTGTTTTAATCGATTAGACATAAGAAGATTATTCATATATTTGCACAAATAATGTAAGTAGTAGTAGTAGTAATCTAGGTAATGCAGTGTTAGGAAAGAATATTAACTACTTCAACCTACTGAGAAGCATGTAAATGCACTCGAATTTTCCTTTTTGTAATACGCTGCTGGGGTTCATGGTAATTACGTAGGGTAGTAATAAAATTAACACTGCGAAAGTGTAGATTTTAACATTAACTCATTTAGAGAGAAATTTTCCAACGCCGAGTTTCCCAATTTCTATCTGGAGAGTCTGGTATTCAGTTATTTTTCAGCTTTGCATAACTGAAACATTTTATGAAATATTTTAGTTTCGCTGTTAAAGATCGTCGATCATTTATGACTTGACTGCACAGCTTTTATAGTTTACTAGAAAAAGCTAAATTTATGTGCAGTAAGAAAGTTCAAATGTGCATGCAAAATATCTGTTAAAAAGTCAAAATATGCAATTAGACGTTTACATGCTAATCAGATAAGGTCTTATTAAAATTTAAGAGCCGTAGATTGAGCTCTCCTAAATTAATTCTGGAAAATACGGAATAGGCTCATAACATTAGAAAATTACTGAATTAAAAAGCGACATTGAGAAAATGGATAAATATGCAAA
Organism: Ctenicera cuprea; assembly: GCA_958336395.1. Lineage (NCBI taxonomy): Eukaryota > Metazoa > Arthropoda > Insecta > Coleoptera > Elateridae > Ctenicera > Ctenicera cuprea. Next base: position 8,539,100 of record OY284493.1, read on the forward strand.
AATATGCATTTTTTTGTGAAATATGCACTCACTGTTAAAATATTCGTTCATATGCAAATAAAACTTATTATTCTTGTAAAATCCTGTAAAAATCAAAGAAAATCTATAAAAAAATTGCAATTAGCTAGCAAAAACGAATATGCAAATGCATACAAATCCGGCTTTTAATTATTAGAGACATTGTTTCTTTCTAAATGTACTTTGCTGTAGATACAATCAACTTTATTTAAACTGAAACCTTAAAAGTGTTAGTTTTGATACAGGTGTTTTACTTCATTTTATTAGAGGGTTACACCGTTTTTCTTTCCACTTGTTTAAAACAATTAATTTTCTTTGTTGACACAAGCGAATGGTCATGAAAGCAAATATTAACACAAGAATTACTTGTTTCTGGTACTTTAAACGTGAACAAAATTGAAAATTTTGTATAGTCTGTTAAAACTGGTAGTAAGATTATGGATTTTACAATACATATACCGTGTGATCACGACTTGCAATAAGAGCTGTATCTAAATCTAAAAAGCAATTTATTGTAAATAAAACAATTCTTAACTGCAATAGGTTTTTTATTTTAAGTTATAGCCTTATACGTATTTTGACATGTTGACATGTCATTTTCAGATGCACGATTAAAAGTAAACAGTTGGTGTTGCTATGGGAACAACAAATCTTTATAACATGATCTTGGTTTTCTATATCTGCGTCCAGATGACTTGATTTCTCATTCCAAAACGTTCAATAACGATGAATTTAAGAAATAAATTTGCTTTTTAATTTAAAGCACAAATTTTAAATGTTTGTGAATTTTAAATGTTTCTTATATATTCAACTTACGTTTGTCATCACAAAAGTGTAAACATTTTATAGTGTTACTAGCTAATACCCGGCGTGCGTTGGTATGCCTCAATCAATAAAATATATTAAAGTTTAAATATCGCCAGCGCCACCTAGCGGGTCCATTTTTTGTAAAAAAATAATGGGCCAGATGCCAGTCGTGTAGATTACATGGTTACCGGGCACGGCCATTCTATTGAAAACATTCCAAGTAGCATTGGCATTATGTGCACAGTATTGTCACGATGTGGAAATTGGACATCTTACAGAACTAAATTATTTATGAATTACTAGCTAATACCCGGCGTGCGTTGCTACGCCTCAATAAAGCGAAATCAGACAATAAACACACATTTTCGTAAATATCGCCAGCGCCACCTACCGGGTCCATTTTATATAATATTTTTGTATCAAACCACACTTTCAATTTTATACACATAATATATAGATTAGATGTCATTGAATGATTGTGTTCTAATAAGTGTTCAGCGTAATTGAATTTACGTGGGTGTTTGTATTTGCAACAACGTACGTGTTCCTTGTAACTAATATCAAAATTTCTAATTGTTTATCCGATATAAACTGATTTACAAAGCGAACAATTTAATTTGTAAATTTTAATAAATTGTCTGTTTTTTCTTTAGCATTAAACAAAGTGTTTAAAATGTTTTGTTGTTAAAAAAAATATTTTACATTTGTTTGTTTTGTTTATAGTTTTAGCAATTTTTTCTGATTTATTGCCAAAATATGGAATTGACTCGTATTTCATTTTATCTGATGAAGTAGTTGGATAAATTTATAACTCTTCTCATTAATTAGTGTATCAATAAGTTGAGTATTATAACCATTATTGTATGCAATTCGTTTATTGGTCAAAATTTCTCTATTATAACTAATTTTACATAAAAGAACTATTAAAGCGCTATGTATCATGGAACTGTGTGCTGCTAACTTCAGCTGCGGTCCATTTGATTCGTGACCCCCTTAGACTTGATTACTCAAATCATCTTATTGGTACGCCACTGGATCACCGATTATTACCCCTTAATGCAATAAGTTGCCTTATCACTTAACCAGGTCACAGAGCTGGGCAGTAGTTAGCTACAAAGTAGCTTAGTTACTAACTTAACTACTTTTTGATGGAAAGTAGTTGTATTCTAGTTACTTTTTAAATTAAGGTAGCTGTAGCTTGTATTCCTGCATTTAACATGAAATATTCAATAGCTTTGATTTTCAAGTAGTTAAATACCAGTTTGAAGTAGTTAAACTACTCTTTTAGTAGTTTAGCTACTTTTAAGTAGTTAAGTATAGTTAAAACTATTGGTAATTCAATTCCTTTTCCGGTAGCTTAACTACTCTGAAACTAGTTATATTTTATTGCGATATTATAGCGAAATTTAAATTTTCTGAATAATCTGCGCTGTGTGCACATTTGTTGATAAATTTGGTCAGCAATGCTGATTCAAGCAGTAAATTTTTGCCGTAAATGTGTCTAGGTCTAAATATGTATTTATTATTATTGTTCTTTAATTTTTTCTTGTATTTTTAATATTACTTAGTAAAGTAGGAATAAAAAGTTTTACAATTTAATGACACGTTTTTATATAGTAGCTTAAAAAGTAGCTTGTTTAAAACGAATACAACTGCAAAAAAGTTGATAGTTTAGCTACTTTTTGTATTAAGTAACTTAGTAACTTAAATACATTTAAAAAAATAGTTAGTAGTTAGGAACTAGCTACTTTTTAAAGTAGCTAGCCCAGCTCTGACAGGTCAATAAATCTAAAATAGTCAAACTAAACTATATAATCCAAGTATACAGCTAGCTGCCTACAAAAACATTCATTTAGGCCCATTAACAACAAAAAGCAACACATAGATATAGATATAGGTGTCCTTAATTAATTTATGTTGACAAAATTCAAACGATTATAAAATTCGGATTAAGGGGTAATAATCGGTGATCCAGTGGCGTACCAATAAGATGATTTGAGTGATCAAGTCTAAGGGGGCACGAATCAAATGGACCGCAGCTGAAGTTAGCAGCACACAGGTCCATGATACATAGGGCTTTAATAGTTCTATTATGTAAAATTAGTTATAATTGAGAAACTTTGATCAATAAACGAATTGCATACAATAATGGTTATAATACTCAACTTATTGATACACTAATTATAGAGAAAAATTATAAATTATACAACTACTTCATCAGATAAAATGAAATACGCGCCAATTCCATATTTGGGCAATAAATCAGAAAAAATTGCTAAAACTATAAACAAAACAAAGAAATGTAAAATAATTTTTTTAAGCAACAAAACGTTTTAAACACTTTGTTTAATGCTAAAGAAAAAACAGACAATTTACTAAAATCAGGCGTTTACAAATTAAATTGTTCGCTTTGTAAATCGGTGTATATCGGACAAACCATTAGAAATTTTGACATTAGGAACACGTACGTTGTTGCAAATACAAACGCCCACGTAAATCCAATTACGCTGAACACTTATTAGAACAAAATCATTCAGTGACATCTAATCTATATGTTAATGTATATAAAATTGAATGTTTGTGTGTATGTTCCCTATGACTCCGAAACTACTCTGCCGATTGAGCTCAAACTTTGAAAAGTGTATTTTGAGGAGAGGAAGGCTTTAGAAGGTTATTGTTTTATACAAAATGGACCCGCTAGGTGGCGCTGGCGATATTTACGAAAATGTGTGTTTATTGTCTGATTTCGCTCTATTGAGGAGTAGCAACGCACGCCGGGTATTAGCTAGTAATTCATAAATAATTTAGTTCTGTAAGATGTCCAATTTCCAAATCCTGACAATACTTTGCACATAATGCCATTGCTACTTGGAATGTTTTCAATAGAATGGCCGTGCCCGGTAACCATGTAATCTACACGGCTGGCATCTGGCGCATTATTTTTTTACAAAACATTGACCCGCTAGATGGCGCTGGCGATATTTAAACTTTAAAATATTTTATAGATTGAGGCATAGCAACGCCCGCCGGGTATTAGCTAGTAACACTATAAAATGTTTACACTTTTGTGATGACAAACGTAAGTTGAATATACTAGAAACATTCAAAATTCACAAACATTTAAAATTTGTGCTTTAAATTAAAAAGCAAATTTATTTCTTAAATTCATCGTTATTGAACATTTTGGAATGAGAAATCAAGTCATCTGGACGCAGATATAGAACACCAAGATCAAGTTATTAAGATTTGTTGTTCCCATAGCACACCAACTGTTTACTTTTAATCTTGCATCTGAAAATGACATGTCAACATGTCAAAATACGTGTAAGGCTATAACTTAAAATAAAAAACCTATTGCAGTTAAGAATTGTTTTATTTACAATAAATTGCTTTTTAGATTTAGATACAGCTCTTATTGCAAGTCGTGATCACACGGTATATGTATTGTAAAATCCATAATCTTACTACCTGTTTTAACAGACTATACAAAATTTTCAATTTTATTCACGTTTAAAGTACCAGAAACAAGTAATTCTTGTGTTAATATTTGCTTTCATGACCATTCGCTTGTGTCAACAAAGAAAATTAATTGTTTTAAACAAGTGGAAAGAAAAACGGTGTAACTCTCTAATAAAATGAAGTAAAACACCTGTATCAAAACTAACACTTTTAAGGTTTCAGTTTAAATAAAGTTGATTGTATATACAGCAAAGTACATTTAGAAAGAAATAATGTCTCTAATAATTAAAAGCCGGATTTGTATGCATTTGCATATTCGTTTTTGCTAGCTAATTGCAATTTTTTATAGATTTTCTTTGATTTTTACAGGATTTTACAAGAATAATAAGTTTTATTTGCATATGAACGAATATTTTAACAATGAGTGCATATTTCACAAAAAAATGCATATTTATCCATTTTCTCAATGTCGCTTTTTAATGCAGTAATTTTCTAATGTTATGAGCCTATTACGTATTTTCCAGAATTAATTTAGGAAAGTAAATGTGTCTCGGTCTAAATATGTATTTATTATTATTGTTCTTTAATTTTTTCTTGTATTTTTAATATTACTTAGTAAAGTAGGAATAAAACGTTTTACAATTTAATGACACGTTTTTATATAGTAGCTTAAAAAGTAGCTTGTTTAAAACGAATACAACTGCAAAAAAGTTGATAGTTTAGCTACTTTTTGTATTAAGTAACTTAGTAACTTAAATACATTTAAAAAAATAGTTAGTAGTTAGGAACTAGCTACTTTTTAAAGTAGCTAGCCCAGCTCTGACAGGTCAATAAATCTAAAATAGTCAAACTAAACTATATAATCCAAGTATACAGCTAGCTGCCTACAAAAACATTCATTTAGGCCCATTAACAACAAAAAGCAACACATAGATATAGATATAGGTGTCCTTAATTAATTTATGTTGACAAAATTCAAACGATATAAAATTCGGATTTTTTAATACAATCGAACATGTACAGCTACTAATTTGAATTTTCTACAATGTGTCCCAAGACTAGCCAAATATAGGCAGATAACAGGGGGAAACTGAAAACCACTCTCTGAAATGCTCCCGTCAATTTTAGACGTCATAACGATGAAGTATACATATTTTTGTATTATCGGTAGAAATTTTGGTTTCCGGTTTAATTACGGTTTGAATTAATTAATTTACGATTGCAATAAACAAATTTGGCTTGTAACTCCGAAATGTAAAATAATAAAACAACTCCGCATGCCTGTCTTCATAGCGCAGTTAGAAAATGGACGTTGTGCGCTTGCGACACAGCACGGTATCGATAGAGCAGCTGTTTAAATCCCGCTCACCGCCGATTTTTATAAATTGCTAATTAATTGTTTTACTTTCTAAGCTAAATAATGTTCAAAAAAAAGGTTTAAAAAAATACAACAACAACAACCTACACCATCACAGCAGCAAGAAAATCAGTCAATAATAATATCAACACATCAACAATTGCATAATGAATAAATCACCGACACACTACTTTGAATTTACCTTCACCATTACACGAACATCAACAGTTTATCATTAACAAATTAAATGCAAGAAACACAACATTGTTATTTTCATATCACGACAACATGCTCTTTTCTCGGTCCTTTTCTTTCTCTCTTATGCCTATATTGAGAGTTCATTTTTAGTAAGTTACACAGACATAGGGAATCTAGAGTTTAACTCAGGCTTGTATACATGATTCGTTACTTTTCCTGCATTGGTGCAAACCATATTATGTCGCTTATCCTCTATCTGGCCGCAATATGGCAAAAAGAAATAAGCTGTGCTTCATATTTCAAAAGAGCTGCGGCCCATTTGATTTGTGCCCCCCTCAACCTGGTCCTTCAAATCATCTTATTGGTACGCCACTGGATCGCCGACTATTACTTTTTAATAATAATATTAACAAACCAACAGTTGCATAATAGATAAATCACCAAAACAATACTTTTAATTTAAGACCACCATTACACGGGCATCAACAGTTTATCATCAACAAATTAAATAAAAGAAACACAACATTGTTATTTTCACATCACGACAACATGCTTTCTTCGCGTTCTTTTTTAGTGAGTTACACACACATAGGGCATCTACTGTTTAACGCAGCCGTCTTACCGCAGAACTAAAAAAATTTTCTTGATAGAATACCTCGCTGATTTTCAATTGTAATGCAAGGGAGAACGGCCATTAAAAATCCAATGTTCTGATACTACGATTTGAAATCCAGACTTCGAACATACCAGTTAAAGATCCTAAACAACAACCTACGGCTACCGTATCAATAGTTGATCATTAAATAAATAAAGACAACAAACACAACATGGTTAATTTCATAGCATGGCAACTCAAAACATTTGTCCGCTGTCTACTATTATTTCTCAATTACTGACGTAAGCTATTTTGACTCCCCCCTAATCCCATATCGCTTACAGATTACGCTTATTTTTGAAAATTAAGAAAGTATTACAAATTTAGATATTTTTAAAAATTTTGAAATTAAAAGTAGTAAAGATATGATAAGATTTATATTTGACAAGCGTATTCTAGAGAACGTTACAATTCTGTAAAAAATGGTATTTAATAAGAACCAAATTGTAAATGAATCCGTTAATTAAAGTCGATGTTGTAGTAAAAAATATTTCGAATAATTTATGCTTAATTTTCAGTTTGCATATTCAACATTTAGGAGGAAAGATAAAATAAAGCGGAGGAGGTTCTTGGTGAACAGAATGTTAATAAAATCGATTTCAAAAATTTGCATTTTAATTTTGTATGTTTGTTATATCTACGTAATTATATAATTCAATTAGCAACAGAGCCAAATTTTAAATAACTCTCGGTTTTCGTGTAAAAATAAAATTTTATAAATTGATATTTCTAAGGTTTGTTCTAGATTTCTAAAAAAAAATTGCAAAAGCATTTATGCGTGTGCTGCCAGATGCGAGTGGAGTTGGTCATATTAAATGCGCCGACAACCACGCATGAACTATTTTAAGAACATTTTCCACCCATTGCAGTGTCAGTGCGTTCTCTCAATGGGTTTAATTTGCATATCCTCTTTTCTCCCTTTTATGTAGTCTGTGAATTTCTCAGTGTTTTAGCTTGCCTCAGCGATTCCCTTATCCAAAGAACACCGGAGAGCACTTAAAAGGCAGATCCAAAGGAAATATTCGAGGCATTTTTGCTTTTATTTTGTTTCGTTGGGCGCTAAAGTACCCCCGAGATTTACTAAAATGAAGATGAGATTTAATTTAAAATATTTCCACAAAAATCCTCTCCTAATCGACTTTTAAGTAAATGTTGGCTGTGTTATTGCCAAAGTTTTACAATAAAGTTAGTTGAAACAACACGATGGAAACGTAAATTCTAACTAACCCACATGACATTCTCTCTACTCTAATGTTTTGTCTGATAGTTTGTTTCGGGAGTAAAAGGACACTTTACAAAGTTTAGAGATGCGGGTATGACAATAAAGTGGAAAACATAATTGAAGGCTGAATTAAAATTTGTAATTATGAAAGTAAGATGAAACACTCGTCAATGTTTGAATTTGTGCTTGCTGGTGGTCTAAGTAGTAGGAAAACTTTAAATAATACCAACCATAAAATATATACTGTGCGACACAATCTGGTCAACCATTTTCATGATAATTCAATGAAACTCATTGGTGTTTAACGCTACCAAAATGCCCATTTTATGACATATTATTCACTTATATTTCCCTTCCGGTGAAACCAGAAGTGCCATCAACTTGTTTTTCTCATATACCAAATTAAATTTTTGTTAAGTAAAGCAATGAAACATGCCCATTTTATTACTATAGGTAGTTACATCAATAGACTAACTATTCAAAATTTATTGACGTTACAAGTTGTTTTTTGTGGTTATAAATAAATTTTTGGTGTCAAAAATTTTCTTGACAATTTATTGAAGTCAATATACATTCCTGACGTCAATAAATAATACTTGCGTCATTAATAATATTTACGTCATAAAATCATTTTCAGACGTCTAATATTTATTTCTTACGTTAAACTTTGATTTTGTGAATTCAAAAATTATTTGTTAACTCATTCAATTCAACTTTTGACGCATAAAATTGCAATTTATAGTGAAAAGCTGTATTTGGTAGTCAAAAACTAAATTTTTATCGTCAAAACAATTATGTATTAGCGTCTAGAAATTAACTTTTAGGTCAATTAAATTTTTGACGTCAAAAAATGCATTTTTGACGTCAAAAACCAAATTTGGCATTAAAAAAGTCATTTAAAAGCGTCTGGAAATTATCTATTAAATCAATTCAACTAAACTTTTGATGTCAAAAACTGAAGTGTGACGCCAGCACTGCATTATGACGTCAAAAAATCATTTATTGTTGTCTGAAAATAATTTTTTACTTAATTCTGTTCAACTTTTGACGTCAAAAACTGAAGTTTGACGTCAAAAATCATTTACTGGCGTCTGGGAGTTATCTTTTACATCAATTCAACTAAAAATCCATTTTTGACGTTAAATTCCAATTTTTGAAATACACTTGAAATATAATTACCAGGCGCCAATAAATGTTTTTTTGTGACGTCAATAATTTACTATTTGACGTCAGGCTGTAGTTTTTGATGTCAAATTGCAGGTTATGGCGCAAAAAATTTAATTGAATTAATTTTAAACTTCCTGGAATTTGACGTCGAAAACAGCATTCTTTAAATCAAAAACTACATTTTTGACGTCCAATAATCATTTATTGGCGACTGTAACCTATCTTTCAAATCAATTCAATTTAATTTTAGACGCCAAAAACTGAAATTTGACATCAAAAACTGCAATCTGGAGTCAAAAAGTAGATTATTGACGTCATAAAATCAATTCGATTGAACTGTTTGACGTAAAAAAATCATTTATTGGCGTCTGGCAGTTATTTTTTACATTAGTTCAACGGAAAATCCATTTTTTGACGTTAAATTTTAGTTTTTGGCGTCAAAAGTTAAATTCCACTTGGAATTTAATTATCAGGCGTCAATAAACATTTTTTTTGTGACTCAATAATTTACTATTTGACTTCAGACTGTAGTTTTTAATGTCAAATTGCAGGTTATGGCAGAAAAAGTTAAATTGAATTAATTTAAAAGATAACTTCCTGGAATTTCACGTCTAAAACAGCATTTTTTAAATCAAAAACTACATTTTTGACGTCAAATAATCATATTGGTGACTGTAACCTATCTTTTAAATCAATTCAATTTAATTTTAGGCACCAAAAACTAAAATTTGACGTCAAAAATTGCATTCTGACGTCAAAAAGTAAATTATTGACGTCAAAAAATCATTTATTGATTATTATTAAAATCAAATACATTGAACTTTTGACATAAAAACTAAATGTTTGACGTCAAAAAAATCATTTATTAATGGCGGAATATACTGTCACGAGAAAGTCTTAGTCAATAGCAGCCACACCAATTTACTTTCCCGTATTTGTTGTAGTTCTAAAAAAAATGCGTTAATGCTGTTTTATACCAAAGAATCTTATACATCTTGTCCCAAAGACTTTTTTATAAAGTGATATTCACATATTAGCTCTCGTGCACATATATTACTCTTAAAATCTATTGTTATCCAGTCTACATCAAAGTAGGTACATTGGTCAGGCTGCTAGGTAAAGTCGTCGCTTGCACTTCCAATACAGCTGGCCTAGCTTTGCAATTGTGCTAAGACCAACTATCTTCGGAAAATCTAAATAGTCGATATTCCCTATCGGTCAATACTGCAGTATGGTTCTACTCCACAGTACTATCATAAGTCTCGCGTTAGGTCTCAGCATTTTCCGCGTTTTCCGACCTTAAGTATTTGGAATTTTTGTCGTCAAATATGAATTTATTGGCGTTATTTTCCAGTCCTATTATTATATTTTAAATTGCCTGAACAATTTCGAGACATCAAGAAATGCATTTTTAATAATAATACTTGATTACAACATTACACAAATGTCTTTATGCGGAATCGGCGCAGAAAGCTAAACTGCAAATCTTGATAAGAAAGTGCCGCGTTGCACAACTTATTCGATAGAGCTTCAAATAGGGAGCCATGCTGACATTCCATGCAGGACGTCATTTTCCAAGATGGCGCTCATAAACATAAAATGCTTATAACTTGGCCGTTTGTTACCGGATTTTCAATTACCTTTTCTTTACTGAAAGTTTTCATAGAGTACTACAGTTTTTGTTTTTACTATTTTTAATCAATAATACCCGACGGTTTTCCCACAAAATTTAATTAGTTTCTGTAGACTGAATAAGACTGACTGAAGGTCTGTCAGGCAATGCTTTATATGATTCATGAGTTGTTGCTTGGCATTGATAGTTTAATAATAGCTGCCGTGAAGCTGCGTGGCTATTGTTCAAATATGGTGTGAACAGTTATAAATTTGAATATGACTTACAAGATATGATGTTATGTTCAAAGCTTGGGAAGTAATTCATAAATAATTTAGTTCTCTAAGATGGGCCAATGGGTGGTCTAGTGGTTAAAGTCCCAACCTCTAGAACTAGACTCCCAACGGCAGTAGGTTCGAGTCCTCTGCCAGTGGGAAATTTTTCTGAATAAGTTAAATCCGGCGAGACCACGGATGCTGCGTGTGATGTGTATGTTGGGTTGCATGTGTGTCAGGGGTGGGGTGCATATTAGACCGGTGAAAGAGCGCAAGTCCGCTGAGCCCGGGTAAGAGGGTGGGATGGGAATCATAGAGTCGTGCTCACGGACGGCCTCGTAATTCTTAAAAAAAAAAGTTCTGTAAGATATCTAATTTCCACATCGTGACAATACTGTGTACATAACGCCAATGCTTCTTGGGATGTTTTCAATAGAATGGCCGTGCCCGGTAACTATGTAATCTACACGGCTGGCATCCGGCGCGTGCGTAGAAGCTCCGCACTTCCGACAGTTAGACGAAGCTGTATAATAAGGGGTTTTATTTGATGCACTATCTTGATGTGGTAAAGAAAGGTAGTTCAATGATCAGTACCAATATCTGATGAACATAAATTGCAGTAATACGACTGCTTGTGCTTTATGAGAATTTAAATGCAAATATCTCTATCCAATTAAATCTGAATAGTTAGCTCAATCTCACTAACTCACTGCACAACCTGAAGCCACAAAATAATGAACAGAAATGAGACCTCAAACAAACGAGTTCAATTAGACTGTAGATAATGCGGATTAGTATAATCATGCGGTCGTTGAAAATAATGGGAACTATTTAAACAATGCAGTATCTGTAATTCGAAAACAGTTCGTGAATAAACCGTTGGGACAAAGATGCCCGGCATATCAGTTGCGGAAATAATAACACGTCTGGTTAATTTATATCAACGGCAATATTAGATGAAAAATTACGCAGTCATAAACTGCATTTCCAGAACTAGCTACAGCTACTTCCTTGCACTAGTAAAAAATTCTGTATCTTTCAAATTAGCATGGACTGCCATTCAATTATACAAATTTAGTTACAGTTGTTACTAGAAAACTTCAACGTAAAGTGCATACTTTAGAATTTTCTACGTGAATACAGACCTGCCCCAAGTTACAAGCTACTTAGACTAATTGACACAATATACATTCTTTGAAACTTTGTTTTTAAACTTTTAACAAACTTAAAATGTCTTCTTTATCCTTAATGTTCGCTAGCAAAGAATTTTGATCACAAAACTTAACCGTGCTGCTTCTGCTAAACTTGAGTGTTAAAGTTAAAATTTTAAATTACTGCTAAGATGCAGAAACAGTAATTGTTGTACATTAACTCGGTACGCTTTAAATGAATTACGTCACTTAAATTCGCCGTTTTAAATATTTTATTAACAAAATTTAAATTTTGGTTAAAAAAATTAACCATAGTAGTTGCGGGTGATCTGCGTAGGTATTGTTTTAGGTGTGCATGGACAACTTAACGCTGATAGCCCAGTTCTAAATTAAGATTAATTAATTCCCACTTTGACAGAATTCCTATAATTATTATTAAATTAAATCCTTCAGTTGTACGGTGTAAATTACATCTACCCTTACTAATTGTATTACTAGCAATTTGAATTCGTTCCCAATTATAATACTTAATTGCCTTCTGATTGTTACAGTAAAGTTTCGGAGCTTTAAAAGTATGAAGTGAAAACACAACTTTTGGTCATGACTATCACGTATCTAATCAGTTTTACTGATATTACGAAGAATAAAACAGAAATAATCTATTTTTTCAATTGTAGCCAGACGTACGAAGCGCCGTTTGGGCCAGTTAAAAGATTAAAAATTATAATATTTTTTTTAACTCAAACACTTTTTTCAATCAATATTTTGTTTTGGTCCGCATAAATAATATTATTTTTTCTAGAAAATTTTATATTTTTCTGACAAATGTATTAATTACAAAATACTAGTATTACCCCAGCGCACAATGCACTGACATACTGAGCGTTGACTGAGCCGGCTAAATGCTAAGTCACCTGATGCACTAGTTCCATGAGGAGACGCGGCGTTGGTGTAGATGCGCCTCAAGTACAGCGCGTTTAGCAGACTTTCATATATAAATTAAAATAATTATTATTGAAAAAACTGACGTAGAATAAAAATATAAAAATGTTTCATGTTCCATCTGAGGATAGAGACCTTTCATTGAAATAAAAATAGTCCAAATTGGTGAAGCGGCAGCCGCTTGAGGAACCGGAGAAAAATACCCTTTGAGCTTTTATATATGTATGAATAATTTAAAAAATTTTGTAGTTTTATACGCGCAAAAAAATTATTTTTAATGTGTAAAAAAAACTAAAACAAAATTTTTTCTAGCGTACAAAAATTATTTTTAATGTGTGTAATCTGAAAATCTAATTTTGTAAATTGTAAAAAAAGATTATTGTGACAAAAAAATACTTTTTATTTGTAGTCTAGAAATACTATTTTTGTAAATTCTAAAAAATAGTATTTGTGAACATGAAGCTTGTATTTGTTCACACGAGATGGCGCAGTCGCGTTAGGATTTTACTCACGTGGAATCAAGGTGAAATCGAATCATTAAGCCGAATTAAAGTTGAAGTGAAATATTTAATGGTCTTGAAGCTAATTATTGGCAATAATTGTTTTATTAATCTAAAAAAATGTCTACGATCCAACCCGTTTGTTTTACATCACTTGATGCGTGGTAAAACATTTTTAACTTTAACACGCAATGACACGGACGTGGAAAGAGTGTTGTGGCGATTTCTGAAGTAGGTTTTATCTATTTATTACATTAATTATTAATAGTTTTAAACGTTATGTCAAAATTCCCCATTAAATATAATTAATAAAAAATAATTAATCGAACAAGTTTGATGCAAAAATTTAATAAAAATCTTGATAGCTGACACATCGTTTAAAACTGTCTTCATAAACCGCCAAAACACCTGTCAACACATTTTCAATGTCAACGTTTAAACTCTCATGTTATCTTATGGTTATGGTTGTGTTTACAAAATCACCATGCACCAAGGGATGTGAGACAAACATACCGGATCATTGACAATTTCTTTAATTAATGAAACAATTATAGTTAATAATTAGCCTCAAAACAATTAAATATTTTATTTCTACCATAATTTAGCTAATTCAGTATTTTTAGCAGTTATGCTGCATTTAGCTAACATTTCGATTTCACCTACTTCATGTGAATAAAATGCTAACGCGACCGCGCCATCTTGAGTGAACGAATAGAAGCTTTATGTCACAAATTTTATTTTCTAGACTTTACTAAAATAATATTTCAAGATTTCATAAAAAATTTTTTTGTAAACTAATCAAAATTTATTAAAATTTTTTTTGATTATGTTTACAAAAAATTATTTCTTCAATTTGCACACAATAAAAATAAATTTTTTCCGCAACAAAAAAAAATTTTAAAAATGATATACACAAAAAACTTTCGTGCGCCCAAAAAAAATTGTTTTTAAAATAATATTCTTCTAAATTAAAGAAAATTATCAAGAAACTATTTATGTGGAGAAAAATAAACATTTCTTAAAGAGAAATTTTAATTTAAAAAAATATATAATATTTTTAATCGTTAAACTGGCGCTTCGACAAAACGTGGGTTGCATTAAATAATATTAATTATTTAATGAGATAAAAGATATAAACCAGGGGTTTAGGTTAGATGTAAAAAGCTAAAATTTCAATTAAATTTAAGGTATTACAACTAACAATATAATAGTATGTGTTAATGGTACTCAATAACTTTTATAAACAAAATTGCAATACTTCCGGTTACACCGGAAGTGAGGCCAACCACGTTTTCTCAAATATATAAAGGTATGTTATTTTTTAGTTAATTAAAGAGAAAATATTTTTCTAGTTCAAGCAGGTATTGTTATAGGTGTTCAAAAATTTCTGTCCCCTAGCAATGGGACGTGTTGTACGTTTAAAAAAAGACGAAAAGACCCAAAAAGTTTCTTTGAAGAGTTACAAGCGGTTGACTTTTCTTGAATAACTGATGATTGCTTCATGCTAGCTGCTTCAAATTTGATATGCAGTCACCCTTAATAAGTTGCTACATATTGCATAATTTTTTATCATAATCGGTTCTGTGAAACCGGTTATTTCAATGTCATTTGACAAAATAAAACAGTCCTAAAAGGTCCATTAGTCAAGTGACCTTAAAATAACCGGTTCCACCAAACTGATTAGAATAAAAATTACACGGTGTGTAGCGGCTTATTATAAATAACTGCATGTCAAATTTGAAGTAAGCGGCTCAAACCGATCAACAGTTATTCAAGAAAAGCTGCATCTTAGAGGTCATCATCAACCGCCTGTAACTCTCCAGGAAAACATTTTTGGAAACATATTTATAGAACCTTTTTGTTTTATTTTTAAACGTACAGTATGCCCTTTTGCTATAAGATAGCAATTTCCTACCATCTACGGAACACCGTTTTACTTTTTATCCTGAATTATTATAAATTAAATTACATCATCTTGAATTGAATTTTAGACGGCACAAAATAAATTTCAGACGTCGGATGAAAAACCATCGAATTTTAGATAAAAATATTAATTTATTAAATCTTGTAATGAAATGTTTGACATTTGAAATTAATTTATTCAAAAATCATTTTTTTACGTGCGAATACCTTTCGAGTTATTTAAAATCAAATAAGAATACAACGAACAAATTATTTGTAAACCACAAGCAAATTATTTTTAGGCGCCAATAAATAAATTTTTATATAAAAAAGTGTGTGCCGAGCACGCAACTCTTGTTACCATGTTCTCACTAGCAGCCCCAAAACCCGCACTGTAACGAAATGTTACATTTCGTTACGTTACGGTCGCATGTTGCACCCGCCGGCAAAGAAGTTTCACCTAAAAATAGGAAGTTTTTACGTCAAAAAGTAAATATTAGAAGCCAATAAATGAATTTTTGATATTAAAAAAAGAAGTGTGTACCGAGCACGGAAGTTCTAAGTAAAACTTCTTAGGGTGTTCTCACTAGCAGCCTCAAAACCTGCAGTGCGACGAAGTTTATAAAATATAACATTTGGGAATGTACAAACTTAAAAAGGTTTAGTATAGATCTTATTTATTTTATTTTTATGACAACGAGTAAATGGTTAACTTAAAAAAATATTGGTAGCGTTATTTTAAATTAATTTCAGAATAATGACAACAATAGCTCAAAGACACATGTTTTTGTTTAACCGCCCAGTTTTTTTTCTTATTTTAAGATATAGTAGTGGGGTGACATTTTGCAAATAGTAAATATATTTTTGTTTTTAAGGAAGTATGCTAATGCCGAAGTGAACGACTTGTGTAGACGAAAACCTTTTATAACTACTATTACATTTAATTCGTGATGACGAACAGACAAAAATTTTTTATTTGCTCGTTAGATATACAGAACGAGCAGAAACTAAATACCGCGATTACTTTCTTAATAAAAGTTGTTGGTAATTAACTGTTGCATAACTTAAAATTGTGTTTGGATAAAGCGTTATGCCTGTAAAGCAGGCACTAGTATTTTGTCACTTAAAGCAACACCCTGTATATTAGTGCATTTTTAAATTTTACATTTAATGCTAGATATTGCCACGTTAGGGTTTTATATTAAATAAACCATAATTCGTAGTACGTGACTATTTGTCTAATGAACACAAATCTCTAAAATCTCAAAATTTAAAGTACATTTTGCAAAACCTTAAAAGTCAAGTCAATTCGCTTTCTAATTGATTTCATTATACTAAATATTAATTTTTTTAAACTATTTTTCGGGTTTTTTACAATTTTATTTAAAAATTGCAATTAAAAACAAAAAATTGCAACCTTCCCTACTATTAGCAAAAAAATCAATTAATTCGAAAACAACCCATTTTAAAATCATAGTACCTTATCACAGTAATGCATTAATATACAGGGTGTTCTCATTAAAATAACAAAGTAATGTTCTGGACGGGCTTATCTAAACACCCAGCATAATTAATAATAATTTCAAGTTATGCAGCAGATAACTGTCAACGACTTTTATAAAGAAAAAAATTTAATTTTCTTAATAGTTCAGGAAATAACAGTAGAGTGGCAGTTAAATTGCTCACCCTGTTAGTATTTAAACCCGAAAAACCTACGCAGAAGTTGCAGAAATGTAGACTAATACGGTCTTCGCTTTCAAGGTACCTTTAATAAACGTGCCAATAGCTGTTATTAATAAACCACCCACTTAAAATGAGAAAAGCAATTTAAAGTATCAACTTGTACTTTTATTAATTATTACATAGTTAACATTTTCAGCCAGGTAGAAGAAGAAGAGGTACGAAGAAGACGAACGCAGACATTGATTATAATAACATTTTGTGTAAAATGAACAGACTAACCAGATGATTGAAATTTTGATGAAGGGTTGTTAGTCAATAGATGAGTCTTTAATTATTAAAACAAACAAAGGCCCTTGCATAATTACATTAGCCTTGTTTTAATTTTTACATTCCTATGCTTCTAGTATTTTGATGAAGGTTGTTAATTAATACATAAGCTGTTAATTATTAAAGCAAACAAGCTCCCTTAAATTATATTACATTGCCATTTCAATTTTAATTTTCCCATGTTTTCAGCATTGTCATCGTGAGAAAATGTGCGCGTATGTGTGCGTTCATACAGTCGTGTGTTGTGTGTGAGTGTGCTTGCATGCGTTTTTTTGCATACGCGTGGAAGAAATGTGAAAACAGATTATAATACAGATTGATCAAATAAAAACTTAAGGACAGTCGCCTATGAAACAAGAGCGGCATGTCGATGATTAGCTTGCAAATCATGGAGCTATTATCATAGTTGCGCGAATTATTATTCTACTGTAGTTGCTCACATTTAACATTGTTAAACAATTAGCAAGTGAGCAAATTATTTTTATTATTTATATTTTTATTTTATAAACGTACATGATAAATGTCACGTGGCAACCGTGACTCATTTAACTCACATAATAAAAGCGACATGTTGGTTTAGCGGTAAAAAAGTGGACTTGGCAGCTCCAGTTCAAATCCCGTGGCAGAACTACTTTTTTATAGTTATTTTTTGACATCTCTTGGTGCCAAAAAAGTAATAAAAAATAAGTTTGTATTTAATTTAAAGCACAAGCAATCAAAACGACATACTTAAGTAACAAAACCATTAAAAATCACAATAGATGTTGAAAAATGTTGTCTATTCCTTTATAAGCATAAACGAATAGGGGTATCTCATGTTTTTAAGACCTTTAAATATAAAAAACAGGTTTGCCATGGAATTTGAGCTGGAGCCGCCAGATTACAAGACGAAGCCTTTAACGCTAAACCAACAGGTCGTATAAATTTTTTTCATTATGTGAGTTAAATGGGTCACTGTTGTCAACTGAAATTCATCTTGAACGTTTGAGAAATAAAAATAATAAATTTGAAAAGTAATTTACAATGCACAGTTGCTAACTGTTTAAAAGTATTAAATATGATTTGCAAACTAATCATCGACATGACGCGCTTGTTTCAAAGGCGACCGGAATTAAGTTTTTATTTGATCGCTATGTATAAAACGTTAAAGCAAATCTTTTGTCTTTTGAGCCCTTTAGTTTGGAACTGATGGCACCTAAGTACAATTTTTTTAATATTCACTTATTCATAAATGAATTAGCATATCGTAATTCCCTATAAAATAATAAGAAAAATTTTAAAAACGCTAAAGCTTACCAAAAATGTAATGCTTGCAACAGATATATGTTTTCTCCACATTTTGATGAAATATTTCATGTTTTTGGGTGTTTCGCATAATTTCTATGAATGCATTAAGGATGGCACTTACATTTTACAATGGTCATCAGTTTTTCCTTTCCTTTTGGCAACACGTGGAAATTCTACAAAGAAGAATTAGAAACACCTTAACACCAACCTGCTTCAAAATATTTAAAGAACAAACTGTTAATCTCCGTTTAAACCTCTACAAAGATCTTAGGAAATGAGGTGGAAAACAGCGATTTTTTAAAATTAAACGTATTAGGGTTTATCAACTTGGAGGTGGGTGACCTGTTGTAAGTAATTGAAATTAATGTATTTAAAAGAATTTTCAAGCAGGGCTTATTGAAAGGGAAAGAGTATCGCGTTGACTTTTATAGATCGACTGAAATTTAATGAGGTTAAACGGGTACGGCGTCGTTTTTATTAATTTTACGCATCATAAGTGGTTCATTTTTAATTTTTTTCGAATATTAGTTTTTGTCTGTCTCTACGACATTTATGCTTGAGCATATTTTTTATAATAGAAGTCTAGTTTTTATGCATTGTCGTGTGTAAACCCATTATCCATAAATTATTAAACGCTTCTTGCATCTTGGTTTCCGGGTTGGAACCGCGTCGTCAGTACTGCGAACGTTTCGTCTGCGGTTGCACAGAACATCTTGAAGGCTGTGGACTCTGGTACACCTGCTGAAACACAAGCGTACCAGTAGGAAGAACAAAATCAGCCCTGAAAATGATTCGTGCAATCGTGAACGAAACGTCGGCAGTATCAGTACCGATGACGCGGCTCCAACCCGAAACCAAGATGCCATTGACAAGACTGAGACGGTTTACAGCTCAGCTTAGTATTTCAATGTAATTAAACTGGTTGCTAACCAGCAAATTATACCTTGCTGATATTAATTTTACGGCAGCAATCCAGCGAAAAGTCTTCCACGTGACCAGTCCGCTCCTGTCTGTCCAACCATTCTATTAAAATAATAAGACTACACCCTCATTTACATTCTAACATTGAACCTTAAGTGATATTGAATTAGTTAAGTATTTCTATAACATTTCTGCAATATATTAAATCCGCAACTGTCTCACCATAACAACACAACGGTTTCTTGCATATCGCCAAATTTCTTACCATAACACGACGGCGGCTCCTTGCAACTCTACTAGAGTTTAATAATTGTTTATGGCAATTACTTATCTTTCCGTCACTACTATTGCTATAATTTGTTATTTATGCGGCCCTTTAATCCTGGAGGGTCGGCAAACATAAACAGTATTATAGTAATTTATTCCAATCAAATTTACAAGATTGATTCTGGGTGAATAATAAAGCTACAGCATAAAATGGTCCTTAGGAAGGAACCTATAAACATTCTTTAGTATAAACTTTGTATAACCCTTGCATAAAGCGCACTCTTATGGCAACTAGATTAAATATGGGTAAATAATTTGGTGTGGCGAACGAGTAAGACTTGGCTGTTACGCCATTTGCAATGTTAATAAATGAATATCTCACTTTGACGTATATTTGACTTATACGAAATTTAGCTGTAGAGGAAGGTACTGTTTATTACAATAAACCTACTGCCTATGCGTTTTCACATCATTTAGATTGTGATTATTAAAATTTAGTGATTCTAGATATGATGTACTATAAAAAAATTAAATGCTTCATTCGTATCACCACCAAGGGGTTCAAGCTTTGCGAGTAGGGGATTTCTTGTACCACGTATGCAATTTTGTTTTAAGTTTTAGCCAATTTAGACACTGAATAATGTGTTTTAGACCGATGCAGCTCAATTTAGTAGCATCGACGTTCAATTACCATAATGTCTATTCTTGGTCCGAAGCAAATCCTCATTTAGTGCGAAGACATGATTTTCAACACCGGTTCAGCGTAAATTTATGGGCCCGTATAATTCAGTAATCGATTGATTAAACCGCTTGAATTACCCCTTCGTCCGAATGCAAACAAATATCACATTTTTTTAAATAAATCGGCTACTTATTCTATTTGAGGATGTTACATAAAATATTAGGATTTAAATGAGGTTAAATGGATGACGCGTCAGTTCACTTTGGTAAGCAAGTCAAAAATTCGCTTAATGAAAATAACCAAGACCGACACACCAACCTCTGCAAACCAGTAGCTTGGCCAGTTAGGTCCCCGGATCGATTTTGTCTAAATTTTTATTTCTGGGTCTCTACGAAGCAATCGTTTGTATTTGATGTTGTGCTATATTTTAACCTACCCACTGTTATAGTACAACCTTTTTAATGTTGGAGAACCCTGTATAACGACGTTATAGATAGAGTAAGACATTCATAATATTTAAATTTGCAGTGTTGGAGATCTACGCAGCCAGACTTCAATGGGTGGTGTATGAGATCACTGTAAGTCGAAACGTTTCGAGAAACTTTTTTTAGGCATACGCACAGTGTGTTAGTTAGGGTACCGTTTGTTGAACACTATTGATGGTAGCTGCGATACAAGTGTATAAATGCTTTTTGGTAATTTAAAACAATTCGCCATCTCTATGGTGAAAAAGATCTTTTAAACCATCAAATAAACACTTAAAATTTGATGTTTGATACCAAATAAGAGATTTGCTTTTAAATACTAGAATAACTAGATGGTAGCACGGTCAAATGCGGTGGCAGACAATGATTGGCTGACATTGCGTGCTGCCATCTATTGAATCCCTAGTATAACTACATCAAATTATGTTTTTCATTATTTGAGACGTTAGATAACTCAGTTTTTATTACATTGTACATTAATTATAGTATATTTTAACTGCCACCTTTCAAATTTAGATATTTTAATAAATATTATGTGTTATCACGTAATAAATAACACCGCATCTGCCCCTGCTGACATCTAGCGCATAATTTCAGAAACAGCTTGAAAAACCTCCCAGTCTAAATAATTTGTGCGTTAAGTCTTATAGAAAACTATCCTTATACCTTTGCCCAATTGGGCGACATAAGGTGATCACATTTATGTATCTAAAAGCAGCAGAACTACTATTAGTCAAGAATTATTATTTTATTTATTTATTTCTTATTTTTATATTATTTTTTATTTAAGGTAAAACGGCCAAAAACTTTTCTATTTCCCGATTTGGTCTTATACGCCACCTAATCAAGCTTGGGTGCTTATATCCCTACCAAAATGTAGATACCATTATTTAAATTTAAAACATTTGAGACGCCAAGAGGTCTATTTTTTGTACCGGACCCGACCCAGACCCAGCAATACCAAAACCGACTCAACTCGGACCCGGTTTCAAACACGAGCACGGCCTGACCCAGATAAGATCCGTTCCCTGCCAGGTTAGAATTTAGTACAGTTCGTCGAGAGATTTTTCGCCGCTAGCCTTCAAGTCCACGGGCGGTTTGCAGCAAGCACTTAACCCCAGAAGCTGTAGTCAATTCGCTGCTCTCAAGTACTCGTTTTCAATACTGATGTAAAAATATAAAACCCAACCAATTTAAAAAAAATTAAAGCTGTAATATATTAATACCACGTGAAAATATTAAACAAAATAAATCTTAACTTCCTATTAGAATATCCTTGGTGCCTGACCAATATCTACATACGTTCGAAACTTCTTCAAGAATTCTATATTTGGTACCAATTATCAACGTTTTATTTAGTATATGTGCATTTAACAGCAAAAACGGCAACTCGCGGCGAATAGGCCGCGGTGAAACGGTCGCGGCGAACTTTCCCATTCCATTGCCGCCAGGTTATCCGGTCTAACACGTCCGCAACTGACAGTTCTAAAAAATGAGGTCTTGTTTTGAGCACCGAACCCGGAGCTGACTCATATCCGACCCGGATCATGACGGGTTACCCGGTCAAACCCGTCCGCAATTACGTATCTGTGAAACTAGGTCTTGTTTTTTGAAACCGACCCGTATTGCACCTTACCCAATTGGGTCTTGTTTCAAGGAACCAATCCGGAGCCGACCCATATGCGACCCAGAGCAGATTACCAGGTCAAACCCGTACCCAACTGGCATATCTGCAAAACCGGGTCTTGTTGTGTGGACCCGTCCCATATCCGTCCTGGACTCAGCCATGTTATCCGGCCAAACCCGTAAGAAATAGACATGTCTACAAATACAGATATTGTTTTGGAACGCGATCCGTACGACCCGGACCAGGTAAAATAACCCGTCAAAGCCGTACCAAACTCACATTTCTACAAAATAAAGTCTTATTTTTTTGAAACCAACCCGTACCCAACCCATATGCAAACAGGCCAAGGTCGGGATACGCGGTCAAACCCGTACCTAATTGACACACCTGCGAAACCGGATCTTGTTTTGTGGACCCGACCCATATCCGTCCTGAACTCGGGCGGGTTATCCGGCCAAACCCGTCCGCAATTACATATCTGTAAAACCAGGTCTTTTTTTTTGAAACCGACCCAACTCAATTGGGTCTTGTTTCGAGAACCCAACCCGGAGCCGACCCATATCCGACCCGGATTAGGTATGGTTACCAGGTCAAACCCGTACTCATTTGGCATATCTGCAAAACCGGGTTTTGTTTTGTGGACCCGACCCATATCCGTCCTGGACACAGCCAGGTTATCCGGCCAAACCCGTACGAAATAGACATGTCTACAAATACAGATATTGTTTTGGGACGCGATTCGTACGACCTGGACTAGGCAAAATAACCCGGTCAAACCCATACTAAACTTACATTTTTACAAAATAGAATCTTATTTTTTAGAACCAACCCGAACCCGACTCATATGCGAATAGGACAAGGTCGGATACCCGGTCAAACCCGTACTTTATTGACATACCTGCAAAACCGGGTCTTGTTTTGTGGGTTAGCTGGTCAAACCCGTACAAAGCAGATATGTCTTCAAAGCCGTGTATTGTTTTCGAACGCGACCCTTAGACCTCGACTAGGCAGGGTAACCGGATCAAACCCGTACACAACTGACTTTACTAGAAAATATTGGGTCTTGTTTTGAAGACCCAACCCTAAGCCGATTCATATCCAACACGGACCAGGTCGAGTTGCCCGGTCGTACCCGTACTTAATTGTCATATCTGTGGAACCAAGTCTTTATTTGTGGTTCTGATCTAATCGTGACCCTTACTAGATCTGGTTACCCGGTCAAACACGTGCGAAACCGACATCTCTACAGTACCGGGTCTTGTATTGAGACCAGACCCGTATACGATCTAAACTAGGAAGGATAACACTTTTGCAAAATGCGGTCTTGTTTTAAAGACCCAGCCCGAACCCGACCCATATCCAAACCGGACCAGGTCGGGTTACCCGGTCAAACCTATATCAAATTACCATACCTGCGAAACTAGGTCTTGTTTTAGGACCCGACCCTAAGCCGACCCATATCCAACACGGACCAGGTCGAGTTGCCCTGTCGTACCCGTACTTAATTGGCATATCTGTGGAATCAAGTGTTTATTTGTGGTTCCGATCTAATCGCGACCCTTACCAGATCTAGACTGGGTTACGCGGTCAAACACATGCGAAACCGACATATCCATAATACCGGGTCTTGTATTGAGACCAGACCCGTATCCGATCCAGACTAGGCAGGATAACCAGTTCAAACCCGTACTAAACTGACATTGCTACAAAATGAGGTCTGTTTTGAAGACCCAACCCGATCAATACCCAAATGGGACCAGGTCGGGTTACCCGGTCAAACCCATATCAAATTACCATACCTGGTCTTGTTTTGGGACCCGACCCGTACTAGGCAGGAAAATCAGGTCAAAGCTTACGTACCCAATTGACATATTTACAAAACGTTTTCTTGTACCCACATGAGATACCCGGTCAAACCCATACCCTTATTATTATATGTAATTTGAGATATGCTAAAAAAAATAATTACAAAATACTTAGATATATTTTTTTTACTTAGTATTTTACACCACGATTACCGCATTTAAATGCGTTCGCTTCAAGTTTTTTCAGTTTCTTTCAGCTTTTATATTGACAATACTTTAGCAAGGAAATGAAAAGATAAGAGTTCTTTTCTGAGATACAGTTCAAAGTAATACAATTATAAAGTTTTTGGCTTTTGTTGTAGAATCTAATTCATTATCGCTAAAAGATAATGAGAAAGAAAAGCTAATAACATTAATTTTAATTAATATTGCGCATACTTATAGGATTTTTAAAATTTAAAGTATTTACTCTTGAAATAGAAGGTAATTTAACGTCTTCAAAGGCCATTTTAAAGTAACCTAGTTATATCTACATGCCATGCACCCTATAAGAGGCATTCACAATGCAGAATTTTATGAAAATTGCTTTATTTAAAAACCACCGCCAGCTCTCAACGGCGGCGGCGGTGCATTTTTTCTTATAATAGATTGTATTTCGATACAATAAGGAACTTCCGGCACTTTCTTGTTGGTTGCGGTTCAAAGGGCCACTTAGCTGGGCTTGCGAAGTTGCTAAAACATTATTTTTTACTTACCTATAGTGGTTAACACCGTAAGGGAGTAGAGAAAAGCCTTGGCGAAAGTCCACTGAAAATCGTTAGGATGTTTGCCGTTGACCTTACGTTCTTGCATCACGTAACTTTGGGATATCTCTTCCTCTAAAGATTTCATAAGTTCGTTCTGAAACTTCGTAATTTCCTGGGCAGCTAACCTCGTCCAATTATCTCTGTATAGAATATTGAGATTCACTGTAATGTCCCAGATAGTTTCGACCGTTCGGGCTCGAGCCGCGTCAGTTTTAGCTTTCATTTCGGCACTGTTGTTTAAGTTCCGCTTATGTTGATTTATGTTAAGCGTTGTAGCTAAAATCTGTTGCTGAATACTATCTCCGCCTTCTATTGTTAAAAATACGACGGATCCGATTAGGGTGTAACCGAAAAGTAAAATACATATTCCTAAATTCGTGGCTAAGCCAGTAAAAAACGCTTTGCGTTTGGATTTTTTCGTACCCCCGAAACATTTACACGACGTTATTTCATCGGATTTTTTTGGTTGCTGTTTGTCGCGTTTTAGAGAACCCGTACTGGTATTATTTTGTTTTCCTACTAATGGATACGGTTCGTAATGAAAATTAGTCGGGTCCTTATCCATTTTTGTGTAACAACGATAAAGCGTTATGGATTTTTTTAGATTTTACAACAAGTAGTTTCACATTATTAATTATTACACAGTTTTTTTTTTAATTAAATTGGACACTATATTTTAAGTAATGTGCAGTACCTCGTGAACCGAACCACTGTTACCTCTTAAAAATTTGACGTACTTCAAATTCATGTTTATTATAGAACTAGAAATTTTACTTAATATTACGTGACAATTTATCCACTAAAAAAGCTTCGCTTTAAATTCACTTAATATGCCGCATTTACACTTTCTACGCGTCGATGATTCGCAGTTAATGTTCCTCGTCCCCTAGCGACGAAAAGGTTTCTTCGGACAACTCTGAAACAAGAAAATAAATTCAATTACTCCAAAGCAAATTTACATTTCATTAGTGTATAGACCAAAGGAATTTTTAAGAAGCGAAGTGGATTTCAGTTCGAACCACTTTTAATTCAGGGCGCGGCTACAGTAAAGCACGTCAGTTTTAATGAAGATTGTGAAAAATTAACATTCCCTTAGATGTTTCGTTAAACACTTAGATGTATAGATTTAAAACTGTTAGTGACAATTTAATTTAAACTTGGAAGTTTGTGTGTTCTTACTAGTAAACAAGGGAGTTCCTGGAAGTGGCACAAAAAACTTTTACAACGGTGTCCAAAGTTTGTGGAAGCTTTAGTAGATTTAATTCGGAATGATTCTTTTATGGACCTACTATGGAATGTTACCCAGACTTTATATTAAAGCACCATTTTTTTGCATTTTATTAAAATAGCCGTATAATTTTCAATCAAGCAAGTGTTTATAATTTGTTGTTCCGAAATAAACAACTAAAAACCGTCCAATACCTTAATTAAATTTAATTATGAATCGATTTCGTTTTATCCAACATGAATCTTTCAGTATCAAGATATGCGTTCTTTATGTCCCAGAAGATACGAGGGCGGGATGATAATTGGTTAGCCTCCACATATGTGGCGCTAGCATGTAAAATATTTATACATAATTTTAAAGTTCCATCTTTTAAACGTGTTTTGTGTTTTTGTCACAATGGAATATATTGACCATCGTTCTGTTATTAAATTTTTGCTATTAAAAGGCTTAAAAGGTGCAGAAATTTTTGAAGAGATGCAAAGTGTATTGGGTGAAAATACTCCATTATATGCGACCGTAAAAATTGGCTGGCTGAGTTCAAACGAGCTCGTACGTGCATCCAAGATGAACACCATTCTGGACGCCCAAGAAGTGTCACTACAGCAGAAATTATCAGCAAAATCCATAATATGGTTTTGAAAGACAGACGACTGAAATTATCTGAAATAGCTAATGTTGTGAGCATCTCAAAAGAGCAAGTGTTCAATATTTTAACCCATGAATTAAGTATAAAAAAGCTAACCGCGCAATGGGTGCCGCGTTTGCCTACACTCGGTCGAAAACGTGTGCGAATGCAGATTTCCCAAGAGTGTCTGGACCGTTTTATGAAGAACACCACTGATTTTGTGCGTCGATTTGTCACCACCGATGAAACCTGAGTCCACTACTATACGCCAGAAACGAAACTGCAATCAAAGCAATAGACAGAACCTGGTGGCTCGGCTCCAAAGAAAGCAAAGATCTTCAAATCAGCTGGCAAGGTCATGGCATCAGTGTTCTGGGATGCAAAAGGGATTTTGATGATCGATTATCTTCCAGAAGGAAAAATGATTAATGGCGAGTACTACGCTAACCTTTTGGACCCGCTACGCCAAAATATTCATCAAAAAAGACCAGGTTTAGAGCGAAAAAAATTATTTTTCACCAAGATCATGCTCGTCCTCACACCTGTGTTACTGCCATGGCTAAAATCAACGAATTGAAGTACGATTTTCTTCCACACGCACCGTATTAGCCGGATTTGGCTCCTTCTGACTTCCACTTATTTCATAAGCTGAACATTTTCCTAGGTGAACAGAGACTTTTATACGATGAAGAGGTCAAGACCGCTGTTGACGTCTATTTTGCAGGCATTGAGGAAAACACGTTCCGTGATGGGATCAAAGCCTTAGAGCAGGCATGGGCAACCTACGGCCCGCGGGCCGTTTGCGGCCCGCGTACAACTTTCTTCCGGCCCGCCGGACATGTTTCATTTAACCACCAATCCGGCCCGCGAGACCGGTCATTATTTTAAACTGATACAAATAAACGACAGTAACGAATTTTTTCTTTTTTACGCTACCGGCAATGTAAGTAGGCCTTACATCAATAGCTACAGGGATCGTAACATACGTGTACTAGTTACCCTTGACGACGGAACTTAATAGTGTCACTTACATTCCTAGGAAAATAATGTTGATTTTAACTGTTCGTTGACATGGTAACAAGCACAGACAACTTAGAATAATGGAGCTTTTAAAAAATAACTCCGATGACAGCTGTCAAAACGAACTTTTAAAAATATGATTAAATTTCTACCTGTAGGCCTACTTACATTGCCGGTAGCGTGAAAAATTTAATAAGTAAAACGGAATGTATCGACTATTAACATTCTCGGCGGGGCACAAGCCGCGGCTTCGCCTCGGCTCGTAGTTACCTACCTCGACTGTTATTACGTCTTTACATTTCTTGTTACTTAAATAACTATTGTTTGAGAAAAAAATGCGGACTACGCCGGCTTTATGCGAAAGTGAAATATTATGTATACTTTCTACTTTTTGGATTTTCGCATTTTAAAAAATTTCTGTTTTTGTTGAATATATTGAATATAATATTTCTGTATACTTTTTTGTATCTATATATTTTAAAAATATTTTTCCAAAAGAATGTAGTTTTTTATCTTATTTACGGCCCGCGATACATAAATGGATCTGCAGTTGGTCCCAGGTACTCAAAAGGTTGCCCATACCTGCCTTAGAGCATCGTTGGACAAAATGTATTCAACTTTCAGGAGATTATGTTGAAAAATAAAAATATTTTTGAAAACATAAAATCGGTCTTTCATTGCTAGGCTAACCAATTATCATCCCGCTCTCGTACTCATATATTTGAATTAAAATAATCGATTATTTCGATTATTAAAGTGTTTCGAATATTTCGAGAGGTTGCGGAAAATCATTCGAATAATTTTGAAATTTTTAGATTTTAGCATTTACGCAGTAACCAGCCGTAAATGCACAATCTGATCAGACCAAACAGAAAACGAGACGTAAATGATTTGATTTGAACATACGGGTCGAGTAAAGTGACAGAATGATGCGAATATTTCAAATGAATCGTGCCTCTGTTTTTGCCAAGCCGTTCGAAGAACGACGACGAAACCGCGCATTTTGAATACGATATATCGAATTAATACTACCATTCGAATATCAATCATTCGATTATCGAGTGTCAGCTTTTTTCTAACTACACTTTTATTGTTATAGGCTTCGCGGTCTTAGCAGGTAAGTGACATAATATGCCACAGCAAACTGTCGTAATACATATTGAAGCTAGACATTTTGATACAGAATGTTTCTAAAAACATCAAACGTAATAATTTTTGAAGCATTGGAAAGTATAAGCAATATGCCTTGTTTATTGCTATTTAAAAACTTACCATGCTAAACAATTGCATGTAGGAAAAAAACACTTAATGCCGCAATTAAGTATAAGATTTGAATTAAAACGGAAAGTAGTTTTATGCCGTCAGTGCTAATACCGCACATGCACAATATAATATGTCGTCTGAGTACTTGACCACAAAATGGGCGATCCGTATAATCATTTTCATCATTGAATGACGCATTATTTACCAGTAACCAAACACCGCAATAAACAAGTTCAAAGAGTATACATAAGTACCACATCTGGAATATTTCAAAAAAAAAAGATTAAATGTGGAAGAACATTACTAGACAGCTGATCTATGACCTAAAGAGCAGTCGCGTGAGAGGTTTATCGTATTTTTAAGAGTTCTCTAACACTGAAAAGTAACAAAATTAAAAGACAAATATTACAAGCAGTATTAAAACATTTTTAAAACATATTTATAAACATTAAACAAAACGGCAATATTGTAAACTTCTTTTGTTCCCTTTATGGAGATAATTAATTCCTTTGCAACTTTTTTAATATCTAAATTCTCCACCACAGCTTGCTAAAATTCAAAATTTAAAAAAAATGTTATCGGTGGTGGGTCGTTATTTAAAAAAAAACATGGTTTCCAGAAAAAAAATTTAAAAACATAAATTTTGTGAAAGGTGATAGCAAAAAATATTTTTTCCAACCCAAAAGGTAGTATATATATACAGGTTGTATCAAATTGTATGTAAACTATGGGGATCTCGCTTATTTGAATAGATACAGCGATGATTAAATTAAAGAAAAGTTGTGGAATTTTATGCCCATTAATAATCTAAAAAGATATTCTACCTATCTTGCTTAGTTTCTGAAAGAACAGAAAACAACTAAATTTTTGATTTTTTATTTTCGGCTATAACGCATTTATCATTTATGCTACATATTTCTAGTTAACGCATTATTAGAACACTTTTTCATGCTAAATCTAAATTTTTAATTCGATTTGGTATAACTGTTACTATTGCTCATTTTCGACTGACAACTTTTTTTTCTTCTGATCGGCAATTTAAATTTTTTCATATTTGAATAGTTTTTAATCCTGATTTTAACGATGTGTCACACTTTGCATTTTGTTTAAGTTTTGAACGTTTTATTACAGAAAATAGAAATTTCATAAGAGTGCCATGGAAAACCCACGTCATTTAATTTATTTTGAAAAAATTCTAGTAAGCCATGAACTGATGGAAGTAAAACAAAACACTAACTTTATTTACTTTTATCTTTAGATACATTAGGCACGCGAACATTTCAGCAAACTTTGTTTTGAGCGTAGGCAGCAGGTTATGTTATTTTTTACAAAAACAAACAACACAATTTACTGAAAATTTTACTGGCAGTTTTTATGTTTGCAACTGACATAACAAGAATTACTAACAGATTAAATAAATACAACAGATAACACTAGAACTGCACTAATACCAACAATTATTAAATAATTGTTCAAAACAGTTGACACCTTTGTAAAACATGCTCAGAAGCCGTCTAAAATAAACTCTCTAATTTATGTGTTAGCAATTGTTTCATTCATTTGTTTTTGTAACAAATAACTTAACCTGCTACCTACGCTCAAAACAAAGTTTCCTGAATTTTTCGCATACCTAATGTATCTAAAGGTAAACGTAAATAAAAGTAGTGTTTTGTTTTACTTCCATCAGTTCATAGCTTACTAAATTGTATTCAAAATAAATTAAATGACGTGGTCTTTCCATGGCACTCTAATGAAGTTTCTATTTTCTGTAATAAAACGCTCAAAACGTACACAAAATGCAAAGTGTGACACATCGTTGAAATCAGAATTAACAACTCTGTTCAAATATGGAAATAAGGAAAAAAAAGTTGACAGTCGAAAATAAGCAATGGTAGCAGTTACATTAAATCTGATAAAAATTTAGATTCAGCATAAAAAAGTGTTCTAACAATGTGTTAACTACAAATATGTAACATAAATGATAAATGAGTTATAGCCGAAAACAAAACATCGAAAATTTCAGTTCTTTTCAGTTTACTCAGAAACTAAGCACGATAGCTCCAATTTCTTTTCAGATTATTAATAGGTATAAAATTCCACAACTTTTCTCTAATTTAACCATTGTCGTATCTCTTTAAATAACCGAGATCCCTATAGTTAACACGCAATTTGATACATCCTGTATATATGTATTGCAATGATATGCTTGGTCTTGTGATTACTAGAATACAATCCCTAAACTGTCTGCAATTCACGCAATTAAATTTAAACTTGTTATGAGACTCTTATTAATTCTCTCAGGGTCGTTATTTAGCTATTTAGTTTTTTTTTAAATAAATAAATAAGAAAAGGATAAAACACAAAACAAAAATCAACGTTACAAAACAAGAAACAGGTTTTATTTAAAAGAATTTCTAAATGTGGTTTCCGAAAAATCAAAAAAAGTTTTACTAACTACTATCGTTTTTTTTTAAACAGAACACTTATCTTAGTGTGACCTTCTTAGGATATTCTTCGCTCGGGTACAACGCTGAGCATCCAATCTCTATTACGCTCCGCTGGCTTCTCAAATAACCACAGGAATAACAGTACAAAAATCCAAGTGTTGGTCCACCTATATTTAGGCTAAGTTTTGATCGTGGTACATCATCTGCATTCACTCTGGTTTTTCAACAATTCGTTGCCAATCACTTGTATCCTCTTCTTTTATATTCAAAAAATTACTTTTATATAGCTTTTAAACTCGTTCTTTCTCTTTAGATTTCCAGAGGATCAAAATTCTCTGTATCTATTTACCAAAACGAGCCGTTACTAACCCAAACAAATTCTTTTATTCTTTCCCTTCCTTCTTTGATTTTCATTTTATCACAAACAAGTAAATCTCATGTCCATGAGTATATCATTCTTTGATACGTTTATGAAACTTGACACTGACATCCAAACTGACATATATCAACGCACAAAATCAAGTAACTCTAAAACTTTTTATAAACTAAACCTTTTTAACAATTCTAAATTAAATTCTAATTACAATTAACATAAATACAAATCGTATCAATCTGATTGTGTTTTTCTTTTCTTTCAGTACCATACGAAAAATAACAATTATTAGAAATTATAACAGGAATTCTAGCAAAAATACGCGACCCTGAGTTTTATAAGTCAGAACATTAAAATCTTACAAGTCTTCATAAATCTCCAAATGCAAATTGAACTGCAACAAACAATCCAAAAATTGCCTTCCAGCAACCACAATACCCCAGTCAAATCAAACACCTCTAAATATCATAGCATTTTTGCCCCCAGATTAAAATAAAATTTTAGAATATTAAACTAAACAAGTTTTATAAAGAAAAAATTTTGTTTTCATCGATCTCAACATTAAACTTCTTTAATATTGTAAGGAAAAATCATTGAAATATGAAATCTTCCTCTTATTCTTCCACTCTCTAACTCAGCTAACTCAAAAGTATTCTCCCCAAAAATCCTATTTATTTTGAACGGCCCTATGTAAGACAATTGTAGTTTTGCACAAATCTTTTCAGCTCTATTTGCAACTTTTAAGTTTTTAACCACTACTAAATCACCTATCTGATAAAACTTCTTTCTTTTTAAATTTTTATTCTTCCTTCTTTCATACTTGTTCAATGCTGCGCTGTTTTTAATCCTTGCTTGTTCTAAAATTTCACGTACATCTTCTACTACTTCCGCACCTTTCCAAGGTCTTTCTGGTAAAATGTTTTTCATCAACAATATTGGTGGCACTTCTGTTATTGAATTGGGTACTTCATTCATAAATTTTTGTATTTGAGGTACATATTTTACCCATTGTTCATGACTTCTGTGCGTTGAAATTCTGAGAAACTTTATAACTTTTTTAACATATCGTTCTGCAGGATTCGCACAAGGGTGTCTTATGCTACAAAATCCAACTTGTATATTCCTATTCTTCCAGAATGTTATAAACCTATTGTTCCTAAAATACGTCGCATTGTCTGCTAAAATTTTCTTCGGCACACCAACTTCTTCTATAAATTTTCTAATAGACATTATTGCGTGATTTGTATTACAACTTCTTCCTGGATATAATTTCACAAATTTTGTACAAATATCCGTAATAACCAAAATATGGCAAAAATTATATTGTCCTGGTACTAAATTTCCTATATAATCTATAGCAATCAAATCTAATGGATTTTCAACTCTTATGCTTTTAATCGCGTTAACATTCTTATAATTCTTCTCTTTTGTAAACAAACAATGTTCACAATTATTTATAATTTCCTTTACTAAAGGCAAATCATTCTTTGTGTAGAAACACTCTCTGAAAACTAACCATGTCTTTCTTATTCCAATATGACCATACTTGTAATGAATTTCTTTTATCACTTCTATCGCGAATTCTTTATTTAAAACATATAAATCCTTGTCATTGATTACTTTTACCAAAAATCCTTGTTCAATTTTAAAACCTTTTATAATTTGATTATTATTTTCTTCTACCATATCACGTAGTATCTTTATTTCTTCCACTTGCTGTTGTCCGTGAATACGTTCTTTTGAGTATCTGTCTTGCCCCCTTAATTCTTGCAAACCTATTAAGATCTGGTTTATTTTACCATTTTGATTATCTTTCCTGCTTAAATAATCAGCAGTCACATTTTCTTTCCCAGGTTTATGTCGGATTTCAAATGAATACTCTTGTAAAAATAAAGCCCAACGGTACAAACGATTATTCAAAAAATTCTTTTTCTTCATAAATGTTAAAGCTGAATTATCAGTTTCCAGAAAGAATTTATTTCCAGTTAAATAAAATTTCAATTTATTTATTGCAAATATTATTGCCAGCATTTCTTTTTCAGAAATGGTGTATCTTGTTTCGTATCCTTTTAACACTCTTGATATAAAACATATAGGAACTTCTTCACTATTTTGTATTTGCACCAATTCAGCCGAAATTGCAAAGTCTGAAGCATCTGTTCGAAGAATAAACTTTTCTTTGAAATTCGGGTATCTTAAACGTAGCTCGTTGTAAAAATTTTCTTTCATTTGTTCAAATGCTTTTTCTCTTTCTTGTGTCCAACTCCATTTTTCATTTTTCCTTAATAATTCTACCAATGGTAACGTTAATTCTGAATATTTCGGTATGAACTTCTTGTAGTAGTTCAACATTCCAAGAAAACCACGTAAAGTTTTCAAATTCTTTGGTCTGGGAAATTCTTTAATACTAGTGATCCTTTCATCACTAATTTTCACACCATTATCACTTATTTCATATCCCAAGTATCGGACTTGGTCTTTCATAAATTCACATTTTTCTATATTTAATTTCAAGCCATTTTCTTGCATTTTCTTTAAAATAATACTTAAATATTTTAAATGTTGTTCTTCAGTTTCACTAAAAATAAGAATGTCATCTACATAATGCACACAAAATTCTTCAAACTCATTTAATATCTTCTGCATAGCTCTCACTAGCGCTGCACACGACGTTGATAAACCAAAAGGTACAACTTTAAATTGAAAAATTTCTCCATCTACATTGAAACCTGTATATTTCCTTGAACTTTCTTCCAACGGAATTAACCAAAAAGAATTCTTGAGGTCGAGTTTCGAGAAAATTTTCTTATTGCTAATTCTTGCTAATAAACTGTCAATCGTTTGCGGAGATTCATATTGTGGTTTGGTAATATTGTTTATTTTACGAGCATCTAAACACAATCGAAGACTACCATTTTTCTTCTTAACAACCACCAATGGGTTCACATAACTAGTTGTGGATGATTCTATAATATTATCTGCCAACATTTTATTTATTTCATCTCTAACTTGAGTTCTATACGAAAAAGGTATCGGATAAACTTTAACATTAAATGGAGCTTTGTCATCTATTTCAAGTTTATGTATGTGATTTCTTGCTACACACGGTTTTTCATTTATGAGGTCAATATTTTCACGTACCAGGTTATTTAATTGTACTTTATATTTCCAACAAGGGATTCCTATCTGCTCCTCCTTTATAAAGTCACTTATGACATAATTATTTATTTTAATATTATTATTATTATATAAACCATCTTTTGTCCATTCTATTTTATCATTATTTATTATAATACATTTTAATTCGCCGTCAACTTTAACCCCTTCTTGTTCTCCAACAAGGAATTCCAATCTGCTCCTCCTTTATAAAGTCACTTATGACATAATTATTTATTTTAATATTATTATTATTATAATATAATCCATCTTTTGTCCATTCTATTTTATCATTATTTATTATAATACATTTATATTCGCCGTCAACTTTAACCCCTTCTTGTTCTCCAACAAGGAATTCCAATCTGCTCCTCCTTTATAAAGTCACTTATGACATAATTATTTATTTTAATATTATTATTATTATAATATAATCCATCTTTTGTCCATTCTATTTTATCATTATTTATTATAATACATTTATATTCGCCGTCAACTTTAACCCCTTCTTGTTCTATGAAATCTATTCCAATTATAAAATCTAACTGTAACTCTGGTACGACCAAAAATCTTGTCACATAACTTTTACTTCCTATTGTAACTTCTAAATTCACAGCTTTCGAAATAGTAGACACTTTTTTCTTCGTTGCAGACAACAACTCCAACTTCCCTATTTTAATTAAATGTTTTTCTGTTAAAGTTTTATCCTCCAAAATTATTTTTTATTTGACTAAAGAAGCTTGCGCGCCTGAGTCAATTAATGCCAAATAAAATTTGTTACTAAAATTTAGACGAACTTAGGTGACCATATGTGGTTGTTAATAACAAACAATTATAAACTATTTAAGTAAACGAAATTTTTATAAAAAAATTGTTCTGTATGACCTTACATCGCCATCATCTTACTTTCCTCTCTCTCTATAATTTAACCGATTGTTATCTCCATAATCTTTGATCGCCGCAACAGTAAACGTATAACTGAGGTCCATTTTTACCATAAAAATTATAAAGTATTTATTAATGTTTCCTTTTAATTTTTGTGCACCTTTTAATCGACGTGCCCCCATTATTGTCATGCTAGCATACCCTGATGAACGATTAACACTTACGTTCTCCAGTTTTTCTTGTGTTATCTCAAGTTCCTCATCATGGTTTCCATTTTCTTCCTGTATCACAGCCCCAACAATTGTTAGTTCATTCTCATTTCGATTTATTCTACCTTTAACCTCCAATTGCTTTTCATCCAGTTCAACCTGCTCATTCTGTA
This sequence comes from Ctenicera cuprea, assembly GCA_958336395.1. NCBI lineage: Eukaryota > Metazoa > Arthropoda > Insecta > Coleoptera > Elateridae > Ctenicera > Ctenicera cuprea. The sequence goes on from OY284493.1 coordinate 8,575,634, forward strand.
CCTCCACTTGATCTTCCTCGATTTCTGTTATGTTATCTTGAACCTGTTCTACATTTAACACCTCATCATCCATATTTCCCATTTTACTGCCAGTTTCATCTGTAACTCCTTGTGTATTCTCAACTTGAATCTGCTGTTTAGCATTGTCGTCTAACTTCTTTACCCAAACTTGCATTTTCTCTTCCAAACTTCCTACGCTTGTTTTTAAGCCTTCCACACTTTCTTTAGTTTCTCTTGCAGTCTCTTCTATTTTTTTAGCCATTCTGTCCAAACTCTCGTTAGTTCCTTTTGCAATCTCGTCCATTCTTTTCATCAACATTTGCATCATAGTCCTCAAATCTATTTCTGGTGGTACTTTTTTTCCACTTAAGATTCTACGATATACCTCATTCATTTTCTTATCAAATTTATCGCCCTTTTAAATCTATAAGAAAACTAAATAGCTAGCTACTCCCAACTTTCTCTACACCACTAAGCTTCTTCCTTTGAAATAAGAAAGTTCTTTATATTTTGGGTTCTTTATCAAACATTTACCAAAATGCCACGGTGTACATCAACGAGCCCCACGTTGTTAGGTGCCAATTTTAATTGCAATGATATGCGTGGTCTTGTACTTACCAGGAAACAATCCCTAAATGCCTGTCATACACGCAACTGCAATTATATTTAGTATGAGACTCTTATTAATTCTCTCAGGGTCGTTATTTAGCTATTTAGTTTTTTTTTAATAAATAAATAAGAAAAGGATAAAACACAAAACAAAAATCAACGTTACAAAACAAGAAACAGGTTTTATTTAAAAGAATTTCTAAATGTGGTTTCCGAAAAATCAAAAAAAGTTTTACTAACTACTATCGTTTTTTTTTTAAACAGAACACTTATCTTAGTGTGACCTTCTTAGGATATTCTTCGCTCGGGTACAACGCTGAGCATCCAATCTCTATTACGCTCCGCTGGCTTCTCAAATAACCACAGGAATAACAGTACAAAAATCCAAGTGTTGGTCCACCTATATTTAGGCTAAGTTTTGATCGTGGTACATCATCTGCATTCACTCTGGTTTTTCAACAATTCGTTGCCAATCACTTGTATCCTCTTCTTTTATATTCAAAAAATTACTTTTATATAGCTTTTAAACTCGTTCTTTCTCTTTAGATTTCCAGAGGATCAAAATTCTCTGTATCTATTTACCAAAACGAGCCGTTACTAACCCAAACAAATTCTTTTATTCTTTCCCTTCCTTCTTTGATTTTCATTTTATCACAAACAAGTAAATCTCATGTCCATGAGTATATCATTCTTTGATACGTTTATGAAACTTGACACTGACATCCAAACTGACATATATCAACGCACAAAATCAAGTAACTCTAAAACTTTTTATAAACTAAACCTTTTTAACAATTCTAAATTAAATTCTAATTACAATTAACATAAATACAAATCGTATCAATCTGATTGTGTTTTTCTTTTCTTTCAGTACCATACGAAAAATAACAATTATTAGAAATTATAACAGGAATTCTAGCAAAAATACGCGACCCTGAGTTTTATAAGTCAGAACATTAAAATCTTACAAGTCTTCATAAATCTCCAAATGCAAATTGAACTGCAACAAACAATCCAAAAATTGCCTTCCAGCAACCACAATACCCCAGTCAAATCAAACACCTCTAAATATCATAGCAGTATATATGCATTTTTTTTTAAATAGATACAAATATTAAAATCCATATTATATTAGAGTATATACAAACCAGAAAAAAGGGTTTGTCTATTAAAGAGACCCTTCAGGTATGTGAAAAATTTTTTTGGAAACTTTGTTCGTAATTGTTTGAGTACTGCAGCATATTAATAAAATATTGAGTCCAAAGGCATGTTATCTGTAGCAAAGCCAAAACTAAAAAAGGGAGTAGAAAATGTTGATGTTTCAATGTACAAAAAGTTTCTTATCTTATCACCTGCAAGGTAATATTTTACATTTTTACCACATTGAACTTAAATTACATTTTATGTAATACTATTAACCCTGCAACGTTTAAATGCATTTTCTATAAATATCAGCAGTTCTCAAATAAAATTTTATTTTAATTTATTTCCAGAGTGGCTAGGAAAACCCCGGCCACTTTTTTTGCGGCGGTCAAGAGATGGCGCTTTAGTAGAGAAAGATTAAATTAAAATACTGGCAACAACGTAGAATCCAAGATGTTTTAGTTATTAAATACGTCCAATATTAAATCAAAACAACCAAAACGTCTTGGATTCTGCGTTGTTGCCAGTATTTTAATTTAATTTTTCTTTACTAAAGCGCCATCTCTTGACCGCCGCAAGAAATGTGGCCGGGGTTTTCCTAGCCACTCTGTATGTTTAAAAAACTCAAAAGTTTTTTAGAACATGAATGGTACCATTTGATCTACTTATCTACTAATCTACCATTGGTTTGAATATTTATACCTATTCTTAATACACTATGTAAGAAAACAGTAATAATTGCGAAAATAAAGCCAAAGAGAACGTTTGCGTAAATCGCTACATGTATGTGTGCCTCACATTAAGCGCCAACCCTTGATTCGTTTGAGGGTTGAAAGAGTGGTTCTTTAAAACGTGGAACCATACTGAAAGCAATGTTGGAGCTGACGGATCTTGTGATGGCAAAAGCTCACAACCATTCAGCAGACGCGGAAGGCGTGAAAGCCGTCAAATGCATGGCAGACATGAAACGACAGCTAAAAATTATAATATTTCTGTTATTAGTGGAAATCAGACAAAATTGCAAGTTACATTAGACTTTTTTGAATTTGCGTTTTTTTCAGAAAAGCTTTTACAACTGAGACACAACGGCATCGTCGGTTTTTAATTTCCTATACTTTCAGTACATAATTGATTTTAAGAAAGTTTTGGACATCGCGTTTTTTGCGAATATACATGTTTTGGGCCCCAGGAACCCAAAAAAAATGTTTTTAATAAATGGCTGTATGTAGGTGGGTATATGGGTATGTAGATGGTGCATTATAACTCCCGAACGGTTGATCCAATTTTGGTACGATTTAGAATGTGAAAGTATATCAAAAATTTTACCGACAAAGTAAGTTTAAAAAAAAATCCGAAATCGGAAGCGAATGTTTTTTTGGTAGCTTTTTCTCGAAAACCGAATATTTTAAGTCTAAACGCGGAATCTGATAGAAGACCTTGGGGCAAATCCAGCGACCGTTTTGCAAACTTTTTAGCTTAAAAAGACTGGGAGACCGATAAACCGGACCCTGCATAGGTATCTGTGTGTCTGTCTGTGTTTCTGTATACACTTTAGAGTTCACCATTTGATTTAAAAGACTGACAGCACCCAGCAGTGAAGCATACCCGTCCCTCCTACAGGCGGTGAAACACTTCGGGATGCCGTGATCGAGGTACGCTCGATCAACGTGCCTGCCCTCAATACAAGAAAGAGAACAGGCTACCAGTCCTGGGATCAGGCTGCGAGCCCTAAGCCCCTACTGGTGGAGAGAGACTACCTAAATCTCTACTGATTCTGCAGATCAGTGACCGAGCTGAGACGCAGCTCACCCGTCGAACCGCACTAAGACGGCCCTAACCTGCACTTAGGCTGTACCCCTGCCACCACGAGTCCTACTCCGTGACCAAAAACGGGGGGGGGGGGGGGGGGGGTGACACCCCCGCGGGCACGGCATTGGTCCCCGTGGTACCAGTCAAAGAAAGTCACTGGTTGGACTTGTCGGAGCAAGCGCATGCCAAGCATCGCTGCCCCTCTTAGTTAGAACCTCGCAGGCCCCAGCACTGGTGAGCTACGCACCGTCTAGACTGGTCGGTAACCGGCCTGATCATAGTGGCCGGCACCTTAACAGCGCGGGTGTACATAAGTACGAACCCTCTGGGTCGACACTTAGATAGTGGGCGTGAGCAAGCAAAATGCGCCTCACCTCTAGGGTTCTAGTCCCAAGTGCCAGCTGCAGACCGCTCCATCGTTGGAAAGCTCCATCACTTGCCGGAACCCCTATCATCCAGCACAGATCCATCATCCAACAAGGCTGGTACGTAAGAATTCCTGGTCAAGGAGCGGGGTTTCCACTTCAGCGGTAGCACTACCAGCTGCACACCACTCCATCGTAGCAAAGCACCATCACTTGCCGGAACCCCTACCATCCAGCTCAGGTCCATCATCCAACAAGGCTGGTGTACGTAAGAGTTCCTGGTCAAGAGGCGGGGTTTCCATTTCAGCGATCGTGCCTCAGGCGATAGGACCCATACTGAGGCTTGGTTGCAAGCGATACCCCTAGGTCCCTTTGCAGCAGCAGCCACTTCATCCTGGAAAGCACCATCACCTGCCGGACTGGTCAGGGCGCGGGGTTTCCATTCCTGAGAGCGCTACCGCTCAGGTGTTAAGACCCATACTGAGGGCTAGCTTGTTTACACCCCTACAGCCCAAGACTCTCATACCAGCAACTGCGCTTTTCCATCCTGGAGTACTCCTTCACCCGCCGAACCCCCATCACCCAGTCAATGCGAGGCTACCCGGTCAGGGAGCGGGAACCCTTTTACCTGCCGGGCCATTTGCCATCCAGCTCACGTCGAGAGAAAACGGGCTGGTACGCTCCCGGTACCCCGGTCAGGTAGCAGGATTCCATTCCAGAGAGCGAGCTACCACTGAGATGTTAGAACCTATCTTAAGGGCTACACTTCAGCTGGTGAAATCATTCACCCAGTCTCCGTGGTTCCAATTAAGGAAACCTTTAACCTCTCCGAAGAGAGGTGGGCGTACCAAGTTGAAATCACCAAAGTGACCGTTACAACGCCGACCCCGCACAAGGTGTCTTTGTTCACGCCTCTCACCTAGGTGAGGGTCCTTGGCCGCCCCGCCACACTTTAGAGTTCAGACGCCTTAACTAAAAGAACCAAATTTGGCTCAAAGATTGCTAATTGCAATAAGATGACACCGAAAAAAAAAAAAGCGGCTGGTCCGCCAAAAAAGGGGAAAGGGTGCTCTATGTTAAAATAGACGCGCTCGAAAAAGTACCTTAAATTCGTATTCTACGCATGTCGAACAGCCGATCTGCGCTAAAGTGAGCTTCCTATCGCCCCCTCCATTGCCCTTTCCCTCAAATTTTTTTAAATTAACGAATTTCGGCTTTAAATCGGTATGAGCATATTAAATAACAATAGAAACCACTTTCCGCTGAGAGGTTTCCTTTTGGTCGTTTACCTGAACAGTTTAATGGTTGATTGCAAAAATATAGCAAAAGGTCTATAAAACGTGAACAATAATTTTGAGATTTTAATGGATACACATTATTTGCAAAATATCAAACAAAAACAGGCGGCTGCTTTAAAAAATGGGGCAAGAGGAAGGGTTGCTCTGCTTCACTTTAAATGCGCTTGGAAAAGAACCTTAGACTAACTAATGTTCTACGCGTGCCGAATTGCTGATCTGCGCCAGTGTCCTTTCAGCAACAAATATTCGATATTATAAAAATTCAGGGATTTCGGCTTCAAAATCGGTATAAACATGTAAAATGATAATGGGAACAATCTTCCATTGAGCAAGCACTTTTGGAAGGTTTCTTTTTGGTGGTTTACCTGAACAGTTTAATTGGATAGTCGTCAAAATAAAGACTATAACCAAATAATGAAATCAATTTTAGATTTGCTTAAATATTGTTTACAATTAACGAATGCTAAAAACATAAAAAATTCAAATTTTCGACAATTTTTCAAAATATTTCAAAATTCCTTAAAATTTACCAAATTTTAAATCATTTCAAAGTTTCATAATTATTCAAAATTTTTTAGTTTTGAAAATTTTCAAACATTTATACAATTTTCAAGTTTTTAAAATATTCAGCAATTTTCGAAATTTTAAGTTTTAAAAATTTTAAAATATTTTCATTTTCAAATTTATCAAAATTTTTCAAATTTTTTGAAATTGTCAACAATCTTCATATATTCAATACTTATCAATATGTCGAATAATTTTCATGCATTCCAAAAATGTTCAAAGTTCCAAAATTTTAGAAAATTTCAAATTTTTACAATATGTTCAATTTTATAATTAAAAAGGAAATTGTATATTATATATTCCAAATTTGTTTACATAATTTTAAAAATATTCTAATTTCCATGAAGTTGTCTAAACCTTCGAAATAAATTAAAAATTTTCATAAATGCGAGGAAGTTCCTCTGTGAAGTGAAAAAATCAAATCTTTAACATTTTAAAAAACATTTGCTCTAAAACTGCCAAACCATTATTTTTAAATTTTTAAGACTCATAGAGCGGAAGATGAGCTACAATGTATTTCGCGTTCCAGTCCGCTAATATTTTTGTGACGCCTTCAAGCCTCTTGACATTAGATACAAATAAGACCTAAATTTGGTATACTCATTAGTGTAGGGAAAAATAGGGGTGCGACACTCAAATGATTCACCCTGTATTATACGAGTTGCTGTTAAGGTTCATTTTTTTACGAAAATATAATTATGCTTTATGTTGCTACAAAAAAGTTAAGTAACATATTAAAATAGCCAACGTATTATAATCGACGAGTTTGCTATGAAAGAGTTTACACCCCAAAACCGTCTTGCAGTAAAGCTAATTTTAAAAAAAGTGTGCTTCACGCTGCCAAATTCGGTATTCGGAAACCACGTTGTAATTAAGATATGCTCCTACCAGCTAACACAGAGTACCCATCTGGAAAATTACAGAAAAGACGAGGAATTTAATTTATTTTGTGGCATGTTGGATGGTCTCTTCTTCTTGCCACTTCAAGATGTGCGACAAGGAATGCGTACAATAATGACTAATGTAGCAACAAACCCGGTAGATTATTTTTAAGCTACATATGTAACTGGACATTTAATAAACAAGATGGGGCTTTAGTTAGCAGCGGACAGCAACAGAACTGGATAAATAAAACATAGGTAGAAAAAATAAAACAATTAAAAAATATTTGTTTTTGACAATGACTTCAAAAACATGTCTAACTTCTTTGTCCTTTCGGATTTTTAAAAATTTATTGTGTCGATACGTTTTTGAAAAGCCCCTCTCCATTCCATAGCGTTTCAAAATCGAACTAATCGTTTCGAAGTTAAAAGAGAAAGGAAAAATAATTTTTAATTACGAATATGAACTTTTGCTTTTGCTGTAGTGAACTTTTTACTAAGCGACAATCACTTTATTTGTAGATTTTAAAATATACATGCATCGAACCAAATTAAGAATACACCTTGAGAAATATTTTAAAACAAAAACTCCATCTATTGTAAAACAACAATTATCTGATATAAATCAAACAAACGTTACTTTTATTCAGATATAGTAAGTTTTGGAATTAAATTTTGTATGAGTTTAAATTTTAAGATAGAAGTATTAGAACAAAAATAATGAATGATTGTTTACTAAAATAATAAAAATGAGTTCGAGTTATTAAAGCAACTGTCGTTAAAAATAACAGTTCTTGTAACTGAAACCGTTTTCGTTTTTTGTTAAACCATAGAATTCAAAAACCCCTACAGCGAGAACATATTACGAAGTTTCACTTAGAACTTGCGTGCTTGGCAAACATTTCTTCTTCTTCTTTTTTATTATTAGAATCCCCCCCCCCCCCCTTGAGTTGTAACTTAGTGATAGCTACACACTGGAGAGCTCTATCATGTTTTCTAGCACTTCTCTCAAACGTATATGTGACTGTCAAGCCTTCCAACTTCCAAAACGCTACAAGAAGTTGTTTCAGAAATTGGTAAAATAAAATTTTACAAGTGTGTGCATGAGCTAACAACCGTGCTCAGGAAACTAATGGCATTTGTAATAATTTTGTAAGTGCTTCTGCTTGACTTGAAGTAAAGCGCAGATAAATATTTCATTCATCTGCAGAATGTAAAGCAATGAGGGCAAATGCGGTTAGCGCAACGTATCAGCATCTGAAATGCCGGCAAAACGAATTACTCCACCTCTTGAGATGCATTTGGATAACTTATCTTGAAAGCAAATCCTGATGCGGTGAGATCTTGATATTAGGCGAATGTTCAGCTTTGCCTTATAAGACGACATAGATGTAAAAAGAAATAAAAACGAGAAAAGAAAATGACGTCAGCAGAAAGAGTTGGTGGAACACTTTTTCTGAAATTAAGGTAACTGAACCATACAATGTAGCCATAAATTGCTAGCATTTCAATTTATTTGATTTACCTAACAAATTCAACGACTAAATTAGCACTCTCTATTAAATTATCTCTGGGCAAAAATCGGAAATAATAAATCAGTAGAAATAGAAAAACTTACAGAAGTCTTCGAATCGATACGGTTCTCAAAATGTGTTCTAAACATGTTAGAAGATATTTGTGTTTAGATAAGTAAAGACACCATCGCCTTGACGTAAGCTACGACACATCTGTCATTACGAAGGAAGCTGCAAGTAGCATTAAATCGGATTAAGCTAGTTACCTTTCAAGTAAGTAAATGTCGCACGTCATCTCTGAAGCACCGGCATAATTATGTCAAGAATATTTCTATACTAACATTCGTTTTTAGAGCCACGTATAAGTAGCCTTTAAACTAATGTTTGCTTGGTCACATTTCTTCCGTAATGAAGACAATTTTCTTAAATTTTCCATTTTAGGACCAACCTTTAACAAAAATGTATGAATTAAGCATACAAAATTTCTTTACAAAGAAATATTATTTAACATAAAAAACCTATAATAAATTGCGATTACACAAATAGCTACACTTGTGGGTCATAAGACCAGGTATAAAATTATTAACTGGGTAAATTAACAAACATTTACATTCTCACTCTACGAGACCTGCAAAATAATGAGAAACGCGAATCAACCAATCATGGCCAAGAGGGCGTGGTCGTTTACAACAGCAAATTATGCTTCGATAATTTACTGACAGGTCGGATACTGTTCCCTGTCTTTTTCTTTGCACAATATGCACAAACCGTCTCACTCTGTCGCAATGTAGTGAAAAGCAAATTACGATTACTAAAAAAATTCGCCCTTCTTACGCTGCTATATATGCTATGCAATTATTCTACAATGGTAAGCAAGGAAATCATGTAAAATCAAGAAAAATAAGTTTGATTTTCAGAATTGATCACAACGCTCCGAAACAGAAACACTGGAAAATTTCGCTTCAGGAACGATCAAAACAATCCAAAGCATTAACCAACTTCGCAACTCCTGCTAGAGTTTCACCGTGCTTAAGGATCGACTATTAGCTTCCGGTCTAAGGCAAACCATCCGCCAAGTTGCTCTAAAAACCAACCAGCCCCAGCTCTTCCAAAAACGTCGGAGAGCCGCCTTCTGGATCGAACTAACAAGCGTAGATCACAGTAGATATCGACTAAGCCCCTCCCCCCTCTAGTACGAGTTCCTCCACCACCAGGACACCCCTGGCCTGGTCTCATTTAAATGCACAATTAGAAAGATAGTGAAAAACTTTTCTTGGGAAAGTTAAAAAAAAGATCACCTAAAGGTAGTTTCGTCGCCCCTTGAATCGGCCCGTGTGTATTGCACTTTGGCTTTTTGGTAGAAGCGCGAAAAAGTGTTTATTGCACATGCGCGTTTAAAACTTTTGCGCACGTTGTCAAGGCCAACGTAAAAACGTAACATTGTGAAAAACAGCCACTTTTCACACTGAAATTAGGGCGTAACAGTCAACTTATTTTAATAGTTATTGACAAATATTATTTTAGAAGACCCGAAAAATATTATTTGTGAACATAAAGCTTCTATTCGTTCACACGAGATGGCGCTGTCGCGTTTTGCATTTTACTCACATGGAGTCAAGGTGGAATCAAAATGTTAACTTACACACGACAAGATGTGTAAAGGCTGCACTTTACCTACTGAACACAATCATTTAGCCATATTAAGGTGGAAACGAAATATTTAAATGCATTTAAGCTAATTATTGGTTATAATTGTTCCAAAAAAAAAGTCTATAATACAACCTGTTTGTCGCACATCCCTAGGTGCATGGTAAATGTGCAAATAAAAACAATCCTTTAACTGGCTCAAACGGCGCTTCATAGTTATGCTTACAATATAGTTATAGATGTTGTAACTGCTAAATTGTTACACTACAGCCATACGATTTAAAGCAACTGAAATTTTTCTAAATAACCCCATAATATTGATTAACGAAGTTTTTTTTTAAATAATCATGAGGCCGTGCGTCAGCACGACTCCATGATTCCCATCCCACCCCCTTACCCGGGCTCAGCGCACTTTAGCGGTATACACCGGTCTAACATGCCCCACCCTGAAATGACATGCAACCCAACATACACACCACACACATCGTCTATAGACACGCCGGATTTAACTTATTCAGAAAAATTTCCGAGGGGCAGAGGATTCGAAGCTACTGCCGTTGGGAGTCTAGTTCTAGAGGTTGGGACTGTAGCCACTAGACCACCCGCTCACCCTGATTATCGAAGTAAAGCTAGAATTTATAAATACCCCATAATACCTCGGTCGTTAAATAATCAGCTTTATCATTATGTTAATTAGTATTCCACTAAATGAAGTTCTCTACTATACTATTAAAGTAGGGAATGCAAACACTCGAAAAGTTTAGAAACTTAAATTAAGCAAAGTGCATAGTAAACTGCTACTTGAGATATCTCACCATTGCACACTTTAAATCACAGATAGTCAATAACGAATCTAAATGAAATTGCTTTAAGCGATTCGCTTAAAGTTTAGACTACCTACTTTAATGTAGGATTATAAACAACAGATTAATAATTTTCAGGCCGTCACTGAAAGCGAGTTATTATTAAACAATAAAGTTGAAATAAGGAAATGGCGAAACGTTATCACAATAAGCAACTGCTGAGTAAACAAGATTTAATTAGTAACTTAATAAATTACAGAACTGCAATGAATTCCGGAAATTCCAGAACAAGAAAACAGAGAATAAGAAAATTATCCTAAAGCATCTAGTAATCGATATGCCGCTCCAGGCAGCGGCCCCTTCTCAATTATGCCCAGAAGCTTTCTGTATATGTCATTTTAAACAAGGAAGGAAGATAAACTATTATTCGCTACCACCGCACTCTACCCAACCAACTCCCAAAACTTATAATGGCCAATTTGTGTATGTAATTAATCCCTAGACAATTTAATTTGTACGCTGCACTGTTATTTTTAGGCCTGCTAAATACGAAACAGTTAAAAATATATTTTAAAATTCACACTTAATTAATTTTGATTAATTTGAGTTTTTGACTTTGAAGAAATGCAATTTTATAAAATTGGATTTCAAGCTGTGGTATTTTCATTACACACCCGGAATGCGAGTAAATTGACCAAAGCAAAGGAATATTTAAATCAAAGTGTTTTTGCAAAGTACCAATTAGCATGTAGTTTTAGAAAATTGCTCTTTTAAATTTATCAGTTGAAAGATAATTTTAAATATTAAAACCTGAGAAAAAGTCACGTTTGATATAAAGCTAATATTTTCGCATATCAAACTGAAAACCGGAACAAAAATTACTACGTTCCAAATAAGGTATCTGAAGTAAAGTTGGTTTGTGGAATAAAACGTAATTTAATTATGTAATGTATTATAACTGTAAATAACACATCATATTTCAGTTGAAGATAATGCATTATAAGTCATAATTAAATGTTGGGTAATAATTAAGGCTGCGTTACTAAAATTATATTTATGAACATGCCGTGGGCGTTAGGAAAATTACGCTGTATCGTACAAAGATTACGATTAAAATAGTAAAAACTTCCTGCGAATTACAGAGGTTGCTGTTAGAAACTGTTTAGAAGGAAATGGGAACCCTGGATGACATTCACCGATAAAAGATTTAAATGACAAATACAAAAATATTACCAATGAGATTATTATACTATATTTGAGCTTCGGCGAAATTTGCCAAGAATAAAAGCTTATTGGTGAAACCTCTGCTAGTTAGTGAATTAAACTTACTGCTTTTATAGTTTTAAAGCTGTTGAATACTAAAACAGCCTCAGACGTAGCTGAAAATGTGCAGAATATATTTACTTTATTAGGGGTCCTTCCTTTCTGCAATGCGATAACGGGAAAGAGTTTGCTAATAACGGTATATCTAACTTTACTTCTCTTTGGGATAGAATGATTTTGTTCACGAAAAACCGAGACACTCAAAAAGTCAGGAGTCCATATAAGGAGCAAATCAGGATGTAGAAAATATTTCGTCTTCCTGAATAATAACAAATAAATCAACTAACTGGTCACATGGCTTGAAATAGGTAAAGTTTATAAAAAACATATCATACCATGATGGTATAAAACAAACCCCTTACAAGGCTTTATGTGAAACAAAAACGAAGATAGGTCTCAAAACACTAAACTTACCAGAATAAGTAATTGCCCCAGTGCAATCCAAGGAAGAATTAGATCAGATTGTTGACATTGACAAGTGCTCAAATTGCTGATATTAACAAAAACGAACTGAAATTATAAATGAAACTATATCGAGCGTTAGAGAAGTACAGTTTATACCCGAATCCACATTGTCTGCCCTTAAAAACGGGGCCAATATAACCGAAAATGTTGAAACCATCGTTAAAAAAGAAAAATTATGTACTAAAGTTTATACGCCTATTAGCGATGGCAGAAAAAAACAAAAATGGATAACAGCACCTTAATATTATCTATACCAGAATTTGTTATAGAAAACCCTAATAATGTAGCCAATCAAAATAATATAATAAAAATACTGCTGAAATGAATGATGTAGATATACCAGAGTTAGAAATTAGTTAAGAAATGTCAGGTATATCAGTTGATAATGAAATAATTACAGATAACACAACCCACAAAACCAGTGCAAATCTTATAACAACATATGCCGTAGAAGTAATTGAAGCAGAAATAGATGATAATGAATTTTCTCTAATAAAAAGAACAATGAAAATTATTCCCAATAACAAAGTAATAGCTTATGAAAGCTTGAAAGTTCAAGCTGATAAAATGTAAGAACGTTCTAGCTCAAAACGGCTGTAATGGACAACATCGTGAGAGTAATTATATCATAATACGATAGAGCAAAAAGCTGAAGTGTTAACTTCGAGTAGACTGTCCCATATTAATACTTGCCGTATTTGCAAAAGTGTAAGTTTTAAGCTCTTCTCTCATTTTACCGTATGTTATATTCCTAAGAAAACAATTTATATAGGCAACCCTACGATGTTGCATACCGTATAAGAATAGTAAGAACGGAACCGCCCACCCTACAGCTGATTAGACGAGCTTCGGATTTCAGACTAAAAATCGATATAAATTGTTTATTTGAAGAGATCAAAACTATGCAACAAATAAAAAATATGTTTTTTAACTAGAACTAATTGATATTATTTATTAACGTAGATAATAATAATAATTAATATTATTGTTTGCTGACGAAAAGAATATAATTTATTAAAGAAAAAAAAAGGTAAATCCAAACCACAAAAACTCTAATTAAAATTTGTTCACGCAGTATCCAACAATTCAAAGTAACTTCAAGAAATTAGTAATTCGTTCACGAAACCACTTTAATACTAATAATTGAAAGTTCAAACCGACTCTCGGAAATTCTCTGAGATTATTAGCAATGAGAAGCAAATTTTGCTTCTCAACTAAATTTTAATGACTTTCTAATTTAGTTTTTACAATTTTCTTTAAATATCAACTAGAACTCAATATGCAGAAATAATTAAATTTGTTTAGTTAAATAGTAATTAGTCTAAAAACTTGTTGGTTGACGGTGCTGCTACGTGAAAACTTTAATGAATAGAATTCGTTATTAACACGTTGGTCCATGCATGCTCGTTACTCAATTAGCAAAACAAACACTTATAATGGTTAAGTAAACAAAAAAAAATTAATCAATGCTGGTGTAACATACAACGACCTATGCGTATTTTGGTGAAACAATAATCAGTAAGCTGTGTCGAGATGCAAGACATTTGTCGAAGGCGGGCCGCAGTATTGTATACTGAGTGTCTCTTTGTAACGATCAGAAAATTAACGTATGGGCAGATATATTGGAAAACAAAATTGTTGGCTTTCTATTTCTCCAAGAATATCTGAACAGAAAGTAGACATATTAGGAAACGCCATTGATCCTTTAATAACTGAAATAATTGAAAGTGATAGGGATGAAGAAGGACATTTACATTTAGATAAAGAACAAGCACATTTCCAACAAGACGGTGCTTCTTCACATAATGTCCGAAAGGAAATATCCAAATACAAAATTTCTTGGTCAGTGGATCTGTAGAAGAGGACCAATAGTATGGTCCGCGCGGTTCGCGGAGATGACACCTTTCGATTTTTTTGTGTTTTATATAAAATCTGCAGCGTACGAAACCGCTCCAGAATCTCCACAGGACTTACAAAATCGAATAATCCGAGTAAGTAGAACACTAACACAAAACACATCTACTAAAGTAAGACGAAAATACATAGATTTGACCTACATGTCTCTTCAGTGTCGTTTTAGGTACAAGTTATGAGCTATGCCAGATCCTGCCGTAAATTAAATACGAGCCCGATGAAAAGTATCCGCAAGCCCGCCGTCATGTGTGCACCCCGCATAGGCAAATTATGTCTCAATAATACAAACAAAGCGTATAAGTCCAATTTTGCTTATCTACCGTAAAAACTGTAGCGGCCCGCTGTACAAAGGAATATGCTCCTTATATAATTGCCCCGCAAAGATGTAGCTTGTAGTAGCGGGAGCCCCTCACCACTAAATATTGAGACAGGTGCAAGGCATGCAGATTTAATGTAATTATAGATTAGTAGGTAGGACCACAGAGTAGGCATGCGCGCGGGCATGTGTGCGCTTACGTGGTGATTTACAATCTACCTAACTATCTGGCTGTGTTACGATCTTACAGTAACTATAGAAACTTGAAGCTTATGATACAAAATGTTTCTGAAAATTTACTATCTGAGACCTCCCTCGCAAATTTAAATAATTTAAATAAATATACTTTATTACTTACAGCAGTAGAAGTGATGTTAACCTGTTCTGGTAATCCACTTGCACGTGTAAGTGATGAAGTTATTTGTTATCCTACAATTGCGGGGACATCAATTGCAAAACTCAAAAACCTATCTCACATGCAGAAGACTACACAAACACCTAACGTCTGGCGGTGATTTGAACCGCAAACCTCCTCCCTACTATCTCTTGGTAAGTTATTAATTTCCCACCAGCAAAGCAAAATAACAATTTCGTTTGTAAAAAAAAAAACGAAAAATTGATGCTGTGGGTAAATAGAGGTGATAGAAATAGTTGTTTGGTGACTATAGCCGAAGACTTTCGCCAATAAGCACACAAAAATATAAAAATATAATTATTTTTAATTTGACACAATTATTCAGTCTGAGATGGCATGAAATGTACACATTAGATTTCTGAAGTATACCTCAAATTCACACGTCGTGTTCTCACCGCAAAATTTAACGATCAACAATATTATTCTGTATTGTAGGTAATTTCAAAGAGAATTTCACTTAGAGAAAATCGTATATGTGCTTCTCTCAATTAATTTCCCCATATATTTCTGAATTTGACAACATGTGTTTATTATGTAGAATAGCAATCCGTATAGTTATTTAAATCAACAAATCTGAGTAATGTTTGCATAGAACCTTTGAAAGAAAACAGATCGTTCAATGCAGATACCTTTCTTTCGTTTGAGTAAACAGTGTTACGAATCCGTCAGTATGAGTCTAGCACAAATTATTTCAAACCTTACCTTTGATGTCATATACAATGATGGCTTGGAGTGGGAATAGTCTAGACAGATTTTAATAGTCGTTATAAATAACATCAAAGTACTTAGTGTATTTAATACAGAAATGGAATAGTGAATAAAGGTTTAAATCAAGGTGGTTTTAAAATATGGGACTTACATTGTTTGGTTTCGAGAAATCGGATGTACACGAACGCGACATCCCTACCACCTATTGTTCACTCCCACCATGAATTTGGTGTATTTTCAAAATTGTCTTCAAACTCGATATGAGCGTGTTAAATGAACATAAGTCCCCCCCCCCCCCCATTGAGAAAAATGCTCTAAAAGGTTTCCTTTTGATCGTTGACCTGAATATTTAAATTATTTTATTGAATACGCACCAAAAGAATAAAACTGGGGAGTAACTAAATAAGGCGCCAGAGTGGCCGAGCGGTTAGGGCACTTGGCTGCTACGCGGAAGGTCTTGGGTTCAAACCCGAAGACTGGATGCCTGGCGGGCGGCCTACCCAGTCGCTTTTAAAAAATTGGGAACCAAACCCCTCGAGGGGTGAGGAAAGTAAGGCAGCCATCTAAGGCGTGGTGCTTACCACACCATCCCGTACTTCATATAAGAGTGCGAGAGTATCGTAAGCGATGGTCCGGTGGCTCTGACCCACCGCATTGCAGGCCAAACTCCTCACTGGAGTGTAGTGCCACCGACTTTAGTAACTTTATAACACCAAAAAATAAATGTGATGAAAATCATCAAGGCAGCATTATTAAATCGCCACCTAGTGCACACCAACTCCTAAATAATAAACTATTTTAAACTATAAAGCCTGCTGGTATTACACTTGATTAAAGAGAGACAACTTACTTGTACACGTGATTTATCCAAACATTGTAATTACATATTTCATGCACAATTTAAATGAAAACTTCAATGACTCCAATTTGGAGAGCTGCTAGGGAGGTAGCACAATGAGCCCACCTACTGTGGCCTAAGTACGCGTGAGGTAATTTCCCCTCTCAATTTTTAATCCAGAATTCAGAAGTCTTTTGTTACTAATTCTTCATTATACGATTAAAAACAGTAATACAGTTTATGTTGTAAGGTACATGCGAACCTAGGTGCAGATACAGTATGCAGGAGTCCCAGCACTAATTTATATATTTTTTGAGGAATTTAGGACAGTTTTTGTTCAAATTTTAGGACAATTTTAGGACTTTTTTACTTTACTGAAGCACCGTAATACTACAAAAAATATCAATAATGAAATGCTTATATTATTACTTATACAGGTCGCCTATTTTAACCGGAACACTATTGGGATCTCGGAAACTATAAGAGATACAAAGTCGGTTAAATGAGATATAAAAGTTGCGTAATTAAAGAGGCAATGTAATAGTAATTTTGTTGTTTTCAAAATACCCATAGCTTACTAGATATGAGCAATGAAACTAACAATGATAATTTCTGTAAGGTAAAACATTACAATAAGCGTAAATTGTAGCTTTGATAATTCATACCTCGCCGTACCTTCTATAGATGTCTCTAGGGACTTCTATCACCGTTATTAAAACTTCTCTGTCCATAGCGGAAATAGAAAAAAATCGTAAAGGAAAAAGTTGTAGATCTAGGGTGGCCACTTAAAACTGCTTTTCAAATTCCCTGACTTTTCCCTGACTTCCCTGACTAATAAACTTCAGTTTCCCCGACTTATTTTTATGGCACAAAAGTCAAATATCAACTGCTTTTTTGTAAATAAAAATTGTAACCCAACATAAAAATTAGCAAAGTAAGCTTAAATTACTTTATAGCAAATGGAAAATTTTGCAGGCAAAAATAAAAATATTAAAATAACTGCATTTTACAGAATTTTCCCTGACTATTTCGTGAAATTCCCCCACTTTACGTTGAAATTGGTACAATTCCCTGATTTCTCTGACCAAAATAAAAAATTCTAAATTTCCTGACTTTTCCCGGTTTTACCTGTTTTCCAGAAAAGTGGCCACCCTGATATAGCTCTCAAGTTGGCAAGGTTACTCGTACATGGTAACATTGCTTCTCTCTAATGCTACTATAGTAACAAGTTTAATGCCGATCTGCCAACTCGTTTTTGAGTAATAATGCGTTAAAGTAGAAATTTTGAAGCTAGAGTGTTCGGAAAAAAGCGTTCGATTGGTCTTAGCCGTCTTTATAATACTGCGTTCTAACATTTTTGAAATTCTTATTTTGAATGAAGTTGTACCAGTTACCTAACTTCCCTTTCCGGTTCGTAAAATAACACTTTTTAGCTAGACAAATTTCAGTTGTGCTCGGGTATACCAAATTTAAAAAACTTTCAAATTTTGCAACATTGTCATTAAATTTCAAATTTTTTAAAAATTTCGAAATTTGCAAAAATCTTTGAATTTTCAATGTCAACATATTT
This sequence comes from Ctenicera cuprea, assembly GCA_958336395.1. NCBI lineage: Eukaryota > Metazoa > Arthropoda > Insecta > Coleoptera > Elateridae > Ctenicera > Ctenicera cuprea. The sequence continues at coordinate 8,593,816 of OY284493.1, forward strand.
CCAAAAATTTGAAAAACCCAAAATTTACATTTCCAAAAGTTCCGAAACCATTAAAACTTCAAAATTTATGAAAGTTTCAATATTTTCAGTTTTATGATTGCTAAAAAAAATTTCATAGTAATCACAATTTTCCAAAATTTTGGAAAAAAAGCAAAATTTATAAATTTTCAAAAAACATCCGGTATAAAAGATACTCGAAATTTTTTCGAGAATTTAAAAAATGTTCTAAATTTCCATAAAATTGTCAAAATTTACAAATACATTAAAAATTTCCATAAATGGGAGAAGGTCTCGTGGCGGTTGCCTTTTTCAAATTTATAGTCTCTATGACGTAACGAACTAACATAACCCACCTAGTATTTCCCATAAACATAACGAGCAATTCTAAAGGAAAAGGTGTTCCAAGGTGACATCAAGATGTAGCAAAATATAAAACATCAAGTTGCGTGTTTATGCATTCCACGTATACGAGTACATCAGTACGTGTACAGAAGCCAAGCCTAAATGCGTACACACACCCCTGGCGTTTGTTCCGAATATCTAGCACAAACCACTAATACAACAAACAAGTAAACAAAGCAATTGTCAACTAACAATAACACAACAATATGGAGCAAAACAGTGCCGCAACGCACATACAAATATTACAACATGGCCCGAAATTGCACGTACTTAAACACAAATTATCAGAGCCAGGAACTCCAGAATTCATTTCACTAAAATTGTCGCCGGTCCATTTCAACCCTGCGACTTTGGCCTTAAATTAAAGTAGCTCTTATTGTTCTGGATGCAAGGACGACTTTGCTTAGAGTTAGTGGTACAATAGGGCACAAAGGGAAGCTCTGTTAAAGCACAAGGAAACTCGTGCTTTCCGGTGTTACTATTGCAATTAAAAAGGTTTAATTGTGTGCCAAGATCTGCAGCCCGGCTGTCTTATTGCATAGTTGGAAGAAAAAGAAATAAATACGAGTTCCTAGCAGATGCAACTAAATACCACTTTAAATAATACAAAACAGAAGGGTTCATTTTTATTATTTTCCAAGCTCCTCTAGATCCACTTCATTAATTGAGGTCAAATGTCTTGTGTATTATACAAAGGCTACCTGTTCGTCCCGTTCTTAAAGAAATTAGATTACTTAAAACTCCAGAAACGCACAATTGCAAATTGCAAAAATTAATGTTACTTGCTAGTAATATTACTAATATTTCGGACTTTGTTTCTGCACTCACGTTCTTGCCACATCACTGGTTTTCAAATAAGAAATTGATACAAATTTTACCTAATCAGTAATCACCAAGATATGCACATATTTGTGAAAAATATGCAGCATTATATGCAAAATATGCACATTAATTAAAAATTGTTTGATTCAAACTTTTCTGATAGTTTCAGCATTTTCAAAATATTTTAATTTCTTAAAAAGTTCTTTTATTAAAATTATTGAAATTTCGAAAATATTGCAAATTTTGAAATTTTTAATAATTTTAATACTTCTGCAAATTACACTAATATTAAGTTTATGAAAAAGTTTGTTAAGGTGCGCTGCCCGAGAATAAATAATTTGTATCTGATTTTGATTTAATTGTATTGTTTATACTTTTAAGTGGGAGCTCCCCGAAAACGTAATGCACTTGTCTAATAATTTTGATTTATTTACAGGAATATTATATTTATTTCAGCAAATACAGACTTTAATTAACGGCGATCACTTGATTTAGCTAAATTGATGTGATTTAGTTTTAGTTAATCTTAAGCAGGTGGTCGTTTCAGGGCAGCTGCAAACATTTTTGTACATAAATGTAAATATTGAAAAACACATGTTAACAAGTGTCAATGAGTTTGCCGCCTGTTGTGTGGATTATTGGGGCCAATCTAATATTTAATATTTCGCGCTCTCGCACTTTAGGGGTTAGGGTAAATATTGGGTTGTAGTTATTAACATAAATTGGGGAAACTTGACAGCTTTAATTAGCACAAGTGGTCAAGAAAGCTTGAGAGTGCGAGACAAAATTTTATTGATACTTCTATCCAATCAAAAATTAAAAAAGAGTGGAGCTGTAATTTTATTGGAAAAAGAAACAAGTACAACCTCTTGGAGGATGGGTATGAATTTTAATAAAAGAGTATGTTCCCTAAAGGAAGGGATCAATCTTCTGATTCTCAAAGATTACTCAGTTCGCCGAAATCTAAACGTCAGTTTGGAAGCATTGTTGCTAACATATTGTTACAATATTACAAGTCTGGGAATTGCAACTTTAAAATAAAATATTATCTTCGTGGGTTTTGGGCTACGAATAGCATTTTACCAAAATCAAATAGGCTTAGGCGTAGATGCTTATTCTTGTCAGTGTACCTGATTAGGCGTATCAGCGCGGCGCTATTGTCCTTCGGGAATTAGGCGTAGCAATGAGGCGCTATTGCAGGGAAGCCGATTAGAGTGAGTGACGGCGCTATTTCCATATTGGTTGCCGCAAAACCTTCCTTTCGCGTGTTCTTGTTACACATTTGTACGTAATCGATCGCTGTTATTGGGTTAAGTTCTAAGGCGTATTGGCAAGCAGCGCTATTGTCTTTCGGGAATTAGGCGTAACGGCTAAGGCGCTGTTAGGATGAGACCTAATCAGGCTGAGAGTATTGCGTACAAATGAGTGATAGCACACGGTGTTCCTATGAAGAGCATCCAGTTACTAACGTAATCTGTACAATACTCGACATTTATAAACAGTCCCAAATAGAAGTATCAGTATAGGCAAAACTGGGGTAAATATTTGCATTGGCAACTTTATTCGATACAACTGACGAGCAAATTCTGTATAAATGGTTCTCGCACTCATAACACCAATATTTGCACCACATAGATAAATAAATTCTTTAAAAGGTTTAATGTTGTTTAAATCAGGTTAAAATCTTATCCTTTTTAACCTCGATAAAGACAGGGTAAATCAAACATGAGCAAATAATTAAAACACAACGTAGGTCCGACACCGGTCATCTCAAATAAATAATTAATCAAGCATAAATACTTGATGAATATTAAATAATACATTTCAAATTTGTAAATAAAAATATTTACGGTACTGCACGATCACAAGTTTGAATCTGATTGTTTGAATTTCTTGAACATCTTGAACATATTCAAATTGAAAATTTTTTAATTTTGAAAATTATTCAAAACAATTTATAAAAACATGAAAATATTTAAAAAAAGCAATTTACTGTAAACATTTTTAATTACAATTTTGTTGTTGTTTGAAAATATGAAAAAAGAATATAAAAATTTCTAAAATTCAGAAATGACAATAGAAACAACTTTCCATTGAGAAAACACCTCTGCATCTTTTTCTTTTGGTTTTTTACCTAAACAGTTTATTCCAGTATTTGGCCGAAAAGCGGATAAGCCTCAAGACAAAAAAACTGGGAATTTGGGTTTAAAATAAAATTACTGATTAAAGAAATCGCGTTAATTGGTAATTATTGTGGTCATAATATATTTGGCCATTGTAATTTCCTGCTAAATTATATGTTATTAACAAAGTTGATAATCGTTTGTGCAACCGGTCGTAAATCTCTTGATCATTCTCAGTTTACACCGAAATTCTGTGGGCATTTCGGTGTAAAGTTACCTTACATCTGCACGTAAGAGAGTTTCTTAAAAATGAACGTGAGAAATCCGCATGCAACATAATTGAACGTTTACATTATAACTATAAATCAGTTTACATAAGTCACATTATCGTTAATGTGTTTCCAGATTAATTTTATGACTCAACTTAGAAAAGGTTAAGGGTAGTAAGAATATGACAGTGCATACAGAGGAGACTTGACTAATAACGGTGCGAGTTTCAACCCGTTCAAAATAGTCGATTAAAATTAAGCTAGGCATATTTCTGGGAGCTGACGACTTAACCGCTTCACTCTCATGTTGCCACAAGTGGCAAGATGCTTGATACGGTGCTATATTCCAGAGATGTACTCAAAATTGTACAACAAGAACGGATTCAAAACAACTTTAATTTTATGGTACATCTGACATAATAACGCTCAAGAAAAAGATTTTGGACGCAAACCTAGCTACAGTTGAAACCAAAACAGACAGGCAGAAATATACCCAGAAGACAAAATTACGAAAGGGGAATTACAAAGTAATGTCCTCTAATGTATACTATATATAACTATATATCGGTTTGTTGCTTTGCAACTTTTCTCGCCGCACATTAGAGGGCATTACTTTGTAATGTCCCTGTCATGATTTTGTCTTCTGGGTATATTTCTGCCTGTCTGTTTTGGTTTCAACTGTAGCTAGGTTTGCGTCCACCTGATGAGTTCCAATAGAACGAAACATGTCGTGGTCTATCCTAGCTATAGTTGAAACCAAAATCTTTTTCTTGATTTACTTTTGCAACACGGCGTTTCGTGTGCTGTGCCTCTAGAGGCCGCTAGTGATTGTAGATACTCGCTTAGCGGGTTCGTTTCACAACTATATATCATGATAATAACGCTGATACGAAACTAGCACCTAAGACTGAAGCGGTCAAAATAGAACAAAATCTCGAGCGGAGAACTAACAACACATTTTGCGTAAAACTAGGAAAAACTGCAACCGAAACGCGTGAAAATTTAAAAATCAGCTTATAGTGATTGTACTATGCCGAGAGCACAAGTTTCTGTTTTGACATAAAAAGTTAAAAAGGGAAGAAAAGACGTCAAAAATAACCAGCATTGTAAAAGACAATAAGCAAGGCAAAAAAACTTGTAGGATGAAATCAAAAATCAGTACAATGTTAATTCCTATTTTTTTAATGTGAATATAGTCGTTTACTTAAATTTTGTAATAATAATAAAAATAATAAAATATTTATAACTAAAGTATGGAAACTCAGTACGCGACAACAATTTTAGAATTATGAATTATAATGCCACAAGGATAAATTGAGAATCGAATACGAGGACGCCAGTTGACAAAGACGAAGCCGTTTTCTTGTAGTTGGTATACCAGCTTCACTTTGTAATGCCTTTGTCGTATCCACGGTAGCGGGTAGGTCTCTCACACCCAAGAGGAAATAGACCTACTTCAGGGCCTGGCAACCCTGCCCACGCGAAGCACTTGGTGTTCTCCACCTTCCTTTTCCGGAGACATCATGTCCAACCCCAAGTCCTAACCCGCACCCTTCCCTTTCCTTCCCATACTCCCACTTACCAACCCGCCTGGCCAGCGTGGTGAGTTATGGCCAACACCTTCTAACAATGTCGACCTTAAAACAGAAACGAAATATACCCCAGGTGGGTAGGATGTACAATCCGAAATCCCACACCGGAGATCCGGTCTGCCTCGAGGATTTTGGGGAAGGCAAAAGATCGACGCCTACAAGAAATAAGCAGAGAAAGAGAAAGGAAAAGCTTCACATAGCAACATATAACATCCAATCTATGGCGAGAGACGAAACCTTATATGAACTGGAAGAAGAGCTGGAAAAGGTGAAATGCGATATACTTGGCATATCAGAAATTAGAAGGAGGGAAGAATGCGTACAACTGAAATCAGGAAACGTCCTGTATTATAGAGGAAACGAAGATGTAACATATGGAGGGATAGGCTTCCTAATAAAAGCAACACTAGAAAACGCAATAAAGACATACAAAAGCATATCAAGTAGAGTTGCATACATAATAATAGAAATAGAAAAGAAAATCACCGTAAAACTCATCCAAGTATATGCCCCTACCTCCAAAAATAACGAAGAAGACCTAGAAACGTTTTACGATGACCTCACAGCAGCAATAAACAACACAACAGCGAAACAGACAATAATACTGGGCGATTTTAACGCAAAGCTGGGGAAAAAATCGAAAACTCGGAGAATAAACTAGGAAACTTATGGCGTAAGAAACATCAGAGGAGAAAGACTGCTAGAATACCTAGAGGAACATAACCTCTATGCGATGAATACCTTTTTCAAAAAAAAGGACTCTATGGACGTGGTTGTTACCCGATGGTAAGACAAAAAATGAAATAGACTACTTCATCTCCACTGACAGATCAATCTTTGAAGACGTAACAACACTCAATAAATTCACCACGAGTAGCGACCATCGCATACTGACAGCCAAAATACAGATAGACAAAAGAATACAAAGGAAGAAACAACACAAAAGGAACGCACGCATCGATGCCTATGAATTAAGGCTAAGAGGAGAGGAATTCAGGGAAACCCTAAGCGTGAAAATAAACGAACAACAACAAATAAATGAAGAAGATCTAAACGAAATATATAAAAATATGAGAAACCAAATATATGATGCAGGACTGAGAGTAGCAAAAACGAAAAATACAAAGAAAAGTAAAATAAATGATGACACTAAAAAATTAATGGAAGAAAGAAGGAACCTCCTAGCACAACGACGAAATAAAACAGCAAAACAAAACAATAAAACAAAAAGTCAAAGAAGACATTACAAAATATCATGAAGACCTGGTTGAAAAGACCATTGAAAGGAATAGAGGTATCAAATGCTTACGCCCGACACTCGGAAACAACAAGATTATCAACATACAGAACCAACAACGCAGAGAGGAACACAACCTGAATAAAATCACACAGATAGTTGAAAATTACTACAAAGACCTATATAAGTCTCAGATAACCCCAGATAAGAACACGGAAGAAAATCTTAAAGAAAAAATACAAAACATCGGATCAGAAGAAATACCAAACATAGAACCAGATGAAATCAAAAAAGCCATAAAAGAACTACAAAATAACAAAGCTCCAGGAGCGGACGAAATACTTGCGGAAATGTTGAAAGAGGGGAAAGACATTATCCTGACAACCCTAGTCGGATTATTTAATGAATACTTACATAGGGGCAAATTCCCGAAAGACTAGAGCGAAAGTATAGTGATACTGCTCTTTAAGAAAGGAAATAGAAGAGATTTAAAAAACTATCGACCCATCTCCCTACTATCCCAGATATATAAGCTTTTCATACGAATCATAAAAAATAGATTGACAAATAAAATGGACAGGTACCAACCAGTGGAACAAGCTGGATTTCGTAAGGGGTACAGTACATCAGATCACTTACTCACGATGAAAATATTAATAGAAAGAGCTAACGAATATCATCTCCCACTATTTCTCGCCTTCGTAGATTATGAAAAGGCGTTTGATAGTGTCGAGCTATGGGCAATAGAACAGGCCATGAACAACAGTAGAATAGACTCTAGATACAAACAGCTTATACACAACATATATGAAAATGCTACGATTAAAATACAACTATAACAGGAAATACAAACGAACCCCATCCCAATCAAAAGAGGAGTCCGACAAGGCGACGTGATCTCACCCAAACTGTTTACACTGGTTATGGAGGATGTATTTAGAACATTAGACTGGGTGAATGTGGGAGTAAACATCAACGGAAAAAGACTGTGCCACCTTAGATTCGCTGACGACGTAGTCCTTATTGATAATTCATATGAAGAACTACAAAATATGATTAGCCAGTTGGAAGAAGCCTCTAACAAAGTTGGATTAAAGATGAACATGCAAAAGACAAAGATAATGACAAACACAGACGAAACCAGAAACATACAAGTCAATGGACACGCAATTGAAAAAGTCAACGAATATATATATCTGGGGCAAGTTCTGAAGCTAAACAAAGAAAATCAACACGCTGAAATAACGAGACGTATAAGATTAACATGGGCAGGATTTGGAAAACTAACATGGATACTTAAGAAACCCAAAATACCACAACATATGAAGAGCAAAGTATATAACCAATGTGTTTTACCAATACTTACTTATGGATGTCAAACTTGGACACTCACAAAGAAGAATATAGATGGAATAGCAAAAACACAGAGAGCTATGGAAAGATCCATGCTAGGTATACGACTGACTGACAGGAAGAGAAATACATGGATCCGCAGTAAAACCAAAGTAGCAGATGTTACTCAAAAAATCGCCAAGATGAAGTGGAGCTTTGCAGGTCATGTCATTAGGCACCAAGATGACAGATGGAACAACTTAATCCAGTATTGGAGTCCGTACCTGGGACACCGAACCCGGGGAAGGCCGCAAATGAGATGGAGTGACGGCCTGAAGAGAGTAGCAGGCTTACACTGGAGAAGAGCCGCACAAAACAGAGAAGGATGGAGATTGCTAGAAGAGGCCCTATGTCCAAAGTTGGATGACTGAAGGCTAAAGAAGAAGAAGAAGAGATCCACGGCCAGTTCTTGCATCATTGTGATTATGCAATTTGCTACCCTTTTATGAATGTCTGTGAATGGATGGTATGTATGTTGTGCATCATAACTTCCGAACAGCAGGTTGATTTCAATGAGCTTTGAAATGTGGATCAAAAATTCATCGACAAAATAAGCATTAAAAATGCGAAACCGGAAGCAGAAGTAGGACATGTTTTTTAGTTGCATTATTTCCGTAAAATGATTTTTAAGTGAAAATAAATCAAACTTTTGTTGACATGTTTAAAGAAATATTGCTCTAAAAAAAACACCGTTTTAATTAGGCATGAATAAGAACAATGAGCCAAATAGTTGAACATTCTAGAGGTATTTTGAGTTTGAGCAGAACAATATGATCAACAAATTTTTGAAAATACAAACAGTTTTAAATTGTAAGAGAGTACAGGTCTCTCTCTCTCTCTTACCTAGGATTTTCATTACTTATTTAATTAGTGTGTATAAGTTTTTAAGATGTATCACCAAGGAATAGTTTTGAAGTATGGTTAAATAATCGTGCCCAATAAAAGCATTTCCAAATGAGCAGTTTCTGGCCCAGTTATTTTATATTATTACTGTTCAGTGTAATGTGGTTGATGCTATGCGATACTGAAATTATCTTTTGTTTGTTTTAGAACTTTGTAACAACATGTACAACTAACTGTATTTGATTGAAGCTTACTCTGCTACTGAAATTGCTTCAATGTTATTACCGTTCCAAACACAATTTCCTGCTTATAAAACTTGGTTGATAGTCAGTACAAAATTAAATGGAGGTCACATTTCCTCCGCAATAACAGCATGAAAATATTCAAACTACACGTATATTTAATAACTTTTACTCCATATACATACACTTGCTACAGAAACTTATTTTTAAACCGTTCTTAGCGCACGCAGTGGCAGAAATGGAAAATAAATAAGCTAAATTCGTAGACGCCTTTCCATCTTTCGCACAAGTCTCTGCTTGATTTTAATATTTAATGTAAAAATGAATCCAAGGCAGTTCTAAAGAAATATATATGAAGTGAAAATAACACGAAAGCACTTGCCACTGCAAATAGCAGGATGGAGGCAAAAGTTCTCTCTTGTATATAATAAAATCGTGGCTTCTTTTGCAGCTAGTCGAGAAATTTGCGAGCGAGATATTTTTTGACCGTCTTTCCAATAGATTATTGTGGTGATCATTATTTGGACGTACGTACACCAACTAATTTAATTAAATATGTTTCTTTAATGCACTAAGCAAAAAGCTGCCAGGCAGCCGCCACGGGACCTTCCTCGCATTTATTCAAAATTTTTAACTGATTACGAAAATTTTTTAAAATCATTTAGTTTTGAAACTTTCTACAGTTTCGAGACTTTCTCAAGCATTTGGAAAATTGAAACTTATAGGACCAAAGCTCCCCTGGTCAAACAATTTGAGATATGCATTTCATATTTGGGGTTATTTTGCATATTCTGAAGTAAAAAAATGTATTTTCTGCATATAATTTTGAAGCGTGACCGCCAATTTGAATTTTTTTAAATAGCAACCTAGGCTGTGTGATACATCAATAGAAAACTTATCTTTTTCTCTTTTCAGAAATATTAAACATGTATAGGGTTACATAAGAAAATAACGCAGAAAAATTAAAAAAACATTTGAGGCATGCTTAATTGGTCGCTGCACATTTAGTGAAATCTAGTTACCATTGCATTAAAAAACGTCATAAATAAACAAAACACAAGCAAAAACAAGTAGTAAGTGTTTAATAGGTTACAAAATAAACATCCCACATTGTTAATTATTCCTGTAGTTGTGTTGCCTGGCAAATAATAATCTTTAGAATTCTGCAATATGGATCGTTTATCAGAAGAAGAACGCATAGAGATTCTCATGATGATTGGTTATGGTGACAGAAGACGAAATCACGACGAGGTACATCATTTATTTAATACGACACATCCCGATCGGAATCCAATTAGTAGATCTACAGTAAGTAGGCCTTTAGAAAGATTTGCTGAAAGTGGTAGCGCAAAAGATCGTCCTGCGACAACCGTGCCACAAATGAAGAGAATTCCCTTGAGGTACTACTGGATGTGGTTGAGCTACCTCAAACGTCTGTGCAGCAACTTGCCTTAAAGCACATTATGAGTAGACGTTCCATTCAAACAATTTTAAAAAGGAATAAGTTTTACTCTTACAAAGTACATTTAGTACAGGAATTGGCAGAAGACGATTTCGAGAGAAGGCTTGAGTTTTGTGAGTGGGCAATGGAAGTTATTTCTGAAAATGATAATTTTGCCAATTCAGCTACTTTTTGTTTGAATGGATCTGTAAACAGGCACAACTGTAGATACTGGTCTGACACCAACCCCCATTGGATGGAAGGAAGTTCACACCCAGCGACCCCAGAAAGTTAACGTAAGGGCTGGTAACGTTGCTCACAATATTATTGGACCATTTTTCATTAAAGGCAACCTTACGTCGGAGAGATATCTTCAAATGCTGCGGGAAAATATTAATTCTCAAATTATAGAACTCTTTCCAAATCATGATAACTAACCCAAATGCAGCAAGGGTGCGCCTCCCTACTATGGACTTGCAGTGCGCAATTATTTAAGCGACATTTTTCATCGGCGTTGGATCGGGAGAAGAGAAACCGTGGAGTGGCCCGCTTGGTCACCAGATTTGTCTCTTTTAGAATTTTTTGTGAGGCCATGTAAAAAGTCGCGTTTATTTAAATAGACCTGACAATTTCGAAGAATTGAAAAATCGTATTCGTGCTGAAATGGCTGCTATTTCTCGCAATTCTTGCGCAACTCTTTAGACAGTTTTAAAAAGCGCATTCATTCAATTTGAACATCTCCTCTCCTAACTACTGTTAATTAATAATGTTGTTGTTTTCATTTTTATTTAAGAAATGTTGTTTGTTATCCTATTAATTTTAATTACTGTTTGTGTTTTGTTTATTTATGACGTTTTGTTAATGCAAGGGTTACTAGATTTGAGTAAATGTGCAGTGACGAATTAACCAAGTACACTAGCTCGAAGTAGGTCGCTCCATCTCCTTCTGCGGAACTGCTGTGCGATGAAAGAAAAGGTTCTTTTCAGAACCACGATGTTGTTTAAAAAAAGAATTTTTCTGAAAAAAAGTTAGTCCTAAACGATATAGGCATGCCTCAAATGTTTTTTTAATTTTTCTGCGTTATTTTCTTATGTAACCCTATACATGCTTTATATTTCTGAAAAGAGAAAAAAAAAGAGCTTTCGATTGATGTATCACACAGCCTAGGTTGCTATTTAAAAAAATTCAAAATAGCCGCCGCGCTTATAAATATACCAAAAATTTTTTTCCTTTAGAATGTGCAAAATAACCTCAAATTAACGTATACCAAATATGAAACGCATATCTCAAACCGTTTGACTAGGGGAGTTTCGCTCCCATATATAATAGCGGCCCTGTATATGTGTGAACGTATTAATTTTTTTTTAGAAATTAGAAAAAAATATGTTTTAAATTTCCAAAAAATGTTTATATTCATATTATAGCAGAACACTTCTGCCCCCCTTATTTTATGTAGACGTTATCGTCGAAAAAAAAATTAATGGTGGGGTGATTGGGGAGAAGGGGTGGTGGAAATATTGCGCTTGCGCAGATCGGCTATTTGCTATGCGTAGAATACGACACATACAAACGCATATACTGTATGACGAATCCTGGTTTTAAGGTATTTTCGGGGCCTAAAAGGTTCATATCCGACAAAAAAAACTTTTTAAGGAAGGGACGTAAAAAAGACAAGACTACGAGTCGCAACAAGATGTATACCTAAAGTATGCGACGTTGCAGTAATTTAATTTTTATACTTTGCATTGTTTGACAGTATTCGTACATATACGTAGAATAAATAGCGGATGGAAAAAGCCTAATTTTCTAGAATAGTAATGGCTTGATCAGCTACAAGCGTATTGCTCATTTGTCGACGGTAAGCGGAAAAACAGCCACCGGAACAAAGTCACCGGAAAAAAAGTCACGGAAAAAAGCCCGCGGAATAAAAGACTCCAGAAAAATTCACCCGGGAAATAATCTCAGGAAAAAAGTTACTCGGAAAAAATCACTCGGAAAGAAGTCACCCCGAAAAAAAATCACCAGAGGAAAAACCATCAAAAAGATCCCTCGGGAATAAGTGACTGACATTACATCTTGGAAACAATTAACCTTCTATCTCATAGAACTTATATCTGGTCTTAAACCAACCAGAAAAAATATTGTTTTGAAGCTTGTTTCAAAATGATACTTTTTTTATATCTTAGTATCACAATTAAGGGCGAATTTATTTTTGAAATTCACTATGTAAACGTCTCATCAAATTTTCAACACTTTCAGTACAGAATCAGTTCAAAAAACATTTTGAAAATTTTCAATTAATGCATTTCTCTAGATAGATGTGCTAAGTAGATGTGCGTGTGTTGTGCACAGAAGCCGGTAGTGATCGCTGATATCTGGTTTGCAGGTTCCGTTCATATTTTTGCCGGTTTGTTGCGTTGCAAATTTTTTCGCCGCACTCTAGATAGAGAAAGCGTTACTTTTGTAATTCTTATATTATAAGGTGCTATTTTTAAATAAATATATTTTTTGCGTTCCGGTTTTTTCCCCAAGGAATTATTTTTTGTGGATTGTGGGTTATTTTTTACCGAGGTTTTTCATTCCAGGTAATTTGTTTCTAGTGATTTTTTCCTAAAGATTCATTTACCGGGGTTATTTTTAAAGAGGCTTTCATTTCTTGGGATTTTTATAACGGTATTTTCCAAACGTTTTTATTTCTGGAAATGTTATTACAGCAACCATATTTACACAGTCCGGGTGGTCCAGTTGTAAAGGATCAGGCCCACAATGCGTGAGTTCTCGGTTCGAATCCTGGAAGCAGAAATTTTTTCTGTAATTCCGTGGATCGGTATCGAGCTCGGTAACCATTCGACGTTGGGTTAAAATTAACGGCGCTTGCCTTGATTACTGGCTGACCAGGACAAGTACCAAAGTCATAAACAACATAAAAACATACATTAAACACATGTGCGTATGGCTTGAATGAATGTGCATGAAGGGTGGCATACGCTTTAGGGGCGTAGCGGTCTAAAGGCCAAACGGCCCCACTGCACAAGCAAATAGCCTACCCGGAGTGAAAGACCTCGACACCTTCGGGTATAAGGGGTGAAAGATTGAACAAACAAACAAACCATATTTACAGGAGCGCATTTTTCATGGGAATTTTTGGCAGGATATTTTTATTCTGGGTATTTTTTCCAGAAGCTTTTTTTTATACCCGGGTCATCTTTACCAAAGCTTTTTTTTGGATATTTCCTTGAATAATTTTTCCAAAAGCTTTTTTAATCGAGACATTTTTACCGGAGTTTTCTTTTATGAGGTCATTTTTTTTCTGTGTTTTTTTGTAAAAGATTTTTTATCGGGTCCATTTTATCAGACCTTTCTTTTTCTAGGAGTTTTTTTCCCTGGGTTTTGTCCTGATTTTTTGTCTAAGATTTTTTTAGGCTATTATCATCAGGGTCGTATTTACCAGGGTTTTTCATTCCTAGGTATTTTTTCTAAACAGTTTTCCAGAAGCTTTTATACCGGGGTCATTTTTCCAAAGTTTGTTTCTTCTAGAGATGCCTTCAAAGTAATTTTTCTATAAGCTTTTTTTATCGGGGCTATTTTTACCAAAGTTTTCTTTCCAGGCAATTTTTTTCTGTGGGTTTTTTCTAAAAGATTTTTTATCGGGTCTATTTTACCAGACCTTTCTTCTTCTAGGAGTTGTCTGCCCTGGTTTTTTCCCGTGTTTTCTGTCTGGGATTTTTTTCTAGGCTATTACCACAAGGGTCGCATTCACCAGAGATTTCATTTCAAGGTATTTTTTCTAAGAGATTTATTTATCGGCGCTGCATTTACCGAAGTTTTTCTATCAAGGGTCTTTTACTTTTTTATGATTTTTTTTCGGGGGCTTCTTTATCCTGTGCGTTTTCTCGAGATTTTTATCCGAGAACTTTTTTTTCCGGCGATATTAATTTCTAGAATCGGTTTGTAATATATGTCTGTGCATATCAGATGTAAGTTATTGGGCCAGCGGGTGGTCTAGTGGTTAGAGTCCCAACCTCTAGAACTAGACTCCCAACGGCAGTAGGTTCGAATCCTCTGCCCGTCGGAAATTTTTCTGAATAAGTTAAATCCGGCATGTCCATGGACGGTGTGTGTAGTGTGTATGTTGGGTTGCATGTCTTTCAGGGGTGGGGCATGTTAGACCTGTGTATAGCGCAAGTCCGCTGAGCCCGGTGCATGAGCCTTATGATTCTTAAAAAAAAAAGTGTAAGCTATTAACCGTAACATTGGATACTCCCGTATTGAATGCTTAGACAATTACCTGTTTGTAATTTTGTGGGGAAAGTAATATTTTACTTATGTTGATTTGAGCTCGTAACAGAATTAAATGTCGAGTGTAGAGAACTTCTTGGTCACAATTGTTACATGAGTTTATAAACCGAAATTCCAAAACTAAATAGGAACTATAAATCTAAAAATACAGTATTTATCACCTAAAATAATTATTAGTGTTTGCTTTTTGTTGTAAATATCCAATAATTTCAACTTTTGTATTGATTTACAACGTCAAGTCTGTTGGACGCTTATAGTTTTATTTTGATGTAGAAAACATAACATACTATTTTTGAATTTTCCATGTACATACAGGTTTTATAAAATTGCGTGAAATAACTTAAGCATTTATAATAAAATGGTACAGCACGAAATGAACAGATTTTAGTAATTTAACGTTATCAAAATGCCATAAATCACTAATTTATGTGAATTTTAAATTTACAAAATTAAATATTATTAATCAGGACGTCTTCTAGTCTTCTTCTACTATTTTAAATTTAGTACTTAAAATAAAATGTACAAATTACACGTATAGGGATAACAAATTCTTTGGAGCGTTATACGAGCGCAAACCCGATTATGTGTATCTCATTTACCTAGCGTGGCTCTGAAATTTAATAGTAAGCTAACGTAAATTACATGAATAAACTTAACAAGTACGATGTGAAAGAAGCTCCAGTTTCTAATAAAACTCCTGCAATTTTTCAGACCATCGTTCTAATTTAGTGCACTTTAATGAAAACGAACGAATTCTTCTACTTCAAGATAACTAGAAATGTTATTTACTTCTAAAGCAAATTGAAAAATGGATGCAGAGGCATCCATGTGTACTGTACATAAGAGTTCGTGTATTTTTGTAAATATTTGTGTCGCCATGACAAACAGGGTAAGAAAATTAATTTCGTTGGTGGAAGTGAGAAGAAGGAGGCTTTCTCATAAAGTTGGGATATGAGGCGATGTTTCAGGAGGACGAGATGGTTCGGGAGACGCTTTCAAATACGAATCGCAGTAATTAAAGCAGTTTAATGGATTCATGGTGACTCGCAATATAACCTCGGTTACTCAAGGTATTATTTCATTCTGCCTCTTCGCAGTCTCCCGTGTTTCACATTCAAACGAATTTGCTACGGACTGTGTTCCTTGTGTTTAAATGTACGGCTTTTGTACAAAATAGCTTTTTTAATTAGCGGCATTAGACAAATTCTTGACTTGAAAATACCACATCAGTTCTACAGTGCTATTTTATAGAAATAAAATTATTTAAACAATCGCATTAAAAATATTTTAATGGAAATTGCCGAAACTGTCGCCAAAGTAATAAATTAATAACGATAAATCTTAATCAAGCTTGAGCTTGAGCTCGCTTAGTGTTTAAAATGTACTGTATAAATAATCTTATAATGTGCGCCATGCTTGAAACTTACCCCGTTAGTATACTTTCAATGTGTTAAGTTCTCCGCATGCAGCAATTTTCGTGTAAAATTGTGTACTTGCTCGCAACTTCGCTGCATTAACTTTAATAAGTTAAATAAAATAAAGCTGTAAGTCTCCTGCATATTATTTAATCAAAAACTTGAAAGGACAAAATGGCTGCGTGGTTTGTTGTTAGGTATTACTATTAGCTTATTATAAATAAATAATTTGAATTAGCACGGTGGTTTCATTAACAATATCTATGTATTAATTTTGTGACGTGGATGCCATTTTTTCTCAAAATGGGGCGAGAAGGTTAAAAGTAGTAAAGTAAAGAACACAAAGTCTTCCCCATAAATTCTTTAATTTTAAAAAGTTGACGGATAAAACGCTACATGTTTCGGGTGAACCCCATCATCAGGCTGATTTACAATTGTGTTAAAAAATCTGAAGAGCACAAATAACGTAGTGACATATAATATGATAAAGCAATGGAAACTTACCACATAGGGAAAAAAATTTTTAGGTTAACACAGAAAATTCAACCAATAAGTAGCAACATATCGTTAAATAACGTTAAAAACGCAGAATGGGTGGAACAACATGTTCTCGCCCTTACAGCTTAATAAGGGAGACATAGTTTCCAAAAAATACAAAAAAATTTTTTCAAGAATTAGAACGATGTAGATCAAATACAAATCAAGATAAAGAATAAAACCGTTGATTGAATACTTCAATCAACGATAAAACCTAAACTAGAAAACATGAAAAAGTAAAAAGAACTAAACCGTGAAGCGGGAAATTCGAAAAACAAATCCCTGAAGGGGTTACACAAACAAACATTTAAATTAACTTTGAAGAAGTTTAATAAAAATAAGGTTATTGTCAAAATCTGTGACCTCATTAAGACAAAATTCGTTATTACGAGTAACAATCTCATAAATTTCGAGAAAGTTAAGAAAATGACCCTTTTTAGAAAAATGAAGAATCTCAAAATCGGAGTTCGAATTAAAGGAATGTTTATGGGAAGTTATATGGTTGGCGAAGGAGGATTTATTATTAGGGGAGGAAAGGGAGATATTATTAGATTTAATTAAGGAAAAATGTTCAGAAAAACGCTTTTTGAATTTCTACCAGTCTGGCCTATGTAAAAACAAGGACAGGAGGAACAATTAAGTTTATATATACCAGAGCTATCTATAGGAAAGATAGGATATTTGTTTTTAACGAGCAAATTACTAAGATTATGAGGGGAAGAAAAGGAAATAATAATATTAAATTTTTTGAAAGTATTTTTGATCATAGGGAGGAGGGAAGAGTTGTAAAAAGGAATGGAACGGTATATGGGAGGAGTATAGGGAAGAGGTGAAGAGGCAGTGGGGGTAAGGGTAGTGGTGGTGAGAGTATTTTTGAGTTTATGATAAAGGGAAAGGATTAGGGGTAAGGGGTAACCATTGTTGACAGCGATTTGTTTAATAATATTTAGTTCTTTATTGTAGTTATGTTCGTTAAGGGGGGTAAGAATGAGACGTCTAAAATAAAATCTGAAAGAAGCAAGTTTATGAGAAAGAGGGTGGGAGGAGGAGAACGGAATGATATGGTCAGTAGAGGTGGGTTTTCTGTATATGAATAGTTCGAGGGAATTGGGTTTTCTGGTGATGAGGAGGTCGAGGAAGGAAAGGGAGGAGTTGGATTCCCCCATTACTCCATTTGGAGAGGAAATGGCATCCACGTCACAAAATTCAAACGAAGCTAGTCAAGCATATTTAATTCGCCGTTTCGAACATTTGTCAATAAAGGTGAAGAGGACTCATCTCAACATTTGGTTCAACTCTACCTGTCGAAAGGAAGATTTGGTTCCCAATTACGTCAACTTGAAGTCAAACACCTTTAATCTTCAATCAAAAAAAGCTCTTAAAGCCGGTCAATAAGCCTGGATTTCAGCAGAAATTAATAAATGGTATATCAATAGAAATTATTTGAATTGTCAACTTTACAATATTCACTTGTTATTATCAAAAAGTTTGCATTTTTTGGAATGATCCGATATTCTGTATCATGTTAAAAACAAGGTCGAAGATTTTGGTAATAAACTTTTTTCAAAATTAACATCAAAAATCAATAATTTGAGATATAAATTTCAAACTAGCTGTTATAACAAACCCAACCATAATAATTTTTCAGATTTTACTTTTCACCCGAGAACTCTCAATCTGAGTAGCGTCTCCTTTAGTGAGAACGAGGTTGACTTTCTAGATTATGGTTTAAAACATAATCCTGTTACTAATTTTACTTTTAATAATTTTAATAATTTAGCCGTTCACTGCGAATCGGTGATTCATTCTTCAAAGGTCGATAATCCGGAGTTTCTGAGATCATGTCTCTTAAATAAATTCAACACTTTTCAAAAAAACTCTCAATTTCATAAGAATCAATTTAATAAAAAAATAATAGATATTGTCAAAAAGATTAATAATTCTGACGTCATTCTCACCAAAGCAGACAAAGGTAATTGTTTAGTTATCCTGGATAGACAAGATTATGTTGACAAGGTCTGTGACTTCCTTGATTCCCCTGATTTTGAAGTTTTTAACCAAGATCATTTAACCAAATTTTGTTCCGAGGTCAGAAATTCTATTTTTAACCTCAGATTTTTGCTGTTACATAATTTTAAGATTAATTACAAAGAACTTCTCAACATGAACCCTTCAATCCCACGTTTATATGGCCTCCCAAAAATCCATAAAACCAATATTCCCATCAGACCTGTAGTCTCCTTTACCAACACTCCTGTTTCAAAAATAACATCTTGGCTCAACACTAATCTTAGATCATCACTTCAATTTAAATCTAAATTTGGTATAAAAAATTCATTAGACCTCTCCCTGACCTTAACCTCCCTTAATATACCTGAAGACTGTACCCTCATTTCCTTTGACAGAACAAACCTTTTCCCCTCAGTTCCTTCCGATGAATGTGTTTCCCTCATTAATTCCTCCCTTTCTAGTTCAGACTTACCTTCCGAAAACATATCCTCCCCCTCCTCAACTTATGTCTTAAACAAAACTTCTTTAAATTTAATAATCAATTTTACTCTCAAAAAACTGGTTTAGCCATGGGTTCTAACCTTTCCCCCTTGCTTTCCGAAATTTTCTTAGACAATTTAGAAAAAATAATTTTTAATAATACCCAATTTAAAGATCATGTAATTTTTTGGGGTCGTTATGTTGACGACATCCTTGTTATTTTTAAAGGTAATTCTGATCTTGCGATTTTTTAACTTAATTGGCTTAACTCACTTCATCCCAACATCAAATTTACTATTGAAATCGAATCCAACTACTCCCTTTCCTTCCTCGACCTCCTCATCACCAGAAAACCCAATTCCCTCGAACTATCCATATACAGAAAACCCACCTCTACTGACCATATCATTCCTTTCTCCTCCTCCCACCCTCTTTCTCATAAACTTGCTTCTTTCAGATTTTATTTTAGACGTCTCATTCTTACCCCCCTTAACGAACATAACTACAATAAAGAACTAAATATTATTAAACAAATCGCTGTCAACAATGGTTACCCCTTACCCCTAATCCTTTCCCTTTATCATAAACTCAAAAATACTCTCACCACCACTACCCTTACCCCCACTACCTCTTCACCTCTTCCCTATACTCCTCCCATATACCGTTCCATTTCTTTTTACAACTCCTCCCTCCTCCCTATGATCAAAAATACTTTCAAAAAATTTAATATTATTATTTCCTTTTCTTCCCCTCATAATCTTAGTAATTTGCTCGTTAAAAACAAATATCCTATCTTTCCTATAGATAGCTCTGGTATATATAAACTTAATTGTTCCTCCTGTCCTTGTTTTTACATAGGCCAGACTGGTAGAAATTTCAAAAAACGTTTTTCTGAACATTTTTCCTTAATTAAATCTAATAATATCTCCCTTTCCTCCCCTAATAATAAATCCTCCTTCGCCAACCATATAACTTCCCATAAACATTCCTTTAATCCGGACTCCGATTTTGAGATTCTTCATTTTTCTAAAAAGGGTCATTTTCTTAACTTTCTCGAAATTTATGAGATTGTTACTCGTAATAACGAATTTTGTCTTAATGAGGTCACAGATTTTGACAATAACCTTATTTTTATTAAACTTCTTCAAAGGTAATTCAAATGTTTGTTTGTGTAACCCCTTCAGGGATTTGTTTTTCGAATTTCCCGCTTCACGGTTTAGTTCTTTTTACTTTTTCATGTTTTCTAGTTTCGGTTTTATTCTTTATCTTGATTTGTATTTGATCTACATCGTTCTAAGATTTGAAAAATTTTTTTCGTATTTTTTGGAGACTATGTCTCCCTTATTAAGCTGTAAGGGCGAGAACATGTTGTTCCACCCATTCTGCGTTTTTAACGTTATTTAACGATATGTTGCTACTTATTGGTTGAATTTTCTGTGTTAACCTAAAAAAATTTTTCCCTATGTGGTAAGTTTCCATTGCCTTATCATATTATATGTCACTACGTTATTTGTTCTCTTCAGATTTTTTAAAACAATTGTAAATCAGCCTGATAATGGGGCTCACCCGAAACATGTAGCGCTCTATCCGTCAACTTTTTAAAATATAAAGAATTTATGTGGAAGACTTTGTGTTCTTTACTTTACTACTTTCATCTATGTATTAAATGCGAAGCCCTTCCACTTTGCTCAACTCTCTGAACGAGTCGCGCGCCGCCAAAAGATAGCATATCGATTGTATGTCGCTCAAAGTCCGCAAACAGTAAGACTGTTAACTATTATCGGTTAAACGGTTATAGGCGCTAATTAAAACCGCGCATTTTAATTTATCTAAAACGGGTTTACCTATTAATCGGTAAAAACCGAGGTTTTCACCAACGCGACATGTTATTGTCATAACTCATAGGTCACCGTTGGTGATCCGATTGCCGGTCATGGTTGAATATCAACAAAAATAAAAAATTTTGTTGACGTGATCGCTATAGTTATACAGTATCGTTATAACCAAAGTTACTAACTAAAAGGTATTATCGCGGCTAGTCAGAGTCTAATTGGTCAAGAACCTGAAACTAAACGGCTGCCATTGGCTGGTACAATGCGAGTGGAATATTCGGTTCTATTTATACTCCTACTTACTATTCAGAGTGTTAGTACAAGTCAGTTCTACTATTAGCCGGTATACATTGTGTATGTTTGTATTTCTGAGGTGGAAGCCCAAATACACAAGCGTCTAAAGGCTTGGTTAACAGCCGATCCTACCTCACATGACTTGCGCACCTCCTAGGCATGCAGCTAGAATGTGTGTAAAGCTATCGGCGTCAGCAGAGATCGTAGCCTTCCTTAATCACACGTACGTGTTTTAAAATTGAAAAGGTCAGTTGTATATGTTGCTTTAAAAGTTAAAAAATAAAAAAGACGTACAATATAAAATAAAAATTACTATTTAACAATTATTTTTTTAAAGAGCAAAATATTTTTAACATTCCTTCTTGTAAAAAATGAAAATCAGAAGTTACTTTCGCTTTGTAATTTCTACGCTGTACCGTGCATGTTATAAATTAAAAAAAAAGGGTTTGTTGTTTCGTATTGAATGCAATTTATTAGCAATGAAAAAATCGGCTATAACAGGATCGGCTGAAACCCAAGCCACTAGACGCTAGTCCCAAATACAGTCTTTATATGTCGAAATCTTTATGGAGAACCGCTAGATTAAATCAAAAACTATTTAATTTTGGACTTCCGTTCTACGCGTACCATTGAAATATGCCTACGCATAAGTATATTTAAACAATATACACCATTTCATTGTGTTAAAATATTTGACATGCGCCTGCAATTAAATAAGTATAAGAAATAAAATAATAAATATATGTTTTACATTGCTTTGAAGATATTTGATATCTTATTTTTATATAAATCTTCTTTCCTAGTCACAGTTAATTATTTTTACACAATTCTGTATAACGAAACACCGTTTTCATAGTTGTGGAAAACAAAATTACATTTTTTTAAAGTTGCAAAATAATTTCCAACGTAAAAAATCGAATAATAGACGTGATAAATTAAATTATTTGTTCCTTAAATTCTGTAGCCGAATTATTTACGTCATAAATTCTTTGTTGGCGTCACAAATGCATTTTATAACGCCAAGAAATTATTTCTTTGCGTCTGAAAACCGCTGAAGTATTTTACAATAAGGTACTCAAAAAATGTAAACATTATTCGTAATTGCAAATAAATTATTTCCAGACATCAATAACTGCATTTGTGACGTCAAAAAATAAATTTCACGACAATGATTGTTTGACGTAAATACGTAAATTTTGAACGTGGGAAAATGCTGCGCACTGTGATGTACATAAATACATCTTTGTGTCAATAATTAGTTAATTATGCCAAAAAAATACGTTGTATGTATTAATATAGTTTTTTTATAATTCCTGTATTACACAAATTAGAAAATCAGTTTTCGACGTAAAAAATTTCTCAAAGGCTAATGTTATTTTTCGGTGTAAAAAACAATTACTGACGTAAAAAGTAAATTTTAGTCACCAAAAATGTCTTTTCACGTCAATAAATAATTTTTGACGTCAAAAACCATTTTATGACGTCAGAAAAACGTGTCAAATATTGACTTCTTAACTTCAAACAAGTTTTTGACGTCAATACCCAAATGTCTAATAAAAAGTAAAAAAGCGCGGAGAAATACAACCTGACTACAACCAATCATATTCGTTAAAACAGTTTTTTTTAATCTATTCTTGAAATAATGCTATGGGAACCGCGTGCGCCATCGTAATCTGCGTACAGCGCTATAATTACTCTAATGAACTGCTAACCGCTTATATAACTTATAATCGGTTGCAAACAATAACCGGTCATAATCGATCACCGGTAATAAGAAATAACCGGTGATAACCTATAACGGGTTATAATCAATAACCGGTTAAAACGGACAATAACTCACGAAAACGATCGGATTTATCTTTTTTTTGCTGAACCAAATTAAAATAAGATAAAAAATATTAACGTATTTCGTTAATTACAGATAAATTATTTTCAGACGTCAATAAATGAATTTTTTCACTACTAGTAATATGGCGTAGCATTTTGACACATAATAGAATGCTGTGAAATTCAATTTCTCTACCTTTGCTCACTGACAGGTAACTAATTTTTCATTATTAACCACTGGTAAATAATGAACAAATTTATATTATTTGATAATCCTGTGACAGTTTTAAAGAGAACCATTTTATAGCACGATTTAATATAATGGAGAGATTCTATTTAATGGTATTTTATGGATAAAATAGTTGTTTAAATAAATCAATTTAATTTTAAAAACTTTGGTGTATATGTGAATATACGTTTTTCGCGCCGTAATAAATGACAACTCTGTCAATATCAATTTCGCCTATAATACAACCACACAAAGTAAAAAAGAGAAAATTGTTAATAATTTCAGTATTTTAGATGAAACCAGTTCTTAAAAACAATGTTTTTGAATACCAATGATGATTTAACAATTTTCAAACAACTGTCATGGCAAAAAAACAAAAAACTGTCATTTTTTTATAATTTGAAATAAACAGGGATTTAAGTTAAAATAGTCATTGTTCGACAATTATAAGGGTTTATATCACTAGTAGTGAAAAAAAAGTATATACGCCTCGGCAGAAAAGTCTTATAGCCCTCGGGCCTTACATCCCTCGGCGCTTCGCGCCTCGGGATCTAACCTTAGCCCTCAGGTTATAATAGTAGACTTTTCTACTTTCTATAATATACTATTTTACGTCAAAAAATTAATTTGACGACAATTAATTTTTTGTCGTCAATAAGTGAATTTTGAACGTGGGAAAATACTGCGCACGTATGCGTCATTTTGTGATGTGAATAAATACATTTTTTTGTCAATAATTATTTAACTCTAGAAAATCCGTAGAATGTATTAATAGGTAAAATAAAATAAAACAGAGTTCATAAGCGTAGAATAGGAATGGTCATGAGTTTTGAAAGTACTTCGAGAAACAATTGTATGAAACTTCAAAAATATATTTTTAATTGAAATGTAAAATAGCAACCACGAATTAATGAAAATTGAACCTGTAAATTCATTAATACAACGACAAAGTGTTACGAAAGAAACTTTTGGACTATCAACATTCATAAGAGACAGAAAACCACCGTTGAATAAAAAACTTAAGATTTGCAGTACATAACAACAACTTTTTCTAAATTTTTATCCGCAAAATTAGTTCTCTAGGCC
This sequence comes from Ctenicera cuprea, assembly GCA_958336395.1. Classification (NCBI taxonomy): domain Eukaryota; kingdom Metazoa; phylum Arthropoda; class Insecta; order Coleoptera; family Elateridae; genus Ctenicera; species Ctenicera cuprea. Next base: position 8,618,188 of record OY284493.1, read on the forward strand.
AATATTTTTCACGTATAACTTAATGGATTTGAGTACGCCAGTGTTTTTTTTTACTTATTGAATCTTAACGAAATTTTTGCTATTCTGCTACTAAAAGTCCGGTCTTTAGTCATAACAGATCATCGGTAATAAGAAATAACCAACCAATAACTGGTTATAATCAAAAACCGGTTATAACGAACAATCACTCACAAAAACGGTCTAGCCCAATCCGATAAACTTTTTCTTTTTGCTAAAGCAATTTAAAATAAGGTAAACATTGCATCGCTTTGTTAAAGTAAATCAGTTCTTACCACCTACATTTATCTTAGGATCTCTTCACACTCCATTTCCATTTTTAGTGTTTTAAATTTTTCAACGTAGGGTCAGTCATTTTGGAGGAAACAATTTTAGTACAGTACAAATATTGATTGAAATTCATGGTAAATAAAACAATTCTTAACTTCAACAGGTTTTGTATTTTAGCCTTATACGTATTTCAACGTGTTTACACGTCATTATCAACACCAAGATTAAAAGTAAACAGTTGGTGTTGCTATAGGAACAATAAATCTTCATAACTTGATCTTGGTTTTCTATATCTGCGTCCAGATGACTTGATTTCTCATTCAAAAACGTCTAATAACGGTGAATTTAAGAGATCAATTTGTTCATTCATTAAAGGTACAGATTTTAAATGTTTATGAATTTCAAATGCTTCTAGTATATTCAACTTACGTTTATCATCACAAAAGTGTAAACATTTTATAGTGTTATTAGATGTCATTGAATGATTGTGTTCTACTAAGTGTTTAGCGTAATTGGATTTATGGGTGTGTTTATACTTGTAACAACGTACGTGTTCCTTGTACCTAATATCAAAATTTCTAATTGTTTGTCCTATATAAACCGAATTACAGTGCGAGCAATTTAATTTATAGATCCCGGGTTTTAGTAAATTGTCTGTTTTTTCTTTAGCATTAAACAAGGTGTTTAAAATGTTTATTGATGTTTTAAAAATTATTTTACATTTATTTGTTTTGTTTACAATTTTGGCAATTGTTTCTGATTGATTGCCAAAATATGGAATTGAGGAGTATTTCAGTTTATCTGATGAAGTAGTTGGATAAATTTTCTGAATAGCTAATTTATAGTTTTTCTCTTTAATTAGTGTATCAATAAGCATAAGCGAATAAGAAATAGAAGAGGCCATAAGAAAATTAAAATTGGGTAAAGCACCCGGGCAAGACAAAATCACCCCAGAAATGATAAAACACATGGGAAGAGAGGGAATGCATAAACTAATGGAAATAATGAACGGCGCATTAAAGAACGGAAAAATACCGAAGGACTGGAAAACAGATATCATTCTACCGATATATAAGAAAGGTGACAAAAGAAACTGTAATAACTACAGAGGTATAACACTCTCCAGCGTTCCAGGGAAGGTATTTGCAAGAATAATAGAAAAAATAGTAAGAATCAAAGTAGAGTCAACGCTGGAAGACACGCAATGTGGCTTCAGGAAAAACAGAAGTGCACAAGATCTTATATTCATAATAAGACAAATAAGTGAAAAATTAATAAATAAGAATAGAGATATACATATATGCTTTATAGATCTGGAATAAGGGTTTGATAGAATACGAAGGGAAGACATTTGGGAAGTACTACAGATAAGGGGAGTGATCAAAAATATCATAGAAATTATACAAGACATGTACAAAGGAAATACAAACATAGTAAGAACAAATAATGAAGAATCCAACGAATTTAGAACAAGACAAGGAGTTAAGCAAGGATGTGTATTAAGCCCACTGTTATTCTCAACGAGATGGGGCTGTAAAGAAAGCTAAGAAAAAGGTGAAGAAATTAACACTGGGATACTGGCAAATGAGACAAACACAGTTGACAGAACTGATAGCCTTGATAGCAGATACAAAGGAGAATTTACAATACAACCTTAAAATAATAGAGGAAGAACTAAAGAAAATAAATATGAAAATTAATATCGGAAAAACAAAAACAATGATAATCTCAAATACAAAGAAAACCCATGAAATAAAACTGGAAGGTAAGTAAGCAAATTGAACAAGTAGATGATTTTAAATATTTAGGCGCAATAATAGAAGAAAATGGAAAATTGGATAAGGAACTAAATGATAAAATGGGAAAAGCGGGAAGTATATTCAATACAATAAAGACAACCTTTCTAGGAAAAAGAAAAGTGCCGAAAAAGATAAAAACCGAAGTCGTAAAAAAAGTGGTCAGGCCAACAATTACATATAGCAGTGAGACCTGGACACTAAATGAAAGACAAAAAAACACGAATTAATGCAATGAAAATGAGATTTCTGAGGAAAATAGAAAACAAAACAAGGAAGGACAAAATAAGAAATGAAACATTCAGACAAAACCTACAAATAGAATCTATCAACGACAAAATCACAGAAGGGCAACTCAGATGGTTTGGTGATGTGTGTAGAATGCCGGACGACAGACTTACAAAAACAGTGTTCGAAACGCGAGTGCCGGGGAAAAATAAAAAAGGAAGACCAAGAACAAGATGGATTGACAAAGTGAGAGAAGAAGCAGAGAAAAAAGGAATAACATGGGATGGAATACGTAATCTAACACAAGATAGAAAACAGTGGAGACAAAAATACAAGACTCAACCCCACCAGCCTTACACCTAAAGGTAGAAAGGCCTAGGACTAAGTAAGTAAAAAGTAGTGTATCAATAAGTTGAGTATTATAACCATTATTGTATGCAGTTTGTTTAATAGACGAATATCTCTATTATAACTAATTTCACCTAAAGGAACCGTTAAATGAATAAAGAAATTGATCTCTTAAATTCACCGTTAGACGACGTTTTGGAATGAGAAATCAAGTCATCTGGACGCAGATATAGAAAACCAAGATCAAGTTATGAAGATTTATTGTTCCTATAGCAACACCAACTGTTTACTTTTAATCTTGCTTTTGATAATGACGTGTAAACACGTTGAAATACGTATAAAGCTAAAATACAAAACCTGTTGAAGTTAAGAATTGTTTTATTTACAATAAATTAAAATGAACTTCAACGAAGTAAAGCTCGGACTTATAAACAAATATTGATAATTTATTAAATTCGAAATTCTACATTTTACTGAAGTCATTTCTGTTGTCGTTTTTTTTAATTCAACGTTTGTTTTGCGAAGGTTCTGATTTATGCAATTATTGCAAAAAAACCTGCGTAGGAGTACAAACGAAAATTCCAAAAATCGTATTTACAAGTTTGCATTTCACAGCAACCTGTTTGTGTCGTGGCATTTTTAAGGCAAAATCAGTTAACGTTTGATTTACGATGTAATTGGTTTTACACCATCTGTAAAATAAATTTTAGCTTCGAAACACTTTTCGTTTTTTTCCCTTTAAATATTACATTATTAAGAATGATAAATTAGATTACGCAGAAGCTTTGTCTTAAGGATTAATTACGTATATTTATACACGGCTTTGTTCGCATAACCCTTCAGGATAAAGTTTCAGTTGTCTTTTTCCTTTCATGAAAGCTGTTTATATTTAACAATTCAACAGCAAAGCGCAGGATTATTGTACATCAATTAGGAAAGTTTTCAGAGAAATCTTCACGTTGCCTCCAGAAATTGAGTTAACAAGTACTCAGATCGAAACAACTTCCAGAATAGAAAGTTACAGCAAGCCTATCTCTATGCTATGTACACATTTCTAAACTACAAGGATGGACGAGGGTATTCCGTATTTGGTAAACTGGGTGGGGGGAAAGCCCAAAGGCGCTTTGAAAGTGATGGGATGGAGCTAGGCTAGGGTTAGATGCTGATTAAATTCGGTCAAAAATTACACGAACTTAAACACTTTAGGCGAAATATTTCACTTGTGGGCTATTTAGTTTAAAATATTTCGGAATTTTTAAAAAAGTGAAAAACGTCAGTTTTCAATTGCAAATTGATGAAACAATGCAAATTTTGAACGAATCAGTTATCTGATTGAAATCAGTTGTTGCGTTTTAGAGTTTTTTCCAATTATTTGTACTGCCGAGCAAGCCATTCGATTTGGGGATTGTTCAAATGTTCAATAGCTTGATTACTAGAAGTGTGTTACTGAAATGACGAGTACAAATTGTACGTTTAAATAATTCGTTTTATTTGAGAAGGTGGAGTTCCAATTTAATTATTATTTTCACAAAACCACGAATGTGCTACATTTTAGTGGAAATTCTCTGTTAATTTTGATTCTGAATATTTGTTTTTGCAACATTTACTAGACTAGTTTTTCTTCTCAAACTCGCTTACTTTAATGCAGGGGTTTTTCTAATGCATGTGTTGCGCGTGCTATGTGACACGCACACAGAGAACCTACTGATTTGCGTGGACTCCGAACTACTACAGTTTTAACGGCGCTAATTACTAGCGTCTAGACGCTTGGTTTACAGCCTATCCTGAATTGCGCAATATCGTGTAATATTGGCTCGCATATGTGCGAGTGTGATATTTACATCGAGATCCTTTTTTTTTTAATTTATTACCAGACTTGCGTGTTAGTATGCCGTCAATCAGTGAGTGAATGCAAGTTTGTCTTTTTATTTTTTCTTTAAAAATATAACTGCTTTTAACAAATAACCTCGCGTAAACAGCAAAACGCAACAACAGTGTTTAAAAAAAACCACAAAATAAAAAAAAATTTTGGTTCCAACCGAGATTCGGCCCCACAACTACTTATGCAGTAAAAAACAGTACACCCGAACACACCTGCATATCCATCTGTGCCACTACGAACTTGTGGTTTACACACATTCCAGCTGCATGCCGAGGAGGTGGGCAAGTCATGTGAGGTAGGATCGGCTGTAAGCCCAAGCGACTAGGCGCTATTGCGCTAAATTACCTTGCTGGTAGCGTATAGCTCTGAGAGGTTGGAATATTTATGCACATGTTCTGTAAGACTAGCGTCTACCGAGTTCGTAGTACAGCCGTTCCTACTTCTTATTGGAGCTTTCATGACTTGCGCAACCTCGTTTAATATTGGCGCGCTTTGTGCATTAGCTTGTCAATGTGGTTGTTTGTGGGAGTGCGATTTTTACATCAAAAGAGACAAGCTAATTGGTAGGCTAATTGTGGTAAATAAAGGAAACATTAGTAGTAAATTAAAATATATTCGCTCTCGACATAAGGAAAGTATCCTCGAAAAGTAACCATGAATTGTGCTTTCTTCAAGAAATGAATAAAAACTGTACTTGCCAAATAATCTGTAAGGATTGTGAAATTTGTATACATCAATACTGTTGTTCATTTTTAGACTCGGCAATTAAATATAACATGTGCATGCATATCCACCTTCTTGCAAAGTTTAGAAAAAATTACGAGCCTCCAAACAAAAAACAATCGCATAGTGGTGAGTGTACAAAAAATTTTCAGTAAAATGATTTTACAAATATTTTTGTGTTTTTGAACATTAAAGGAATATAAAAAATACAAGATTTATCTCACAGGTTACTTTCAAACCATAAAGAAATATAGAATCAATCGATTTAGTTTGGTAACTTACTTTTTTTTTAATTTAAAAACTTATTTTATAATTTTTATAATTTATTTTTTAGAGCTCTTTAAAAAAATAATTATTAAATAATAATTTCTTATTTTATAATGTACGTCTTTTTTATGTTGTTTTATTTAACTTTCATAGCAACATATAAGTAAAACACCAACAAAGTAGTCGCACAACTGACGTTTTAAAATTTAAAACACGAGCGTGTGATTAGGGAAGGTTACGATCTCTGCCGACGGCGAGTTTGGGCGGTAGCTTTGCAGACGTGCCAGCTGCATGCTGAGGGTGCGTAAGTCATGAAAGCTCCAATACGAAGTAGGAACGGCTGTTGCACGAACTCGCTAGACGCTAGTTTTCTGTGAGGCTGCACACCAGTTATTCACATTTTTGTTACTGCATGTCGCTCTCAATTATTCTAGAAAATGAAATGTTAATAACTATTCAGCTGCTATAGTGCAATAAGTCGATGTGTACTGTCATGTGTGTTTTATGAAGAAATGACATGTAAAGCATTAAAAAAAGTTGTCGGGCAAATCCCACGGAACCTTCCTCGTATTTATAAAAATTTTTAATATTTTAATAATCTTGAAATTTGGACGATATTCGGCTTTTATGACTGTTTTTGAAAATGTAAAATATTTTAATAAAATTGAAAATAATGAAAATTAGAAAAATTTTCAAGTTAAAATTTTTAAAAATTTTGAATTTTGGGAAAATGTTGAAAACTTCTAAAATTTAAAGAAATTTGGAATAAAATTGGTTTTTATTTTGATAATTACTAAAAACCTGAAATTACTAGAAATCTTTAAAATTTCGAAATTTTTTGAAATAATTTTAATGTTTTTGAAAATTTTAAGAAATTAAGAAATGCTTAAAAATTCATAAGAATTATTTTTGCAAATTTTTTTGTTCTTAGTATTAGGTAATTTATTTAAACAATATTTATTCGTTCAAATCTAAAAACAATATCAATATTTGCTTATAGTCTTTTTTTGGTGATTATCCAATTAAAATGTTCGGGTAAACGACCAAAAGAAAACCGCCTAAAAGTGCTTTCTCATTACCAGATTGTTCCTATCGTCATTTAACATGTTCATACCGATTTTGAAGCCGAAATTCTTACATTTTTTTAACATCGAAAATTTGTTGGGGGAGGGGGACACTGGGGGGCTTGCGCAGATTGGCTATTCGACATGTGTGGAATACGAATCTAAAGTTCTTTACCGAGCGCATCTAATCTGAAGTAGGCACCCCTCCCTTCCATTTTTAAGCAGTCCAGTGGTTTTATGCTTTTTGTGTTTTCTTAGTTGCAACCAATGTTAATTTGGCGATAACCGTTGTTTTGGCGTTCACTCAATTAATCTGTTCAAATAAACGACCAAAGGAAACTTCCCAGTGGTGTTTTTAATGGAAAGTGGTTCCTATTGTCATTCAACATTTTCATACCGGTTTTGAAGCCGAAATGCGTAATATTTTAAAAAACATAGGTAAATCGATGGTGGAGGGGGGTGATAGGTACGTCGCGCTTGCGCAGATCGGTCACTCGGCTTGTGAAGAATACTAATCTACAGTTCTTTTCCGAGGCCGTCTATATTGAAGTAGATCACCCCCCCCTCCCCATTTTAAATTGCTGTCGCCCGCTTTTACGATATTTTGTGTTTTCTAGTGGCAACCAATGTTTAACCATTAAAATCTCAAAATCGATTTTTCACGTCCTATAGACCTTTAGCTGACAGCCGTCTTTTGACAATCACTCAATTAAGCAGTTCAGGTAAACGACCAAAACGAAACCGCTCAGTAATGTTTCCGTAATAGCAATACTTTACAATACTTTTCTTCGGGCAGAAAAACGTTCATGCCGATTTTCATTTAGGCAAGTTCTTTACCAATGTGTACGTTTAAATAGCTTCTACTTTTCAGAAAAGCTTCTCAACGAAAATATATCATTGACCAATTTATTTATTAATTTTAATTAAAAGTACCTCTTAACAACTTTCTGTTTAAATAACTTTTAAGTAATTTAGAAACTTTGTTTTCGCAACGTATAAAAGCTACTGAATCTAAAAGACTACAAGCCACAAAATTCGCAAAATAAACATTTTAAAGTATTTAATCACAACTCAACTGTATTTCCGATACTAATTAATATTAGAGTACATATGAAAACCAAAATGTGAAAAATTATGCAATTACTAAAACAATGAACCACAAAATTTAATAAACTACATAAATTTAGAAAGCGCAGAAATATTGTACTTTCCCGATGACATTAAAAATCTCATAAAGTGTTGCACTAAAATAAAAATAAAGAATTACAGCCATGTTCGGAAAGTTTCCAGTGTAAATATATAATGGACGACCAACTTTGTATCCGTAGCGCGTTTTGCCTATATAGGAAATCCTAGTCATTGATTTTTATGGCAGTTTTATACCGATAATACGTGACCGTATTGCAGCACTGGAACTATAATAGATGGTGTTAGTTTATAAATGGAGTGTTTAATGTCGCATGATATAAAAGTCACTAAATTGACGCAAATAGTTCAGAATTTCAATTTGTTAAAAAATATCACGTTATTATATTAATAAGAAGAATTTCATGTTTAGCTATAGCAAAATCAGCAAGGAATTTGAAACAATGTTACAATTTTTAAACATTAAATTTAATCAGGAGCAACTAAAATAACCTTTAAAGATATTTCAGTGAATTTAATTTAGATAATATCATAGTAGTTAAAAATAATATCAATTCGATTAGAGAGTAAGATGGTAAACATAGATAAATAAATATAAGCGACGTATAACGTAAATACATAATTTAATATTTACACCGAAGGTCTTTACCAGATAGGTCGATGCAGCCAGGTCGCATTCACAAAAGCTCCCAGATGGCCTACTTACGTTATGTACTTTTCATCAATATGTTGCTCCCAAACACATCAAATAATCAACATTTAGAATATCATCAGCATTAACAAAAAAAAGCAACCAGATATACAATAATACGCTAGCGAAGCACCATTAAATTCTATTACTTATAGGGTAGGTCATTCCTTCGCGGAAATCCCACATAGCCTCTAGTAGTTAACCATTGAAGTGTGTCACACGAGTATCTTCAGTGCACTAACTGGACGCACATAAAAACATATAAAAAAGTATAGGAAGCTTATACACCAGGTAGGGGTTAACCGACTGTTTACCCGGTCAGTAAAGATTATTCAATATCAATGTACTCACTAGTTCGAGGGCTCGCTGTCATGCCACCGAAAGTGTGCGTAGGTGACAAGATATCCAATAGAAGCGTAAGCATTCCGTTCCACCCCGAGATATACGCCACAGGTGACATGATTCAATAGCGATAACCCGCGACACGGCAAAAACCTCACTACCTAATGTCTAACTCGTACTGAAGTTAGGTGAAACGTGTGGGACGTTAACAGCAACTCCAAATACACACTACAAATTTCTGTCTGTTTGTTCGCGCTCCCAGTTAATCAACGACACGGAGGGGGTGGTCTCACACAACTACGAATTAAACCGTGTGTATAAAATGGAACCCGTTTCTTATCTCCTCTTCTTTCCCTCTGCACCACAACACCGATCTATCTTACCCTCTCTCTCTCTCGACATTCTAAAAAATGGCGTAAAAGGAAAAAAAATTGTAATATTCACCCTGACTGTTACGAAAGCGTGGAAATAATGTTGACATTGAACTCTTTTCCCATGACAACAAAAAAGTATAAAACCAAACTCAAGAATGCAGAAAAATTAGGTTACCTTCAGAATCGATTCAACCGGTCATGAGATAAACGCTTGATAATGTTCGAGCGCCAGTTTCCAATCTTAAGATCGATCTTTACCTTTCAATCATCACTAGATCCTGCTTTAGCCTACGATCACCAGATAGAGCTCTTCATGGTCACCAGATCGAGCTTTAGCTTCAGATCACTACTGCTACCACTAGCTTCCTGTTACGGTAACTATTCTTGCAGTCTGGGGTAAATTCTTTCTACAAGTCAAGCAGCACCCTACGTGCCCTAGGAGTCGATGAAGTGGACCTCAACACCACGAGCCCTACCCCAGGTCGTGACAGCACCAACTCAGCACCACGAAATTCATCTCAAACGAAGCCGCAACTTGCCAGCCCCACCACCAAGAGATGCAAGCGTCAGACCCAATCACTACGTGCACCACAACATACGAAAGCTCCAACCAGATCCACTTGTTCAGTTATCAGTCAAGTAACTCATTTTGCTTATTTGTTTTTATGAATATTTATCTTCCACGTAATTTACTTTTGTCTAGGAACTTCTGCATGTAATTGGGTGTTACAAGACATTATTTTGTCGTCAAATAAACATACTTTCAAGCATTAATTTGGATGGTGTTACAAAAAGTCGTTAATATTCTTTTAATTAATAAATAACCTTTAATGTAATAAGAAGCTCAATTCCACGAAAACAGCTAGTTGTAGAAATGAGCTTAATCAATTCTCACCAACATTAATAACCAGAAGAACAACAAAAATACTATCAACAATAGCAAGCAAAGTTTCACCAGTAGGCACAACACTATTCCTTCATATTTACCACCACCTTTGCATAGGTATCAACAGTCGGTTGAACATTAAATACAACAAACACAACCCCATCATTTACATACTGGTAATACATTCCGACCGCCGTCTTCGGCTGTTTCTTGATTACTGCTCAGGGCTTAAACTTAAAAGCATCCCCTTTCTTATCCCTACACTAATTCCATTTAAGCTTGCAACAAACAATGTTTACTTTCAACGCTTGCATCAATGGACCGCAACCTTTTCGTATTGGACTAATTAAATTTTTGACAGATTTTTAGGTAAACGCAACGTTTATTCAACAATATTACGAAACTTGATCTACTGAAGTGTAGAGCGTGCTCAATATAATAAATTAATTCGTATTTTGCAGAAATAATTATATTAAGCTGAATAAACTCGCTAAAGGTTAATTAATATAACATTAATTTATTTGTTGTTTCAAATTAGCTGAAGTAGCCCAAATACAGCAAAACTGCCTTAATTTACATTTTAAAATTGTTCAAATTCTAGATCACTAGAAATTATTTTTAGATAATATTATTTTATAAAAAATATCTATATATTGAAATGTAATAAAAATTGTATCCATAAGTTTGCATAAACAATGTGTGTACATGCGTTAGACAATGTTGATGGAACTAAACGTAATAATTGCACCACATGCAGTCTCATTAAACCATTCAGTTTCACAATCTGGAAACAGACATTAAGAATCCAAGGTGACAACGAAACTATGTACACCCTTAAATTTTTTTGAGAATTTTTAATGTAAGAAATGAATGCAACCAGCAGATTATGTTATAGTTAAAAATGTATTATTTTGAAATTATCAATTTTTATATGATTATACTACTTATATATCAGAAAGAAGCGGTTGGCTGATATCACGCTAGAGATAGACCCCAAAAGGAAACATTTCTTCACTTTTCTCCATCGCCACAGTTTGGTATGCTTACGGTTTATTTACGGCTTGAATTAATTAATTTACGATTGCAATAAACAAGTTCGGCTTGTAAATCCGAAATTACGTTTCTTCGCATGCGTGTCTTCATAGCACGGGCGTTGCACGTTCTCCACATCACAACGGCCTGAAAGTGCAGCGGTTAAAATCACGTTCACCTAAAACTTTTTTACTAATTATTTTAAATTTCTAATTGTATATTTACGTATTACTATATTTTTTGTAATTTCTTGTCGTTTGTTTTATTTTAATTAGAATTAAATACTGCTTTTGTTTACAAAAAGTTGGGTTTAGTTACACAAAATAGTAAATCTTTATTGAGTCATCTTTACATAATAGAGTATATAACAATTAGAAATCACAAATAATAATTCTGCTATTACACAACTGTTAAATCATAGTTTAAAAATTAAATGCCCAATGAAAACTATAAATCTATTTAGTTAACATTGCCCATTGAATTACTAGGTGGTCAAACCAAAACGGACGAATTTTAAAACCTTGTCAAATTTTCAATTTTGATCGTACAGGGTTGAACATAAGCACAATGTGTAGAGAAACTCAGGAAATTTTATTGCCAAAATGTTCGGAGTGCTTGAGCGCGGCGTCTGGTTGACCGGGTTGGACTGTGAATAACAGACGTTCTTACGCGATCAATATTTTCTGGTGTGGCTACCATTCGACCACCTCTTTTCTTCTTTATCTTCACACTACCGTGTGTACGAAAATCATTCACCCACCTCAGAATTGTGTTACGCGTAGGAAGCACATAACGTGGCGCAAGGTTGAACCGACGACGGAACGCACGCCGAGTAGCCACGATAGACTCGCCATTGCGAATAAATTCCCCTACGGCAAACACGCGATGCTTGAAGCTCCAGTTTTCCATTGCAACTAAACTCCCAGATGTATGCTACGAGTTGAGGAAGCCGGCGACCTTGTCCGACCCCACCCCTCCATGTATTACCCAAAAACGTCCGTTTTGGTTTGACCACCTAGTATCTGTAAAAATCAAAATTTTTAATAAATATTGAGAAATTGTAAAATAACCTGATATTTTTCGAATCAGCTGATATAAATTCAATTGAAACGTCTAAAAGCGTAGATCACGATAATCTATAATTTAACAGTTGTGTAATAGTTGCAATATTATTTTGATTTTTTTTATTTGTAAAATACTTGTTATGCAAATATATCTCAATGTTGATTTAGGTAAATATAATATATTGTGTAATTTGGCAATTTTGTTTAACAAAAAACAGTACAAAAGTAATATTTAACACTTATAAACGAAAACAAATAATTAGAAATTTAAAAAAATGGTAAAAAGATTGTAGAGTGATCGAGATTTTAACCTCTGCACTTTTGCAACCATACTGTATCGCAAGCCTAAAACACTTGTTTGCTAACTGCGCTATGAAGACACGTATGCGGGGAAATGTAACTGTGGAGTTATAAACAGAACTTGATTATTGCAATCATAAATTCATTAATTTGAGCTGTAATTATATCGAGAGGTTTTCAAAATTTCTACCGGATAATACAAAAATGTGGGTTTTTATCGACATGACCTCTAAAATTGACAGAAGCATTTCAAGAGAACGAGATTTTCAGTTTCCTCATATTATCTGCCGATGTTCGCCCAGTCTTGGAACGCATTGTGGAGAAAACCCACCTACAACGATCTGCGCATGAACGTTTTTATTTTAGGATTTTTTTTGGCATTCTGAACTCTAGCATGAAGTCAAACTTCAAAAATTTTACGATTTTATCGATTTTCGCATAGATTCTTGTAGAGTCATTTTAAACTATTTAAAAATATCGCTGTGGTTTATTGCAGTTATTTTGAATAACAAAGGCAATATTTGCCTATAGAGTGTAGCCTGGGGTAATCTATACTACCGCTGTAACTCTCAATTTAAGAGCTTCAAGGCAAGCTAAATCCGAAGTTCTTAGCGTCTTCCAGCAGTCTTGAGGTGACGTAATGCAAAAACCCGCTAGTGAAGAAATTTAAAAACCAGTGCACTAAAAATTCAATACCTAAAATCATATCGCAACCGATGAGGATGAGGTTCAACGCCATATTTTTCCTGGTTGATTTTACATCGAGTGTCCCAATTATGTGAGGTCAGAGCAGAAAAGGATATTGGAGAACTTAGCAATCAGGAAGTTGCTAAGTTTTAGGAGAGCAGATTATCATGCTTTCAACACCTCATCTGCACGATCAACAACCCTTGTTTAGAAGAAGTTTTTTAAAAGCACCTTCCTCTAGTTGGTAAAAAAATAAGCATAAACAGTTGCATCATTTAAGGAAATTGCTTCTTCTAACAATTTAAATTTACAATTTTTGAATACGGGTTAGAAAGCAAATTTTGAAATAAACGAAAAGAAAATCTAGACGGTTTGTTAATCAAAAGCAGACGAGGTCGTCTGTGTATTACGTTTCTAAAGAAAATTGATCCTCAATTTAGTTACTCGGCAGGGTAAGAAATTCAAAAGATAAGGGATATTGTGGAATAAATTACTTTTCCATGTTCAATATAAATTTTCACAGAATCCAATCTTAAACGAACTTTAAATAATTGCACGTAAATGAAGAAAGTCTTAGTTTAGTAGTCTCCAACACCTAATCGCAACAGAAGAAATGGCAACATTATAGGTCAAAGCAATTAAAAATATGCTTCGATCCCATATTTTGGTGACAAATCAGAAAAAATTGCTAAAATTATAAACAAAACAAATAAATATAAAGTAAGCTTTAAAACAACTAGAAACATCTGAAACACTTTGTTTAATGCAAAATCAAAAACAGACGATTTGCTAAAATCAGGCATCTACAAATTAAATTGCTCGCACTGTAATTCGGTTTATATAGGACAAACAATTATAAATTTTGATATTAGGTATAAAGAACACGTGCGTTGTTACAAATACAAACACCCACATAAATCCAATTACGCCAAACACTTACTAGAACACAATCATTCAATTACATCTAATAACACCATAAAATGTTTACACTTTTGTGATGATAAACGTAAATTAAATATACTAGAAGCTTTTGAAATTCACAAACATTAAAAAACTGTACCGTTAATGAATGAGCAAATTGATCTCTTAAATTCTCCTCTACTGGACATTTTGGAATAAGAAATCAAGTAATCTGCAGACGATTACCGAGATCAAGTCACCAAGTTCTATTGCTATAACAACACTAACTGTTTACTTTTTCATATAACCTTTGACAATGGCATGTAAACATGCCGAAATACGTATAAGGTTAAAATAAATAAATATTGTTAAAGTAATTAAGTATTTTATATACAGATAATCATTTAATTAAAAATATGTCACAATTTAGGAGGAAACAACATACATTCCAAATATACCAAAAATTTTACGGAGTACGACCCATATAATTTATAGAATGTTATTAATCAGTGGGAATCATGGTAGGTTGTTTACAGAATTTTTTCTACGACTGCTTGGATAAGAACTTATTATGTAATTCATTTGCGTTGGATAATGAAGTTCATTATCGCACCAATGTAAAATGAGTGAGGTAATGAATTCAGTACACAACTCATTTTATTTACACAAACAAAAATAAAGCTTTGTTTATAAGGCTGGTTGCCATAGTAATAAACAAATCAAATCTATCTCGTTCCTTTGATTTTAAAACAAAAGTATTTTTAAAGTGTCTTGACTTTTGCAAATAAATTAATGCGTAGCGTCAAAGATCATTTCAAGCAAAAAAATTCGAACTTTAACAAATTTTAATCAGTCGTAGATAAAATTTTGTACGTCACAAGTGGGATAATGCATTATTATAGTACTCGTTTGATTACACTGCAACTTTCAAACTCGTGTTATAATGACATTGTCTGTGTATGTCTTGTCTATTGTAGTTTAGTTAAAGTAGTGTAATTATGTTTCTTAATTATGTTTAATATTAATTAGGGTAAATTGTAATTCCTAGCTATTTAAGTATTAAGTACTGTTAATGCATCCTGTAGTTAGAAATATTATGCATTTTTTCATACAGTGCTTCAAAAACCCATAAAGCGATTTACTTTTTTTTCTATAAAATAAGTATCCATTATAGTACTTAAATTCAACGATTATTATTACAAACTGACGTTAAGAAAAGTGTGGTTCATGACAAAAGAAAAACTTTACCATAGCACATGATTTTAAAACAATATTGTTCTACTCCCATGTTTTAATTTACTTATTAAGTGTGCGGTGCCTATACTATAATGATACCCATTTCGTGACAGATTTTCATTATAAAATGACCCAAACTGAACAATAATAGCAAAGCATTGCTTTTGGTAACCATGGTTACAAGAGTTGTTGACATTTCTCAGTTAACACTGCAAAACAGTTTTTTTTGAGTATAATGTTGAAATGCAACTCATATATTGGCTATTAATACACTCGTGTATTAATAGCTATCATTATAGATTCGTTGCATAATATACTATTAAAAAAAGTACTTGAATCAGTTTGAAATTCATTGAAATTTTCGTAGCAACATAAATTAAAGAGAGAAAAAACAGAATTATCTAGGAATCGAACCCGGAATCACTGCATTGTTCAGTGGGTGCTCTACCTTGACGCCATTCTGAGTACATGTCTGTTTTCTTTCTTATATAATGTTCAGTACAACAAGCAGGTAATGTGATAAAATTCTGTTAACAACCCGCATAGATTCAGTCTAATTAATAACATTGTTAAAATTCTATAGCCCGTTCTCCGAAAATCACCCTGTATAAAAAATGTCTTCTACATGTAGCTGTGTAGGTGCAAATGCTTGTTTACAACAAAATTATTTGAATTTCCAATAACAAATAATGTTTGCTCTAAAAGCACATGTATGTGGCGCCGACCGACGTGTGTATTAATATTATCTATTACATGAAAAAAATTTTTCAGCAAAATAAGAAACTTATTTAGATAAGAAAATTTGCTTTAAAAAATATTGTTATTTTTTCCTTGAAAAGAGTTTTTTTTTCATAGAAATATTATTCTTATAAAAACATTTCTAGCTATCAATAAATTCTATTTAAAATATTGCGCTCTTAAAAAAATTTCTCCCCCAAAAAAATATTTCTTTATTAAAAAATGCTTTCTAAAAATGGTTTTCTCTTGAAAATATTCCCCAAAAAAGGTTGTTTTTTCATGGAAAATGTTGTCTCACAAGAAAATTTCTCGCTTGAAAAAAGTTCTCTCCGAAAAATATTTGCCCCTTGAAAAAGTTCTCTCAAAAAACTATTTTTCTCTTGCAAATTTTTTCCCCAAAATAAAGATTAAATGAATTTTATTCAATGTTTTTTAATCAGCTCTCTGTACATTAAAACTGTTTAACCAAAACTTTAATCCTAATTGTATGTCTATAAAATTTTATTCGAGCCCTTTGAAGAAATTTAAAGAATAAACGATACTTTATGAGGAAAGTTTGAGAAGCACTGATTTAATAAATGTAATTTTTATTTTCCTGCAGTTTGAGTCATTTCATAACGAAAATCGGTATCAAAATGGGTATCATTATAGTATAGGCAGCGCATACTTAATCAAAACTTTAAAACATGGGAGTAGAAAAATTTTTTTAAACAACCCACCCAGATCCCGACTAACTAATAAAAACATTGTTAAAATTCTATGGCCAGTTTTCCTAAAATCACTCTGTATTAAAAATGTCTGCTACATGTCGCTGTGTAGGTGCAGATGCTTGTTTACACCAAACTTACTTGAATTTCCAATAACAAATAACGTTTTCTCTAAAAGCAGATTATGTGGCACCGACGTGTGTGTTAATATTATTTATTACATGAAAATTGTATTAAGCAAATTTTTTTGTCCAAAATGATAAAATTATTGTAATAAGAAAATTTGTTTAGAAAAATATTTTTCTTTTCTTTTTGTTGAGAAGAGTTTTGTCAACAAAATATTATTTTTATAAAAGCATTTCTAGCTTTTAATAAGTTCTCTTATAAAATATTTCTCTCCTGAAAAGGTTCTCTCCCAAAAAAATAGTTTTTTATTTACAAATGTTCTCCAAAAATGATTTTCTCTTAAAAATAGTCCCCAAAAAAAGTATTTTCATGAAAAATGTTGTCTCACAAGAAATTTCTTGGCATAAAAAGTTCTCTCCGAAAAATATTTCCCCCTTGAAAAAAGTTCTCTCCCTAAAAACTATTTTTCTCTTGAAAAATGTTTCCCAAAAAAAAAATTCTCCTGAAAAATGTTAGCTAACGAGACAATTTCTTTCTTGAAAAAGTTCTCCCATAAAAATTTTTCTTCCTGAAAATTTCTCTGCTGTAATTCTGTAAGGATATATGCTTATATGAATTTTATTCAATGTTTTTTAATCAGCTGTCTGTACATTAAAATTGTTTAACCAAAACTTTAATCCTAATTGTATGTCTATACAATTTTATTCGAGCCCTTTGGAGAATTTTAAAGAATAAACGATACTTTACTAAGAAAGTTTGAGCAGCACTGATTTAATAAATGTAATTTTTATTTTCCTGCAATAAAACACGAATTTAGGGGAAGCAATTATCTGCATAATAAAGCATTAAAAACATAACTAATAGCTTTAGAGTTAAACAAACAACTACCAACAAAACCCGAAACTATTTTATGAATAACGTTTCTCCCAAGCTCATGCAGCTCCGGAGATAAACTGCAGCAATTTATATCTTGTCTGTCACTTTATCTACACCCCGTTGCTATCTACACTTGCACAATTTCAGCAGTAAAATGCAGCGCACAATAACAACGAAGTAATTTTAATGCGGAAGGAAGTGAGATAACAACCACAAATATTCAAATTTTAGAGTAATTCGTCACACACTGGGAACATCAAGATTATAATTGTTAAATCAATATACACAATACACAGCCGTGCTCTAACAACCGGCTGTGTTTGACGTTATGGCCAGTGACAGAAAGGGGTGTGCTTTGAGAAGCTCCCACTGAATTGCGTTGAGTGACATATAAAAGCTTGGGTCAACAGAAGGCGTGTGCATTGCAAACTTTATAATTTGCCATATAAAAATTGCAAAAAGTAATTGAGCGAGACAACATTCCATCAAAAATAATTTCAACTCGGAACTAACCACCAGTGATTCTCTAAACCCTAGCCGACTTTGTTAATTATAAAGTTTGTAAGAACACGTGTTACCACTAGGGAAGCGGTAGTCGGCTAACTTGAGTCTTGATTGCTCTTGTTAAAGACGACCAACCACTAACAACCACTCCAACTTCGGCAGACGGTGGCAATCAAAATCGACAGTTACTTATTGCACTCGCGGTGCTAACACAGCTATCCAAGATTAGCTTAACTACATAATAATTACTATACACGTACAAGGAATCAGAAAATTCGCTTTCCAACGTTTGTATCTCGTTTACTGTCAGATGTAAGAATTCTGTTAAATTAGGGGAAAGTGCGACAATTGAACAGTGATTGATTGATGGAAAAACGAAAGGTGGCCTAATTGGCCTAGAAATAAGAGATAAGGACGAAAAACAAAAAAAAAATCGATATTTGTTATTTAAAAGCGTTTTTCTTCATCTGTACAATAAATAACTAAATATTTTAAAAACAATATTTGGTTTGAGTTATGAAGTGCCGTTTGCACCAGTTAAAAAATAAAAATTATATAATTTTCTTAACTCGAAACATTTCTTTTTAAATAAATATATTCATTTTGTCCGCATAATAATATTTTTATATAGACATTTATTTATTATTCGTAAACATCTTTTTAACAACAAATTATTTTTAGTGACCCCTAGAAATTTATTTTTAGTAGTGTAAGAAATATAATTAAGAGAATAATTGTATAAAATATGACAACATGATTTTTCAAATTAAAAAAATATTGTTTAAATGTTTTTTTTAGTTTATAGTAATAATTTTTTTTAAGTCTAGAAATATATTTCACCACATGAAGTCAAGGTGCAATCGAAATTTTAGCTAACACACCATTCTATATGTATTTTTGTAAAAAAAATTTATTTTTCAATTTAAAAAATATTTTTTCAGACTATACACATTAAAAATAAATTTTTAGTGCAACAGAAAATAAATTTTTTTCACATTAAATAGGGATATATTTTGTGCCAGAAAACAAATTTTTCTAATTGTTTTTTATTAAGAAATTTGCAAGAAAAATAAAAACAAATACAAACAAAATATTTATTGAAAAAAATTTTTCGAATTAAGAAATAATTTTTAATCCTTTAACTGCCCCAAATGGTGCTTCGTACAGCGTTTCACATATTTGCTTGTATCATTAGATCCACATTCTTGTGCAATATTTTATCACACTCTTATTTTATTTTCAGTAATGTTTCGCATCTTAGCATTATTATTATGTTTTTTTGCAGATGAATCCAATGAAAGTGTGAGCATCCCGTTCCACCTCGAGATATAAGCTACAGTTGACATGATTTAATAGCGATAGCCCGCGCGCGACACGGCAAACTCCCCATTACCTGCAGCTTTTGATGTCTAACTCTACGAATTGTAAAGTTTGGTGAAACGTGTGGGACCTCAACAGCAACTCAAAGTACACACTACAAATTTTGACGAAAGAAAAAAAACGCCCGCTGCTTTGTTCGCGCTCCCAGTTAACGGCAACGCAGAAGGCGTGGTCTTACACAACTACAAATTAAACCTGGTGTACGAAATAGAAACCGTTTCTTATCTCTCAATTTCTTTCTCTCGCGTAAAAGAAAAAAAAATAGTTAAATTCACCCTGACGGTTACTAAAGCGTGGGAATAATGTCGACATTGAACTTGTGACCCATGGCAACGAAAGGGTATAAAACTAAACTCAAAAAGACAGAAAAATTTGGTTATCTTCAGGATCGACTAGAGCGGTCATGAGATAAACGTTTGATAATGATCGAGTTTTAGCTTCCAATCTTCAGATCGATCTTTAGCGTTCAGTCATCACTTGATCCTGCTCCAGCCTACGATCACCAGATCGAGCTCTATTTCATGATCACCAGATCGAGCTCTAGCATCAGATCACCACTACTACCCTCAGATCGAGCACTAGTTTCCGGTTACGGACACTATTCTTACAGTATGGGATAAATTCTTTCTACAAGTCAAGCAGCACCCTACGTGCCCTAAGAGTCAATGAAGTCGATCTCAACACCACGAGCCCTACCCCCAGGTCGTGACAGCACTGACTCAGCACCACGAAATTCGTCTCAAACGAAGTCACAACTTGTCAGCACCACCATGAAGAGATGCAAGCGCAAAAATAAAAAAATACAAACAAAATATTTAGGCAAAAGAAATATTTATTGAAAGAAAAATTTGTGAGTTAAGAAGCAATATAATTTTTAATCCTTCAACTGCCCCAAACGGCGCTTCATACAGCGTTTTACATATTTGCATCTATCATTAGGTCCACATTTTTGTGCACTATTTTATGACATTTTTATTTTATTTTCAGTAATGTTTCGCATCTTAGCATTATTATTATGTTTTTTGCAGATAAAGGCAGTGAAAAATACTGTCAAGGATCGATTCAGCTTAAAAAACTTTCGTCAAAATTTAAGCAACTATCTCTTACAACAAGCAAGATCTAGTAATGAGGAGTAAATTTAAACCACCCCGTATATTGTGTTTCGTACATATTTCATTGTAACGTGTTTAATATTGTCAGAAATGTATTCTAGTAACGCGTGCCCGCGTAAAATGTGAGACAAGTAGAGGGGATGCAGTTTTAATGTATACTCCTAGATACTCCTATGAACAGTCGTGTTATTAAGAAATGCAGCAAGCTAAACTTAAGGATCTCCAAAAGCTCATCTCAACGATCAAGCATAATGTTGCGTACTGTAGCGGTACTTCGAGGGAAAGAATTAAAAAAAGTAATTTCTCAAGCGTTTAGCTTAAAATAACACAAAAACGTTAAAACAGCAACGTTTTTTTGGTCAGTTTCAATGATACAAGTAAATATAGGACAATTGATTGGTGCAGTGGTCAAAATTGCTCCGTTGGAAGGCCTCGGACCAACACCAACGTACTCTGATGTGAGGCGTGTTGCCTATAGCTGTTTGAGAATTAACGTGACTTAGCTTCATTTCTCACATCGGAGGTTGCCCCAGTAAAAAGAAAATGTGTGCCGAGCACGTAAGTTCTAAGTGAAATTTCTTAACGTGTTCTCAGTAAAAGTGCTTTTTGAATTCTATGAATTAACATAAAACGAATACGGTTTTAGTTACAAATACGATATTACGTTATATGTGTTAAAAAACGCTTAATTTGAAAATATGAGATCTGATCATTTTTTATTAATAAAAAGTTCGATACCGGACGTATGTGTATTATTTCTTTGCGTGTTTTTTTTACAACTAACTAAAGTACTATCAAAATCATGGCCATATGATATCTATTACTTGCTTTACAATATTTTTCAAAGAGTATTTTTAATTTTGTTCGCTGCGTGTGTATGTTAAAATCTTTAAATAAAATTTTTGTCGCTTAGCAATAAATCATATTCGTAACTTCTTTCGGTAAAAATAAACTTTTTTTGAAAATTCAAATACGATCATAGATACCGCTGATGTATCTGCCTTTAAACAAAAAGAAATATAGTTGATATGCCGAGTACTTCTCGAGATATTCCGTTATATGTGTAAAAAAACGATTAATTTGAAAATTGGACTTCTGGGTATTTTTGTATAAATAAAAGAGTTCGATACCGGTCAAAGGGGTAGTAAATAGCCATTTTGTATAGCAAATAACGTACTTACAAAGAGTATGTCAGTATGGTCTATTTTACGCAAGTTTTCCTTTTATAAAGGAAGCGACTTTTACCGTTTACTGAATTTACATAAGAATTTCATCAATTTCTAATTTATTTTCATATACAGATGTTAGTAATGTTTCAAATGTCAATATTTAAATTGAAAATAACTATTTTTTTGTTTTTGTTAAAAGGAAATATTATTCGCCTAATTTAATCTTCAATCGAATATATTATAAATTATATCACCCACTATGTGTGCTGTTCGTAGGATGGGTACATAAGCAAAGCAACAAAATACACTAGTTTAAAGCTGTGTGGCTATAGTGACACAACTGAACATTGATCGCATCTAAACGACCTCATTATACTACATCACCCAATACATCAATTATTCTTTCTTAGACCTGCGTAAACGCGTGTAACTCATTTCGTGTCCATTTACGTACTGATACTGACACACCGATGATGGACGCGCGTATGCATCCGTTATCACGATCGCATGTTGCACCCGCCGACAAAGAAGTTTCAATTTCAAAATAGTCTAGAGATAATATGCTTCTGTGTTTCTGAGCCCACGCTGTAGCTTTATGCTATTTCACTTAAGCAACACAAAGTACAGGAAGTATAAAGTTATGCTACACCTTGCAAGAGGTGCGCAATCCTAAGAAAAACAAATAAAATAAAATAGGGAAATTTTCTTGTCATTCCTTATTTATTTCACATTTCACGATTTTTTGCGAGTAACCAAGGGAGACGGTGAAACATAGAATTGAGCGCTTGATATTAAAAAGCACTTTTAAACATTTATGAGCACTTAATCACTTTCCCTTAATGAATTCGTTAGATGTAATATGTCTTCTGGCATCTGTCTTCTGTGAATATTTCTGGATTCTGAAAGTCAACGGCACTTGTGCACTGACGGAGAGTGTTGAAATATTTCATTGCGGTAAGCTTGATAAACTCTAGGATGGAGCTTCATGTAACTGGGCGTTGTGCATTCTCGTAAACCAGGGCGCGTTAACATAACGTTGAGAATTTTATTTTGAAATGTTTGTAATTTCACCTGCGTGTGACTAGCTGTTTGCCATATTTTTGAGGCGTAAGTGGATTAGTGTAAGGATATATCAGAATAGAGCAGCGTAAGTTGTAACATGACGCTGAATATCAAATTATCCATGACACATGTGGATCCGTTTCCTTTAATACCTGTCATATCAGTTCCGCGTTTTGTATTTGTTTCTTGGTTATTTTAAAATGACGCAAGACTACGTGAATCTTCTGATGTCGTATTTCAGAAATAAATAGGTTGCATTAAATGTGCCTTCGCTTTTTATACAAACTAGCGAAACATATGAGCTATGCCTCACGTTATTTTTGTCAATATCTCTTTATTAGTAAATGAGGTTGGTAGTGTAGCGGAACGCTGATTGAAACTCTAATTTTGTTAATTGTTTTGCGATTATTTTAATTTTTTTAATCGTCTTCTTAAATGCCAGCTGGTTAGTAATTAATATAAACACAACAACCACGGATTGTTTGTTTCTAGCACGTTAGTTATTGTAACGCGAGCTCCTAACATTTTGGTCAAATTTTGTTTCTGACTATTTCTGTGAGAACAAGTTCTAAATTCTTAGTCTATCAATTTTGTACGCATAATCGTTAGAGTTTTTAATTTGTTATAATTGTTCAATAACTATCTGTCCAATTATTGCTTTACCTTGCTCATATCTTAAGGAATCTATCATTTTCCAGTAATATTTTATGACATTATAAAACACATTTTTGTAAATGCTTATTGCAAGTGCGGTGTCTTTAATTCCGCTGATTGGTTTAATGTGCATTCGCGCGGAGATTTGTTTGCAAATAAAGGCTATGTTTCGTGTTCCAGCCATCCAACCAAACGCTGTAAACCTAATTTTCTTATTTGCATGGAAAACTGCACTGGCCCGATACATATCAGTACATAGGAATATTTACCTTATATAACAAATCTTGCGTCTAGTAGCGGGGTTTGTCGTCTCTAAAAGCTGAGACAGGTGGAAGGGGTCCGGATTTACTGTATAAATTGCTGAAAAGCTATACGATTTTTGTCTAATTTTGCAGGGTCAGAAAGCTAGGGGTAAATAAAATATTTGCAGCTGGCAAAATACTGTTAACTACTATTGTGACTACTATTGTGTGACCGCTATTTGTGTTGTCGCTGTCTGCAGGCGGTGTTGCCATCTCAATTGCCATTTATAAAATGCATTTATAGAAATCCAAACCAGATGCAGCAATAAGAATCGGTCTCTTGATCGAAGGTCAGCGTAGGTCAGGAAGTAATTGATGCATCACTTTGTGTTTACGTTTATGAAATAACTGTAAAACTATTATAGTCATGCAATGTATACGGTTCAAGTAATGCTACTGTGACAAGTGCGGGGGTGTTGGAAAGACCGAGGGGTTAAAAGTGACCAAGAGCAGTCACGGTCTGAAACGATTTTAGTTAGTGCAAGTTTGTGATCAGTTCGAACTGAATAATTATCTAGACGAAGTAAATGATGAACAATCATTTAAAAAAAATCAGGGGGATAAGCCTTTTTTTTTAATCCCATCCCACCCCCTTACCCGGGCTCAGCACACTAAGTGCTATTCACCGGTCTAACATGCCCCACCCCTGAAAGACATGTGTAACCCAACATACACACCACATACACCATCCATGGACCCGCCGGATTTAACTTATTCAGTAAAATTTCCGAGGAGCTGTGGACTCGAACCTACTGCCATTGGGAGTCTAGTTTCAAAGCCTGGGACTTTAACCACTAGACCACCCGCCGGCCTTGATAGGCCTTTAGTAGCGTGTATAGCAATGTATGATTTTATGCAAGGTATAGAGGACGATAGCGGCGCTGCAGTAACAGCAGTATCAAAAAACCTATAATTAGATAAATTTAGTAATTATAAGGTTATTTCACAGTGTATTACGTCAACCTTCCTCTCAACTGAAGATTCGGGAAAGGTTGAGTTATGAGATGACTCAGAAGCCAGAATTCGTCGGAAATCAAGTAAAGGTAGACAAGGTTGGTCTTTACCTGATTATGCGTAGTGTAATCCTCAAATGACGAAGCGGTTTAAGGCGAAAGTAAATTGTAATATTGATATGTGTATTTTTTCTGTTATTGATAAGTTAAGTATTGGTTTGAGTTGTTTTGTATGTAAAAGCCAATAAATTTTAAAATGTTTGGTTGTTTACTGGACTAATAATAGCTTGTCCCAAATAATAGACACTTTGTTGCGTGCAAGGAATACTGTGTACCTACCATGCACAGAAAACAATGCCATAAATGGTACAAAACAATAGTTTTAAAATTCGTTAATTAAAATTTTACTATTCTCATTAAAATGTTTTGTAACGAGACAAACCTGCTGCAACAGTTTGAAACTGTATAAGAATTAATTTTGTTGCATTGGTTTGAAAAAAATTCGCTGGAGGTGCTGCAAGTAGAAGGTTATACGTGAAGTGGCCGCAGCTAA
Organism: Ctenicera cuprea; assembly: GCA_958336395.1. Classification (NCBI taxonomy): domain Eukaryota; kingdom Metazoa; phylum Arthropoda; class Insecta; order Coleoptera; family Elateridae; genus Ctenicera; species Ctenicera cuprea. Next base: position 8,643,578 of record OY284493.1, read on the forward strand.
ATACGGTGCGGTGCGTAGGGGAATTTAATTCCAATCAAAGATCCCTTCCTAAATTCACCAGGTATAAAACCCTTGACCAGCCCAGAACAAGAAACTCCTACCTTTCATTCATTTGACACCACACATGTCTAGAAGACTTTCACTTTGCATTCATTTGAAAGACTCGTTTAGTAAGATTAATTTTCCAATATATTTGAATCCTGACTTTTTTTTTATGTTTACTACGACCAGTTACCTGTTGGTAATTTTTGAGTTAAGCAATTAAACCTCGAAAACTTAGAAGGTACTCGAACCGAATATTTAATTTAAATGTCGAAGTTTTAAATTCTCTTGTTTAAGTTAAATATCTTATAACCAGCTATTAAGTAATTTAGTTTCTAACGTAGAGGTATCTCCTGTTCGAATTTAGTATTTAACTGCCAGAGACTGCTCGTTTTGTTTTGATGTTGAGATGCCCCATTCTCTTGTCCAAAGGAACCAAAAAACTATTTTTTATTTGATAAGTGTAATTAACGTATAGGGTATGTCATATTGCCACGTGTTAGATAATGAAAAATAAATAGCGTTAGAATTCATATTTAGTTGTAGCCACGATTTCATTTTTCGCTTTGCATACATTTCCATAAGCATTCCGGTATTAACCTCGTCAAAATTGTTAGGGTTTACGAAACATTAATGATAATATACAGGCTATAACGCAACATTTGCTTAACTCACTGATAGGTAAATAATGAACTGAGTACGAATTATATGCATAACGCTACTGTGAAGTAGTGACCCGTGTAATGAAAATTTAATAATATATCAGAGAGCCGAATTTAATCCTTAGAAGACATTGTTAACAAGTGGAACCCACAGTTTTCGGATAATGAAAATCAAGGATGACAGCTACTTCATATGCATGCGTGATTAACGATATGGTGAATGTGCCGGAACGATGACAAAATAATTACTGGAAAATTTGAATATCATCAACCCTCAATTATAAGAGGCTTCAGATTTGCTACGTTTCATTACAGTCCGTTGGTGTTTTGTCCTACCTCAAGGATGATTGAATTTGTCATTTGAGTACATCTGCTGAGAGATGTGAAAATAATTTTATAATTATATCTGATATTATTATATTATTTGATATCGATATACTTTCAGCATTAAAACTCTGTCGGACTTGAAAGGTAACGCTAGCAAGACTGAGGAGAAACACTGAAATTGCTATAAATTACAAATCACCAAGGACTAATATTTGAATAGGGAAGAAGGGTAAACATTCCAAATTAATTTAAACGCGCCCGGCATCCTTAATAAATGCTTCTGCTTATTGGGCCTCTCCAGAAGCATCATTCTTTTGCTCTCAACAACCGGCCCCGATACGTTTCGATGTATACACGCTCGGTTGAAAGTTTACAAAACAACTGTTTCTTTTGTACGTTCTTATAAGAAAAGTTTTCCGAATGTAATATGTGGAATAAAAAGATTGCATCTATTCTTCTTTGTTCTGATTTTTCCTCGAATTTATTACGTTTCACGTCTAGTTTAGTTTATGAATAAATGCATGCTGCTACGTATTTGAATACGATCATGCAGATTTTTACAGTTTTTTTGACATCGAGTAGTTTTGAGATTTGATTTACGGTAAGGTTTCTTTGGTTGCGTGGAAAAGTGACAAGTAAAATGTGTTACGAAGTGCAAAAGTTCTTAACCACGATACGAAGTCAGAAATAACCATCTTATATGAAGGCGTCGTGTTTTCTTAGTCGACTAGTTAACACAATTCTGGTTTATTTTTATTCATATTTTATACCCAAAAATAAACTCGGTTTTAGAAATCGTTTATTTCTGAATAAATAAAATAATTTTTAATAAAAGGCGGTTTAGGCATATTAGTCAATGTAATGCTGCAGCCTATTCGTTATCGACTTCTTCAATTTATGAAATGCAACGATAATTCATGACAAGAGCTCAGTGCGAACTTTAGTCTACTGCACACGTGTAACGACGCTCTCTGGTTTTAAAAAGTAACAACGCGAGTTTTTCACGGTTTGAAAATACAATTCTAGTGCAAATCGCTCCTAGAGTGACTATCAAAGGTAGTGTTAGTAAATTAGCACTTTTAATGCTTAGTATATCATGTAAATCAAGTAACAGCCTACGGTGCTCTTAGAATTTCTTAGTTTGGCAAGAGCGTGCGGCAGAGTGTTTGTGCGCCAGTTCCCAAAACCAATCACATAAAGGTACGAGAGTTACCTGCAAGGTTGAGTGAGACGTCTGGATTACCTGCTAATACAATAACAGGTAAAAAAAGCCGGTTGTGCAACACCTAGCAGAGCTAAGTAGTAGATATAAATACCTAATGAAGAACACATAAATAATACCCCAAAGACCAGGCATATAATTAAACCCTTACCGAACAATTGCATACAGTGCTTTGTTTTCAAATTTAGACAGGGCCAATAACTATCGATTTTAAGTAAATTTGATTTAAACAAAAAATCTGTCAATTTAAATACGGAGAGGGAACGTTTATAACCAATATTAATTGAATTTTAGGTATCATCTCCCCACCCCCAGCTTTGAAATTTAAAATAGCACTCCCTACCTTGCAATACATCATTTTAAAGATAACAAAAATTCTCATCTACCCACGTTAAAAAGTTTGGATTCAGTTGATCCGTTTATGAGTGTAATATTGCTGAAAATAAATTATTTGTGGCTTCATCTTAAAATTTTCGAAAACTCACTCTTAAAACGGATTGACTGAATCCAAATTTTTCAACGTGGGGAGATGAGGATTTTTCCACCTTAAAAATGATGTATCACAAGGTTGGGGTTGCTATAGATTATTTTTGAAAATAAAATATTTTTAACTCTATCTGATAAACTTAGATGACCCAATCTAAAAAATTTCTTCTTATTCTAAAACTCCGAGTTTGATTACAAAACATAATAAGTGCGGGAGGGGGGTCTGGTTCCAACCCAACCAGTTTGACTTGCCGCTCTCCGGAAAAAATCAGATAAGCGTCCATAAATGGGAGTTGAAATTAATGTTTACAATGTCAGAGAAACGCAAATGTAACAGGACTTTATGTAAGAGCGTACATATACAACACAATATAACTTGTAGCGTGTTTCGCTGAAATTTAGCTTAACTTGCGGTCCGGTTCAATTTGATTTTGAATAATGTTTAATGATTTCAGTCTCTGAGAATTATTACAAACGAACGTTGATTTCTGCAATGTTCAAGTTTGCTTCAACTTTAGATCAGAAGTCGCTGTCAATTGCATCTTCGTTTCTGGGTTGGAGATAAACACTGTTTTTATAAACTCTCTAGCTGCTTTCCTTCGATGAGAGAAAAGTTACCAGCTTTACAATGCTCCGGTATGATTAGAGCTCCATGTGAAACGAAGCAGCCGATCAACATTTGGGTGTCCGAACACGAACGCTGCACTCGACTAAAGCGTCCAGTCGAGTCGGTGCGACTCTTGTCGAGCATAAACTAGACCAAGGCAATAACAACCAATTTTACAACACTAAAATCTCCGGCGGTCGTCTTTCTAATAGCTATCACAATGCTACAATGCTCGTAAACAACCGTGACACACCGCTGATCACCCTGCCCTTATAAGTACAGTCCCTGTACCTTTCTCGTCAATTGTGTTCTAGCATAAGCAGAGTCAAGCCCTGAAGATGTTTCATGTAACTGCGGACGAAACATTGGTAGTAGCGCTACTGATGACCTGATTGCAACCCAGAAGCTAAAGTGCCAATTCTCACTAGTGCTTCCAATCTTAATTTCAGGAACTAATACTAAAGGGAAGCTACGATTAGAAAAAAGTTTATTGCAATAGTTCTCTTCTATAGTTACACATTTTGCATAAAACTGTTTCAACATTTAGCTATCATGATGAATGTTTTGTTGTATGTATAATTATATATCCCAGGACAGTTATCACACACTCGATATTCAGGATCGTTATTGTTAATATGTGTAGGATTTCAATTGGTATGGTTAACCAATTACTCCTACTAGGTAGCTATAACAAGAGTACATTTCGATCGGTTTAATTAAACGTGACAGCCTGTGATTGGGTGCAATAATTATAAACAACGCTTTTGCTATTGTATTGCATTGTTATAATATTAAATTTCAAGCAGCATTTGTGGATTTCGTTTTAATAATACGCTCTCAAATAAAAACAATAAATCGTTTTATTCCAGTTTCTTTTCATTTTCTTATACCTTTAGTGTAAACGGAAGCTGTTATCTGCTCAAAAGCAGCTACCTTTTCTAAATCTTGTTTCAATAATTGAATCACTGTCACTTTGGGAAACGATAAGCTCTTAGACAAGAACATTATCATGAGATAAAAAAGTTAGCTCCTTTATCTACCCTATTGCCAAAACGCCAAAAAATTCTTTTGTAATATAATATTTTGTATTTCTTTCCCGTTTATTGTTTTTTAAAAAATGACCAATATACAGAGTGACTTTTAAGTGCCACTCCCTAATATTTCCTGAACTCTTGAAAATTATAAATTTTTTTCTTATCAGAGTGGCTAGGAAAACCCCGGCCACTTTTCTTGCGGCGGTCAAGAGATGGCGCTTTAGTAAAGAAATACTGGCAACAACGCAGAATCCAAGACGTTTTAGTTATTAAATACGTTCCATATTAAATCAAAACAACTAAAACGTCTTGGATTCTGCGTTGTTGCCAGCATTTTAATTTAATTTTTCTATACTACAGCGCCATCTCTTGACCGCCGCAAGAAAAGTGGCCGGGGTTTTCCTAGCCACTCTGTATATTATAGTTTAGGACTTCGTTATGCCACACTCAAAACTGTTCTGTAACGTCACATGATTAAGCACTGACGCCGTCGACAATGTTCTTAAATGACAATTTAAATATTTTTAAGTATCGTAAGTCTACATTACAAATACTTCGATATAAATGCAAAAAATTAATATTTAAACAAACCAGCCATGGAGGTTTAAACATAAACACAAATGCTACGATACTAACTATTATTTACAAAAAAAAACAAAACAATGGCATTATTACAACATTCATTTGTACGAAACCGGTTATTTTGAAAATCAAATCTTGGTTAATGTCTGATAAAAGTTAGTTGATCTAAGCTGCACAATACGTAACAAATGAACAAATATTTTTTGATCAGATCCATGGTCTGCTTACTTGATTCAGTTTTTTTGTAAATCCGAGATTCTCTCTGCTAATAACGCCAGAGAACTAAAGGTGTGAAACCGAGTTTCTCATTTTCCTTTACTACTTTATTTCCTTTAATTCATTTTATTTTAGGTCAGCTATGGGGGTAATCCCTAGTTGTTCTAATTTGAAGCCCGCAACACAAGCTTTTTCTTTGTTTTATTTTCGTTTATTATAATTTCCATTTGATAACTGGGGGAATCCCCAGCTGTTATTATTAGATTTCCGTAAATCAAACATTTTCTTCATTCTGTTTTATATTAATTTTCGTGCAACGATAGGAGAAATCCCTAGTTGTTATTAAAGTTTGCGTAATCCGACCATTTTATGTATTTTATTATATTATAACTTTCGTTTAACCATGACAAAAATCCCTAGTTCCTATTAGAACCACGTGAACCTAGCAACATTTTTATTTTTTGTTATTTTAATTCCTGTTCAACGATGGGAAGAATTCCCAATTGTTCTTATTAGATTTCTGCAAACCAAGCATTTTTTTATTTTACTATACTTTAATTTCCGTTCAACGGTGAGAAGAATCCCTATTTGTTACTATCAGATTTCCGTAAACCGATCATTTCCTGTATTTTATTTTATTTTCCCATCAGCAATGGGAGGATCCCTAGTTGTTCTTATTACGTTCGCGTAAATCGAACATTTTGTAATTCTTTTTGAATTCAGTTTTCGTTTAACAATGGGAGGAATCCCTAATTGTTCTTATTAGATTTTCGTAAATAACGCATTTTAATTATTTTATTTTATTTTTCTTCTAGGAATGGGAGGATTCCATAGTTGTTCTTACTAAATTCTCGTATACTAAGCATATTTTGATTCTTTAGATTTGTATTTTTGTTCAGTAGTGGGCGATATCTATAGTTGTTCTTATTAGAATTCTCCTAAACCAAGCATTGTTTTTATTTTATTAAATGTTAATTTCCGTTTAACGATGGGAGGAATCCCTAGTAGTTTTTATTATCTTCCCGTAAACCGAACATTATCTAAATTTTCTTTTATTTAAATTTAATAATAGGAGGAATCCCTAGTTGTTGTTATTAGATTCCCTTAAACAAAGAATTTTCTTTATTTAATTTTATGTTAATTTTCGTTAAAAAACGATAGAAATCTTTAGTTGTTTTTATAAGATTCCGAGCAATTTCTTTATTTTGTTTAATTTTAATTTTTTTTTCGACAGTGAAAACATCTCCAGTCGTATTAGATTCCCGTAAACCGGTCATTTTCTTCCTTTTATTATATTTTAATTTGAGTTCAACGATGGTGAAATCCCTAGTTGTTGATTCCACGGCATTTAAAATAGTTTATAACTACATTTTGTTAACGAGACAAGAATCAGATGCAGAATTTGATTCTTTATAAAAAGTTATTCATGTATTTTTGTTTTCGATCGGCATTATTTTTGAATGAAATGATGTATAGAAATTTAGGTAATTTATATTTTCAATTCTGACGTAAACCTTCAATAGGAGGTTTGCATGATTATGTTGTTACCTGGGTGCGGCCGCAGGTGCATTGAGTTTCTAATTCAAATTTAAATGTCGACAAGTTTAACACCTAATTTCGATTGCAAAGCCATGTGCTGGCGAACCTAGGTATATTATAACATATCCAACATCGAATGCAGCGCCTTCATTATGCAACCTTTCTATTTGATAATAATAGTAGTTACAAATAATACAAACAAACCGCGTGGGCTATGCCCCACGATGTTCTTTTTCTGTTTTTAAAATAATAAATAAGCTAATTAAGTAGGTAGTATAGCGGACCGCATACCGAAGTCCTAGTATTATGAGCTAAATAGCGATTGCTCTAATTCTTTCTATATATTAAATCCGGATCTTTTGGACCTGTCTCAACTCGAGAGAAATACGACTGTAGCTGAGATTATGCTAACCAAGCGGCGCGCGATGGTTAATTTTTTTAAAATTACCAAAAACTGAGCAAAGTACTTTTTCTGGACTTTAAATGTTGTTGCTTATCATGCAAAAATGCCAAAATAGTTCCACACTTAGTTTAGAAAACTAAAAAAAAATTTATTTTTAACCTCTAGTAAACAAACGAAAACGTATCAATTTAAACATGCAGAGTTTTTTAAATTTTATTAGAATAAACTGTTTAGTTGTTCCGACGTCGATCATCGTTGGTATTTGAAACGTTTAGTGTAAACATATACAAAGCATTTCTGTCATGTCTGAAGGCAAATTTTATTACAGCTTAGAGTTTATCGCTAGTAAACCATAAATAACCAAATTATAGCAACATTGGTGGCAGTAATTATAAATAATTGCCGTAAACAATCAATAAATCCACTGGAGTTGCAAGGGCTCGCCGCAGTTATATGGTGAGACAGTTAGGAATTTAATACATAGATTGTCCATCTTTTTACCGTCAGAATTACGTTACCAAATAAAACGTCGAAACTAATTCTGAATATAAAGCAATATTACCAAATGGCTTTTAATGTAATGCATCAATTGGTTTTTATGTTGTAAATAAATCCCAGAAAATGTGAAGGAAAATTCTCTATCTAAAGCATTTTTCATAATGTTTTCCTCCTCTGCTATTTGCACAAAACGAAGAGCGCCGTCTAAATATTGAATTTCAGATACCACGGCTAAAACCCTTGAATGTAACCAACGCCTCTAAATTGAGTAAACTAGAGAGCCCCAAGTAAACTTCATGGAAATTAATATACTGTCTATTTCCAGGACACCGAAAATGAGAACAAATACATCCCTTATGGGGTAAACGATAAAATCTTTCGGGTGTATATGAGAACCTATTGATTCCCTACGACATGGGGACGAATATTACTTATTGGAACGACCGATAGTAGTTGCGAAATAGAAAGGCAAAGCTTCTGCGAGGGTTATATTCACGTTTCCTATCGCCTGGAGCACTCGTGCTTACCACTAATAGATGAATTTAACAAGCTGTGTTCCAATTTGATTCAGATCCAAATCCCGTAATATCTACTGTACCTGTTATTTAACTCAATTTCTGTATCAATAATACTATAGTTTGGATAGTATTTACTTTTTCTCAAAATAAAATATTTTGATTCATGCAAAGATTATTATCATAACGGGAAACTACGTGTGTCAAAAGAACAAGGAACTTTTTAGATTTTAAATTAGAAAATAGTAATCAGAAATGAAAGCGGCAAGAGCAATTATTTTAAGTTTCACAAAACTAATTTTGTTCTACATGTTAATGAAGAGTCATTAAATTCCAAATTTTAAAAGCTAAAGCAGGATCAACTAAATAACGTAATTTTGTGACATAAATGTATTTAGTCAAAAATTCATTTCATGACGTCAAAAAATCATTTCTTGACGTCTGCTAACGGTTAAAACAATTTAAAATAAGAAAATAACAAGGTACAAATATTCGCTAACTATAAATATATTAATTTCCGAGCGTTAAACCGCCGGGGAAGTCTAGTGTACACGTTAAAAAAGTCATGGGGAAGTCCAAAGGAAGTCGAGGAAGTCCAATAAAAATCTGAAAAGCCCAAGGGAAGTCGGGGAAGTCCGGGGAAGTATAAGGGAAGTCGGGGAAGTGCAAGAAAAGTCGGGGGAGTCTAAGGAAAGTTAAGGAAGTGCAAGGAGAGTCGGGGAAGGCCAAGAAAAGTAGGGAAAGTCTAAGAGAAGTCGAAGAAGTCTGAGGAAGGTCGGGAAAGTCCAAAGGAAGTCCGGGGGAAGAGCGGGGAAGTCCAAGGCAAATCTGGGAAGTGCAAGGTAAGTCAGGGAAGTCCAAGGGAAGTCGGAATACTCTGAGGAAAACCAGGAAAAGTCCAAAGAAAGTCGTGGAAGTCCAATTAAAGTCGGGGAAGTTCAATTAAAGTCTGGAAAGGCCAAGGGAGGGCGGGATGAAATTTAAGAAGAGTCTAAGAAGTCCGAGGGAAGTTAGGAAAGTCTTATGAAAGTTCGAGGAAAGTCCGGGGAAGTCCAAGGGAGGTCGGGAAAGTCCACGGGCTGTCAAGCATGTCCAAAAAAAGTTGGGGAAGTCCAAGGGCAGTTGGGGTGGTCTAAGAGCTACGGAAAAATCTGGGGAAGTCCAAGAGAAGTCGGGAAAGTCTAAGGGAAGTATGAAGCATATCCGGATTTTTCTCGAGTTTGTGCAATCCCTAAATTTGTATGACTTTTAAAGTACACGTTAATCCAGTTCCAGTTCATTGAATCTATGTTTCTGACCTATGTGCCTCCCGAAATGTTATGCAAATTTGTTATTATTTTTTTATAATACCGTGATACGCTATCAGAAATAAATTACTGCAAATAAATATAAGTTGCGTTAAACTAATACTTTTTGTAGTAAACTAATAATTAATAAACAATGAAAATTTTGGCCAATAAAACTGACAATACGATTTTTGACGAGTGGATGTACTGTAATTGTTTGAAGATTCGTTATGCAATGCATAATACTAACTAGCTGAACCCGTGGCCTACGTCCACGCTTTTAATAGTAACTTTTTTTAAAATACGCAAGCTTTTGAAATCAAGTGTCGAGTCGACCTATGTGACTGCTAACCTAAACATTCACTCCAAATACTGATAACAAAATAATAAATTAATAAATAAGCTGGGTCGAGATGTAAGATTATAGCCTGTTGACTACCACTAGTCCACAGACTAGTGGAACCGGTAAGTTACTTCCCGCTTTTTTTTTTAAGTAAATGAGCGTAACAGGCCAAGGATCGAAGTTCCAGTCTTATAAATTAATTTGGAATTAAACACTTATTATCGCAGTCCTAAATGCATTTGGTGTCGTAATTTGAGCTCCCCATATTTGGGTCAATAAAGTGTGATGTGAAATCGTGGCTGTTTATTGACTGCTGCCATTACCTGTACCTGTCTTAAAGAAATGTTCTATTTTCAGCAATATTGTATGCCATTTTGTAGCACAATTTTATAAATGCTTATCGGATATGTCGGTGTGCTCGATGCTATTTAAATTTGAAATGAATGGTCAGCGCCTCGCAACCCAATCAGTCAAGCAAATGTTTACCCAAAGTGGCTTATTTGCATTGCACAATGTACCGGTTTGCTGTGCAATGAAATATGAGGCCTATATAATAGACGCGTAAATATGTGAGTTATGAAAAGTTTTAAAATTTCAAATTGTAAACAATTAGGGAAGTTTATATAATTTAAAACTCTGTTTATATATTGAAACTGAAACATTTCGTATATTTCGAAAATATCGATAATGCAGAAACCATTAAAAGTTTTTGAAAATTTAGAAAAACAACTTTAGGAACAAAATGGTTTTACAGATTATGACATTTTCATGTTTGTTACGTAGTAAATCCTGTAACAGAAAAGGAATACTTGAAATAGAAATAACTTTGCTGTAGTTTTCCCCTATTTTGTAGCATTTTATTGTTGCACTCAAATAAAATAAATTGTTTTCATTACCTTACCGACCGGTTCTTGACCAAACAAGTTCGCAGATAATTGCCGTAGCTTTTATGGCCACATCGTCCTTGTTTAACATTATAGCACAAAAAAAGGTTCGCAATACAGATAATTAGAATAAAATGCTAAAGTGATAATATGCCCTCTTTAAATACTAGCGGAAATGAAGCCTTTTTGTTTACTTGAAACTTAATTGATGTCAACAGAAAAATTATTGCAACGTTCTAATAAGGTGTCAAACCCTATGAATATATTAAATAATTCGGTACGTTGAGATAAACCACTACTAACAAGAATTAGTATGCGGGTCGCTGATAACGTAAACCCCTGTATGTAAAATGTATAATAAATATAGCGTTAGCGTGTAGATGAAGTCTTGTATTTTCTAGATTGTCAAGACAAGGTCATGCCCAACTCTTGTATGGAAGGTTGAACACAAGACAAGCATGTTCCATTATTTTGATGTTAGATAGTACGCACTGTCATCCAATCACACAGTGCTCGATTTTTTAACTTTCCCCCATCAAAAAAAATACACGCGAAAGTATACAAATTTACCAATCTTTAATTAAGTATTTGCTCAAATAATGACAATTTTCACTAATGAAATTTCAGCTCACAACATTTTAAATCACAAACATTTAATAACTCAAAAATGTAAGACGTAAATCTTGTTCAAGCAACTAGTTATTGGTAATATGGTAATATTGCAGTTGCACTTTAATAATTGAGCAATTGTAGTTCGTTTGCAATATTTTCCTGAAAACCCGCTAAACACTTAAAAGTTCCCGAATATTTATTTAAACTTCAAAAGTTCATAATACAAATGCGTGAGAAAATGATAAATATGTTTACCTACCGGACTTTGTTGTTACACTGCTTTTGGCCTGTGATAAACAAAACATAGTTTATTTTAGAAAACTGGGAAGTATAATGTGTATAGCTTGCAAGAGAAGAGAGATGGCTAAACAGTTAATACCATGGTCACCATGGGGCGTGAAAAAAGTGGTAGGCCTGCGCTTAAATAGAAAAGCTATGTGAATAATGCCATGGAAGAACGATGACTACGAGTTGGCGATCTGAACGACCGAAGGATATGGCGGCAAATGAATAACTGCTAAGGGGAAAATAGTCACAAAATAAGTATATATCCTTTTATTAAACCTTGACGAGAGAGAATTCCTCATACAATTTTTAATAGAACGAAAATATTATAATTAAGGTGAACATCCCCCAACGCCATATGTACCATTAACTGCAGACAAAATTGTATAAAGTTGAAAAGGAGTCTTATAATGTGCTTGCAGAAAGGGTCCGGTGTATAACTTACGCTTTCCGCGGTCAGTAGATGGATGGGTGTCCCAAGGCTGTGCTAACAAAGCGCCTCGTGCTATTGGATAGGCAAGTAAATAGTCTGTCCCAGCTGCCATACTAACACCATGGCAGTCGTTAGAGGGATTGGAAGTCTCCTTTAGTATAAATGGAATGAATGTGGAAAAAGGGTTGGCATAAGCTGCAGGGTCGTAACGGTTAAAACGCCATCGGGCCCCACTAGCCCCCTGAAACATAGCGAAAAAGCCAAACCCGGGGTGAAAGAGACGTACCCTCCACACACGGTAAGGGCAAAAGAGGTAAAGATGCGGTTAGTAAGATAAATACAAAAGTGTACTAGTATGCAACCCAATATTGTCATACATTAACTACGCGGTGAAATAAGATATGTATCACACTTTATCACACAAATTTTTGGAGTTAACAATTGTAAGAGAATAAATACGCGTAGTGTGACTAGTTTTATTGTATAATTTTTAGTTTATTATTAATTTCAAAGCAGTTTGTGGTATATTCATTTAGGCTCGCAATTGCCGTCGTGATTACCTTGCCAAAATAATTGACATTACTTGTCGATAGTTCAATTGGGTGCAATAAAAATTGCATTAACGCATCTAGAAAGGAAGCAAAGAGCAGTAATGATCAGTTCATTTTAAATAACTGGCGTACCATCAAAAACACGGTTACGGAAAAAGTAGTCGTCGAAAAAATCCGTAACCCCTTCACTCAAAAGCTTTCAACAACAAACAAAATTATCTTCAGCTGAAAACCTCTATTGTTCAATTCACAAATTAAACTTTATTTCCATTTAAATATCAGCACTGACCTGACTGATGGATGACCTCGCATTTTACAGCATGTGTATCTAAATCTCAATTAATCTTGTGTTTACAATGGCCACGTCCGTTATAACGCAGGAGATTTTAATACAATTACGGTAAACCACAGACGTACCACCACTTAGTGATAATGTATTATTGGCTAATCACAATTTACATTTCTTGCAAAATGAGTACCAGAACCCAGAATCAAATGTGCGTATAATTTTTTTAAAGTTTAATTCAAGAGGATGGGACTACGGACACCTAAATAAGGCCAACAATTAATACAAATTTTCGAGCGAGCAAAATATTTGACAAGCATCGATGATAAAATTGAGGGTCAAGTAATACGCGGTATAACTGCCGAAGAGATGTGCTTCAAAATGTGGGAGCACGTGGAAAATTCTTGAACAGAATAAGTTTGAAAACAATCCGAAACCGTAAGTACAAGTTTTGTCAGCCTTTTTTCAGAAATTGAATTTTCTGATTTTAATAGCAGAATCTGATAAATCTGATAAAAAAATTTTTTTCAAAAAGATAACTGTTAGGTGAAAAAGTTTTAAAAGCAATGTTTTTAAAATTAGGTGTGCTGATAAAGCTATGGGTACGCTACTATTTGGTTACTGTTTCAACCTGCTGACTTTTCTGTGATGCCTCCTATGAATTTTTGAAAATCGAAAATTGATACCACGTTGTTTCATAAATGAGAAGCGATAGAAAATTCTGTTCAACCTAAATTACTCATGAGTGATAGTAGAATAAGATTCTGCTTTTAAGACGCAAGAATGTTCAGACGAGCTAAGTTGCCCCTTCCGAACAAATTTTTGGAAAAAATTCGATTTCTTTTCCACATAAATCTTCAGTTAGTTACAGAACGGCATACAGCAGATCCTACTCACAGTTATAACATCTACGATATGCAATGCGTTAGATTGCTAGAAGTGGTGCAATCGTATAGTCACCGTTGACAAGTAAAACGTTGATACAAAATACTTTTGGAAATATAGAAAGTATAGGAAAGGCAAGGCAAAGTGCTTTACTCATTTTTAAACAGAAAATGTTACAACAACGTACAAAAAATGGTTTTTCAAACAATGCAATCGATTTTGTTTTAAAATGACGGTTGCATGTATTCCAACAAATTACATTTATAACGTTAAAAAAGTATTTTGGCTCATAAAATGATTGTTTAATGTCATAATAGCATTTATTAAAGTCATAAAATTATTCTTAACTTCAATAATTAACTTCATGGCGTTGACAACAATTTTTGACGTCATTCATTGGTTTTCTTACGTCAAAAAATCATTTCGAGATGTCCAAGATTTAATTTTTGTTGTAGAAAATCATGTTGTGGTGTCAAAATTTAATTGTTTTGGTGTCTAAACCTTTAAATGTAGGAATATAAATGACTAGATAATTAGTAATTACTAATAAATAAAACTAATTTTTGAAGTCAATAAATAATCTCATTTCAATTTAAATCATTTGGCGACTTCTTAAAATCGCTTACGTAATTTAGAATTAAATAGTAAATCGACATAAATGTTATTCTTTAACCATAATTAGTTACATTCAAACGCCTATAAATGATTTTCTGACGCCAAAATGTAATTTTTGGCGCCAAAAGTGATTTATATATGTATATTAAAAGATCATTCATTAACGTCTGAAAATGCTGCCATCTAACGGAGCAGCTGGTGTTATAGTAAAGTCTTGGTCGGTCGCCGCAATTAATTATATGCCCGTATTTGAACTAGATTTCATGATTAACGAATCACTCATTCGTCCCAGTGCACATGCAAAATTATTATAATTTATTATGCAAGTGTACCAACAAAACCGTTGCGGATGTGCGTGAGCGCCCTCCTTGGGAAGGTAGCTCCTCTACAGTTTAGTTCATACTAGTGCAATAAGTATCTCGTTAGATGGCACTATCTCTTAACTTCACAAATTCATTTATTGACGTCCAACCTGCATTTTTGACGTCAAAAATTTATTTATTAACTACAAACTTTTTTTTTATTGATGTCAACAAATTTGACGTTAAAACATAATTTTTTAACGTCAAAAATCCATTTATTGACGTAAAAAATTTATTGTTTATTATTATTTGATGTCTTAAAATAATTTACTTATACTGTACGAATAGTTTTTCGTTTTTTAATTGTTTTATTGTAAATTGCCTCAACGGTATTCAAACGCCAATAAATAATTCGTCTAAAATTCGATCACAGTATCGAATAAAATGATACCTTTATTTAAAAATCCGATTATTAATTTGCTACGCCTGAAATTTAATTACGAACGTGTAAAATTTAATTTTTGAAGTCAGAAAATAGACATTTTACAATTGCACGTGTTTTTCAATCGACTAAACAAAAAATATAAGTATAGAAACGACAAAAATCATCACATTTTTCACGAGAATCGTACGTAATACCACCAAAACCAAACGTTTGGGCGGAATTATTATATTAGACCATCGTATTTTTGGCGTTACGGTCCTGGAAGAGCATTTAAGCGGCCCATTGTACATGCTTGCCAATACCACAGACCCCCTATGGGGCAGTTTTGGAAAATTATGAAGAGGAATCTAAATCCTCATTACAACAGATCCGTACCTAATTTTTTTAGATGCAATATATCCCGAAAGGTTAGTCGATTCACCAGGTATAGCTCCTTTGAACTTTGTTTGCCTATTTTAATCAAATATGTATGTGTACAAAACCAACCGGAATTGCCCGGTGATTAAAGGCAACGGAAAATACAAACATTTCAGAAAGCACAAACAGCATTTTGTTTATTGGGATTAATTTTATGGGTATTTAATTTGTAATACATTTGATTGTATTTTTTAATAAATACATTACACCTCTATTTGTTTTTTTAGACTTTTCAAAATTAAAAATGTCACCTTTTAGTAAGTAGAATCAACACAACTATTGAAATAAGGTACCACTCGACCAACTATGTCAGTCGAACATTTTAAGTCAGTGTGCGTTAATTTTGATTGTTTGTTCAAGAAATAGTATTTAGTGTTTTTGGTATCACAATTCCAATTTAATTCTTTAAAAACTAGTAGCGGGATGTTACTTTATAGACGTACTGTATATCAAATAATAATATTAAATCAAAATGCTTATTTTATGAAATTTTTGCTTCTAGGTTACAATAAGCGCATATTTCCGGAAAACTAAAATTGAAAATTACGACCAATAAAAATATGCAATATGAATATCATTTCCGATAAGGGCACAGATGCTAAGTGTCTGAAATAGTTTGACATTTATCGGTTTGCTTTCGGTGGAATTACCGAAGTTTGAATAGCTAAGCTCTTCCGGAGTGATGGAGTTTGCCCAGAGGCCAGTCCACTCCTGCTTTATTCGGCGCTACTATCTATTTATCCAACCGAAAACTTTGTATTTGTATTCTCGATCTACCCGACATGCTTGGTTGCGTTCTGGAAGTATATACGTATCCGTGTATGAGATTCGTTGAAAGTTCCTGTTAAAGTTTATAAATAGGATACGTCATTGTTTCTACCTCATGAGAAACACATTCCGTTAAAACACTTTCATTACTGTTTTTAGGTAAATATACTCGTGTAAAGAATACAGTTTTTAATTACTTACCTGTTAGGGATACATTTATCTTGGTGTATAATTTTCTTTATGTTTTAAGTATTCGGTGGTATGACTTTGTATTGTAGCTTTTACATGTAAGTTTTGTCTTAATAAATTCACGTAATATTCCACTGGCGTAACTAATTGAGAATTTGGGTCAAGATACGACTCCGGCCAAGGGGTGCAGGATACATAAATAACCCGGCTTAAGTAAGGGGCGTAAACGCATGTGCTCTGAACTGGGGTAGATCGGCAGATTGGTTTTGCATGTAGAGTGGTTTAGCATGCTTTTGTTTTGCTCTGCATGGAATCTGTGTGATTTACCTGTAAAATAATCTAGTGCACTAGTGGTTAATTAGTAGATGATCAGTATACTGTTCTGGTATGTAGCTACGGTGATCTGTGTTGTTTGGAAGGTGAGAGCTCTCGAGTTTTGGCCAGGTGTACTTGTACAAGTGTGGTTAACCACGGGCTGGCGAAAGGAATTGCTAATCAAGGCCTAAAAACCTTGGATCCTGTGGCATGATAAGCGGTATGCAATTCCTGCTGTGCCACTTGACATAGGCGGTTTGGCGATCCACCCCTATTGACCCTTTCGGGGGTGCAGCAGTGCAAACTGGTTTACAGGTGTTAATTTGTATATTAACAAGAAAGATTAATTGCCCAATGGCATGTAACCTGGAAGTAATTACCATTGAGATGTAGCCAATCAAAGTGTGATTAGATGTTAGAAGTCCTGTGAATTATCCATTCTGCCAAGGCGTGAGGGGTGGGCCCCCCGGTGAGTTAAACAACAGTACATCAGATAGCGACAGATGGTGAGTCTTTTTCTTTGTTTCATGATTCCACATGTGAGGCCGTTTCTTTGCGACCCTTGTCGGTCATTGGCGCCTGCACGACTCAATTCCAACACTCCACCCCCGGTTACAAGGAATGTGTGAAGCTGGGCTTATGTAAAACGATCTTGGGTTGAACTAGCCTCATACGTGTCTTTGTTGTTTACCAAGGAAATTAGTAATCAAAAATAAGCTCTCCTAACAGTCAGGTGTGGGGTTCCGGAGTTTGAGAATTGAGTTGTGCAGTGGTGTAAAAAGAAAACGATTTATTTGTGTTATTTTGTGTTGTTTATTCCAACCAAATTAAGGTAATTAATACTTTACCAATTTAAACTGTAAATGTAGCATGACAGGTGTCGAATTTACTGAACCAAAAATAATTATTTGTTTTTACGCAAATTTTAGAAAAGAAAAGCTACTAAATACACTAATTTAATAATGATTTCACATATTTGTAATTTTTTTTTAATTGCTTTGGTGGTAGAATTATTGCTATCGATTATGTGTGTATTGTGAATTATTTTATTTACAATATATTTGTGTATTGCATTATAAAATTGTCGCAGGCGGTGTTTGAAATGCAAATAGTAGCGTCACTTACAGTAGCAGTGCTGTAACGACGCTTAAGTTATGTGTGTCATTGTTGGCTCAGCTTTTAGCGGCAACAATTGACTTCATTTTTATCCGGTACCTACTAATAATATTACGCGGCCCATGTAATTTATTTTCTATCCAATTTATTATTGTAAAATATTTTACATATTTTTCCTTGTCATGGGCCCGCAAACTAAGTTCGATTAAAATAAAAGGCGAAGTAATTAAATACAAAATATGGTAATTAATAGATGAAACGACACCTGTCTAATTTAAAGTCAGTTAAATTGTTTAAGTAATCTCTAAAACAATTATTACGCTTATTCTTCCCGAATTAAGGATTTGAAGAATGGCTGACGCCTCAAAAGGGCCTAATCGTCGCAATACACGTGCCCAAATTAGTAGTAAAAAACCAGTCACGATGCGACGGCGCCCTGTGTTGAAGCAACGCGTAACAACATGCAAGCGTCCGCTCCTGGAACAGCGCGCGTTAATGCCGCAGCGGCGTCGAATTTCTCAGGAATCCGGGGCTAGCTCCCAAATTTCTGAACTTACCGGGGTTGTTCAACAACTAGCGCGGACTGTAGAACTTCACGTTACTAGCGCGCCTCGTCCTGAGTCCTCTCAGCGTTATCGGGAAAACGTGGTTCCTCCGTTTGATCCGGAAGACAAAAACCAATCGATCGAAAGGTGGTGCAAGCAAATCGATGAGCTCCGAGCCATGTACAACTGGACGGAGCAAACAACAATTTACCATGCCATATCGAGATTAACGGGTTTAGCTGAGACGTGGTATCGAAGTCTCAGCTCGTTTAATCATTCGTGGCGAGCGTGGAAGGAAATTTTAATGAAATCTTTCCCTTCGTGCGTTGATTACTACGCGAAACTCGAAGAAATGATGAGGAGAAAGAAACGCGTCGAGGAAACATATATCAATTACTATTATGAAAAGCTAGCGCTACTGAATACTTGTAAAATACCCGGCGAGGACGCAGTGTCATGCATCATAGGTGGTATCACCGATGCAAATGTGCAAGCTGCTGCAAGGGCTGGAAGCCACTCTACTCCAGAAGCACTATTGCACTTTCTAAAAACATGTGCTGCAACGTCACTTGGTGACAAATCATGGCAGCCAAAATCTTCCCGCCCATTAGATCATCCTAAACCACTACCAATGCGTTCCACGGAATCCGAATTAAAATGTTATAGGTGCGGAACCACAGGCCATCGCAGGACCAATTGTACTGTACCGCGCTGCCTGAGTTGTCGTGCTTTCGGTCATAAAGCAGTTAATTGTCATTTTAAATCTGTAAATAAGCCACGCCCAAATCTCTCTAACGCAGATTCAAGCGCAGTGTTGTAACTAAGTGGTCCAGCTAACAATTTAAAATATTTCAAAGACATTAAAGTTAACGGGAAGTCGTCTAGGGCGTATGTCGAATTTGGTAGCGGTTGTAACACTATTCGCGAAGATAGCGGGTTATGGGTCCGGAAGGTTCGAAACGCTGGGTGTTACAACGTTCACAATTAACTTTGACGAGATATTCGAGAATGTGGAAGCCCAAGTGGTCCCAAATTCGGCTCAAGAAATCCCCGTTTTAATTGGTCAACCACTAACTAAACGACCCAACATCCTAGTGATTAAAAATAGCGACACCTTACGACTGCTGAACAAAGATGGAAGACCTTTGGCGCCTCGAGTGACTCAAATAAAAAAAAAAAAAAAAAAAGATTGCGCTGTGGGCAAAAACAAACCGGCAGTAGTACCCCCCCAATCACCTAGCAAATGTGTTGGTAATTCATAGGGCGGAATACGAAGGTGACTTGTATGTCGAGGCTGCATTAAGAGCGCAATCCGGACACGAGCACGTTATTCCCAAAACTATCTTGTCGGTGGAAAAAGGGCAAGACACATACGTTCCCGTCATTAATATATCTCCACAGGATATCACCTTACACCCTAAACATTCCTTAGCTAGGGCACGTCCTTGTATTCCAGACATGACCACAACAGCCAAAGTCCATGCGACACCTATTGGTTCCCCAGAATGAAGGAGTATGTGGAAAGGTACATTGCCTGCTGCGTTGCTTGCTTGCACAATAAAATTCCCGCTGGCCGACGAGAGGGTTACCTACATCCTATAGCAAAACATCCAGTACCATTTCACACTGTTCATCTAGATCATTTGGGCCCGTTTCAGAAAACCACTGAAGGAAACCTTTACGTGATTGTTATGATAGACGCATTTACGAAATACGTTCTGATAAAACCTACTACATCGACGAAGGCACGGTTCGTGATCAGGTTCCTTTCAGAATCGTTTGGCCTCTTTGGGACTCCCAAGAGAATTATCTCAGATCGGGGCCCGGCATTTACTTGTCGAAAATTTAAGAACTTTTGTGACAGGCACCAGATCAGGCTCGTGTTAAATGCAGTTTCTACGCCTCGAGCCAATGGTCAAGTTGAGAGATGTAATAGAACCATCAAAACCGCCTTAGCAACTACAGCAGAAGACGAAGACAAATGGGACCTATGCGTTCCAAAAGTCCAGTTCTCAATCAACAATACCGTCCACAAAACAACGAATAAAACGCCGAGTGAATTGCTAATGGGTTATAAGCAGCGGACGAGCACCGAGAATGTACTGTTGGGAAATTTGGCGGGATCTACCGTGCACGAAGATCTACAAAACATACGAAACGCCGTAGCCACACGTATCGTTGCAGAACAACAAAAACAGAAGCGACGTTTTGACAAAAAGCGTAAAGACCCACGCATTTATGAGACAGGAGACCTCGTACTCATTAGAAAGAGACCTACTAGCGATGGGACAAGTAAAAAGCTGCGTCCATTATACGATGGTCCGATGATAGTCAGCCAAGTCTTACCAAACGACTGTTACTGTGTGAAAGATATGCCTGGGCCCACTAGAAGCCAAAGAGCAAAATACACTAACGTAGTAGCGGTAGACCAAATGAAACCTTGGATCCCTACAGGTGGAGTATCTGATGATACCGACTACGAGAGCGGCGGAGATGGCGTGGTTTTGGAGATTTCCAGTAGCGATGTTGAAAAATCTCGAGGACGCGATTAAGCAGGTTGGCCGAATGTTAGGGATACATTTATCTTGGTGTATAATTTTCTTTATGTTTTAAGTATTCGGTGGTATGACTTTGTATTGTAGCTTTTACATGTAAGTTTTGTCTTAATAAATTCACGTAATATTCCACTGGCGTAACTAATTGAGAATTTGGGTCAAGATACGACTCCGGCCAAGGGGTGCAGGATACATAAATAACCCGGCTTAAGTAAGGGGCGTAAACGCATGTGCTCTGAACTGGGGTAGATCGGCAGATTGGTTTTGCATGTAGAGTGGTTTAGCATGCTTTTGTTTTGCTCTGCATGGAATCTGTGTGATTTACCTGTAAAATAATCTAGTGCACTAGTGGTTAATTAGTAGATGATCAGTATACTGTTCTGGTATGTAGCTACGGTGATCTGTGTTGTTTGGAAGGTGAGAGCTCTCGAGTTTTGGCCAGGTGTACTTGTACAAGTGTGGTTAACCACGGGCTGGCGAAAGGAATTGCTAATCAAGGCCTAAAAACCTTGGATCCTGTGGCATGATAAGCGGTATGCAATTCCTGCTGTGCCACTTGACATAGGCGGTTTGGCGATCCACCCCTATTGACCCTTTCGGGGGTGCAGCAGTGCAAACTGGTTTACAGGTGTTAATTTGTATATTAACAAGAAAGATTAATTGCCCAATGGCATGTAACCTGGAAGTAATTACCATTGAGATGTAGCCAATCAAAGTGTGATTAGATGTTAGAAGTCCTGTGAATTATCCATTCTGCCAAGGCGTGAGGGGTGGGCCCCCCGGTGAGTTAAACAACAGTACATCAGATAGCGACAGATGGTGAGTCTTTTTCTTTGTTTCATGATTCCACATGTGAGGCCGTTTCTTTGCGACCCTTGTCGGTCATTGGCGCCTGCACGACTCAATTCCAACACTCCACCCCCGGTTACAAGGAATGTGTGAAGCTGGGCTTATGTAAAACGATCTTGGGTTGAACTAGCCTCATACGTGTCTTTGTTGTTTACCAAGGAAATTAGTAATCAAAAATAAGCTCTCCTAACATACCGAAACAATGTTCACGTTCACCCTCTTTTATGCAGTCCTAATCTGGAAAAGAATTTGATAATTAGTAATTATGCTTTTGTTACTAAATACAGGGTAAGTAAAAAGTAACGCTAGTGTTTGAAACTGCGCAACCAACTTTTGTTTTTATGTTGTTTAATGTAATTTCTTCAAAAACTGGAATTTGTAAACATAATCTAAAAGAGGATAACCAATCAAATTGAATCGTCGTTTGGAAACTAGTGGCCATTATAATATTTTAATAATTTTAACTTTAACAGCTGTTACTAAAACAGAAATACCAAACTGACATCAAATGTATCTATAAAAGAGACGCTGTTATTTTATAGACATAGTTTTAAAACCATAATAATGGAGAGGAACATGTTGATGTGAGAAATGGTTAGACAACAAATCAAAATTCAATCCCCATTGGTCTCTTTTCTTTCGACTAGCAGTTACAAATCCGTATATGTCTTAATTAAATTAATGTCATGAAAACATAAATGTCGAGACCGCGCGCCTCCACCATATATCACGTTATGGGCAGGTTTGATTACTTCAACAATATACCTACCTAGATAACCTACAACCTTTTTAACAGAAACAAATAACGTTAGGAGCCACAGAATCCAAAGAGAGGATAACCAATCAAATCGAATCTTTGTTTGGAAACTGGTGGCCACTATAATATTTTGATAATTTTAACGTTAACAGCTGTTACTAAAACAGAGTTACCAAACTGACATCAAATGTGGCATTTTAGTATCTATAAAAAGAGACGTTGTTATTTTATAGGCATAGTTTTAAAACCATAATATTGGAGAGGTACATGTTGATGTGAGAAATGGTTAGACAAATCAAAATTCAATCCCCATTAGTTTCTTTTCTTTCGACTAGCAGTTACAAATCAGTAAAAGTTTTAATTAAATTAATGACATGAAAACACAAATGTCGAGACCGAGCGCCTCCACCATATATCACGTTATGGGTAGGTTTGATTACTTCAACAATATACCTACCTAGATAACCTACAACCTTTTTAACAAAAACAAATAACGTTAGGAGCCACAGAATCCAAAGATTAAACTGGGAATAATTTATTACTAGTATTTCTCCAACTCTAATCTTTTGGGTTTTGTCTTAGTGCCTTGTTATAGCAAAATTTAATCTGCTGGAATTGTCAGCATCGGTATCATAATAATATGTGCAAAACTATTTCTAAATAGCGCTAATCGTTTAGAAGGTATTTGCAAAAAAAAACGTTTTTGGCCGCCATCTTCCTAAGATAGCAGCGCGAGCCCACATCTTACATATCTGCATTTTTACTATATTAAACAGGAAGTCCAACTAAACATCTCTAGCAAAATCGGTTATAGTTGAATTTTGTCCGCCAAACGTTAAAACAGTCGTAATTCTAGAGAGCTAACAAGTTTATACGTTATGCGTTATTTTTTACTCACCCTGTATGATAATATGTAATTTTTTAATACGAATTACAGGGGCGTTGCCATTAAGCTGTTATTATTCCCAATCCAACATGCACAGCAAACACAAACATGCATAAGCAACGCGCGATTCGAACACGGGGCCGATTGTTTGCTAAGCAGGTACTCATCCACTTAGCTAGCGCGGACTCAAAGAACGCAGTATATATAAGTCACCGGTTGTTAAGAAAAAAAATGAATTACAATATAGCATTGCCAAAATCCTTCTTGTAAAGGCATGGAAAATAAAAAAATGTGGTACGGCCCAGTTTAACTTAACTTGAAAATTTTAAACGATGACAGGAACACTTCGGAAGTTCTTGGCTGCCTGTCTAAGTTTTGGAGAAAACGGTTGATAATGAATTAGTGTCTGACAGTAAAGGAAAATTAGTCGACGGATTCCTAAATAATTAATACGCATTTACTTGACAGTATCAGCCCCATTAATTCTTTATGTGATATCAAGTAAGCTTCACGACGTTAAAGGAAATTTGGCCGGAAGTCTGTCTTAACGCACTCTCCTAATGTATTTTAAGGCCGTACATCCTATCCTTATTTTAAATCTTTGCTAGATAGGAGCATGTTCATAAATTACAATCCTAAATACGAGTAAAGCTTCTAGTTGCTTACATCATGTAAATCGGCAGAATAGTTTGTCTTGATTTTTGTAGAGTACAAACGATAACAAATGAAGTATGTAATTGGATTTGGGAATACTAATTACAGTTTTAACTTCCGCTATCTATATTTGCACTGTCTCTGGACAGCTATAAATAAATCAAAAGAGCCTTTTATAAAAAAAACGAAACAAGAAATAAACCAATTTTTGGGGCATTAATTTAAAACTAAATTTTTGTGGGTATCAGCTGAAATTATCTGTACTTCGTTGAAGTTCATATTAATGTATAAATAAAACAAATAATAACTTCACTAATAATTTATTCATTTTAACCTAACACGTATTTCAACATGTCATTATCAACACCAACTGTTTACTTTTATTCTTACCGTTGATAATGACATGTTAATATGTCGAAATACGTATAGAGTTAAAATAAATAAATATTGTTGAAGTTAATAATTATTTTTGTATAAATTCACATTTTAATGATAAATAATGCTGCAAGAGAAAATAAAATTATTAAATAGTTGAAAAAATGATTTTCTGGTTGCTCAAAATAATTTGGGATCCAGCCAAAACCCGCTGTCATTTGTAACACAGCTACAAATCGTCCATGACATGTTACATATGAATCTGATTTACGTCTTAAAAGGGAAGCCACTTTCATGTTTAAATTGCCTTGGGGACTAAAAAATGACAAACTGACAACGACGGAGAAATGCATGTACAAAAAGAATCTAAAATAAAAGGTATTACATATTTCCAAGTACAAAATTATATTTTTAAAATAACAAAAAAAAATTAAGTCATAGTACATACAGGGTGGACAGAATATTTTGTCATAGTTTATACAATAGATTTCTGGTCTAAAAATAGGACGGGCCCTAAAATAATTCGTTTTCCAGATGTAGACCTTAAAAGGTGGCGCTTAAAATTGCTTTATTTGTTAATATTAAAAATACCACCCTGTATAAAATAAAAAAAATTGCATGTGGTGGTGCTTATCAGAGGTCTATGTTTCACGCTAGTTTTTTAGTGGAACACAATGTGGGGTACTCTTTTTTAAATAACGTGGGTCTGAAAATAATTTCTTACGGAGTTACAGCCTCCAGTCTTAATAGTCCAAACTGCTCCGCCATCCGCGGCTGTAACTCCGAAACAAAGCGTTTCCGTACTAATGTTTATCAAAACTTCTTGTATTGGTTTGATGTAAAACAATTTTTTGAAAGTTTGTACAAACTGCGCATCTTAAAGAAACACGCATTTTATGTCAATTCGATTTATTACAAAAATTGAACGACTTAAATGTATTCCATACAGTAAACAGATGCTCTTAGATAATACAACGTTAATCTGTACAAAAAACGAAGAAACAAAAATGCTTTTACACAATAAATAGAGAGTCTAAAGAAAAACACAAGCTAATTTGTTCAAACAAAATAGATTACTACAATAAGTAGAATGGTACACAAAAAATTATTAAATCTTAGCAAAACAAAAGAAATTTTTTACAAAAAAAACTATATTCGTACAAATAATTTAGGTTAGGAAAAGTTATATTATATTTTAACAGAAAACAAGGTTGTTTTTAAAAGACAAAGTTTCTGGTCTAGGCGGTATCGTAACCAGCCTTTACGTCCCACTGCTGGGCTCCGGCACTCTTCTCTGCCACGTACTCTCCTTAGCGCTAAGGTGGAGTACGAGGTACCCACAGTTTAACGTCAAATTCGAACGACTAAATACCAAAGAAGGTTTCAGGCATTAAGACCCCACGGTTGCCTACACCGGATTGGAGAATGTGAGTGGTGGGTTGCGGCATAGATTTTTATTGCTGCATGGCTTCGGCGGGGAATCGAACCCCAGACCTTTAGCGTTAGAGGCTAAGCGTCCAACTTCTAAGCTACCGGCACTACCACTACCACCGCGGTATACGCGAGGGCATTTCACGGATACACGTTTTTGCATACATTGATACTTTTATATTAAAACTAGGTACATGAATTTTTTGAATATAATTCATATAATATCGATGGATACGTAAATCCCCACTTGGTACACCCGTTATCTCCCTGTCTGGTCACGCTCTTTAGTTGCTATTACTCGTCGTTCTTATTAGTTGCCTGTATGTTTTGAGTAAAATAAAGACAATCATGTACACTCTACATTTTAATTTTTATCAAAACGAGACTGTCATCCCGTCAACTTTGAAAGATATGACAGAAAGAACGAACTGGGTCAACCAGAAATAGAAAATTTCCAATAAACTTTATTCTTCTCTTTCATGGGCCTCAAAACGCGCCCATTTGTTAAAATTTTAATATTTTTATGAAGTCAAGTCTCTTATAATGGAAAACTGATAGTAAATGTGTTTTACCACGCAAACTCTTCTTGTGTTAAATTTCGTTAATGAAGGCGTCAACCGCCTGACATGTTACGTACACTCAGGTGACAGTTTCACGAAAGTACACACAAGATGCCGCAAGTATTTAAATAGGCTAACTGTTTTCAAAATAGCTACGACACTGTTAGTGAAAATCCAGAAAAGGGCAAAAGTTATTTCTCCTGTCCTTAAACGGCCATTTTTAAATCGGTTAGCCGAATTAAATTTTTATGGCTATTTAAGTGCAAAAATGTAACGCAGACTTAGCTAACAGTTCCAAAAAAATACACCTAAGAGGTCGTAAGTATTTAAATAAACAAACCTTTATAAAAATGGCAGTGAGACTGTTCGTGACAATCCAGAAATAGTAATTCAACTGCAACAAGATTAATTCTTGTTGTCATTGAACGTGTTGTTGGTTTTCTCTACTATTTCAGAGACGGTTATTCGACGATTTGCATTGATCAAAGCTTCAACCCGATTAATAACGCTCATTTTTAAACGGGTATTTCATTCAAATACTTACGGCTTGGGTGTACATTTTGATACTGTGAGCTAAGGTTGTGTAAAATTTCAGTCGGTTTGACGCCTTCATTACCTTAAAATTCAATTATACTACGCTGTTTCACAATACATATAAATCGGCATTACGTCAGCTAATGTGCATAACAAATACTTGCATAAATTACCAAATTCACCATGTCACTGCGTAAGTTCCGGTTTTGGCGTAGGGGAGATCGGGGGGACAATTGTAACACTTTGTATTCAAAATTATCCCACATTGGCAAACATAATTTTAAAGGCACCCAATTTTATAATTAAATTAGTGCATGTTTTACCTATATAATGTTATAATTGTAATTAATTTGTTCTATTTGCACGTCAAGAAATAAATTGTTTTTGTATCAATGACACTTGTTACATTTGTACCCAACCTGGGGACAATTGTAACCTGAGAAGGGACAGTTGTAACAAGAACAACATTTATTAATTTTAGTTAGTTAAAAGTAAATTTTTATTCATATTAAAATATTATACATGGATAACATAAAAAGGAATAATAAAGGAAAAAACCTAACATAATAAACATTAAAATAATCGATTATTCTGTGCAGTTAATGCATGAGAAGAACGATTCTTGGTCCCCATTGTTCGTACAAGCAACGCGTGCCCACCCCTTGCAGTCCTGACACTGTATCCACTTTTCACCATTTGCATGAGATGAGAAAGGCTTCATGCAATACAAGCACAAAGCATCGCTTTCTTCGTCTGAAGAACTGTCCATCTTTTTCTTTTTTGAAATGTTTCTTTTCACCTTGTCAACTTTTCCTTTAATCTTATCAACGCTTTTTCTTTTTTTTTTGCAGCATCTACTTCCTCAAGTGCTTGTTTTTCTGGGGTTTCCGTTAATATGGCTGTCTTCCTTTTCTTTTTATTTGTTAGCCTTTTACTGCTAACCGTTGCTTTTGGAAAGGGTCTGATAGTTTCTAGCAGTTCCCTAGAAGAATTAAGATCTTCATCTCCAGTAGTGTTCTGTTTCGATGTTGAAGGAACAGGTTCACTTTCTACTACAACATTTTGATTCGAAGCTGACGTAGAAGGAACAGGATGATTCTCATAATCTAATCCACGAGTCTCTCCTACTGCATCAGAAACATCATTTCGACTTGAAGCTAGGGGGCGGTCTGTTGGTGCCGAAGGTGCAAATTCAAAATCTTCAAAAATTTTCCTATTAAATGGACTTATGCCGCTCACTTTAAATCCACTCATTATATTAGTAGGCGTCATAGCTTTCGGGAGCGCTTGTGCGACGATTCCGGCTAAGTCATATATCGTCATGGTGCGCCCAGGTTGATTTTTCATCCATGCATCCATAGAACTGTTCACGTATGTCTTAAAGGGACCGTACACTCCCCTGTCTAGTGGTTGCAGCTTGTGGGAGGTATGGGGAGGAAAAGATAGGAGAACGATACCCTTTTCACGACAAAAATCTATAGTAGAAAGACTTAAATGGGATTCGTGATTGTCGAGGAGCAACAGAATTTTTTTATCTATAGACGGCTTAGTATGGGTAGCAAAATGCTTAATGAAATTAAAGAAAGTTTGATTGTCCATCCATCCCGAACCATTAGCTTCGCCTATTGAACCCGTGGGAGCTTCCATCATAAAATATGGTTTGAAACGCTTTCGAGGAAAAATTAACATCGGCGGAATCGTATTACTAATTGCACTTATTGCAGCACAAACGGTAATCAACGTGCCTCTTTCTGCCGATGTTATTGCACCTACTTGTTTAAGACCCTTGGTGGCAACAATTTTACTGGGTTTTTGTACTGTTGTTATCCCAGTTTCATCTACGTTGTAGATATCTGAAGCTGCAAATTTGTGTTGCTCCATTACTTTCGCCAGATTATCAAAGAATTTGCCCACATTAACTTTATTAAAGTTAAGAGCCCTAGCATGGCTTGTAGCCTCTGGAACTCGTATGGACAATGTAGGGTTCCTCTTCATAAAGTTGGCGAACCAATCTTTTGAACCCATCTTTCTGTCGTGCCACTGGTTGGGAATTTTTATTTTCTTTTTTAGTGAAAACTCGTACACTAAAGCACGTCTGTCCGTGGGGGTAAGACCAAAATACAAATCAGCTGAACTGCGAATGTAGTCGCAAAACACTTTTTCGTCTTCCGTGGATAAAATCTTATTATGAGAATTGTAACCCACATTTGGTTCGGTAATGCTTTGTTTTAATTTCTTAAGATACCGATTTAAAGTTACGTGGCAAATACCTAACTCACGAGCAACTTCTCTCTCTCTCTGTGATATTTTGTTCCATAACGAGTGTTGCTGCTTGCTTCATAACTTCAATGGCAGGTCCTCTAACCGTTTTTCTAACTCTAACTTTCGGCATTGCGATCTAATAAGAAATATATACCGATATAAACACGTACTATAGCAAATATATATTTCAAATCGGGTACAATTGTAACATGTTACATTCGTCCCCACAACAGGTGTTACAATTGTCCCCGTGACGGATTTCGTTCAAAATAAAATTAAATGCCACTAATTGTCAAACATAACCCTAAAATATACGTTGGTAGGCCAAACACAATCTTCGAGTAAATTAATGATACAACAAAACGCATATTTGTGTGTAATCTCCTGTATTTATTATCAATAACGCTTACTACCACGATTTTACTTACAGTATTAAAATAACTTGTTGTATTTCTCAAACCACGGGGAACGTACGGATTTCTGCCAAACTACACTAACTGCCGCAGAGCATGCCAACTGTAATATGGAGATAATGGCGCGAAATTTGAAATATAATCTAAGTATATTTTTGCATTTGTTACATTTGTACCCTGTTACAATTGTCACCACTCTCCCCTACAATTATCAGAGGGAAATTAAAGTCAAATTTTAAATTCAATAAATGTAAGAGAATATTCCCGTAATAACTATATAAATATACTTTTAAACACTTTATTTTGAAAATATTGCAAGAGGATAGCAGAATCAAATCCATCAATCAATTTAATTGTGACAGTTGTAAAACCAATGGTTTAGTTTCTATACCAAGAAATTAACAAAGATATAAAAACCACATTAATGTTACACCAGTTTAGATACAGATGGCACCGGTATAATGAGAAACTTGATGTTCGTTATGGCTGAAAATGCACTTAATTTAAATAATCACCCCATAAAAGTTTTATTTTCCATTTACGACAAATGATTGCAGTTTAGGAGGAAATTCTGGAGTTTTCCACTACTCTAATAGGTAGATTCTGCAATTGCAGTAACGAAATGTTTTCCTCAACAAGCACCAAAAGTTTGTTGTTAAAATGTTTGGACTGCATAAACTTCAAAATGTACTTATAGATTTATACTCATAATGAGCTTTTAATGTGTCAAAAAATATTTGCAATGATATGATCGTGCAAGGTACAAAGCAAAATATGAACTACACGAATAGCTTTCTCGTAGTCTGTAAATAACGATGACAAAGGTTTTCCTTTTTATGGAAACTGAGACGTTCAGGATAATGAGGTTACACTTACAATGTTTCCTTTGAAGTTTGTGAACCCCTCTGCAAAGCAACAATGACGGTCAAGCCCCAACTATTACATTGAAAACACAAATAGTGCTGGTGCGTTTTAGGAAAATCTGAATTGGTTATAAAATTATCTCTGTTCTAAAGCGTTTATTATTACTAATCTTTACTTGCATTTGTCACTTTTATGCGTACTAAGTTTAAATTTTCGTACACTAGCAGCATACATTATAACTAATTAATTTCCCTCGTATGCTTTATATATGGATATTAGTGAGATTTTCTTAATTTTAAGCCTTTTCAGCTCAGATTCGTAATCGTGCTTCTTGTCGTAATCAGCCTTTACGTCCCACTGCTGGGCACCGGCACTCTTCTCTGCCGCGTACTCTCCTTAGCGCTAAGGTGAAGTACTGGGGACCTACAGTTTAACGTCGAATCCGAACGATTAAATTCCAGAAAAGGTTTCAGGCATTAAGACCCCGCGGCTGCCTATACCAGATTGGGGAATGTGAGTGGCGGATTGCGGCTTCGGCGGGGAATCGAACCCTAGACCTTCAGCGTTAGAGACTGAGCGCCCAACTTCTAAGCTACCGCCACTTCAACTTCTTGTACCTTTCAGTATCTAGAAGATTCGTATTCGACGGATACTAAACAGCCAACCTACGCAAGCCCGATGTCGTCATCGCCCAATGAACCTTCCCCATTGATTTTTTGTCTTTCCACAAATATCTAAGTCTGAGTTTTATATTTAGCCTGAAGATATAAAATGATCATAAATATAGCTCTACATTACGAAAGACCTCGTTGTCGTCGTCGTCCTATTAAGGATGAGGCCAGTTTCTGTGTCTATCGCCGTCTGGGTTGTCCCAAGCCTTTCTTTCCTTGTAGACTGTATTTATTTGCATGTCTGGTAATTTTTTTATGTCCATTCTATCTGTTTGTGCGCACCATTGTTAATCTGCATGATCTTATTGTTTCTGATAGTAAGCTGATCTTCAAATTGTTTTTGCTTCAGATTTGGTCAGACGTGGGAGCATCCTTTGACGGGGCTCAAGAACTACATTTCTGCAGCTTGAAGCTTAGTCTGTTCTCTCTTACCTATAAACCACCATTCGCATTCATACGTCAGAGTCTGAAAGTGACAGCTAGTGTGCACGACTATATGCCTGTTACATCACTAAGCAACAGACGATTTGGACAACAGCCATTTATCACACCAGGTGCTAATGTTGTTAAGATTGTTTTGAAGTTGAAAGCAACCTTTTTCAGCATGGCCATAAAGTATTGTGTCGTCCAACGTAGAAGGAGCAACTAGAGCATATATATATGGTATGGTATTCTGGTTTTCCTGAAATTTCGTAATTTCCACTTCAAACTTGACATGAAACTGAAATTGGCTAAATAAATAACATTTCATTTCTAAAAGCTATTTTAATTTACCTATCAAAACAAGATGTATGGAAAGACTGTTATCTTGTAATATCGATACATCTGAGTAAAGATCTTAGATTTATATCGTAGGGTTAGCAAACAGTGAATTTGTATAATCGGGGTGTTTGTTTTTCTTCTTTTTACTACATTCGCTATGCCAACTTTTCATCTTCTTAAAACTTTTAAAATTTTGTAACGCGACATTCCAGTGTGAAATATTAATTAAGAAAATAACTTTTTAAAAAAAAGAAAACCGACTTCAAATACAAACACAAAAGTGACATGAGTTAACTAAAAAGCAAAAAATAAATGTTTTTTATACAACAGTTTAATACTTATTTGTTGTTCCGTTTAATGTAATTAAGAAATTGTTGTTTATTATATAATTATTAATTGTTTTATAATTTTTAAGTCGGTGCCAAGTAAAACATAAAAATTCGAATCTAATTTGTTATTGTAGCAAGGTATATAATTTTTATGTTTTACTGGGCACCGACTTAAAAATTATAAAACAATTAATAATTATATAATAAACAACAATTTCTTAATTACATTAAACGGAACAACAAATAAGTATTAAACTGTTGTATAAAAAACATTTATTTTTTGCTTTTTAGTTAACTCATGTCACTTTTGTGTTTTTATTTGAAGTCGGTTTTTTTTTTTTTAAGTTATTTATTTTACAATTTTAAGTGATGGGCAGACTTAGTAAGGGTGCTTCTCGAATGAGGAAACGATTGCTAGTTGAAACGGAAGATGAAATACGGAAACACTAAAAAAGTTCGTTAAAAAATAGATTTTGAGGAGTATCTTCGAAGTTCAAGCTCCAATACCAATGAAATTATAATGGGACCACCTTGGAACTATACTGAACCCAACACCAAAAAATCATTAAAATCGGTTCATAAACAAAAAAGTTATGCCCGAACATACATTAAAAAAAAATATATAAAAAAAAACACAAAAACATATATACAGACGAATTGAGAACCTCCTCCTTTTTTTTAAGTCGGTTAAAAAAGGCATTTATTTCTGGAAACACCTCTTTTATCGGATTTTATTTTATGAGCATCTAACACCATCTGCTGTTAAAGTCGTCACACTTAACGTCAAGTGCTGTTAAACTAAGCGGCAATGGTGCACTGATTGAAATTTAATGAATTTGTTGGTATTTAAGTTTTTTGATGCAATGGAACGTTGCGTCTAAACTAGGGCGCACTAATAATAATACGGCGAATTTTATTTCGGAATATCTTTAATTTTGTTATTAGCTGGTGAATAGCTGCCTCCTACATTTGAAAGAAATCAAGATGAATCAGTCTAATGATAGATTTATGTATCAGAATACTACATTTGCATTTTCTTTGAATTTGTTATTGATAGGAAGATGCAGCGTGACAAGTCTAGCGTGACTGATTACACACTTTAGTTCAGTTCGTTGGATTACATTTCAAATTTTATTATTTCTATTATGATTTTTTTTTTTTTTTTAAAGTATCATGAAGCCGTGCGTGAGCACGACCCCATGATTCCCATCCCACCCCCTTACCCGGGCTCAACACACTAAGTGTTATTCACCGGTCTAACATGCCCCACCCCTGAAAGACATGCAACCCAACGTACACACCTACATACACCATCCAGGGACTCGTCGGATTTAACTTATTCAGAAAAATTACCGACCAGCAGTGGACTCGAACCAGCTGCCATTGGAAGTCTAGTTTCAAAGCCTGGGACTTTAACCACTAGACCACCCGCCGGCCCTATTATGATGTTAGGCGTGTTTAACAAACAGTGTATGCTGAATCTTTTACTTTCAAATTTGTAGGAAATCAAGCTGGTTTACCTAATTCCGAAACAAACAGCTGTGTTTCCGCGTACTTGATGGAATTAGACTACCAATTTAATACTTGATTTTGTGTTAACAAGATTGTATTATTTACGTTCATGTTGAATATAGCAATAGGTAAATAAGGTAAATCTATCAAAAGATGGGCCTCTTTGAAAGATGCCTCTACGATAATTGACGCAAGTTTTAAATTTCACTCGAATAACAAAATAGTGATCGATTAGGAATGACACAGTTGTGCCCAGCAGGTAACAGAAAAAAGCATTTTTTGTACAATCAACCATCAATCCATACTTTATCAAATTTTTGCGTTATATCGAGCCATATCGATATAACATCGAAACATTGTTGCTGGTAATACACGTAAGTTCAAGAATTCCTACAGTTATGAAATGTGTCTAATTTTATGTGCCACGGGTATTAAGTCAAAATAAAATGTTTAAAAAAATAGATGATGTACAAGCAACGAGCTTGCTTGGAAGATTATTTAAAATAACATTTATAATGAAATAGGGCCCTGCTAGGTATTAGCCTTCGAGACAAAATACGAAACGAAGAGATCCGAGGAAGAACAAAAAACACAGACATAATCTCAAAAATAGCCAGATTAAAATGGAGGTGGCTGGGTCATGTAGCCAGACAGGATTCAAATAGATGGAACAACAAAATAATACAATCGAGGCCGAGAATTACCAAGAGAAGTATCGGCAGACCGCAAAAAAGGTGGCTTGATGATATCAAAGAAGTGACAGGAAAAAGGTGGTTCCGAGTCGCACAGGACAGGAAAGAGTGAAGGGTTGTGGAAGATGCCTACGTTCAGCAGTGGACAAATAAAGGCTAAGAAGAAGAAGAAGAAGAAGGGCCCAGGAAACGTTTTATTTGGGGAATCTTTATGTATGATAACTTTAGTGGAAGGAAGTTCTTAATTTTGCGGATTTAGTCTAGTTTACAGACAGATCAAAGACGAAAAAAGCTTCCGGTGCGTGCGTCTATGGTGATAAACCTAGAGTAAAGCTTTCGTTTGCCCCCAGTAGCTTAACTATAGTTTTCCAGGCAGAGAAGTTTTCCAGGCAAAGAAATTTTCTATCCTAACCGTGTTTTCAAGATAACCTCTGTAGGGGATACCTCAACAAGAACGGCTAATACTCAAGGGGCTGTTAAGGCTCTTGAATCTGTCATGGCCAAATCAACGCCAGTTAAGGGCTCTCGTCTGGCACTAGGCAGACTTGATTCATATTATTCGGTTTAGCTGCTTTAGGCGTTTGAATGTAATAACATTAGTAGTAACGAAGGACTAGAAGGTTTTCGCAACAAGTCCGCCCTCGGCCATATCCGGCATTGTAACCGGCTTTCTATTAATTTTTTATTTTAGATCAATTAAATGGAACCTACCTCAGTCGAGTTCAGTTTAACACTTATAATGCCCACTTCTCAAAACGATTCAGGTTTAAAAAAGAAAAACAAGCTGCCAGTCTGGTTACAAATTCAGTTCCTTTCAAATAGAAATATACCTAAATTTATAATAATACAATGCCCTCAAAACAAACTGCAAAAGTAGTTATTAGAAAATGTATAATAAAAACACACAAAATACAAAACATAAACTCAATATGTCTGCAATCCTAGATGTCTAGATAAAATAGTAACAATAATCATGCATAATACTACCCAGCAAATTACGAACTGGTTTCTGTTCTAGTTCAAAATCAGCTAGATCGTGCATTCAGGACTGCGCCAATCAAAACTCCTCATTTGTCAATTTCCGCCGATTAAGTAGAAAACACGCCAAGATAGTGCTAAGTAGGCTAGCAATGGTCTTTACACCTCTATACTACTGAAGCAGTCGCTAACCCCAAGTTCTGTAAGAAAGTAACAGAACATTTCTTCCATCTTCTGATCCATTGACCAAGATTATAGGTACAGAGGCACGGATACCTCGGCAACCTCTTTCCAGAGCCACCGAAACTATGGGAAATCACCATTAGCAAGTTGATAGCCTCTGGCTTAATAACTAATCTGCATGAAAACAATTCTTCATTAGGCGGTGGATGCACCTTGGGTCGATTAAGCACTAATGTTGAGGATTTTCGTACCGCCACAAGAAAAACTGGTGTGGCTTGTTCTTATATTTTTGTGTAAAGTTTCTGTTGTTGGGCAGTATAGTTGCAAATGGCTTTGCTAAGTGTAGAGAAACGCTTCCCTTCAACTTTGATCTAAACAAAATGATTGATCATTTGCTTCAAATACATCTCATGTAGTTTTAGATTTTATATGTCTTAGGTACTACTTTGACTTGGCAGATGGCATTTAGCAAGGTGTTTATGCGCGAAGCTCGATCATTCATTAATAAAAATCGTAAAGCCTTCTTAATCGTCAGACTTAGGTTTACATTCAATTAAACACTCATTCATGTAATCAGACTTGTAATTGCGGCATGTACCTATATCTAGTCGCGATTATTATCGACTGCTTCTGCACGTACTGTGTAGTCTTAATATACTCATTTGCGTATCCTTTAAGAACAATCTGTAAGTTTATTAAGAACGCCGCAAACGTTTTGAAATATTCTGGTAAGATTTTAATGTAACTTATCGCGTTCTGTCACTGGAACTGAAAGTAAGGGGGCGCCAAAAAACCAACATTAACATTTAGGCTGCAAACAACAAAAGTATGAGAAATACTGGTTTAAGTGTTGGAGTATTAGATGAAAGTGATAGTAGCTTAAGCACCCGCAGTGCACATTCCACATCTTTTAAAATCAAATTTAACTCTGCAAAATCTTAAGCTTGGTTTACCGTTTTTACAGTTTAATTGTTACTTACAGACATGCTGCGTTGCGTAAGAAATTTAAGAACCAAGATTGCTTTATAATGAACTGGAGGGTTGAAAATCAGATACTTTTCAGCAGTGCATAATATACCAACCACAAAAGCTAATGTAGGTTAAAGCAGATATGTTTGATAAAACACTAAAATGGTTAAATGCTGTACAGAGACCCTAATGCATACGTGTTATCTTTCTTATTTATCTTTATTCACTTCAGCGTCTTAATGCTTGTTTCATTCATGTTTTATCGTGGTACTATGCGGCGGGTTAGGGTTACTCCTTAAAATATCTCTTGTTGTACAAAGGGCAAGCGGTAATAAAGTAAGCATTAGCAATTATAAAGTAGGAGAACAATGGAAATGGTAACGTAAGAGAGTAAAATTGCAATTTAAACCTTAAAAAAAACGAAACGCCGCAAGTTCTTAGCTTGTAATAAATAATAATCTATTTGAACATTAAATCAGAAATGTATCTTGAGGAATCGAAAGTGCAAGCTCTCAAGCACTGTATTATAACCGGGTCAAGTAAATAGAGGATATCTTGAGCTAACCATAAGTCAAGTTAACCCCCGAAGCCTGAGGGTAGATCCACACACAATACACTTTCAGCACGGTCATACTGTGTAGATAGTTTGCTTCGGTCTATGATTACGTGTAGCCAGCAACATAAAACAAACTACCTCCAATAAAGGGCGAACACTTTAATTTCTGTCTTTCATAAAGCAGGAGTTATAGAGCGCAATGAATACATTAAGCCGTGTATATATCACCCTTAATGGTCTATCAGATGAAGAATGGAAATAGAGTTTATACTTTTAGTAAGCGCTTTTGATGTTGCTTGAACAGCTTTCAAAAATTAATGGCTCCCCAAGGTTTTAAATTCTTATGACGTAAATTGCCACTTTTAATTGGCACTCGCGCCTTTATGGATATTATAAAAATAAAATTTTAAACTACCTCGGTCCTCAGATGTGGTGCCAATACTTTCTTATAGGTATTGCTGTATAATTATTATGGTATTGCTTACCATATTTGAGTAGACCGTATTATTTACCGAAACTAAATCCTAGTTATTTTTGTAATGTACCCAATTATCACT
Organism: Ctenicera cuprea; assembly: GCA_958336395.1. Lineage (NCBI taxonomy): Eukaryota > Metazoa > Arthropoda > Insecta > Coleoptera > Elateridae > Ctenicera > Ctenicera cuprea. The sequence continues at coordinate 8,681,337 of OY284493.1, forward strand.
TGTTAGTGAAATTTTCGGCAATCTATATTTAATGATACAGTGCTTGCAGGCAAATATTCCACGTTCCACTAAAGTCTCGATTTATGCGCTAATATAAAGTGTTAATCGTTTTCAATTTCATTTTATATAGTTATTCAGTTACGATGCAATTTCGAAAGTTGGTTATTAAACCCTAGCCACTCAGCTTCCAAATAATTTTGCCAACTGGATTTTTATAGCCATTCAATTATTAAAATATCATAAAAACGTAAAGTTATCGATTAAGACTACCATATGCATTAACGGGGCATTCTAGTTAATTATGTACGCTTTCTCTTGGAAATGTTACATCTGTTTCAATATAAGCAAAAAGTAAACAATAACACAAGTCCTCCAGGTAATCAAAATAAGCGCGGGAAATTAAGGGCCGCTTACAGCCAATCAGAGCAAAGCGTAGAAAATTTCATCAACTGAGAGAAAATAATAAATCCTTTTAATTCTTACAAGAACTTGTTATATTCTAAATGATCATTTTGACCGATACGCAGCCATCATCAGTAGAAAACGAAAGATATAAACCACAACGAATCTGAAAATAACCGTAACAAAGTATATACATACACGTCTCTTAGCTCTTAGCTTAGCTCGTCGATAGGTGGATCTGAATTTATAGTTTGGGGATTCCTCCTTTCATCCCGTCGCGTGGTACATTTAAGTAATATAGAAATTGAAATAAAACCCGAGTCTTGATTTAAAATGTTGTTTTGAAATTTGTTTTAAAGTAGACGATACGATAGGATGTTCTGAATTTAGAATGTGTGCTGCTACGTAATATTTAACAGGTCTGTTGGCGCCAAAATAGGTGCATAATTTCCTCTCAGTTTGGCCTGTATAGTGTTTAGAGCATGTAGAACATATTATTTGGTAAATCCCTGATTGATCGTCAATTAGTATTGCGGGTTTTTAGTGTTATCTAGAAGATTTATAAAATTATTTTTGATAGACACAATGGTACCTGCATTTTGGAATAAATTTGTAAATTTATTATGTATAAGTGTATAGTATGTCAAAGGGGCCCAGTAGTATTTGAATCTGATCTGTCTTTTTAGTGCGTAGTTAGAGAAATCTGGATTTTGGTGATTAGTTTGTGTAGGAAGTGGTTATCTAATGAGGGGGAGTAGCCATTAAATCTTGTAATTTCTTGAATGTAATCTAAATCTTTCTCGTATCGCATTTCCGTCAGAGATATGTTCATTAATCTATAAATTAGTGAATTAAATTCGGTACGTTTACGATGAGAGTCTTGAGTAATGTATCTGTTGGGGTTTGAGTTTTTTTTGTAAATATCAAATTTAAGATTTCCATCGACGGGTACTAATAACTTTCAAGTCCAAGAACGGAAGTTTCATGAATTTTTCAGCTTCAACTGTGATATTTACAGAAAAAGCACAAGCACCGGCAGATACATTACTTAAGATTCTCCGTTTCACCCGGTGTTATTCGATACCGCTTGATCAAGTTCAAAAACTTAATCTGGCTCTAAATTTCCCGCGCATTGCTCTAATTGGTTGCAGTAGTGGTGGTGATGCAATAACTACTAGTGTTTGATGGAACTACGTGAGATTCGGAAAAATGGGAATTAGTGCAGGCCGTGATTATATTATGAATATTGGTAATAATGTAATGTTTGCTTCGTTGGTATAAATAAAACACTATTTGGAGGAGAAAGTTTTAATGAAGTTTTTCACGTTTACAAAATCTTTTATGAATTGTTTTATATTATCTAAATAGCAACCAAGTCGCTAAGTTACCAAAATACGATTGCTGCTACAGCACTGTTTCTCTTGTTTAAAAATTTAATGGATACACTGCAAAATAAAACTTGACAGTTGTGTTGTGGACTGATTTGTAAATAAAAGTTTTTTTTTAAGAATCATGAGGCTGTGCGTAAGCACGACTCACCCCTGAAAGACATGCAACCCAACATACACACCACACACACCATCCATGGACACCGGATTGAACTTATTTAGAAAAAGTTCCGACGGGCAGAGGACTCGAACCTACTGCCGTTGGGAGTCTAGTTTCAAAGCCTGGGACTTTAACCACTAGACCACCCGCTGGCCCGTAAATAAAAGTAAGTAATTATAATTTTATTTTATAACTTATAACTATAAATGTAACAACTTTTAATGTTTTTAGGTTACGTAAAAATGTACAAAACAAGTAATGGAACTAAGCAAGAAAATTTATTGCGAAATAAGAAAGTTGTTGGAAACTGAACAATTTACAAAAAGTGCTCCAAATTGTTTGTATGTGTTTTGAAAGATTGTATTTTTCAGAAATGGAAAAAGAAAATAATCTAGAATGGTTAGATCTGGGCAGCAAGCAGGGAAGTCAACAATTCTATCGTCAAAGAATTTACGAAGTAACCCGATTGTGTCATGCGCAGTGTGAGCCGTAGCATTATCTTGCTGGAAATATCCTTGTTGTAATTCATGTGGATGTAACTTATTAACAAAAGGTTCTAATAAAATAAACTCAAATTATTTTTCAGACTGTCCATGATAGAGTATAGAACACGGTATGCTGTTACTAGGACGAATTTTCGTCAACTTCTGCGCAAGTGTAAAGGCTTGTTAGGAAACTTTGTTTTTTATCAGTGCGTAGGCGCGGTACGTGTACTTCTGTCAGTTTCTAATGTCAAGTGAACTGATAAAGAGGTTAGATGCTTCTAATTTGTCAACAAATTAGTGTTCAAAGTAAGTTTCATTTACTTTATACACTTTATAATAAAGTGCTATGTAAAAATTTGCCCAAACTATAATATTAAGACAAAAAGTAAGTATTAAATTGTAGATCCAGTTAAATTAATTTTTTGTTTATTGAATATTATATTATTATGAGCATAAGTACATCCAATATTATTTTATTTTACTTTCCCAGAGGAGTTTTATTTAGATTTTACCATCGTAATTAAAGAATTATATTTATATGTTGAAAAAACGATTAAAATGCACCGGCTGCAGACTTGGCGCCAATAATTTTTAAATTTGCTGCTGTTTTTATACTTGATGACGTCACACAGTGGCTCTTAAACTGTGCGCTGTAGCATACCATCCTTTATACTATATCATGAAACTGTCAAATTTATTTTAGAGTTTACAAATCAGATTGCTATTGACATCAAATTTAAAAATATGTTACCAACCTTAACATCCTAGTCACGGCCTGCTCTAATTCCTTTTTTTTCTGAATCGCACGGTATTACTGTTTTTGTTAGGTATCTTATTAATTGACACATATTAGTTTAATTTTATGTTAATAATAATTTAACAGCGTGTTTGCTTTGGGCATCAGTTTGTGAAACTAGAAACCGCAACCATAATTAATTCTTTCTTACATTTTACGTGTATTTGTGACAAAATCTACTATCTCGAAATAAAGAGCACTTTCTTTAACGAAACAAAGAATGGGAAGATAAGACGCACTTTGTAGAGTGTCGTATATAATAGTCTATACAAGACTCTTATGTTCTTGTTCTCCCACAGATACATATTCGTTAGGCAAATGAAGCAATCCTAACCTTTATAATTGCAGGTCGTCATCCGTCAACTAAACAAGACTACGTTTAGCTGTCATTTATCAGAAGAGAAAGCAAATTTCAACCTTATGACAAGTCATAGTTAAGCCTTCCCCCAATCGAAAATGTTACAGCCAAACCACCCCCTAGTGGTGCACTAAGCATTAAAAAATATAAATTTTAAAAATGTTAAAAGATAATCATTCTTACGAAAACGAAAACACCTCCTGATGCACTTTAACTTGTGGAAAATAGAAGAGACTCTGGCCCCTAAAGCATTAAAATGTTGTAAATGCCCTGTTTAAAAATACCATTGGTTATTAATTTTCTATCTGGTGTACACCTGCTTGTGTGTGTTTGGTTTCAACTATGGCTAGAATTGTGTCCACTTAACGAGTCCTAAGAATGATGAAACATGTAGTGGTTTTTCTAGTAATCCATAGTTGTATCCCAATCTCTTGGTATCATTCTTGGTAATCATCATACTGTATAAGAATAGGTATTTGTTATGTCCTAAATTCATTCTGATAAAATGTAAAAATTGAGCATTTTTAAATTCAAACATTTTATTTTCTTTACTAGAGGTAAGAAATAGCATTTCGCACCTTAATGCAACTGCATTACGAATTTACGTTAACTTTTATTAACTTAGACTGTGTGGGACGCTACTATTTAATGATATACTATAGCTCAAATTGTTATTTACTATACATTCGATGCTACTATATTGAGGTGATTAAATAAACTTTTGGTAATTAGCTAAATATTACACAGTACGCGGCAAAACCGATCTATGAGTGCGACAATATAACCACCAACCTACCTCATGGAGTATAATGGGCTCTTGCATAAGTAGTTTAATACACTTTACAAATAAATACATTACGTTCTTATTTGTTTACGTTTACTATGTATATTATGCGTCTATATCTTCAAAAAAATCCAATACAAACAGGTAAAAGAAGAAAAAGGGCGTTGCATATTTGAAATTATAAAATACCGCTGAACGCAGTACATGTCTAACATCACGACGCACCGTATTTATTATTTCTTTAAATAAATGTACTAAAAACTCGGGGCGTAGTCCACGTGTTGCGCTAGTCTATAAGTTTAATTCTCAAATTGTGAATGTTAAAATATTGGTGCGTGGCTTTCTACATCGACATAACAGTCGATAACAGTTTCATTTTTAATCTCTCAGCCATCTGCAACATATTCTCACTACGTCACATCATTTGTATTGACTGAATCTAAATTAATTCATTAACAGAAAACAACAACAACTCTGCACTAGCACTGGCTGGAATTTTTTAACGGCACCATATTAAATGGTTTCGTTATCTCCAAGATAACTGAATTTTTATTGAGACATCTCTCGTACCGTTAATAGCCAACACATCGTTATTGGAACGTTTTCTGAACTTTCCCACATAATACATTATTTAAAGCTGCTCTGATTATTTATAGCAGCTTGTTTATCAAACCCATAAGGTATTCTACTTGGCTGCATAATATATTTTACCGTTATATTTTCATATTAACCTAGTATGTTACACTTTGATTATACAGCAGTTTTATTGCAGTTTCAGAGCGCGGAGCAGAGCAATGCTTCAAGGACTGTTAAAGTTGGGTAGTCGCCGAGACTAAAATCATCAGGTTATTAACATCAATTAAATTGACACTTGACACAATTAAATAACTACTTTAAACTACACTGAAGAAAGCTAATAATGGCGATAAGATAGAATTAGAAATTCAAAGTACGGTGCAGCTTTTTAGCTAGAATTGCGAAACAGTGATGATCCTAAAATAAACCAATAACTTTGCAGTATGTAAATACAAATAATATAAATTGCAGAAGATAAATCCATTACAAAAATATTTACCTTTTATGAGCACTCAGTTATTTTCAAAATATAACACTAGACGAATACTAATTTCGCAGCACATCCTGCAATACTTTTACACATCAATATTGCTAGCCTGCAAGAAACATATCTAACTACAGATGCGGCGGAGACATTAAATTACACCTGGCAACTAAGCGGAACAGAACTACACAAACCCCCCAGCTCTTACCAGAGCACCGCAGCCCCAAAAAGAAGGCGAAGGACCTGTCCCTTTTCCTGCTCGACGGCCTCGAGATATGACCTAGAAAGCCGCTGCTGCTTAATGAGTTACGTAGTGTACATGCGATGATCCCCAAGAAAACGTGCGTTTCGTTCCCGCAAATTAACAAATAGTTTGTGATTTATTAAGTTTTTAATAATTATCCATATTATCATCATTTGTTCGTTCAATTTTCCGTTTGTTAAATGTTTATTTGTTCATGTGTGGTTAGAAAACTATATCTATAACTTTAAATACATTCATACCTTGAAAGGTGTTACAACCGTTACCAAATCTGAAGATTTTAGCGTAAATAAGTGTGGTTTAGGTGACCGTTTTAGGTCACGCTTTGTACGAATGAAAGGACGGTCAAGCATTCTCACCTCTGTAAACAAATGCAATTGCGCCAGCTTTGAAACGGTCACATTGTGTCATTTCAACTCTCTTTGAAGAAGCACAGGTCACTATGTCAATTAGACCTAACGTGTAATAATTTTGCCAAGGTTAATTTGCTACTGGGTGGTTGGAGACTATCGATTGGCAGGTATAGGTAATGTGACTGTCTAGGGAAAAAATGCGTGGTGGCAGTGCGGACTAAGATTCGCAACCCGATGCCGTACTGGTAGCTTGGTTTGATTCCGTTCATTGGCAAGGGTTATCGTGGCGGTTTAAGCTTATAGCAGGTGCTGCCACGTAAAATAAACAAAGAGCTTTCAGCTCCTCAACTCAATGTACCAATGGTTCGTAAAAGTCCAACGTGTTTGGTGTAGTTACGTCACCAAATCCGCAAAATATATTTTAGCTCATCTGACAAGTATATTTTAGGAAAGGAAGGGATCGTATGTCCCATTATGAAATCTGACTATCTCTAGTGACACATCCTTTATAAGGATGTTATGAAAACCTTAAAATGAGAAGTAAAGATGACTCAATATCAAGCAGAATAATACATATTGATTATAGATATACTATAAAACACTTAACTACCTTAACAATACTTTTCATTTTAACCTTATACGTATTTCGGGATGTTTACATGCCATTGTCAGAGGTTATATGAAAAAGTAAACAGTTAGTGTTGGTATAGCAATAGAACTTGGTGACTCGATCTCGGTAATCGTCTGCAATGACTTGATATCTTATTCCAAAATATTCAATAGACGAAAATTTAAGAGATCAATTTGCTCATTCATTAACGGTACAGTTTTTAAATGTTTGTGAATTTTAAAAGCTTCTAGTATGTCTTATTTACGTTTATCATCACAAAAGTGTAAACATTTTTTAGTGTTATTAGATGTCATTGAATGATTCTGTTCTAGTAAGTGTTTAGCGTAATTGGATTTATGTGGGCGTTTGTCTTTGTAACAACGTACGTGTTCTTTATACCTAATATAAATGTTTTTAATTGTCTGGCCTATATAAACCGAATTACAATGCGAACAATTTAATTTGTAAATGCCTGATTTTAGCAAATCATCTGTTTTTGATTTTGCATTCAACAAAATGTTTAAGATGTTTCTAGTTGTTTTAAAACTTACTTTATATTTATTTGTTTGGTTTATAGTTTAAGCTACTTTTTCTGATTTGTCACCAAAATATGGGATCGAAGCGTATTTAATTAAATCGGATAATAATATATAATAACATATTCCCGACTTTCTTGAACAAAATCTAAGCATATACTCATCTACGGCTAATAGTGTAAAATATTTACAGAAAACTAAAAGAGAAATCCATCTCGTAATTTACCAACTTCTTAATTACATTTAAATACATTATCGCAAGTTCTCGAGCTTAAAACTTAGGGAAAGCAAATAGAAGCAAAGATTCCTACAAAAGTTTTTGCATACTGACTTGGAAAATAAATAAGGAACCAGACACTTTTATTCCTGGTCCATATTTCTTTACTTTATCGCCAAAGTTTATTGAAGCGTTGCGTTTGGTATTATTGGAATGCTTCAAGATCTCAGAGTTCTCATCTTTCCCTTCTTTACTGTTATAAACTTTATTTATTGTTTCTGATGAAACGAGTTCTAATAAAAGTATGCCCAATAAGAAATTCGATTCCTCGTGGTAAAGGGTCGTTTATGCGCCAGGCCTGTAGCTAGGATTTTTTATTTGTGGGTAATTGAGAAAGGGTGAATGACGCAGTAAATAACGCCTTGCGATTCTTTATTATAAAAAATGTTTGTAAGATGGGTAAATATTTTTACATAGAGTGAAACTATGCGCGGCTTTCTAATTGCCCTGTCATTTCTGTATACAAGTTGAAGGTACAAAAATTAAAAATTATTTTTGGTTTTACGGTTTACTACAAATTGATTATGTGCACAGTTGCAAAAGTTTAGAAACGCGCGCGGTGAAAATTCGTTGTTGAGAAGTGTTGACTGACGCAGTTCTGGATGCTAGATCCAGTTGATTTTGGACTGGGAACGACTCCACTTTTTAATAGTCTGGAGAAGAAGCTTCTGTGAGACCCTCCCAGCCAAGGGATCAGCGTTTGTGTTTACACTAATCTTACTAAGTCTAGGAATCCATAACAGTTTAATAATTATGTACCTCTAGGTACTAAAGCAACTGCATTCCAAGCTAAAATCTTTGCCATAATGCAATGTGTTCAGGAAAATGCAAAATGTGGGTACACTCAACAACACATAAGCATCCTGTCAGATAGCCAAGCAGCCTTAAAAGCACTTGAATCACCTCGTACTAGTTCCAAACTAACGAGGGAATGTTTAAACCACCTGACACTTCTGTCAGAGAGGAACACAGTTCAACTCATCTGGGTGCCAGGGCACACAGGTGTAGAGGGAAACGCCCTCGCGAAAACTAGTGCATCTACCCCGTTTATAGGACCGGAGCCTGTATTCGATATACCCAAAAAAAGCATCCGAACAGCAATAGAAAAGTGGACCGTCACACAACACATTTCTCGCTGGGAGGATACACAGGGACAAACACTGGAAAAGGCAATAATTAGGAGACCTTGCTCCAGACTAACAACTGATGTACTTCGATTAGGACGAACTCAGATCAGAAAGTTGGTGGGACTTGTTACAGGACACTGCCACCTGAAAAAACACCTCCAAAATATAGGTGTACACAGAGGAGACACACTCTGCAGACTATGTGAAGAAGAGGAGGAAACAGCCTCACACATAATCTTTGACTGTCCCGCGCTTTACCGCAAGAGACAGCAGCTTTTCGGAAGAGCTCCGCCTGAACCAACCTTCACACCCGAGCACCTTGTAAGAAACATCCTGCAACTCGTTGAGGGCACAGGACTACTTTAAACAAAGGATCAAGGGGGCACAAACGACCACAGAGTCGAAGTGCAAATTGGGCTCATTAACCTGACTAACCCTGCTTAAAATCAATCAATCAATCAATGTAAGCCAAGTCTAATTAGGGCCTGATACAGTCTTTGATCAGCATTAGATTGGTCATGACAGAATTAAGGGACTGCTTTAGTATCGGTACATATAATTGTTAGAGGAGGTTTTCTTGAACATAGACTAAGATAGCGAAAATCCTGAAAACACTGTGGCAAACAAAAACTTTACCTCAGGCTTGTCGCTATAAAACCCTGCACCGGAACCTTCCATCGTCCTTGATCAATCTGTGAACCAGAGTAAATCCGCAAGATTAGGAAAAATCTTAATTCGGGCTCGGTCTTCCGTGCTAGGAATGACAATATTGATTGGTTTCGTGAAGGAGAATAAAAATGGCATGCAATTGCTTCTGGCACCGAAAAGCGCGTGTGTCCCTAAGGTGAGAGATGAGACAGGGGTATGTCCGCAGATCCCACCTTCGTCCTTTTAGTGGGCATTTTGTTTTAGCCTGTAAGCCGTCTTTCGACTATCTGCCTCAATCAGGACATAAAGAGGCACAAGATTCACAACTGCCTTCAGAGCCTCAGTAGGTGCACTCTGCATCACTGCAGTGACTAGAAGACAAGCCAGTTTTTAGAGCTGGGTTGGGGCCGAGTTGGATACATAACCGTTGGGTTGGGGGCTACCGTACCAAAGACGCAAACGTATATAAACCATGTTTACCTTAACTGTGCCCGCCTTGTTTTACCTCGATGGGCGTTCTAGCTTTTCATTGAATTAATTATGTCGCTGTTCCAAGAAACCGGCCAGCAACGGCTGAAATGCAGTAGCACCATCTAGTTGTGTCACACGCAAATCGTGCTTCTGAGAAAAAGAGAATTTTTTACGAGAGAACATGTCAAGAGAGAAATTTTTGTTAGGAACGTATGTAAGGGAAATATTTTTTTATTGTTTTTCAAGAAAGAAATCAAACTGTTTCTCTAAAAAAAATTCCATATTGAAATGTTTTTCTTTTTTCGTTGAAAAAATTTCTTTTTATGGAAAAGATGTTCTTATTTATAAATAATATTGGGACAAATTACGCCCCATATTGTGCAGTAGAATGGCCTCAAAACGAGAAATACATATACGTCATCAACAACCTGCACGCGCAAGATTTACCAGTGGTGGCGTAAAGCAGGGGTTTATAACTCAAAACACGTGCACGCAGAACACAAACAGAAGCGGACGTCTATGCGTTCACCGTCCTCCTGATCAACATAATAAACTCCCGCGTACACAATTTGGTGCAGTGCGCACGATGACGTATATGTATTTCTCGTTTTGAGATCAACCTATTATTTATTATACTGCAATCGGTCGCAAGTGTGAAAGAGTGGCCGCATACAATCCAACCGCTCGACCTGCTCTATTGTTAGAAGCCTCGAGTGTTGCCAGCATATCATAGTATTCTCGGTTCGAATATTTCGCGGCCATTCTTTTGTACATTGAATCGATTACAATAACTGCCTTAGCTGCAGCGACAGACCGACGTTACGTCAAATTTACTTAAAAATAAATCTACTTTAAAGCATTATACCGGGAGATCGAGAAAGGTTGTCCGAAAAGAACTACTTTCTACAGAGAGTATATCAATCTTTACATCCTCCACCTGTCATGGTGCTGTCATGTATGAAATGAAGTTAGCAATTTCTGGTAGATTCAAAAGAGGAAAATAATTATGAAAATAAGAAGATATTTGCAAACAGTTTTAATTACGGTTAATAATGGAATTAATTAGAACATTATTTGCTTTATTAACTAATTAGAATATTAAATTTTACAAAAATAAATTAATAAAATTAGTAATTAGTAATTACAGTTCATGTTCGAAATGAGCCCCATTATTGTCTTCTTTTCATGCTGTTAAAAACATTTTGTAGCTGTTGCACAGTTATATTTGCAGTAGCGGCAGTAATAGCATCCTTCAGTTGCTCAAGTGTGTGCATGGGGGTCTGATATATCGTGTTCTTTAAATGCCAAAAAAGAAAATAATCCAGGGTGTCAAATCAGGTGACCGTGGGGGAAATGCAATGATACGATCGTCATAAAATTGTTGTATATATTGATTTGTTCGAATTGCTGTATGTGCAGGTGCATTATCCTGCTGAAAATATCCCTGACGTAATTCATCATCGTGAAGCTGATTTATAAATGTCTTTAGAATTCCGATGTAGCGGTCAGCTGTTACGGTATCTTCAAAAAAAATGGGACCAATTATGCGTCTTCTGGAGATGGCAATCCACACGCCAATCTTTATCGGATGCAGTGGAGTTTGTAAAAATTCACCAGGGGCCTCTGCAGACCACATCCTGTAATTTTGTTTATTTACGTAACCGGTGAGATGGAACCAGGCTTCGTCTGAAAAGAAACTTGAATCCAGCATTTCATCGTTATTTAAATTTTGGTTAAACCAATTGCAGAACTGCACACGTTTTTCATAATCGGGACGAAGTAATTCTTGCATTACTGAAATTTTATATGGGTGTAAATGCAGTTTTCGTCTTACTGCCTTTTGACACGTTCCATAGCTTAACCCTGCAATTACAAATTATAATAAATTATTTATGCAAAAATTTATAGTTTACAAAATACACACCTGTTTGTTGCGCTAACTGTCGTAATGGTTTTTTAGGGCTGCGTTCGATACGCGTCTGTACATCCACTAATGTGTCCTGAGTTAAAAGGGTTGGTCTTCCAGGAGATTTTTGTGTATCTACACTACCCGTTGTTTGGAAACGATGTACGATACGCTTTACATGCCTGCTTAGATTATCGTAATCAAAGTCGACGTCGGGGAAACGATTAACGAATTCATCTACACACAAATTTACTGAATATTTCCATTCACCATCATTTTCATTGCGTTGGCCATTGCGGAAATAAGATTCAATAATAAACTTGTTGTGTTCAACGGAATACATAACCTTAAATTTACAAACAATTATTACTGTTTTCAATTAATTGGAAACACTGTACTTACTGTAAACTTCGTTTAACAATCCCTAATTAGTATTGAAAAATACTATTTGTATAATAATAACAGCGTCCAAGAATATAAAGTGAAATTAAGAAACGTAAACACACGGAACAAGCATAAACAAACGACGGAACAAACGTATTGCGCAGTATGGCTAATATCACACTAGAAAGAAACATTGATAACTACTTAGAAGGTAGTTTTTTTTGGACAACCTTTCTCGATCTCCCGGTATGACACAACGCCTAACATGAATATTTTGGGATTGTAGTTGTAATTGTAACTGTGGTTGTGATTGTGATTGCGATTGTGATTGCGGTTGCGATTGCGGTTGCCGTTGCGATTGCTGTTGCCGTTTGCGATTGCGATTGTGATTGCGGTTGCGGTTGTGATTGCGGTTGCGGTTGTGATTGCGGTTTCGGTTGCGGTTGTGATAGTGGTAGTGGTTGTAATTCGGCGCTCGCTAATAAATAAGTGAGAGGTGACAATTACGGAGACCAGAACTGGTGATCCACGGGGAACGTTATCACCACTTTCAGCGTTGGCAAAAACGACGTTGTATTCCGAGTGGATGGATATGGACCTACAACATACATGGTGGGCGCTGTAACCGATCGGCGTAGTGTCCGGATCTCGTTTAAAGCAATTTGCAACGTTGACTCACAGCAAAACGGCTCAAAATTAAATGTGAGATGTAAACGCGAAACAATATACTAATTCTGTTGTGCTGTGATTTCTGCAGTTTCCTTAAAAATTTGGTAGGAAAAGAAGTAAATCAAAATTTATCGGCTATGTGATGACGCAAAAACAAAATAAATAAAATATTCATGAGGAAATGTCTTAAACAAAGTGGTTTCCTGGTATACAGCAGGACTTTTAAATATGCATGCTGATTCATAAATAATGGACCAATAGAGCAAAAACAAGATGTTCAGGTGTTCTGAAGATGAGAACAGATAAATAATTTATAGTCTAAAACTTTTCCGTAAAACTGTTATGATCTTTCAAAGTAGAGGATTTATCTTTCTAAGTTATATCATGTGATTGAAAACGTAGAATAGGCACGTTTAACACAGTAGAAGGAATACTTGAAGTCAAAAAATAATCAAGGTTTGTCTGAACTTGTATCGACTCACGGCACAGGGTGTTACAAGTCGATAGATCCATAACTATCAAAGATTGATCAAATTTTATTTTTTTAATTTTGTGGGACAGTAGGGACCGTATAAGGCTAATAGTGAATTGTGAAAAACCACCCTATTTTAAGGGTGGGGGTAACATAATAATTTTAAAGAAGTGATCTGTATTTTTTTATATTTTCTTAATATTCATATCAAAATAGTACACCCTATTAATTTAGATTTTTTGAAAAACGTTTGCTACTTTTAATGGGAGCATGGAATTTTGTAAATAATAAAAAGTAGATCGAGATTATATTATTATTTAAAAAGAATATAAATATTTACATAATCCCCCCTCCATTTATTAGGGTTGTAAACTGACTTTTTCAATCTTATTAAACTTCGTTTGACCGTATTATGTTTGCTTTGCAGCTTTACATTGAATTCATTGTTCCTCTGTTTTACTGGCCGAAATGTGGTAGCGCCATCTCTTAGTGTCATATGCAAACTGTGATACTGAGACAAATTTTTAGTAGTGAGAGAAATATTTTTAAAGAACAGTTTCTTTTCGAGAGAGAAATTTTTTATGAGAGAACATTTTTCAAGAGAAATATTTTTATGAAATAACTTTTTCAAGAAAGAAAAAAATAGTATTCTAAAATAAATTTTTCTTTTTTAGGAACTAAATTTAAAGTAAATAATAACGTGCTTTTCAACAGCCTTTAATTGCGTGCCACGTCTTAATTGAACAAGTAAATTACCATTTTTCAATAACATTTGCAATTTTTCTTCTGTATTATCAGTTGGAATTATCTCTAGTTTCTTTAAGTAATTTATCATGGACTTATTTTCAGTATCTGATTTAAAGACTTAAATTTTGGTTTTAACGTATTTTTCTCATCATTTTCAGATTTTTTAAAACTTGAATAAGTTTAAAAATATTGATCGAGTTGAAAAATCGTACCGGAACTTCTTGTTCCGTTTTTGTGGTAGAATACCGCCGCACAGTTCGAGCTACGAGTTTCGGAACACCCTGTATAATAACTGAAAAAACTGCATTGATGTTGCGGTTCAAAGCTAAAAGTTCTTGGACCTTCTATGACCGACTTCACTAAGCACCATAAAAAACTTAAAATTGTTTTTTACTATGCATAGAACGACACGAACAACCATACCCTAGCGGGTATTTGAGCCCCAAACGTCCACGTTACCTGTATGACGAACCGAGCCTATGAAGTGTAACGAACCGTTACTAATTTTGTATTTAGTTTACAAGAACTGATTAAGTTTTACATTTATTTTGTATTCAGTTTTGCGTTTGTGGCAATAAATTGCCGTTGTGAGTTTATTTTTATATTTAAAATATGTAGGATTCCGTTTATTTATGCCGTATAACCATATTGGATAAGTTTAGTTAAGTTAGCACCCGTTTTAGTATTTCTAAATGTAAATTTAAAAATAATATTTGAGTTCATGCATTACATTTACGGCCGAAAATCAGATAAGCGCGTCTTCGCTGATCGAGCCGCAGAGATGCTACGAATACCCCACTCTTGAGTGGGTGGCGTTGCGTTTTAATTTCGGGCGCAGACCGGCCGGCTATAAATTCAGAATTTTGAATTTTGAAAGTTAGTTCTTCGATGTTCCAGTCCAGTTCCAGTCCAGCAACTACTACAGTCACCAGTGCTCCGACCGAGGTAACCGAATACCAAATCCAGGATATTGGGGTAAGCAGACTATATTTTGACACCATTGATTATAACGTAAACTATATTGCTCTCTCTCTCTTTTTTATATATGTAAACTATGTTTTCCGGGGTGTGCTCTAACGAAAAACCATAGAGTTGCATTCCTCTAACTCGTCTATGCGAAAACCCTGGGCAAAGTTTACTCTTCTCTTTTCTATTTGTTTGGGAGCGTTGTTGTGTAATTCCACATTGGCGAATTTGTCCGCCTGGTGTCAAAATAACAGTACGAACCGTAACGACTACTGGTGACTACTGTATATATATTGGCTACCGTATTGCTACTGTATTGTTACCTTATTTGCTACCGTATTTGCTACCGTATTGCTACCGTATTGCTACCTCATTTGCTACCGTATTTGTTACCGTATTTGCTACTGTATTTTGCTTATTATTATCCGCATTACCTGTATAATATTAATATGGGTTGGTTATTATTTAATAGACGTATTTAAACAATAGTACGTCGTTTTCTTTTATTTGTTGAGTATACCCGAGTTAAGTAGAGCTGGTTCAAAAACCTGCAGGCTGTCATTCCATCAAACAGACCCCTGGAGACCGACATCTTCAACTGCACTTACCCAGGTCTTCGATAAGTCTTTCTGTTACAGCGAAGCCGTTCTGGAGAATAAAGTCCATATAAAATCTGGCGCCCGAGAATTTCCCAGCGATTATACGAATAAGCAGCCGTATAATCCCGCCCACAACAAAATACAAGTTACCTACCGAACTACAGAGTTGCCAAACAGGCAGCCGAGGAAAAGAGCGTCGCAGAAGACCGACTTTCTAAAAATTTAAGATCATTAAATCATAATAAAGCAAGAAAAAAAATATGACACGTGCCACGACCTCAGACAACCTCAAATAATGTAAACAAGGGAATTTATCTACTTTTCAATTTGAAAGTTTAAAAGATAATTCATGAAACGCTAAGATGCTGCTTAAAGTGCAGAAATCAGCCTTAATTACAATGGCTTTTTAAGAACTTAATTCGAAAGTTGATCAATTTTCCAGATGGATATAAATATACCCACATAATCCGCAGATCTGTTGTCTCTGGTTATTAAGGTTTCTTGCACACAACAAAATTTCCGAGAATAATCTGGTAGGGCTTTTATAACACCGGAAATGTCAGCTTTTTGGGAGGATTACTTAAACTTAACATTTCCCGAAACGCACGTATAGTGAATGTTTTGCGTTTGCTTTATGCAAGAAGGATGTTCTGCTTTATATTATAATTTTATATCTACTGATAATTTTTCAGTTTGCTCTACCAACGAGAACACGTAACTAATATCAAAATTTTTAATTATATAAATCGATTTGCAGTGGGATGAATTTAATTTGTAAATGCCTGATTTTCGTAAATTTCTTAAGCGTTAGACAAAGGTCTGAAAATGGTTTTCAGTTGTTTTAAAAATTACTTCACATTTATTTGTTTCGTTTATAATTGAAGCGATTTTCTTCAATCTATCGCTAAAATATGTAATCTATGCATATTTATTAACGTTTGTTGAATTTTCATATGCCAACCTGCAGCATGTGACCGCACAACGTACCCAAATACGCTGTACTTATGTTATAAGCATTAGCTAAAGATAAACTTCTTCGACAGAAAGACACTTTAGGTGGTAGAATATAACTAGTTTTGATTTATGAAGCCAAAAATCGGTGTGATCGAAAAGTAGCTGCTGCTTTTAATGAAAAGCATGCAGACAAAAATGTGTTGCACACGTCTGTATTAAATTAACTTTAAAAAATTAGAAAAAAACAGAATCTGTATCTGGAAAAAAAACTCCAAGTAGAATTTTAAATAAGGCAGATCAAGTTGTAATTTTAGGGCAGTATGCGACGAACCCTACAAGTTCACTTCGCTAGGTTTCGACGATAGCTGGCATTTCATTAAGTTCAGTTTACAAAGTGCTAAAATTAATAAATTCCATTCCTTTAAAATCTAGAATCATTCATAATTTTTTTTTAAATTTTAACAATTATAATCAAAAATTTTAAAATTTATTTAAAATATTGAGTTTTCAAAATTTCCAAATATTTCTCAAAAGTTTCAAAATTGACAAAAATTCACTAAAATTGACAGAAATTTACAAAAATGACAAAAATTACAAAATTTACAAAAATTCTCAAAAACATTCAAAACTTTTGTAAATTTTGTAAAATTTACAGTCTTAACAATATTCAAAATTTCGATTATTTTTCAAATTTTCACAAAATTTAAAAATAAAAAAAAATGTATTGAAGTTTCAAAAATTTTCAAAACGTTTGAATAGCTCTAAAGCTTTTTATTATAATCCGTTTTCAGATATAGAAAAATTCGCTTCCGGAAGAAATTCTACCCAAAAACAGGTCTAATTTCCGCTTTCGGTTTTGGAAGTTTTTTTCAAAAACTCATTGTCCCAAAGAATTTTGTTGTACCCCCATGTGTTCAAGCTTATCAAAATCGGACCATCCGTTGGGAAGTTATTGAGCGCACATATCCACAGACCCACCGATCCACCTACATACCCACCAACAGACAGACATTTTTTAAAAACCACTTTCTTGTGTTCCTGGAGGTCCAAATAATGTATTTCTGTCAAAATCTCGAATGCGAAAAGTTTCATGAAATCTTAACGTAAAGGAAAGCACAAATCATGAGAATAGGTATTCCATACATGAGCAAACAAAGCGAAGAGCATTTTGCATTTCTTCCTTCTCACGCCTGTCACGTGTCAAATTTATTATATTCTGATTTTTGAAGTCTGTACTTTAACATTTTTATAAATACGTTTTTCCTGTTCTGCTCGTAATAAATTTCGCAAAAAAAGGTAAATTTGAAAATGTGGAGTGCACAAGCCTTAACGGTAACTGCGATTTAAAATTTGATTTAATTTTAACTTACACATGTTTAAACCTGTTTCTTTATAAGACGTAATAATATTTTTCCACGACCGGGAGTAGAAGTCTGTTTCTATGGCATCAAAATTGTGACAGAAGTAAAGCATTTACTCCCTAGGGACGAAATAAGACAACAATTTCCATAGGAAAGTCTTTATTTCATTTCATATTTATTTTTGTTAACAAATGTCTGTTGTCATGGTACGTTGCATGGAAAGATCCCAAAGGCTTCTAAATATTGTAATTTCGCTCCGATTTATTATAATTCTTTATTTATGAAATTAAGTGTTTCTACTCCCGATCGTGGAAAAAATAGTACATGCACCTCGGGAGAGACCGCCGTTTTTCCCTCGGGCTTCAAATTGCACCTCAGGAAAAGTAAGACGTTTCTCTCCCTTAGTGTATAATGTACTATTCTCTTACCTGCGGTGTAGGGAAGTACTGATTTCATGAAAATTTTCGAATTCTATATTTAAAAAAGTTGTTTTTAAAAAATGTTTGTCTGTGGGTGGGTAGGTGGGTGTGTGTGGGTGGGTGACGCCTCTAAAGGCGAAAAATGCGACACCGGAAACGGAAATTAGACATGTTTTTTGGTAGCGCTTTTTATTTAATTTAAGCATGCGATCTATGACAAAATGGCGCCCAGTATAACTTCTTGAAAATCTCGAATGTAACGCCCATTTACTCAAAAAGTGGTCGTCTGACCGGCATCAGCTACAGCTTCTTTGAAAGCCCTTTGTGGGTGGAATACGACGGAAGCAAAATTAATTTAGAAAATTTGAAAGCGATCGCAATGGCGCTTCTATAAAATTAAAAAAAATTCCAAAAAATATTATACAAAAACTGTCCACACGATTTTTTTTTAAATTTTGTGGGCTGTTAGAACGAAAGATTGGCTACAATTTAATTTTTTTTCTGAAAGCTATAATTTTACTGTGGCGCTTCTCTATGAATTTGGATGGATGGGATGGAGGGTTGCCTATTAATATAGCTGGCTTGCTAAAAAAACTAACAGTCGGTGAAATGTCCAACGTTATAATTATAAAATTTACACTTTAATATTAATATCTAGTATGGGAAAGTCCACTCGAAGTTCGCACTTCAGATTTTTACTTTCCTATACCTTCGGTATATTTCGAAATCTAGATTTTAACGGAAATACACGTTTTGGGGCTCAAAGAACCCCAAAAAATAATTTTAAAAAAAATTCTGTCTGTGGGTGTATGTGTATAATGAAATTTTAAAACATCTACACAGAAACATTCAAGTTATTTATGCTCAAAATTATTCAATTTAGTTCCCTCAGACATAAACCACTGTTCCAGCTTGAATACATTCAAAATAAAAACAAAATTTTGGATTAGAGAGTTACCTACTGATTTTTATATGCACCTCACTAAACCTACAATATAAAAAGTATATGCTGTGCTTACATGTATATTATACTAATGGTATATATTCAATTAACTGCCTCTATTACGTCAGCTTTATTGGTCGATATATTATGCTTGCTTTCCTCTGTGCCACTCACAAGCCTTTGGCTTATGTGGCCTATTACAATTTTCTTTAAAATTAACAATATTTTTGTAATGTAGAGTATTGAAATGAATAAAATATCAAAAATTGTAGTTCTAGTTAAGCTTTTCTTAAAAATCCAAAACCGCAAACGGAAGTTAGACATGCTTTTTGTGTAGCGTTGTTTTCCAAACCAAATTTTAAATATTTGAGCACGGAATCTGAGTGAAAACGTAAAGCAAATCAAAAACTTTTTTACCAAACTCTCTAGCTTTAAAATGGCGGCCGCTACAGCTTTTTGAAAATCTCGAACTTAACGCCCATTTACTCAAAAGGTAGTTGTCTGATTGAGATCCCTTTCTAGGTAGTATACGATGAAATAAAATTAATTTCAAAAATCCGAAAAATATCGCTTCAAAGTTTTGAAAATTTTTAAAACAAAATTTTTCAAAAACTGTCCACACGATTTTATTTAAACTTTCTGAGCCGATAGAACTAGAGATTGAACTACAAATTTATTTTTTACTTATCTCCCTAATTTTACTCTGACGCCTTCTAGGAATTTTTGAAAAATATGAAATTGATTAATTAATTATTCGAAAACGCGCCAGAGTGGTCGAGTGGTTAGGGCACTTGGCTGCTACACGGAAGGTCTTGGGTTCAAACCTGAGACTGGATGCCTGGCGGGCGGCCTACCCAGTCGCTTTTTAAAAATTGGGAACCAAACCCCTCGAGGGAAGTAAGGCAGCCGTCTAAAGGCCGAGACACACATGACCGCACCGCGTCCGCACCGTGCCTGCACCAGCCGACTGTCGGTGACGATGACCGGAAACCACACTTGCCCGCACGTGATCCGTGTGTCGGCCGTGCGGTCTGTCTCACGATTGCAGTTCAGTATTCTTTTTGAAGCTTATGCAGCTGTGTCGTGGAGACACAAAGTTGAAAAGTTTTACAAATAGTGAATTAGGGATGGTAGCACTTGCTTTAGAGGAAGAAGATGTTAATTGGAGAAGCTAGGGTTAATTTTTCTACATCCATTTTAATATTAATAATATTTATTATTATAATAATAATATACGAGTATTATATTAATTTAATATTCAAAATAAAATTGAAAGAGAAAATGTTTAAGGGATTGAAACTTCGTACACCGCACCGTGCCCGTCAAAAAGTAAACTAAACTAGTCGGGCACGTTGCGCCCTCGGTGCGGTGGTGTTGGTGCGGTGTCGGTGCGGTAAGGTGGGGACTACGCGGTACTTATACATTGTGCAATTCTCTCGCCGTGCGACGTCCAACACACGGGCGTCACACGGTGCGGGCGCGGTGCGGCCATGTGTGTCCCGGCCTTAAGGCGTGGTGCTTACCACACTACCCCGTACTCCATATAAGAGTGCGAGACGGCTGGGTATTGGAAGCGATGGTCCGGTGACCCTGACCCACCGCATTGCAGGCCAAACTGCTCATTGGAGTGTAGTGCCACCGACTTTACTCTACTATTTATTCAAAAACGCAAACGCAGACCGTTATAAACTTTTATCAGTTCGATGAACTATTTAAAGTATTTTATTAAGATTTGCTAAAATTTTGAAAATTAAGGAAAAAGACGATATTTTTTAATGTCAACAACGCGTTTTTTGTCATTTACGTAATTTTAACTACTCGTATCAATTAGCTCTAGTTAAAAAATATATTTTTCATTCTTTGCATATTTTTGATAACTTCCCAAATAAACTATTATAGTAATTTTTGTCCGACATTCGAGGCGGAATTTGTAATCTGCCGATAGGCGCGCCAGCGCAGCGGGCGCTTACCTTGGTTTGGTGCAGGTAGCTCGCTGCTTCTATGGGTAGAGTTACGGTAAGGAAAGCAATTGAACAGGCTATTGCAAATTCAAATTCCCGCTGCTTCTTGTCTTAGAAATCTAATACTCGCTGAACTGTACAACGTTATAATTATTAAATGTTACAATTTTGCAAATACGGCAACGGCAAGTATTAGTATCTAGTATTGGCTACAATTTGTTTTGTTGAAAGCTTTAATTTTACTGTGGCGCTTTCTATGAATTTGGATGGATGGAATGGAAGGTTATAATTATAAAACCTCGCCCATACACGACTTTCAGTTCAACAGAAACGTACTTATAGTTTGTCGATTTTAAGTTTTGATATGTTTAAAATAAGTCCGGTGTATTCCTATTATTATTCCGTATGCAAAAGGAATTAGCACAAATGCTAGAATTATATACGGCGGATTTAATGTTGCAGGAAAATCTCAGTTTCTAGGCTGACACTAAAACGACAGAAGTTGTTGTGTTGCAATGCTTTGCGAACCAATTAAAGGGCAAACGATAGATCTAACGCCTAGTATGCTATTTATGGAGTACATCAAATGCATTTTTTTGTAAAATATTTAATACAAATAATCAAATTATTTGCAGGAAGATATATTATATAAACCTACATTAACAATCCAAAAATTTCGCTAAACCACACCTGAGACTGCCGGCGGTCCCTTCTCACCGAAAAGGTAAGCGCGTAAGACCACAAACGGGACATGGTTTGTAGGTTGATTTATTCAAGGGTCGCGTAGATATTACTACTCAGATGTAATATCGTTTCCTCTTCCTTAAAGAGACAGAAGTTGAATCTATAAATTATAACAATTGCCGTAGCTTTCAATGTAATTTTGAATCGGATCGTAACCTTTCACAAGACTTCCTTCCAGAGACACACAATTAACGCTATCGGGAAGGAGGGTTTCCGCAAACTTAAAGTACCTAGGCCATTATATTTAGTCACGTTTAGCATCTTGTAAGGGGATGCTGATAAAAGCTTAAATCTGGGATAACACAGAAGCTTCACCAGCTCTTAGATAAGGGAGTCAAAAACAAGAACATAACAATGGACTGTCTGGAAGTTCACTTTGATCTAGTTAAGTTCAATGCTTTTACGGTAATTTCTTCAGCGGGGCGTGTGTAACTCTGTACGTCGCAGTGGGATTATATTTCAGGTTTGTGATTTTATTTTTTGTTATTTATTTATGTTTGAATAAAGCATATAAAGATGTTTCTTATAACCAGCCAAGTCACTGAGTATCCGTTTCGCTGTTAGCTTCGGCGTCTAAAATAAAAATAAACAGGCCGTGAAAAGGTAGATTTCCTTTTATAGGATTATTTTCTCCAACGTATTTCCTGAAAAACGAAACAAGGGTGTATTTATTTATACGCGTGAGTGACATAAGAAAAATCAGACACGCCAAAGTCATGTGTAGCTCCTAATAAATTTTATCAGTTTTAACATAAATATAATAATATAACATGGAGGACAATCCGATTTTCTTCAATAAAAAATTACCATTTCCTAAAGCTAAACATAGAACGGCCGTAGCTCAGTGGTAAGAGCGCGGGCTACCAATGCAGCGGATCCGGGTTCGATCCCCGGCCCGGTCGTTCTCCCTCGCAAGGCAACGGGAAACCAGCGAGGTGGATTTTTCCCCAGGGAAACCTCTCTGGAGAAGAAGTGCATGCACTTCGTGTGGTTCGGAGCCCACGTTAAACTGTAGGTCCCCTATGTCTGTCTGTGCAAGTTATCTATCGCCGCGCACCAAACACAGACATAGGAGAGAGGTAGCCAACGCTCTGAATAGGGTATGGCGCTATAAGAAGAAGAAGAGGAAAGCTAAACATAGTTAAGTAATTTTCGTTTCGCGCCAACTGCTCTGAAAAAGTAAACACAAAAACTTTCCGTTTTCTCTTCACACAAAAAAAACAGTTGCATTTGTAATTAATAAAAGCCAACAAGGGCTGAAAATCGAGAAACAGGTGTTAGACTTATTAGAAAATAACGCAATGAGCGAATTTAATCAAAGCTACGTTCAAAATAAGCAAAAAATGGTTTTTAATATTTCAGAAGTTCAAAGAGCAAGATAGAGTTCATCCCCATAAAGACCCTCCGTATTTATCTTTCAAAGCAGGCAGGCTTAAAGAAAATTAATTTTCCTATTTCTTTAGAGTTCGTTCAAACCTTTAACCTTACATTAATTAAGGGAACCTCAGACCTCCTTATCTGTATACCTTCAGCTTTGTATTTGGTCTTGTAAATCACAATGCAAAAATGCAGCGACGGGAAACCTCTAAAGCCGCATTAAAAAGGTTTTTAATTTCGTACAGTTATCGCAGTGGCTAAAATTAGAAAAGAAAGCCAGGTAAAGCAGAGGCGTAGATAAAATAAACATAAATTTAAAAGGGCTATCATTTTTATTATCATTATAATTTCTACTTATGCAGTTATACAATATACTGTAATGGGGCTTTTCCAATTACCAATAAGAATTGCAACATATTTTTAAAATGCTCAGTCGAGTTATTCTTCTAATTAGTTTAATAGTTTCCCGCATACGTGATTTAACCTTGAATAAGTTTGCGCTTACGTTGCAATCAACCGAACAAATGCGCCTGACGTGTGCTGCAGGGAAAATCGACAGTCGTCTCTAAACTGTTACAATTACTAGACGTGTAATGCTGTAGGGCCAAAGCAAATCTCTGTGTTCTAAATGCAAAGTGATTTTGCTTAGGTGCTGCGTTATTAAATGCACCCTGTAAAGTTCTACAAGTATAAAATTAATTGATTGCAGCCGAATCAATTTAATAAATCATCAGTGCTTTGAGTTTACTACGCAAAAAAGTATTATTGGTTATTGGTTATTGGTAGCAGCAATTGTAGAGCACGGTTTTGATTTAGGTGAACAGGTTAAGACCCTTTACTAGGTTTAGTAGCCTGTGGACCAGATCTTTTTCCGGTATGCCTACCTGTGGGTCTATTTCGGCCAACAGGTTGTGACGTCGGCGGTTTAATGCTTCACATTCAAAGATTACATGAGAGGCAGTTTCTTCCTCTTCATTACAGAGTCTGCATATGGGTTCTTCTGTATAAACGCCCATTCTGTGCATGTGTTTCCTTAGACTGCAATGACCGGTTAATAGCCCCGTCGCAATTCTAAGATTATTTCTGTTGAGTTTCAGTATTTCAGTTGTTAGAGTCTGAGCTGGTCTTCCCATCATCAGTTTACTGTGTCTTTGTCCTTGCACGTGGTTCCAATATTGCTGGTGTTGTTGTTTGATCCACTCAGTTATTACCCCACGTGCTGTCACCTTTGTAATACCTAGTACTGGTTCAGGACCAATAAAGGTTGCCTCAGATCCTTTCCTCGCTAGTTGGTCTGCTTTTTCATTGCCTGTTATGCCCTTATGACCTGGCACCTACACCAGTGTTACTTGGTTGTGTTTTGCCAGGGTTTTCAGGTTTTGCAGGCATTCCCAGACTAGCTTGGATCTTATCTGCTTTGATACTAATGCCTTTAGGGCTGCCTGACTGCCAGTGAGTATGTGGATAGGTTTGCCTTTGGTTTGCCTTCTCAAATTCTCACAGACACAGGTTCCCAGAGCGAATATCTCCGCTTGGAATACCGTGGTGTTTTGCCCCAGTGAGACATGCATGTTGTGCCTTGGGGTTTCGCCGTGTATTCCAGCACCTGACCCGTTATCCATCTTAGATCCATCTGTGTACCAGATCAGCCCTCTTGACGGATTCTGTTCTCCCCTACGACGCCATTGATCCCAGTCCATTTGGATTTCAAATGGTTTGTCGTATGAAATTTTTGGAATCATAGTGTCGCTACCCATGTTTAAAAGAGGGTTTGCGATATCATTTGTGATTCTGGTGTGTCCAAGGTTATTCTGGGTTTTCCAGTTCATGTTACATGTCAGCCTGTATGCTGCCATCCTGGCCTCTCCGCTGATGAAAATGTCGAGGGGGGGTAGGTTTAGCATTATTTCCATGGCTGCCGTGGGTGAGCTTTTCATTGCTCCTGTTATGCATAGACATGCTAGCCTCTGAGTTTTGCAATTGCCTGCTTTTGTTTGACCTTTGGCCACCAAACCAGGCAGCCGTAGGTTATCATGGGTCTTACCACTGCAATGTATAACCAGTGCACCATGCGTGGCTTTAATCAACAGGTTTTTTCAACTGTTCTCCGGCACATCATTAATGTCGTTTTACATTTGTTGGTTTTGTTGTCTAGATGTTGATTCCAGGTCAACTTGGTGTCTAGGAACGCGTCCAAATATTTGACCTGTCCTCTCATCTGTACTACTTGGTTAAAGAGAGTTGGCAGCCGTAGCCCATCCAACTTTCTTCTGTTAGTGAAGGGGACTAGTGTTGTTTTTGTAGGATTTACCCTTAGGTTTTCCTTTATGCACCACCCTTCAACAGTTTTTAGAGCTCTTTGCATGAGCTCTGATACTGTATTGGCATATTTCCCCACTATGAGTATGACGATATCATCCGCATACCCCTGTGTGTAGTAGCCAGATTTGTTCAGTGAGACTAGTAGTTCGTCTACGACCAGGTCCCAGAGCAGGGGAGATAGGACTCCGCCTTGAGGGCATCCTCTGGCCACAGACACCTGTGCTGTCTCACCTGCCAATGTCGTCTGAATCTGTCTGCCTTGTAACATGGCTTTCATCCACCTGCATAGGGTGTCTTCAACTCCACGGTTGCTAGCAGCTAGTATCATTGATTCAAATGAGGTGTTATCAAATGCACCCTCTATGTCAAGAAATACACGCAAAAAAGTAACAAAACAAAGGAATTTCAGAATATACAACAAAATTTCTGGGCAATTGTGAAGCCAGCAAGCAAGCTTCCCTCTGCTTTCATATGAAGGGCTAATCTCATGTAGTAACCTCAAAAACACATTTTTCCTGCGGCGTAGAAATATCTGCCAGCGTGTGTGAAGTAAGTCGTCCCCTTCCGCGGGAAAAATTCTACCCCCCCCCCCCCCAAATAGAAGGCAAATGAAGAACTCACCAACTGAGTCGATAGTGCTTGTCATTAAGCTCACGCCATGCATGATTATTGTTCCTATTTAATCTAGCTAATCAGAGTCCTAGGATTGCAGTTATGTTCTGATCATTTTCTTGTATTTTATACATTTTGTAATAGCTCCAGTTTTGCATTTTGTTTTGAGAGTATTAAGTCATTTAAAATTAAAATATATTTTTATTTAAAAGGATTTGATTTTGTAACCGGATTGGCAGCTCATGGAACTGTTTTAGAACCTGAATCGTCCTGAGAAGGAAGCCTTGTAAGTGTTGAACTGAGCTAGACCGAGGTAGGTTTTACTAAAAAAGGGGGGGGGACAGCAAAGGCCGGTTACAATACTATAGAAACGATATTGCAAACAATCATTATGTTCTGCTTAACTAAAAAAACATGCGTAGGAGCAGCGATTTTCAGCAAACTAAAAGTATAAATTGACATGAGTTGTAAACATCTGACAGATATTTTGAAATAATTAAAAGTATCTTAGATAATAATTATTCAGAACTGTCTGAGACGTTAATAAATAAAAACAAATTTCCACAACTAACAAAAAATTACCTTTTTAGGTTAGCTTTTGTTTCTCAAAATACGCCTTCGTTTAACGATGGCGGTTTCTCTATACGTTGCCCATGGCAGCGTCAGAAAAGTAACTTTTTTTAACGTTGCTCATGACAGCGTTCGCTAAAGTACTATAGCGCACGTTGCTATGGGCAAGCTATAATTTCACTGTGGTGCTTTTTACGAGTTTTGAAAATCGAGAATAGTCCGATAATTTTTTTTATGCAGAATTGATCATCAAGACTAGACTAAAACTTAATGTTAGTTTTTAGATATATTTATATTTGGTGGGGCTACACGTTACCCTCTCCCCTCTAATTTTTTTCGCTGACTATTTAGTCGGGAGTAGTTGGTTGCCTATTATAGGAAATGTAAATTCCAATTATTTGTAATTTTAGGGAAAATTCTCACTCGCAAAAAGTTTTGGACTTGGACAAGTTATGATCCGAGCATGATTACTAAGCCCACCATCATTATTTCAGACGTCACGCACTGACAGCTGTAATAAAGGTTGAAATATGGATGGAATGCGAGATTCTCTTTATAATTTATTGTAAATAAAACAATTTTTAACTTCAACAGGTTTCTTATTTTAGCTATATACGTATTTCAACGTGTTCACACGTCATTATCAAAAGCAAGATTAAAAGTAAACAGTTGGTGCTGCTATAGGAACAATACATTTTCATAACTTGGTCTTGGTTTTCTATATCTGCGTTCAGATGACTTGATTTCTCATTCGAAAACGTCTAATAACGATGAATTTAAGAGATCAATTTGTTCATTTATCAAAGGTACAAATTTTAAATGCTGATGAATTTCAAATGCTTGTAGTATATCTAAGTTAACGTTTGTCATCACAAAAATGTAAAAATGTATTAGTGTTATTAGATGTCATTGAATGATTGTGTTCTAATAAGTGTTTAGTGTAATTGGATTTATGGGGGTGTTTACACTTGTACAGCAAGTGCCATTTAACCTTGCAAAACAATGACGATAAGTTTAAAAGGCGAGAAGCCGTTACATTCTCAAGCAAAAGCGAGGTTTTTTATTACATTTCTAGTTTCTCTGCAGTATTTTTTATACGCAACCTAAATTATCGTTAATCCCTCATCCCTCCTCAAAGCAAACTGTTTCTAACCTTATGGCGCACAGCCTTTTAATTTGACTAAAAATCCACAATTTTTCGTAAACCATAAATAAATTGACTTTTACTTTTTAGTAGAGTGTACCACACAGTCCAACAGCCAATTAGAGCTAGTTTAAGTTACGACTACGGACGAAACAAAGCGTAAGTAGCCGAATCAAAGCCCACTAAAATTTGCAAGGTTAGGTGGCACATGCTGTAACAACGTACGTGTTCCTTGTACCTAATGTCAAAATTTTTAATTGTTTGTCCTATATAAACCGAATTACAGTGCGAGCAATTTAATTTGTAGATGCCTGATTTTAGTAAATTGTCTGTTTCTTCTTTAGCATTAAACAAAGCGTTTAAAATGTATGTATGTTGTTTTAAAAGTTATTTTACATTTTTTGCAATAATAAGCTAAAACAAACATTTTGAAAGAATCGTAGCGGGCGTTATTTTGAAGCTAAATGGTTTGAGAAAAACTTTTAGACTCACCCTAAGGTTTTCTATCAGATTCCGCTAGTAAAATCACAAACTTTAATTTTTTTAAACAATTCTACTTAAAAGACATGTCTAACTTCCGCTTCCGCTTCCGGATTGGTTAACGCTTATTTTGGCAATGAATTTTTTTAATATACTTCCATATTCTACGTACCAGAGTAATATTTAGGTAGATTAACGCAAGATAGTTTTACCAAATAACTATTAATTATTGTAGTTGTATTAATTATTTCTAATTAAATCAAGCAAAAAAGTTATGCATAAGTTACGCCTGCATAGAAAACAACCAATTAGATGATTTTATATAATTACGATATCTTCCGTAACTGTAAATTTAGTGATACTAGCGATAAAAGTTTCCAACTCACATTGATGGACAACTCTAATTGTTATCTTAGAAAGCGGCTGGGCTTCGCTGTTCCAATCTCTTACGCAAGCAATTTGGACTGCTTTGAGGTACATCAATTTAGATTTTTCTTTACACTGATACTAATACAATTGAACAAGCAACATCTTGTTTCAGCAACTCGAATCAAAATTAAATATACTATTTTTGGAAGTTATATTTAACCAAAACGCAATTTCTCAGAATTCTTTTTAATGTTAAACAAAATATAAAAAATAAGTTTTTCCTGAACGTTTTACCCAAAATTTTTGATTGCGAAATCTTGTCAATCTCTCTTTGTTACTTCAAACGCCGACATTCTTTTAAAAATTTTCTTTTATATCCCTTATCCAAGCCCGTTTAGACTTTAAGAAAGTATAATAGTTCCTATTGTTAAACTTTGCTATTCATAAAATAATTGCAATAATGTAGTCCTAAGGTTCAATTAAATTCACTTTATTTTTAAATTCCAGTTTTACTTCGTTGAAGTCCATATTTAATGAGTATCTGTATATAAAATACTTAATTACTTGAACAATATTTATTTATTTTAACCTTATACGTATTTCGACATGTTTACATGCCATTGTCAAAGGTTATATGAAAAAGTAAAGAGTTAGTGTTGTTATAGCAATAGAACTTGGTGACTTGATCTCGGTAATCGTCTACAGATGACTTGATTTCTTATTCCAAAATATCCTCTTAAATTCTCCTCTATTGGACATTTTGGAATAAGAAATCAAGTCATCTGCAGACGATTACCGAGATTAAGTCACCAAGTTCTATTGCTATAACAACACTAACTGTTTACTTTCTAATATAACCTTTGACAATGGCATGTAAACATGCCGAAATACGTATAAGGTTAAAATAAATAAATAAATATTGTTAAAGTAATTAAGTATTTTATATACAGATAATCATTTAAATTCACTTTGATTTGTACTTTAATTTGCTCGCTAACTTCTATTTCTGCATTAAATGCACTGAGTACTTCCACGTAATTTACAGTAAACATAATTAAACGTTGTGTAGACTATTGCAAAATCCATTGTCATTCTATATGACATCATGACATCAAAGGCGATGTTTGAAGAAGTACGTACCTACGGTGGCCGTTCGTTCAAGATTAAATAAAACGTTTCCATTTGTTCCATCGAAGTTTCCATGTCAATAATACTTCAAATACCGTATTTGAATAACGAAACATATTTTTATTCTACATATAAGCACATGTTAAATTTAGTAAAATGTGCAGAAACAAAATAGGAGAAAAACGTGCTTCTCGCATTCTGTCCATCCAGTTTTCTCTAAGTAAAGTTAGCTTTGAAATTACCCACAAAACAGAATAATTGTTGATCGTTACATTCTGCGGTGAGAAGACGACGTGTGAATTTGATGTTCAGCTTATTTACATTTCAGAAATGTAAGCTGTAAATTTCAAACCGGCGCAGACTGAATAATTATATCAAATTTTATTGCCTCCGGCAAATGCAAACAAAATTAACATGATTACTTTTTAACTCGCTGGATTTTTACATGGTGTGCAAGTCTGCGTGTATATACAAGCGCGTGTTTTCATGCGTGTCCTTAAAGAAGAAAAAACAAACTAGGTTTAAGTAATGGTAATAATATAAACTGGTATGAAACCAATGGGACCACCAACAAATGCGGAGGAAGGTGGGGATACACTTTACAAATTATCGAAATTGAAAAATTAGCTCAGATCGTCTTGCTCAAACGCAATATGTATCGTTTAAAAGACGTATAGGTTTTCTAAATTTCAATGAATGGATACAGTTCGAGATTAAAAAAAAATTTAATAAATTGAATCAAAAAAGTTTACAAAAACTAGTTAGACACAACTAGAAATCTATAAGCTTACAATGTTTAAAAATGCAAGTGTATTGTAACAACCTTGTTTTTAAAAACTCCACAATATTCGTTTTTTTAAATTTTGTACGCATTGATGACCATCACGTAAAAAAAAGCTGTCGGGCAACCGCCACGGAACCTTCCTCGCCTATACCGGGTGGGGCAATAGTGCGTGGGAGTTCGATAGCTCCTACACCGTAACAGATAAAAAGTCTTTCTAATGCAGATGTAAACTGCAGGCAAATGCGCATACATAGAAATTATTTTCAAATATACAGGGTGTTACAAAAAAGTGTGGCACGCTCAAGGTAATTTTTTTAAATGAAATGCTATGAATATTTTTGCATATTTAACACTTCTCTCGAGATGTTTATTCATATCTAAAATATTAGCGCCATCTAATGTCCGGTTTAGAAGTAATAATATTTTTTTCAAAAAAATTGATTTTTATGTTACTCCACTTAACAATTCACCACTTCCGTGGCAGCCGCTTTGAAGATGAAGTTAAGTAAGGACCTTATTGTAGGAGATTGTAAGGTGCTGTTGTTTTAATATCGTAGTGGCACCATGGACAGGGTGCTAAAAATTAATTTTCAAATTTTGAAAACTTCAAAGTTATTCTTCTCAACATTTTCAAATGGAACACCCTGTATATTCTTAAACGATGTTATGTACAATTAAATAGCCAACATTTTTTTGTATGTACATCCTTATGGCTATTTGTAACCACTTTTGATTTATTGAGCAAAAAGTACAAAATTCAACAATATAAATTAACAAAAATTAAGGTTTTTTCAAATAAAACACAAGAAAAAAATTATATTAAGTGCTCCACATGTTGTCCATTTTGATTGAAACACATTTCTATGCGCCTTTGAAATAAGATTTCTACTTTTCTTAAAATTGCCGGTGTGCCACAATTATTGGTGAGTCTTCCTCAAAGGATCTGAAATAGGATGTGGCTTTAGCAAGATGGTGCTCCACCACATTATTTAAATGCAGTAAGAGACCACCTAAATAATATTTACCCACATCTATGGATGGAAGGAATGGACCCACTAAATGGCCTGCTAGATCTGCCGATCTTACAAAAATGGATTTCTTTTTATGGGGATACGTGAAAGAAATTGTTTATACAGATACACCAACAACAATCCAAAATATGAAGGATGGGATAATACATGCTTTTAGAAGGATCACACCGGCAATTTTAAGAAAAGTAGAAACCTAATTTCAAAGACGCATAGAAATGTGTGTCAATCAAAACGGGCAACATGTGGAGCACTTAATATAATTTTTTTCTTTTGTTTTATTTGAAAAACCTTAATTTTTGTTAATCAATATTGTTGAATTTTGAACTTTTTGCTCAACAAATCAAAAGTGTACATATAAAAAATGTTCGTTATTTAATTCTACATAACATCGTTAAAAAATATACAGGGTGTTCGATTTAAAAAAGTTGAGAAGAATAACTTTGAAGTTCTCAAAATTTGAAAATTTTGAACACCCTGTACATGGTGGCTCTACGATATTTAAACAAGATCACCCTACAACCTCTTACAATAAGGTCCTTACTTAATTTCGGCTTCAAAGCTGCGTCCGCGGAAGTGGTGAATTGTTAAGTGGAGTAATGTAAAAATCAATTTTTTTGAAAAAAATATTATTACTTCTAAACCGGACATTGGATGGCGCTAATATTTCAGTTATGAATAAACATCCCAAGAGAAGTGTTAAATATGCAAAAATATTCAGGGCATTTCAGTACAAAAAAATTACCTTAAGCGTGCCACACTTTTTTGTAACACCCTGTATATTTGAAAATAATTTCTATGTATGCGCATTTACCCACAGTTTATATCTGCATTAGAAAGATTTTTGTATCTGTTACGGTGTACGAGCTATCGAACTCCCACGCACTATTGCCCCACCCGGTATATTAAACTATTGAATTTTTTTAAATATGTCGTAAATTACAGTTTTTTAATCATTTTTAAAATTTGCAAAATGTTTTGAACTTATACAATTTTTGAAGATTTCGAAATTTTAAAAAGTTCAGTTTAGAAATTTCTAAAATTTTTAATTTTTTTTGGATATTTTCACAAAATTTCATTTTTAAGGATTTTGTAAATTTTTGAATATAAATAATTTTTTTTGGCAATTTTTCAATTCAACAAGTCGGGTAAGCGATCAAAACACGCTAAAGAACTTTCCTTAATTGTTGTTGTTTCTAAGGTCATTTAACATGTCCATACCGACTTTGAAGTAAAAATTCATAAATAAAAAAAAAACAAAAAATCGATGGTGGGGGGTGAGGAGTTAAGAAAACCACGCTTGCGCAGATCAACTATTTTACATGCGTAGTATACAAATCTGAGCTTTTATTTTGAGCGCGTCTTTATTGAAGTAGAGCACCCTTGCCCTCCCCTCCTATGTTTTTGCTAGAGTTATCTGGTTTTATGATTTTTGGTATTTTGTAATTGCAAACAATGTTTATTCGCTGAAAGACAAAAATCGATTTTTTCGCAATTATTCAATTAAACTGTACAGGTAAAGGACCAAAACGAAACACCCTATAGGTGTTTCCTTAATGGGAGGTTGTTTCTAAGGCAATTTAACTTGTCCATACCGACTTAAAAATTAAATTTCATAAATTTTTAAAGAAACAAAAATCGATGGTGGGGGTGACTGAGGGGTGGTAGGAAAAACACGCTTGCGCAGATCAGTTGTTTGCGTAAAGCACCCTTCCCCTACCTCCTTATTTTTTGCTAGAGCTATCTGGTTTTATGATTTGTGGTATTTTGTCATTGAAAGCCGAAAATCGATTTTTCAAAAATAATAGGGTATGTTTGGCAATTATTTTCAATTAAACTGTTTAGATAAACAATCCACAAGAAACACCCTATAAGTCTATTCTGAATTTGAGGTTGTTGCTATGTTTATTTAACATGTCCATACCGATTTTTAAGTAAAAATTCATATGGTTTAAAAAAACAAACTCGAGGGTGGTGAATCAGCTATTCGACATGTGTAAAATGTAAATCTGATTTCCTGTTTTGAGCGCGTCTATATTGTAGTAGAAAACCCCTCCCCACCCCTTATTTTTTGCTATTTGAACGCTTATTTTCTCGATGAATTTTTAATATACCACCGCATTCGTCGTAATCGGATCATTTGTTCGAGAGATATAAGGATACGAACTCACCTAACCTACATATTTATTTATAACAGTTATCTCGATTCCTTACGAACTTTCATTAAAATGTCCAAATCGTAAATAATCATTAAATCTAAGCTTTTAAACACTGGAATTAGCGAAAAGTAAAAATGCGCGTAGCCCTGCGACTGGACTTAACAATTAGGAATTGTAATTTATCATATTTGCAAAAGTATAATTGTATCAAAGTTGTATGCGCCAACAGTGACTATAATCCATCATCTTTATCCATTGCAGCGGGAGCGTAAATAAGCTGAAAACACTAGCATGGCTTATGCTAGTCAGAAATCAGTTTTGTACTTCTTGCATAAACAAACAAAACAATTTCTTTAATATTTGGGTAAAACACTCCTTGACATTAAAGAACACCAAATTTTTAAAATATGCGAAAAGAGAAAAGATTCCTAAACATGTTTGCCTCTTAAAAGTAAGTTTATAATCTTATTCCACTATTACTTCTGTCTTCTGAGAAATTTAGCTTAATGTGGCAAACTCTAAGATAAGCGGCTGGAAGGCGCATGTCGGTAGATTAGTGCAAAGGTGCGCAGGCGTGCAAAAGTAACTTTGGTTAAACTTGCGGACTTAACAATGCTAAAGAAACCATGTTGGGCGAGATGCCCGAGGCACCTACCTTAGATGAAAATATCAAGAAGGTGCAGAAAAAAGCTTCTTTAATTTTTTTAACTCGAAATTAAACGCTTCATTTGGATATTCGAAACATTGAACAAAGTAAATCCAAATGATGTCTTCCTTTAGTGAAATAAATTAGCAACGTACAATTTTTTGAATCTGCAAAATCCGGAACAGATTTAGCATTAAAACACGGAAAAGGTTTGAACGCTGCAGATATTTCAGTCGAAATCGTTAATTTTAAGTACCAAGCGCTTACAGTCCTTTCCGATATCATGTCAGCGTCTGCTCTAAGACTTTTATAAAAAAATCCACCAAGACAGTTTAGAAGAATCTTACTCAAACCTTGAGGTGGTCTTACAAATTGTTTAAATTACCCTTTACAAAAAGCATCATATAAAAGAAGCTTTAGGAAGTTTAAGCTGGTTAACAATTATTTCTATTCACGCCCCACGTCGTTTTTGTTTCGAGATGTAAGACGTGTACTGAATGCGTATAATCACTGCACGCCAGATTACTGACCCGCACAGATCGGGTTGTCAATGTGGTGTAGTAGAAATGGGCTTCTCGTAGTCGGGTTCCACTAGTTGAGACAGGTGGAAAGGCAAGAAATTAAAATATATATAGATAAAAGATGGGTATTCTGTCCATTAAACGCGACATATTCAAAAATATTAACTTTGACAAAATTTTACAAGATTTCCTGCGATTAAAGCGCGGTGGGTACAAATTTAATATTTACCTTATAATTTTTGTTATTATAATTCGAAATTAGAATGAACACCGGCATTTAAACAGTATTTATTTATACAATTTGTTCTTATGATATTTTATATATTGTACGTTGTAGAAACTTATGTATACATATATTTAAAGAATATTTTTATTAAAAAGTTGAATTAAACATTCTCCCTACATTTTCTGTGGATCGGTGGGGGGAAGAAAGCGCAATTTTATTATTTTGCATCAGGCGTTAAATTACTTAGTCCGGCCCTGGCGAGCTGCTAACAAGTTCACAGTCAAGAGCAGTTTAAAGCAAATTCAACGGATGACCTATTTACGCATAACAAGCTCTATGCGCACAGCACGTAAGACGGGTTTGCAATCACTTTTGGGACTATAGCCTCGTCACATTATGGTTAAGATAGACGCTAGGAAAACTGAAAAACTATAGAATCAATCACGATGTGGATTTCAAAGTGAAGGCAGTTGGACATTCTTATGGATCTAATCAAGATATGAGCGATCGCATACCTGTCTTCTCTTTCTATAAAATCTATACCATGATCATTCCAAGAAAAACGATTGGGACGATTCTCAGGAACTCCTGAATCCATTTTGTCTAGTCTGATTCAGAGGCGGATCATGGACTAATGGAGATACTGAGGCAGAAATATATGAAGATAAACCAAGGGTCAATGTATCAATTGCTAATGGCTTGTACACCACAGTTTTTCAGGCCGAGATATATGCAACATTAACCCGGCCCAAAAACATCTTCGTAAAGGTGACTAAAGAAAGCATATTGATATTTGTTGTGATAGTCAAGCGGCACTAAGAACAGTTAGTTTTCCCAAGATTAACTCAGCGTTGGTCCTGATCTGGTGCCAAAAGCTTACTAAATTTTGTTTTCGTAACTGAGATACTGGGGCAGAAATATATGAAGATAAACCAAGGGTCAATGTATCAATTGCTAATGGCTTGTACACCACAGTTTTTCAGGCCGAGTTATATGCAACATTAACCCGGCCCAAAAACATCTTCGTAAAGGTGACTAAAGAAAGCATATTGATATTTGTTGTGATAGTCAAGCGGCACTAAGAACAGTTAGTTTTCCCCAGCGTTGGTCCTGATCTGCTGCCAAAAGCTTACTAAATTTGGTTCTCGTAACTGGATTAAACTACTATTTTTAGTCCCGAACCATAGTAATATAGAGGAGATGAAAAGGCTGACGTTATAACCAAATAAGGCTCATTGAGGCCATTGTTTGCTCCAGAGCCCGCCCTAGGCTTTTCAAAGCAATTGTAAGGCGGTATTTTGAAAACTGGTCTAATGTCCAAACTCAATTGACTGGACCTAACAAGAGGAACAAAGACAGACAAACCTCCGAACCTCCTAACCGGTTAAGGACAATAATAGGAATCATGTGAAATACGGTGAGGAGAAAAACTGCCATCTATGTCTGTTGTCGGTGTGCCTTGCGATATAAGCACTTCGGTTCCATGTTCCTAGATCCCAAGAGGTGAAGGACAATTCTAATGGCAAAGTACTGGCCATGGTGCTGGACACTGGCCTCTATGGTAATCGACATTAGCCTAATGTACAATAAACCAATTGGTTCTTAGTGCTGCGATGTATCCCACCGTCTAATAAAAAAATAGAAAAAGAAAAAGAAGAAGAAAATCAAAGTTATACTCGGCAGCAGTGACTATAACACCGCGTTACATTAGGAATTAAAGCTTATATTTCCATAACTATTTTTGTGTCAAGGTTTTAGGGCTTAAATCACCTATACAGTTTTGCAATGAAGCCCAATACGGTCTGGCTGCGCCACTGAACAAACAAATTAACAACAAACTTTACGTTACTTTACGCTGAACAGATGTAATCCTTTTACAACTTTTGGGAGAAATGTTAATGTTTGTGGCTAAAAAGGGATTTCTTGATTTAAATGCATATCCCCCATATACCTAGTAACCCGAGATACTGTTTTGTGTATCCATACAATTGCTACAAATAAGTGACACAACCCTCTTGCTTTTTCGCTATAATAAAATTAATTATGCAGCTAAGAATAATTTATTCCGTTAATTTAGGCGATACTGGGTTTTACCGCAGAGCTTGCTACAACAGGGTTGGCTGTACAATGTTTAGAGTAATTACTGCTTACCTTTTGGAGCTGTACTTCCTAGGGTCACATTTGTACTAAATGAGTGGACTAAAACCAAATATAAATCATGCAACTTCTGTTAAAAATTTAATAATATTTGCAAAGATTTTAAGAGATTTTCATTATGTAATAAATA
This sequence comes from Ctenicera cuprea, assembly GCA_958336395.1. Taxonomy (NCBI): domain Eukaryota; kingdom Metazoa; phylum Arthropoda; class Insecta; order Coleoptera; family Elateridae; genus Ctenicera; species Ctenicera cuprea. The sequence goes on from OY284493.1 coordinate 8,718,832, forward strand.
AAAGCGGCACGCCCAATGTTGCGTAGGGTTGGGAGCTGTTCTTAACTGAGTTTACACATTTAATAATAACAGTCGTGAGTTCATCAACATTCGCACATACTGTGAAATGATCACTCTTCCCAATAACTTGTGGTTACAACTGATTGTGCGCGAATGTCACTAGACAAGGACCTTATTGAAAATTCAGTGGATTAATTTGGAGAATGGGATAAATTGGCGCAGTAACAATCACTGAAGTGGAATGAATATTCAGGAGGGCATGATACATAAATTTCCTTTTTATTTTGTATTTTACATATAAACCGCCCGTATGTTTTGTAGTAATCAAGGAAAACATAAAAGCTTTCTGACTTAAAATTTGCTCGAGGGGTTAAATAAATGAGGCTATTAATTAAAACAAACCTGCCCTTGCAAGAAGCCTTTAGAAATATTTTTTGATATTGTTTGCTTTTAATTTCTCCTTTTGGAAGCATTTATTTAACAAGTCACTGTAAATTCTTGCACCTGTAAATAATGTACAAGTTTCATATTAAATTGTGACTATAAAGTTGTAGATTTACTTACTCACCGAGCATATATCTTAGGTCAAATATTGGTATAACTTGAAATACTACCACAACCTGGTAGGTTTGTTACTATTTTAGTAGTTACGCAACAGTTTTTCTACGAGTGGATTAAAAATAAATGGTTGAATAAATTACGAATACTTGTTGCACAGCAACGAGCGTTTGTTTTGCTCTTGAGCATTTCACAAGACGCGTGAAATTGTCTTAAGCAAAAACACCACGAATTGTTGTGCAGGAAGTTTGAGTATGTAGCGCCGATTATTTTTAAATTTACAGGTCGCATATGAAGCGATTATTTTAAGCACAACCTATTTTAAATTAATTGCGATGTAGTGATTCGTTAAGAAATTAACGTTAAAGTGTATATTTCATTAAATATATAGAATAACTAGTTATTATGTGCAATATATGAACACATCGGTTGAAGTGTAAAATGTTAAATGTTTTTTTTTTTAATTCAAATGAGTTATTCTGTGAAATAACCAGTTATTTTTCATAACAGCGATTATTAAGCTGTTAAAATGTAAAATATTTATTTTTTATTCTGACCACTAGAAGTGACACTATTGAACGTCTCCATGACCATCTTGGCCTGTAGGCCATCATCATCAATTCAACATTAAACCTTTTTGCATTGTTCCGGTCTCATCCCAAGCCCAGGTGCAAAAGAAAGACCTAAGCAAAAGGTAGGTCCAGCTGGTCCCGGTGGTAGCGCCTATATGGGTTATATCCCACGGATATGGATAGTCCTTAATAGCAAGTTTAACGGAGAAGATGGGCTTCAGTATGGCAAACTTGGTGAAAAAGGTACCTTGGCTGGAAGGACGTCCAGACCTAATCCAGGGATATAGGTGAAGACCTCAACGGTCGTGTGAACGGAAGAGAAAGTTCTCCTGAAGGAGGTTAATACATAAAGAGGATAAGCGTTGTGCATAAAGATGGCAGCCCCACCAACCGTTTTTTCTGCAATATGCCAGTAACATGCCCAATGGACACCCCAACTAACTAAGAGGTTTATAAAATTAAAAACCGGATGGGTTCAAATACGACGAGTATAGCGCGATCATCAAGGTATTACCAAAATAATTCTTCTTCTTCTTCTTCATTAATAGGCTTTCAGCCTGTTTTATTCCAGAGTATCCCTCCATCTCTTGGAAGGGCGACCAATGCTTCTTCTTCGCCGGGGGTAAGTGTCCGCTACGTAGGTCATCACAGGTTGTATTACGCTCTTATAGATACGTACTTTAGGTACTATTTTTAAAAATTTGTTGCGCCATATGGTGTCGTTTAGACACCCGGATAGTTTAAATGCTTTATTTACTTGTTCTTTAACTTCCATTGCTAAAGTTTTGTTGCTTGTTATCGATACTCCTAAATACCTGAATTCCGTTACTTGTTCAATTATAGTTCCTTGTATTTCTAATCTCTATCGTACTAGTTCTTTAATATAAAATAATTATGTAAACCATAGTTGTATCCCACAGTCAAAAGTTTAGGTATTAAAACCACGTTGTTTTGTTTGATTAAAACAAAATAAGCATATCCCAGAGTAATAAAACGAAACCAAATAAAGTTTAGCAATCTAATAATATTAAAATAAACTTTTGCCTTATTATTTATTATAGAAGAGATTGCTTAAAGGGTACTAACAATTACACAAAAAATTAGTTTCAAGACAAGCCCACTTCTTTGAATCACACTGTTTTTACATGAACACTTTTTAATCCTTGTCCTTGTAACTATAGCAACGGAGCAAAGAAATGATTCAACTTGGATCACTCCTCTATCAACAGCAACTGGTTTTTTTTTCAGAAGCTGAATTTAGAGCAAGCGTAGAGCTGTACTTCGTTCCTAGTACCCAGTCGAAAACGACAACCAAAATCCAGCGTCAACTTTAGATACTGCAGCTAGGACAGTGATATCGACATAACCACTTCATAACACTTTTCAGTCTTCAACTTCATCTTTTTGGCTTAGACCTCCATGTTTAGTTTTGGTCCCTTTTTTGTCAATATTTGATTTGTAAAAACATAAATCCGATTTTTCAAACATATTTGTGTCACTTCGACTGATGAAAAGGTTGCTCGTACATCGTAAAGATCACATCTGCTGAACATAATTTCAAACTACCAATAAAGACTTTGGCAGAATAGTCCCGTAATGATAGCAAACTTGAGTTTTCAACTTCCTGACTGCACGAAAACTTTATATTTCTTAAAGTATTTTCTAACATCTTTTCGTCCATCACCATACTAATTGGTAAGGATGTTTGATTGTAGACAATCCCATTCGACGAGCAAACCCGAACATAGCTTTGTAAGAAGGCTTCTTAATTCCGTTTTCATGAATTGCCAAACTTCAAACCGATGCTCCAGTGGTCTTGTATTCATGTTGTCAGCATGTTTTAAATATTTTGATTGGCATGTTCCACACTGTCCCGACAAAGGCTGTGTCTTAGTTTGCCACGAACCCTTTTCAGTTCAGGCCATAACTTCTTCAGTTTTTCTATAATTCCATAATAGAATTCTATGCCGTTGTCCTACTGTAGAATGCATGGCGCACTACATAAAAACTTATCTAGCAGCACAGAGGCGAGTTCTTCAAACCTTTTCGTTCCACGTAATTTTGATATTATACATTTGGTTAAATTATCTTAACAAACAAGTATCAACCTATTGTTTTTGTCAGTGTGATACGGTAATCTATGAAATTCATTCGCCATCTTTAGTTCATGTGAGAAAACATCATTGGCCTAACATCGATGCCCCTATTTTCGCCTTTTCCTTTTTGCTGACAGAGCTTACAAAAGTTTAGCCTTGCGTAATGTTACACAACAAACAATAAAATATAACAGCCGATTTTAAGTAAGTCATTGGAACATAAATCACAGAGTTTAAAAACATATTTGTTGCCCACAGATCACACTATTTCGAACAACTAATGCAAACTTTGACAGAAATCCTGACGGTACAAAGACTTCAAGCATTTTCCAAGCTGTTATTGTTCACCATGGTATTAACCATATTACTTTCTAAGGATGATGTGGACAGTCTAACTCAAGAGGCACAGTCAAAAATAGCTTCGTAGTGCGTTCTCCGAATTCCAGAGAAAAATAATTCCTTGTTCCTCAACTACAGGAACTTCAAACTGATAATCCAGTGAAATTTTTGGTTTTGCATCCACGTTGCCAGTATGTTTTCAATATTTTGGTTAGCAGGTTTTATTCTGACTTCGTCTTGGTTTGCTATGAACGCTTTTCAGTTCAGGTGACCAGTTTTCAGTTTCTTCTTTATAATTCTATCATAGAATTCTTTGCCCTTGTCTCTCTGTAGAATGCATGGTGGAACGTTTTGTTTTAAAAAAGACACCGGAAGTTTAACTTACGTAAGTAAACAAACAAAATAAATACTAAATATTAAAAAATGTATTTATATTTGATTATTTTTGATTCTGTACACGTTAAGAGCAACATCAAGTTTTTCAAATACGACCTTGTGCTACAATGAGCTTGGTAACCAAAACAGTACGGTGCTAACTGCTGTGACTGCTATTCCTAATTTAAATGGTATAAAAATGTTTAAATTATATCATTCTTATCTCGTTATCCCCAGTGTTTGCTCGTCAACTAAATCCATCTTTATTCATTCGGATTCCGCAAATTCGTTCTGTATTGAGCATTTGCAGCTGGCTAATGTAATGGCTTTAACGCTTGCTTGTAAAGCAGACAAACCCGAAAATGCTGTCATTGTAAAATCATTCGAATGATTTTGTGTAACATATGAGATATCTCAAAATATTTCTATACTCGAATAGATCGATTATTTTCATTTAATTGTATCCCACCGCTACTTACTTTCATTCGATCCTTTAGCGGAACTCTCTTTGTTAATGTATGAACTAAACTAGTTAAAGCTTATAACAAGCTTTGATTTCATACTTTAACTGATATGTTTAGTTATTGTATATAACAACGTATTTGGCAGTTCTACGGTAACCGATAATATAAGTGCAATAATAACTATTATTAAGTGTTAAAAATCAGCTTGGTGTTTAAATTTTATTAAACACTTATTATACATTTACGTCTTGCAGGATATTTCTCAAATAATCGATCGTCTGAAACCCAAGTCCTAAAGGAGTATATAAAGACGGAAAAGGATTTTATTTTGCGCCACAGCTTGATCCACCATTTAATTAATTTTTGTCGAAATAAAGCGAGGGCGGCAAGTGTTTCAAATAAAGAAACAAATACAGTTCTGCCATTCTTTACAACAGAAAAACAATTTAAGACGAAACACAATAATTATCATCCATCCACAAATTTCTCGCTTAATTGAATCTTAATTAATTTCATTTAAGCATCAGCTGTTAGTATCTGTTTATCATCCATATTTTTACAATTTTTGTAAATGTTTAACAAAAAAAATGGATGCGCAATAGACTAACTACAATTGTACTTGCAATATTGTGCCGTACTACAAATGAAACATAGATTCGCGTTCTTAATTCAATAAAGTCATCGGATGAAGCTCAATAATAATTCATTAATCCTAAAACTAAAATATATTCCAAGTTGGTTACCGATTAAAGCGTACAAACATCTCGCAATATCATGTTATTTAGATTTGAGTTCTGGGAACCGTGCAAAATTTAAATTAGCAAAAAGCAGAATTACATGGGTTCGATGCGGACATTCTGTACTGCACAAATATGCATCTCTCTTCAGCACACAATAATGGCACGTTTTGCAGGAAAACATGGACTTTATTAAAACTTATATTACGTTTCTGCCCGGGTCCGTAATAATTGTTAAATGGAACGTGCATTACTTCAGAAGTACAAATTACACCAAGACATTTTCTTTTTGTATTTGCAAATTAACTGCGGACCGTAATTTACATCCCTATTCGATATTTTAATTGCGGGGATCACTCGCTCCTTTATTATATTCCGCTCTCGGGGCGAACATTTATTGAAATGTGAATAACGAAATGGTAAATATTTACATAAAAAGCAAATATTTTTATATTTCAAAGCTATGATTTTTTTAGCGTACTAAATTTATGTTTTTATTGTCAGAGATTACATTTTGATGATTACAGAGATACCAGTCAAGACAATCAGACTATAATGTATAAATAACTGTACGGCTGTGCCCGAATCTGTCGGCTACACTACATGTTTTTTTTTTGGGAAGTTCTCTAAAAAAAAGTAATCGCGTCACGCGCCGCTTGGGATGCATAATTGCAGCTGCAGCCGTATTTTTATAAGTTGAGACAGGTCAAAGGGATCCGGATTTAGCACATAAACCCCGCTTATTTTTGTTAAGTTCGTGTATTAACTTTTCCTTTACTTTGGCCCACTTTATTAATATTTCCTATTCTATTTTCACATTTTAAACTCTTCCAACTGCAGAAAAAGCTATTTATAACTACTGTCTACCGGCCCTGGTAAATAAATTCCTAATTTTTTTAATGTCTGTCCGTGATCCTTATTATTGGTAATTTCGTTTGCTAGGTTTGGTTAGGTTAGCTTAGTCTAATCTGAAATTGTATTTCTTTAATTGTTAATGGTAACCTAAAAACTAAAGGTGATAAAATAATTGTATTAACAACATTTCCAGATATCTGCCAGATTTATTGTACTATTTTTGTAATCGCATGTTATTGGTGTAAAGAATGACGATGAGAGCATTTAGCGTTCCTGTGTATTACGCAATATTGTGCAATACAGTAGATCTGTGTTAATAAAGTTGATGTTTTTGTAGTACGTCTTAATTATTGCTTTTATTAGTTAAATATGATTACTTTTATAAACCCTCCGCGCGCGATTCATATCTTTAACAGCAACTCTACGCTGTTGATATCAAGCACTGCGCAAGTCTTTTACATAAACATCCGGGAGTTCGGCCTGCATGTTTCTTTTCAACAAGACAGCCTGTATCCCAATAACACAAACAAATTTGCTTCTCTGCATTGAAAACTGTAGCGGTCCGCTGCACAAAGGAATATGCGCCTTATATAAAGGACGTGTTAATTTGCGAATTTTTGGTAGCGGTGGCTCCTCACCACTTAAAAGTTAAGTTGATGGACAGCGTCCGCAAGAAATTAAGAAATTGCCGGAAAATCAAATGATAGCTCTTTCTAATTCCGTTAACTCATTTAAATTTGAGAAAATCAGGTAGCCAGTCGTAAAACGTTTTTGTTTTCAATATTTACAAGACTTTGATAATTTACTAGTTGTTATGTTTTTATGATTTCAAGAATATGTTCAGATAATAAAATTGTGTTCCCCTAAAACTATTACGGTACCTACCAAATTTGATGCTCATATTTGAGAAAACAGACGTTAAACTGAAAATTGTCAAAAACTCATACCGGTCGCCATTTTAAAGCTAGAAGTTCGGTACAATGAATTGGTTTTGTCCTGGCGTTCCTTATTAGAATCTGCGAAATAAATAATATCCAAGTAGTAACTAGCTTCCGCTCAGGTTGGGAATTGCCGAATTCCGAGTCGCTGGACTCGAATTTTACTGACAAGACCTGACCGCCGCGCCGCCAGTATCTAAAACAAGAATTTGGAATCAAGTCTTAATTTAAAACCTTAATTTTGGAAGTTGTCAATAAATCTGATTTCTCGAGTCGAGTTCTCAGCTTTTTTTGTTTAAAGAGTTTAGTAGTTTTAGCAGACAATAGCATCGGCTGTTCTGAAGCTAAAGTATGTGCTACTATGCATTATTTTTAGGGTCTGTTGAAGCGAAAACAAGCGTTTCATAAAACGTGTGCCTAGTTTCTCTTCGTTTGACCTATATACACTGTGTCCATAAAGTAACCCCCGCCCGCCCCTCCAACTAACTTTTGAACGACTTGATATTTTTCTACAAAATTTGGTGTGCTGTAATGAGAAATTCAATACTATTTTTCAGACCATATTAAAATTTTGTATCATCCAAAATGGCGACTGGGCGCCATTTTGATTTTTTTTAAATAGAAATGGGCGTCGAGTGACACCTCATTGGAAAGGTCTTTTAATTCTGCGTCTGATCCTAAAGTTTCAAAGAAAAATATTCAGCCATAACAAAATGACAATGTTTGAAGATAAAAAAGTCTATTTAAAAAAACTAAGAATTAAAGCTTATATTAATTAAATTAAGTGTTCGAAATGTTTACTATTCACTTCTTGGCACATAAAATGTCGGTTAGGAAATTCCTGCCTTACATTTTCATAAGTTTCTGGAGTGATAATTCTGCAAACTTCTGTAATGCGTTGCTCCAGTTCTTCAATTGTTTCTGGACGGGTTCTGTACACTTTCGATTTCAGATATTCCCATACAAAAAATCTAAGAAAGTTAAATCTGGGGAGTGAGCCGGCTATTCTACAGGCCCCCGCCTAACAATCGATCTGCCAAAAAAATGGCCGTTGAGAAAGTCAGAAACAGGCCTATAATAATGAGGCGGCGCACCGTCTTGTTGGAACATAACGTTTTCAATATTATTTCAAGCCACCTGAGATATTTCTGGGAAAATTTAGTCCTGCAAATGAAAAAGTGGACTACTGGATAAGAAAATCAAAACAATTTTGAACTGAGTGAGTCCATTGGTTTACAATCCGCCATTTTGTTATGGTTCAATATTTTTCTTTGAAATTCTAGGATCAAACGCAGAACTAAAAGACCTTTCAAATGAGGTGTCACTCGACTCTGGATAAAAAAATCGAAACCATTTTAAATTGAGTGAGTCCATTTGTTTAAAATCCGCCATTTTGTTATGGCTAAATATTTTTCTTTGAAACTCTAGGATCAGACGCAGAATTAAAAGACCTTTCAAATGAGGTGTCATTCGACCCCCTTTCTATTAAAAAAAATTTCAAAATGGCGCCCAGTCGCCGTTTTGGATGATACAAAATTTTAATATGGTCTGAAATATAGTATTTAATTTCCCATTACAGTACACCAAATTTTGTAGAAAAATATAAAGTCGTTCAAAAGTTAGTTAGTTGGGGGTGGGGGGTTACTTTATGGACACAGTGTATAGTGGTTGGAGCATGTGGAATAATTTATTTTAAATCCTTGATTGATTTTTAAGTTATACGGTGTCTTTGGTGCTACCTAGGAGATTTTTAAAATTATTTGCATTGGTTTTTTTTAATGGACCGAAAACCTATAAGTCAAAGAAATTCAGTATTTTTGCGAATCTTTTTTGTGTGTTTTAAGAGACACCGATTTTTGGCAATTGATTTGTGTAGGATGTGGTTAACTAATGAGGAGAAGTAGCCATTAAATTATGCTATATCGTGGAAGACAGATTTATCTAGAAATTCCAAAAAATAACATTTTAAATCAAGGCTCGGGTATGATTGCACATTCTTCATTACTTAAATTTATGCAGGACGAGAGGGGAGGAATCCCGATACTATAAATGTAGATCCACCTATAGGCAATTTGTGATTCCCTATTCACCAGGTTTTAGAGACGTTTCTACTTCGTTCTGGATTTTTCAGATTTGTTGTGGTTCATTTTTGCTGTATTCTACTGATGATAACTGCGCTTAGCCGTCGAAATTTACATTTAGAATGCAAAAAGCTCGTGTGAAAAATTCAGGGTTGTATTTTTTTAAATTAATATGCAACTAATAGCATTTTTTGCAAAAATTAAGATTGATAAATACATGCATAGGTACTTCTGTCTAAAAGCTAAGCAATGCACAGCTAAAAGTTTAGTTAGATTTTCATTTGCTATAGCAGTATGCTTTATCTAGAAATTCCAAACAATAACATTTTAAATCAAGAATCGGGTATGATTGCGCATTCTTCATTACTTAAATTTCTGCAGGACGAAAGGGGAGGAATCCCGATACTATAAATGTAGACCCACCTATAGGCAATTTGTGATTCCCTATTCACCAGGTTTTAGAGACGTTTCTACTTCGTTCTGGATTTTTCAGATTTGTTGTGGTTCATCTTTTTTGTATTCTATCGATGATAACTGCGCTTAACAGTCGAAATTTACATTTAGAATGCAAAAAGCTCGTGTGATAAATTCAGGGTTGTATTTTTTTAAATTAATATGCAACTAATAGCATTTTTTGCAAAAATTAAGATTGATAAATACATGCATAGGCACTTCTGTTTAAAAGCTAAGCAATGCACAGCAAAAAACTTAGTTAGATTTTCATTTGCTATAGCAGTATGCTTTATCTAGAAATTCCAAACAATAACATTTTAAATCAAGAATCGGGTATGATTGCACATTCTTCATTACTTAAATTTCTGCAGGACGAGAGGGGAGGAATCCCGATACTATAAATGTAGACCCACCTATAGGCAATTTGTGATTCCCTATTCACCAGGTTTTAGAGACGTTTCTACTTCGTTCTGGATTTTTCAGATTTGTTGTGGTTCATCTTTTTTGTATTCTATCGATGATAACTGCGCTTAACAGTCGAAATTTACATTTAGAATGCAAAAAGCTCGTGGGAAAAATTCATGGTTTTACTTTTTTTTAAATTAATATGCAACTAATAGCATATTTTGCAAAAACTAAGAATAATAAATACATACATACGTCTGTCTAGTTAGATTTTTTTAATTTGCATTAGCAGTATGCTTTATGCAAAATATCTACAAAACAACTTAACGCTACACATATCGCTTTGATTGTTAGACTTTATTTTTCAGATACCCTTTAAATAAACCAGAGACCTTCTTGAGTTTAATATTAGTGGCATATATTTCAGAAAACCAGGTTACAACGTGGCCTTGGCCTCATCATCAAACAAACTTCAAAGTTTGTACGCACCGTATACGTTATACAGAAAATAGAAATGCAGAGAAGCAATCTTACCTTTTTGAATGTAAATATTTTCTCGTGGTAAACGAAATAAGTTGATACAATTTTTTTGAAACAGCTGCGGTCTATTTTGTAAAACAAAAAATCAATATGTATCTTATGTTTTACGGTGTAAAAGCTTCCATTTCGCATTTTCGGTTGCAATATTTTATTTCTCGTGTGATAATAAGAACAGCTTTTAAAGTTTTCAATAGCAACTTTTCTGGCGCGACCGTCATGCAAATCCTGTTTGGTTTATTCCAAACACGTAGACAAATATAGGTTTACGGAGAGACAGTAAAATAAAAAAACCTCAAGATATAGAGGTAAAGAAAGTTCAAGCCGAGCGAGAAAATTACAATTCTTACCACGTCAGCTATCCACACAGTCTGCAAAAACTAATGCGACCCTAATTTATCCTACATATGAGTTGTTTGTCGCCAAAGTTTATTAAGTTTGGGTTTATATTCATAGCATGGACGAAATTGCACTCGCATTTACTACCTCCTGATGTGAAGTACTTCAAAAGTACTAAAATCATACCAAGATAAGGCCCAAACAGAATTGTGAAGATCTTATAATTAAAACGGTTTTTATCTTCTTAAAACTCAAGCTAATAAACATCTTAATCAAATCTCATAACTTCATGTTGAAGCATAATATTACAGCAAGCTTCGATAAAATTTAATGCCACACCTAAATTTTTTACATTTAATTTTAAATATTTTAAGGCAATTTTTCAAATTAAAAAGGATTCATCGGAATAAGATCCTTTGAGTAAATAGATGGCATAAACCAATTCTTGTACATATTTAAGAGTGAAAAATAAGGAAAATATAAAACAAAATTATATGACATCGAGTATCATTTATATACGCAAGAAGTCAGAAGCTAGAAATAACAAAAGCAATAAATAACAGGAAAATAAAAATACGAAACAAAAGTACTATAGAGTCGTGAAAGAGACACAACCACTACCGGAAAATGCCACGTATTTTTGATATTTTTTTGTAGGCTTTGTAGATATACAACTAATAAACAGCTATACCAACTCGAATTACAGAAAACTGACAAGGAAAAACAGTTAGATGCAGCAAACACTATCAATTTTTTGTGTAAAAAGTTATTCAGTTTAGAAAATAGAAACTTCACTTTCTTTTTTGCAATACCAAAGATTTAAGAAATCGCTTCTTGCAACGCTGTATCAGGCAAACAATTACAAACAAACAAGAAATTCAGCTTCTAATTTTTTTCTACATCAATTTTTTCAAAGAATCATGGGGCCGTGCGTGAGCATGAGACTACGTGATTCCCACTCCCTTACCCGGGCTCAGCAACATGCCCCACCCCTGAAAGATATGCAACCCAACATACACCACACACACCATCCATGGACACGCCGGATTTACCTTATTCGGAAAAATTTCCGACGGGCAGAGGACTCGAACCTACTGCCGTTGGGAGTCTAGTTTCAAAGCCTGGGACTTTAACCACTAGACCACCCGCTGGCCCTCTACATCAAATGTGCATAGAAATCAAAATAAAAAAAAAGAAAATCGATTGTATTTAAGTAACAATAAATAATGATAAGTTGACAACCCATGACCCAAATGTGGATCGGGGGTAGTGCTCGATCTGAGGGTAGTGCTGGTGGTCGGAAGCTAAAGTTCAAATTGGTGACCGCAGGCTAGAACACGATCTGGAAATGACCGAAGCTAGAGTTCCATCTGATGACCAGAAGCTAGACCTCAATCGTTCTGAAGTGTTTATCTTTTATCTTATGACCGGTCCGGTCCAATCGATCCTTAAAATAAACTTACTTTTCTTCGTTTTTGCGTTTGGTTTTACACTCTCCCGTTGATATACGTGACGAGCTCTGTCAACATTGTTCCCCCGCTTTTGTAATTCCTTATTTTTTTTGGTATTACAAAATTTTTAAGAATGTCGTCAGAGAGTGGGCAGGGGCCAGCGGGTGGTCTAGTGGTTAAAGTTTCAACCTCTAGAAGGCAATAGAAATATAGAAATGCATGTCTTTCGGGGTGGGGCATGTTAGACCGGTGTATAGCGCAAGTCCGCTGAGCCCGGGTAGTGGGGTAGGATGGGAATCATGGAGTCGTGCTCACGCACGGCCTCATGATTCTTTTAAAAAAGAGAGTGGGCAGTTCGGGTTTGTGGTGCAGAAAAAGAGAAGGAGAGATAAGAAGCGGGTTTTATTCCATACGCGACGTTTACTTTGTAATTGTGTAAGCAATTTTGCTATTTGTTCTTGTTACACATTGTTTTAGAATGTCGCGAGAGAGTGAGACAGAGCGTGGTTGTGGTGTAGAAAAAGCAAGATAGAAAAAATAGAAAGCGGCTTTTATTCCTTCGCAAAGTTCAATTCGTAGTTGTGCCAGTCCACGCCCTTTAAGGCGCCGGTTGCCTGCAAGCGCAAAAAAAAGCAGTAATTGTGTATGAAAATTTGCTATTTGTTCTTATTACACATTTTTTAAGAATGTCGTGATAGAGTGAGCCAGACCGTGGTTGTGGTGTAGAAAAAGCTAGAGAAAGAGAGAGATAGAAAACGGCTTCTATTCCTTTGCAAAGTTTAATTCGTAGTTGTGCCAGGCCACGCCCTTCGGGGCGCTGATTGCCTGTGAGCGCAAGAAAATGAGCTGATGTTCGAATTCCTTACCGAGAAAGGTGGCTCCGCGGTCAGCGCGTCGACTATTCATACGAGAAACCTAGATTTAAATATCCGGCCCAGCCGACACCGTCCTAGCTCATGTTTTTCCGTGGTTTTCCTGCACCACAGGGTTAATACTGATACAGTAATATTCACGGAAATCCTCCCTTATCCAAATTGCTTGCTTTAACCCATCCTTAGTAGCCTTTCTCGGCTGATGCGGGCTCTAGGACTTTTATTTTTGGTTTTTATTCTCATAAACTCCTAGTGCGCATTTTGAGTCGCTGTGCTGTTAACGTTTTCGATTGCTTGCTGGCTGCAGTGAGTACATTTTTGAATTTACATTTATACGTGTATGAATTTGAATCCTCTCTGCATTATACATATTTGGTTGCTTTTTATGAATCATTACTGTACAATACTTCATTTGTTTACCACTTTCTTAGTAACGTATATCGAGAAAAAGTTGGAAACCGCTGGTCTAGTTCAGTTCTAAACCCCTACATCATCGTATATGTCTGCCGTTATTAAATTAATTTTTTTTTTTAACTTTTTATTTTTGCACTAAGGAGAATGCAAGAAAAGCTTTTTAGTATTTCTACTTTAACATAGCATACTGAGTTTGTGAGCGAAAACTACGAGCCGATCAACCATCTAACAAACATAAAAGTGCTGTTAGACTTTCTAGGGCTATTACAACGATCTCGCAAAAGTTTTAATTCTATAAGGGTTCAGTCAGATAGAAGATTTTACTTTCGAATTATTTTAGTTATCAGTTTATATGTGCTACGATAATAGTGAAAATAAAAATGCGAGAAACATTTGACCTGGACTTTCCTATATCTTAGAAGTATAATTATTGTCTTATCATATTTCGAAAGTATATTTCTATGAACGTTTTCAGCGAGAACAGTGAATTGCAAGATCGCACCATGCAGTGCTGTGACCATACCGGCTTGGTTAGCGGCGCGTACACCAGTAACCTGCGGGAATGTCTTATTGTACAATTTACCTTCAAAGGAAACGATTTATCATCCCCGTTTATTAAATACATAGCAATGCAGTCTCCATCTTTAAAAATTCATAGCAAGCATCACAGAGCAATTAACGTACTGGGACACAAATCACATTGTAGCTCCTCCCTAGCTCCATAAGTCAACTATATTTAATTAAAATCGTATAGACAATTATTGAGCAAAATTTCTTTGAAGATTTCCAAGTTTTAGAAAATATTTTACATTATCACAAGAGCAAATTCGATCCCGATCTGTCAACTGTTCTTGAGGGTTTTAAAGTCAAAATTTTAATCAAATCGTCGCAAAAGCCATTTTAAAATTTAAAATTTTGGGCATGAATAATTGTTGTGGCATCCGATGCTTCGCTTTTCTAAACCGGACTCCGATTTTGATGGATATACACGTTTTAGGGCCAGTGAATGCCGAAAAACCAGGTTTTGCCATAGTGTCTGTGAGTGCGTTTGTATACACTTTACAGCACAGACGCCCTAACATAAAAAAAACAAAATTTAGTTTTAAAAACTGGTAATCACACTAGGATGAAACCGCTAAATAACGAGATTAGTCGGCTCAAAAAAAAGAAGGGGGGGAGGGAGTTGTACTTTAATATAGACACGCCCGAAAAATAAGCTTAGATTACTATTTTATGCGCGTCGAGTAGCCGATCTGCGCAAGCGCGATTTTCCTACCACCCCCGGTCTCTCCCTTCAAACTATTTTTTGATATTTCAAAATTTACTAATTTCGACTTTAAAGTCGGTAGAAACGTGTTGAATAGTAATAGGAATAACTTTGCATTGAGAAAATACCTTTTGGTTATTTACCTGAACAGTTTAAATTATTGCCAAAAAAATTACCACAACTATTTTCTTTCGTGTAAACAATCGATTTTCAGTTTCTTAACAGATAACCATTGTTCCCAAATAGAAAATACCGTAAATCATAAAATTAGATATCTGTTCCAAAAAATAAGAGGAGCGGCAGGAGGGGTGCTGTGCTTCGATATAGACGCACTCGAAAATAAAAATTAGATTTGTATTCTACGCATGTCGATAACCCGATCTCCGCAAGCGCGATTTTTCTACCACCCCCGGTCCCCCCCCCAACGATTTTTTGTTTTTTTCAACGTTACAAATTTCGTCTTTAAAATCGGTATGAACGTGTTAAATTGTAATGGGAACAACCCATCATTAGGAAAATACTTGTAGAAGGTTTTCTTTTGGTCGTTTACCTGAACAGTTTAAATCAGCAATTGGCAAAAAAAATCAATAACCCGATCTGCGCAAGTGTGGTCTCTCCCACCCTAACGATTTTTTGTTTTTTCAAATCAGTATGAACATGTTAAACTGTAATAGGAACAACCTGTCAATAAAAAAATACCTATAAGAGGTTTCAAAAAATAAGAGGGGTGGAAAAAAGTGCTCTGCTTTGATACAGACGCACTTGAAAAAAAAAAGATTAGATTTGTATTCTATGCATGTTGGTAACACGATTTGTATAAGCGCGCTCACCTCCAACAACATCAACAACCTGCCGATGACAAAATACGTACAGGGGGTTTCCTTTTGATCATTTACCTGAATAGTTCAAATCAGTAATTAAAAAAAAACTATTTTCTTTCGTTAAAAAAATCCATTTTAAAATTTTTAGAATTTCCCAAAAATTTTGGAAAACGCAAAATTTTTATTTTTTTATAATCATCCTGTGTGAGTTTAGAAATTTTTTCTAAATTTTTAAAACATTTTCTATATTGTCATGAAATCAAATCCATCCATACATATATAAAAGCTCAAAGGGTTTTTTTCCGGTTCCTCCAGCGGCTACCGCTTCACCAATTTAGACCATTTTTTTTTCAATGAAAGGTCGCTAGGTATCCTCAGATGGAACATGAAACATTTTTATATTTTTATTCTACGTCGATTTTTCAATAATAATTATTTTAATTTATAATATATGTGAAAGTCTGCTAGACGCGCTTCACTTGAGGCGACATCTACACTAACGCCGCGTTTCATTATTGGAACTAATGCATCACTTGACTTAGCATTTCGCCGGTTCTGTCAACGCTCAGTCTGTCAGTGCATTGTGCGCTGGGGTAACACTAACTAGTAAAAATTTAAAACGATTCGAATTATTTTAATAATTTTCAAAAATTTCATTAAATGCCAGGTCTCGTGGCGGTTGCCCCACAGTTTGTTGTATAGTTGTGCAACAAGGGATCGTTTAGGATTCAAAACATTTTCAGAAAACAATTTTAAGATTTGGAATAACTTTTAAAATAGGTCACGACGTCTGCCAACTTTCATTTTTTGGGATTGGGGTGCAGTAGAAGTTTATTTTGTAGAATTACGGGGTGATTTGGATATTTAATTGAAAGCGTAGAAATGGCGACATTTATTTTAGTTTGTATTGGAGAAATTTTACCAGAGGTGCTTTGGATTAGTACTTTTGGTGTTTTACTAATATTTTTATTTTTTTTTTACCAATAAGGGTGCATTTGTTTTAAATAGAACATTTGCTTGTTATTATTGTCAATAAAAGTTATACAAAATGTCACTATTTTACTGGAAACTTAGCCAACTATTGAGTGCGACAAGGAAAGGATAAGCCAGTAATGATTGCGACAAGGAAGAGAGACAATGAGCTGGCCAAGGCGGAATTCACGTACCTGGTAACACATGTAAACTTAAAATGGATATGTGGTAATAACATTTTTTAAGTATCCATGGATACGTGAATTCCCACTAGGTTCGCCCATTATTTCTCTTCCTTGTTGCACTCATAAAATACTTATTTTAATAGTTTCGTATATACGTATTCTCATGACTCTCTAATGTATTTGTGCTTGTGTCGAATGCTCTTTTTTTGCAAACAGAACTTGTTACACATATTTCTATACGTCTTGCCTAGGATTGGGAAATATACTTCAATGGCAAAAATATGTACATGTTCTCTAGGGTTTGGTCGATTTTCCTGCTACTTAAAAAATTAAACATTTCTGGTTGTAACTAGATATATTTTCAACCTACTGGTACTTTACAAAACTGAAAATAATTAGCTCAACAGACAATGGGAAAACAACTATACATAACACAAATTTTTACTTTCCCATACTTCTACTGAAGTAAGGAAACTTATGATTCCATGTATATTTTCGATTTTTAGATTTTAACGGAAATACCCGTTTTCGTATCTAAGGAACCCAAAAAAACCGCTCAAAATTTTGGCATTTTCTAAGAATTATTCTTCAAGAACTGCCAACGCCATCTTTTTAACACTTTTTAAACCGCTAGAGATTTTAATGAACTACAAATTTATCTTTTTACTTATCTCCCAAATTTTACTCTAACGCACCCCAAAAATTTTTTAAAAACTTGAAAATGGTTAATTTTTTGTCCAAAAACGTGCCAATCGGTATATATAAACTCTTATCAATTCGACAGATGATTTGAAGTACTTTATTAGCATCAGCAAGAATTTTCAGGGCCAGCGGGTGGTCTAGTACCAGTTAAAGTCCCAGGCTTTGAAACTAGACTCTCAACGGCAGTAGGTTCGAGTCCTCTGCCCGTCGCAAATTTTTCTGAATAAGTTAAATCCGGCGTATCCATTGATAGTGTGTGTGGTGTGTATGTTGGGTTGCATGTCTTTCACGGGTGGGGCATGTTAAACCGGCGAATAGCGCTGAAGTGCGCTGAGCCCCGGTAAGGGGGTGGGATGGGAATCATGGAGTCGTGCTCACGCACGGCTTCATGATTCTTAAACAAAAGAAGAATTTTCAGCTATTTAAAAAAATTAGGAAAAAACTATACTTTTTAATATCAACAACGTGTTTTCCGGCAGTTACGTGGTTTTAGCTACACCTATAAGTTAGCTCTAAGAAAAAAAAACCATTTTTTATTCATTGCATATTTTTGATAACTCTATAAATAAAGTTGTTATAGCCATTTTTGATCCGATGTCGTGAGCGCATTACCTATCTAGCCGGCGCCAACCAACGCTCAAAAATAAAAAACTTAAATTATTGAGACCACAAACTGCCCTCCAATTTTGATGGATTCATGCAGATTGGTACGCATTTAACAAATTTACGTTTTTGGCAATATGAGAACTCGTAAAAGACGCGTATTAGTTCTCCTAAATGATTTTCATCTTTAATACCATCTCTTTTATATTATTTATTAGGAAAGGCATCACTTTAATAAATAGAATTCTGCTTTTCCGCCAGCTTCGTATATCAACCTTTCTGCTTGATCTTTGAAGCGTATTTTATAAAGTTTCTGATTCTACCCTTGCCATGTATATGAATGCAGTTAACCAGCCTTCCTTATGAGTTTCTTTGGAATGTTTGAATATCATATTTTTGAGAAACGACCCCGTTTGCTCCGAATAAAAGAGTATCCTCCCTTTTATGTTCTATATAGTATTATTAAATCAGACTTTACAATATTAGGGGATGGCAAATAAAAACCTACGCACAAATATCTGTTATAATAACGCTGGTATGTGTTTTACGTATAAAAAGCGGTTTTTAAAATGCTAACATAAGAATATCATGATGTTGTACCTCAAATATGTGAGAAATAGTATTATTATGCAATACAAAACCACTTTGTTATGGTAAGTGCTGCTTTTAGTCTACTTAAAGGATGTACCCATAGAGCTTTGTTTTGTCATCTTGATATCCATAATACGCACAATTCTAAGGCGGTACCTACATTTGTAAGGGAAGTTACATAAGTATTTCAGGCATAGGTGCTCCATTAAATCAGAATAGTTTCGGGCATGCAATGTGACTTGGTTATATAGAAATAGTAGACCAATTGCGGCACATTTGGAGTAGTATAACTGGGCGGTTACTGGGACACTTCGATGGCATGTCCATCCGAAGCACTACGTAATCGTCCTCTTAGGGGTCGTTCAAGGTTACCAAAGAGTTTCTTGTATCAGAAGAAGTAATTTTTTGTCAACAATAACCAAAAGGTCTTAATGTGTTCAATGACCAGAAGGTCTTTGTATGTATTATTGGTTGCCTAAGAGTTTCTTGTAGCAGAAGAAGTAATTTTTTTTGTCAACAATAACCAAAAGGTTTTAATGTGTTCAATGACCAGAAGGTCTTTGTATGTATTATTGGTTGCCTAAGAGTTTCTTGTATGAGAAGAAGTAATTTTTTTTGTTTACAATGACCAGTAGATGTTGAAGAGAGAGAGTGTAGTGTTGGTTGCCTAACTTAAGTGTTTTTAGACAAGACTGAATAAAGTAGATAAGGTAAGCGTGAAGGTAGTAGTAGGTAAGCTTATTTCACCTGAAGAATTAGGTTAGCTGAGTATCTATTAATTTTACCTGCAGTTTTTTAAATTTAGTTATTATTTTTTTTTTGCTATTACAATCTATTAGGTGTATTTTCAAATAGGTACTTTTTTTTGTTATAAAGAAATAAAAACACAATATTATGGATATTAAATATTTATTTTGAAAATGTCTTGGTTAAGGTAAGATGAAAAATAAGCTTGTTTCACCTGCATTACTTTACCTGTAACCCTATTACCTGTAGTAAGATATTGATCAAATGGTCTAAGAGAAGAAAAAAAACAACATAAGTGTACGTTAAATGTTTATTTTATAAGTTGTTATATACCACTTGTGTAAAAGTTTAACAGTTTGAAATGCACAGCTTAAGTTATCATAAATGTGATTATTACAATGGTAATTGTTTATAGTGTTACTCATTAACAAACTATTAATATTAGGACATCCTAAAGTTTCTACATTTATTATAATATTTTTGTTTTTTAACAATTTATCAAGTGCTTGCTTTTTATTTTCACCCTTAACTAATACCCTTTCATTTTCAATAATATTTTTCAAGTATAACACTAAATCTTCATAAGATAAGAACGGCATAAGGCTTGTAGTTGTCCAATCCAATCCATGTATATTTTTCTTTGTCCATTCGAGGTGCCATTTCACTTGAGGTGAAAACCAATTGTAGATTGTAGGTAGATTGATAAATGCGTGATAAGTTGTTCCAGAGTTGATGTTTAGAATTGCAATTTCTTTTATAAACAGTTCACTGTTTTGAAATTGGAAGCCTTGAATGTCCACAATGAACATTTTTTACTGTAAATAGAAAAGTTGATGATTGTTAGTTAGTTGGATTTTTTCTTGAAATATTTTTGAGGTACATGTTTCGACCCATCCAATTTTTTTGCAATCTCTTGAAATTCACAAGCAAGACATTTTAGTCCTTGAAGATCGGCTTCCCCTTTACACTTTGAACACTTATACTGAATTGGCACAGGCATATCTTTTATTTAATTAAAAAAAAAAAAAAACACTTACTGGACTGTTATTTGACAATTCTTCGTTGCAGAGCAGGTTTATGTAACCTGTTGTATGCACCTTAATAGATTGGTCACAGAAGCAATAGTACTGCTGACAGTCTTGACAGTAAATGGTGTCAAGTATCTCCAATCTATTTCTCTTAAAACATTCTGAAGTTGTAGTGGTGGTGGTTGGTGTGGTGGGATGTATTCTTTTTGTTGTCCCCGGCAACAAGCCTGAGATCTTTATAAATCTATTTTGGTCTTTGACGTTATCCCATATTGAATCATGACTGCTTACTTTCTATAAAGACAATATTAAATTTATTACATTTTTTTTCTCTAATTATAATAATAATTCTGTACTTACACTGTTTTCATAAGCAACATGAACATGCTTCTAATGGTAAGAAAAGAGGCTAATAGATTTAATTAAAAAACAAGAGATGATTTTTTTTAAATAATTTTGCTATGAAATCCCCAAGGTAATGTAACAGGTGTTATAAAGTTAATAATTCTTTTATCATCATTCGGACTCAGTGCTATTTTTTTCTGTTCAATTGTATACACTTTATGTTTTTCAGATCTAATTAAATTTTGATATGTTTCTTTTACCGAATTATTAAACAAACATTGATAGTAGTCTTCAAATGTTATCGTCTTTAACGAGGCTTTTGTAATACCTTTTGCTTTTTTTAAAGTCCCAAAATTTGAAATAGCATTTTCTATTTGATCATCGTTTAATCCCTCATCAATTAGTTCTTTTTTAAATTTTTCAATATCCGAAATAGTTTGTTTTACTCTTAATGTATACATTTTTGATCGTAGTCCAATAAATTCTGTCATAATGTTTCCTTTATTTTCGTCTTTCATTAGTCCTAAAACCTTTTTATTTTTTAATGGTATTCCAAAAACATTATTAGGTGAATATTCGGATGTGTCAAATTTCGATATGTCCTCTTTTATGTGTTCGTAAATGTTGTCAACAGAAAATTGGTAAATTAAACTATCAGTATCAGTATATAATAATTTAGCTGTATTTCCAAATTTTTTCAAAATATATTCGTAATGGAAATTATATAAAAATGTTTTGGAAATATCTAATACGGATAAACCTACAAATATGGGTTTATTGAATTTTATATTTAACCTACTCATTTCAATAATTACCATATTCTCACTAAAAATTGTACAACTATGAAAATTTGGTTGAGATATATAGTAATTTGCGCCATATCGACCTGACCATTTAGTTACCAATTTTATATCTTTATATTTTTTTACGTTTTCAATTGTTTTACCGAATACAGCATTATTCATTAATTTATAAAAATTCTTTTCAAATTCATTTTTGCTTAGTTTTCTTAATTCTGTATTAAGGTCAATATATTTTTTCAACCAACATGACTGCTCAAATTTAAGACACCGGTGTACCTTCTTAATTTTTAAACCTAATTTAACAGCTTGTTGTAAATTTTTGTAATGAATAATGTACCTTTCTTTATCGTATAGTGTTGTTAATAATTTTCGAACCTTTGACTGTGAACATGGTGGAACTAAATGCTCAGGGCAAAGAGGCAAATCTTTATGGGTATCAAAGAGTTCTTTGGGATATTCAATATCTACTTCCAAAATGTATCCTACTTCACTATTATCTGTAGTATTTAAAAAATTTTCAAAATAAATTTGTTCGCTTTCAACCCACTCAAACCCACCAGTAGGTAAGGAGCAACTCATTGCAGCCCCATAAAGATTATTTACATCATAGTACATAAGGTATGATGTTGGTTCGCTAGGGTTATACTCATCTTCCATAAATTTATTGTTAGCCTTACCGTAACGATTACTACATTGTGAAATACCTCCCCTTATACCCCTCTCTATAAACATAATCATGTCAATGTCGGTTAATAATTCTAGTTCTACACCTGTTATTTTCAACATGCTATCAAAAGCTAATCCAGGTGCTGTAAAGTAATGAAGACTATCCAATTTATAGGTGTTCATGCATGTTGTTCTAAAATTTTCAAAAATATCAGTGAGGAGTAGCACATCTGTTGTTAAATATAATTCTGCATATTCTTTTAAGTTTTTAATGTTAAATGTATTCCAAACAGTACATGCATGTTCATAATTTTTTTTTGAAATATTTTCTTTGTTTATGCTACTATAAAATGATTCCTGTGTTGGTAACATAGTATCCTGTAATTTTTCCCAACAATCAAGATACTCGTAAGGAAAAACACCTTTACGTGTGACTAATTGAAATTTTTCATTATTGTTGTAATACGTTTTCGTAATAATTTTTTGATCATCAGTTAAGTATGAAGATAATTTATCAAGACTACTAGCCATAAACCTATAGGAGTCTAAAAATCTAAAACTGATATTAGTATTTTCAATGAATTTTGTAAATGAGATATATTTTTCTTTATTAACAGGAAGTAAACTAATTTTTCCCTTTACTTGAGTACTTAGAGCTTTTATAAAAAAATGACTGTCGTATCCTGATAAGTTGTGAAAAATTACAGGTATTACATGTGTATCTGTATAACAGAGATTACAATTATTATGTGCTGCACCCCTGTATTTACCTGTCAGGTGACAATGTTCTTTTATTTTTTTATCACTTTGTTGAAATGGCTTTAAGCATATGTGACAATGTGTTGATGAATGAAAACTTGATAATTCATCACTAGTTAATGAATGCATTTGAATTTTATTATTTAAAATTGATTTTAATTGATGTGCTATTTTTTCAAGCTCTTTGACAAACCATACCTCACAATTGTTTCCTGTAAACAAATTGAATTTCGAAAGTGTATCATCATACGAACATTTAACATAATAAGCAATACTAAATGGCTCATGTTTTTGGTATTTCTTTGTATTACTTAAACTTACATCTTTATGTTTTATTAAAAGGCTCTCTAGGTCAGCATAAATAACAAAGGGTACAGGTATTTTATTTTTAAAATTTTTGAATGTAACAATTTTCGCGTTTTCTTCAGGTAAAGTAATTTTTGATTTATTTAAATTTTTACAATCTATTAAATGTTTCTGTAATGTAAAGTTTGTCTTAAAATGATTTAAACATCGTTCACAAATCCATTTTTTATTTTTCACATGTCCTATCTGTTTGTTTAATAATCGTGGTAAATTTTTAATATATGCAAAATGAAATAATTGGTTTTTAAAATTACTTGCATTATTAGAAAATTGTAAATTTTGGCCACACTCCATTATAAGTAAATTTATACGAGTTGAAAAATTAGTTTTACTCAGACACAACGGTAATACTTCTGTTTTGTCGATTGTAAAAACATTGATTGCCAATTCGTTTAAATTTTCAAATTTTGGAATACTTTTCAATGTAATGGGAAAACTGATATTGTCATACTTTAAAACTTGTCTAAAATGTGGATATGAAGAAACTCTATGAGAATTTTTATTTTTATCAGCTGGGTATAAAGCACATACAACAGACCATAAAAAGCAATACTCATCATTATTTTTAATATTTATAACACTTTTCGTTTTCTTTACAAATTGAGGTAAATTAACATATGTTGATAAACCACAATTTATTGGTGTATAGTTGTTAATATTAATTTTTAAATGAAGAATTTCAAAAAGAGCCCAACCACTTTCGCGTTCTTGAAATTCTTCTAATTTTGCTAAAATTTTGTCCTTTACATGCTCTTGATACCATTTTTTTAAATTTGTAGTATTATCAATAACATGATTTTTAGTCGAAAAATGCTTAAAATCTGTTTCGCCGGTTTGGGGATTCACAAAATTGCCAGTAAAAATGGTATTTACTTTTAACAACGATTTCTTTAGTTCATTTTTTATTTTAATCGAAAAACTTCTAAATGCCTTATTAAAAAACTCCATAGGCTCTTTAATTTTAAAATTTGTTATTACACCAGTTCTCAATCTACCTTTAAAACAGGAATCGATGTCCCTCCAAACCAATCTCTTTCTTGCAGTTTTTGTTTTCTGCTCCTTAACTTTGAAATTTTGTCGGTAGTGTTCTAAAAAAGTTAAATAAGATTCAACCTTAGAAAAATTTTTAATACAGACATCCTTATTTTTCAAACATTTTCTAACTAAAGTAATTGTTTTTCGCAAATAATTAATGTAATTTTTAAATTCATCTCTTGTTTTAATTAATCTACTCACCTTTTCCATTTTCTTAACCACTTCTCCAACAACACAATCAATCACTTTTTGGGAACTCATAATGCAAAGCAACTGTACAATTTGTTTGAATGTTTTCTAGAAAGTTAACGTATTCGTTTAATAAATCTCGCTTATATGTCTTATCAAAAAAAAAATATGCATGCGCTGATCTGTTTTCTTGACCTATGCATATTCTTAGAAAACTTGTGACTGAATGACGCAAATGGAAAATATAACGTTCATATTATGTCTTATCAAAAAAAAAATGCATGCCCTGACCTGTTCTCTTGACCTATGTATATTCTTAGAAAACTTGTGACTGAATGACGCAAATGAAAAAGATAACGTCCTCGTGCATTCTTTGACCTATGCAGTAGATAATTATTGTATTTTTATAAAATTAGCAACTTTGTTGCATGTTTTGAACAAACTTTATGATATTAATATTCAGTTAGCAACATTGTATACAAAACTCGTGATCGAATGACGCAAATGGAAAATATAACGTTCACTATCTTTCCTCATGCTTGACCTATTCCTTGACCTATGCAATTGTATTACTTAAATTTATATCTTTATGTTTTATTAAAAGTCTCTCTAGTTCATGATAAATAACAATAAATAACAGATTATTATTTTAAATTTCAATCGGTTTTTTTACTAAAATTCCCTATAAAAGGTTTATTCCGAGCACACACAGTTATATCAAACAGTGCAGTAAGAAGTAGAAGAAGAAAATGGCTACTACCCCATCAACTATTGTCGTTTGCACGGAAAACAAAACGGCTTTGCCTTTGAGAGCTGTTTTGGTGATAATGAAACAAGTTTTTCAGTAAGTTATTATTATTATTATTATTATTTTTGTTTTTTGTTTTTTATGCTTTCCCTTTTTACTATTATTACTTTTTCTTTTCTATTAGGTATGGTGTGAAAGATATCTCTCTTAAGGGGGATAAAGTTTTCGTGTCGTTAAGTTATTCGCCTAAAGCGGAAACTTTAAAGAAGAAATTTGGGAATTTACCTGTAAAATATATTCGAACCAGAATTGAATCGGAAGAAGAAATACAAATTTTGGAAAAAGCTTTAAAAAGGTATCGTTTTAATTTGCACGAAGACGACGTTGAAGCAATAGAAGGCTCTAGTGGTACGACAAGTAAGACGACAAAACCAAAATTAAGCATTGAGGCACCTAAGTCACCGTCCGTTATAATATCATCCAGTGACGAAGACGAGGACTCAGAAAAGGAAAATATACCACCACCTGTCAAAAAAACAAAAAGGGAAGCGAAAGAAGAAGCTTTGTTAAATGATGGTATATTAACACAACCTTTATTTTAGAAATGTAAGATAAAGATTAAATAAAGAAAAAATGATTAATATTGAATGCTTTTTTATTCATAAATTATACATCATACTTATAAGTTGTTGTTTTTTAAAAATTTATTAATAGTCATTTACATATACAAAACATCTAACTTTTTTCAAAAATTTAAAAGTATTGTGCCTCATAGCCTTGTAAAATTCCTTAGCATTTTTCCACCAATGGTCTCGGTAATAAACAGGATGTGTGTCTATAAGCGTTCTAAAGTTAAACTTTCCACACCACATTTTGGTAGCTTCAAAAGGAGTGATTGGATAGTAGTTTTTATATGAACCAATAACATATCCAATGGTAAGGTTTTTCCCCTCAATTGTTTCAATAATTGGTGTAGCTGTAAATACGTGCAGCAATATTTTAAAATAAAGCAAACAGTTTGTTAAATTTTTTTATACTTACATAAAGGTATACGATCCTTGGTATAAAATGCAGCATATTCGTTTAAAATGACTGAGTTTCGATGCTTTTCATATAGGAAAAAAGAACCTCCAACTTCAATAGTATAATTTTTTTCGTTAACCCAAATTTGTGTGGCGTTAACGTTGCATATTGCAAACACTAATGCAACAACAACAACAACAACAATAGTTGCGAGATGCATGTTGATTATAAAAAACTATCTTAGACAGACTAATTCTGTATGAATGAGATTTCTACTTATATAGTCGCTGATTTTTACCAGTCAGCAATTTTTAAAAATAATTATTATTAGAGTTACGCTATATTCTTAGAATCAATCCAACTATTATGCTTATCACTAAATCCTAACCATTTAACAAAAACTTTATTTTTATTACGTTTTAAAATTTTTTCCACCAAATAAACATCGTTATATTTTACCTTTTGTAATTGTTGTTCATAAAACCCACCTAGAATATCAACATTATGCACATCTTGTAATAAATATGTTGTGGGGTTTGATAGTGTTATTTTTTTAATTATAAATATTTCAGTGGACCAGTTGGGCATGTATTTTTTATCAAAAACTCCTCGTGTTTTTGATATACGAACATAGTCTCCTACTTTAAACTTTGAATGTTTATCAGCCATTTTTATATGACTGTAAACTGTTTGTAATAAGTGTTTTTCATTTCTTTTATTAACATCTACAGGTTTTAATCCTATTGTCCTATGTTTTGTATTATTATATGTTTTCACTATTTTTGGTAACAAATTTAACCAATTATAACTTCCTTGTAAGCTAAATTCTTTCCACATTAGATTTTTAAGTGTTCGGTTGACTCTTTCAACAATACAAGCTTTTTTTTCACTATACACATTGTAATGATTAACATTATATTTTTTTAAAATATTTTTAACATCTTTATTAAAAAATTCGCCGCCTAAGTCAGTCTGTAAATGATTTGGTTTTTGTACTTTAAAAACATTTTCAAGTGCTTTTGCAACTTCTGAACCTGTTTTGGTTTTCAACGGAAATGTCCATACAAATTTTGAAAAACAATTAATTACAACCAATATATATTTATAGCCTTCGTTTTCCTTTGAATATGGTATCATTTCTACAAGATCAGCTTGAAATAAATCGTTTAACGATTTTATAATGACCCTACGTCGTTTAAAATTAATTCGCGCATTTTTGTGTAATTCTTCAACAACTTGTCTTTTCGCATCGGTTACAAAATTTTTGGGTTTATTTATTTTTACGTTTTTTGAGGTCATCTTTGAACAATTAATTAATTAATTAATTAATGATTCCAGCTTCACGCAATTCCTCGATGATTGAATTTATTTCGTTTTGGTGTCCTGTATGACCGGCTTCTTTGGATGCAGTTAGTAAACGTAATCTTTCAACAAGTTCATTTGGATCGTCCCAATGAATATATTCAATTGGATTATCTGTTACTTCCATAAACAACCCTTTTCCACTTATAGGTGCAATAATTTCTTTATACTTTGCTAGTTTACTACCATCAATTTGATTTGTACTTTTGTAATATCGCCTGTTTGCGTTTGTTTTTACAACAATTTTTTTGTATGCTTTTTCATCGTTAAGTGTATAGTTGTCGGGACGCTTTTTAAATAATAATTCATACAATCCTGGTGTTCCTTTATACTTTTTACCTTTTACAACTATGTCAGAGCCATCTATATGTAATATTGAATCTCCTATATAAAACTTTTCTACCACTTCATCGTGTCTGATTCCATACTTGTGATCAAATTCGTTATTTTCATCTGTCATCATATCATATATGTACCTTCTAGGTAAAGGCTCATATTGATCTAAATAATCTATTAATGATGTTTCAGAGAGTTTAGATGCTGCTGCGGCTTGAGTCTTTTCATATTCATCTTCCGATTCATTCTCTCCAGTCAAAGTTTCGTTTATAATAGATTGTTTAGAACCGAATTCGGATGTTAGCGGTGACGAAGTATGAATTTTTTTTAATTTCTTAAAACGTTTCAGTTGTGGTGTTTCCGTATATAACATATTACTTTGATCCCTTCCTGATATTGGTAACTCTTCTGTTTTAATATCGTACAAACTATGATTACTATCATTATAATCTGCATCACTTTTCAAGTCAAATTTATCTATTGGTTTTTTTCTTGAATCTTCTAACTTGCTCTCAATATTTTTTAAATGTTTTGTAATAGGCGAAAATATTCTCTCTTGAACAATCATACCATGTTTAATTAAGTCGAATTTGTTTTTAATGGTTTTACGTTTAGCTATTAACTGTTGTTTTATTTTTTTATCACTAGTATTCATTTTATACCGATCAGGTTTTGAATCAGCATAAAGAACAGGTTTGAACAGGTTTTGAACAGGTTTGAACAGGTTTTGAACAGGTTTGAACAGGTTTGAACAGGTATAATCAGCTTGAAGATCCGTTTCTGTCTATTTTCTTTTCATGTTAATCAAGGTATATATAGTAATCAAATCCCTTTCTATATCTACCTTCATTGGTTTTGTTGTCTTTAAAAATACTTAAAAATCCATACGGTTGTTCCCAACATATTAAGCATAACTTTTTAAAATTTTCATAATTCATATCAGTACCAACATGGTCGTTAAATACGTGCCGTAAATTTTGCTCATCTTGTTTAAAGAGAATGAGAGCGTTAGCGTTATCTCTTATCAAGTGCTTGGGAATCTTTGCATATGTTTGGCAAAGATAAAAGCAATCTATGTGATTGTGTCTCCCCATGCTAAAATATTCTCGAATTTTTGCTTGATTATGACACGCAACATCGTCAAAGATAAATATCGAATTTTGTTTAGCTTTTGAAGGTTCAAAAATATCCTCACAACTATTGAACGTATAAAATCCCATTCCTTTTATGGGCTTTAACAGTTTTTCTAAATATAAATATTTAGGCTGATTCAGAGACTTAGCATAGATATAAATGTTTTCAAATTTCAATCCATTCTCGTGTTCTATTAAAGTAACAATCACATTAGTTTTACCACAATTTGAGGGCCCAACAATTATACATCGTATAGTTGATGGTAGAAGGAAGCCATGTTTCGATATTTTTTCCTTTTCAAAATCATGATTTTGTACATTTAAAGTTATCTTTTGTTTTACTATTTTCATTGTTTCGTGGTTCACACTAGAATAACTATAATAGCATGTAAAACAATATTTATACTTAGTTGAGTTGTAGATATCATAACAGACACACACCTAAACAAAACAAAAACAATATGAAATATTACAACGGTAAGGGTTTGTTAAACACAGCTATAAATAAGCTGCCCTTTGAACTTCACATACCAACTTACAATTATTGTGGTCCAGGTACAAAGCTTGCAAAAAGGTTGGCTAGGGGTGATAGAGGCATTAACGAACTTGATGAAGCTTGTAAAGAACATGATATCGCATATTCAAAGGAAAAGAATTTAATTAATAGACATGCAGCAGATAAAGTGTTGGCTGCTAAAGCTCTAGAACGATTTAAATCACCTAGTGCCAAAGTTGGTGAAAAAATGGCTGCATTAGGTATAGTCGGCGCAATGAAAGCTAAAGTGAAACTTGGTATGGCATACAGGAATAATAACTTAAAACGAAAGAATCATAATTGTATAAAAATAGTGAATAAATGTTTGAAATCGGTAGAAAAGGTTAAGAAAGAAACTGAAAATTGTTTAAAAACAATGGAAGATTCTTTGACAAATATGAAACAGAGTACAAACAATAAAAAGATAAACAATGTAGAAATTAAAAAAAAATCAAAAAAAGAACGTATGAATAGAATAAAAAATAAAAATGATACTACATCAAAGGAATCACCAATGGATATTGTTAGCGATAATGCTTCTTTGTTACTTAAAAGAAAAGCCAGCTTTGATGCTGACGATAGTGGTGACAATTACAAAACCACTTCTTCAAAACGTCTAAAACCAAATTTTTTAAAACAGTCAATAATAGTTAGTGAAACTGCAAGACCAAAACTTACTCCTATAAAAAGAAAAAAAAATGATTCGATTTTATCTAATACAAATGCAAAAAAGATAAAACTTGATGACATTGCTTTCGATCAGTTTAATTATAATAAAAAAAAACGTAAAATACATGATGTTTATGAAGATGGTTCTGATAACGATTATAGTAGTAGTAAACATCAAAGGACATCTTAAATATTACATACCATTAACACTTAAAGTTAGTATTCAAACATAAGTTAAGTGAGAATCACGCTCTGTGCGATAAAAAAAGAAAAAACGAAAAATGGCACCTCATACTTCAAACAAAACTACTAAATCAAAGAAATCTAAGAAAAACGTTAAGAAATTAAAAAAAAATGTAAAAGGTTCCAAAAAGAGTTCAATCTCTCTAAAAGAAGTTATCAAGCAAATAAAAAAATACATTATTGCAAAACAACCTCAAACTATGTCTGATGCACTTTCGTTGGCAGTAAAAAAAGCTGCACAGATAAAAAAGAAAATAAGACCTGCTCGTGTTGTACCGATTCCAAAAGTTGGAGGTTTTCTTCCTCTAATACCATTATTTGCCGGATTAAGCGCTTTGGGGGCTTTAGGTGGAGGTGCCGCAGGTATCGCGAAAGCTGTAAATGATGCAAAAAATGCGAAACAAGAATTGCAAGAAACGAAACGTCACAATTCAACAATGGAAAGCATAGCAATGGGTAAAGGTTTATATCTGAAACCTTACAAAAGTGGTTTGGGTCTTTTTTTAAGTCCAGGCCACAGAACAAAGAACTACCGATAACATTACCTAAACGTGCATTAACCAACATTGACATAAAAACATTTGTAAAAAAATTAAAAATTCCTCACTTTAGAGGTGTGTTTATGAGAAATAATTTACCACTGAAAATTAACAAAAAAAAATGAAACTGGAATAATCAACCTGGATAACAAAAATGGAGCTGGCACACACTGGACTGCTTATAAAAAAATTGGAAATTCTGTTATTTTCTTTGACAGCTATGGTAATCTTAGACCTCCATTGGAAGCAAACAAATATTTTAATTCAAATGGTTCGTGTAATATTAAATATAATCATAATATATATCAAAATTATAATAGTTATAATTGTGGCCATTTGTGCTTACTATTTTTGTATAATAAATAGATTACCTTATATTTCAATCTTTTATTTACGCTGTAGTGTTCATTAAGTAAACATGTCTTATACATTTACTGTTTCTGATCGTAAATCTATTCTCTCAACAAGAATTTATCCACCTATTCTATTAAATTATAATGAAGAATATGCTCTGGGGTTGATTGATTTTGTAAGTTCAAATGCAATATCAAACATTGATAAAACAAATAACAAATTCTACTATGGAACGCACGTGATTGAAATTCCTGAAGGCACCTATGAGATCACAGACATTGAAAATTTTTTAAAAAATCATATAAATGACCATGAAAAAGAAGAAGAGATTAGAACTCATTTGTCTATATCAGCTAACCTAAATACTTTGAAGTGTGAAATAAAATGTAACAAAATTGTCGATTTTACTGAACCGAATAACATAGGCAGCTTACTAGGATTTAACGAAAAGAGGCTTCAAGAAAATAAAAAGCACTCATCAGATTTTCCTATAAATATTCAGAAAGTTAACGCTATATGTTTAGAATGCAATCTTGTTACAAATTCTTATAACAATGATAAACGTGCACATATTTTACACATGTTTTACCCAACTGTACCACCAGGTTATAAAATTGTTGAAGTTCCCATAAACGTTATTTATCTGCCAATCAACACACGATATATTGATGAAATAATTATTAAAATTATTGATCAACATGGAAATTTAGTAGATTTCAAGAATGAATTGGTTACGATTAGAGTACATTTGAAAAAACTCTAAAAAGATAAGAGCATTGAATTTTTTTTTTTGTATTATCTACCAATCAAAACTTGTTATTATATCAACGAAATAAGAATTTAAATTAGTGATCAGCAGAGAAATGTAGTTAATTTCAAGAGAGAGTTGGTTATGAGCAGAGTACATTATGGTATTTGTGTACAATATCAATTCTTGCACCTCAAAGCAGCAGCAGCAGCAGCCTCCAATTGTGAATGATATAAAATCAACAAATATGAAAGAACAATCCAGTCCGCCTAGACAATTGAAAGAGTTAACGTCTAGAAACAAATTGTTCTTAAACTCGTTAGGGTTTAAGGTACTATACTAAAGAAACAAAAATTGGTGCGAAGCTAAAGGATTTTTGGTTTAACCTAAAATTACGAATAACTTTAAGTGCCAGAAGAATCTTAGTTTTATTAAGGTGTTCTTGTAAATACAGAAAAAAAGAAGAAAAATGAATTTTAACATTTTAAATGTTGGAGAACGTGTTTTCGTTGACAATTCCATTATTAATTCAGAATATCATACACATCAACCATATGCAGCTACGACCTTCAATAACAATGATGAAATACGAATACCAATACAAACCCAAAATTTATTGACTTTACCTTCCCAAAGTTTTCTTTATATTGAAGGTAAATTACTAGACGAAGAAAATAAAGCTAACCAAACATTGAGTTTCACTAATAATGGTATTGCATTTTTGTTTGATGAAATTCGTTATGAAATTGGAGGAAGTGTTATCGATCGTGTAAAAAATCCAGGTATAACTTCTACAATGAAAAGTTACGTTTCATTCACAGATAATGAAAGTAAGCGATTACTAAATTCTGGATGGTCTCCTGTATCAAATCCATCATTAGTTGATGATAAGGGAAATTTTAATGTGTGTATACCACTTAAAATGCTTCTTGGATTCGCTGAGGATTTAAAAAAAATTGTAATAAATGTACGTCAGGAACTTGTGCTGATACGCAGTAATTCTGATTCAAATGCAATTCAAAATTCTGGAGAAAAACAAGCGAAAATTACTATAAATAAAATCTTCTGGAAAGTACCTCATATAGTAGTAGCCGATGTTGAAAAATTACGACTTTTAAAATATATGGAACAAGATGTAGACCTGGATATGGCATTCCGAAGTTGGGAAATTCATGAGTACCCATTGCTGCAAGAAACAACGAGACATACTTGGTCTGTTAAAACAGCTAACCAACTTGAAAAACCACGATTTGTTATCATAGGCTTTCAGACCGGCAGAAAAAATGAACCAACAAAAAATTCAAGTCAATTTGATCATTGTAATTTAACAAACATTAAATTACATTTAAATTCTGAAATGTATCCATATGACAATCTAAACGTAAACTTTAATAACAAACAATGGGCTATATTATATGAAATGTTTACACAATTTCAACAATCGTATTATTATAAATATCACAGCGAACCATGTCTTACACCTACAGAGTTTATTAGTAAAGCCCCTCTAATTGTAATAGATTGTAGTAGACAAAACGAAACACTTGTAAATGGTCCTGTTGATATAATATTAGATTTTGAAACCAATCAAAATGTACCAGCAAACACGTCTGCATATTGTCTCATTTTACATGATCGTTTAGTTAGATACAGTCCTCTGACAAATACAGTAAAAATTATTTAATATATGAATGTAACCCTTAAATACATTAAAAAAGCTATTATAATAAAAAATTATAAATATCGTTTTATTAACTCTCGAATAAGCTATAAATAAGCGTCTATTGGTATTTATTCTTATTTAACTTAAGATAGTCGAACATGGTGTATTTTACAAGATCCGCAGCTCTGAAAAGTGGTGTAAGCAATAACAGGTTAATAATAGACCTTTTACATTTACACAGTCTAACATTTAGTGTTATTAAGAGCGACAGGAGGAACAACAATAATAAAATAACAGTGCACCTTGATCTATCATCAACATTAAATTTCAGGTTATTCCTGTGTGATTTGAATATATTTTTCAAGAATTGGGATACCGGATACGATTTATTAGACTGTAAACATATTACAGACTTGTATATTTTACATGATAAAGATAGTCTAAATAATGATTATAGTGATAAATTACAACTGTCTTTTTATAAATTCACTTCAACGTCACCTCTACCTCCTGTACTACCCGAATGCAGCTCATGAGCATTAGTTTTATAAACGTACTCGAGCTATCAACATGTTATTCCTATACGTTGCAGACGATGCCGTTTATCATGTTTTTAAAGATGCCGAAAGCCGTTTTCATAATTTCGACGAAGTGCCTGCTGTCAATCCAGAACT
This sequence comes from Ctenicera cuprea, assembly GCA_958336395.1. Lineage (NCBI taxonomy): Eukaryota > Metazoa > Arthropoda > Insecta > Coleoptera > Elateridae > Ctenicera > Ctenicera cuprea. Next base: position 8,753,424 of record OY284493.1, read on the forward strand.
CTGCTTCACATTCCCTAACGTTTCACATCCGCTAAATACTACATTAAACAAATTTTTTCAACAAAAATATGGATTCTTTCACTACGATGGATTACATCTATATACCAAAAATCCACACCTTCGGATCTGCTTGAACAGCTTTCCTGCGCTACACGACTTATCACATCGTGTTGAAACTTTTGAAAAAAATTTGACATGTTGAACGACGTGTGTTAATTCTCATTACTGTACATTTAACATTTTCAAAATAAATATTTAATATGTATACATAATATTGTGTTTTTATTTCTTTATAACAAAAAAAAGTACCTATTTGAAAATACACCTAATAGATTGTAATAGCAAAAAAAAAAAATAATAACTAAATTAAAAAAACTGCAGGTAAAATTAATAGATACTCAGCTAACCTAATTCTTCAGGTGAAATAAGCTTACCTACTACCTTCGCGCTTACCTTATCTACTTTATTCAGTCTTGTCTAAAAACACTTAAGTTAGGCAACCAACACTACACTCTCTCTCTTCAACATCTACTGGTCATTGTAAACAAAAAAAATTACTTCTTCTCATACAAGAAACTCTTAGGCAACCAATAATACATACAAAGACCTTCTGGTCATTGAACACATTAAAACCTTTTGGTTATTGTTGACAAAAAAAATTACTTCTTCTGCTACAAGAAACTCTTAGGCAACCAATAATACATACAAAGACCTTCTGGTCATTGAACACATTAAGACCTTTTGGTTATTGTTGACAAAAAATTACTTCTTCTGATACAAGAAACTCTTTGGTAACCTTGAACGACCCCTAAGAGGACGATTACGTAGTGCTTCGGATGGACATGCCATCGAAGTGTCCCAGTAACCGCCCAGTTATACTACTATTTGGTTTTGAAGATGTGTAGTTTGCATTTTTATTGGACGACAGACTCGGGCCGATGCATAATTTATACAGCACCCGGAAGGAAATGCAATTTGGTTCCGGTAAACCTGATTTGCTTCTCTTCGAGCTTCGTACTCTGAATTATAAAGTTAGTGAAATAAGTCGAGAACTTTATATCTATTATGTAGAGGAGAATATTGATTTAAAACTGTTCTATGGTTTAGTATGATTGAAGGACATTCAAGATGCAGTGCCCAAGGCACTTAAAGTTAAATTTTACTGTTACAGTAAGTCTCGGAACTAGTGTGAGCTGATTGAGGCTTACGCTTGGTAATTTAAAAAGCGGAATTTTATTGAATTATTTTTAATTAAATTTTATTCGAAAATATATGTAATCCACTTCCTGATGTTCGCACGAAAGTGCGATCGCGTTATGGTACTGACATCGTTTTCTTTTTCAACTTTAACCAGCAATAAAAATTCCTCGCGGTGTGGTGTAGATTAATAGAGAAAAAACTGCGCGTTCGTATCGTTGAATAGTTGCACACTTTTTCCATGCGGATTCGCAGAACAGATCAAGTTGCGTCCATTCTTTTTCCAACCAGTAAATTTATGTACATCTCATGCAAATAAATTAGTATTTTTTGCAATTACTATTGTTTACACTAATGTGTGCAATAAATATATAAATCAATCGCTAATTTATCATAATGTCTTAAGATGTGGGAAGCGCATATAAACAAAACATAAATTTAGAAGGTTCCGCGTTACCGCATAGCTTAACCAGTTTTGACGAAAATTTAGAGAACGTCTAGTAAATATTTATAACAAAGTTAGAAATTTTTTCGTATTACTTTTGCAAACGAGAAAACCTAATTTGGTAAAAAAACAGGTTCGTTTTTCTAGAATACCACCCCAACTCCTAATAAACTGAAACTTTTCAAAAATATCAAGAGTCATTTCCTTTTTAAAACTTTTATTTTCAAATTAACACAGGTTCGTTTTGTAAAACACTGAAACGTACCGGTTTCGTTGGACACGAGCAATATCTGCTTTGACGTGCTAGAGCCGGTGGTACACGCCACAGAATCCACTGCTGTAGCGAGTTACCGGAGTGACAACAATTTTAAAACTGATAAAAAATCATTTTATTGTGTCAACTTCCCAAAGAGATGCAGATGGTGCGTCAAGTGAGACCAAATTTTCGAATATCCGCGCTAAAACTCCTTTCTTTCAACAATCCCACTTCAACATAGCCTCCCACTAAATTTCTTCAGTATAAAAGCGGAATCTTTACCCAGAAAAGATCAGAATTATACTAATTTCTCTAGGAACCCGCAATCTTCTTGAGGTTCTTCTTAAAAGCAAAATATTTCTTTCAGTTTACCTTAGTTCAAGGACGGGAGAAGACCCCATTTGCACAAAAACCGATTATTTTTTGATTTTTAGTTTATTTTGGTCCAAATACTGGAGAAATACCAAGTCGGGCTTAAGCCAATTTTTTCTAAATTTGTTTACTTTGCTTCAACGACGAGAGTAATCCCCAGTTATGCCTGAACCGGTTATTTTTCTATTAGATTCTTTTGGCCCACCAACGGGAGAAATTCTCAGTTGTACTTAAACCGATTATACTATGAATTTTAATTTATTTTGGTGCGAAGACGAGAGAAATCCCCAGCCGGACTTAAACCAATTATATTCTTACATTTTAGTTTATTTTGGTTCAACGACAGGCGTAATCCTCAGTTTTATCTAAGCCGTTTAACCGTTTATTTTTATTAGTTTATTTTGGTAAGACCATGGAAGAAATACCCAGGCGGGCTTATTAAATCCCGTAATTACGAAGCCTTATTCTATACTATTTTGAATGTTTATTTTCTACAGCGTCACCGTAGTACCAACTTAAAAATATTTATTAGAACCCAGAGACGGTTAAACCTGAAATTCACCGATAAAGCCAAGCACGGTGAAATACCAGAACCGCTTTTCAAAACCCATAGAAAGAAGAAGCTTAGAACGGTCTAGAAACCGTTGGCAAATCGGAACAGGTCAGGACCTATATCGAGAAGGACACAACGACTACGACGACATTTTAATTTTTTTTTGAATAAAAGTTAGTTAGTGACAGAAAAGTTGTTATTCTTGCTAGTTTGTTACTTTGCTTCAACGACGAGAGTAATCCCCAGTTATACTTAAGCGTTTTAATCGGTTATTTTTCTATTCGATTATTTAGGCCCAACAACGGAAGAACTTTTCAGTTGTACTTAAACCGATTATACTATGAATTTTATTTTATTTTGGTGCGAAGAAGAGAGAAATCCCCAGCCGGGCTTAAACCAATTATTTTCTTAAACTTTAGTTTATTTTGGTTTAACGACAGGAGCAATCCCCAGTTTTACCTAAGCCATTTAACCGTTTCACCGTTTATTTTTAATAGGTTATTTTAGTTAGACAACGGAAAAATCCCCAGTTGGGCTTATTAAATCCCGTAATCACAAATCCTGATTCTATACCATTTTGCATGTTTATTTTCTACAGCGTCGCCGTAGTACCAATTTAAAAATATTTATTAGAACCTAGAGACGGTTAAACCTGAAACTCACCGATAAAGTCTAGCGCGGTGAAATACCAGAAACGCCATTCAAAACCCATGTGCAAAGAAAAAGCCTAGGACGGCCTAGGAACTGTTGGAAAATCGAAACAGGACCTTTATCGCGAAGGACACGACAAACAACAATAACATTTTCAACTTTTTTGGAATAAAAATTAGTTTGTGTCAGAAAAGTTGTTATTTTTGCTAATGATATTTATTATGTAAACATTCTGATTCTCGTGTAAAAATACTAGGAAACAATTAAGTGGCTACTAATCCGTGAATTAATTAAAAAAAAGCGATAAAATCAAATAATTTTCTTTATTGCGCCGAAACGTACATGCGCCCAAAACGTCGCTGCGCACAAAACGGCCCCGCGTCCAAAATCCTTGCGGTCAAACGTCCCTGCGCCCAAACGGCAGCGCTTAATCTTTCATGCGCGATCTTGCATTTCTTCCGCTTACAAATGCTCCCGATTTTGCGGCAAGATTTTAGTGAAGTCCTAGAAAAAGGTTATTAGGCAGAGAGAGCAAAGAAGCTATTTAGAAGGTGCGTGTTGCTCCGGCTTAGAACGAGAGCTTGAGTGTAGCTGTTGCAAGGGTTGCTTCGTTTAATTTTTGAAGCTCATGGAGAAGCTGGAACTTTTTATTTTATTCTTTAAACAGTTTCCACTTGATCCTAATAACAAACTGAACTCTCTATGCAATCGCGTTTGCTTATATACTTTTTCGCAAGTGACGTTAAGTTAAAATTGAAGTTTCTGCTGCTTAGTTAGGTCTCTACAATACAAGCAAAGTTTTACAAACTTAATTTAATATACAACGTATTAATCAGGGTGAATTTAATTTGTTTATTTCTTCGTGACCCTATAATACTTACAATATTATAATTTTTCGTGGGGGATTGGGTCTGTTTTAATAAATAATCAACGGTTTAAATGTTTACAGCTGTTTCGGCTTTTGGCCTTCTTCAGAACTTTAATTCTAAAATAAATATACAGAAAATAAGTTTTTAGGTTAATTATGGATGTTTACATGTTTTATATGTATATAACACAGATTTTATACTTACTAAAATTATAATTTTTAGAAACAGGCTTAATTGCCCTTGTCATTTAAAATAATTTACTTAAGGAACATATTAAAATAATTATAAACTAGATAAATACACATAATATAGAAGATTTTTTGACATATTATTAAGTAAATTATTTTAAATGACAAGGGCAATTAAGCCTGTTTCTAAAAATTATAATTTTAGTAAGTATAAAATCTGTGTTATATACATATAAAACATGTAAACATCCATAATTAACCTAAAAACTTATTTTCTGTATATTTATTTTAGAATTAAAGTTCTGAAGAAGGCCAAAAGCCGAAACAGCTGTAAACATTTAAACCGTTGATTATTTATTAAAACAGACCCAATCCCCCACGAAAAATTATAATATTGGTGAATTTAATAATTAAAGACGGAAAACGTCGTTGCCTAGCAACGTACAGAATCATAATTATTGCTAATTTTCTTTTAATTATTTTTCTCGGACATCGAAAATGAAATTCCAGGATGGCCGAGGACATAAAATTAGTGACATATGTCATCACAATTGTCAATGCTGTGAAACTGTCTTCGGCGTATCTGTCGATTCTTGTTATTGGTGGTATCTCACACTGACAAACGTAACTTATACTTTCGAAAATGTGTTTGGAAAGGCTTGTCTTGTGAGAAAACAATGTAAATTTTTAGAAAAAGTGGAACTAATTTTTGTAACAAATTTGAGTAAAGTTTTGAAACGTAGTTTAAGTATATGAGCACGAAGAATTAATTCATAAAGGAATGGATGTACAAAGTAAACTAAAAAATAATTAATTTCACAATAAGATGTAACTCTGAATAAGCTTCTGACGTTCTGGATAAAGAGATTTTCATGATTTAGCATCCGTTATTAGGTGTACTTTAGCTTTGCCAAAGTAGAATGAATTTAAATAATAAATGTTCCTCTGTAAAGTTTAGAGCAAATTAGCTGATACGTACTTGGTAAGTATTAATAATTTGATTTTTTTTGTGTTTAGCATCTTGTATATTAAGACACATAAACAAGCATGTTTTATAATTCTTCATGTACAGGGTGTTGGATCATTTTACAGAACACCAATACCATTTGAACAATATGACGTATACAGGGGGCGTGGACAGTTTGGCGAACGAAACCGATCGTACCCGAGACAATGAAACGACATTCTCTGAAGTCCCTCGTTTTGTATTTTCTATCTCTTTTGCTCTTTGGCAGACTCGCATATTATGCTCTCTTTTTTTTCATATGTCGTTTCCTATGTTTTGTAAAACCATTCTACACCCTGTATATTATTTTGTATTCACGTTGATAATGCAAGAGCGTTTTTAAACAAGTACCTATTTATGTAACATTAAATAACATATATATATTACAGAAATTTTACAGTTAAGCTCCTTTTTGAACTCTCTACCATACCTCATTATTTTTCATGCTTTAACGTTTAACTAGATAAAAAGCTTCAATTTAAAACTAAAAATGTTTAAAGTATTATTCTCAGTTATTTTAAGGTTACACGCTAAGAATATTACAAGCCATCTTTGTGCAGAATTTAAAACACGTCGCTGATTATGCAACTGCAGTTGCAACTGAAGTTTACTTCTATCTGCGGACAACTAAATAAATAAACAAGTAACAAGTAGTAAGTACGTAGTGGTAACTTTGCATTCAAATTCAGGATGTATACGGGATGCTAGCTGGACGAATTGCTCAACGAGTTCGTGAATTTTTTAGACACCTCTCTACTTTGCTATACGAGTTTGCCCTGGAGAAAAGCTTTTTGTGGCCATTTTCTGAGCTTCGGAGATGGGAAGAAAAAAATTAATATTCGAGTTAATGCAGCGCCTTGAGAATGGAAAAATTAAGATGAAGCACACACAGTAGGTCTCCAATAGCTTGATACACTATTTATTATGCAACATCATATCCCGCAAAAGGTATTATGTTCAGTGAATGCTTTAGTTTTAATACAAATTGATATCATTATTCTAATATACAGTACATCCACAAAATAATAACATTTAAAATAAAACTTAACAATAATAAGCAGTGTGGTTTATGCATGACAATGCTCCATCTCATTTCAGCATTGTTGCCCGCAGCAGTTCGATAAAACCTACTTTGATAATAAATAGGTTTATTGTCGAACCGAACCAAGTGCGTGGCTTCTTGCTCGCCCGATTTAAATCCAAATAATTACTTTATTACAGCTGCATTAAATTTATGGTTTGTGCACTTCCAGTGGATAATACCGTTGACTTGGATGAAGGTATCACCAGCTTGCGCAAAACTATCAGAAATAATTGAAGGAATTTTAAGGGCGTTAAACAGTCGATGATGCGTCTTATCAACATCTGTCCCAAATTTAATTTGTGTAGTGAAACTACTTTGCCGGCAGGAGTAACTACGCGAATGCGAGATAGAAATAATGCCGGAAGTAATGGGAATGAGGTTGGCTGGATGCAAACTAAAGCGATTAATGTTCAGTTGTGCCATTACAGGCATAGCTCTAAACTAGCGTTCCTCGTTGCTTTGCTTATATATAGCCCACTTACGAACAGCACATTTAGGGAGAGATATGATTGATAATACGTTTGATTGAAGACTGAATTACTTTCGAATAATATTTCTTTTCTACACAAACAAGGCATAATATATCATTTTCAATTGAAATATTGACATTTGAAACGTTAATAACATTGGTGTATAAAAATAAATAAAAATTGATGAAATTCGCTAAACGCAAAAGTCGCTTCTTTCACAAAAAAATTGTTTCTGCGCAAAACTAGATCAAACGACATATTCTTGTTAAGTACGTTATTTGCTACACAAAATGGCCATTTACGATTTTTATGAACGGTATCGTACTTTTTGGTTAATAAAAAAATGAACAGATCGCCAGTTTTCAAATTAAGCGTTTTTTAACACATATAACGTAATATCTCGAGAAGTACTTGGCATATCGACTTTTTTTTCTGTTGTTTCAAAGCAGATGCATCAGCATCGGTGTCCGGACACATATACACGCGACACATAATCATAGGACATTTAATCACGGACAGTTAAACACGCGGACAATTATCACACCGACATTTAAACACTGAGGCACATAATCACATGGACATATGAACACACATTCTGCAAGTAATCTGTACTTTCACTAAATATGATCTTTAACGTTGAGAATCTTAACTTAATTTATAAATTCCAGCTTTATTTCGTTAAAGTCCATATTTATTGATTATCTGTATATAAAATACTTAATTACTTTAACAATATTTATTTATTTTAACCTTATACGTATTTCCGCATGTTTACATGCCATTGTCAGAGGTTATATTAGAAAATAAACAGTTAGTGTTGTTATAGCAATAGAACTTGGTGACTTGATCTCGGTAATCGTCTGCAGATGACTTGATTTCTTATTCCAAAATGTCCAATAGAGGAGAATTTAAGAGATCAATTTGCTCATTCATTAACGGTACAGTTTTTTGATGTTTCTGAATTTCAAAAGCTTTTAGTATATATAATTTACGTTTATCATCACAAAAGTGTAAACACTTTATAGTGTTATTAGATTTCATTGAATGATTGGGTTCTAGTAAGTGTTTAGCGTAATTGGATTTATGTGAGTGTTCTTTATACCTAATATCAAAATTTCTAATTGTCTGGCCTATATAAACCGAATTACAATGCGAACAATTTAGTTTGTAAATGCCCGATTTTAGCAAATCGTCTGTTTTTGATTTTGCATTAAACAAAGTGTTTAAAATGTTTCTAGAAACTAGATTGCAATAAAGCTTAATTTGCCATATTTTCTTTTATCTTTTAGTTTTACTGCAGTCATATAAGAATTCAAACACAATGTGTTTATACGCCAGTGTGTTTGTATGTCCATGTGATTATGTGCCTCAGTGTTTAAATGTCTGTGTGATTAATTGTCGACGTGTTTAACTGTCCGTGATTAAATGTCCTATGATTATGTGTCGCGTGTGTATGTGTCCTTTAACCATAAGCATCATTTTTTTGGAAATTAAATTAAGATCAGCAACCTGTGATCTTATTAAAATTTCCGAGAGAATTTATTTTTAAATTTTTGCGCAATGATATTACGATATAGTAAACTTTTTACTAAAGAAAAAATTTTCTTATTGGTGTATTTTCACATATACATGCAGCGAACAAAATTAAGAAGGAACCTTGAGATATATTTTTAAAGCAAAAAATCTTTACATCTGGTGGCACGTTTTTATAGCTATTTCTACAGCCATAACTGTTTTATTTTTCTGTTAAATTATAGAATTAAGAAAACCCCTTTAGTGAGAACACTTTAAGAAGTTTTACTTAGAACTTGCGTGCTCCACTCACATTATTTTTTAAAAAACCAACGCAACGCCCAACATTTGAAAAAACGTTTAAAAAAGTGAACTATTGCCGTTTTAATAGTATTTTTGTTTTTTTCATATCTCTTTCAATTAAACGTAAAATGTTAGTAGAGGGCGTTAAATTATAAACACACTGTATATTTTAAATTATACCTCGCAGCCCTTACATTTACAATTTAAATAAACTTACCTCGTTTGTTGTATTCATTCCAGTTTCTGTAACAAAGAAGTTTGAATTAGTAGAGCTTGTTGACTTTGAAATTGTATAAAGATTGTAAAATACGAACATAAAAGAATGGCGTACTATAAAAGAATACATCTCTATTTGCGAGCTGCTTTATATTTGTCTACTTTTACATTTTTTAGGTGCTTTTTAAAATTATGCAGTGCTTAACAATTTAGTTTAAGAGAGACTTTTTGTATTTCAACACAAAAACATGGTGAGGAACTAACGAAGTATAACATTTTAACTTTCAGTCTGTCATACACAGCTGTTACGCGTTTGATGCCTGAATTTAAAAATAGGATGGAAAAAATTTAATGTCTGCCGACTGTTGTGAAAAAAGTTCTGAAACAAATTACAAACAGAAAGATTTTTTAATAAATGGTATTCTAAAAACTTTGCGTATAACGTAAATTTGTTGGAAAATTTGTTAATTTCAAGCATTTCAATTTTGTCGATCAATACTATGCCATTCACATACAAAAGGTTGTCCATATTACATGTCGCCATGTTGCCAGCGGGTGGTCTAGTGGTTAGAGTCCCAACCTCTAGAACTAGAGGTTCGAATCCTCTGCCCGTCGGAAATTTTTCTGAATAAGTTAAACCCGTCGTGTCCATGGACGGTGTGTGTGGTGTGTATGTTGGGTTGCATGTCTTTCAGGGGTGGGGCATGTTAGACCGGTGAATAGCGCTAAGTGCGCTGAGCCCTGGTAAAGGCGTGGGACGAGAATCATAGAGTCGTGCTCACGCACGGCCTCATGATTCTTTAAAAAAAACATGTCGTCGCAAATACGCTTAAGTGAAATTATGGAACATTTATAAAATTGTAACTGCAGTATCATGTTGATTTAGTTGAAAAAAGAAGGTAAAAACAGAACGCAGGACGATCCCAATTGCATTGAATTAGACAGATTGATAAATATTTTTTAAGGCCGCGGTGATTTAGTGGGTTAACCGTTTACATAGTTAGAAAACGGTCCCGGGTTCAAATCCAGGATATTTGTGTCGGTCTTACACTAGTTTTAGATGCAGGCTAATTACCAAACCGTTTGACGCTCACGTAATGTGTGTCCATTAAAAAACTAAGTGCAACTTCTTAGCGTGTCTTTACACGAAGCGTATTTTAAATTAAACTAATTTAACAGAAAATACGCAGGTCACAGTTAGCTAGCATAGATAATACTATTCCACCGTACAGTCAAGTATAACACCAATGTATGCTTACAACGTCAATGCCCGGCAACATCCACCCGAGCTCGGCAGATACTGACCTAAGCAGAGCAATATTACGAATACGTGTCTTGCACAATATGAGAGATACGCAGAGAAGAGGCCCAGAGGCTGATCAAAGCTCTGGAGTTTGATAATTTTTCCAGAACTGTACATTTATTTTGTTTCTAAGTTTATAATTAACGATAAAAATAAAAAAATTAACATTTTAAAAATACGGTTCTCAAAAGCACAATTTATGTGTTAATTATTGATTGCTTTCGATAGTGCAGCATGAAACGCTACTGGTTATGCTCTCTAAAATGCTATAAACAAAATAACCTTGCCTGAAGCATAGCGAAAGGCGCGAGCATATGGCATCACATTATAACCAAAACTGTAACCAAAATTTAATACAATTTGAACGGTAACCAAAAATAGAAACGTTCCTGTAGGAAACACATTTCTTTCACGTTTTCCCCTAAATTAATAGAGATTAGAATAAGCATAATTCGTGCAGCCAACCAGGTTCGAGGGATGAAAATCGAGTTTTCAGTTGCCTAATCCTAAGAGCAGTTTATCCAGTAATTAAATAATTAAAATGTGTGCTGCGTATAGTAAGAAAATACGGTTTCTGCTAAAAAGTGTTGTGTTGATATGCAAGTCGTGTTTGCTGTATTTAATTACTTAATGATAAACTGTTGATACCTGTGCAAAAGTTCTAGTGTAGCTAGATGCGACACGTCGCATCAGTATTTATACATTTATTTCCATAATGTCGTAAAGCCTATTTACGTGGAAATCATAACTACAGAAAAAAAAAAGATTACAACTAATGATGGCACATAGAAAATTAGAGGAAAAAAACAAAACTTCACGTTTCACTACTGAGCCCTGCCGCACTTCTTCGTTAGTGCTAAATCAAGGTACGAAAGACCTGCAATTTAAGGGAAAATCCAAGCGACTAATGGTCATAAAAGGTTTTTATGCATTAAATCCCGTGGTTGTCTACACAAAAGGAAGAATTTAGTGGCGGGTTGCAGCATAAGCAGATAGGTAGATCTATACTAATACATTTGGCTTGTGTGTGAAGCCAAGCCCCAAACCTTTTTACATCCATTTTTAATTTATTATTTATACTATTGTTGATGTGTTAATATTGTTGTTGTTTTTCTTGTTATTGTTGCTGTTGGGCCCAAATAAGAATTAATAAGGCCCATCGAGACAGCTAGCTGTAGGATTGGTTTCTAAATAGTTCGAGTGACCACGGAACGTATACTGTAGAGGGCACGAGATGCGCATTTCCCTCAAATCTATGCGGAAAATTCCTTGCAACAAGTGCGGATCCCAAAAGGTGAGCACATTGACATGGATGAGATTTTCTTTGATCGGGTTAACAATTGTTAACCGGTATCCAGAGCGATAAGATAATGTTGTAACAGACTCAAAGGGTTAAGTACTAGAAGATATGTCGAATTTCCGCTGGGGGAAATACCTCCCTCAAAAGTAATATATGTTAACCATCCTTTGTTAGCGTAATAATGTATATCTACTTGCTTTTCATGTAAATACAGATGATATTCTAAATAGAGAATGATTGATGTGTCTAAGAACAACACCTGATCTGATCTGTTAAAGACATTCTGTGACAGTATATGAAGTTATGTGTTTACGTTATGATTTCGTTATATTTTCCTGTTACTCTGTTAAAATAAATTTGTTTGTACCATCCCACAATTTTAAAGACAACTTTTTGGATTCTCATTTTGTAACTGAATGCTTTTGTTTTTAATCTCGAGTCAAAGCAGCGATTAATCATAATTTTCCATCACATATAGAGCGGGAGAAGTATTTCCATTTTGTAATAATCGTTGGGCCTAAATGATGACGTACAATACTTTTGAAAATACAGAGCCTTCGTTAATTACTGATACCCACGTGACCTTTGGTCCGCAGTGACTTGGAGAGTTTTAGATTTAGATGTTGAAGTCAGTTTAAGATTGGTACTCGTGGTAACTAAAAATTCCCTGTAAGTATCACTGCCAACACTCAAAGTGAGGTTATGTATGTAAACAAGCAAGCCTTGATAAGTTAACAAACGGCTTGTGAATTTTTGGATAAAAGCCTTACCAACAGTGTAAGTTGGGTTGCCTATATTTTGTGGTCACGTGGGTATCAGTAATTAATGAAGGCCCTGTATAAAAACGACTATAAAATTTCGAACAGTCTGAGCGAAGTGTTTTGCCTATCTTTCAATACCAGCGTCGTTATAACCCTGCTCTAGATATGATTTATTCATATTTAGGTAATCAATACCGTTGCTCTTGAAACCCCAGTATGGCCACATCATTCGATTTCTGTTCTATACTCCGTCCTCTTTGAGAACAAATAACGTTGTTGTAGTCTGACCACTTCGTAAACCATAAACGGTGCAAAACCATGATACGCGCACACTATCAAGACTAATGTGACCTTATTCCCATAGATAACTATCAAACCAACTCGAGCATGAAATGAAATGTTTATTCTAGCACACGTGACATACCGTATCCTCGTCTAAGCTAGCCCAATTAACCTACTTCATAGTATTTCATACAACCTCAAACTAATTTTAAACTAAAATAACATTCAGCAGAAATCTATGTTTAAAAACATCTTTGCAGCAGAAATAATGTATGACAATTAAAGTGATGACAATGTAAGTAGGGATAAGAAAGAAACGCTTCAGAAGTGCTAGCAATAATAAAGAAGGTTCTAATTAAAGTATACTGACTTCGTAAAGGTATCAACATAATAAAAAAAAAACAATGCGACGCTCAACAAAATAAACTCTAAAACCCCTCCCTGCTTTAACACGCAAGAGAAATTAAAACTGAACAAATCTGGAGCTTTTTTCAATTTTACGCTAATTAAAAATATTGTACGGGTAGCACCCCAAGACGAATACAAAACTTTATTTATGTTATCTACCAGCGTACAATCATGTCGAGAATTTTATTTTAAAGGTAGCACATTATTATACCTGGTACTGGGTGAGATAAGAATTATATTTCTATTAAACAAAAAGCTTTATTTAACTTCAACAATTATTATTTATTTTAACGTCATATGTATTTCGGCACATGTTCATATGCCATTATCAAAGGTAATATTAAAAAGTAACAACTGTGTACTTTTGTAATACTACCTTTGATAGTGACATGAAAACGTGTCAAAAAACGTACCTATAATGTTAAAATAAATAGTTATTGTTAAAGTGAAATAAAGTATTTTATTTAATATCAATATAAACTTCAACGTTGTAACGCTGTAAATTAATAAAATTATATTTCCGACATGCTCGGTCGTTTGAGCTTCTGAATCGTCGCACGGTTTGATTGGAATAGTGGTACAGCCTCGTACGGTGGGTGTCGGCTGTCGATGGTCAGTATTACACAGAACAGTATAAGAATAGCATAAAATATCAATCTGTCGATGTCTATTATCTTTAAAGCAAATGCCGTTTTACTTTATTAAACATTTATTAACGTCAAAAAATTTTCACGCCATAAATTAAAGTTTGACATCAAAACAGATTTTGTTGACTTCATAAAATGATTTATAGGTGGAGGAAATGATTTATTGACGTCACAAGATGCTTGTTAACATCACAACTTTATTTATAATCGGTTTTTTCATAGCAAAAAATTCATTATCATAAGTCAAACAATTATAATTTTGTCATAGATTTTGTGACGTTAAAAATTGCGTCTAAAATTCGCAGCTCTATAGTAATCGAGTGGGTGGGGCACTTGGCTGCTATGCCAAAGATCATGCGTTCAATGACCGTCAAAAAATTTTCACGCCACAAAATAAAAGTTTGACATCAAAACAGATTTTGTTGACGTTATAAAATGATTTATAGGTGGAGGAAATGATTTATTGATGTCACAAAATGATTGTTAACATCACAACTTTATTTATAATCGGTTTTTTCATGACAAAAAATTCAATATCATAAGTCAAAAAATTAAAATTTTGTGACGTTAAAAATTGCGTCTGAAATCCAGAGCTTTATAGTAATCGAGTGGTTGGGGCACTTAGCTGCTACGCCGAAGATCTTGCGTTCAATGCCCGAGGCTGGATAACTGGCGGGTATATGGAACGAGGTTCAACTTTTATTTAAATATTTATTGGCATCAAAACATGTTTTTTGACTTTAGAATATAAATTTTTATGCCAATAAATTTTATTTGGCGTCTTAAAATGATTTCACAACTGAAAAAGTCATTTAATGGTGTTAAAAAATATTTCTTTACAACAAACCTTTATTTCGGACAGTATTAAACATCTATTAATCAATATAATTGGTTTCTTGACGTCACAAAACGATAATTTGTCGGGAAACATCATCTATTCACGTCAAAAAATATTTTCTAGCGTCAAAACTCTTTTCTTTGACAACATTGGGTAATTTTTGATGTCGAGAATAGGTTTTTTGACGTCAATAAGTTGATTATTTAAAGCCAAAAATGTATTTCTTTTTTCGTCGATTTTGTGACGTCAAAAATTTAATCTGAAATTTAAGGCGCCAGGGCAGTAATTGACATTAATTGCAATTGCAATTGAAATTGACATTGTAACTATAGTTGGAGCTAGAGCTGTAGCCGTAGCCGTAGCAGTACAGCAACCGTAGTCGTAGCCGTAGCTATGGCCGTAGCCGTAGCCGAAGTCGTAGTCGTAGCAGTGGCCGTAGCAGTGGCCGTAGCAGTGGCCGTAGTAGGAGCCGTAGCCGTAGCTGCAGCTACAACTGCAGCTGCAGCGCCGCCTGCAACTGCTACTGCCGCTGCAACTGCCACTGCAGCAGCCACTGCAACTGACACTGCAACTGACACTGCAACTGACGCTGCAACTGACGCTGCAACAGCCGCTGCAACTGCCGCTTCAACTGCCGCTGCAACTGCAACTGCCACTGCAACTGCAACTGCCGCTGCAACTGCCACTGCAACCACCACTGCAACTGCCACTGCAACTGACACTGCAACTGACATTGCAACTCCTACTGCAGTTGCAACTGCAACAATAACTGTATGGTAATAATTGTAATGGTATTTGTAATTTTAATGGAAACCCCAAGATTAGATGTCTGGCGGGCGGCCCCGGCTTACCCAATTTTTGGAAGGTAATTAACTAATTGAATTACAATGTTGTGTAACATTAGTTTTGTAACTCTAACATAAATGTAACATATTATCTAGGGTTACTACATATGTGGAACGCAAATTTTCAGAATTTTGAATACGTTGGTGATTTTTAATTCGCAGGAACCTTTTTACCATAAATAGGAATATAAAAAAAAAAACATAAAAAACGGGTTACCAAACGCGTGTTGGGACATTACGTGAGCGGTTTATGGTTTTTAACTACGGTAAGGAGTATGCAAATGCGCGTAGCTTATTGCTGCATGCTTTTGCGAGTTTACTCAATGTTGGCGCGTTAAGCGTTAGTGCAAAAATACTTTTGAAACTATTATAAGTAAAAAATTTTAAAGCACAGCGCTAGTTTATGTTGAATATTAATTGAAATCTCGGTAATTAAAATTTCTTTTACAAAACAAAAATTTGAAAACGGAAAAATGCTTAAATAAAGGCTAGTATTGAGTGAGACAATTTTGATATAAATGTATATTATATCCGCAACTGTCTCACCATAACACAACGGGATCTTACATCTCGACACAGTTTATTTAATGTTTTGAGCAAATGCTTATGTAACAGTCATGTGGGGTGGCGCGGCAAAGCGTGAAGCGAAAATTACGAATTCAGCTATTATACAGAGTTGCCCCCAAGTTGTTTCTTTTTCACTTTGCACATGCACAATTGCACCAGGTACTAAAATCGACTACGTTCATTATTTATATTTGCTATATGTTATGAATGAAGTTGACTTGATTGGAAACAAATTGTTCACATCAACTAATATCTTGCATAACCGCAAAACTTAAACTGCATTCAGATGAAGCTTTAGAAACAACTTCGGAAATGAGCACATTCAGCTGGGTCAGTACATTACTGTTACGGAACTAAGGTCTCATTAACAATGTGCAATTTCGTAATTCAGTGCAATTTAGTTTCTCTTAGATGAGGGCAATGGGTTTGTGTTTGTAAATCATTTGGATATTGTCTTAGCTCAGCAAGCTAGACTAACAAAAAAAATTCACAACTGCAACTTACCCATTGGGGTAACATTAAAGTAAGAATATTAATCCTCGCTGCTCGTTATTGTTTTCTTTATTGCAATCACATAATTTTCTACAAACAGCATTGCAACCAAGCACACGTTTTGTGTTGTACGAAAGAAAATTTAAGTTGGTTTTACAAATTAACAGACACAGGCTTAGATTAGTTTTATCAATATCACTTTAGTTTTCCATTATTCCATTCACTCGAGTTAAATCGCTAAAACTGCAATTAGTAACTGAAAGAGCAGACGCTTTTAAATTGGACCAAAAAGGAAAAGCCCTATATTAACTTCTCTTTAAATAAGTACAAAGCAATTCCGTGTTATTTGTTCAGCCTGGCTAACCGTTTGCCTGCTCGTGCTATTTTCTCTGTTTTTGTTTAATTGCTTTGCAGGAGTGCAGAATTAAAATTAACACGTTCTAGCTTGACCACCACGTAAATTCGTTACCGTGAATGTAAATGTGCGAACTAGCACGTATTGTTAGTACCACCGAATTACATCTTCATGCAGTTATTGGCATGCAGGTATTGTAACATATCGATTTATTTTATTATTATCAATTAATCGGTAAAGTGCGACTATAGAAGTAATTGTAGTAGATTTGGCAATAATTTAAACAGTTCAATTAGGGATTAAACAACAAATAATTAAATTGTGTAAACTTACTGTATTTGTTAATACGCATGTAATTAATTTTGAATATTATAACTAGGCCATTTAAGCGAAAGGAATACAAACTGAAAAGGAAGCAGGAGAAAATCTATATTAATTATGACTCCAAATTGCTTCAAAGGCTCGAATGTCCTTCAGACTAATTAATTTTTACAAAAAAGGCCTGTTGACGTAATTTAATGTAGTTGGAATTAAAAAGTTCGATAACTTAAACTATGGTGTCTATGGCATAAAACCATTTCAGTTAGAATTTATTGTAAACATTGTCATTGAGTTTATTATAACTTTGCTAACTCTAATCACGTATTAAACTAAGCTCGATTTATAGCCTGTAGTTACGGTTTCAGCAACGGAAATTGCTAGAAAATTATCAGTTTATACAGAGCGAGCAAAGAAGGTGAAGAACCACGTGACCACGTAACATAGGCAACCCATTTTACAGAAGTGGCCATCCTGTTTCAGGAAACTAAATCTGACAGTTGTGGCATATACCATTGGCGTTGCACATACAAATTAGGACACAGAAAACATGGCACGTTACACAATTTAAAAACTCCGTGAAAACACTTAATAAAGCAGAAGTAAATGATAGGATTTATTTAAGAATATTATTGTAGAAAAACATATTTGATTTATAAATTACAATAGCTGCTCAAAATGAATACACGAACGCCAATGAAACACAATGACAGCACGGCAGGCAATAAGGAAAATAAAATTCACTACATTTAAATTAGTCAATGGTCACGTGGTGTTGTTTCACCCCTTTTGCTCGCTCTGTAGTGTAGGATAGGTAAAAACTGATTTACTGTTTGACGCAGTTACGACGCATTCTTAAAAAGCACCGTGCGGGCCTAGTCTAACTACCTACTTCTCGTTATTAAGATGTTCTTAGACGTATCATCGTTCGAAAAATCACTAGTATTAACACGAAAAGTAAAACAAATATACATTATTACATTAACAAAGCACGATCAAAATAGGTTACATACGGGGAGGTCTTTCCTCCGTAGAAGTCTCACGTAGCCTCTGGTAGTTAACCCTCTGAGTGTATTACGACATTATCTTCAGTGCACTAACTCGACATACCTAAAAATCTTTAAGAGATGAATCGGTTGCTTATTGTCGTAGGCTTTTGGTGACATCCGTTTTTTCGTGAAAAATTGGCTATTAAAGGCCCCTTCCATTATGGGTCTCCCGCCGAATTTTCTATTTTATTTTGAGAAATGATCATTTCTTAAAAAAACATTTTTGTTCCGTTTTTTCATTAAAAAACGATGTTTCGCGAAGAACCTAGTATTTTCATGAAACGACAGAGTTATATATATACCTACATAAATCTAACGCCTTTTTTTTACAGGCTTAAAAAATTTTTTTTAACGGAATAATGCTTGGTAAGACTAATAAACCTAAGCAGAATAAGACACTAAAGGAAGTTTCCAAGTTCATAAAAATTAACTTGATTCAAAATTGATTTTCGTTATAGCGATGTACTAAAATATTTCTGATAAAAAATGTAAATATGGTTATTTGAATTTTTGATTGCATATACTTTTTCCCTTCATACATCTCTCTCAGTAGCTCGTCTAATACAGTTGGAAATTTAAAAATGGATTTTCGTAAGGTAAATGAAACATGTAGTTTCATTACGATTTAGGGATACACAAGAGAAAATTAATAATATCGGAATTTTATTTTAAATATGGAACCATTGTGGTTTACAAAAAATTAAAATTATGTTTAAATATTTAATTTCGTATGTTATAGCTGATGATGATCTCAGAACCATAAGTGTTCCTCCTGCGGTCTCATGATTATATTTTCAGCACGGCTTTAGTTACGACTTTTAGCATAGATGTCACTTTTTCGACGTCTAACTCCTCCTCGTTGATGTTTCTTTGCAAATTTTTCTGGTTCATCTCTCTTATGAGCTTACACCACAATCTGTTTTTGATTTTTATTTTTTTAATTAGCGTATTTTATATTTCCAATCCTACGGTTTCAATTTTTTTCTACTGGTGTAGTCTATATTTTTGTGTCTTCGACTGTATTCGCTTTATACATGTTCTGTCTTTGACATTGGAAAGTTTTTTTTAAAGGAAATCAGTGTTCACTGTTCGCAATCTCTTCTTATTGAAGGATTCATTGGGCAGCTTCTTTTGCACCCTCCACAACTTTTGCTGACTAAAACTTTAATTTTGCTTATATTTCGTAAACTGAAATCCGAGTCTAAAAAATACTATATAGTAATACTAATATAATAATAAAATAATAAATATGTTGTGTCTTACTAATAACACAACTATTAACAGTAACAATTTAAAAATTATCAATCCTAATAAGACGCCATTTAAACTATTTTGATAGATAGTGGTAACATTTCATGAAACTGAGCAATCGATACACAGAAATGGGATAATCTAGAGGAGAATGTAGTATACCATATATTAACGAGATTCAATTGACAAAAACCTAATAATATTAATAGTGCCACTTTATGAAACCGCATTGCAGAGGCATGGTGTTCGTCTACACTCATTGGGTGTATAAGCTGTTTACTAAAAGTTCAGAAAAATATGTCACAATTATAGTGAAAATTGAATTGTGTAAAATAGTACGTCGCTGCTATGTTTTTGGCATTCTTGTTACTTGTCGGTAATTAAAATATACTGTAATAAATATAAATGTAGTATAAATAGTATATATATAAATAGTAAATAATATTACAGTTAGGGGTGTGGTAAGTAGACAATGCTATCAGGGTGGTGTGTATCATCACTACCATAGAACAGCCTCGACAGGTTCTTGTGCCGCCTTAACGGCGATGGCTACACGACTGAATACGCAGACGATCTGACGATTTTGCTTAGAGCTAAATTTTAGGAGATACTTTGCAGTTTAAAGAAAACAATTTTTAAAACAGTTAAGAACTAACGCACAGTACAATCCTTCTTCATAAAGACGGAGTTAGTTCCATTCACGAAGAAGAGACAGATAGGAAAGTAGCGTATGCTTTCCGTATTATAAATATTCCTTAACTCTCAAGATTAAAAAATACTCGAAAAAATGGTTTATAAAAAATGTATGTCTGTAGGTAGGTATGTTGGTATGTATGTATGTGCTACATCATCAATTCCAAGTAAGTAGTTCAATTTTATTGAGTTTTAAAATGTGAGGGTATATCAAAAATTTACCGCCAGTTTTTGAGTAATATTTTTTTTGAAAATTTCCGAACGTTTGGAAGACTTTTCCGTGTCAAAGTTTTGAACTTTTTAAAAATTTGTGTACAGAGTAACATTGTCAAGGCTATTACAATAAAATATTTGAACTCGATCTGTCAACCTGATTTTGAGTAATAAAGCTTTAAAGTCTAAATTTTCAAAACATCGTAGCGGCCGCCGTTTTATTACTAGAATTTTCAGAGAAAAGCGTTGGATTTGCCGCAAACTCTTTTATTGGTTTTTGTTTTCAAATTTATAAAGATTGGTTTTGTAAAGAAATGCTACCAAAAAAACTTGTCTAACTTCCGCTAGAATTTGGTTTGTGTCTCAACCCGCTATTTCTCTGTGACGCCTCATATGAATTTTTGAAAATTTCAGTCTTAACGCCGATTAAGTCAAAAACGAGTTATCAGATCGGGATGACATTTTATATTGAAAATGCTTTAAGGGCACATAATGTTACAAGCTATTAGAACTTTTGGAACTACTAAACCGGTAGAGTTAAATAAATAACAAAATTTTGACTTTTTCAAAAACATACGGCGCAGAAACTATCCACACGTTTTTAAAATTTTGTAGAACTATAAATCAGCTACAATTTAATGTGTTTCCCACTCTTCTAGCACCTTTGTGACACCTTCTATTATACCACCTGTCCATAAAGTGACCACCCCTCCCCAATTAACTTTTGAACGACTTGATATTTTACTACAACATTTGGTGTCCTTTAATTGGAAATTAAATACTATTTTTTAGCCAATTATTAGATTTTGTATCATTTAAATGGTAGCTGGGCGCCATTTTGAATTTTATTTTTAAATAGAAAGGGGGTTGAGTGACACCTCATTGGAAAGGTCTTTTAGTTCTGCTACTGATCCTAGAGTTTCAAAGAAAAATATTTAGCTATAACAAAATGGCGGATTTTAAACCAACGGACTCACTCAATTCAAAATTGCTTTGGTTTTTTTTATCCAGTAGTCCACTTTTTCATTTGCAGGACAAAATTTTCCCAGAAATATCTCAGGTGGCTGGAAATAATGTTGAAAACGTTATGTTCCAACAAGACGGTGCGTCGCCTCATTATTATAGGCCTGTGTCTGACTTTCTCAACGGAAATTTTCCTGGAAGATAGATTGATAGGCAGGGGCCTGTAGAGTAGCCGGGTCGCTCCCCAGATTTAAACCCCTTAGATTTTTTCTATGAGGATATCTGAAATCGAAAGTGTACAGAGCCCGTCCAGAAACAATTGAAGAACTGAAGCAACGCATTACAGAAGTTTGCAGAAGTATCACTCCAGAAACTTATGAAAATGTAAGGCAGGAATTTCATAACCGACTTTTTATATACCAAGCAGTGAATGGTGAACATTTCGAACACTTAATTTAATTTCTTTTTGCTTTAATTCTTAGTTTTCTAAATAGACTTCCTTATCTTCAAACATTTGTGATTTTGTTATGGCTGATAATTTTTTTTGAAACTCTAGGATCAGGAGCAGAACTAAAAGACCTTTTAAACCAGGTGTCACTCGACCCCCCTTTTTTTTATTAAAACCAATTTTTTAAATGGCGCCCAGCCGCCATTTAGAATGATACAAAATTTAATTATTGGCTAAAAAATAGTATTTAATTTCCCATTAAAACACACCAAATTTTATGGTAAAATATCAAGTCGTTCAAAAGTTAGTTGGGGGGGGGGGGAGGGGTTACTTTATACACACAGTGTGTAATAAATTTTAAGAAATAGAAAATTCCTACCCCTTAATTTAAAAGATCGAGTTATGATTCTACAATTGCAAGGAAGCCCATTACACATCAATATAATCCAAGTGTACGCACCAACTTCACAGCACGATGAAAACGAAATAAAAGAATTCTATAAACAAATAAAGGATGTCATTAAACTAACAAAGAAGGAAGACATAAATATTATATTAGGCGACTTTAACGCCAAAATTGGTACAGGTCAATTCGAAGACAACTATGGCCTAGGAGACAGAAATGAAAAGGGAGATACTCTACTACGGTTTTGTCAGGAAGAACAACTAATAATAACAAATACCTGGTACAAATTACTCTCAAGGAGACTATATACTTGGAAATCCCCCCAAGACAATAATCAAAACATAATTAGGAATCAAATTGACTAC
Source organism: Ctenicera cuprea (assembly GCA_958336395.1). Taxonomy (NCBI): domain Eukaryota; kingdom Metazoa; phylum Arthropoda; class Insecta; order Coleoptera; family Elateridae; genus Ctenicera; species Ctenicera cuprea. The sequence goes on from OY284493.1 coordinate 8,776,050, forward strand.
ATCCTAATCAACAAACGCTTCAGAAGTAGTGTACAAAACGTTAAAACATACCCTGGAGCTGATATATCCTCAGATCATAATCCTGTGGTGGCGACAATACGATTAAAAATTAAAACAATCCCAAAGAATAAGCCAGCTAAGAAAATTAATATAAATGGAATAAAAGATCTAGCAACAAAACAACATATACAACATAAACTAAATGTTAAACTACAACATATTAAAACAAGACACCCAACTACACAAAATCCTAATGATACAATCAACCTATGGAAATTAGTAGAAAACATCCTTATAGAAACTAGCAATGATCTAGGAAAAATAGAGAATACAAAGAAGAAAGATGGATGACGAAAGAAATCCTAGATTTGATGAATCGACGCAGGATATATAAAAACAGAAACGACAGGAAATATAAAGAAATACACCAGCTGATACGAACAAAAATAAAACAAGCAAAGGAAGAATGGATGTTAGAAAAATGCAAAGAAATGGAAGAGCTACAGGTGAAACATGACGATTTCAACTTACACAAAAAATTAAAAGAAATTTTATATATTAAAAGACGACAAGGATCAGGAATCCTGATTGACAACAATAATCAAATCGTAAGTGAAAAGGAATCAAAGTTGGTATTATGGAAAAACTATATTGAAGAATTATTTGAGGACGAGAGACAAGAACCTAACAGAGATTTCGAGAACGACGAAGGTCCAGATATAATGAGAAGTGAAGTGGAGAAAGCTATAAAACAGCTAAAAATGGGACGAGCACCTGGACCGGATGGAATCCACTCCGAAATTTTAAAACTAATCGAGTATTCAAATATAGACATTCTGACGAATATCTTTAATAATATATACAAATCAAGTAGAATACCAGAAGACTGGTTAAAATCTATATTCATTACTCTTCCAAAGAAACTTAATGCAAAACAATGTAAAGAATTCAGATTAATAAGCTTGATGAATCACGTATTGAAGATTCTCCTAAAAATTATTCAGAACCGTATTTATAAAAAATGTGAAAATACATTGAGCGATACGCAATTTGGTTTCCGGAACGGAATGGGAACTAGAGAAGCTGTGTTCTGCTTACAAGTGCTAGCACAAAAATGTAGAGATCAACAAAAAGACCTGTTTATATGCTTTATAGATTACGAGAAAGCATTCGACCGAATCCGCCACAGCACACTGATAGAATGTTTATACAGAATTGGACTAGATGGCAAAGATGTTAGACTTATCAAAAATTTATACTGGCATCAAAAAGCAGTTGTGAGAGTAGCTGACACAACCACTGATAGCATACCCATAAAACGAGGTGTGAGACAGGGGTGTATATTGTCCCCCGTGTTATTCAATGTATATTCGGAAACCATATTTCGAGAAACGCTAAACGAAATGGAAGAAGGAATTAAAGTCAATGGCGTAACGATCAACAACATCAGATTTGCAGATGACACAGCAATAATAGCTGACAACGCAGAGGACCTTCAACATCTCCTCAACAGAGTGAATGAAAAAAGCGAACAAATAGAATTAAAAATTAACACAGGAAAAACAAAGCTGTTAATAATAAGTAAAAGTCAACACAACGACATAAACATAAGAATAAATGACAAAAAAAATAGAAAGGGTGGACAAGTTTTCTTACCTCGGATGCTGGATAAACGAACAACTAACTTCAGAAATTGATATAAAAACTAAAATCGAAAAAGCCAGAAGTGCATTTATAAAAATGAGGCCACTATTATGTAATATAAACTTAAATCTACAGCTTCGATGGAGAATGGTAAAATGTTACATACTACCCTTAGTCCTATACGGGGTTGAAGCATGGACTGTAAACGCTGCAATGATAAACAAACTGAATGCTTTTGAAATGTGGTTATACCGAAGACTGTTAAAAATATCATGGACATCACACACAACAAATGAAGAAGTGCTAAGAAGAATGCATAAACAACAAGAATTAATAAAAACGATAAAACAACGAAAAACAGCATATCTAGGCCACATACTGCGTAATAATAAATATAACGTTCCTCAACTAATCATGAAAGGGAAGATAGAGGGACGACGAGGTATAGGGAGAAGAAAAACATCATGGCTGAGGAATATACGACAATGGACTGGGATGATCGTCCAACAGCTCTTTACAACGGCTGAAAATAGAGAAGAATTTGCTATAGTAATCGCCAACCTCTGATAGAGACGGCACGAAGAGAAGAAGAATTTAAAAGAAACGAAGGCCGATCAAGGATTTCTGTTTAGACTAGATTGCTCATAGGTGATTGTAGATTAAAGTTTTCAACATAGATGTTAAATACGGCAATACTTGGGGGGCGGGGGGATATAATTTCCCTCTCCCACCCAATTTTTGATGAATGAAAGTCAAAAACTCAATTTTCTTTAGAAAAGTTTACAATATCACTCGCTCTCTCTATCTAAATCTTGTGCGTTGAGCGAAGTCGTTCGGTGCGTGACCGAAGTACATACTCACACACAGCTACCTGTCGACCTTTGCGTCACTGTTCTCTCTTTGTAGTCAATGTTGAGGCGTAACACATTAACAATAAGATACTTTTGAATATATGATAAGTTACAATATTTAAAGTATAGAAAAGTTCAAGCGAAGTGCTTTGCTTTTCGTTCTGTGCACTTGTAGGTGAATAATAATATTATCGGTGCAAGACTGTCTAACTTTAAAACTCTATTTTTTGCTGTCTCCTAACTCATCTGCAATACCACTTTGAAATATCAAACTCAAAACTTGTTTAGAAACATGATGCAGTTACCATGTGTTTATATTTACAATGTAATTAAATAAGGCGCTTTTAAGTTTGTGCGTTATTTGTGATTTTTAAATAAAATATTTATTTAAATTTACCTGTATGAAGCGGGCGGTTCAAAAATTAAATCCGCAAACGAACTCAAAAGAAGCAAAAGCTAAATTTTCTACCGCTCAGGTATTCTATTTGAGGCGCTACCCTGGGTTTTCTGGACATGTAGGATTTGTGAAGGCATAAATAATTCAGCAGTTCCTTTCCTCGGCCAGTATTTGAATCATAGATGCCACTGGGAGCGCTCCCTGAAATATAGCAACAGCGCTGATTGTTAATACATCCGGTCAGAGATAAGCTAACTTCCTGCTTCCAGCAGCCCTCCATTTCAATTAGGGTCGTTCTAATTCCTTAACGGCGTGCCTAAGACAATGCCAAATATTAATTTGGGCTTTTCATATTACTCAAGAATTTATAACTAATAACTACTAGGCATTAATACAAAATTGAACGCAGCGGTAGCGGCTTAGATAACAAAACCTTACAGCAGCGCCGCATAATGGATGATTGGATGTGCATTCAGTATTGTATTTTCAGAAAATATTTAATTTTGTTTAGTAGTGATACATTCATTGCAAACTTGGCGTGCGTGTGTGACTTTAATTAATAATTAGGTGAATATTTAATATTTACATTTTCTCTGTGAATGCTCGTATATTTTGTTTCACTACACTTTAAAATATTGCTTTACCAGTCATGTTTCGAATTTCCTGCTCCGCAGGCTGTGTTTTATGAAATATACCTTTGTGCTTTATATCACGTCTGTGTTGTAAAAATTAAATTTAATTAACAAAACAATTGTTGACGTAAAATGTCGACGAATTTCCTGCCGGAAATTTTCATTAGACCACTTTTAATCAACTAACCCGGATTATACAGTTTTGCGATTTACTAGATCCATTGTAAAAGAGAATAGAATTCTAATCAGTTCGAATTCCGCTTACGGTCAACAAAAAGGTTTTTCTCTAAATAAACAGTGACTTTTAATACTACAAAGCAGTGGCGGTTCCTCCATTGAGTCAAATGGTCATGGACCTCCCAATAAAATAAGAAAAAATAAATATTTACCTTTTGTTTCAGTACATAACATATATTTAAAAAATACTTTATAGTTAACTTTTGAATAAAATTTCTATGCGAGAACGTTTATTAAAGAGCTGCCGCAGGATCCGCGAAAACGTTTGAATGTTTGAGTATTTCGCGCGCATTAAACGAATCTATGCGAGGATCATTTGGCTGTCAGTCCCCAGTTCAGCTATACGCCACCGAATAAAGCCGCCGGCTTAAAATGTCTTCAAATGAATAAAAGTGAAATAGTAAGCTCATTGCGATAAAATTCATATTACACAAGCTAAAAGAGGATAGAAGTATGTGCGTATTAAAGACTTCAGGGTCACGAACCCACAACTTCCGAGAATTATGCTGTTAGCTGTCCGTGATAAGCGCATGCCAATAGCCGCCTAATTTGCGGGATTCGCTCCTACACGACGTAGTAGTGTGAAAACAGTTGTTGGTTGTGTAATCATAATTTAGTGGTGTTGTACGATGTCCGTGCAAAATAATTTTGGATTGTGAATGCCATGTAAGAAAATGCTTTTACTTGTTTCCACCGTCTGCTATTTTGTGATGATTCATTGTGTGATATTGACTGCAAACAATTAAAAACTAAAATTCAAACACATTTTTTTATCGGTAAACTACATGAAAAATTGTGTGCATTTTGACACACTGGCAATGTGGGTATCAATTTACAATAATTTTATGAGAAAATGTTTATCGAAAGTCTATTAAAGACTTCAATGAAAATGTTGGTAAAAATAGATCATTTTGCCAATGTAAAGGAGGGGTTTGAAATATAAGGCTACCTAAAACTTGGGTAAGAACAGTTTTTTTTCCAAAAAATACTTTAAAATGCCTCGCAGTACACTACACCACGAGCCGCCACTGCTACAAAGTAACTCGGTAAGACATTGAAGCACACCAAAATCTTTACACAAATTGCAGGGAATACCAAAGTAATCTCAGTTTGAATTCTGTTTGAAATTAAAGGACTTTGTCAACTCCAGAAATCGTTTGATATTGCATACGCTACGCTTTAATCATCGATTTGACGAGTACATTAACTTGTATGTCTGAAATCAGTTAAGTCTATTAATACTGTAATTAACTTAAAATAGAAAGGTAGCTATATTAATTACAACAACAAACTTCACTAGGTATATTAGAAAATTAAAATGCCAAATACTTAATTACTTCAACAATATTTATTTATTTTAACCTTATACGTATTTCGGCATGTTTACATGCCATTGCAATAGAACTTGGTGACTTGATCTCGGTAATCGTCTGCAGATGACATGATTTCTTATTCCAAAATGTCCAATAAAGGAGAATTTAAGAGATCAATTTGCTCATTCATTAACGGTACAGTTTTTAAATGTTTGTGAATTTCAAAAGCTTCTCGTATATCTAATTTACGTTTATCATCACAAAAGTGTAAACATTTTATGGTGTTATTGGATGTCATTGAATGATTGTGTTCTAGTTAGTGTTTAGGGTAATTGGATTTATGTGGGTGTTTGTATTTGTAACAACGTACATGTTCTTTATACCTAATATCAAAATTTCTAATTGTCTGGCCTATATAAACCGAGTTACAATGCGAACAATTTAATTTGTAAATGCCTGATTTTAGCAAATCGTCTGTTTTTGATTTGGCATTAAACAAAGTGTTTAAGATTTTTCTAGTTGTTTTAAAAACTTACTTTATATTTAAAGTTAAAGGCGAATTACAACAGTAAAGCCCTCTATAGTGCAGCGAGAAAACGTTGCAAAGCAAAGCAATGAACGCATATAACCGGCCAGTTTAGATCGGAACCATAAATAGGTGACACGACCGTACCGCCGCCCTCTGGGAACAATTCTTAAAACACGGTAGTCCGTGTAGTAAATAAAATTAAGAAAGTAAGAAAGAGAGATTTGGTTTCAATTATAGCTAGAATAGATCACTACATGCATGTTTCGTTTTTATTTTTTATCTTTCTTAATTTTTACTTTATATTGTTCTGTTTATAAGCAATTTTTTCTTATTTGTCACCAAAATATGGGATCGAAGCATATTTAACTGTATCGAATGAAGTTAGGGTACTCGGACAGATTTTTTGAATGGTAATTTATAATCTTTTTCTTTAATTAATGTATCAATAAGTTTAGTATTATAAGCATTATTATATGCAATTTGAAAAAAATCGAAATTCGAAAAAGATTTTCAGGGTCAAAAATGTCGAAACGCGTCGGTCTATTGAAGACAGCGCTAAGAAACGATATCGACATAACGACCATACAGTGAACGCACATTTCTAGTCATTTTTTGAAAAATCCCCAATTTTCAAGAGCTTATATTTCGGGAAAAAGACACGCTAGCCCAATTCAGTTTTCAAGTTTTCAAGGTCGGACTTAAAAACCTTACATTTCGGCCCTATGGAAATGCCTGTTGCCGAGGAGTAAACCGCGAGTGAAAATAGGTGTATAAGGTAGTGGAAAACGGTGGAAGTACGTGAAAGTAGATGAATATATGCGAAAGCACGTGGAATTATGTGAAAGTATGTAGAAGTATGTGGAGGTCTCTGGAAATAAAAGAGAAGTATGTAGAAGTAAGCGAAAGTAAGTAGTAGTAGAAATACGTGGAAGTACGGCTGAAGTACATGGAAGTATGTGGAAGTACGTGAAAGTATGTAGAAGTATGTGAAATTAGGTAGAGTATCTGGAATTATCTGCACGTAAAAGTGAAGTATGAGGATGTAAGTAGAAGTAAGTAGTAGTACAAGTATGTGAAAGTACGTGGAAGTATGTGATAGTAAGTGGAAGTACGTATAAGTAACTACAAGTAAGGTGGAAGTACGTGGAAGTAAATAAAAGTATGTGAAAGTAGGTGCAAGTACGTAGCAGTTACGTCGAAGTACATGGAAGTACAGTGGAATGACGTGGAAGGAAGTGGAAGTATGTGGAACTACGGTGGAAGTACGTAGAAATAAGTAGAAGTATGTGAATGTAAGTGGAAGTAAGTGGAAGTACGGTGGAAGTATATGGAAGTTAGTAGAAATATGTAACAGTTAGTGGAAGTATGTGAAAGTGCATAGAAGTATGCGGAACTACAAATGGAAATATGTGGAAGTATTTGTGTTAATGGAAGTAGATGTACAAAATTTTTGAGCGCGGTTTAACCCCTCGGCTTTAGCACACAGCTTAGCGACACGTCACGTCACAATATATTGGGTTCCTGGTTCGATCCTAGCGACGAACGTAACTGATACAACTTTTATATTTGAAAATTAAGGTGCAAAAAATGGGTCAAATTTAAATTAACTTCTAAACGCGCTAAAAAATTCAAAATAAAAGCGGACGCTCAAAAAAGACAATTTAACAACCTAGAGCAAGGATTTTTCGCCAGAACCGTACTGGAAATTTTTTATACAATTAGAAAGTCGAAATTTTATAAGATCCATTGCATTTTCACCACTTAAAAAATTATTTTCGCACAAACCAAGGCCCGCATCCCCCCTTTGACCTGGAAATTGTAATCCATTTAGCATTAAGCAATATTTTTCGCAATAAACCGAAAAGTTCAAAATTTCAGAAAAATTACATGTTAATGTAATGCTTCTGAAAAATTGGACAAAATTTCTTACCAGTGCAAGTGCCCTACCGAGAATTTTTTCTACGGTTACATAGTTGAAGTTTTTTAAGATCCATTGCATTTTCACCACTTTTACATATTATTTTATTTTACATAGCCCAAGTTCCGCCTTCCCTTTTCGAGCTTTTAATCTTAATCTACTTAGCATTAGAAACATTTTTTGCAATGAACCAGGGGCGGGTTTATTTTTCACAGACATTCCGTAAGCAATTAAATTGTTTAAACTGTTTCAATTTCAAACATTTTCTGGTTTTCATAATTTACAAACAGAGTGCAAATTAGGAGAGTAATAAAAGCCCGACAGAGCGTAGCTTTAGACGGTTTCACTTGCAAATTTGCACGATTTGAGTCGAGCAGCAGGAAATTTGAGTAAATAAACCGAGAAAAATTTTAAAGTTAAAGTGGTATTTTTTGACAAGATTATTTTATGAAAACATGATTAAACGAATGGACCCGGACTTTATTGATCGTTTTAGCGTAACCATGAAGTAAATAGGGCGCAACTAGGCGCTGTCAACTGTAAATAACATACACAAAAAATTATCGAAACTATCGGTCTAGTTTTCATTTAGGCAGGTTACTACTGCCTTTTGATTGGCTGTAATATGCATGAACAAAATAATTGAAATTAAAAACTAAAAATTTTTAAACCTTCAAAGTATTTGAAAAATTTTCAAGAATTTCAATAAATGCAAGGAAGCTCCCCTGGCAGTTGCCCGGTAGCTTTTTATATATGTAATTACTTAATAAAATTGCGTAATTAAATTTAATAAAAATTTTAATAAACCAAAATAGGTGTGGATTGTAAAACGCTAAGGGAATCCAAACTTGATAATGTGCACTTCAAGATTATCACCAGAACTTACAAAATCTTTGCTCCAATCAAACAATCTTTTTTCCCTGATTACCTCATGACCACTAAAATGCAACTGATCATGGTAATGATCAGGCGCCGTAGTTCAGGGTTACTTTAGATGAAGTTACCATATAATTTAACGGTTGCATTTTCTGCTTTAAATACAAACGCGCATATATAACCTCATCTGCAGCTCAATGCTCTCCACCACAAGTGAATTGGTAATGAGAGCTCGCAGAGCAGCGGATTGCGGTATAATAATACAAACAAACTGTGTAAACCTAATTTTCTTATCAACAGCGAAACCGGTCCAATACACACTAATAAATACGAATATGAGCCCTATACAATAAACGCGGAAAGATCTGGCGGCGGAGGACCATCGTCACTAGAAATTAAGACACACGTATCAGCTAATTAAAAATTTATTTCTTTAAATATATTCTTAGAATTGATACGATTCACATTGAAAACTGCCGATTAATATTTCATGTAAATTGCAATGCTTGATGTAGACAGCATGGAATAAAGAAGCTGTTCAATTAATTGAGACATGAAAGAAAATGTAATAACAATAAATTTGTATTGTGATTTGATTTTGATTTGGATGTAACAAAAAATTCTGTTGTATTGTATAAATAATATCCGAAATATAGAAAAATAATAAGATGAAGACAGTTAAAACATACTCTAAGAATGCTAAAAATAATAAGACTGTTGTCAACCTTCTGGCAAATTTATTTCGTCATGTCCTTTCCCGAAGTAAACACATTTTTGCTAAGTTCATATTTTATTTATTTGGTTTTGTTTCTTCCTTAACTATTCTGTTTTATCATTCGCTCCCAATTTATAAATAACAAGTATATGAACAGCGACAGCTGTAACAACTAAACGTGAAGTAAGTAAAACAAACATTACCAACCGTTTTGTTTAGTACTTTGTTTCTATTTTTGCAAAATTCTTTATTTAACCACAACAAGATTTTTTATACGTTTCACTAGAAAACACTCACTCACAAAACTCTCATCTTGTATCGTATAAGGTCGAGCTTAGGATTTTATAATATTTATTTGTTATTCGGAACTTTCTCCAGAGTGGCTAGGAAAACCCCGGCCAGTTTTCTTGCGGCGGTCAAGAGATGGCGCTTTAGTAATGAAAAATTAAATTAAAATACTGGCAACAACGCAGAATCCATGACGTTTTAGTTATTAAATACGCCCCTTATTAAATCAAAACAACTAAAACGACAGTATTTTTATTTAATTTTTCTTTACTAAAACGCCATCTTTTGACGGCCGCAAGAAAAGTGGCCGGTGTTTTCCTAGCCACTCTGTATTTTCCCTTTAAAACAGAAATCAAAAATTTTGGAATTTTTTTACCTAAATTCCAAAGAGCTAACTTGCTCTCCTGCTCCGGTCTTATTGGAAAATTGAACATTGAGGAAATCAATGTTCGTTTGTAATAATTCCGGGAAACCCGTGAAACATTTTCAAACTAAAAGATAAATTTACCACCAGTTCATATTAAATGTATTGCAAATTTGAATAATTAGTCGAACATAGTTTGTTTATAATATTTCAGAGAAAACTCGTCAAAAACTTGTTATTCAAACGAAAAGTTAAATTTTACCACCGGCTAGTACTGAATTTATTACAATTTTTATTAATTTGGTTATCACAGTCTGTTTGTAATATTTACAGATACACCGTCAGAAACTTTGTTATTTACACCGTTAAGTTAAAGTTAGAAGTTAAACTTTACTGCTCGTCTGTGAATTAGAAACTTGAATAATTAAGCAATCACAGTTTTCGAAAGATTCATTTGAAATTTTTATACAAACCGCAAAGAACTAAAAGACTTTATCGTTTTATTAAATCTTGACAAACGAGAGTACTTTAGACAAGTATTATTTAAACAAGGATATTGTATTTAAGGTCAACAGCCTACAAAGTCATGTGTACACTTAAATTCAGGCAAAAGTGTATAAAGTTAAAAGATAGCGCTATCAGCTGCTTGCAGAAGTATCCTAAATGTTGGGTTGTTGAACTTTGCTTACCTTAGCCGTTGTTATTATTTTAAATCTCCGGGGTTAAATTATTGCGCAACTATACATTAATTGCATTTTGTTTATTCTTAATTTAATTTAAACACCAGAGAGAGTTTTGAGATACGCCCGTAGTTAAAACTGCTGCTGTTGCAAAACAATGCAGACCCACCCAGAATTATTGTTTATTTCATGTAAATAAAATATTTAGTTTGTATTTTATCGTTCACCTTCCGAATCCGACTAATCGATTTATTGGATGAATCCGTAGATGTTTTCAACAAACCCTGATAGCAGATTTATCGTATAAAATCGCTTAACAGATTCAAATCGCGTTGCTTATCCAGATAGTGAAAATCTTACGGATAACTTAAAATCCGAAATTCAAATTTCAAACTTTAACGAATCTTCCTCCACTAAAGCAATAACGTGTAAATAATGTTCTGAATCAGATAAAAATTATATGATTTTCCTCAAGAGAAAGTTCAAGGAAATTTGACTCCCCTTACGTTCGTTCGCTGTGCTTCCATTCTTATATTAGGAATTTGCAGCGCTTCCTTTCCCCTACTTTTTCTTCTCTAATTCCTATTTCGTATTTTACATCAGAATGAAAGTAAAACATGGAAGTCCTAGTTTCCAACACAAATTGCTGGAAATAATGAACTGAACCTATATTGTGATTGAACGTTTTAATAAACGAAGGAAATTTATGGAATATTGACTTTCCATTCACATTCTAATCCAATTTCAATCTGACGCCCAGATTCGATGTGAGCTTGGTAGGTGCCTGCATTTGACAGCTGATGATATATAAATTTTACACTTCTGCACGTCAGCGCTGACATTGCTCTCTTTCTTACTTATTAGACGCGAAAGCACGTCGTCTAGTAAGGAACTAAATCGTGAATGCGTCCTTTCACAATGAAAAATTTAATACCCGTTTTATTCACTTTTTCGGTTTTAATAACACGAATACTCCTAAATTTTGAGGAGCAAATGATTTATTAGATATCCCTATCCTAACCACACCTGTTTGATATCACGCAAATTGTATCTAAAACCGAAAAAATGAATTAGAGATCGTAAAGTTACTTATTTCTATTTATATACAATTATTTAAATTTTAATTTCCATTTTCCATGTATGGAAATAATTTGACGTTACATTTGGAACATACAATAAAATAAATGTCATTACAGTAAGTCATAAATAAAGTGCTGCTCGTTTTGATTTCCCATTAAAAGGCTTTATATCTAATAATAATGAAATTTAATTATACCATTCCCTCCAACAATTTAATAAACAAACACATCGTTCATGTGTACTGTCTAGTAAATACATGGTTTAATAATTAAATTGGATTATCGAACAATGTTCGCTGCAACAGTTTTTAGGCTTATACATTTAACACACCGCTTTAAACAAATAGTGAATTAAAATTGCTTTTAATATTATATTATTCACATTCCATTGGAGTTCATTTAACAATACAGGGGAATCTCGATTATTTGAAGAGATACGAAGATGGTTAAATTAGAGAAAAGTTGTGGAATTTTATGCCCATTAATAATCTGAAAAGAAACTTTGGCTATCTTGCTTAGTTTCTGATAAAACTGGAAAAAACTGAAATTTTAGATTTTTTGTTTTCGGCTATAACTCACTTATCATTAATTAGGACACTTTTTTATGCTGAATCTAAATTTTTGATAGGATGAGAAAAGAGGAGATGAAAAAGACCTGGGTTTAGCTGACCCGGCTGATAGCACCCAGTAAGGGTCCCATCCTATGGTTACGGGTGACAACCGGTCAACGGTTCGATTCCACCGGTATCACGTCAGAGGATGAAGGTAACCTGTGGAAAAGAGGCGGATAAACCAAATCATTTGGGGAAGATAGGAACCCTAAGCTGTAGTAAAAGCGACCTATCTAGAAGAAGGAGACTCCAAAATTAAATCCGTGGTCCTCCAGGTTGGGGGTTGAGGCATCGGGCTAACTTGTAAAAAAAACTAAATGTTAAAAAACCCAGTATAAAGCCTTGGAATAGACGGATTCAAGGTAGACGAACTAAGTTAAAGAAAAGGAACATGAATTGGGCAACGTGGAATGTACAAGGGCTCTCACAGAAAATAAACGAAGTGGTTTCAGAACTTATCAGGTTCAAGATAGCCATTGCGGTCTTAACGGAGACGAAGAAAAAAGTTCAGGGATCAAAAAAACCTAGGACACTACGACCATTTCTACAGCGGAGTACCAAAAGACACAAGAGCCGCTAAAGGAGTATCTATAATAATTTACAAAAAACTTAGAAGACTTATTACAACAAGGGAAGCTGTAGACGAACGAATAATAAAAATGAACTTACTTTGAGAAGTTACACTACGAAATTTCAACAATTGGAAAATCTCAATAGTAGGACGGGGAAAAAATACAAAGATAAAGTAGTAGGAGAGTACGGGGAAGAGGTAGTAAACAGAAATGGAAACATTAATTTTAGTATGCTGTAACGGTTTAATTTCATTCCTACATTTCATTAGCATATTTACAGTTTTCATCTTAAAATTAGTTCATAAAGTTGTAGGTAGATGTCACCATTTTCGCTTTGCCGCTTGTGTAAATTTAAATTTCTTATGTTCCGAAATTTTGGTTATTTTGTATTTGGCGTAGTGGTGATACAATTATTTTTTTGGAGGGGAACTTCCTTTATGAAATTGCTGCTTTGAAAGTAGATGGTCGATTCTTCGAGTTTTGCTGATAAAAAGGTGTATCAAGAGCACTTCGTGTAGTTTCGAACAGAATTGTTATCTGGATCCATCTTGTGCATCTTTTATTAAAAGTAGTTTGGGGCAATCGTTTTGAATTTGTAAAGAATTTTTAACCCCATTCGAAAACCAATTTATTGGGATTTTTGGAAGCATGGTCGAAAATCATTTTCTTTGAGCCAGCCCAACACCTCATGGTGAGTTTTCTGATTTCACTTTATGAATTAGTTTTACTAAACAAGTTTTGTTTCTTTTAGGCTTTTCTTTTCCTTTTCTTTTCGTTTTTTTCTATCTTATTTAATCAATTAATTTATTGATTGACTTACCGATCGATTTATTTCATCGCTTTCCGTTATTTATTTGGTACACACGATTTCGGTTGTACAAAACACCTGGAAAATCACTTACAGTCATCGCCGTGTGATTACAACCTACACGAATCTATATTATATGTGTGAGTACGATTTACATGTGGATGTACCTGATTACTACGAAGTTGGCTCCCAGGAATTTGAATTGTTGGTGAACTGTATCGTTATGGAATGTGGAATCTGTTGAAGTTTATCTTAGGCAAATTTAGGAATTTTGATATCGCTTTACATCTATCAGTGCCTTCCAAGGATTTCCCACGTAACCATAAGGTCAGTGTGTTCCTGTTTATTACCTTGTACTGCCGTTATTTCGTGGTGCGACTGATAACAACGTTTCATCTAAAACTAGCATTCAATATTATTTATGTATTACAATTTTAAACATTTATCACATTTGTATATTCTGTACAGTGACAAATCGATTACCGTAGTCAATATAAAACTGTTTTATAACAAAATCTCAGTAACGAGTTCTGACATACGTTTTACGTATAAAGACAAATTGTTTCGCAAATTCTTTGTTTATGTTTAATTATTAAAAGTTTCCAATTTTGTGTATCAACTCTGGACCTTCCTTTCATTGTAATTATAGTAATCATTTGTATTATAAGCATCTTTAGTAGAATACTTCGTGTTACTGTAAATGGATACGAGTTAGTTCGAGGTCACTTTATTCATAAATACAACTTAGTTGTGAGAATATTCTTACTTACATGGTCTTTTGGACATAATTTTACTTAACTTTTGTTAATTATATTTTGGGTTTCCTTGCAGGAAATTATTTATATTTATAATTTTACAGTTTCCAAATTTTAGGTTATGTTATTTTATAAACAAGTTGCAACGTAATTAGTTTGCCGCTACTGTTGGTAACGGTAGTTTAATTAGCAGTGTCTATTGTAGATACATTTTCTTGTATATAAGTCGGTCTGAGATTCAGATATTATACTTTACTTTAAAGGTTTCAAACCAAACAATTTTTGTACAATTACGAAAACAGTTCTTTATTCCAAATTATTTTATTTATTTTACAGGAGAATAACTGCGGACTTATTGCAATTACATTTAAGGCGTGGTAATTATTTCTTAACGAGTATTACAGTTTGTTATTACAAACTCAGTAGGGGGTTAGTTCTACGTAAGGCCTTACTGAAATAACTCTATTTCAGAATTTTTTCTTTATTAAGAATTCAACTATACCGTACATGCTTGAATACAAGGTGTCATATAACGAGTACATTGGTTCGCAGGGATTGTTATCCAAGTTATTGGTTTATTGGTTTACTTCTTTTATTGGAACTTGTTTTCTAATTAATATCTTATTACTTATTTTGTTCTTAACACAAGATACATACATATATATTGATTAGTTTTGATTTAATTTTATTGTATTAAATATTTTCATGGCAAGTTATCTTTTGGTATATGTGTAATTCTGATACCTTGCAGATTATTATTAATTCAAATTATATAATTATTTCTTGTGTTAAAAGATTTGCGTTTTATTTAGCTTATGTGTAGAAACACTTCGATCTCTAGCTTATCTTATCTGGTTAAGACTTTACTGGTAAGTAGTTTCTTGAGCAAAAGAAAAGTCTTTGGCGCCCATTTAAAATTTTATAAATCTGTTATTTTTGAACCTGTCGGTACGCTGACCCTATCTGCCGAATCTACGACCTCGCTGAGCTTAGTCGAGTACTTTCTTGTTCTCGTTCTTAAAGGTCAGCACCAGAACTTTAAGAAAGAAAAGAACGTGGCAAGAAATTGGCGCCCAACGTGGGGCCAATTTCTTCTCAACTTTGTGAAAAGTATCACACAAAAATATTATTTACTGCGTTATATTTACCTCGTGCAGATCCGTGTGAACGAGTAAATAAAGTTATAAAGACCATGTTATCTGCTTACGTTAAAGAAAACCATCGCAAATGGGACATTTATTTAGCTGCTATTGCCTGCGCCATTAGAACTTCCAGACACGAAACCATTGGGTATACACCCTTTTATGTTAATTACGGTCGAGAGTACGTTACTTATGGAGACCAATATGTTGAGCGAGAAAACAAGATCCCTTTGACCAGTGAGATCTTGAAACGTCAGGAAGGATTTCGTCGGATGTACGAAGATATTCGTCATAAAATGCAATCCGCTTATGAACGTAATCGCCGTATTTATAACTTACGTCGCCGACCAGTTCAGTATGAAGTTGGACAATTAGTATGGCGAAGGAATAAAGTTCTTTCTAATGCATCAAAATATTTTTCTTCTAAGTTAGCACCTACTTTCGTTGGTCCGTATAAAGTTCGAAAGAAATTGGGAAGTTGGACTTATAAATTGGAAGATGATAATGGTAACCCCGCTGGTAATTGGCATGTGCAAGATTTGAAGTTATATCAAGAGGATTAGTGTTGTTTTGCGTCATGTATGTTCTCTTCTTTATTCCTTTTAGTAGTTTGTTTCTTTATTTTGGTTGTCGGTAAATTTGGGAAATTTACCTCTGTTGAGTAGAGGGGGGAGTGTAACGGTTTAATTTCATTCCTACATTTCATTAGCATATTTACAGTTTTCATCTTAAAATTAGTTCATAAAGTTGTAGGTAGATGTCACCATTTTCGCTTTGCCGCTTGTGTAAATTTAAATTTCTTATGTTCCGAAATTTTGGTTATTTTGTATTTGGCGTAGTGGTGATACAATTATTTTTTTGGAGGGGAACTTCCTTTATGAAATTGCTGCTTTGAAAGTAGATGGTCGATTCTTCGAGTTTTGCTGATAAAAAGGTGTATCAAGAGCACTTCGTGTAGTTTCGAACAGAATTGTTATCTGGATCCATCTTGTGCATCTTTTATTAAAAGTAGTTTGGGGCAATCGTTTTGAATTTGTAAAGAATTTTTAACCCCATTCGAAAACCAATTTATTGGGATTTTTGGAAGCATGGTCGAAAATCATTTTCTTTGAGCCAGCCCAACACCTCATGGTGAGTTTTCTGATTTCACTTTATGAATTAGTTTTACTAAACAAGTTTTGTTTCTTTTAGGCTTTTCTTTTCCTTTTCTTTTCGTTTTTTTCTATCTTATTTAATCAATTAATTTATTGATTGACTTACCGATCGATTTATTTCATCGCTTTCCGTTATTTATTTGGTACACACGATTTCGGTTGTACAAAACACCTGGAAAATCACTTACAGTCATCGCCGTGTGATTACAACCTACACGAATCTATATTATATGTGTGAGTACGATTTACATGTGGATGTACCTGATTACTACGAAGTTGGCTCCCAGGAATTTGAATTGTTGGTGAACTGTATCGTTATGGAATGTGGAATCTGTTGAAGTTTATCTTAGGCAAATTTAGGAATTTTGATATCGCTTTACATCTATCAGTGCCTTCCAAGGATTTCCCACGTAACCATAAGGTCAGTGTGTTCCTGTTTATTACCTTGTACTGCCGTTATTTCGTGGTGCGACTGATAACAACGTTTCATCTAAAACTAGCATTCAATATTATTTATGTATTACAATTTTAAACATTTATCACATTTGTATATTCTGTACAGTGACAAATCGATTACCGTAGTCAATATAAAACTGTTTTATAACAAAATCTCAGTAACGAGTTCTGACATACGTTTTACGTATAAAGACAAATTGTTTCGCAAATTCTTTGTTTATGTTTAATTATTAAAAGTTTCCAATTTTGTGTATCAACTCTGGACCTTCCTTTCATTGTAATTATAGTAATCATTTGTATTATAAGCATCTTTAGTAGAATACTTCGTGTTACTGTAAATGGATACGAGTTAGTTCGAGGTCACTTTATTCATAAATACAACTTAGTTGTGAGAATATTCTTACTTACATGGTCTTTTGGACATAATTTTACTTAACTTTTGTTAATTATATTTTGGGTTTCCTTGCAGGAAATTATTTATATTTATAATTTTACAGTTTCCAAATTTTAGGTTATGTTATTTTATAAACAAGTTGCAACGTAATTAGTTTGCCGCTACTGTTGGTAACGGTAGTTTAATTAGCAGTGTCTATTGTAGATACATTTTCTTGTATATAAGTCGGTCTGAGATTCAGATATTATACTTTACTTTAAAGGTTTCAAACCAAACAATTTTTGTACAATTACGAAAACAGTTCTTTATTCCAAATTATTTTATTTATTTTACAGGAGAATAACTGCGGACTTATTGCAATTACATTTAAGGCGTGGTAATTATTTCTTAACGAGTATTACAGTTTGTTATTACAAACTCAGTAGGGGGTTAGTTCTACGTAAGGCCTTACTGAAATAACTCTATTTCAGAATTTTTTCTTTATTAAGAATTCAACTATACCGTACATGCTTGAATACAAGGTGTCATATAACGAGTACATTGGTTCGCAGGGATTGTTATCCAAGTTATTGGTTTATTGGTTTACTTCTTTTATTGGAACTTGTTTTCTAATTAATATCTTATTACTTATTTTGTTCTTAACACAAGATACATACATATATATTGATTAGTTTTGATTTAATTTTATTGTATTAAATATTTTCATGGCAAGTTATCTTTTGGTATATGTGTAATTCTGATACCTTGCAGATTATTATTAATTCAAATTATATAATTATTTCTTGTGTTAAAAGATTTGCGTTTTATTTAGCTTATGTGTAGAAACACTTCGATCTCTAGCTTATCTTATCTGGTTAAGACTTTACTGGTAAGTAGTTTCTTGAGCAAAAGAAAAGTCTTTGGCGCCCATTTAAAATTTTATAAATCTGTTATTTTTGAACCTGTCGGTACGCTGACCCTATCTGCCGAATCTACGACCTCGCTGAGCTTAGTCGAGTACTTTCTTGTTCTCGTTCTTAAAGGTCAGCACCAGAACTTTAAGAAAGAAAAGAACGTGGCAATGCGAACAAAATGAACTAAAGACAATGAGCGGGTTTTATCAACACTGTTGGATACATAAATATACAAGGATATAAGAAACTAGAAATCTGAAATCGATCATAGATTACCTAATAATGCGACAGCAAACGAACATAAGAACAGACGACGTACGAGTATTCAGAGGAGCAAGCTGCGGAAGTGATCACTACCTATTGAAAGCCAAACTAATGTTACCAATAAGGCACGACACAGCAAAATATCATAAAGAAGAATACGGGACCAAGATAAAAGAATGCAGGTTCAATCTGAGCAGCTTGGAACAAGAAAGTGTACGACTACTGTATAAAAACAGATTAGACGGTAAATTAGAAGAACAGCGGTTTAATACCATAGAGGAGCATTATGAATACATAAAAAAATTTATACATGAAGCAGCGGCAGAAGCGCTAGGATTCCGAGAAACAAGAAGAAACAACAACCATATTGGTGGGATGAGGAAATAGAAGCAGAAATAGAAGAAAAGAAGGAGAAGTATGAAAAATTTCTTGGCACGAAAACAAATGCCGACAAGGTTGCATACAAGCAAGCGCAAGCCTAGGTGCGGAGAAAAATAATGTATAAAAAAATGAAGCATTTGAGAAAACCTGCAGTAGAGTAAATACATACGTAGAAAGAAGAAAAAGCACCGAAAGCTGGAAAATAATAAAATCTCTGAGACAAGAAAGGAAGAGAGACATCATATCACCAATAACGCTTCAGGAATGGGAAGAACACTTAAAAAAATTATTGACAGAAGATAGGATAAAATTTCAAAAAGGAGAAAACGTAACCCACATTAGGGTCACAGCTACCCCGATTAGAATTACAATTAAAGAAGTCAAAGAAATATATCAATCGCTTAAAAATCGAAAAGCACCCGGCCCCGGAAATATACCTACAGAACTTCTCAAATATAGAACAGAGAGACTTCTTCTTTATCGTTTCCCCGTAAGTGCCATTATAGCGTTGGGTGTAGTTGGGATCCTCTATCCATCTTCTAAAGTTTTTTCTGTTCCTTGCCATGTTCCTTACTTTTTGTATGTTTCTTCCTCTGCTGTGCACTATTTCTTTAAGATTTTCTTCCCATTTTATCCTTGGCCTGCCTCTCTTCCGTTTTCCGATTATGCCTATGTCCATTGTTTTTCTGGGGATTCTCTCTTCTGGCATTCTAATTAGATGTCCATACCAGCTCAGCTGTTTGTTTTCTATTTCGCTCACTAAAGGTATTTGTTCTAAATCATCCCTTATGCTTTTGTTTCTTATTCGATCTCTTCTAGTTTTCCCTTTGATCTTTCTTAGATATTTCATTTCGGCCGCAGTGATTTTTGACTTATGTTTATCTCTCATCGGCCATGATTCAGATCCATATGTAAGGGTCGGTGTGTATATGGTTTCATAGATTCTTATTTTCGTATTTGTTCTTACTTCCTTTTTACCTATTAGTGTGTTGTTGATTAGATATGTTGATATGTTACTTGCTTTTTGTATTCTATTTTGTATTTCATTATCTATTAAATTTGACTAAATTGTTCTAAAAGTGCAGTGATAAAACGGAAACACCGAGTGAATGGAAAACATCTACATTAACAACAATTTATAAAAAAGGAAATAAGAACCATTGCGAAAATCACCGAGGAATAGCCGTAACAAGCTCGGTGCTAAAGAAAAGAATAGAAAAAGAGTACAGCGACATGGAAGCAGAAGAGCAAGCGGGTTTTAGAGCAAGGAGGTCGACGGTAGATCATCTGTTCAGCTTGACTCAAATAATAGAAAAGAAAACGCATACGCATACGCATACGATCAAGAAGTACACGTATTGTATGTGGATAAAAGAAAAGCATATGATAGCGTTTCACAGGAAAAGCTATGGAAATCCCTAGAGAGAAGTAACATAAGCACAAACTTGATTAAAGCTGTAAAAAGTTTATACAAGGACAATATCTCGAAAGTGAAAATTGGGTCACAGACTTCAAGTGGATTTTATGTTAACAAAGGACTAAATCAGGGATGCTGTCTTTCCCAAACATTATTCAAAATATATCTAGAACAAGCGTTGAAGGTGTGGAAAAGAAAATGTGAAAATATGGGCATACCGTTAGCCAACACCACCTTATACACATTATGTTTTGCAGAACACCAGGTCGTAATAGCACAGGAGTACGACGACCTAGAATATATGACGCGGAAATTAATCGAAGAGTACAAGAAGTGGAGGTTAGAGGTAAATATGAGAAAAACAGAATATATGTGTATTGGTTGAAAACAGCAACACCTGATATTAAACGATAAACAAATAATAAAGAATATCCAGAAATACAAGTATCTAGGGATGAAAATAACGCAAGATGGGACACTAGATGAAGCAATTAAAGACAGGAACACCCAAGTCAGAAAAGCAATAGCTTTACTTAATTATATATTATGGGACTCACAAATATCAAAAAAAACAAACAATATACATATAACACTATTGTAAAAGGCATAGTCACATACGGAAGCGAGGTGTGGCAGTTAAAGATCAAATCTGAGAAAACCTTAGAAGCAACGGAAATGGACTATTGGAGAAGAGCGGCAAGAAAATCTAGACTAGAAAGAATTACCAACGAAAGTATACGAGAAATGATGGAAGTCACGCACACAATAGTAGACGATATAAAGACGAAGCAGTTGAAATGGTACGGCCACGTCCAAAGAATGCCCGAACAACGCATCCCGAAACAAATTTTAAAATGGAAACCAGCTGGAGAGAAGGGATAGATAAAAAAATGAGAGAGAGGAATAGAAGAAGAGTTATGGGGAGACAGAGAAGAATGGAGACTGGGAATCGGAAGACGTTGAAGAACGTTATGAACCGATGTATTGCTTGGATTTTAATTTTTTTTTTATATTTAAATAGAGTTTTTAATTCTGATTTCAACGATGTGTCACACTTTGCATTTTGTTTAAGTTTTGAGCATTTTATTACAGAAAATAAAAATTGCATGAGTGCCACGTCATTTAATGTATTTAAAAAAATTCTAGTAGGCCATGAACTGATAGAAGTAAAACAAAACACCATTTTTATATACATTGGCCTTTAGATACATTAGGTACGCGATAATTTCAGGATACTTTGTTTTGGGCGTAAGCAGCAGGTTAAGTTATTTGTTACAAAAGAAAACACAAATGAATGACACAGTTACTAACACACAGATTAGAGAGTTTATTTTATACGAGCTTCTGAGCATGTTTTACAAAGGTGTCAAATGTTTTAAACATTTACTTAATAATTAATTGTATTAGCGTTATCTGTTGTATTTATTTAACCTGTTATTCAAAGTGTGATACATCGTTGAAATCAGAATCAAAAACTCTATTTAAATATAGCAAAAATTAAAATGTCGACCATAAGAAAAAAAAAGTTGACAGTCGAAAATGAGCACAGGTCGCAGTTATACCAAATCTGATAAAAAACTAGGATTAGCATAAAAAAGTGTCCCAATAATGCGGTAACTAAAAATATATAACATAAATTATAAATGAGTTATGGCCGAAAACAGAATCCAAAATTTCAGTTTTTTTTCAGTTCTTTCAGAAACTAAGCAAGACAGGTCTAATTTAATCTTTTTAGATTATTAGCAGGAGTAAAATTCCACAACTTTTCTCTATTTAACCATCGTCGTATCTCTTCAAATAAGCGAGATCCCCATAGTTAACAAGCAACTTGATTAATCCTGTATAATACCTTAAGCTTTTTCTTACAGATTTCTGCTTTTACGTAGCGTAGTAGTGTAGTTTAGAACCAAAACTTTTTTATAAGAAAAAAGAAGGATTTTTCAATTTGTTGGAAATAAAATTGGTTGATATTAAAGAAAGCCAGAGATCAATCTGAAAATTCCTATTGGTATGTCTGGGGAACAATTTAAATCCAATTTTTTTTTTACTTCGTAGTTACATTGTGTTGTTTTAAAGTTATTAAATTAATTAAAATGTATGCCGATCTAGCAACTCGTGTTTGAACAACAAGGCCTTAAAATCAAAATAAAAAAATCCTTGTGTCTGCCATTTTTAAGTTAGCAAAATTGAATAAAAAGAAATAGATTTGTCTTAAAGCTTCCAAAATGGGAGGTTTCGGCCCTGACAACCCGATGCGACCAATTCGGCGCTAGAACATATCGGCGCCAAGACGTCTCTACGCCGCTAATTTGGTGTGAGGACATTTCGATTCGATACATTCATATTTTGACAAAATATTTTTATACCATGGTTTAGGCACATTTAGATAATAGCACTTAATACGTAGGTTCATACACATTATTAGTGTTTTTTATTAAATTTTAAACTATATTATATAAGAATAAAATGAATATAGAAGAAAAACATAAAGAGAAAATAAATGAAATCATTTGTTTCATTACTGCCTCTTAGAAACGGTAAAATTTGATAAATAACACACAATTTGTATTAACTTACCTAATAAACAATAGTATTCAAAGGTGTGTAAGTCAAACGAACTGCGTTAAACGTATTTCCGCCGAAATGCCCTCGCGTCGAATCGTCGGGGCCGAAACTGCCTCGCACCAAACCGGCCTCGCGCCGAAACAGCCGCCGCCTGAACGGCTTCGCGCCGTAGCGATACAATGCTTGGATTTCTAAAATTCCAAACAAAATGTGAATAATTCCGTTTTTTCAGAAAAGTTTTTTCAAAATTTATTTTGTTGATGAATTTTTGTTGTATTCCCACATTCCAAAGCTAAACAACCACAGTCGATTGAGAGGGTGTGGTAATGTGTTCAGAGACTCGAACGCTGATTGGCCTCTTCGTCTCACCGATGTAGGCTTTCCCACAGGAGCAAGGTACACTATACACACCGCAGGATTGGAGGGTAGGTAACTTGTCTTTGGTCGGAGGAAGGAAATTGGAAGGTTTTTGAAAGGGTGTAAAAACGGTTTTTATGTTTTGTTGTTCAAGTAGTCTGCTGATGCGGTCGCTGGTTTTGTGTAGATAAGGTGGAGATGCTATAGATGTAGGTGGTATGGGTGTCTTGGTACGTTCTTTGTTTGCAGGTTGGGTTTTTTGAGTAATAGCATGTTGGATATCTCGTTTGTTGTAGCTGTTTTGGGTAAGAATAATGGTAATGTGATTAAGTTCGTCTTTCAGATAAGATGGTTCAAAATCGACAAAGGCTCGGTGAACTAGGGAATGAATTACATAACGTTTTTGGGCGGGATAATGATGAGAATGTGCGTTCAGGTAGCGGTCTGTATGTGTAGGTTTGCGGTACCAGGGACAACCTCCCTTTCTTCGACGTCCTGGTTAGTCCTGGCCCAGGAAGCCGTAGAATCCGCACTTTTAAAACGTAAATGTTGGTTCAGATACGTCTATGATACCTTTGTTATCTGGCCTCGTGGGCGGGTTTCTCTTTCCAACTTTTTTAACACTTAAATTTCCAACATTCCAGCATTCATTTCGCTATGAAGATTGTATCCAGGGACAACCTCCCTTTCTTCGACGTCCTGGCTAGTCGTCGCCCAGAGAGCCCTAGAATCCGCACTTTTAAAACGTAAATTCAGTTGGTTCAGATATGTCGATGATACCGGGATTCTCTTTCCCATTTTCTTTCACACTTAAATTTCCAATATTCCAGTATTCATTTCGCTATGGAGATTGTATCCAGGGACAATCTCCTTTTTCTCGACGTCCTGGTTAGTCGTGGCCCTGGCGGCATATTAGAACATTTCGTGTATACAATCTTCATAGCGAAATGATCGCTAGAATGTTGGAAATTTAAGTGTGAAAGAAAGTCGGAAAAGGAATCCCGTCCATGAGGCCCATCGACGTATCTGAACCAACATTTAGGTATTAAAAATGCGGATTCTAGGGCTTCCTGGGCGACGACTAACCAGGACGTCGAGGAAAGGGAAGTTGTCCCTGGATACAATCTCCATAGTAAAATGGATGCTAGAATGTTAGAAATTCAAGTGTGAAAGAAAGTCGGAAAAGGAATCCCGTTCATAGGGCCAGATAACGAAGGTATCAACGACGTATCTTAACCAACATTTTTAAGAATGCGGATTCTAGGGCTTCCTGTTCGAATGCTTCCATAAAATATTAGCAACCATAGATGAGACTTCGCCGCGCTGGTTTGTCTTTGGTACGGGAACGTACTAAAATCCTGGCCCGTTCTTCTATCTACCTCAACCGTGTGATCCGTGAATCTACAGAAACATATAAAACTCCTAACAATTTTAACCGAGACCGCAGCTATGCTTATCGCAATGCTTACTAACCACTTTTTTCTACAACACAACATTACACACAACAGACCCGCCCATCTGCTCAACCGCTACAGCCAATCACAAACAGCCACACTTCATCACACACCCGCCCCTTATAAACCCGGTGTTTGCACCTTTCTCGCCAGATTCCAAAGTGACCACAGCCTTGAAGATGTCCCCTGCAACGTCGGCAGTTTATTCAACGATGACGTGGCTCAAACCCGCAAACCTAGATGCCATTAACAAAGACCGCGGAAGCCTGCAACTTAGTTTATGATGTGTAATTTTCGATTAAAGATTCAAAGTTCAGGCGAAAAGCTTCGCTCATTTTTACCTTCCTCGGTATACGAAGCATAGCTACAGAGGTAGGTATTGTGATGGTCATGTGTTTTATTCTCCTAAAGAAAAGAAATCATGTTTTAAATTCAACAAATTTAGTTTAACCTTTTCCTCTCTTAAATTATTAGTAATATTATAAAAATATTAGTTGAATATACAGAGTGGCTAGGAAAACCCCAGCCACTTTTCTTGCGGCGGTCAAGAGATGGCGCTTTAGTAAAGAAACATTAAATTAAAATACTGGCAACAACGCAGAATTTCATAACTAAAACGTCTTGGATTCTGCGTTGTTGCCAGTATTTTAATTTATTTTTTTTTACTAAAGCGCCATCTCTTGACCGCCGCAAGAAAAGTGGCCGGGATTTTCCTAGCCACTCTGTATAAAGCAGCAATGCTAAGAGTGTGGTATAATGATCTAAAGGTTATTTAAAATAAAAAACAATTTGTTACCTAATCGATTGTGCCGAACTAGGTAAAATATCCCCAGCATTGTTTGAATTGATAATGAAAATATTAATTGCAAATAGGGAAAGCTCCAATTGGGCATAGTATTAATTTGCATTACTAGTTTATCCGTTTAAAACGATTTTAAATTGCAATCAACGCTATCATGCTGAAGCATGAAATGTATCCGAGGAAATGCGTTTTTAGCTCTTAATGGCTGTGGGGAAGTTATGGACAGAAGAGATCGATTGCTACAGAATTTCTGCGTGTCACTGGAAGACAAGTGGTGTTCCAGTATTCACGCAAGGACATTAAAGGAATAGAGTAATGTAGTTTTGTGTTTTGTGTAAAATGAAATGGATGTAGAAGTAGCGTAGGCATTCTAACATGTTCCTTTAATCAGTTAGTTGGTGGTTGTACCGCAGTTCCTTTTAAGGGTGATGGAAATGCCGAAACTGAAATTTGCTGTACAGCAACAAAAACTGCGTTGGATTAAATAGTCGAAAAAGTTAAATTTTTTAAATAATTGTACCATTTAATTGCATTCATAAAGTCTTCAAAGTCGGTTAGTTTTTTCAAAACCACCTTTAGATATGATGCACGCCTCAGCTCTTCGTCTCATTGAATTACGTACACGCTCAAAAATTGCTGGTGTGTTACGTACGGTTTGACATCCAACTATAGTTGGATGTCAAATTATATATAATGCGTTCCCTAAGTTGTTCCTCATTTAGATTGGCACGCGGTAAACAAAAAAATCCAAGGGATTGAAATCGGGAGATCTTGGAGGCCAAGGTTGATTTGGTATTTGAGCGACCCGACCACTTCATCGGTTGTTAAACCGTGCGTTTACGATTTTTTCTCTCAACTTCATCACCCTGTTTTTTGAAAACGAAGTACTCGCGAACACATGTTGATACAAACTTTTTGTCTTAAAATAAGTCAAAGGAAATTCCAATGAATTTTCTACACATACTTAGGAAACACCCAGTACAGTGTCCGATGGGAGATGCATATCAGTGGTATCTTGGAAACCATAACAGTTACAACGTTGGTTAAATGGGAAAAGATGTAGATCTTTTAGAGCGTAGCTTAGTAGCGTTTTTAGTTTAAAAAATAATGCATGGCTTACTGGATATTTGGAAATAACATAAACGGTAAATTTTTTTTAAAAAGCAATATTTCTGTAAACATTAAAAAAATAAGTAAAAGGAAAAGGTTGTACAACATTTTCGATTGCATGATATAATAATTTTTAGGTTCTTTTTTTTAAATAAAACAAAGATAAAAATTAAAACAAATTATAGACACGGCTCAAGAATAAGAGATGTAAAAAAATACCGGTCTGTGACGAGATTTGAACTGGGGCTGCCAGTTTACAACCCCACGCCTTTACCGTTATACCAAATCACTGTTTAAATATTATTTATTATGCTCGTTTGTACAATAAAAATAATAAATATTAAGAATAACTCATTATGCTCAATTGTTAATTGTTTAAAAATGTTAAATGTGAACTATTACAGTACAATAATAAGCAGTGTTATTGCTACCCGAGCTTCCATTACTTGGGTCAAGTTTAGTTTTTGATTATGAATTCCTGTTTTACTTATTTTTAAACACAAACGTAACATCGTCATAACAATAAACAAACTCAATTCGGTTCATTCCATGTCACAACTGAACATACTGCTGAGATGGGCGTATTTCTTTTTTAAATTTAGGAGCAAAGATCGCTTACAATGTAATTGTTCTATATCGATTTGTCCTATTGCTGCTTTTACTCGTACATATCCTAAGTAATGTCTTATATTTCAGTAGTATTTTAAGACATTATTCGTAACACAATTTTATAAGTGCGCAGTAGAATTGTCCTTGTCATTAACTTTTTATTTGATTTCCGCTAAGCGGCTTGTCGCCCGCTGTGTTCGCGTTGCAGAAGTGCAGTGCTTCCGTTTGCCTTCAAGTGTGGTTTGTAAATGAGCACGCGATCGTACTTCTAATCCAAACAGTTAGCGGAAGACAGTTTTTTTCTTTAAATTTGCGTAGAAAAGTACACTGGTCTACAAATAAGCGCCTTATGTAATAGATGCGCAAACATGTGGCTTTTGGTAATAGGGGCCCCTCATCACTAAACCTTAAGAATGGTGAAAGGAATCCGAATTTACTATATAGATTAAATAGTTATTTAATTCTACTATGACAAAAATAGCTTGGACGTTAAACACAACTTTATCATGCCACAAAATCAAATTTTGACGTTAAAAAATTAATTTAAAACGTCTCAAAATAATTTTTTGACCTTTAAAAACCAGTTATTGCTATCTAAAATTATTTGCAATTAGTTTAATTGAATTTAACCACCTTTTTTCGTCACAAACCATTTAGGTATGTCAAAAATTTATTAGTTAACGTCACAAAATATTTTGCAATGTCAATAAATGTATAATTACAAGCAAAACGGTGTTCCATGCTTCAAATAAACGAAAGGTAATACGAGCTATATACAAGAACTTACTATGACGGCTTGCTTATTGGTGTGTTACACGATAGTGGCATGTATTCGAACAGTCCAGGGAAGTAAATTGCGACGTAAATTTCTACATTCAACTAATTATCGAAAAATGTGAGCCTTACTATCCTGTTCCATTTACTGACCAGTATTAAACACAATATTCTTTTTTATTTGCATCAGAAAATAGCAGTACCATTGCAGCGTTTCAGGTTGTTTTATCGAGCACACAGGCAAAATTCAATTCAATCCCTTTGTTGTACTCTCTCCGTATAAGTCTCGATGCAGTGAAATGTGATACCGGCGTATTATATGTTTGTGTAAAACTCCAATAACTGAAGTTTGACTAATATTACTATCTCTAGTCAATTCTGCTAAACTGCTTACATCTGAGTCCATTTTCACAGCTGCCAATGTGATTAGTTTCAACAGTTCCAAAACAGTTTAGAAAAGTTTTCTATTTGTTGTCGATTGACCCCGTTCTTAACAGCGAATTCAACAGATTTTCAAAAGTTCTAGAAGAAAAATGACGTTTATTGTGAAATGCTTCAGCACAAAAGTGGGCGACTACTACTAAACTTCTATTGTAGGCTCCTTAAATTTACAGCATTTAAACATTTTCTTCTCGTGAATGAGAATTACTTTTTTGCAGGTACCACCTTCGATGATAATTAGTTGTTGAAAAAAAAATCTACAAGTATTGCAAAGTACTGTGAACAGCTATTTAAATACGTAACGTCGCGAAGCTATCAACTATAGCCACAAACAAACGTAAAGATATTTACATATTTTAATGCATTGCCGCGCTCACACATCCTCAGACTTCCTGAAATACGACGAGCGGTAGAAAAACCCCGACTTAAACATACACCACAAACTTCAGAAAGGAGTCCAACTGTGCCTAGACGTTTAGTAAAATGTCTGCACAGTACACATTATTAGTGAAACCACACCCCTAGATGTGTGGTGTGTTGGTTATTGGTTATATAAACTCAGTACGTATTAGGATGACGTCTCACTTGTGCGGCATGTTTATTCAAAAAATATAACGTTTTATGTTGGTCATAACTAATTATCCGTGTAAAGTTCTCAAAAATGCATGTAAAGTGCAGAAAAATTATATTTGTGCAGTCTAAAAAAACATTGTTTTCAACAATAAAGCTTCTACACGTTCACACGAGATGGCGCAGCCGCGGTAGCATTTTACGCATTGGCAACGCACATATGTAAAATGTATTTTATTAATATTATTATTTTTATGTACATATGTAGACTCAAGCTAAAACCGAACTGTTTTTTTTCCTTTTTCCTGGGTCCGTCTACCCTTGGTTGCGGAGACACTGCAGCCTAAAAGACTTATTGTGTTCCGAAAAGTTACCTAATACACGACTAATGTTACTAAACTACACAAAAACAATTTTTCACGACTACAAAATTATTTCTTTTTTTCTTATTTTTTTTTTAATTTAACATAGATCAAAGTTAATTCTTTGTGCATAATTTTTAGTTTCTCCCTAAAAAACCAAAATGTTTTATGTGTCAGAAAAAACTTTTTGGAATAATTTTGATTCTTTCTCTAAAAATACAAAAAATGTTCGAAAAAAATTGAGTAGAAAAATATTTGTTTGCGCAAAAATAATCTATTTATTTAAAACAAATTTGGCTCAAGCAAATACAATAATTTTAATTCCCTAACTGACCAAAACGGCGCGGCGCTTCATACGTTTATTAAAAATTAAGAAAAGCAAAGATACTTTTTCGTAACAAGAACACGTTTTCTGGAAGTTACGTGATTTTAACTACGCCTATCCATTAGCTCTAATAAAACAAAATATTTTTCATTTTTTGTTGTTGTTATAATCGTTTTTGGTCCGAAGTCGTGAGCACATTAGCTATCTACCCGGCGCGTACGCTGTACGTAACCAACGCCTTGGGTCTGCAGCGGGCCGCTTGTATCAGTTGGAGATGACTAGATGTAAATTTCAATCACTTCTTGACGCGAGAATATTTAAAACGCTAAAAATATGAGTAAGTAGCAGCCACCTGCTTCGTCTATTTTTTAGAAAAATATTTTATCGGAAATATTTGGTTTGCAGCACAAGTACAATATTCACAATGGCACATTTAAAGTTAAGAGCTAAAGAGTACCATTTGAAAGGTTAAATCTTGTATGAGTTACTTATAATAAATATGTTTTCCTTACATAAATGAAGTTAATTCTTTATTTTGATCCACTTTTTCACATTTACTGGTTCTTTTGTATTGGAATGTTTAATTGTTCTTCTTCTTATGGTTGCATACCTCTTGGGAGGAGTAGCATATCCTCTCATAGCCGGTCTTGTGTGGTGCTTAAAGTGGCACAGGACAGTTGAGGCCTACAGTTTTACGTGGGCTCCGAACCAGAGAAGTGCATGCACTTCATCTTCAGCGAAGATTTTTACTAGAACAATCGCAGAAATGAGATACGAAGCTTAAGCCCGTTATTCCTCAAAGAGGGTTTTACGAGCTATAGGCAACACAACTCACATCAGAGTACGTAGTGATTGTCCACTGACTTCCAACGGAACATGCCGATTTTTAAAATCCGATGTACTCCGCCCGGGAATAGAACCCTACATCGACACACCAATTGGCGTACTGGTACTGGGTACTGTTTTGTGCAATACTAGCACATTTTAACAGACAGGTTACTGAATTCGTCAATAGTCATTCAACAGTCGCCACTCAACAAAGTGTTACAGTTGATATCTTGGCCAGCTAAATCGCCTGATCGTATTCCACGAGACTACATATTTTGGGGACACATGAAATTATGCACGAAGATATGAATGACGCTATGACCTGCTATTATTAATTTTAGAAAGATACAGCATGTGCAATTGTACATGTATGCTATATTTCAAACAATTTTTAATTTCGACTGTTCCAATCAAATCTGAAATTTAATTTAGTTTTTAATGTTCTTTCTTTTGAACCCTCTGTCTAAGTTCATTAAAAACGTCTTTGTGTGACATTGTTTTCGCTTTCAGAGGTGGATGGTGCTCTAAAAATCTGAATTATCTACCGTTTCCAGCAAGTAATTACTGGGGCCTACAATAAAGAAGAAACTGATTGGTCACCTGCTCTTTTGCAGCAAATCCTTTTAATTCGTGGGTTTGCAATACTGTAGCGTTTTAAATTATTTTCAAATTTCTTTATTGTTGTACTAATGGATTTATTATTGCTTTCCGAATAATTACTTCTAATACCCGTACTTGGGGTTACTTGTGAACAACATTCGCAATTTTAACTAATGTGCTGTATAACCCGGAAAACTCCGCAGACGCCACCAGAGTGCCACCCGAAACAGATTTATTTCCTTCTGTTGATCCTGCGAACAAATAAACTGTGGAGCGGTACCGAAAGCAAATATTAAGAAAACAAACAGGAGCAAAAATAAAATACAGTGTTTATAATACCTACTTGAAAGTAAGTGCGGTTACTTTGTATTGAAATATAATGTTGCGAATGTAATTTTACTCTGCTCGTGGTTTGCATTGAGTGTACAGAAAGGAAATGGAAAAAGATAAAGGCTGAAAATTAAATGTAGCGAAAGGGCTTGAGATTAAACCACATTGCGCGTGTCAAAAGCTCTCGTAAGCTCTGTATCAAAGAACAAGAAGGAGTTTAGAGAAGTACTTAACAAAAAAGCTCTTTTAAGCCTACATGAAATACGTTTCAAACGGATATTTAATATAGCGAGCATTTAGTTAAATTAAAACGAAATGCGATTAAACACCCTTTAGATAGGGTAAGTTGGCTACTTTTGTATCGTTTGGGTTAATTATATTATCTAAACATCTTTAGTTTAGCTCATGTATGTTTTATGTACGTTAAAACAAGGACTTAACATCGTATTAGCATAAGCCCTGTTTTACGCCCCACGCTTTTCTTTGTAACCTATTTAAAAAATAATAAATAAGCTGTGTCAAGATGCAAGACATTTACCTAATGCATCCCGCAGTATTGTATATTCTCCAATCTACAAAACCAGAGACTGAACTGAGCATATGTATTTACTAAGTAATCAACCGAATGTTTATTATTTTGTAGTAAAATCCTTACTTCGCGTGATTCACATCAAATTAATAATCTTTAAAATAATAATATCCATAATTGAAACTCTTTCAACTGCAAACATAAATGTTTGTCCCTGATCCCTATTAATATTGATTGTTCGGTAAGGTTAAGTTAGTCTTATCTAGAAATTTAGATTTTAAAACTGTAAATGTTAATCTTACCGTGAGTAACAATCAAGCCTGATGACAGTGATTAGTAAGCCCGACATCATGTGTGCACCCCTCAAAGTCTGATGTAGAAATGCCAGCTATCGGCAATTTATGTTCCAATAATACGTATACATCCAATTTTGTTTAGTTGCATTATACATTGTACAGACAAATATGCGCCTTATATAATAGACTCGCAAAAATCTAGGTTCTAGCAGCGGGAGCCCCCCGCCACTTTAAAATTAAGACAGGTGAAAGGGATCCGGATTTAATATAGATAGACGAACCCGTGAGCTATATCTCACACTTTTAATGTTTTTTTTATAAGCTAATAAATAAGGTAATGCAGTAGGTAGTGTAGCGGACCACGGAGAGAAACCCTAGATTTATAAATTTTTCATTAAACGTTTAGTGTAATTGTACATAGCAAATCCTGATCCTCTCGTGTTATCTCAATGTGAGAAAAATGCGTCTGCAGTTGAGATTGCATAAATGTAAAACCCAGGCGGCGCGCGACAGGTCTTATTTTAAACCGTACGGGTAGAGTTAGTTGTTGTTTCCAATATTTAAATCAAGTTTAGTTTCCGTATATTAATTTTTAAACATGCGCTTGACATCGTGCACACACGATCAACAAAATAAATATGGTTAATTCCATCTCATAGGTAAACATCACTTCACGAACAAAGATTGCTTGTAATGTAACTGTTCACTTTCTATTTGTCCAACTGTTGCATTTGCTTGCACATATATCCGGATGTATTGTTAGGAATTGAATGATTAGTAATCAGTATGAGAAACTATACAAAACCCGTTATTTCACGCAAAATTGGTAAGTTAACAGTGGTATTGTTCAATACCTGTTTGTCCAATTGCTGCTTATACTTGTAAATATTTCTGGATTCAATTGTAGGAATTGATTAGTAATTAGTATGTGAACCTATACAAAATTCTTTATTTCACGCAAAATTGGTGGGTTATCGCTTCTTAAACATGAACGAATAACAGCGGCATCGGGGGGATGTACTTGTCCAACTGCTGCTTTTGCTTGTACATATACCCGGATGTATTGTTAGGAATTGAATGATTAGTATTCAGTATATGAAACTATACAAAACCCGGTATTTCACGCAAAATTGGTACGTTAACAGTGGTATTGTTCAATACCTATTTGTCCAATTGTTGTTTATACTTGTAAATATTTCCAGATTTAATGGTAGGAATTGATTAGCAATCAGTATATGAAACTATACAAAATTCTTTATTTCACGCAAAATTGGTGGGTTATCGCTTCTTAAACATGAACGAATAACAGCAGCATCGGGGGATGTACTTGTCCAACTGCTGGTTTTGCTTGTACATATACCCGGATGTAGTGTTAGGAATTGCATGATTAGTATTCAGTATATGAAACTATACAAAACCCGTTATTTCACGCAAACTTGGTAGGTTAACAGTGGTATTGTTCAATACCTATTTGTCCAATTGCTGTTTATACTTGTAAATATTTCCAGATTTAATGGTAGGAATTGATTAGTAATCAGTATATGAAACTATACAAAATTCTTTATTTCACGCAAAATTGGTGGGTTATCGCTTCTTAAACATGAACGAATAACAGCGGCATCGGGGGATGTACTTGTCCAACTGCTGTTTTTGCTTGTACATATACCCGGATGTAGTGTTAGGAATTGCATGATTAGTATTCAGTATATGAAACTATACAAAACCCGTTATTTCACGCAAACTTGGTAGGTTCACAGTGGTATTGTTCAATACCTATTTGTCCAATTGCTTCCTATACTTATAAATATTTCTGGATTCAATTGTAGGAATTGATTAGTAATCAGTATGTGAAACTATACAAAATTCTTTATTTCACGCAAAATTGGTGGGTTATCGCTTCTTAAACATAAACGAATAACAGCGGCATCGGGAGGATGTACTTGTCCAACTGCTGCTTTTGCTTGTACATATACCCGGATGTAGTGTTAAGAATTGCATGATTAGTATTCAGTATGTGAAACTATACAAAATTCGTTATTTCACGCAAAATTGGTGGGTTTTCGCTTCTTAAACATGAACGAATAACAGCGGCATTGGGGGGATGTACTTTTGTCCAACTGCTGCTTTTGCTTGTACAAATGTCCGGGTGTAGTGTTAGGAATTGAATAATTAGTATTTAGTATGCAAAACTATACAAAACCCGTTATTTTACTCAAAATTGCTAGGTTAACAATGGTATTGTTTAATACCTATTTGTCCAATTGCTGCTTATACTTGTAAATATTTCCGAATTCAATTGTAGGAATTGATTAGTAATCAGTATGTGAAACTATACAATATTCTTTATTTCACGCAAAATTGGTGAGTTATCGCTTCTTAAACATGAACGAATAACAGCGGCATCGGGGGAATGTACTTGTTCAACTGCTGCTTTTGCATGTACATATACCCGGATGTAATGTTAGGAATTGAATGATTACTATTCAGTATGTAAAACTATACAAAACCCGTTATTTCACGCAAAATTGGTAGGTTAAAAGTGGTATTGTTCAATACCTATTTGTCCAATTGCTGCTTATACTTGTAAATATTTTCGGATTCAATTGTAGGAATTGATTAGCAATCAGTATGTGAAACTATACAAAATTCTTTATTTCACGCAAAATTGGTAGGTTATTGCTTCTTAAACATACACGAATAACAGTGGCATCGGGGGGATGTACGTACTGCTTGTGCTCGGTGATATAGTTAACAGAAAACAGCACAAGATGTAGCAATCATATAGAAAAATATTGTTACCCGAATTTTATTTGGGTCACAAATGATTAATGGTACTGTAAAGACCCGCTTAGTTTTAGTATTAGACACAAAAACAGACAGTCGTTATTTCATAGTTAAAATTAATAATCTGTTCCTGCTATCTGTATATATTAAATCCGGAACTGTCTTAACTTTACGCATCAACGGGCTATGCTCTTACATTTCGACCAACCTTATTTATTATTTTGTTTGCAGTCTTTGAAGCAAATGTTTATATACAGTCTAGTAGGACGACCTAACACTTGATTTAAAAATCTACGTAGGGCGTAGCCCACTGGTTCAGCTAGTAAGTGTTAAAATTCCTTGATTTAAAGCATAGTTGATTTTTGAAGTTTATACAATTTACTACCAAAACACGACCGACCACGCACGACACGTGACAAAATAAAACATGTCAAAATTTCAGAAATTTAAAATTTTCCTGGTAGGTATGAAAAACTAACAAAAGAACAAACGATTTTAGCGCCATTGTAGTTAAACCATAAAAGTTTAATGATTTTGCCAGGCGTCACAGAGGTGGAAGTAATTCAAATTCACTTACAATAATGACAGATTTCCCAAGTTTCTACAGAAATTCCTAAACCTCGGCAGAGTTGCCGTAAGAATTCAGTAATTTAAAACGAGAATTTTTCAGCGCGCAGTTCGTTGACATCAAAATCGACCAAACAAAATGAAATTAGGCTGAAATCAGAGTCACCCTTGCTTGAAGCGTTCCTGTAATACTGTAACTACTGAAAGTACCCAGAAAGCAAGTTTTCTCTCCAAAAACCACTAAAGAACATGTTGTTCTGTGTACTCAACTTCGTCAAAAAACAGCAGCTAGCGGTAAATTGGAAGGTCGGTTACGCACTCCGAAACTCAGCTAGCGATGCGGCTTCCTTTTAAAAAATATTAGCAATAAATTTCAAGTCCTAAAACTCCCGCTACGAAGATCGTTTGCGAGAAAAACAGCTACGTCTACCCTTTGAAGGTCATTCCTAAGTATTCACTACTCGTTTTATATTTAGGTATCGACGGAAGTTAATTACTAATTTTATTGAAGCAATTTTCGTTCTAAAAAATTAAATTATTCTTTTATTGGTACTGAAGCAGGGTAAAATGTTCTACAAAAAATAATACAGGGTGTGGCAGCCCGCTGTAATTGGTCGATTGCAGGTTAAGTATTAGAGATAGAGAAAACTTTTTTAAATAAAAGTTATGTGGAGTCGTGTGTGCTATCACATAAAAATACTTTGTGTCATACAGGGTGTTCAATGTCAGAGTGGCACAGCAAACTTATATTTTTTTAAATTAAACACCCTGTATATTTTTATAAATTATTATTCGCCTTTTAATTTGATTTTCGACTGTTTTTTGTTTTTTCCATTCCGTTGCGGTGTTGCCAAGATATTCAACTTTCTTCTGTAAATTTAACATTAGCAGACCTTACTAGTAAAATCTGTACACGTCGTATTATTACAGATTAAACAATTTTTTTCTGGAAAATATTAGTCAAGACCATGTGCTATTTTTGAAATATTTCAAAGTTGAATTTGGTTATACAGGATGTTTGTTGCCGTGGTCCAAAGTTTTCGAATTTTAATGTGTCATAACTTGATTTTTTCAAATAAAATCCATAAATTATTATTTATTTTTTGAATTTTACTGCAAATTTCCTATCAAACGTCTATTACATTTTTTATACCTATCTCTACTAGATTTCCTTGTTTTTTCGATTTTAATTTTATCTAAACAATTGCATTACATTACAGCTTGTGATTATTTACGATAGCTGTTCAAAATGTGTACCTTTGTTGTGCAATCACAAACGGTCAAATTTCTGCCAGCTTGTTTTAAATAAATTACAGGCAAAACCGGATTTTCACAATTTAATTTTATGGACAGACGAAGCTACGTTTCATAACACTGAATTTGTCAACCGTCATAATTAACATTATTACTCTGATAGCAATCCGCACGTTGTTGTTGAAACCCATCGCCAAAATAGGTGGTCTGTTTGAGGTGACATTATCCACACGCAGGTCCATATTTCATTAATCGGACATTAACCGTACAAACCTATTACAAATTTCTAAACAATGATTTTATTGAATTGTTAGAAGATGTGCCACTAATAACTAGAAGAAATATGTAGCTACAACATGATGGTGCTCCTGCACATTATAGCGCCGCAGTATGGGAGTGGTTAAATCACAGATTCGAAAGAAGATGGATAGGAAGGGGAAGAACAATGGTTTGGCCAGCCCGATCTCCAGACCTAACCCCATTGGATTTCTTCTTATGGGGTTACATAAACAATCTGGTGTATCAGGAACTACCAGCTACCTATGAAAACATGCAGCAACGTGTAATACGGACTTTTGGACAAGTTATAGTGGAGATGTGTTATCTAGAGTACAATCATCATTTCGCGAACGAATTGATTTGTGTTTGCATAATGAAGGTACACATTTTGAACAGCTATTGTGAATAATCGCAAGCTGTAATGTAATGTAATTGTTTAAATAAAATTAAAAACTTCTTTCTCAAATTACTTTTCATTTGTTTTTATTTGTTTTAAAGTAATACTGCGCGGTAAACTTGAATAGATTGTTTAAATTAAATTAAAATCAAAAAAACAATAGAAACTAGTAGAGATAGGTATAAAAAATGTAATAGACGTTTGATAGGAAATTTACAGTAGAATTCAAAAATTAAATAAAAATGTAGGGATTTTATTTGAAAAAATCAAGTTATGACTAGAGCAAGGATAATTATGCACTTTAAAATACAAAAATATGCATGCATTTATGCACGAAAAACATGTGAAATATCAGTGGTTGGAAGTAATGAATTACAAGTAATGCATTACTGTAATTAAATTACTTTTTTCGGTAATAAGGAATGTAATGCATTACTTTTTTTGATGAGTAATTAGTAATTTGAATGCATTACCTTTTTTTGGTAATGTGATGAAAAAATACATTACTTTTGTCATTACTTTCATATTCAACAGAATAAATAATCAGGATATTCAGAATATCATTCATGAGTCATGACATGACAAATCCGGGTAAACCTGGGACCAACAAAATCCTTATTTTCCTAGAATAATGTGTAATACCCACAGCAATGAGTGAAGGAATGTTAAGTAAGGTTTCATAGGAAATTTGTTGCTTGGTTGAGAACGAGGTACTTAGTTCGTGTTCCAAAAATTAAAATACTTTCCTGCAACATATTAGCATCGTCTAATTTAAGAAAACATCTTGTGGTAAGTATTAAGTACCTAGTATAAAACTACCCTATTATTTGAATGTTACAGATATTTACTTATTATTAATTCCAAATTTGTAGCTATACCTAATACTCATACATTTTGCCAATTACCCTTATTTTATATGTACAATGTTGTACAGTGTGAAATATCTGTATTGTAACATTTTAGGAAAGCTCAATTGGATGTTGATTAATTTTTGCTTTTGTGGCAGCAGACGTTTTTAAAACGAAACGTCACGCTCTAGCAGATAACAATTTTGAAACGCAATTGTTGTTAAATTTAAACACGGAATATGTAGAATACATTTTTTTTTAAATTATTGTGTTTTGTGTGGTGTAATTATTAGTAGTATTTAATAACGACAAAAGTAATGTTTAAAATAATGCATTACTTTTTTCGGTAATTAGTAATTGTAATGCATTACCTTCCACGTAAAGTAATTAGTAATGAGAATGCATTCTTTTTTTGGCTAAATAATGAGTAATTGTAATGCATTACTTTTAAAAAGTAATGTTCCAATCACTGTGAAATATGCACTTTAAAAAACAAAACACTTTCGTCGGTGGTAAAGTCGCCATTGTATTCAGCCGCGTATGAACTCCCAAGGATCGTTTTTCTTTCCCCATCGTGCACACTGTACAGTTCTAACTTGTCCACCACCTTTCAGTAACCAAACTAGTACTAAACTAATGTTTAAAACAAACCAACCACTTTCTACAGGGTAAACATTTTAGGAATTTCAAATGAGAAATTTAAATAATTCTTCTAAGCCTAATCCTCTTATCTGTTAATGAGTAACTTGTTGTAGGTAAAAATGATAAATGATTTCTGAGAAATCCTAATTTAAAAACAAGCTTAGTAACTTTTCTCTAAAATTACATAAAGAAACAAAAATGTCACGAAATATGCTACATTGTGCTTATTCTTGCTAAATATGCATTTTGACAAAAAAGAGTGAAAAATATGCATTTATGCATGCAATATGTAAATGCATAATTATCCTTGCTCTAGTTATGACACATTAAAGTTAGAAAACTTTGGACCGCGGCAACAAACATCCTGTATACCCAAATTCAACTTTAAAATATTTGAAAAATAGCACATGGTCTTGACTAATATTTCCCAAAAAAAAGTTGTTTAATCTGTAATAATACGGCTTGTACAGATTTTACTAGTAAGGTCTGCAAATGTCAAATTTACAGAAAAAAGTTGAATAACTTGACAACACCGCAACGGAATTAAAACACAAAAATAGTCAGAAAGCAAATTAAAAAGCGAATAATAATTTGCAAAAATATACAGGATGTTTAATTTAAAAAAATATAAGTTTGCTATGCCACTCTGATACGAAACACCCTGTATAATGGAAAATTTTTATGTGATAGCACACACGACCCCGAACAACTTTTATTTAAGAAAGTTTCCTCTATCTCTAATACTTATCCTGCAATCGACCAATTACAGCGGGCTGACACACCCTGTATACACTGCTATATTGCAGCATTACCGTAATATTTAAAAAATTAATAGGCACAAAATTTTCTTATATGGTGAGTTTTTCTAACTTGCAACCGATTTAAATACCGATAAAAAGCCTTTAATAAATTTTTTCATATTTCTTCAGCATATTGGCAAAATATGATTCTTCCATTAGCTTTCCTTTTCAACTTTAATACATATAAAGTGTGTGAGGAAATTCACCCCGAAACATTTGAAGTAAGCAAGTTGTTGCAGAGGTTTGATCGGTCTGGTACAATGATAAGTAAAAATTTAGCGTTTACTTTCCTGTGTTTTCAGTATAATTTTAAGTATCGATTTCATGAGTATGCTTAAATTAGGGATTTTGACGGAAATAACGCTTTGAACCTCTAAGAAGCTCCAGAAAGTGGCGTTAAATTGTTTGTCTGTGTGTGCGCTTCATAGTTTCTGAACGGCTGGATAGATTTTGGATGAGCTTCAAAAAGTAGGGTTATTTCAAAAATTCACTGGAAAAAGCTACAATACGTTCTTCGCGTAAGCAAGCTATTCATGCGTTCTCTCTCTGATTCAAACTTTTCCCATTACTTTCATAATTTTAAAATTTTCAGAATTTTAAAAAGTTAAATATTTTAATACTTTGAAGATTGTAAAATTTTGTGATTCCGAAAAAATTGAAAATTTTTGAACTGTTTGAATTTAAAACTTCAAAATCCGTGAAACTGGGACATTACGTAGTAAATTTTGGAAACGAAACAAAATTTTTCTATTTTGGAAAATTAAAATTTTGACAATTTTGATTTTTTTAAGGAAAAATTACATTAGAAAAACTGAAATATTCCGTATTTTCCAAAATTTTGAAAATTTGCAAACTTGTATAAGTTTGATTCAAATTTTGGAAATTTTTAAATTAATTAAAGTTTTATAGGTTTAAGTATTATTAATTTGTAAACATTTGTGTTTCGATCATTAACATTTAGATTTTAGCGCAAACTAATACGTTAACTCCTCCTTCAAATTTAGTTTATTTCTAAATGCCCACCCAGATATGTGTCTAGAGTACGAGTAATTCCCTTTCCAGGCCCTATGCCCTATAAAACCCGCTTCGCGCTCAGTAAAGTAAGAATTTCTCATTTGAACTTTGCCGCACTTTGCAAACTGTAACAAGTTATTAATATTTCCAGAGAACCCGTGACATAGTTTTGAAAATTATTTGAAACCGACCCTGCTAATTTGAATATTGTAGCGATCGAAGTTTCCAGGTTGTAAAATGCAGAAATAGGAATTCTGAGTTTGTTTAAAATATTGCTTAGGGCGTTATCTTGATATACCTTAGTGATATAATTAACTCTGAGACTTGAGCGACCGACGTACCGAAACTCCGCAAACGTGGTACTGCTTTATTAAAGCTGACCAGAATTTGTGTGCCATTGGGCAATCCTGCGGAAAGGTTTGTTTATACGATAACATAAACAGCACAAGTCACAAGTCCCGTATAATAGTGTATTATACACCAAGGTAGAAAAGTCTGCTATTGTAGCCTGAGGGCTAAGGTTAGATCCCGAGGCTCGTAGCGCCAAGGGATGTAAGGCCCAAGGGCTATAAGACTTTTCTACCAAGGCGTATATACTTTTTTTTCACTACTAGTGATATAAACCCGTATATTTGTCGAAAAATGACTATTTTAACTTAAATCCCTGTTTACTTCAAATTATAAAACAAATGAGAGTTTTTTGTTTTGTTGGCATGACAGTGGTTTGAAAATTGTTAAATCATCATTGGTATTCAAACACATTGTTTTTAAGAACTGGTTTCATCTAAAATACTGAAATTATTAACAATTTCTTCTTTTTTACTTTGCGTGGTTGTATTATAGGCGAAATTGATATTGACAGAGTTGTCTCTTTAAAACTGTCACAGGATTATCAAAAAATATAAATTTGTTCATTATTTACCAGTGGTTAATAATGAAAAATTAGTTACCTGTCAGTGAGCAAAGGTAGAGGAATTGAATTTCACAGCATGTGTCGAAATGCTACGCCATATTACGTGTAGGGAAAAAAAGAATTTTATTTCATTTTATCGTCTCCGAGTAGCTTATTGCAAATTTAGAACTTTCATTAGGTATATTGTTTTTAAACTTAGTATAAGTTTGTTCACCTTACTGGATTTACTAATTTCTAGTCCGGCTCTGTTAAACGATGGCAATTTAATATTGGAAATATTATTTTATTTTATTTGTTTTATGATAATTAGACCAGGAATGAACTTTTCGATGTGGCGATCAGTTTAATATTTTCCAGACAAGCTGATAGTTTATCAGATTTGCAGCAACCAGGTGGCGAGGTCGTTATACTCATTTATAAGTTTAAACTTTACTTAGAAAACATTATTTTCTGTTTAAACCATTCCAAAGACGGACCTGAAAAGCTTCAAGTCACCCGGCATGTCTGTTATTTTGAACGGCCG
Organism: Ctenicera cuprea; assembly: GCA_958336395.1. Taxonomy (NCBI): domain Eukaryota; kingdom Metazoa; phylum Arthropoda; class Insecta; order Coleoptera; family Elateridae; genus Ctenicera; species Ctenicera cuprea. The sequence goes on from OY284493.1 coordinate 8,818,393, forward strand.
TGAAGGAAAATCACGTTTTATTCCGCACCATTTTTGACATCAGAATTCATTAATTGTTTGCGTTTTTGATTAGAATTGAGTTCTACATATTAGGTCAATTTTTAAATACTTAAGTTGATTTTCTAAACAGTTAAAACCCATTATTTTGTTTGGTTTGACGCGTTTGTGAGTTATTGAGAACGAATGCTCGCTGTTAGAGATATAACTCCTTACCTGGACACTGTTTACGCTTTTAGCTTTGCGCAACACCGAAAAACTCATTGGCGTACACAACAAGACGTCCGTCGGTTGTACCGAGTAGGTAATTGTTTCTTTTTCTGGAATTTGGGTTCAAACAGGAAAATTTCAGTGGCTTTTGCAACCAGGTATTTTTTTGTCGAAAAATGCGTGGCAGACAACGCAATGTGCAGCCCTGCTTATTAGGGCTATAGAGGTATTGTCAAAAGCGTTTTTAATGTCCAGAAAATTTTTTCCTTGCGCTCATCTTTTATAGGTGATACAAGCACGTGCAGCGCCATCTCTCCTAAGACTCCCGCTTGATAGGCAGATTGCGTTTATTGCAATCGAAAGTTTCTTAAATTCCAGCAGTTGTACGTATTAAAATGCGGCCAGAAAATCAATATTGTAAATATTTTTGAAGGACTCCTAATCCAAGTTTAAAATTCTACGGTAATTTAGGTTTACAATCTCAAATTCGGGGATTTATATTTAAATTATTGTACGTTTGTAGAAGTTAATTCCATAAGCTCGGTATTAGATTAAATAATAAATGTTCTACATTGTTTGAAATTTTGCGTTACTTACAAGGTGTATTAAATAAGTATAAAAAATTGTTTTTTATTACAGAGTAATAACAGTTAGGAACTTGTCTAGCAAATTATTTTTTGTTAATATAAATTATTACTAATTACTCGCCAACTTCTATTAGATATTTAACAAAGTTTAATAAAATAATAAGCAATCAGTTTGCAATTAGATCAAAATCGTTTAAATGTTATTTAATGGATTTGCATTAAACCAATCTGGATTCGGTTGTAGAACTTACTGGAAATCTGAAGCGTTCTCCACATTGCTGACATTAGTGCTCGATAAACTCCAACAATATTTGTATGAACGTTAAAAAAGTTGTTTGAATATTTGCCTCCCACGTTAGGAATGTAAACGTAGAATATTAAAGTAGACAAATTTTAATGCAAGTAAACAGAGCAAAGTTCACTCTAAAAGTTGGTTATAGAGAGTATTTGCGAGATAGAAGTAAATATCATTAAAAGATTCGTGGATTAGACATTGTTATTTTACCCAAATTCTAATTCTCATTATAATAATGTAGAGCTTTTGTAATATCATTTTATTTGTTTGTTACTTTTGTGGGCTTTTGTACCTTAAGAAAAAAACCCTTCCCACTTTTTACTTTTATCCGCTGCTGGTTTGACATACCGTTACAAATTGAGTGGGGAGGGGGGAAGAAATTAAGCCTTTCAAATATTGTTGTACGTCAAAGTTGCAGAGCTGATTCTATTATCACACACAACCAATTTACTTCTAACAGAAATTTTTAACGTCCCCCGTTTATTAAACAAAGTGGTGCAAATTTTCGAGTTTCAAAAATTCATAGAATGTGTAACAATGACATTAGCAGAGTATACGACACCAACCAACCGGACTGTAGCTCATCTATAGCGCTATTTTTCTACCAAATTAAAAAAAGATTGTGTTGCCAGTTTTTGAGCAATATTATTATGAAAATTCCCAAAATTTGTAAATATTTTTCATTTCGTAGTTTGTATCTCTTCGAAAATTTTGTGCACAATAACATTGCGTCCCTATAGGGCTATTACGATAGAAAATTTCAACCCGATCTGTGGAACCTTTTTTTAATAATAAGGCGCTAGACTAAAAAATTTCGAAAAACCGTAGCGGGCGTCATTTTTAAGCTAGATAATTCGAACAAAACGCGTTAAATTTTTTTACCAGATTCTGTTTCCATCATCATCATCATAATCTATCCTCATATACCTGAAGGTGTCGAGGTCTTTCACTCCGGGTAAGCTCTTCGCTTGTGTAGTAGGAGGTAGTGGGGCTTTTGGCATTTAAACCACCACGCTCCTGAAGCTTATGCCGCCCTTCATGCACATTCATTCAAGCCATACGCACATGTGTTTTATTTGTATGTTAATGTTGTGTGTGGCTTTGTTACTTGTCCTGGTCAGCCAGTTACCAAGGCAAGCGCCGTTAATTGTAACGCAACGTCGAATGGTTGCCGAGCTCGATACCGATCCACAGAATTACAGAAAAATTTTCTGCTTCTTCCGGGATTCGAACCGAGGACTCACGCATCGTGAGCCGGATCCTCTTACCACTGGACCACTCGGACATATTTAACAAAATCAATTTTTGGTAAATATTTTACCAAAAATACATGTGTATCTTCCGCTTCCGGTTTAGATTCTTTTAAAAGCTTATTTCGCCGGTGAATTTTAGATACATCCCCACTCTAAAAAGCTCATCAAAATCGGATTATCCGTTTGGCGGTTATGGTGACCACACACTATACTGCAAGTACAGGAAAGTAAAAAGTTGTTTGTAAAGAATGTCTATCTTTGTTTCGAGAAGTACGATTGGGATGAGTTTTAGATTGAGGAGGCATATCAAATGCATTTTTTGCCGAAATAAGTTTTTAACAAAACAAACTAAACCGGAAGCCAAAGTTAGACATTTTTTTTGTATCAGTTTTCGTTAATCAAATTTTCTAAAATCTGATAATGGAATCTTATAAAACCCCTGTCCGAATAATAATTATTTTTAAAATATTTTAATTTTAAAGCCTTTACTCAAGTTTACAGGTGGAAGACAAAATCCTAGTACGTACTACAGGAATTTTAAAAAGCCTAAAAACCGCGAGTGAAAAAACTAGTTTGGAAATTTCCACAGGTAATACCACAAGAATCGTAAATTTTTTAAAAATGTTTTGTCAATTTCATAGAAATTGTTGCGTCAAAATGTCACGAAACAAAATCAGCTAAAAAATACAACGATCCGTTAGGCGAGTTGAATTTCAGAGTGATTTTGTTAAGTAAAATTTGCAACAATTTGTATGGAAATGACAAGTCTTTCTTAAGAGTTCATTCGATAGATGCCATTAATTGCTCAGCGCAGTTTAAGTGTATTACGTAATGTTTTTTTTTCTCGAAAATAGATACAGATTGCCCGATAAAAATAACAAAATTTGAACTGCTTCTGATTAATACATAGATCATCTTAAGCGGTAGGTAACAGCATTGTACTTATCCATATCCTAATTATTTTCAAACATTCTTACTTTGCTCGCTATACTAAGTATAGCTATAGAGGAAGGTATTGTGATCGTCAGGTTAAATTTGGAGCAAATGCGTTCATTCGGCGAAGCTTTTTTCGCTTTCAGTTTACTGGCTTATATATGAGTTATGTCTAAAAGAAAAGTACTTTATTGCCAAACATTTTTAACCTAAACGCGTCGACTAATTTTTTTTTATTATAGCCATAGCCATATGGCTAGTTGTAAATACGCAGCAAGCAAATTTGTTCTAATACTAATATTGACAAGAGGAGGGAGTTACGCCCAGCGGCGATACCCTCTAGTTACTAATATACAACGTAGTAGTTAGTAAGGTCTAGCGTTTCAAGTCTATTTAATCTTCTAGTATTATTAGTATTGTCTAGTAAATTGAGCAGATTTACATTTGGATGGTTATGTATTATGTTCACATAGTTTGTTGTACGTCTTTTGACTTCCTCTCTGACCCATAGAATTTTGAGGTCTTCGTGCAGGGTTTTATTTCTGACATACCAACTCTGCGTCGGCTATAACACGAAGAGTTTTGCTCTGAAACCTTTGTAAAATTTCGATGTTCGAAGTTTTCGCACAGCTCCATAGATGAATTCCGTATGCCCAAACGGGCCCTAACACTGTCTTATACACTAACACTTTGTTGTATAATGAACACTTCGATTTTCGCCCTAGGAGCCAGTACATCTTCTTCACCTTTAGGTTAGTTCCTTTCCCCATTTTTTGATGTGGGTTCTTCATGTTAGTCGCCTGTCAATGTACATGCCCAGATATTTAACCTCTTTTTTATTTGGGATTTGTATACCGTTTAGTGTGTCCGTAGGAGCGGAATTATGCTTAGTTGTAAACGTGATTGCTGTGGATTTATTTTTGTTGATTTTTATACGCCACCTGTTCAACCGTTTTTGCATATTATCGAGACAACTTTGTAGTATAGCCGATGCTTGTATATTGTCTGAGTGGGAAACTAGTAACGCAGTGTCGTCTGCGAATGCTGCTGTCACTGCATTTTCGTTGCATGGTAAGTCGTTGGTAAATATCTGGTATAGGGTGGGTCCCATTATGCTACCCTGGGGGACGCCTGCCTTAATTTGATATAGTCCTGATTGGCTTTCACCATATTTAACCTGATAAAAGCTTTCGTTTAGATATGAGGTTAGTAGTAGGTAGTATTGATGTGGCAGAGACCGTTTAATTTTGTAAAGTAACCCAGACTCGGTCGAACGCCTGGCTGACATCAAGGATTACCGCCACACAATATCTACTTTCTTTGAGATCTTTCTCTATTAGGTCGACGACTCTGTGGATCTGTTCTGCTGTGAAGTATTCTTGGCGAAACCTAAACTGATGCTCTGGAATTAGCGCTTCTTGTTCTAATATGGGCACTAGTCTCTTTAATATTAACTTTTCTAGTACTATTGACAGTATTGGTAGAAGCGTTATCGGTCGATAAGAGGCGACTTCATGAGCAGGTTTTCCCAGCTTCAGAATTAAAATTATTTGGCCGAATTTCCACTGGAATGGAAAATACTGTAATCTTATGATTGCATTGAAGATTTGTGTTATAGCCATTATTGCTTTGCGGAGAATCTGGCAGCAAACTAAAAACCTCATAGACAAAAATAACTTAAATAGGTTAACCAGAGAGTTAAAAATGGCTATAAGGGAATGGCAAAACGAAACATTTAATGAATACGTAAGCAACTTTTCCCCATTCCCACATAGCGATTACACCCTTTGGAAGGCAACAAATAAACTAAAAGATGCTCAAAATCCTATTCCACCGATTCGAAAAGCAGACGGCTCTTGGGCAATAACAGTAGATGAGAAAGCTGAACAATTTGCAGAACATCTATCAAACATATTTCAACCGCATCCTGCCGCTGTTACACCGGAAGAAAAACGGAAGATTATAGACTCCAAGCTCCCTTACAACTAAGCCCACCAATCGAACCCTTCACCCCAGTAGAAATTACAACCGTAATCAAATACTTAAACAACAAAAAAGCGCCCGGGTATGACCTCATCACTGCCATACCATTGAAAGAACTGCTTCGACTAATGAGCAGGTTTTAAGGCCTGTGTGTGTGTCCGTATGTCTGTCTGTCTGTACACAGTTTACAGTCCAGACGCCTTAGCGCAAAAAAAACAAATTTGGCTCAATGATTGCTAATTGCGATAGGATAACACCGAAAGAAAATGAGGTTAGTCCGCCAAAAAAGGGAGGACGGGGTGCTCTATGTCAAAATAGACGCGTTCGGAGAAGAACCTTAAATTCGTATTCTACGCATGCTGAATAGTCGATCTGCCCAAACGCGATCTTCTTATCGCCCCTCATTACCACCATAATCAATTTTCCATTTTTTTCAAAAATTTACGTGGTTCGGCTTCAAAATAGTAATAACTTTTCGTTGAGAAAACATTACCAACAGATTTTATTTTGGTCGTTTAACTGAACAGTTTAATTGAGTGGTTGCAAAAATACGGCCTGCCAAAGGTCTACAGGACGTGAAAAATCGATTTTGAGATTTTAATGGATGAACATTGGTTGCAACTGGAAAACACAAAATACCATAAAAGTAGGCGACAGCATTAAAAAAATGAGGGGGGTGCTCTATTTCAATATAGATGCGCTGGGAAAAGAACTTGAGATTAGTATTCTGCACATTTCGAATGATCGATCTGCGCAAACTTGATTTCCCCCTCCCCCCTGCCCCCATCAACTTCTTTGTTTTTAATTTAAATTTACGAATTTCGGCTTCACAATCAGTATGAGCATGTTAAATGACAATAAGAACAACTTTACATTAAGAAAACATCACCAAGAAGTTTCCTTTTGGTCGTTTACATGAACAGATTAATTGAGTAAACCAAATTATGAAATCGATTTTGAGATTTCAAGGGATAAACATTAGTTGCAACTTGAAAACACAAAATATGATAAAAAATGGGCAACAGCATTAAAAAATAAAAGGGGGGGGGGGGAAGCTGTTCCCTACTTCAGTATAGACGCGCTCGGAAAAGAACTTTAGATTAGTATTTTGCACATTTCGAATGAGCGATCTGCGCAAACTTGATTTCCGCCTCCCCCTGCCCCCATCAACTTCTTTGTTTTTTTTTTAATTTACAAATTTCGTCTTCACAATCGGTATGAGCATCTTAACTGACAATAGGAACAACTTTACATTGGGAAAACATCACTAAGAGGTTTCCTTTCGGTCGTTTACCTGAACAGATTAATTGAGTGAACCAAATTATAGAATTTATTTTGATATTTCAAAGAATAAACATTAGTTGCAATTAGAAAACACAAAGTATAATAATTTTTTCTAATTTTCTCAGTAGAAATATTAATCGATATATGCATTGCTAAACTCTCTTTATATGCGAGAAAGTAAAAATATGGTTTTTATATTAAAAGTTTTTTTGCTAAACTAATTGAAAAAGAATAATTTCAATTTCCTTTTTTGTTAGTAATGTAATTTCAACACAACCGTATTTTATTTTAGACATTAAAGTAGCTCTATATTTATTTCGTAAACGTGCACAGCAGATTACATTTACGGTTCACCCAATAATTACTCTGCAAAATATATCATACGTTTTCCGTACAAAAACACAAGTAATAAACGTGTTCTCAGAACCTCCTTCCTCTTGCCTTTCTAAACTGCATGACAGCGTCGTTTTCCGCGTTTTCTTTTGGTTATCTTGATCTAATTTCTAGAAGTGCTCGTTCGCTTCCGACAAAAATTCGTTAGTGCAACAAGGCGTGTACCATTAGTTTTTGAAACAAAAAGACTTTTAACAAAACGTCGACTAACGACAGTTCCGTTATAGTATCGCAGTCACTATCAGCGTATCGCGGATGATGTGTTATCGTTAAGAAAACTGCCAATACTGTTTTCTGTCTCACTGCTTTTTAACGCTGTCATTCATATATATAAGGGTTTCATGTCCTCGATATAGTTTCAAGGTTCTGTCGTGTATGGCAAGCTATAGTATCGGAAAAAAACGTTTCATGTTGAACACTTCAGTTGAATAAATATCAAAATAAAAGCAATGAACTGAACAGATTAAATTGCAAAAACAAACATTTTAAAAAAGTTACATTTATATTTGAATATTTATAGCAAAAAACGGTTCACGTTCGGTTCAAATGTCATCCAGCAGTGGCGGCTCGTGAACATGGCGACATAACATAAAGCAAACAAATAATCCATAAATGAAATCGACACGCCTTATTTTCTGATTCACTTATTGACACTAGCGTCTAGACGCTTGGGTTTACAGCCGACCCAGACTTGCGCAATATCGTATAATATTGGCTCGCATATGTGCAAGTGTGATATTTACATCGAGATTTGCATTGTTAAAGCCAATTTTTTCATTGCTAATAAATTGCATTCAATGGAAAACAACAAATCTTGTTTGTTTTTAAATTTATTACCAGACTTGCGTGTTAGTATGCCGTCAATCAGTGAGTGAATGCCAATTTGTCTTCGTATTTTTTATTTAAAAATATAACTGGCCTTAACAAATAACCTCGTGTAAACATCAAAACGCAACAACAGTGTTTTAAAAAAAAACTATAAAATAAAAAAAAATTTGGTCCCAACCGAGATTCGACCCCACAACTACTTATGCAGTAAAAGTACACCCGAACACACTACGAACTTGGTGGTTTACACACATTCCAGCTGCATGCCGAGGAGGTGCGCAAATCATGTGAGGTAGGATCGGCTGTAAACCCAAGCGACTAAGCATTATTCAAATTGGCCACTCACCAAGTCATTAAAATTATCGCTGTTTTAAATGATAGCTTTTTACCTTCCCACTTAAATATTTTAAATCTTTAACAACTGTCACTGTGCACGGTATGACAGAGACACCGCAATCTATTATTATACAAATAAAACAAAATAAAGCGCTTTTCATTTCGCACCCGCAAACCCAGTCCGCAGTTTTATACATATTAATGTCAAACTTTCACACATATTCTTTATTATTTCGATTGTTAAATTTATTAGTTTGTAGGTTGGGACGGCAGTGGGGGTATATTTTTTATTTTACCTCGTAAATAAACTGCTGCGAATTCCATATTTAACTCAAAATATTGTTTACCGAATTAATTTTGGTAGCAGATATGGATTTAGACATAACCACTGCATTAGTACTAATGAGCCATATTTCCAAATGCGTTTGGGTCTGCAATCGGTATACGAACTTGCTTTCCCGCTGGAACGTTTGTTTATACTATTACATATAGTAAATATATAGTTAAGTGTTTCCGCTTTTTAACTTTTTATATATTTATGTAACTCAGTTTGTATTCATGTACAAAAAATTCTATCAACTTTATTTTTTTGAATAGCACTCTTTATATTATTTATTATTTTTATAATCAGCATTTTTTTCTGTTTGCAATGATACAACACTTGTTATAGTCAGAGCTGCCGTTTCGCTACAATTGTACTAAATTCAGTATAAATTGACAGAAATTACGCAAATGACTAAAATGGTGTACATGCAAGGGCATTTTTTTCAATATTTTTGGCAGTTAGTCTACTTTCCATCCTTATTCTGCTACCATTTAGTATTAGGTAGGACAACTAATGAGTATAAAAACGGACGGAACTAAGTAGTAATAAGACCTAAGTTTGTCGTGATTTTTTTTAACTTTTTGACATAAAATTAGATAAAGTCTCGCGTTACATTTAACTCTCGAGGTTACAAAAGGAAGGACTATAATAAAATCTTCATTTTAAATGCAGCAAGCATTGTAATTGTGCAATTTTAATAGCAAAAATGGACCATAAAGACATTTATTTATAAAATGAATTTAAATGGCTTGCTAAGTTTTAAATTTACCGCCATTCAGTACATTTTTGGTAAGTTTCAATACTTTTCTGTCAAAAGTTTAGTACAATATTAAAGACGGTAACGGCAGTACTGGTTATAGTTATCTATAAAATAAAAAATTATAAACATTTTTAAATTTTATAAAGTAATTTAAAAGCAGAAAACAATTAATATACGTGAGAGCATTTAAGCCAAAACAACAATTGTTTTTATTATTAGCTGTGAGATACTGCTTTTGAAAAACTGTAAATTTAATATTTGCGTGTTTCAAAATTAATAATAATATGTAATAGCAATTTTCAAAATTAAGTTTAATTTTTTTCAAAATATAAAATATTTATAACTACAATAAATGTTATATACTTGAAAAGAGAAGATATGGAGAACCCAACTAAACGAAAAAAATATATAGGGTGATATTTAAAAAGTTAAAGTTGATATAACTTCCGGTTTAATCCGAAGTGGAAATAATATTTAACACAACCGTTTTGTAGATGAATACGAACTGGTTACATAAATATATAATTTTATATATGTATCCCAAAAAAAAACAAAAAAGATATAGAGTGAACACACTTTAATAAATCACCCTGTATATGATGAAAACTCAGTGAAAACTGCAGCATAATATTGGCTGGCACTAAATAAATATTAAAATATACTAACTTTGTCAGTTTCTGGCCTACGCTGCTCTTACAAAAACCCAACGATGACGGTTAACGTGACATGACATGTTTCATCTCGTTTATTTACATAGCTGCTATCACGTCTTAAAAACAACAGTCCCGCCTAAGACGCGCATATCCGAAGTTTTGCCAGCTTACAAACCTTTATAAGAACATCGCTCTTTTGTAGAAAAATCTTAAACGGTATTATACGTTTCAGAAAACTTGAAAGTCATTTTAAGAAAAAAAGTTCCATTAAACATGTGTCGAAAAATGCTTCTGAATGAAGATCTGGCCTCCGGAAGGGAGCGAATAATATTTAAATTTTAATTAATATCTCAGACACCTTTTAACATACATTAATGAAATTTGGCATACGGTTTAGTACTGGTAAGTGCTGCTATCTAACAAATCTTAAATGAAATTATTTAAACCAGGGGAGTGTGTGGGGGGATGAGTCATTTTTCGTATTATTTTTGCAAGTTCTAATTTTTTCCCGTAATTGAGTCAGTAATATGATATTACGTTACAAAATGCATAAAAATGGTATTACTTATTTTTAAACGACGTCATTTTTTTAGGAAAAAAATAGATTTAAACATTTTGCTGTTTCAGATCGAGATAAAACTTTTTGTTTTATTTCGTACTACAAACTAATAACAAAACGTAATTAGGTACTACAGTTTTTAAAAAATAGTTGTCTAAATAAAAATTGAAATCAAATTGCTAACAATAAACTGTTTGCGTTTTTAAAAAACTATTAGTATACGTATAAGAAAAAGATAGTGCGATAAAAAAAGTTTTATCTCATTGTAAAGAAGAAAAATGTTTACATTGACTTTTTCTGGAAATTGGCTAGTCGTAAAAAAAATCCAGAGTATTATTTTAATGCAATTTTTAACGTAGAATTACATTACTGGCTTAGATTGGCAAAAAAAGATTACAAAAATAATAAAAAAAATGATTCAGCTCCCCCTCCCGGTTTGGAACGCCTCTGGTTTAAATAATTTTACTGATTGCTGTTAGATAGTGGCACTTGCTAGTACTCAACCGTATATCAAATTTCATTATTTTATATTGAACGGTATTTAAATTATTACTGAAAATTTAAATTTTATTCGCCCCCTTCAGGGGGCCGTAGCTCACTTTAGGGGCGTGGTTCTTAAAATGGCCTAAGAAATCACCTACCGAAGTTTGAACGGTAAACTTTTGACTACCCCTTATATTGCTCGCGAGGGAGGGCGTTGTCTGGGTTGCCTCTCTTACAAACCGCCACTGTTTTCAAATTTTTTTTTATAGTTCTGCTTGGAAAAATAATAAAACACGAACAATTATTTATTTCCAATTTATTTTAAACAATAATATTAAGTACAACATTATATTAAATTATTTTTTTAACCTTTTACCTGAAACATATTTGATCAGAAGCTTTTATTAGCAACTTCATTGATTTTAATAATTAATGCGTACCAATTTCAGCTAATTAACAAGAGCCTATCAAAATTTTACTAAGTAAATTTGTTATTCCATTTATCCGTAGGTATCTTGTAATTGACGTTTATTCTCTATGTTCGGATCATCTTAGGAAGGTTTTTAATACTACCACGAGAGAATTTTCATTAATACCGAGTTTGAAAGCAAATGACCTTGAAATTTTTTTACTGTTTCAATCTATTTTCTTGGGCAAATTTGAGTTTGACATACCCAATCAGTTTTGGTATACTCTAAGGGGTTAGCTGAATTAACTTTAAGCCACTTGATCTTATGCGTTGCAAGCATGGGCGTCCAGTAAACCTTTACTGGAAGGGGCATTCCAACGTGATTAGTTTGACGATTGGGTTAGGAGGAAACGCTGCTAAAAAATTTAAAAAGAAATTATGTCAAAATTTGAATATACAAAGAAATTGTCTGCGTTAAGTAAATTTCCAGTTTTCCAAACAACACGTGACGGCCTTCCCTGAGGACTCTGAGGGAAACAGACATATTTTGCAGTTATTGTGTTTGTATTTACAATCAATTTGTAAATGCAACATTTTAATTTATTAGATTTTTACCTAACTCGTCTATAACTAGGCGTTAATAACGTAGAAATATCTCAGCGACCACAAATGCGCACAGCTGGTCTGTAGCCTTGCTTATCAACGTAGAACTACATAATTCCGATTACAGCGCAGGTTGCTGAGTTATGGCAAGCACTCAAGTTGTCGGGGCTTCCCCGCGTGCTCTGCTGTTCTAAAAGGATTTCGCATCATTTACGTAGGCAGTAATTACCAGTTACTACATTACAAAACACGCAGAGTCGTTTCTATAGGACTACAAAAGGTAAATATAGCCCTCTCTTGCACCCCCTCTTTGTCTGGCGGTCACAGTTGCAAATATCAACATTATAATCAACTACAGCAATGTGTGCTGAGCGCGCAAGTTTTAGCTGAAATTTCTTAGCGTGTTCTCACTGAAAGAGTATTCTAATTTGTATGGTTTAACAGAAAACTTAAATAGTTATGTCATGTTCGAGTTAGTTGTAGGAATTGCTATAAAAACGTCAATTCACGTGACTAAATGACAATTAACCTTAATATTTGTAATTATTATTATCTCGTATCCATTTTATAGTTTTAGGTTCCTTGTAGTTGTTACTTTTAGGTTGGTACGGATTAATAACGTATTAGACAAGGTAGAGAAGGTCTCCATTTTAATAGATGGATAGATAGACAGACAATGTTAGCTTGCATTGCCGAACAACTACTTCTCCCTTCGACTGCGGGTCACTTAAAAATGTTAATTTTATAAGCTTTATAAAAAGGGTCTAATTTTTATTTTTCTTAATACACAGCGTGTCTCTTTAATGCAAAAAAAACTGTGGTGTTGTGTGAGTTCTTCGGTTAAAACCAAGATGATTGACCAAAAATGCTGTTATCCAAAAATGGTTCCCTCAATAATTACATTCCATCAAATTTGCAAACAAATCGCAATTACTTCAAAACGGTTTAAAATAAAGCCATCGAATATGGCTAGAATTTTTAGACCTACTGTACAGATAATTTATTGCAATACGATACCAAAAATTCGAACTCTGCTTCTCAATGGTGTAATTATTGAAAATTTTTTTCTCACGAGAAATTTTTTTGGGGTGGTAAGGGAATACACCATCCTTCAATCACTCTTCCCGTTTAATTTTTTTTGCATTACATGATTTCTATAGAACGTCTAAGAATTCTTGCCAAGTTTATTTGCTCTAACTTAAACCGTTCTAAATTCATTGCGTGTTCTTCTGGAAATTTGATGAATTGGAACTCTTCGGGAAATCATTTTTGGACATTTCAGCATAATCTACATGTATTTAACCAAGAATTCAGGCCTCAGGTTTTTTGAAGTGTTAAGCAGACGTACAAACACGTACAAGTACTTACACTCCCTGTACGTTTGTCAGCTAATATTTAAGTATGATTTAAAATTACTAAACATAAAATTGTGCGCACGTTTAAAATATTTCATGTTTCTATTAAATCAAACAGAAGTAAATTACGAAACACGATTTGTAGTTACGAGGTTGTGCTGAAATGTTCCTGGCTTTGGTGCTAATCGAGTAAGTGAGGCCCGTGTAAACAATACTGCACCATGTTTAACTATTCAGTAGCGCGCATGCGCAGTAACAGAATCGTACAACAAAGCAGACATGACGGTGCCTACAGCGGTGTTCGAAAAAAGTGAGCAACGCGAAGTGATGAAATTTCTGTTATTACAGGCGAAAGGAGCAAAGGAAGTGCATGAAGAGATGCTTAAAGTGTTGAAGGATAACTGTCCCAGGTATTCGACAGTAAAAACTTGGGTATCGAGGTTCCGGACTGGTCATTTCGAGGTAACAGACGAGGCACGGTCAGGAAGACCGATTTCTGCAACCGACGCGAGAAACATCGACGCTGTTCACGACCTGATTTTGCAAGACCGGCGAATTTCGGCTAAACTGATAGCGGAGATACTGGACATTTCCCGTGAAAGAGTTTCCCATGTCATACACGATATTTTGGACATGCGCAAGCTGTCAGCAAAGTGGATTCCCAAATGCCTGAGTGCTGATCAAAAACGCAACTGAGTTGATGCTTCACATGCCATTCTCAACCAGCAGGAACCGAGGACTTTTTAGCCCGTTTAGTGACAATAGATGAAACGTGGCTACATCATTACAATCCTGAAACTAAACAACAGTCGATGGAGTGGCGCCACAAAGGTTCTCCGACGCCACAGCAGTTCAAGGTCCAGAAGTCGGCGCGAAAGTGTTGGCGTCAGTTTTTTTGGGATAAGGACGGTGTTATCCTCATCGATTATTTACCAAAGGGGTGTACGATTAACGCCCAATACTACATGTCTCTCTTGGACAAATTGAAGGAGGCCTTGAAGCAGACACGCCGAGGGAAGTTGACTCGAGGTGTCTTGTTTTTGCAGGACAATGCACCTGCCCATACCGCTCACCACACCCTGACAAAAATCGACCAAAGTGGCTTCGAATTGTTGAACCACCCGCCTTATTCCCCAGATCTAGCCCCTTTGGACTACCACCTCTTTCCACAGCTGAAGAAACACCTGAAGGGTACCAAGTTTGGCTCCAATGAGGAAGTCATCACAGCTACGGAGGCGTTTTTGGAGGGTCAACCGTCCCACTTCCATTTGGAGGGGTTAAACAACTGGAGAAGCGTTGTGCTAAATGTGTTAGCTTGAGGGGGGAGTACGTTGAATAAAATGTGTTTCATATTTCGCTAGCACGTTTCTTTCTATGTAAAGCCAGGAACTTTTCAGCACATCCTCGTATTTCTGTTTCGTAAGCGTCGATCTGCCTACGTTTCTGGGTTCGTAGGAATTATTGCTTTCGTGTTTTGCTTTTACTTGCAATGTAATAAACTCTTGAAGATAATATTAACTCTGTGATCGCTTAGATCTTCCACATCACCGATTTAATTTCTGTAGATTTTCAACTGTGTGCAACTGCAACATTTGTAGTTGAATATCACCTAGTTAACTGCCAACTCTACTGTAATATTTTTGCATTTCATACTCTCCCATTAAGTGTTGCAAATGCAAAGGTTAATTTTATTGAAATTACTTTGCTGTGACTATGTCGCAACCTGATATTCTAATTACTATCAGATGCACGGTTGCACTTAACGTTTTTTTGCAGCGATTGTATTGCAATTATTGACGAATTATTTTTAATTTCTAGTTTATAAAATTTCCATGGCATTCTACGCTTATTTGATCATTACTGCTCAGTAAGAATAGACAAATATTATATTGAGCCATACCCTAGAGTAAATTTAACGTACAGAGCGAGCAAAAAAGGTGAAGAACCACGTGACCACGTAACATAGGCAACCCATTCTACAGAAGTGGCCACCCTGTTTCAGGAAACTAAATCTGACAGTTGTGGCAATTACCACTGGCGTTGCACGTACAAATTAGGGCACAGAAAACATATTGTTATACAAAAATGAATTTGACGCCCCACACAATTTAAAAACTCTGGAAAATTACTTAATAAAACAAAAATAAATGATGGATTTATTAAACAATATTAATGTAGAAAAACATATTTGATTGCAGGTAACATTGGAAAATAAAATTTACTACATTTAAATTAGTCAATGGTCACGTGGTTCTTCACCTTTTTTGCTCGCTCTGTACTGCAATTGTTACCGCAATTTTAATAGCGCGGAATATTGACTACTATTTTAAAGAAATAAAAAGGTCATGCAGATTAATTCGTTTTAGTGTAGGAAAATAATCTGGTTGCAACACCCCAACTCGTTCTAAAATAATAGGTACTTTTAAACGGAATATAATTTATACTAATGTTCTCTGTTTCAGTGCACTGTTGCAGGCTATACAAATACGTACGTTGTGAAAAATGATTGATTGCTTGCATATTTCATAACCAACTTTGCGAGAAGCATTTTTCATATTTACGGCCGAGGCAAAAGATAGCAGGTGGTAATTTTTCCACTAAGGACTAATAGCCCTATAAATTCATTATATTATACAAGCTGTAATTCAGCCTTAAATATGAAAGTCTTTTTAATTTAAATTTGTCCTAAAATTTTAAACCCTTCGTATTAAAATGTAATTAAAAGAACTCTTGAGGTAATTATGAATTTATCTAATTATGGCCTTTATCAAATAATTATCACTGCAGGCAACGTCTATTATAAGGTATTTAGTGTTCATTAAAGAACCGTTTTTTAATATACTGAATTTTCCAGTTTTACCAACTCTGTTCTGGTTATTTAACTGTAACAGCTACAGCTTTGTTATATATTTAGTAAGACTATGTTGGAAATTCATTCAGTTTTAAAACGAATACAAAATCGATTGTTTGAAAAGCTTTCCACATTTTCAACATTAAAAGAAAGCCGGAGTTACAGTTTTAGTTCATGGACATGTTTTGAAATTAAAACTATTCTGGTTAACGTTTTCAGAAAAAATAGTTAACATAAGCTTTTCTTTCATTAACCAATTACAGTATAATTAAACTCATGTAGTTGCTTATTGGCTTTCTAAAGTAAAACGTATAAAGATGTTTACAATAGTTGCTAAACATATTGGAAGCAGCGTTTCCAGTTTCAAAAAGAAACAGACCACAAAGAAAAACTTCAACCTCTAACAAAATTTTAATTAAATGAATATCCTGACCCTACATCAACATTATTTAATTAAACATTGACGTGAAGCACGAGTTGTAGTTCACAAAAGCAAAATTTGCTTTTGCATCCCTGAGCACTTTTAATAATGCATTAATGTAATAGTATTAAGCTTCTACTCGAAGCTAGTGTTTGTCTAACATTTGGTTACTTTGCAGTTGCGTTGCGCTTTGTATTGGAAATGCATAGTATGATGTATGTTAAAAACAAAATTTCTTAGAAAGTCATGTGTTGGTTTTTATGACAGCGTTTTCTTTTAACACGACACCTTTGGAGCAAAATTACAAATCTTCCACTGGGGGGAAGGTTGGGGGGGGGCAGTAAACATTTCAACTTCATTTGGAAGAATCTTTAATCTGAACAACTGTTGTACGGACTTTTCCGGTATTTTACTAAAAAAAAAACAGCAGAAAATGGTAAGTTAAAGCAAAAACAACATCACCTTGATGTTGTGACATATTATTTTGTCTGTTCTAATTGCAGTTACTCACAATAACTACTCACGAAACCCATATTTCTATTTTTTCACATCAAGACCGTTTCTACGAGAGCAGTATTTGTTATACCTGGTTATTTCCACGAGCCTACGCTTTTCTATTGCATCTACATAAACAACAAAATCCTTTAAAGTAAAAATTAAATATAGTGCGATCTAATAAACGTTGTTCTCATTGCACAGGAATCTTACGTTTGCAAATATTGAATTTAATTACTGTGTTGAAATATCTAATTTCTTTCTACGCTTAGGGTAACGGGACACCACGTTCCAGGGTCATAAGGCCCCCCATCTAATATGCACCAACATCCAGGTACACCCAGCCTCCCTCTGTTCTGGAACCAAACCAGATCAATGCTAGCATCATTAAATAGTGCTCTAGCACCCGCCCCCATACGTAAATTATGAAATGAAATTTGTACAAGGCCTTGATTAATGCTCTGTTAATGCTGTTTTTTACATCGTGTTTTGGATTTCATAAGTACCTAATTTAAAGCTTTGTGATTTTTCTTTTTCTTCTTTCCCCTTTCCAAGGAAACCTTGAAAAGTCTTCTTTTGGTCAGATCCATTTCTAAATAATTCATTTGCGATTGCTAGTTTTTTCCACTTTAAACATAGAGGTTTATGTTAAAAAGAACAAACAAAACAAGTAATAGAAAATTTAGTCTTAGTTAGTAAATTTACCGAAATTTGATTTCTTCGTGTTTATTATATTTTATTGTTGTTGTGACATGACATTTGATATTAAATACTAGGTTTATTCGCCTATTGACCATGGTGCTAGAGATCGACTGATGAAATAGCTCAATCGCCGCCGGTATAAAAACATTGCACCATGCATTTTACAGGCAGACAACGGCAAAGAATTCTACAATAAAATAATGAAAAAAAAACTGAAACCAGAAATATTAAAAACATGCTGACCACCTGATTGCGAAACTAAAAATGTTTTAATTGCAGCATTGGTTTGAAGTTTATGCAGTTCATGAAAAACAGAGACTTGCATTCTGGAACTCCTTACGAAGTTATGTTCGGGTGCGCTCGTCCGGTCGGACTGTCAACAACATCTTTACCAAGTAACAAATATTGACAAAAAAATAGAAGAAGCTAGGGAATGTTTAAAAGTTCAAGCCAAGAAGTTAAAGTTGGCCACTGAAAAGTGTCATGGACAAGTATCTGTCGATATAATTCTGCAGCAGTACGTGCAATTGACGAAGAAAAAAAAGACGTGCTCGCTATTTTACCTGTCATCATTCGAAACAACAATAAAAAAAATTATGGCACAGGTACTATGAGACGAGTATTACAGCCGTTCTTCGTTCTGTCTCAATTCAGTATCGGTAAAGACGGAACAAATAAGTTGTAAAAGTAGTTACGTGAACTGTGAGTAGTAGAAATACAGATATCAATAATAAGAGTCACTCGGCTGCTTTTACGAATTAGGTGGTTTTCGATGATACAAGTGGGCCATAAAATGAAATAAATATAGTTTATAGAATGGGCACTAAGATCTCTAAGATAAACTTTTATTGACTCAGCTTCTACAACTTGACCGTATCTAACTGGAGGAAAACTCATAGGACACACCAAAATTAAACAACGCCAAAATCAAAAAGTTATAAGCGAATTGTAGCTGTAATTAATAAATTTCCTATACAATAAAATTGTGAAATCAAAATACTGTATCCGAATCTGACAAATGCTATAAATTAACACTTAATAAAGGTGTAAATGAAAATAATTTAAAATTATATAAAAATTATAACACAAAATAAACCAAATACGTGGATAATTCGGAGAAATATTTACATTAGATTACATCCCAAAATAAATGCAAACAAAAATTTAATTCAATAAAAACGCCAAATAATCAAATATATTTTCCCTACACTAACCAGCAATGCGCAAAAAATTATTCGTAATAATGAATTAAATCAATACTATCAAAACCTGAGTTGTAATAAATAAATTAGCTACGTTTTGAAACAGCTTTATAGAACAGTATATCGGTCATGATGTTATAATTACGTTAAAATTAAAATAATACGCTTGCAGTTCTCGACTATGTGGAGAAAATCCCCAAATATTCAAAATAAATGTAAAATAAAGTTTGGAATAAGCAAACTCAATTGTTCGATTAACAAGCTTTAGATGTAAAGAAAATTATATAAATTTAATAATTTTAGAATTATCCATTCATATATAAAAGCACAAAGATTTTTTTTCTCCCCTTCCTCCAGCGGCTACCGCTTCACCAATTTGGACCATTTTTGTTTAAATGAAAGGTCTCTGTCCACAGATGGAACATGAAACATTTTTATATTTTTTCACGCTACTGGCAGTGTAAGTAGGCCTTACATCCATAGCTACAGGGATCGTAAGTGGCTGATAACATTCGTGTACTAGTTACCCTTGACGACGGAACTTAATAGTGTCACTTACGTTCCTAGGAAAATAATGTTGATTTTAACTGTTCGTTGATATGGTAACAAACACAGACAACTTAGAATAATGGAGCTTTTAAAAAATAATTCCGATGACAACTGTCAAAACGAACTTTTAAAAATTGATTAAATTTCTACCTGTAGGCCTACTTACGTTGCCGGTAGCGTGAAAAATTTAATAAGTAACACGGAATGTATCGACTAATAACATCCTAGGCAGGCGACAAGCTTCGGCTCCGCCTCAGCTCGTATTCGCCTACCTCGGATGTTACTACGTCCTTACATTCCTTGATACTTAAATAACTATTATTCTACGTCGATTTTTTAATTATAATTATTTTAATTTATAATATATTTGAAGGTCGGCTAGACGCGCGTCACTTGGGGCGCCATCTACAATAACGTCGCGTGTCATTATTTGAACTAATGCATCACGTGACTTGACATTTCGCCAGTTCTGTCAACGCTGTCTGTCAGTGCATTGTGTGCTGGGGTAACACTAGCTGTTAATTATAAGAGAATGGGCATTTACGTCAGTAGTAAAAATTTATTTAAAATAATACAGTATTTTATATTAGTCGCAAAACATTTCCTTAAAATTCAATAATTAAAGAAAAACCATAGGCCATTGAACCAGAGAACTAATTTTTCGGACGAGAATTTAGAAAAGTTGTAGTTATGTATTGCAATCCAAAAAATTTTATTTAGCGGTGGTTTTCCGTCCCTTACAGTCCTAACTTTTCTTTCTTAGAATATTCTCGTTGTATTAATGAATTTACACGTTTTATATTCATTAATTTGTGGTTCCTTTTTTACATTTTAATTTAAAAGAAACATTTTTGCAGTTTTATAAAATTGTTTCGAGAAGTACTTTTAAAACTCATGACCATTCATAATCTACGCCTATGAACCCTGTTCTATTTTACTAATACGCAAGCACCAATTCCAGTTCAAACATATAGATGTGTTACTATTCTAACCTCGTAGATAATTCGTCTAAAATTTTAGATATGCGCCAACTATACATTTAAAGCGATTATTGCAGAAATTATTTTTACTTAGTTGCCTCATAATTTAAATACTGACTAAATACTGGACTAAAAATCCGGACGATAGTAATCACCTAGCTTTTTGAGATACAGCTTACTGATTACATAAATCACCTGAATTATTGACTTCCCTTTAATCTTTTAAAACTGCATATAGAGCAGCCCTGAAACAATCTAAAATTCAAGTGAGTGATAAGATTATCATGAACTCTGCAAAGCTATGAGGAAAATTGTTAATTTGAAACGAAACAAGTTAGAAAAACCAAATGCTACATAGTAAAGAGTATATCTGGCAATATTGGTATTTTACACAGTTCAGTTGCCTGCTCTCCAGCTTTAGGCCATGGTTTCTTTTTTAAAGAAGTTACTTTGACACAAGTTAGAGACTATATAATAGCTTTAAAAAATAGCCAAATTAAAGATGCGTATGGCATCACCAGTGAAATAGTTAAAGAAGTAGTAGACATTGTCGTCTCCCCACTTTGTAAATTGCTAAATGTATGTATTAAGTACCGGCTTTTTCCAGACCCGCTAAAATTGGCCAAGGTTATTCCTATCCCAAAGAACCACTCAATGTACTGAAAATTTCAGGCCTATATAAATCCTGCCAATTACCTCGAAAATTTTTTAGAAGACCTTAAAAGACCAGATCGTAACATATTTTGAAGAAAATAAACTGTTTAATGAACACAAGTTCAGTTTTTGAAAAACGCGCTCAGCAGCAGATGCTTTACATAATTTAGTCACCAAAACCCTAAAAAGCTACAAGAATAATGAGTTCCACATGTCTATTGTTTGTGGTCTTGCTAAAGAGTTCAGGAGTTCATATGTATTCTTGCTGCAAAGCTTCGCAGATACAACATGAATGCTGGTTGTGAACGAATTATTGAATCGTACCTCTCCCACAGACAAGTTTGTTAGCAACAATGGGCAGCAATCTAATAAGGTGAATGTCTTGCGTGGGATACCCCAGGGATCTATATTGGGACCCATTTTGTTCCTGCTTTATACTAATAATTTGACGTGCTGCTTAGCAAATACGCACTTTGCTCTCTGTGCAGATGACACCATCTTTTCACACCATGATCCAAATATCATAGATTTGGAAGCTCAAAATGAAGATAAACTATCACACGTTCAAGAATGGTTCAATAACAAGCACTTATTTTTAAATCAAACTGAAACCAACAAAATGATTTTTTCGATGAAGCAAACGACCACATCAGTAAAATTTCTGGATGTGACTGTGGACCCCACCTTGAAATGGGAAGCACATTGTCGTTAATTATGTAAAAAGCTATACAGGGTGTTAATGAATTGTAGGGACAAACTTCTAGGGCTTGCAAAACACAACAAAGCAAACAACTTTTGTTAATAAATGCGTGGTCAAAAGTGTTTCCTTTCAGAGATAGAGTTTCTCAAAGATTTTAAAGAAGCGCCTAAATGTATGCAACTCAATTTACTACCTACTATTTGTTTATATAACGACGGAAATTAATACAGGATAAATAAAGCCCTCGTTCTCAATTTTCAATTTCAAATTAAATTTAAAATAAATTAATTAACAAAATGTTTCAAGACTAAGCAATAGAAAAAAAAACAAAATTACAAAGCAAAAATCAACTATTTGAAAAATTTACAATAACTAATTCAAAAATTAACAAAATTATAGTAAATGTTTAAAATGTCGCCCCCCCCCCAGCTTCTACACACGAAGCACATCTACGAAGTAAATTCCTGCGCACCGCTCCAAATATACCAGGAGTCTGTTGAACTTCTTCACATGCAGCAAGAATACGCGCCGTAAGTTCTTCTACAGTTTCAACTGGGGTAGCATACACTAACGTTTAAACATGACCCCACAAAAAGAAATCATGTGGGGTCAAATCAGAAGAACGTGGAGGCCACATCACATGCCCTCCTCGATCTATTCATCTGTTGGTAAAAGTGTTATTTAAAAATTCCCTGACTTCCGCCGAAAAATAAGCAGGTGCACCATCGTGCTGCAACCACATTTGAGGTGGAACATCTTCCAAAAGTTCAGGCAGGACATGACGCAAGAAATTTAAATAAATTGCTCCTGTTAACCTTTGGGGTAGCAGATATGGTTCAATGAGTTTATCGCCAACAATCCCGGCCCAAATGTTCACTGAAAATCTTTGCTGGTATTCTTTTTGAACCACAGCATGGGGATTTTCATCGTCTTAAATGTGGCTGTTTCTACTGTTGAATATTCCTTCTTTCGTAAAAGATGCCTCGTCACTAAACAGAACGTTTACTTGGAATTCTGGATCCTCATTACACCGCCGCAGAAATTCCTGGCAAAAAACATGGTTAACTCCCATTTCATGAGCGATAGCTCTTGAACTAGTAGAAGGATTTTCAGCCACTCTCTCCAAAACTTCTTCTTCAAAATCCACCGTTTGCCTTGTTCTGGTAGCTCCACAGTTGTGTCTGTTGACAACGAATGTATCTTCCTCCCGCAGCCGACGTGAAACTACACTAAAAACCTTGTGCCATAACTCAACAATACGAAACACAGAACGAAAATAACGAAGAAAATAATTATCAAAAAAATCACACAACGAAAAAATCGAATGCAAGAAAAGTCAAAAAAATTACAAAAATATTGAATTGTGTCAAAATTGACGTTATTTGAATGCATGTACGTCTAGATCGTTTTTTTTTCAAAATTCCGTGTTACCTGTGCAAAATAATTAAAAATGCAATTTGGGTTGCCTATTTTCAGGTATTTCTTAAAGAACCTTTAAGAGGCTCTATTTTCTAAAGGAAACACTTTTGACCACACATTTATTAACAAAAGTTGTTTGCTTTGTTGTGTTTTGCAAGCCCTAGAAGTTTCTCCGTACAATTCATTAACACCCTGTATATTTAATAAATGTCTTGATAGCTGTGTGTCTCGTAAAGTCCTAAGAACAGTGTGTTTTGCTATATTCTATTCGCAACTAAGTTATGCTGTCGTGGTTTGTAGTAATTGTTCGTCATAAAAGAGAGAGTTTTTGACCTATAGCGGATAGTGCTAAAGATACCGTGAGGACCGTAGACAGCTCTTTATACGACTTGGAATTTTAACTTTTCCGTGTATCTTTATTTTGGAAACTTTATTATATGTATATTAAAACTAATCTTGAAAATTGTATTCCCTATGAACGTGTCCATTCTCAGGTTGCTAAAAATTATTTGATTTTATTTGAATAATCTCTGATGTTCTTGATCTCGGCGTCGTTTCAATTAAGCAAGTTAAAATGTTTTTTTTTATTCTTAAATCTAAGGCTTGATTATACCACTATTCTGCACATATTCTGATAACACCGTATTTTTGTCAGTAAAAATTCCTATTTCTATAGATGCGACAATTAACTGAATTGCAAACTTGCATAAGTAGGTGCAACCCTTCCTACATGAAACATGGCGTTTAAGGCAGACGATAGCAGGTTTAGTGTAAATATCCCCATTTATGAAATATAATACCCGAAGCTGCATGTAATCTCGTGTGAAACTGCGTTTAATCATTTTAAAATAACACAATTTGTCTCGTCGTTGCCATGGACGATTTCTACGGTAACGGCTTCAAGTTTATTTAATTTATTTTCAAGCTGAAATCAGAATCAATATGAAAGTTCCTTTTTTGGAGCGTGGTGGCTCAATGGGTCATCTACCGAGCGAAAAAAAATCGGATTACAGTTGCCTAGATTCCAGAGACCTTTCCAATATCGAACTGCGGGATCCTCTTCCCGTTTAAATTTTTTAACGTAACTTCTTTAAAAATGTGCTCGAAAAATGCATGAGAAAACACCGTCATATTGAATTTTATAAAAACCAACACGTGATGTTATAATCTATTCTGAAGCATTGCGTTAGTTGCACACCAACTGAGCAGCGACTTCAATTGTAACAGTATAATGTCAGGTCTCTTCATCATAAATACTAACGTGGCAGCATGTCAGTTGTCAATTTTGGAGTATAATACTAGTATATTATTCAAGAAGCAATTTTAGTTGGATCTCTTCACGTCAATTTAGTGTGGGGTGTGTAACGCCATGAGAGCGCAGTATTTGGGAGTCTCAACATCGTTTGTGAACAAGCGACAACTGGCGTTTTGTGGTTAATACATACTTGTTAGATTGACCTATAACTAGTGTCGTTTCTGCTACTGCTAACTGTTTCATATGAAATCGGAAAGGCAAATCGTCGAATGGTCGACATTAAAAAGCCTTGGGGTATTCGGTAACCAATTTACTGTTTGCAGCTAATTCAAATCAGTTAAAGCAGCGCTTCTGATTTAAACCACACTGATTTTTTTGTTGGATTTTCAGATATTATCCGCTTAATGAAAAACAACAAAGCTATATTATGAAAAAAAAAAATTAAAATTGACTGGTTTCATTACAAAACCAAGCAGAAACATTTAAATGTTTTTAATTATTTATTCGATACGGTGAATTTGAAGTAAAACATGTAACTAAAAAATTTAAAAACAATGTATTTAACATCTAGGCTTCCGGGTTGGAGCCGCGTCATCGGTGCTTGAACTGCCGACGTTTCGTCCTCGGTTGCACGGGACATCTTCAGGGCTTTGGGATCTGGAACGCAGTGAGTCGTCGCCCTGACGGCAAACTAGGACATTCCGTGTACCGCAAACCTACACACACAGACCGCTACCTAAACGCACATTCCCATCATCATCCCGCCCAGAAACGTTCTGTCATCAATTCCTTAGTTAACCCAGCCTTTGAAATTTCTTAACCATCCTACCTGAAAGACGAACTCAATCACATTACGACTGTCCTTTCCCAAAACAGCTACAACAAACGAGTCATCCAACACGCTATTACTCAAAAGGCCCAACTCGCAAACACAGAACGTACCAATACTCCTACACCACCTACCTCTATAGCATTTCTACCTTACATACACAAAACCACCTACCGCATCAGCAGACTACTTAAACAACAAAACATAAAAACCGTTTTGACTCCCTTTCAAAAACTTTCCAATTTCCTTCCTCCGACCAAAGACAAGTTCCCTACCCTCCAATCCTGCGGTGTGTATAGTGTACCTTGCTCCTGTGGGAAAGCCTACATCGGTGAGACGAAGAGGCCGATCAGCGTTCGAGTTTCTGAACACGAGCGCTGCACTCGACCGAAACGTCCCGCAGAGTTGGCCATCGCTGAACATAAACTCGATACAGGCCATAACATTCAAATTGACAAGACCAAAATCCCAGCCCGTTCTTCCATCTATCTCAACCGTGTGATCCGTAAATCCATATAAATACACAAAACTCCTAACAATATTAACCGAGACCACAGCTATCCCCTCCACAATGCCTACAAACTACTATTCCTGTAACCGCTCAACCGCTACAGCCCAACAGCCAACCACAGACCCAGCAGTCACTCCTTGTTATCCACCCGTCCCTTATAAACCAGGTGCCTGCACCGGTCTCGCCAGTTGTGTTCCAGATCCCAAAGCGACCCCAGGCCTGAAGATATCCCGTGCAACCGAGGACGAAACGTCGGCAGTTCAAGCACCGATGACGCGGCTCCAACCCGGAAGCCTAGATGTTATTAACAACGGCGGAATGTATTTACTTTTCATAGATGTTTTATTTCTGCAAATAAAAGTTTTACACAATACAATAATACAGAAATGAGAAATTTTAGATTGTAAACGTATTCGTAATTTTGTTGACGTTTGCTGTATCTAGAAATAGAGTTTTTTTTTATTAGAAAAACTGATTATTTTGAAAAAGGATGTCGTGGGATTAAAGATATCAAAAACGGAAGAAGAAAATAAGTTTTGAATCTTATTCTACTATCACTCATGAGCATATCAACTGAAACAGAATTGCTACATCGCCCCTGTTCATGAAATAAAGAAACAATGTTTTTAAGATTATCAAAAATTCATAGAAGATGTCACAGATCGAGACACAAACCAAATTTCAGCCGATCTTTATGTCTACAAGTTTCCAAAAAAATTTAAAAAACACCGTAGCGTTGGATTTACTTTGCGGTCTTTTATCAACTTCTGTTTTTAGATTTAAACAAAAATGCCAATAAAACCCATTCCACTTAGTAAATTTTTCATATATACCAAAACATTCTGAGATTCAACAAAATCAGGATTATCGAAATCAGGCCCCCCACCCGCACTCTCGAGACGGACATTACTAAAAAATCACTTTTTTGAGTTCCTGTTAGTCTAAAAACATTTACTTCCTCCGAACTCTTCAAATCAAAATTTTCATTAAATTAATACCTTCCCATACTTAAAGTATAAGATAGTAAAAAATGGCGCAGGACACAAAAGATCCTACTTTGCATATATGTATGTAGTTGTGGCCTTTCAAAGTATTTCTAAACAAGAAGTTACCTGAAGTTTCCCTTAGGGTTCAACACGGCGACGATTTGGTCAAATGACTACTAACACTCCTACCTAAATTAAAGTTCTTAGTAATGGTTGAAATAGATGGTATTTTACCCAGGGAATTTTTAGATGTTTTTGTTCACAGTAAAGTTTGAGAGCACCGCGTCGCCTCAATTTAATTCTTGCATATAGTATTAGAAAACTCAAATGTGGGAAAACTATAATGCACGCTATTAGAACACGGTATTTTTAAAGAAGAATTTATTTCATCATTACAGATTCATCATTAGCCTATTTTTGTTGCCAAGACTTATCAACGACGCGAGAGGGAAGGAGTTTTTGACCAATCACTGTTTTCTACACAGTAGGCATATTTTACGTGCAATTTACTTGTGCCCTACAGTTTTACATCTCTGTCAAAAGATGGCACATTCATAAATGCATATTCACCAACAGTGTTGAGCACGCTACCACGGTCGCGATAATTAAAATATGCGTTACCATAGTGCAGACCACGCCCATTAGCCTTTCTATTGATTGAAATTACTTATACAGGGCATTACCATGCAGACTTGGCTTTTTATTGAGTTATATTCTTTATATTCAAGTTAAACTTGATAAAAGTGGTTAGATTTTCAATTAAAACTAATTAGTAACGAACATCTCACGCCACATTTTAGTTCTGAAGTGTTTACTATGCAGGAGTCATATGGATTCATAGAATAAGTTAAAACTGCTATGATGGCAGACACATTTTTTGCAATACAGCATGTTCTTAAGATTTGACCAAGTTTTTCTAACGATCCATTGTGTTTTTTTCTGTGGGGTAAAATTATTCGCTTATGCAATGGTTGCAAAATGCACCATAGCTACTGCCAAATCTTTCATTGTTAAATTTCTTATGTTTTAACATTTTAAAATTACGTTAATTGAAGTAAATTTCCCCAAAAACGTTTTCGCAAATTGTTAATATATATTTTTTAATTCTTCCATTGTTTATAATTT
Organism: Ctenicera cuprea; assembly: GCA_958336395.1. NCBI lineage: Eukaryota > Metazoa > Arthropoda > Insecta > Coleoptera > Elateridae > Ctenicera > Ctenicera cuprea. The sequence goes on from OY284493.1 coordinate 8,846,318, forward strand.
TGCACTCTCCACTGTACGAAACAAAAACTAATAAAAATACTTCACATCAACTGTGCCAGTGAGAAAACAATGATTTGGGTATATTTTACATAACAGCACTGTGCGCGTGTATAATTTACATTTATCATCACAAGGTACTAGACAAGGTACGTTTTATGGAAGTGTATGAGCGCGGGTATAGCATAATAATATCTTTTTACAGGCCATACTTTTAAACAACCAATAAGAAGCGCCAGGGGCGTGGTCTGCACAATGGTAAGGTATATTTTATAAAATCGCACCCCCGGGCTCAGGCACCCTTAAGGTACAAGAAAATTAAAAATTGCCCTAAAATTGTTTGAGTACTGCAGTATAACAGACTTAGAGTTTAATATCAATTCAAAAAATTGTATATTTTTGCCACGTTAGACTTAAATTACAATTTATGTAATATTTCCCGTACAGTTTAAATGCATTTTTTACCAATCTCGGCAGTTGTCAAACAAAATTAATTTAATGTAATTTTTATTGCAAAAAACAAACCCAAATGGTTTTTTGCAATGTAAATAGTAGGTACCATTTAATTCTACTTAGGCTAATCCAGTATTGGTTTGTATATTTGTATTTATTTTTGAAACATCCGCTATATCGTACAAAAACAAAGTAAATTGCACTACCTATAACGTAAATTTCCATATTTTAATCTACTTTTAACCTTCATCTCGTCAACTTGCACAGCATCTGGAATACAAAAAAACTTACCACTTCTGAAAGGATAACTGACATTAAAAGGATATTTAAAATATTTTAAGATTTATAAATATGTTTTTTGCAACGCAAAACCGATAAAATTCATAAGTTTGCCATTGTGTGAATTAGTTTCCGACAAGACAATTTTGTTTTCCATCGACAAGACCGGACTTTAAGTCTCAGAACGGCAAAAACAGTCAATAAAAAGAATGGGCCTACTAAAACAAGTTGCACTACAACTGCAATATTTGAGAAACATCGTTTCGTTCAGTGTTACTTTACTGTTGAGCTAAGCTGGAGATTCTGCACTCAAAAATATGTTTGCAAAGTTTCATAAAATTGTTTTGAGTATTACTTTAAAACCCCCAACCATTTATTCCGTTGTCAAATAGCTTGAGATAATAGGCCAGCTGACCAAATAAATAATATGTATCTAAACAAGCTCCATAAGGTCAAACATATAGGTGTTGCTATTCTAAGCCAGCTTAAAATTGCATATATGCGCCAACCATAGATTTAAAAAAATTATGCCAGGATTTATTATTAATTAATTGTCCCATAACTTAAATACAGACTACATACTTCATTAGAAATCCGGACTATGTTCATCGCGAAGCCTTAGCAGTTTTTTCAATCATATTACACAAGTTTTTTAAGATTTAGTAATTTCCCAGAGCAACTATTTAAAACGAAGGGACAGAAGAGCAACGATTAAGACCGTTGGCTTTGGCACCGCTCTTGGATCGATTCCAAAACAGGGTAGCCTTGGACTTATGCGCATTTTGTATAGGGGGGCATATGCCTCTGCCCGTTGATGCCCCCCTCTAAGTATAAGCAAAAAATATTAAAATATTTTGCAGTTATACCAAGAGTGAATTCAAAAACAGTTCGGTTGTTAAATTATGAAAACTCGTTGCATAGCAACGAATGTTTGTTTTGCATGAAAATTTTAAGAGACGCGAATGCGTCCAGCAAAATAAACAAGATTTGCTATGCAAAAAATTTGAGTAATCAAGTAATTTTTTATTTACGAGTGGTGTACGTACAACATTTATCGGCGTTAGATTCGCTGTAATAAAAAAATTATTAAAATTGTACCAAATACTGCATTACAATTAACATTAAACAGCTGCTAAGAGAATTAATGTAAATTGGTCGGCATTTTGCGTAATGTCTTCATACTGAAACCGCAAGGGAAATTTAGGTGGCTTCATATCTACAAGGAGAATGGCTTAGAAATGCCAAAACATGTGTGCAATGTGAAATTTCATTATTTTCTGTAACCGCATTTTTTAGTATAACGCCTTACAAATGTTATCGTTTGCATTATCGTTTTTTTTTTTTTAAAAAAGAGGGAGAATACAAATACCTTTGTTTAGGAAAAAAAATTTGTTACATAAAAACAGAGAAAACAGGAAAATTTTGTTTTGCTTCTAACAGATTATGGTTCAAAATCAATAAAATAAATTGATTAGCTTTGTATCAATCTAAATTTTCATTCAAAGCCTTTTTTCATTAAGGATATTAAAACAAATAGCTACATTAAATTGTAATCAAAATCATTAATTTTTAATACAATTTTGCTTAAACGATTGAATAACCGAATTTCATTGAAAAACTGAGCCATATCACAAATTACCTCAGATTTCATCATTTATTATTTAAGTAATCAATAACACAAATGTCCCCGATTGATTACGTCAGTTTGTTGTATAAATGAATTGTGGGTAACATCATTTTTCTACATTTGGTTCAAACAATTAATTACAGTCAACCCTTTTATTTTAAGCCGATATTCCGCAGGAAAAATGCTCGTGTTTATTTTCATAAAAATGTTTAAAAAAGCGATTTTGATAGTGTAATGTCGTTGTTTTCCCGAAATCATAAAAACACTTTGATGACCTATATTTGTGTGACGTCACGTTATCAGGTTCAATATTTTTACGTAATAGAAAAGTCTATTTTTGTCGATTCTAGCAGCGTTTTGATTGGTTTTTGATAAAAGCGTGCGCGGTTACGTGGTTGTGAGCAATGCGTTTGTGGGTGGTTTGTGGTTAAGTAGTATTTGGTCAAGTTTTAATACATTTTGATATAACTCACTCAGGCGCATTAACTAGAACTAACTAGAAAATGACATAATCCTTTTCGTTTTCTGTTAAATTATACAAATTAAGTTTTACTTTCAGTGAGAACACGCTAAGAAGTTTCACTTGAACTAGCGTGCTCAGCACACATTTTGTTTCAACGCCCAACCGAAAAAATGCATACTTTATGAATTGTAGCAAATTTAGTCTTCTTTATTTTTGTACAACACTATTTTTCGTTTAGAATGCACCAGTACCAAAATATTTAGAAAAAAACTTTTTTGGTGTCAATTTTCAAAATTTTACAAAATTTCCTGGCCGATTTTAAGGTCGCAGAATGGATGTGTTATTTAAAGCCTCCAACCCTACTAAATGCACCAGGTTAAGAAAGTAAGAAAGAGAGAGGGCGGTACGGTCGTGTCACCTATTTATGGTTCCGATCTAAACTGGCCGGTTATATGCGTTCATTGCTTTGCTTTGCAACGTTTCCTCGCTGCACTATAGAGGGCTTTACTGTTGTAATTTGCCTTTAACTTTAAATGCACCAGGTTTGTCCTTGAATTATTTCCAGGCAAAACTACCTGACCACTGGACTAATTATGCTACAATACTTAACATACAAGAAAAACCCTTTACAAAAACTGAACGGTATTTTAATAAGCATGATACCAAATTATTTATTTTTTTCTAGCAGAGTAAATTTTTTTTTTTTGATAAATACCAAATAATTGATAGCTCACTGAAAACAAAAACTTCAGCATAAAGAACAGCTTGTTTAATGACATGTACAATTTCATACATAACATTCGTTCAAAAAAAAATGTTGTCGAGTGAGTTTCGCACCGCATATGCTATATTGGGCAGGATCTTCACAGCAGTGGTATCCAAAACTTACTTGATCTTTTCTTTAATCTATGTTAGTACAATCTGGATCAAATAAACCTTTGGTTTTGATTTGTGAGAAAAGAGAATTAAATAAACAAATAACCTAACACGCGTTTCGTCCCTGTTAGGGCTCTTCAGTCAGATATAGTTCCTATTTGTAAATACAAGCATCGTAAACACTTCAATGAGAGTTGTTCAAGACAGTTGTTGATAAACCTTGACATTTTTACATGATATAGTATAACGGATGGTATGCTACAGCGCACAGTTTAAGAGCCACTGTGTGACGTCATCAAGTGTAAAAACAACGGTCAATTTAAAAATTAATTCGCGGCAAGTTTGCAGCCGGTGCATTTTAATCGTTTTCACAACATACAACTATAATAATTTAGTTACAATAATAAAATGCAAATAAAATTCCTCTGGTAAACTAAAATATTTCACGTTGGATGTCCCTATGCTCATAATAATATAATGTTTAGTAAACAAAAAATCAATTTAGGTAGATCTATAATTTATTACTTACTTTTGTCTTACTATTATAGTTGGGGCAGTTTTTTACATAGCGCTTCATAATAAAGTATATAAAGTAAGTGAAACTTACTTTAAACACCAATTTGTTGACAAATTAGAAGCACTTAACCTCTTTATCATTCCCTTGACATTAGAAACTGACAGAAGCACACGTACTGCACCTGCGCACTGATAAAAAAACAGGGTTTCTCAACAAGTTTTTACACTTGCGCAGAAGTTGACATAATTTGGTCCTAGCAACAGCATACCATGTTCTACCTATAATATTGACTGTTCCATAGATAAAAAATATAATATGTCTATAGGCTATTCGTTTTTTAAAGTTTATCCGGATCACAGACATCCTGGAAAAGACACATTCAGAAAAGTTGAACAGAAAGTGCGACAAAATAACATGCTACGTAACAAGCAGCCAGGGCGTACAAAACCGATAACAAATGAAAAAAGTGTAAAGCTACGCTTGCCTACTTTGATCAAAATCCATATTCGTCTGTAAGAAGTATTTCAAAGAATTGCAGTTCCTGTAGCTCAGCCTTTAAATCTTACAGATCCTGATAGACGTTTAAATTTCATTTCCGATATCATACGGTTGGTATTAATGATCAAAACCATTTTATATCAAAAAGTTTGTGGTCAGACGAATAACGATTTCATAACAATATCAAGGCAATAAATCATCACAACTTAAATTATTGAACTGCATAAAATCCAGATTGAGTTCGCGAAACTCAGCGGTATATTGGGTCATGTGAATAGTAAGTGAGTAATTAACTGCATTTTCAACTTTTCTTACTTGTATATGAGCTTTTCGCATTTTCTTAGATTTACTTCTAGAAATAATACCTATTAACAATGAAAATTAATTAATTTGATTTTTCAGGTTTGAAAATGGCAAAACTTACATATTTCAGTCTCTTTGAAGATGAAACTTAAGCATTAACAAATGCTTAACATTTTTCACATGGCCCAATCTAATGTTCTCATAAAATTCTATAAGATTTACTAAATAACAAACTGCTGCTAGTTTTTGTTTTAATTATACTTAATATTAAAGCAATACAATTATAAAAGAAAATCGGAACGGCACCATTTTCTGTCAAACACATAGACATAATACCATAAATGGTATTGTCGTACTTATCGAGCTAATAAAATCTTGATATCAATTTTTTTCCAGTAGTAGTTCCCATATTGTTAGGGGTACATACAGTACATAGGTATATACACTGTGTTTATAAAGTAACCCTCCCCTCAACTAACTTTTAAACGACTTGATATTTTACCACAAAGTTTAGTGTGCGGTAATGGCGACTGGGCGCCATTTAGAATTTTTTTTAATAGCGTAGGGGGTCGAGTGACATCTCATTTAAAAGTACTTTTTAGTTCTGCCCCTGATCCTAGAGTTTCAAACTAAAATATCTAGCCATAACAAAATGACAAATGTTTAAAGATAAAGAAGTCTATTTAAAAAACTAAGAATTAAAGCTTAAATTAATTAAATTAAGTGTTCGAAATGTTCACCATTCACTTCCTGGCACATAAAAAATCGGTTATGAAATTCCTGCCTTACATTTTCATAAGTTTCTTTCTCGAGTGATATTTCGGCAAACTTATGTAATGCGTTGCTCCACTTCTTCAATTGTTTCTGGACGGGTTCTGTACACTTTCGTTTTCAGATAACCCCATAGAAAGAAAATCTAAACGGGTTAAATCTGGGGAACAAGCCGGCTATTCTACAGGCCGCCGCCTACCAATTCATCTTCCAACAAAATGTACGTTGAGAAAGTCTAAAACAGGCCTATAATAATGAGGCGGCGCACCGTCTTGTTGGAACATAACATTTTCAATATTATTTCCAGCCACTCGAGATATTTCTGGGAAAATTTTGTCCTGCAAATGAAAAAGTGGACTACTGGATAAAAAAATCAAAACATATTTGAATTGAGTGAGTCTATTTGTTTAAAATCCGCCATTTTGTTATGGCTAAATATTTTCCTGTGAAACTCTAGGATCAGACGCAGAACTAAAAAACCTTTCAAATCAAGTGTCATTCGACCCCCTTTCCATTAACAAAAAATTAATGGCGCCCAGCCGCCATTTTCAATGATACAAAATTTAATTATTGGCTAGAAAATAGTATTTAATTTCCCATTAAAGCACACCAAATGTTGTGGTAAAATATCAAGTCGTTCAAAACTTAGTTGGGGGGAAGGTTACTTTATACAGACGGTATATAAAATAATTGACTTTATTTGGAAAACAGCGTAAACATCACACCTAACGGGAAATTAAACTAAAATAACAGAAAATTTTGTAAGTGCAGTAATTGCTTTTGCTTAAAATTAACAGCCTTTTTGATTTTATTGCTAAATATCGGTTTTTTGATTGGCTTTAGTCGCACAGTATGAATATCAATCTTATTAATATTTAGTACTTAAAAATTCTCACAGAATCTGAGTTATTATCCAAAACATGTATTTCCGTCCAAAAATCGAATTTGATAATTTTCATAAAATTGGCACCACTACTGAATGCATCGAAGAATAAAAAAATTTGATTTTCAAAAAGTAAAAACTATGTGGATTTGTTTTGCCGTTTCGGCTACCGGTTTGTATTCAATATTTTTACCCAAATTTACAGTTTTGGTTGTAAGAATTTGGCAGGTATCGTATTTGTATATAATATAAATCATACATTTAAAACAATAGTTCAGTCACCACGTCGCAAAAATAGTGGGTGTGTGGAAATAACTTATAGGCATGATTTTTTTAATTGCGGCGTCTAAAAAATTTGTAAATTCTAACTTAGTAAAGAACCCACAAATGTTTTTTTAAAAGAGGTACAAAAAATCACAAAATCGTGGATTGTTCGTTTCCTATGTAAAAAGTAATTCCAAGAGAAAAAAAAGCTAATAAAATTCTGCGTAAGACAAAAAAATAATGTGCTTGTCTTAATAGTTTCAAAAATACGCCCTCCCAAAGAACCCCAATTTTCATGTTTCAAATTTATGAAATTAAAGTTTGAATGTTTTATAAACTTAAACATTTCAAAAATTTCTAAAAGGTTTTAAGAATTTTCAATAAAAATTATAAATGTTATCAAAATATATTTCGAGTCACAAAATTTTAAAAATATCTAAAATTTCAGATTTCCGAATTACTTCGGGTTTAAAATTTTCCTTAAATTTTAAAAATTTCTGAAATAATCAAAATTTTAGAAGTTAGGTATTCTGAGTTGAAATAATTTAAAAATTTAAAATTTCAAAAATTTTTCACTGTTTCAAAAATTTTCAAAAAAAAGGTATAAAAAATTCAAAAAAATTTTTAAGTTTCTAAATTATAAAAATATCAAGTTCTCAAATTTTTAAATTAAAACACTAAGTTTCAATTACTTCATGTTTAGAAATTTCCTTAAATTTTCAAATTTCCTAGAATTCTCAAAATTTTCGAACTAATATTAGTTAGAATCAGAGCACAGGTAGACGCCAAGAAGGTCTCCTGTCGGTTCTCCGACAGCTGTTTTAAGCGTAAACAAACGTAAATTTTGAAAATCTAAAAGATTCAAAAATTTAAAAATATCTAGAAGTTCAGGCAGGTTGCCAAATTTTTAATTTAGAACATTTTCCAAATCTTCAATTACTTCAGCTTAAACATTTTCCTTAAGTTTTCAAAATTTCGAAGATTTGAAAAAGATGAAATTTTTGCCTTTTCAAAAAAAAAACACAACCTTGATGTTTGAAATCGTAACAAAATTTTCGAGTTTTAATATCTTTAAAATGTTTAATTTCAAAAAGCTTGCTTTGACAAATAAAATAAAAATAAAAAAAAATTTCAAGATTTTTACTTCTTGTTAGGAAAATATTCGAATGTATTGATTTTAAAGAATCTCCATAATTTTTAAAATTATAAAACTTATTAAAAAAACGTAACTTTTGCTTTTTAAAGACAAACGCAACCTCGAAAACATTTTCAAAATACTTCAGGTTCAAAATTATCCCTAAATTTTTAAAACTTTCAAAGCTTTCAAAATTTCGAAAATCAGAAAAAATTGCAAATTTGCTTTTTCAAAACAAAAACGCAACCTTGAAAACATACAGTTACTTCAGTATTAAAATTTTCCCCTTAATTTTTAAAACCGAAATTATCAAAACTTCGAAAATTTGAAATAATTGCAATTTTTGCTTTTTCAAAAAAAACGCAACCTCGATATCCGAAATCGTATTGAAATTTTTATTTTTGTTGTACTTGGTATTCCAAATTTCATTAAATCGACCCAGTTATCGTTCCTGATATTTCATGCTTCTCAATAAGAATAAAACAACAAAAGAAAAATATTTAAGGGTTTTAAAATTTCCTACACTTTTTGAAAAATTGAAACCTTTTAAAAATGTCTAAAGCTTCGAACTTTTTAATTTTTACTATTTTTAGATTTTTCCAATTTTTCCAATTTTTCAGATAAATACTGAAATTTTCCAAAAATTTATAAAAAAATCTGAATTTCTCCAAAACGTAAAAATTTTGAATTTTAAAATGTTCTTAAAACTTTCTAATCTTTTAGTTTCTCTAAAATTAACGAAAGTTGGTTATATATTTTAAAATATTTAAAATTTAAAATTTAAAACCTTTTAAAAATTAACGTAAAAAATTTAGAAATTATAAATATTGTAAATTTTAATATTTTTTAATTTTTCCATGCATTTATTTTCAAATCTTCTGAAATTTGACAATTTTGAAAATTTTGAAACTAATGTAAAAGTAAAAGCGAACTTATGCGAGAAAACTCCCGTGGCGGTTGCCCGATGGCTTCTGTAATAAACAAGCGTTAATGTAAAACTAATTTTCTTTTAAATAAAAAACCCCAAATTGCGTGTCCGAATTCGTTCGAAATCTACTTAAAACACTGAATTGAATTTCCGTTATGCTTAGTACCTATTCGAAATTTAAATAAAAAACATTCAGTAGCTCCTGATATTTCGTGTATCGCGTCGCACCCATTATAAAAACAACTTTTTGGATTTCTAGTAAAACGTGTATTTTCGTAAACATTCCAAAATTGATTTTCACTACCACAATACCGGAAATATGGGTAATTAAAAATATACGTGGTTTGCAGCAGCATTTTCAAAAATAACGAAGTTAATATCCGAACGCGTGATATTTAGAAGGTTCAGCGAACCACCTCAACAAACGATTTCCAAATTGATACTTGCTTTCAAAAAGAAACACTTTGAAATATATATTTCTTATTGAGCAATTTATTTGGAAAGGTTAATGGCTGCATCGGCACTCGTATATTTGCTTTTATGACTGATAAGGGAGAAGAGTTTTCTGAGCTGCCTTTTATAAAAGGCATGTTGTTACTAACGAGCCTACTCGAGTTTCAAAAGCTTCAAAAAAATTCTTGAACGTTGCAAAAAAATGTGTTTCCTTACATCCACAATTTATGTTGCAGCAGTTTTGCTGCTTGACTTAATTTAGATTTACTACTTAATAAAAGATAGCCAAGCGCTACGCCTAAGCCTGGTAAATAGCTTACGTTTAATTTGAATTAAAGCTGGAAGCTTTTAAGAAGAATCTTAAATCAAATTTCCGCCATAGACTGAAAGCTACAAATTTTCCTTCCTTATTTAGCCTAAAAAGTAAATAGTAAAAGACATTTTAGTATAATTCAGACTGCACCGGCAGGATATTTGTTCAATGTTCAGTATTCGCTCTTAAAAGGAGCTTTTAGAAGAACGCTTGGGCAGCTCAAAGCCTTAAGAGTTCGACATACACCTGTGTCCTGTATAAAACTTCATTCATCCAGAAACGGTCTATGGCCGAAGTTGGGCCAACTTTACAGTCTCTTTGAAAATCCTCCAGAGAAAACGAGATAGACAGTTTGCGGTTTATGGATGGTTTTCAACTCAGATTCGGTTAGGGCAATACCGAACGTAAGCAGGGAAACTTTCTATGAAAACGATACACCCTGAATACAAATTTCGTTTTTGTATTTTGTTATTTCAGCGATGCAGTAAGGCGTGAAAATTTTACCTCTTCTTGGATAAAAATGTAATTCCACGTGCGATTTTTCTTTATGGATATGGTGCAGTGCAAGTTTAAATAATTTAACAAAGCTTAACTAATTTATTGTAAATAAAACAATTGTTAACTTCAACAGGTTTTTCATTTTACGTATTTCAACGTGTTTACACGTCATTATCAAAAGCGAGATTAAAAGTAAACAGTTGGTGTTGCTATGGGAACCATAAATCTTCATAACTTGATCATCTGCGTCCAGATGACTTGATTTCTCATTCCAAAACGTCCAATAACAGTAAATTTAAGAAATCAATTTGTTCATTCATTAAAGGTAGAGATTTAAAATACTTGTGAAGTTCAAATGCTTCTAGTATACTCAATTTACGTTTGTCATCACAAAAGTGTAATCATTTTATAGTGTTACGTATTAGATGTCATTGAATGACTGTGTTCTAATAAGTGTTTAGCGTAATTGGATTTATGGGGGTGTTTATACTTGTAACAACGTACGTGTTCCTTGTACCCCATATCAAAATTTCTAACTGTTTGTCCTATATAAAGCGAATTACAGTGCGAGCAATTTAATTTGTAGCTGCCTGATCTTAGTAAATTGTCTGTTTTTTCTTTAACATTAAACAAAGTGTTTAAAATGTTTTTTGTTGTTTTAAAAGTTATTTTTCATTTATTTGTTTTGTTTATAATTTTGGCAATTTTTTCTGAATTATTGCCAAAATATGGAATTGACGCGTATTTCATTTTATCTAATGAAGTAGTTGGATAAATTTTCTAAATAGCTATTTTATAATTTTAACTCCGCCTACGTCAGTTTGCTGGGTGGATTGAGTAGCCCAGCAGCTGCGTTGCCGGTCCCAAGCCCGGATAAAGGAAGCGGGTTGGGGCGTTGGGCTAGCCCCCCATCACATATAACAAAATCTTTAATGGCTCCTAGAACCATAGCCAAGCCTCGGAATTCGGACGGAATTAGATTACGACGACATATAGCGAATGGAATGTTCAAAGTATGACAAATAAAACAACAGAGACAATAGCAGAACTAGAAAAACTTGACATAGATATCTATGCCGTGCTGTAAGAAACTAAAAGGAAAGGACAAGGAACGGAAGAAATTGGGAAGTACATACATTTCTGGTCAGGTGTGGAGAAATCACAAAGAGCTAGAGCAGGGGTTTCTATTTTAATTAAACAGCACTTAAAGAATTATATACACAACTTTATGAATATATCCGAAAGGATTGTAACAAAGACACTATCCTAACATGGATATGAAACTGTTGTAGTTGGAGTATATGGCCCGACAGACCACTCCAATCAGAGTATTAAAGAAGAATTCTATCGAAACTTATCGGGAGTGCTAGAAAAAATAGAAACCCGACAAGAAATCTTATTAGCTGGAGATTTTAATGAAAAAGTAGGCACACGAGTTGATGACGAAGTGGTAGGGAGATATGGTGAAATATATGTGAATGACTCAGGAAAACGATTAATAGAAGTATGTGAAGAGAATCGCTTAAAAATTGTTAACACCCAATACCCCCATAAAAGCATTCACCTAATCACATGGGAAAGAACGTCAATGCAACAAAAATCTATTCTGGATTATATAATAATGAAACAAAAATCAAGAATAAAGCCACAGGACTGCAGAGTTAAACGAGGAGCAAACTGTGAATCAGATCATTATTTATTGAGAGCTAAAATAGTATTCCCATATGACAATCAGAACAAGAAAAACAATGAATCAAAGAAGAAGGAAGACGGTCAACCAATCAAAAATAACACCGACAGATACAAACGTATTTACTACAACAACCAAGTATTAAACAACTATACAACAATAGATTAGAAGAAGAATTTAAAAAAAAAGAAAAGAATGAGGACATAGAGGAAGAACAAGAAATTATTAAAAAAGCTATACATAAAGCATCAACAGAAGCCTTAGGATCTTATGCAGCTAAGACAAACAAAAAACAGCATGGGTGGTTAACCGAAGAAATTCAAGAGTTAATAAATGAAAAAACTAAACTCTACAACGTATGGTTAGCAGAAAGAACAAATGAGACTAGAGAGACATATAACAACAAAAATAGAGAATTAAGAAGAAGGATAGTGAGAGAGAAAAACAATTATTGGGAACAGAAATGTTTACAAATCGAAGGATTAATAGGTGGGGCTCAGTCAACGGAAGTATGGAAATCTATTAAAAGTATGAAAAAATAGTACCAGTAGATTTCATCAGTTCATAAGTATCCATGAGTGGAAGGAACACCATGAACAATTATTTGTAGAAAAGCGACGCCGTTTACTTGACAACCTAACACCTGACGATCACAATGAAGATAATGAAGACAATGAGGATGAAGAACAAGTAACTATAACCAAAGATGAGGTCAGACAGAGTTTATATCAGATGAAGAACGGAAGATCACCAGGACCAGGTAACATTCCGGTAGAATTGATAAAATGCGGAGCAAAAATGTTGATAGAAAGAATCACAGATCTACTGAACAAATGCTGCCAACAAGCTAAAACCCCAACAGAATGGAAAGAATCTTATATAGTGTCCTTGTTTAAAAAAGGAAATAGGAAAGATCCAAAATGCTACAGAGGATTGAGTGTAACGGGAACTTTAAGTAGACTTTATGGAAAGATATTGCAGAGCAAATTAAGAAACAATATTGGAAATAAAATTGGAGAAGACCAAAGTGGTTTTGTTTCAAGTCGATCTTGTGTAGACAATTTGTTTACGTTACAGCAAGTGCTAGAAAAGAAAATAAGCAGGGGAGAGGAGGTACATCTAGCTTTTGTAGACTTGGAGAAGGCCTCAATCCCAAGAAGCAAACTATGGGAGGCATTACAAGTTGTAGACATCAATACAAAATTATTGAAGATAATAAAAAAAATATACAAAAAAAATGTATCATACATTAAACAAGACGGCCAACTTTCCAGTCCTATAATGACAACCAAAGGTCTCAGGCAAGGATGTAGCCCGTCTCCGCTGTTATTTAACGCATACGTAGAAGTAACACTGAGAAACTGGAAAAGAGAAATTGTGAAGAAATGGGAATCCCTATCAACGAAAATCATCTTTTTACTCTTAATTTTGCGGATGACCAAGTAGTGTTAGATTTTGTGCTACGGCTGCGACGTATGGACCGTAAATGCAGAAATAAAACGCAAGTTAGCCGCAGTCGAAATGGACTACTTACGAAGAAGCGCAAGAGTATCAAGGCGCGAGAGAATCCCGAACGAAGTGATCAGAAATAATATGGAAGCAGGAGAACCGGTAACAGACAGGATAGAAAGAAAGGGTCTAAAATGGTTTGGCCATTTAATGAGGATGCCGGAAAATAGGTGGCGCAAAAGAAATTTTCAATGGGCCCCACCGGGAAAGAAAAAACGTGGCAGACCGCGGCGCTCATGGAATGAAGGTATAAGAAAAGCAATGACAGACCGAAATTTGGAAGAAGAACAAGCACTAGATAGAAAGGCATGGCGAAGGGGAACCGGAAGGCGGCTTTTAGCTGTAGTGTAGTTTGGCAATAGTTATGTAATACGTATTGTACATTACTAATTCAGAAATGTGTATATATGTGTATATGTAATTTATAATTTTTCTCTTTAATTAGTGTATCAATAAGTTTGTAATCTTTCACCAGCTCTTCCCAGGTAGCTTAGAGCCAGAGTTCAAAGAAATAATAAGATCGAACTGTAAATCAAATTATTTATAATATTTATTCAATGCTATTACAATACAAGAATAAATTATCGTATGTATCGGAAAAATTGTAAAATTAATAATTTTATGTATAATAAAGTTAGATATAATTAAATGTGAAACAATTAAATTTTCTTCGGAGCGTGTCGACCTGGGTTCTGCTTCCTTGAACGGATCTTATTTCGTCGAATCGAATTCTGCGTCGAATTCACGGCTGACAGACAGGACTGGTTGCGCACGATCTCTGGTAGGCACTGCGCGTCGGTCGAAACGAACATCGATGCGTAGTGACGATCAAAATGGCGATTCTCGACTCCGGCGTTTCTGTAAAGATAATTAATGTCTTGTGCACACTCCACATTCACTCAATCTTGCAGATAAAGTCTGAAATTAAATTAAATAGTGTATGGTGTAGTGTTCCACTGGTCACCAACCCTCTGGTTACGGTTCTAACTGGAAATAAACGGATAATTGTGAATTCGTCAGGTAAGTGCTTGTGGATTTATTTAATTGATCGGTACTGGATAAATAAATTGCCGGGTTTGACGGTACGGGGAATTATTTACAGGTTCAGGTTATAACTCAAATTCATGGATGGGTAACTTTACTTTATTAAAGTTATTGAAACTTGACGCATAATTTTCTAAGTTTAATTTAATAAACTTAACTGGTGACTTTCTAATTGAATATAACGAATCAATCTCAATAGGGCACCCCAGTTTTGAGATTAGATGCATTAATTCTTAGTGAATACGGTTTTATTCCCTTTAGAAGCTCGTCAAACTCACTAAAAGAACGTCAACCTCCACTAACGTTTTGATGTAATTCAATAAATGTCGAGTTCTCATGGAAGATATCTACTTCCTAGGAGAATCAAACATTCCATTAAATTACTGGTTTTATTTAATTTAAACTAAAAGTAACTTTAAGTTTAAATCAAACTCCAGCCTAATTTTTAAACTCTAAGTCCAGTCTTGACTTGAAATAAAAATTTACTAACAGTTAAACTGTTCGGAAACAAAATCAAAATAAATTTACTAAGTCGGATCAAAATAAATTGAACAGGAAACTAAAAGTTTTAACGGGATTCTGGTTTCTAAGAAAGACAGGTCTGGATTCTTTGAAAGGCAGGAATGAATTCTCTCAAAGGCAGGATTGAATTCTCTGAAAGGCAGGAGTGAATTCTACTATTTTGAGCTGGTGCTCCGGTTTTATACCCACTGAAGGTGGTAGGGATGCTATGGAAGGAGTTATTGTGGGAGTACCGTTTCCCCCATACGACTTCTTCTGCGAGCACTTCGCTTTTAAATTTCCACTTCCAGCGCCACGAACGCCTCGTCTTGGAACCACAACAATATAAATACTTACTATTTATTAAAACATTGTTGTTGCAGGAAACTTTGTTACAAGTTAAGTATTATAACCATTATTATTTGCAATTTGTTCAATAATCGAAATTTTTCTATTATAACTAATTTCACCTAAAGGAACCGTTAACGTCTTATGTATCATGGACCTGTATGCTGCTAATTTATGTGTTTTATGATGACAAGGATCGTGTGGTATTGTAATGTCTGTTTGTGTAGGTTTTCTATAAACAGAGTATTCAAGTTTATTATTTAAATTATTTTTGTTTAAATCTAAAAAGTTAATAGACCTATTTTGTTCACTTTTTAGTGTAACTATTATTTTTGGGTGCAAGCTGCTAATAAAAATCAATAATTCATTAATTAACTCAAATGAACTATTAAAACATGCAAAATATCATCAACATAACGAAACCAAAATATAACTTTCACAGACTGGTTTGATTCATATATTTGATCTTATAAATTTTTCATATTAGCTAAAAGAGGTGAAATTGGACTTCCCATGGGTAAACCATCTTTATCTACTCCCGTTTTAAAATGATCACATTAATATGTCAATTATTGTACATGAAGTGTTACATTAATGAAATTGTGCGTAAAAGTATCAAAATCGTGTGCAAAATTAAATGGGACTTTCATTATTAAACGATTTCTATCGACAAAAAACAATCGTAAAAGGCCACTTTGTTTATTGGGCGCTGTATTCGTAACGTCATTTCTCGTTAGTTTTGTTTGACAGATAAGTACGAAGTGGACTTTTGCAGCCTTTGCCTTTCGGTTCGTAGATAAAATATTGTATGACACTCATGTGTGAAAGACTTTTACGCACTCATTGCGATTAAAGCACTCGCCTTCGGCTCGTGCCTTAAACTTCGCTAATCTTGCGTAAAAGTCCTACTTCACACACTTGTATCATAAATATCTATTTTAGAAATAAATTTTATTATTAAAAGTAAAATAATTTTGATTAATGCAAAGTTCAAATAATTGAATCAACTCAGTCCGTTGACTAATTTCCCCTTTTTAACAAAAAACAAAATTATTTAAAACACTGACATCAGACGGCTATTCAAGTTTCTAAAAGTGTTGTAAGCCACCCATTTGTTTTATAATTAATTATAAGAACGCTTGCGGATATTTTCTTTTTGTAATTAAACGTATAAATTCCTGATTCCATTCAAAATAGGAAGAAAATAAAACAAATTTGTAACAACAAAAGCACAGCCTTTGGCATTTTAAACAACGAAAACTTTAACCGCGCATAGTTTGTTAATGGTAGTCAAGCAGTGGCAAATTAAATATGTAATAAACTAACGTACATGTGCGTAACGTAGAATGGAAAAATACTATTTAGAAATGCAGTGCAAGATGTACGAATAATACTTAAGTTACACCAACATTAATTTTTTTAGAACAAACAAAACAGTATATTTCATTAGGAGTCTGGAAATAAGCATTTTTCCGTGCGCGCGTGACAAATTCTCGTGTGAGGCGAAGCCAAACACGGGAAGTCATGCAAGCACGGAAAATCCATTTCTGGACGTGTAATGAACGATACTTTTTATTATACTTATCTGAAAACAAGGCAAAAAAGGATAAGACGTAAATTTAGAACATTTTATTTTCAAAGTAATAATAATACATCGTAAGAGTACCAAACATGATTAACATTTCCATAGCAACGATTTATTTATTACCGGCATTGGCTTATTTTCTGTCAGTTTTAAAAATGTTTCAAAATCTTTAGTTCTAAACAATGAAATGCCGAAAGGACTAAACTTCTGCAATAATACAAATTGTACAATAAATGTTACTATTAATACCAACGGTTCCTAAATATACTAATTATGTTGTTGTTGTTTTCAGAAAACTATTATAAATAAATATTGTTTTTTTCTTATAATTAACGCTAATTGTATTTTCTTATTTAGCGCACGGAAAAAAATCAGAGATCGGGAAAAGTTTTCCTTGCGCTGTTCTGAAAAGGCCACCTTTACGTCATTGTAAAAACGGATGAAAACAAGGTGTTTTCAGATAAGTATAATAAAAATATATACGCGCGTTTTAGAGATAATGCGACACTCGTCAACAGTAGTAACACTTGCTATTGTTTCGATAAATGAGATATATAGGGCGCAAGGGCCGGATTAGCCATTAAGCATAGCAGCAAATTTGCAGGAGCGGCAAAAAAAAGTAAAATAAAAGTGAAGGTATTAGTATCTACTTACGAAAGCGTAGAAGTGTCATGGCCGAATTTTTCCAAAACTGAGATTTTTAAGCTTGCATCGCGACTTTAGAACTTGCGTCGCGACTTTAACACTCGAGTCACATCTATTAACCTCGCGATGCAACTTTTAAACTCGCGAGGCGGCAACGCGACTTTTCTATTCGCGACGAGACTTCTACAGTTGCGACGCGACTTTTAAACTCGCGACAAAACTTATAAACTCGCGTCGCAATTTTTAAGCTCGCGACGCGAGTTTTAAACTCACGACACGAGTTTTAAAGTGGCAACGCTAGTTTTGAGGTCGCGACGCGATTTTAGCAATTGCGACGCGACTTTTAAACTCGCGGCAAAACTTATGAACTCGCGTCGCGACTTTTAAACTCGCGACGCTACTTTTAAGCTCGCGACGCAACTTTTAAACTCGCAAAGCGAGCTCTAAACTCACGACGCGAGTTTTAAAGTGGCAACGCTAGTTTTGAGGTCGCGACGCGATTTTAGCAATTGCGACGCGACTTTTAAACTCGCGGCAAAACTTATGAACTCGCGTCGCGACTTTTAAACTCGCGACGCTACTTTTAAGCTCGCGACGCAACTTTTAAACTCGCAAAGCGAGCTTTAAACTGACGATGCGAGTTTTAAAGTGGCAACGCGAGTTGTACAGTCGCCTCGCGATTTTTAAAAATGCGCCGCTAGTTTTAAAGTTGCGACGTGAGTTTTAAAGTCGCAACACGAGTTTTGTACTCGCGACTCGACTTATAAACTCGCGTCGCGACTTTAAAACACTCGAAGCGACTTTAGAACTTGCACGCGACTTTAAAACTCGCGTCGCGTCCATAAAACTCTCGAAATTGATTTGACAAACTAAAAAGTATTTGTCGTTTTATTATCTTGACAAGACAGTTGTTTAGAGCATTGTGCCTTTTTTAATATAGTGTCATATTTTTATTGAAATTTACACAAGTTTGTAAATTGTTAAAAGATAGACTTATCACTTGAACGTAGAAAAATATTCATACATTCAACATCAGCTGCTACTCGTAAGCGCGCCCAAGCTACAATTTAAAAATTGCGAAAAAACATTACACATATTCCCGATTAATTTACTTTTTCTAAAATTTAAGTTTTGAACAAGAAAGGTTTAGTGACGACCCTCCACTTGTACTTGGCCAATTTTTTTGCACTAAGTTAAGTCGCATCATTTATAACATTTTCCAGTTAAAAAATTCCCTTTTTATCCTTTTTGCTGAGGTACCGGGCTAGTCCAAAAACCAAAATGGACAGTGAATGTGCTCAAAACTTCACTACAGTACGATACGCGGCTTATTTCTGTACGGTCTTGTTGCAGTGGTTGGAGTAGTGTAATCTTACTGATCGTCGACTCTAAAACTTTGGTACAGAAGTAGCTTTTAAAAATATTATCAGTAACCGTTCCTACTGTGTAGAAATGTTTAACCAAAGCGTTTCTCGCTTAATTATTAACATTTTCAATACTTCTGGTTCCGATTCTTCTAAATTTGTCACCATTTCTCGAAGATATTTGCGATAAAAAGGGTTCTTTGTACACATTTGATGAAACCGTCGAAATTGTTTTGTAAAAAGTATTATCTGCAGCAGCGTGTCAACCCTTTCTTCTAAAGTATGAAACGTATGAAAAGAAAATAAGGAAAACTGGTTAGATACCACTAACAAACAAGATTATTTACGAATCAATTTAAAAATGAAGCGAATCTTTCAAGTTATCGTTTTAAGGGCCTTGCAAATTGTCTTACCTGTGATGACGGCCGGCGCCGCCATAATGTTTTATTTTCTATTAGTTCTATCTCTCTAAATCGAGGAAGAAAGTTAGTAGAAGCGGAAGGGTTACCTCGTAAATGCGGTGTATTTTGTGTATTATTGGCAATTTAGAATTCTGCGGAGAATTTGGCAGCGGGTTGTCCGCAATATATTGAACAAGTATTGCATCGCAATCCTGGTTACTCACAATTACTATTAGAAATTGCAAATATACTAAACTCGACAAATAATCCAGTCAGTTGTTCACCGGCCAACTTTTCCAGTTTTGCTCCATTAACCCATTAACGAGTTGTGACGTTGAAAGATCATTTTCAATGTTTAAAGGTATTTTGTCGGACAAAAGACCTAATTTTTCGGATGGGAAATTAAAAAAAAATTTTGTTAAGTTTTTTATTTAATGGTAGTTTTCCGTCCCTTATAAAAGTTGATAATTCAAACTTTTCTTTCGTAGAATTTTCTCGTTGTATTAATGAATTTATACGTTCGTGGTAGCTATTTCGAATTTAATTTACAAAAAAATATTTTTGCAGTTTCTTAGAATTGTTTCGTGAAGTGTTCTTAAAACTCATTACGATTCATATTCTACGCTTATGAAACTTGTTTTATTTTATTTTACTATTACACAAGCGTCAATTCCAGCTGACCAAATAAAGAATAACTATCTACACAAGCTAGCATAAGATCAAACATATAGATGTGTTGCCATTCTATGCCAAGAACTGTAATTAATTGATTGCCTCATAATTTAAATACTGACTAAATGGTAGACTAGAAATCCGAACAATAGTCATATAGGTAGCTACAACTTTTTATAATTCGTTTTCAAAAGAATTAAAAGCGATTCATTTTTTTAAAGGCAAATGATAACAGTAAAGCCCTCTATAATGCAGCGAGGAAACGTTGCAAAGCAAAGCAATGCACGCATATAACCGGTTATATGCGTGCATTGCTTTGCTTTGCAACGTTTCCTCGCTGCATCATAGAGGGCTTTACTGTTATCATTTGCCTTTAACTTTATATCTACTAGCATTTATATCTGCTTATATGTTTGGTTTCAATTATGGTTAGAATTATGTTCACCTGATGAGTTTCAATAAAAACGAAACATGCATGTAGTGATCTATTCTAGCTATAATTGAAACCAAATCCCTTTCTTACTATCTTGATTCATTTTTTATTGACTTAAATAAAGGTATACGTGCACATGCTATGCATTTATTTAACTGAAAAATCCAGACAGAAAATGCATTGCATAAAAGTAAACTCGTTAAAGCAAACCAAATCAAGCATTTACATGTTTAAAAAAATAAAGGTTGGTTTACGTATTCACTCTGATACGCTTTTCAGTGTAGCCCAACAGATACAATAAAAATAAAATAACAATTTTAATCTCGCCATGAGCTGTAAGCGACCTAAAAAAGCATCATACCTGAATAAATTTGTTTTGCAGGTAATCTTAACTGCTACTCGTGCAATCCCTTTGGAACTCTCCGAGTGGTAATATTTTTATAAATTTCTCGCAAATTCGTTTGGAGGTCTTTGTTCCCAGGAAAATAAACTGACGTGAATAAAGACAAAGTGTTTCTAGATATCATTCGTTGGTTTTAAATTGAAACAAAAGAAAACAACCTCAATTACATCACAGGGAGTTGCTCGTTTTCCGTTTGTGGCGGCAAATAATGAAATAATGAAAATTATCAACTAAAATATCGAGTATTGCTACATTATAAATTTCATTGAATGTTCGGATTTTATGAAAACAAGAGTAAAGGAAAAACGCAGATGATTTATTTATGAGTTGCCCCCTTTCTTATGTTGCGACTATTTATTTACCAGATTAGCAGCCCTCCGTAAAAATACTGCTTTTAAAAATTACGTTAAGAATTTTGTCCACAGATAAGATGATCGCCGATCTACTAATTTTTGCATTTGGAACACCTAAATTGCTGACTCAGTTCCTAGTTTCATTAATTTTTACAGTATGATACCGGAATCCTTGCCCAGAAACAGGCAGTATTATACCTCTTCCTGACAGAACCTGACAGATCTTCCTCTTCTCGAAGCTTTAATTAAAACCAGGTATTTCGTTTTAGTGTATTTTGGTAGAAACCACGGGAGTAATCCCTAGTTTTACTAAAGCGTGTATTTTACTGCTTTTATTTTATTTCCGTTCAGCGATGACAGCTGTACTAAAACTGTTTAATTTCCTGTTGTTTTTTCTTTAAATTTTAGTACAAACGACGGGAGTGATCCCCAGTGTTAATAGACCGTTTACTTTCCTTTTGTTTTATTTGATTTCAGCACTCAAACCGTTTATTTTCCTGAATTTTAATTCGACGACGGGAGAGATCCCCAGTCTGGCATATTAATTGCCAAAACTACAGAGCCTGATTTTGTACCCGTTTGGATGTCTATTCTTATGTAACTACACTGTAGTACCGATTTAAACATATTTATTTAAGCCCAGAAGAGGTTTAATCCGAGAAATAGTAAACACATTAATAAACAATTGTTTAAAAATTAATCAAAAACGCCGAAAACCCAGACACTTCGTTCTAAGTTGGTTTTAAAATTCTATTTGCCATTACAATTTCGCTACTCTTCTCATCAGAACAATTTCACAATGTTGCTCACAGGAAAGACAAAAGCTGCATACGTAGTTGCAAATTAAAATTTGCATATCAACAACCTCGACCTATTTGATTGGTCAATTAGAAGTTACAATTAATTTATGACCTTTCAGCGTACAACAGCTCTTTTTTTTAAATCAATCTCAGCACCAAAAACAGCAAACAGAGAAAAACGGCTGCAAAGACGTTGAATTCCTCAGTATTCTTATTTAACCGCTGTGTAATTTATTTCATTTACAAACACTATATTTGCTTGGTGTGTTATTCTTTACTATTACACATTTTGAACCGTTAATAAATTATAAACAACAATTTCATACGTCAACGCGGCGACCGAGCTTGCAGAGATCTATAAAGCGCGACTGGCAAACGAGAACTCCAGTGGTGTATCATTCTGTAGAGATAATATTTTTCTTTGTTTTTGTAAATACTTATTATACATAATATAAAAAATTATTTAATCATTCAACCACATACATTTTAGTATTGTAATAACATGGCAATTTATTTCAGTACAAACGACGGGAGTGATCCTAGGGTTTCGGTTTACCGTTTATATTCCTAATTCTATTTAAATTTCGTTCAATAACGTGAGTGTTCATCAGCTGTACCTAAACATTTATTTTCCTGAATTTTAATTTATTTTGGTACAAACAATGAGAGTGTTCTCCAGTTTTACTAAGGCGTCTATTTTCCAAACTTTAATTTATTTTTGTTCGGCAACGAACGTAATTCTCAGAGGAACCGTTTATTTGCCTTAATTTCAGTTATTATTAATTCAACGACGGGAGAGATCCCAGTCGGACTTATTAATTCCCGTAATTACAGAGCCTGTTTATGTAGCATTTTGAGTGTTTATTTTTATAAAACTACACCGTAATGTCGACTTAAAAATATGTTTTTTTCCCAAAAATGGTTAATCCTGAAACCAGAAACGTCGTTCAGAAAAAGTTTACAAAATTTATTTTGTCAGTATAATTTCAGAGTAATTTTCACAGAAAGAACAACGTCGTATACGGTGTTGTGAGCACAAATCTTGGTAAACGACCTATCCTAACTGATAGTTCAATTAGAAGTTACAATTAATGTATTTCTTTGTATCAACAAGGGAATAATCCAACAAGCAACAGGTCCCGTTACCAATCGCAAAACTAAAAACAGCAAACTGAGGGCAACACTTTCGAAGGCGTTGTATTCTTTACTATTCACATTTAAGCATTGTGTAATATATTTCATTTACAAACACTGTACCAGTTCCATAGATAATCGAATTAATAAATTTACTGTGGTAATCGTTTGTCATTACAGATTTTAAACCAATAATCAGTAGTGAATGACAGCTTCATCTTCAACGCTTCGGCCAAGCTTGTAGGGGTCTATAAAGTGCGAGTTGCAAACGAGAACTTCGGTGGTGTACCGTTCCGGAAGGATTACATTTTTTTTTACGTTTTTAAGTAATTCTTGTCACATAATATAAACACTTTATTTAATCATTAAACCGAATATATTCTATTATTGTAATAGCCTAATGGACAATAAAATATTGTGTATAAGTTTTGAATCACAGTCTTTCTATTTATTCTAAACGAAGAACAGAAGTATTTGAGAGGGTTACAATTTATAGCCGATCTCTAGCTATATAAGCATACAATATTTAAAAAACATACCTTCTCTCACTGGAGATGGTGTGGACGCGTCAGAAGTATGTTATTTTCATGAAAACACGATCGTGTGAGTAATACCTAAGAGCTGTTACAAAGTCTTAAAATAAATTATTATTTTGGGTAATTTTTTTCTAATTTAATTTCTACCCTTCCCCCTCCCAACCCCAGCAAAATATTAACTTAAAAGTTCTAGTTAAACAACCAGTAACAGTAAGGATAAAGTCCGATGCAACTGAGAACGAAATTAAAGGATCAGAAGGGTAACCATGTCTATGCTTAACTCCAGCAAATGCTACCCTTAACTTACACAAAAAAAATTAAGGTAGTGTCGATGGATAATCGTTCCTGTAGTAATTATTTTTTTGATCTGTTAGCAGTCAATGGATAAATGCTATGGGTGGTGTAAAAAGCAATAAGTAGTATAGCTGCAATGGAGTTGGAAAATTGCCGTCTCAGCTAGATTTCGAATCAATTTTTGAAAGTTAATTAAAAATAAATAACGCGAAATTAACTTTGCTCATCTAAATACATAACGAAATCATACAGCTACAAATCGCCGTGCATTTGGCCGAAGTACAAATGGAATTTAAAATACATAGAGAAAATCCCTCCACTCAAACCAATGGCAGTTTTCAAATCCGCAAAAGTGTATAACATGCTCATAAATACGTTTCCGTTTCGTATACAAAATACTCCACAACGTATATCTATCCTTATTCCGTAACTTCCTATATTGGAGATAGATAAAGATATTTTAGAGAACGATATAAGCGCAACAAGCTCTACACGACTTTACCGACAAATAACCGAAACTCATAAAGATTTTACAAAGCCAAACAAATTCCGGTTCGCATGTGGTGAATTCCTACACCAAGTGCCTGGTATTAGGTTCCAGATTATTATCCTTGTTAATCCTAGGGGAGTTATGGCCTAGGGTTGGCAACGGATTACACCAAATTAAATACACTGTACTGTGACTACAGTATTGAAATATATTGCATTAGCAATTTCTAAATAACATTTTATAGAGAACATAACCTACAGAAATTTAAAAAAAAGAAATTAACAAAAATTAGAACCCAAATAAATTATTGAAAAATAAATATGTCACTAATATATTATCTGTAGGTAGCGTAGCATCAAAGAATGTTTTTTTTTCACAAGTAATATAAGTGGTGATCCCGATTATTCGATTAACTTACGATAATTTCACGAGCATACAATGCGATTGAAATTGTCTTAAATTAACTAGCACGTAATAACCATCACTCAAGTTTAACAAAGGAAAACCGCAGTTACGTGTTATATTTGCAGTGGCTACGTTACACATAACTCAGTTAAGTTATTTTCAATTACAACAAAAACTATCGGAAATAATCGTCATCCTTCGCATGTTGTAGCGGCGATCTTAACTTGCCACCTTTATAAGTATTCGTTTCTTTATGGCGTTTTCACTTAATCAACTCTACTTTTGTTTTTTTACCAACAGATTGATTTGATTGGCTGTTGACGCGAAAATAGAGAACGTTAATTGGTTAATTAAAGTGTTTGATAAAGTAGTGTTGAAAGTATGGATGAAAATATATTCTTGAAAAAAAATCTAGTGAATACAAAAGCCAGAATTTCTGCAATGCGTTATACATAATTTCCGACGCGACGACGACGTAGGTAAAGTTTCCAATTTCCGTAATAAGCTTTCGGCTTAAAAGTATTGAATTCGATGAAATTTAACTTGAAACGCCATTTTGACTGCTACCAATAACGATAAGTACAGTAGTGGCTCGTAACTTCCCCTCCCCCCACACACACCTACTATCTAAGGGGTTTCTTGTACAATAACCGTTCAGTAAAAAAATAAGTTACCTTTGACAACTCAATTAAAGAAACAATTATTCAAAACAGTGATCGCACGATATTTTTGCTATTTTCTTTAATTTCTAAATTAACAAAATTTCTTGGCACAGTTAAACAATATGTAATTGAAACTAAAAAACCACAGAATTTCCATTCTTGAAGTTAAATCTTATTAGAACCGTCGCGGCGACGGAAATATCGACATATACTTAAATCAAGACTCTCATCACAGACCTGCACGTAAACAAACCGCATTCAATTCGCTATTTCATAGATTAATTATCATACCTCTGATGGAAATACTGTAAAAAAAATATTTAGATCCCATCCACGAATCAGCATGATTTTAATGGCTACTGCCTCTCATTAGGTAACGACATCCTACGAAAATCAATCGTGAACAACAGATTTTTCTTAAAACTACACGCAAAAAAAGGCAGATCAAATTCGCAAACATATTGGGCCCCTTTAGCATACAACAACAACCTGTTCATAATAAATTAAAAATTATGGTCTATTGTCTCTACAAAAAATCTTTTTAGTAACACCAAAACCCCAGTATTAATTAGAGATCAATCAGGGACTTACCAAATGATACGTTCCGCATGCTTCAAACACTATACAGGCCAAACTAAGCACACGTTTTATACAACAGTTATCTCATTTTTGCTTCAACAGACCCGATAATTCATGCGTACCAGCACACATTTTAGATTCAAACCATCCTATCCTACTGTCTGATTTAAAACTTTTAAAATCTGTTAACAAAAACAGAACTCGACGCATGGGAAAGCAGATTTATCTACAAACTACAAAACAACCTTTAAAATATAGACCCGGGTTTGATTCTAAATTCCTCATTACTTAAACTTAATGCGCCACGGGAGGGGAGCAATCCCGAAACTATAAATTCAGATCCAACCAAATTTACAAACACATAGTAAATGTGATAATTTAATAAAAATATATACAAAGTACTCGTATAATCTAGAAAGCATATCATTAAATATGAAAGCAACGTAACCTACCAGTTTTTATGTGTAATTAATTACCCTTTCTACTATAATGAACGTTGTAGTTGAATTATATAAAAACACACAGTAGATTAAAAACTGTGACAACAGCAGTGCTTCGTAACGGCAAATATGTTAAAGTAATAAATTTAATTAAACTAGTTTGTACTTTTAATACAATTTAAACAATTTTGTTTTAAAAGCAAGATTTATGTTTAGTAGTTATTAAAAACTAGCAGTAAGGGAAATATACTTGACGTAAAACTTTGTTGCGTGCTGATGAATGGCATTCCAGTTGTTTTTCTTAAATACAAATTTAAAAACTTAAAGAGAGAAATATTTTTAACATCATTGGAGCTAATTTAGCTATATTTAGAGTTCGGATTTGTATGTACTTAATAATGACAAAATATGCATATAATTATGAACCACAATAACTAAAATATGCAATCAAACCTGCCAACAATATTTAGCATCCCTTCTGAAATCTTTATAATTTTATTGCGTATTCTCGTTTTGTTCCTTGCTAATTTGAATTAGCATTCTGTAAAGGCAGCTGTTGAGGTAGCTCCAAACAAAGCAATTGGGAGGTGTTGAATCAGGCGGTTGGACAAATAGACTAGCCACGGCATGTCGCTGAAACGGAAACATTGCCCGTAAGACGGCCATGGTTGCACTTGAAGTAAGGCAGGTAGAGCGCCGTATTGTTGAAGCCCAAAAGAGGAAAAGGCAAACCAAACAGTGACTTTCAGATAATAAAGTAGGCGTTCATAACAATTTAGGTGAAAATGGGTTTGTCACTTTTAATAAAAAATTTCCATTGTTTCTGGACAACTACATTTGACGCTACCAAAAACCGTGTGTAAAATTGAATTTGATTCTGTCAACAACACTTAATAACAGCTAGGCTTCCGGGTTGGAGCCGCGTCATCGGTGCATGAACTGCCGACGTTTCGTCCTCGGTTCCACGGGACATCTTCAGGGCTGTGGTCACTTTGGGATCTGGAACACTCAGTTGTGTTCCAGATCCCAAAGTGACCACAGCCCTGAAGATGTCCCGTGGAACCGAGGACGAAACGTCGGCAGTTCATGCACCGATGACGCGGCTCCAACCCGGAAGCCTAGCTGTTATTAACAACGGCCGCGGAAGCCTGCAACTTAAACAACACTTAATATTTGAACAAGGAAGATATTAATTGAGCATAAATAAAATCCTTTTTACTTCAACAATATTTATTTATTTTAACCTTAAACGCACTTCGACATGTTTACATGCCATTATCAAAGGTTATATTAAAAAGTAAACAGTTAGTGTTATAGCAACAATAGAACTTGGTGACTTGATCTCGGTGATCGTCTGCAAATGACTTAATTTCTTATTCCAAAATGTCCAAAAGCTAGTATATCTAATTTACATTTATCATCACAAAAGTGAAACATTTTATAGTGTTATTAGATGTCATTGAACGATTGTGTTCTAGTAGATGTTTAGCGTAATTAGATTTATGTGGGTGTTTGTATTTGTAACAACGTACGTGCTTTTTATACCTAATATCAAAGTTTCTAATAGTCTGACCTATATAAACTAAATTACAATGCGAACAATTTAATTTGAAAATGCCTGGTTTTAGCAAATCATCTGTTTTTGATTTTGCATTAAACAATGTGTTTAAAATGTTTTCAGTTGTTTTAAAATGTACTTTATATTTATTTGGGTTATTTATAATTTTAGCAATTTCTTCTGATTTGTCACTAAAATATGAAATCGAAGTATATTTAATTGTATCAGATGAAGTTGGGGTATTCGGACATTTTTTTTGGATGGCTAAACTATAGTTTTTTTGTTTAATTAGCGTATCAATAAGTTTAGTATTGTAACTATTGCTATATGCTATTTGTTTAATAATCGAAGTCTCTCTATTATAAATAATTTCATCTAAAAGGACCGTTAATGCGCTGTGTATCATGGATCTGTATGCTGCTAATTTCTATGTTTTATCTCCGTCTTTTTCTTCCTCTTATTATAGGCCAATAGCCTGTTTATTACCGGCGTGCGGGTTATGTGAGCCCCCTTCGCACATATGCCAGGCCAGGCCAGGCTGGGCTTACCCATCAAAAGGGAAATAAATTCCACTAAATCGTTTACGATTGCCAAAGATGTTAGTATGCCAACCCAAACCGACGGCTTAACGTGCCCTCCGAAGCACGGTTGGTTGCAGATATACCCCTATATTGGTCACCCGAGTGGGGACCAGGGCGGACAGTGCTTAACCCGGAATACCGTGTGACCATGCAACCAACCCATATATTTTATGATGACAAGAATCGTGTGGTAATGTAACGTAAATTAGCAGCATACAAGTCCATAATACATAGGGCTTTAACGGTCCCTTTAGATGAAATTAATTATTATAGAAAAATTTCAATTTTTAATGGAATTGTATATAGTAATAGTTATAAAAACTAAACTAAAGTAAAAGATTATAAATTTGTCATTCAAAAAATGTATCCTAATACCTAGTTTTAGAGGCAGATAAAAAAGTTGCATTGCGAAAACCAATCTTGTTGTTTACTTAATAAAACAACTGCACGAATTTTTTGAGCGACAGTTTCTGTTATTTTATACATACTGCCATATCCGCCTGTGATTTTTCGGTACCGTTTACAAAATTCCCCAAACCGTTTCTGCAGAAACGGTTTGGGGAATTTTGCTGCTTTAATGGTTTCACAATGTTGAATTTAAATTTAGTTTTAGACTCACTTTCTGAGCTTGTACTTTCCAAAACGTTTTTAGATTATTTTGCAAAATTGCAAATAATAATAAATGTAAGTGTCAACTATTATTTGTCATTTACAAGAACGAGAAAGACCCAAATTAAGTTGGAGGTTTAGTCTAAAGGTTTGAGATTAAATTGGAATGCTAGAAAAAAACATTTTCTGACCGTACAACGTACTGCACCTTTGCAGTTATACATATATTAACTTATTCCACGTTCTTTGAAGTATAATTACATTCTCTGGATGAAGAAGTCAAATTGCCAACACTAATAATATTGCCTAATTCCAACTAGTACCCTACTAAAGTGATTGCGCAAAAAGCGAACGCGGCAAAAGGAAAGCAGCGAGAACTCGTGCCTCATACATGCGGTAGCAGCTCTACTGTAGATTGGAGTTATTTGCAACTCTTTTTATTTATATTATTTGTGTGCAAAATTATGTAATTTACATCATCAGAATCAGCACGAATCAAGCTACAATTAATCACGAATGGTTTTTGTTGTAGCCGCAAATATGTCAGTTTGAACGACAAAAAGTTAAAAATAATTTAAATTTTGTGTACGCTCGAAGCGAGAAAATTGTATTTTATAAATGTCTGCTCCGTAAGGTATTTTCACAAATGTGATATTTTTAAAAAAATAGAAAGGCAACAGAAAACTTTGTGAAATTTTTGCCACAGGTATTTGTAATGTTAAAATTTCTCACTGTACCTTTAACTAGACAATTCTGCCTAGCGCCCTTTTGCGCATGGCGTTTTTTTGCAGATTTTGAATCCTTAGGGCATAGGGAATATTTTTTGCAAGAACGTAGCTTTTTACCTCTCATGTTCCAGAACAGTTAGGATAGCGGTTTCTTTGTGCTCTACTAATCGTCGCTGCAGGGTTTGTACATAGCTCGATGTGGTCATCTTTATTATTAGAATCATTAAGCAGAAAATATAAAAACACAAACAGAAAATGTTTCACATCCACTAACAATTTGGTAATCCGCTGTTTTTCAGTGATTGTGCAAAACATGCGTCCAAAAAGGATCAAGTTGGCTTGTATGAGTTTGGTGCCACTGTTTTGTCGATCCATTAAATACAAAAAAAGTGCTGTGACAATACAGAATTATTTCAGAGTATGCTATTTGATGCTTATAATTTGTGGTCAGTTCATTTTATCGTATGTGATATTTTGATTTATAAGTGTATAATAAAGAATGAAAAATCCAGAGCTTATTTTGGTATCGTATCAGTTGACAGGATGAAGACATCTTTTCTTTTTCCTAAGACATGTCAAAGGAACATGCTGCAAAAACCTCTTTTGTTGTCACATAACAAAAGGTCGCAAAATTCAAGCTGTCAGCGGCAAACGTATTCAGCAGAGTTATAAAAATGCAGAATAATTTTTCCCAATTAATTCAAATATTGGACACGGTTTTGCTAAAGCGAAAAATTACGCAGTGTATAAAAAAGAAACCCAGAAAACCTGCTGCAGAGGGATATTTAATTCACATTGTTACTGAATATTAATATCGGTTAGCTTGCCTTCGTGGTCTCTGAGGAACAACACGGTTTAATGCGATTGTCTTTTTCCGGTTTTTCGTTGGAGGAGTATTTTTAGATATAATAAGGTCACGTTTCTGCCTAACGGCCTAACGATCTGCTCCTAATTTAAATATCGAAATGTAAAAGCTAATTAGATTTCTTCCAGGAATGCAGCAAATCCGAAATTATAGTTAATAAGAGCTACTTACCTATGCCGCAAAATTGAACCGAAGTACCCGGAATCTTGAGATTTCTAGTAAAATTGTTGAAATCTTCACAGCAGAATTATCAAAGCGTATGCAATTATACATTCAGCCTGATCCTCCAGCTCGCAATCGCAGTTCCATGTACAGAATATTTTACAAGAACAAAACTAATTAAGAATTGTCTTCCTGTTCAATGCCACATTTTCATTTGTAGAGAAATAACACAAGTCTGATAATAATAAGTGTATCCCATAGAAAATTGCTAAATAATGCAAAAAAATAACAATATAAAATTAAAATTTCCGATTTTTGATTTAATAATATTTTTAACAGGAAATTAATTTGATTTGAGAAAAAAATTCAAAATTTTAGTGAAACTACTGCGACAGTTATCCACAAAAAGCTGTCGGGCAGCATCCACGGGATCTTCCTCGCATTTACTGTAATTTTTTTAATGCTTAAAACATTTAGAAGAGTTTTAAAAATTTAAAACTTCGATTTTGAGCTTTCAGCGGACAAACATTGTTTGCAATTAGAAAATTCCAAATATCATAAAACTAGATATCTGCTATTAAAAATAGGAGGTGGGGTGGTGAAAGGTACTCTCCTTCAATATAGAAGCACTCTAAAAAAAGCCTAAATTCGTATTCTACACCTGTCGAACAGCCGATCTGGACAAGCGCGATTTTCCTATTAACTCCTTGTACCCCACCAATGATTTTTTATTTTCTCAACATTTACATGTATGTACCTTATTACCAAAGATTTAACGTATTACAAAACATCGCGTAACACTAAAAACCGTCAAATGCTCTATACGTCTGCACTGCCAGTCGAGATCCCAACCTCGCCACGTTAACAGCCAGAGCGGCACGAAATAGCCAAAACATTACACTATTAGCATGCGACATATATAGTTTCTGCTTTTGGGTAATTTTTGGTTTATGGTAAAAACGTCCCTGGAAAACGACCCATAACGAAAACGTTGGGAAAACCATTGATACAGAATACACCAGTCGAAATCGTTTATAAAAAGATACGGTAAAAAAACCCTATTAATAATATTCCCCGAAAGAATCAACCACCAAAAAATCCACTAAACAGAAGCAGGTGTTCTTTACATGCAGGTGGATCACTGTCTAATTAAAAAAGAGCTTTCCCTGAAAAAGATACGTGTTTTTTTCCTGGCTGGCAATTTATGCCAATAGGGGTGACATTCATTTTGGAATTATATGCAAATATCGAACAACATTTTTTGGCGTAT
The DNA here is from genome assembly GCA_958336395.1 of Ctenicera cuprea. Lineage (NCBI taxonomy): Eukaryota > Metazoa > Arthropoda > Insecta > Coleoptera > Elateridae > Ctenicera > Ctenicera cuprea. The sequence continues at coordinate 8,878,637 of OY284493.1, forward strand.
TTATTACATTCAAAATCAATTTTAAAACCCCCGTAAGGTACTCCTTGAATATGGGAAAAAGTGATAAGTTTAACTAACATCTTTCCTGCTGTTTTTTAAAGACTTTTTTATGGGGCTATAAAAAGGCTTTTTCGAGGGATGTTTATACTGATAACTTTACTGGAGTTTTTCTTAAAGATTTTTTACGGGGTGGTTTTTTACGGACTTATTGGAGTTTTTTTGGGGATGTTTTTTTTGAACTTTCTTTCATTGTTTTCAATTAATTCTCTTTCCGAGAGCATCTATCAATCTCGAGACCGACTCAGCAGAGAAAACGGGGGCGTAGCCCACGGGTTCGGATAGTATTCAAAATTTTACAATGTTCAAAATATTCAATAGTTTTTTGTGTAATCAATATTGCAATGATATGCGTGTGCATGTACTTACTAGAAAACAATTCCCTAAATGCCCGCAATTCACGCAATTCTAATTTATATTTTCTATGAGACTCTTTACTAACTTTCTCAGGGTCGTTATTTAGCTTGTAAGACAAGTTATTAATAAATAAATTTGAGATAGGATAAACACAAAACAATATCAACGTTACAACAAAAAAAAGGTTTTATTTAATAAATCAAATTTTCTAATGAAATTTGCAAAAAATCAAAAAAATTTTACTAAATACTATCGTCTTTTAAAAAGAGAACACTTATCTTAACGTCTCCTTATTGGGATATCCTTCACTCGAGCAAACGATGAATGTACAACTTCTACTTCACTAGTTTGCAGGTTCCTCAAGTAACCACAAACACTCGCCTTTAGTTTGAATCTTCCTCTGGTCTGTTTTATATTATTTTAAACTTGGTTTTACCACCGTCACAACTGGAAAAACTTTCTGGATCGCTTTATACTTGTTATTCTTCTGGACTTTTCACAATTCGTTGATAATTAGTTGTATTTTCTTCTTTTATATTCACAATCACTTTTACATTACTTTTAAACTTGTTTTTCCTCTTTATTCATCCAGAGGATATCAAAATCTTTGTCTTTGTTTACAAAGACGAGTCGTCACTGACTAAACAAATTTTCCATTCTTTTGTCTGCCTTCTTGATTCCCATTTTTTTTGAACAAACAAATAAATCTCATGACAATGAGTATTCTTTTATACGTTTGTGACATTGACACTGACATCCATAATGACATTAATCGACTCACAACACAAGTAAGTCTAAAACTTCTTATAAATTAAAGCTTTTGAACAATTCTGAACTAAAATATAATTAAAGCTAACATAAATAAAAATCGTATCAATCTGATTGTGTTTTTCTTTTCTTTCAGTAAAAACAAACCTCACAAATATGTAAAATATAAATTATTATAATTTATAACAAGAAATTACAGCAATAATACGCAACCCTGAGTTTAAAAGTTAGAATATCAAAACCTTACAGCCTTCACAAACCTCCAATCTCAAATTGAAGTGTAGCAAGCATCCCAAAAATTGCAAACATACACCTCCAAATATCATAGCAATATATATAAATAATAAAATTCCAAAACTTTGAGTATTTTCATAATTTTCCTAATTTTAAAAACTTTCTAAACTGTTTCAAAGTGTTTAAAATTTTCGATATTTTTGTAATTTACGCAACTATCAAATGTTTTAAGATTAAAAATAAAAGTTATTAGAAGCTATTCAAGATTTTTAAAACTTTTATGCTAATATAATAGTTTAAAACAAAGGAAAGGAAACAACGTAGAAGGCTTATGTGAGGAAGGTCTCGTGGCGGTTGCCCTACAGCGTTTTTTGATGTTACGTGTAGGTAAACGACTAAAAGGTAACCATCCATAGGTTTTTTCTCTATGGAAAGTTGTCCGTATCGTTATTTAACCTGTTCATACTGACCTTGAAGTCGAAACAATACATTCCTCGAACTATAGTCCGTATAGCGTGGAAGTTAAAGAAGTGATTCAAGTGTTCCATCTTCAGGAAGCTGTAGCTCCGTAATGAAGCGTTTTCAAACCATGTATTTACTTATTTTAGTGTCTAGAACGCTTCATATAAATTTTGCACAACGGTTCTGAATCACCCCGTGTAAAAACAACCATTTCTTAAAGAAAAAAATTGCGAGAAATCCACATTTCAACTTTTTTTTTACACAATTAATTGCACTTTATAAATACGACGTTACCAACAAAAACCGATACAAAAGTAGACTCCAGAAGAAGCGCTTGTGTTTTAGGGGGCGGTAATAAGGCGGGGTGTGCACGAAAAATTGTTTTTTCTATTTTGGTTCTTTACTGACTACTTTATGAAACTCATTTAGATTTCATAGGAATTCGAAATTTTATTTTGTTAGGCTGGTGACAACCATGTGACAACAAAACCTTCACGCGTTATAAACATAACCTTCAAACCGTAAGTTCTAAAAATTAAGATTATTTAGCGTATTTTCCGCTACTTTGCGTAGCTCGGGTGGGGTGCAAGATAATTCTTCTTCCATCTTATCTTCAAATCTTAGATATTTTAAAAATTAAATCACTTTCAAACACAGTTTGTCTAAATTTTAATTTGACAGCAGTTTGAATTGTTTGAAATTGTTTTAAATGTTACCAACAGCCACATAAAAAAACCAAAAAACAAAAAATTTTCCTAATCGATTATATTTTTAAATTAAAATATAAAATAAGGTAATTATTAACTTTTTTCAACCAAAATAGAAAAAATAGTATAAAATACACGTTTCATAAGACATTTAAGTGCACTTGTCCATTTCTAACTTGAACGGGTGCTCTAAAATCATGTATTATGAAACTTGTTACTTTCCTATACTTTCAGTATAGGGAAGTATTGATTTCATGCAAAATTTCAAAGTTGAGATTTTAACGGAAATAGTGGGGGGGGGGGGGGGGGGGTCCATGGACCCCAAAAAAGTAATTTTAAAAAAATGTCTGTCTGTGGGTGGGTGTGTTACGCTCCATATCTCCGGAACGGCTGGACCGATTTTGATCTGCTTTGGAATGAGGGGGTATATCAAAAATTCACCGACAAAATAAGCTTTTTAAAAAAACCGAAACCGGAAGCGGAAGTTAGACATGTTTTTTTTGGTAGCATTTCTTTCAGAAACTGAATTTTGGAAATTTTAATAGTGGAGATTAAAGAAAGCCTTAGGACAAATCAAACAATTTTTTACCGAACTCTCTACCTTTAAAATGGCGGCCGCTACGAATTTTTGAACATTTCGACTTTAACGCCCATTTACTCAAAAACCGGTTATCTGATTGGAATCAACTACATCTTGTTTGGTAGCCCTTCAAGGGTACTATACCATGAATTATAATTAATTTTGAAAATATAAAAACGATCGCAATGACATCACTCCAAAGTTTTGAAATTTTTCAAAAAAATATTTCTCATAAACTGCCCACACGTTTTTGTTTAAACTTTTTAAGCTGATAGAGCTGGGAATCTTCTACAATTTGTTTTCTGCGCATTGCTATAATTTCACTGTGACGCCCTCTTGAAAATTGAAAATTGGTACCCTTTTATTTATTTAACGGGGGGCAATAAAATATTTCTGTTAAAGCAATATAACTCATCATTGATAGCAAAATCCGAATATCATAATATTTTTTTGATACTTTAATATTTAGCGGGGCTACTATTCCCCCCCCCCCCCCCAAAAAAAACTTTCGCTACAAAATTAAAAAATTGATTTCTTCTTTTGTTTGCTCTAGGAGAATCTTTTTACAAAAAATCGAATTTTTGGCCCCTTAATAATCTTTTTGTCCTTAGAAGAATTTCACATACTTTCTACAGCAGTTGTATTCTTGTACTAGTCGTTTAATGTTGAGTGTAGGCTAACTTTTTTATTTTAATAGATAGACTCGCAAACTCAAGAGCAAAGTTGTAGGGCAAATTCTTCTCGATTGTATTTAAGAAAAAAACTTGAGTTTCCAATTTTAATATGGCGGCCACGGTAAAAAATAACTTTTTTTTAAATGGAAACGTGGCATTTTGGCTTTAAAATCAGAAAGGTTTTGAAATTCTAAATACAAATTAATAAGAGTAATTTCTTGCTAAAAATAATACTTCTCGAGTTATTAATATATTTTCAAATATCAATTTCCGCCCTTCCGTTGATTCAGTCCGAATATTTTACCCAACCTTATGCTTGCAGCGCAGCGGTCGGTCTTTCTTCAACCGCTTCAAGATGTTACAACTTATAAGAACTATTTACTTTAACTAGTCGTGTCTAGACAGGTGTATATCGAAAGTGTTGGAAAATATAAAACAATGTATTTAAATGTATAGGAAAGTCCAGGCGAAGTGTTTCGCTCATTTTTTTTTTAATATACCTACTATTGTATGTACGTGAGCTACGGGGTTGTTCAAATCTAATATAATATAGTCATGAATAAAAGCAACTGTTGCTCTGATTTTCATTTAAATTGTTTGTGATTCGAAACATCCAATTATTTGATAATAACGTGTGTTATTGCTATTATACGTGTGGTTATTCCCATTAGTAACCCTTTGCTTCAAAGCGTGAAGCAACACTCATGCAATATTTTGAACATTTATAGTAATCCGCAGAGTTGCATGAAAGCATAATAGCATAAAAGAACATTTCAAATATTTCTGGCATTTCTAACCGCAAAACTGTTAATTTGTTTGATGCTGCTAATCAATATAATCCCATGCTTGTTTATCTAATGGACGGCTTAACCAAGTGGTTAGCTACAAAACAGATCACCGCATACGCTTTCAGATGTTTGTCTCATATTTGCAGATTAAATGCAAATAATGCATATCTGTTTGCGAGTAATCAGTGCAACTATGCTTTGTTCTCTAAGTGAACAGAACTACTAGATATTCAGATCACATCTTAGGCATTTATTTGTTTCTCATTGTTAATACGTAATTGCGTAGTATATTTTCCATTAAGTAAAAAGTTTTAGCTTTATTTTATTAAAATACATCACCATCAACTGCATTTAGGGGTTTAGACCATTTGGACTGTTCCGATATTAAATTTCTTTTGTGTTTTTAAAAGTTATTTTACATTTATTTGTTTTGTTTATTATTTTGGCAATTTTTTCTGATTTATTGCCAAAATATGGAATTGAGGCGTATTTCTTTTTATCTGATGAAGTAGTTGGATAAATTTTCTGAACAGCTAAATTACAATTTTCTCTTTAATTAGTGTATGAATATTGAATAAGTTGAGTATTATAACCATTATTGTATGCAATTTGTTTAATTATCGAAATTTCTCTATTATTATAAGTAATTTCACCTAAAGGAACTGTGAAAGCCCTATGTATCATGAACCTGTATGCTGCCAATTTGTGTGTTTTATGATGACAAGAACCGTGTGGTATTGTAATGTCTGTTTGTGTAGGTTTTCTATAAACAGAATATTCAAGTTCATTATTTTAATTAATTTTTATGTTCAAATCTAAAAAGTTAATAGATCTATTTTGTTTAGTTTCTAGTGTAAATGTTATTTTTGAGTGCAGGTTGTTGATAAAAATCAAAAAATTTCCATAAATGTATTAGCTAAAAGAGGTAAAATTGGACTTCCCATAGGTAAACCATCTTTTTGGAAATAAATTATATTATTAAAAGTAAAATAATTTTGATTAATACAAAGTTTAAGTAATTGAATCAGCTCAGTTCCGATATTATTACTAATGTATTGTAAATATAACAATTATTAACGTTGCCGTTTTTTTTTCTTCTAATTTTAACTTTATACGTATTGCGACATGTTTACAAGTCATCTGCAGACATAGATAACCAAAATCAAGTCATGAAATTAAATTTTGTTCCTATGCTCAACAACTGATAATGACATGCAAACATGTCGAAATATGTATACAATAAAATAAACCTTAAATTTAATTAAATAATTGTTCTATTTACAATGCATATTTTTATATCATCCGCATTTTTTAGTTCTTGCAAAATATGATGATATTTTCCCTTTTTCCTTTAAATAATATCTTGCATTTAAAAACGCTGTTAAAGAAAGAATTTTCTTCTTTTGCAAATGATGTATCATTTTCATATGCTTGCATAAAAAAAAATTCAAGAAAAAGTTGATTTTTGTAAAAATCCTTAAAAATCACTAAACGAAAATTTAAAAAAATGTAAATATTGTTATCAATAATAATCTGTTTCTTTTTTGAAGATTTGCTTTGGCAACGCTGGTGGAAACACTGTATATGAAGTCGCGAAATTAAATAGATGAAAGTTGAATGAAAGTGGAGATATTCTGAAACTAAAAACTAGTGTAAGGAGAAGAGAGTTAACGCAACAGAAAAATAGGGGTCGGGAACGAAAGATAGTATCTTCTAAGGACTAAGTGGAAAGTGTTAGGTTAGAGTAAGAGGGTGATAACAAACTGATAAGAAGCGTCGCGCACTATTTGATCTTGAAGCAGCGTTGCCAATACGTGGAAAATATTCGTACGTAAATCGAATGTATAAAAGAGACCAAGCAGGTAAAACGAGAGAAAAAGCGCATAGCATAGGGGCTAAAGAAGAAATACTGAAAAGAAAAAAAAACGAAAGAACTAGAAAGTCAAGAAGAGACCCATGTGTTTAAGTGTTTTTCTATTTTTTTTTAAGGTTATTCTTAAAGCACTGTTTTAGCTAAAAAACAGTGTTTAAAGAAAGTCTTTTAAAGCATTGTTTTTAGTAAAATTTCACCAACAAAGATTGGTATTCATGATATATTCATGATCAAATTTGGTAAATTTAGTATGTATGCCAACATATACAATTATACATACTAAATTTACCAAATTTAATCGCAGCAATTTGTTATAACGTTTTTGCATTAATTCTCCTCAATAGAAAAAATAGTATAAAGAACTCGTTTCATAAGGCGTCTTGACGCACTCGTCCATAGAAAAACTAGGTCGCTCCGCTCCCTCGTTTTTCAATCTTGGACTCGTACGTTAAGACAATGCCTTATGCAACTTGTGTTTTAATATACTATTAAAAACAGCAAAACAACAACACGCCCCAAGAGGAATCGAAAATAGCAGCGAAAGCAAAGAGTAAAAATATTGTAAATTTTTAAAATTGTGAAACTTTTGAACATTTTTAGAAAATTTTAAGAAATTTAGAATATTTTCAAAACTGGAGACGTTTGAAAACCATCAGAACTTTTGAAAATCAGGTAATTTTTGGATATCAGAATTTTTTTCAAAATTTTAAAAAATTTGAGAAATTTTAAAGATTTTTTATAGTTTAAATTTTTTTTGATAAGTATGTTAAAAAATTTTCCAATAATAGCAAAAAGTTTTAAAAATTTTGAAAATGTTTAAAGTTTCAAACGTATTTATTATAATGAGTATTTGTTAATTGCAAACACAATTTATTCGTCCAGATCTAAAATTGATTTCATAATTTGGTTTTTTATGGCGATTATCCAAGTAAACTGTTTAGGTCATCGACCAAAAGAAAACCTCTCAGTAGTGTTTTTTAATGGAAATTTGTTCCTACTGTCATTTAACATGCCCATGCCGATTTTTAAGCCCAACATTCCTAAATTTTTGAAACAATAAAAAATCGGTGGTGGTTGGCAGTGTGGTAGGAAGATTGCGTAGATCGAATCTTAGGGTTTATTTCGAGCGCGTTTATATTAAAGTAAAGCACCTCCCTTCCTTCCTTTTTTGGCAGATCAACAACCACAAGTTTTATTCCAGTGGAATTATTAATTTTTAAGTCAAATTTGGGTTTTCTGCGTTAAGGCCTCTGGACTAAAAGTGTATACAGGCACCCACGCAGACACCGCTGTAGCGCCCGCTTTATGGGTCTACCAAGGCCCTAAAACCTTATTAGTTAAAAAATTTTGGTTCAAAATGTTTGCCATAAAGGCACCTTTCGTTTAGGCATAACTCGTATATATCGACGAGTAAGCCCAAAGCGACAAAGTAGAGGTGTGAAAATTTCATACAAGAAAAATTTATTAAAGGTTAAATTCTTTTATGAATTTAACCTTTAATAAAGAAAAGTAGTGCATCCAAGCCCTAAAAGCTACATTTACACGCCCCCCCCCCCCTGGAAATTTGAAAACTTACCGCCTATGGTCTTGTAGCAGTTTTATTAACTAACGAACTTAAAGAAACTGATCCTAAGATATTTGGTTACAACGAAGTGTATAAAGAGTTGTATATGTTTCTAGGTTGGAAATACAGTTGTAATAATTGTTTGTTATTTAATTGTCATTTTTGAGGCGGTAGTAAATAACATGAGAAACTTTGAACGTTTAAAGGCTACATTATTATTATTTTATTTTGATAAAATAAAATCAAAAACCACAAACTAAAATAATATACCATCTGTCTATAAAGTAACCCCCCCCCCTAACTAACTTTTGAACGACTTGATATTTTACCACCTTATTTGGTGTGCTTTAATGAGAAATTTAAATTTTGTGTCATTCAAAATAGCGACAGGGCGCCATTTTAATTTTTTTTTAAATAAAAAGGGGGTCGAGTAACACCTCATTTGAAAGATCTTTTAGTTCTGCGTCCGATCCTAGAGTTTCAAAAAAAATATTCAGCCATAACAAAATGGACTCACTCAATTCAAAATTGTTTCGATTTTTTTATACAGTAGTCCATCTTTTCATTTGCAAGAAAAAATTTTCCTAGAAATATCTCAGGTGGCATTATTATAGGCTTGTTTCTGACTTTTCTTGGAAGATGGATTGGTAGGCGGGGGCCTGTAGAATAGCCGGCTCACTCCCCAGATTTAACTTCCTTAGATTTTTTTCTATGGGGATATCTGAAATCGAAAGTGTACAGAAACCGTCCAGAAACAATTGAAGAACTGGAGCAACGCATTACAGAAGTTTGCAGAATTATCACTCCAGAAACTTATGAAAATGTAAGGCTGGAATTTCAAAACCTTTTTATGTGCCAAGAAGTGAATGGTGAACAATTCGAACACTTCATTTAATTTCTTTTTGCTTTAATTCTTAGCTTTTTAAATAAACTTTTTTATCTTTAAACATTGTCATTTTGTTATGGCTGAATATTTTTCTTTGAAACTCTAGTATCAGGCGTATAACTAAAAGACCTTTCCAATGAAATGTCAGTCGACCCCCCTTTTCATTTAAACAAAAAATTCAAAATGGCGCACAGTCGCCATTTTGAATGACACAAAATTTAATTAGTGGCTAAAAAATAGTATTTAATTTCCCTTTAAAGCACACCAAATCTTCTGGTAAAATATGAATTCGTTCAAAAGTTAGTTGAGGGGGGGAGCGTTACTTTATAGACACAGTGTATTTAAATTACCAAGCAACAAACGAACGTTGACGTAGCGAAAACTCATCTAATAATTAAATATATCATTTATTCTTGTGGATTTTGACCGAGTGTTTTGCGTTAGTTCATTAACATTCCACTCCACTTTGAGTCCAATGTGAATATTAACTTTTTTTTGTGTTTAATAACAGCAAATGTCGGAACTATGAAAAAATTAAAAGCAATTTAAACAAAATATAACTTAGTACTGTTATGTGCTATAAATACGTAAATTAAAAATAACAAATTAAGAAATTTGCTTATTTACAACAAATAGTATATTATACGCTATTTTTCATTATACCTGCACTACAATCTGAAAATTATAGCAAAAAAAGGAAATTTGAATCCCTTTTTCGAAGTAATCTGTGTCATTAATCGTTGATATAGAAACGGTTATTTATTTATGTATTTATCATTATTCACAATTTCTAGGTGAATTTGTTGTTACCTAGGCAACGTTAAAGCACTAGTGCTTTAAAAACCCGATTTTGCACGCTTTTTAGTTTCAAAAACAGAGATTATGATTCAGGTATAATAATAGTATATTAAAAAACAAGTTTCATAAGACATGATTTTAGAGCACGCGTCCAAGTTAGAAAACGAGCCGCTTGCGGTGAGTTTTCTAATGGACAAGTGCGCTTAAATGTCTTATGAAACGTGTATTTTATACTATTTTTTCTATTTTGGTCCAAAAACGTTAAAAATTACCTTATTTTATATTTTAATTTAAAAATATAATCGATTAGAAAGTTTTTTTTTTGTTTTTGTTATGTGGCTGTTGGTAACATTTAAAACAACTTCAAACAATTCAAACTACTGTCAAATTAAAATTTAAACAAACTGTGTTTGAAAGTGATTTAATTTTTAAAATACCTAAGATTTGAAGATAAGATGGAAGAAGAATTATCTTGCACCCCACCCGTGCTATGCAAAGTAGCGGAAAATGCGCTAATTAATCTTAATTTTTGGAACTTACAATTTGAAGGTTATGTTTATAACGCGTAAAGGTTTTGTTGTCACATGGTTGTCACCAACCTAACAAAATAAAATTTTGAATTCTTTAAAGAGTTGCTTAATGAAATCCAAATGAGTTTCATAAAGTAGTGAGTAAAGAACCAAAATAGAAAAAAGTATAAACCTACTAATATTTCTAAACTACGTGTCAAACCTTACTGCGATAGCTTCTGTTCAGAAGAGCAAAGTAGCAGTATTTCAGAACTTAGTTATTGAACCATTTATTTTCCGTGTAGAATACAAACACGAAAACTTTGTCGTCGAAAATAGAAACTGTGCGATAACGTTTCACAAGATCAAAAAGTATATTACGATGAGACAAGCATGAATAATGAAAGTGCTACGTAGATCTTTTCAGACAGGCCGGTAAAAAAATTACCTTTAAGGTAATGTCATTATTTTGTCGTAAAGTACACGACGTGACATCTCGTCGAACGTTTTCATGTATTTGAGTAAAATTTAGCGGAACACGACTACAGCTAGTTAAAGTATAATGTGAAAAAAAATGTAATTTCCTCTGAATTTTAAAATTTAAAACTAAAATAATGAAAGAAATGTTGCGTGTTCCTGACAGATTTTTCTGTAACCCTACACTTACAGGGGACAACAAAGGTCATAAACCCTTCCCCAACCCCTTAATAACATGCTCAAAACGACGCAAACACCGAAATTTTGCGAGGTTTGAACCCCAACCGAGGTTTTTTCTGTGTTACTGACAGATTTTTTTGTAACTCTACACTTGCAGGGGTAACAAAGGTCAAATATCCCTCCCCCCTCCTGTAATAACGTGCTCAAAACGACGCAAACACCGAAATTTAGCCGAGGTTTGAACCTCAACCGAGGTTTTTTGCGTATTCCTGACAGATTTTTTTTAACCCTACACTTACAGGCGGTACCAAAGGTCATATAGCCCCCCCCCCGTAATAACGTGCTCAAAACGACACAAACACCGAAATTTAGCCGAGGTTTGAATCTCAACCGAGGTTTTTTGCGTATTCCTGACAGATTTTTTTTAACCCTACACTTACAGGCGGTACCAAAGGTCATATAGCACCCCCCCCCCCCGTAATAACGTGCTCAAAATGACGCAAACACCGAAATTTAGCCGAGGTTTGAACCTCAACCGAGGTTTTTTGCGTATTCCTGACAGATTTTTTTTAACCCCACACTTACAGGCGGTACCAAAGGTCATATAGCCCCCCACCCCCTTTAATAACATGCTCAAAACGACGCAAACACCGAAATTTAGCCGAGGTTTGAACCTCAACCGAGGTTTTTTGCGTATTCCTGACAGATTTTTTTTAACCCTACACTTACAGGCGGTACCAAAGGTCATATAGCACTCCCCCCCCCGTAATAACGTGCTCAAAACGACGCAAACACCGAAATTTAGCCGAGGTTTGAACCTCAACCGAGGTTTTTGCGTATTCCTGACAGATTTTCTTTAACCCTACACTTACAGGGGACAACAAAGGTCATAAACGCTTCCCCCCCTTTATAACATGCTCAAAACGACGCAAACACCGAAATTTTGCCGAGGTTTGAACCCCAACCGAGGTTTTTTGCGTGTTCCTGACAGATTTTTTTGTAACTCTACACTTACAGGGGGTAACAAATGTCAAATATCTTCCCCCTGTAATAACGTGCTCAAAACGACGCAAATTCGGAAATTTAGCCGAGGTTTGAACCTCAACCGAGGTTTTTTGCGTATTCCTAACAGATTTTTTTTAACCCTACACTTACAGGCGGTACCAAAGGTCATATAGCCCCCCCCCTTTATTAACATGCTCAAAACGACGCAAACACCGAAATTTAGCCGAGGTTTGAACCTCAACCGAGGTTTTTTGCGTATTCCTGACAGATTTTTTTTAACCCTACACTTACAGGCGGTACCAAAGGTCATATAGCCCCCCCCCCCCTTTATTAACATGCTCAAAACGACGCAAACACCGAAATTTAGCCGAGGTTTGAACCTCAACCGAGGTTTTTTGCGTGTTCCTGACAGATTTTTTTGTAACTCTACACTTACAGGGGGTAACAAAGGTCAAATATCCTCCCCCTGTAATAACGTGCTCAAAACGACGCAAATTCCGAAATTTAGCCGAGGTTTGAACCTCAACCGAGGTTTTTTGCGTATTCCTGACAGATTTTTTTTAACCCTACACTTACAGGCGGTACCAAAGGTCATATAGCCCCCCACCCCCTTTAATAACATGCTCAAAACGACGCAAACACCGAAATTTAGCCGAGGTTTGAACCTCAACCGAGGTTTTTTGCGTATTCCTGACAGATTTTTTTTAACCCTACCCTTACAGGCGGTACCAAAGATCATATAGCCCCCCCCCCCTTTAATACCATGCTCAAAACGACGCAAACACCGAAATTTAGCCGAGGTTTGAACCTCAACCGCGATTTTTTGCGTATTCCTGACAAATTTTTATTAACCCTACACTTACAGGCGGTACCAAAAGTCATATAGCCCCCCCCCCCTTTAATAACATGCTCAAAACGACGCAAACACCTACAAAGGCCTATCGTGATTATATACGGTAACGTTATGTTTATTTTTGAAAAAATATTGAATACTTTGTAGGAAATCAAAAAAACCCCTTCTTACTTTAATAGTTATATTTCGAAGCAAGTAGAACGCTTTTTGCTTTTTCAATAATTTCTATTTCAGGCGCTTATGGTTTTACATCTTTCATTGAGGTTATGTCGACCTGCAGCTCGTTTTAGAGAAACCATGTAATAATATCAGGATAGAAAACAATGGGCGAAACAGGTCGCTGGTACTTTCTCATACTTTTTACGTTTCAAATATTCTCGCGTCAAGAAGTGATGGAACTTTACATCTAATCTAGCCGGTACAAGGTCGCTGCAGACTTCAGACGTTGGTTACTTACGCGCTGCGCGCGCATCTACGGCGCGACGTGAAATTTAAAATTTAAAAGTATTTTATTATTAAGGTTTTTACGCTCCAACATTGACTACAATAACGTCCCACCACTTTTACCACTGTACCGAGAGCATAGCTGCATAATAGTAATAATAAAAGAATATACTACATGATACTAAAACTTACGTAAAAAAAGGGCGAAACAGGTCGCTGGTACTTTACCATACTTTTTTCGTTTTAAATATTCTCGTGTCAAGAAGTGATGACAATTTACATATAATCTAGGTCGCTGCAGGCTCAAGACGTTGATTACTTACGGGCTGCGCGCGTTCCTACTAAGTGAAAGGCGTTAAGATATTTAATGGGCTCACAAAAATAGTTATAACAGCTTTATTTATACACTTATCAAAAATTTGCCAAGAATGAAAAATATATATTTTTATTAGAGCTAATTGATAAGCGTATTTAAAATCACGTAACTGCCGGAAAACACATTGTTGATATTAAAAAGTATCGTTTTTTTTTTCTTTAAAAATTCAAAATAGTTGAAAATTCTCGCTGATCATAATAAAGTACTTTAAATAGTCTATTGAATTGATAACAGTTTATAACGATCGTTTAGGAATAAAAAATTAATCAATTTCAAAATTTTCAAAAATTCTTCGCGTCGGAGTGAAATTTGGGAAATTAATTAAAAACAAATTTTGTAGTACAGTGCAAGCTCTATCGGCTCAGAAAGTTTAACAGAAATGTTGTAGGCAGTTTTTGAGAATTTTTTTTGAAAATGTTCAAAACTTTGTACCGCTAGTGTATTCACAGTTTTCATATTTTCCAAAATATTTTTGCATCACTGGATTATGCTTATCAAAGGCTATTAAATAATAAAATAATTTGTAATGATTGGATATTTTGTTTTTGAGTAATCGGGAATTAAAGTTAAAATTTTCAAAATTCGTAGCGGGCTTCATTTTGAAGACACAGCACTTGGAAAAAACGCTACAACGCTATGTATTCCAAATTTCAAAACAGTGTTTATAAATCCATAACAAGGAAACAGGTCTAATTTCCGCTTCCGGTTCCGGATCCGATTAATTACCTGCAACTAAAGAACTTCCACAAACCAAATCTTATAAAAATCGGTCAAAGGGTTCCGGATATATAGGAAAACGAACGCACACACGCACCCACCCACCCACAGACCCCAAAACGCGTATTTCCGTTAAAATCTGAAATTCGAAAATTTGCATGCAAGCATAACTTTTCTTCCCTCAGTAGAAGTATGAGAAAGTAAAAATAGATTGCATTTACGGAAGGATCTTGAAGTTTCGGACAGCACGAGACATCAAAATCAGCCTAGTTAGATGAATTTGTGTGTTGGAAACAAAGTGTAAGAGCTTAAAGTGAATCCTACGTTATAGAAGGTTTGCTCTCCCTCTGGCGACTGTAATATGGAGACAGTTATTAGGTAGTAAAGAGCTCATATAAAATACAAATTACATCACAAGTAGGTGGGTTTATGTGGTCGTCACATAACCTCCAGAGATCCCGCCGCCGCCGCCAACGTCCTCTGCATACATAGTTGCAAATATTACTTCATATGTAACATCATAGTATGATAGCTACCTTAAGCTGAAGGCTTGATTATAACTGCTTAAAAGTTTCCTACAAGTTTTGTTAAAAGCACACAGATGAAGAGACTTCGGGGCAAACACTAAACTTTGCTGTAGTTTCGTGAAAGGATGCGAGTTAATAAGCTGCTTAATAGTGAAAGCGACGAACACCTAATAGTGAGACTGAGTAAAAGGTTTTATCAAAAGCAAATGAACCGAAAATGCAAAATCTTACCTTCCATGCTACTCGTACATGCATACAGGGTGTTATATAACATTATGGAACGCATTTTTAGGGTAGATTCAGAATTTCAAAATAATGAGAGAAATTCCCATAAACATGGGCCTTGAAACGCTTCATTACGGAGGTACAGTTTCCCGAAAATAAACCAATCCAATCCAATTCTAAATTCTTCAAATCCGACAATTTTCTAGTTAATGCAATGTGATTGTAAAATCGAGTTGCCATGAAGCTAAAAATATTATCCTAAGATGCTCAAATAGTTTCCACATACCTTGATGGTACGTTCTACACAAAGAAAACAATGAAAAAGCCCCTTTAAACATTGGGTCGAAAACGCTTTCCCATCGAATTATAATCTCTGGAAGAGGCTGTAACTCCATAACGAAGCGTTTCCGAACCCATACTTATCGAAACTCTTTTTATTGCCTTGATGTACAGAACTTACGATACGAATATGTGGAAACTATTTGAGCATTTTAAGAAAACAGACTTTCATGGCAACTCGTTTATACAAATACATTGAATTATCTCGAAAACTGTTGGATTTAGGAACTTGAAAACACCCTTTTTGAGTATTGTTGTCTGCAAAATAATCAACACTTCAAAAAGCAGTAGAGATCTAAAATATTAAAAAGAAGATATTGCGTAACCCCTCCATACGCGACAGCTCTGGTGTAGTTTTATTCAAATAAAAATACTAAGCTCATACATGAATTTTAAAAATTTTACTGCAACTATTGCGAAAGGTACCGACTAAAAAGTGATTAGACTGGTCCGTTCTCAGGAGGCTATAACTCTAACGAAGCGTTTACGGACCCACGGTTACAAGAATTTTTTCATTATTTTCAGATTTTGATTCTATGCTGAAAGTGCGTCCTACATATTGTGAATGACCCTTACGTATGAAGTAATTTGCCTTTTTTTGTTTAGTACATTTTTGTTGAGAAAATACCTTATAGTATTCTTTTTAAGAATCATGAGGCCGTGCGTGAACACGACTCCATGAGTCCCATCCCACCCTCTTACCCGGGCTCAGCGGAATTGCGCTATACACGGGTATAACACGCCCCACCCCTGAAAGACATGCAACCCAACATACACACCACATACACCGTCCATGGACACGCCGCATTTAACTTATTCAGAAAAACTTCCGGGCAGAGGATTCGAACCTACTGCCGTTGGGAGTCTATTTCTAGAGGCTGGAACTCTAACCACTAGACCACCCGCTGACCCTATCTTATTGTATTGAAGCACTGCATTGAATTCTATTTCATAAAAAATATTATTTTAATATTCTTGATATAAAAGTTGTACTACAACAGCCCCAACAGTTACGCCTATAAGGTCAGGTCAGCTGCGGTTGCTTCTCTTCTTTTAAAAATTCTTAAACGAATAAAAGTCAGAAAATAGATAAAAAAGCAGCGGGCTGATGCGAGGAGGTTGCCCAAGGGCTTCTTTAAATACCGAGACATTTATTTCAAAAATTTACAGAGAGTGACACGAGGGATAGATCAAGACAATAATTTGTGTACATAATTGTTCCCTTCATAAAGATTTCTTTAGATGTTTTTGGAATTTTTTGGATTTCCTCGGAAATCTTCAGAATTTCATGGATTTCCTCGGAAATCCTCAGACTTTCATGGATTTCTCAGAATTTCATGGATTTTCTCGGAAATCCTCAGAATTTTATGGATTTCCTTGAAATTCCTTGGATTATCTTAAAATTCCTTCGATTCCCTCGAAAAATCCTTAGATTTCCCCGTGTTCTGGTAAATTCCTTGCAATTGCTTTTGTAATTTAAAAAACTTACAAAAAGTGACGTAAAGGTTAAATTACAACTATAAATTTTGTAGCCCATATTTCCCCTTACAAAGACTTTCATGATTTTTTGGTAATTCCTCAGGATTCCTTGGATTTCCTCAAAATTTCGTGATTTCCTGGGAATTATTTAGATTTCGTCAGAATGCCTTGGATTTCCCCGTAATTGCTTGAATTTCCTAGGAATTCCTCGTAATTCCTTGGAATTATTCACAATTCCTCAGATTTCCTCAGAATTTCTTGGATTTCTTCAGAATTTCTTGGATTTCCTCGGAATTCCTTCGATTTCCTCGGAATTCCTTCAATTTCCTACAGACTTTCTTGGATTTCCTCGGAATTTCTTGGATTTCCTCGAGAATTCTTTGGATTTCCTCGGGAATTCATTGGAACATCTTAGATGTTCTTGGGAGTTTCTTGAAATTACCCTTTTAAATACCAAGGCATCAATTTTAAAAATATTCAGAGTGACTCAAAGAAATTGGGGCAATAAAATAATTAGAAGCTGTCGGACAGACGCCATAAAGCTATACTTCGTATAGCGAAGAAGGTAAAAAATAAACGAATAGTAGTTGATCCTTAGATTTATGAGCCTACAAGCTCAAAGCAATCGTTTCTTCAGTTTTTGAGAAATAATTATTTAAACTTCAAAAGTTAAAGCTTTTTAATTTAGACTTTTTTCGTGGTCTAGTAGATCCGAACAGTTTTTCTTTCTAAGATCATTTTAAAAACAAAGTTTATACGTATACCCACTTGTCTACTCATTCTACTCAAGACAAAAAATTTCTAAACCATGGGAACAACTTTGGTTAAAGCGCGTAAAGAAAATATTCGAATGGTTTTGATCTATCCAATTCTGCTTTTCATATATTTAAAAAGTTCGTTTTTTAAATAATAATACTAATTGAAACATGTTTAACGGATACTTATGAAAGGCTAGTTTGCCCATAAAGATTTGATATGCCACCGTATTACTATTTCATCATAATACGACGTCATTTGGATGATATGAAAGAGCGAACGAACAGACCCATTAGGAGCGCATCTAAATAGCTTATAAGTATTAAATTACGAAGTTTGGGAATAGAGGACCCAGGTATATGCAGTGGCGGTTCTAGGATTTGATAGTGGGGGTATAAACAGAAATATTGAAGTAGGCGAAATTTCTTTTCAAAACGGCCGTTAACGACAATTTTAACGTTAAATTAAAAATATCTCAAAATATCAATCTTGATGTTGTACACTGCGAGCCCCATTGATACACATAAAAACCATTAAAAACCAACAATCGATAGATCATAGGAAACTGAAAAATCCATTACTAACTATTGCTATCCCTAACCTTATCGGCCTTACGTAGTATAAGCATAAAGTATTCAACAGAGATACTTTTAATACCGCTGCTGGGTGTAGGATTAATATATTGCCAATGACCGCTACATCTAGACTGTATTAACCGTAAAAAAACACAATTTAATACCCAATGGACATCCAAATATTTCTGTTTAAGCTAAATTACTCGAGAGTCACAACTTAATTTTTAAATGCAGCAATATTTAGGGAGGTTAATTTTCCTCTTTACTTTTAATTTTTGGCCGACGAATTTGCTTTATCGTCTCTGTTTTTTGTTCATACTGCAAAAAAATCAAATTAAATTAAAGTTGGGGCCACAAATTTGCGCAAAATACTTTTTGGAAATATAAGTTTTTTCTGAAGAAAATTAATTATTTGATATTTAAAAAGAAATTGCTTGAAATTAAAGAAACCCAAAAACGGAAGGGCAAAGTCGTCCCCCGAAAATTGGGTAGAGGAGGAAATTTACCCCCCAAATATTCCCGAATTTAACCATTAGGTTGAAAACTTTATTCTATTATCACTCATAAATCATTTATCTTAAACAAAACAATTGTAGTTGATTTATAGCTTTATAAGTGTACCAAATCGTGTGGCTAGTTTTAAGCAATATCTCTCCGAAAAAGTCAAAATTTTGGATTTTTTTTTAAATTTTCAGTTTTAGTAGTTTCGGCAGTTCTAATAGCTTGTAACATTATGTGCCCTTTAAGCATTTTCAATATCAAATTTCATCTTGATCTGACAACTCGTTTTTACGTAAATAGGCGTTGAAGCTCAAATTTTCAAAAATTCATAGAAGGCGTCACAAAACATTTACCGAGTCGAGACACAAATCAAATTATAGCTCAACTTAAGCTATATGAGTTGACAAAATTTAAACAAAATCGTGTAATACCCAGTTTTTGAGTAATATTTCTTTTTAATTTCCAAAATTTTAGAAATTGTTTTTTTAACTTTTTAAAAATTTTTGTTTAAACTAACATTGTGTCTCTATAGAGCTATTACGATAAAATATTTAAACTCTATCTATCAACCTGTTTTTGAGTAATAAGCCAAAATTTTCCAAAAATCGTGACGGCCGCCATGTTATAGCTAAAAAGTTTAGAAAAAAAGCATCGGATTTGCTATAAAGTGTTCTATTGGATTTAAGTTTAGAAAATTAAGTTTCGAAAAAAATGCTACTAAGAAAAGAAACTTCCGCTTCCGGTTTCGGATTTTTCTAAAAGCTCATTTTGTTGTTGGATTTGTGATGAACCCCCACATTCCAAAACTCATCAAAATCGTACCATCCGTTCGGGAGTTATGATGCACCGCACACATACATACCCACCCACCCACAGACACACCACTTTTTTGCATTCCTGAATGTTTTCTATTTTTTTAGGTAATTGCTCTGATTAGTCGTTCATCGATTAAAAAATTCTTTCTAAAGAAAGCGTGTCACACTTTCAACTTCTAAACTGTTTTGTCATCGAACAGGTTTACAATCCCTAACAAAGCGACAACTAAACAAACTTAAACTCACGTTAAACTGTCTTTAAGCCTCTGGTGTGGAATCGCCTATCTGTAGCACTGAGGGCTGTTCGGCCATTTGGCCAAGACATCAATCTATATCTAACTCACACCCCTAAAGTTTTTTCCAAGCTTCCTCTTTACTTCGTATCGACCTACGCCTTCCTCCAACAAAAAATGCCGTCTACAGTTTCATAAACCTAAAAAGAGCACCAAAGTTCAAGTTTTCTGCCAACAATACCCGATCAAATAAAAATGCTGTCCACTTCAAGAAAAGGTTCTCCTTTTTTTCGATGAAAATGTTGTGTAACTGCTGATTGTGCTGATTGTGGAACTGCAATATAGCAACTATAAAATGCATATTTAACTTGATTTCATTAAAAAGTATGTCGCTTTTAATGGTAAGAGTTGGTAATTTATAACATTTTTAGATGTGTGAATATTGTTAAAACTTACTTATAAATTCTAGCTTTACTTGGTTGAAGTTCATATTTAATGAGTATAAATAAAATATTTTTTAACTTCAACGATAGGTATTTATTTTAACCTTATACGTATTTCGACGTGTTTACCAGCCGTATATGTATTTCAAAATGTTAATTATTGTTGAAGTAAAAAGTATTTTATTGGTACTCAGTTGTTACAACTACCAAGAAAATTTCGAAACGTTCAAATATTATCACAAATAATGTCGATTTTTCTTTAAAGTTGTGATAGTTAAGACGACAATTCCACAGGCGCAAATCGCAATTGAAATTATCTTAAATTTACTAGCACGAGTACTCTTACGAGCGTTCCGAATCTAATCGTTATATGCGTGCTAACTCACTATTTGTTTTAGCATTGCGAGCTGTTAAATGTTGCCAATATTCTAAATTTTTCAGGTTATAGCTTTACAAATACAAAAATAAACCCTAATTACTTTGTCCGTTGTATTTTTAGACTGCTTTCAACAAGACGTTTCTTAATTTAAAAAAAAACTCGAAAGTAACTCTTATAGCGGATAAAATTCCGCGTTGAAAGCTAAAAGAACTTCAGCAAGTTTACTTTTCGTTTGAGGTAAACACCCCAATTTTGTCTATTCAGAACATTCAAGTTCTACAAATTTACATTTTTAACAAAAATCGGGAAGTACATAATTTCCTGGAACACAGAAACTCTTTTACATCTTAATTACACTAAACTTCGTAAAATCTAATAAATTCTAATTTCAGTCATTCCCCTCTGTATTACGAAAAAGCACACGCACAAAAGGTGAAAGGTGTTAAAATGTCGAGGAAGGCGTAAATCCTGGCTGTTGGAACGGTAGATGTTCCGGCTAAATGTGTATTCTTGTGTGCGAGGCAAATATCAGAGAAAATTTATAAGGTTAAACAGTACAACGTGTGTCACTGCAGTTCACATTTAATTTAAATAAAAAGACGTTTTCATAAAAGCATCCGCCGCAGCCGCTTGGAAATTGTGTCACTCATTTTCAAGCTGCATATATAGACACTGTTGGAAATTCAATTTACTTTCAACTTGAATTTTTCTTTGCAATAATTTTTCATTTTGATGTTATATAGCTCGTAAAATAAAATTAAACAATTAAATAAGTACTCACCTATGGATGATTTACGCTGCTTTAAAACCTGCAACAAATCGAAAACCCTGTATTAATGATTTTGGTCACCACAATTGTACCAAAAGACCAACAAAAATTACGTTAGAGCAGGCCTAGATCAACAACGTGCTTCATGTCGTAGCTACGTTCAGAAAACAGTTTTCTGAATATATTTAAGATGCACGCCTGTCAAGCTCTGACCTATTTTTTGCGAATCATTCGGTACATGTTACACTATTACTTAATCTTAAATTTCAACATTAGTTAACAAGCAACGGTATCTGTATACTAAATCCGTAACAGTCTCAACATAACACTACGACGGGTTTTTACATCTCGAGACAGTTCGGTTATTATTTCTAGCGTGTGTTTATGCACCAATCACGTAGAATGAACGCAGCAAACTGAAGGCGGAAAGTAAAAAGATCTTCGAGCGTTGGACAAAATAAAAAGGCAAATAAATAAGCAAAAATAAAACACACAACCTAATGAAAGTTAATGGACTATTAAATGTCGCGTGACCCCTCTCGGACGCGTAGCAGATAGAGACCTGAGGCGATGTGTCCTCGCTCGAGTTTGTTTTCGCAATGAGCTATCAGCAGATTGTGCTACAATTATGCAAACAAAGTGTATTCGTC
Organism: Ctenicera cuprea; assembly: GCA_958336395.1. NCBI lineage: Eukaryota > Metazoa > Arthropoda > Insecta > Coleoptera > Elateridae > Ctenicera > Ctenicera cuprea. The sequence continues at coordinate 8,900,637 of OY284493.1, forward strand.
CAATTTGGCCCATTTCATCGAAATTTCACCGTTGCACAAACATATCTGGAACTTCTGTAATAGACGCGTAAATTTGTGGTGTCTAATAGTAGGGGCAGCTCCCCGTTACAAGATGAGGCAGGTTGAGAGGATCCGGATTTAGTACATAGATATCTAGGCTTATACCATAAACGCTTGACAAGAAAGAGAAAAAAAATTGTTTACAAATCAAAAGTAGAATTGACTCACTATCAAAAGGTCACTAAAATCGGTATTGATAAACTATTATAAAATGTGCGTGACTCCCTCGGCCGCGTAGCCGTAAAGAGTGCCCGGCGCCGGCGTAAGATGGAAACTGCGGACCTGCGGCGATGTGTCCTCGCTCGAGTTTGTTTTCGCAATGAGCTATCAGCATATTGTGCTGCAAATATACAAACAAAGCGAATTCGCTCAATTCGGCCTATTTCATCAAACCGCTGTACAAACATTTCTGAGCCTTCTGTAATAGAGGCGTAAATATGTGGTGTTTAGTAGTGGCAGCCCCTTCCCGCTAAAAACTGAGACAGGTAGAGATGATCGAGAGTTAGTATATACAAATCTGGAGTTATACCATAAACGCTTGACATGGAAGACACACATCAATAACAATCGAAACGAAATTGACTTAAAAATTAAACGTATAAATTGGCTCATTGGCAGAAGGTCATTAAAAGCAGTTGTGATGAACTACTATGATATGTCGCGGGACCTCCTCGGCCACGTAGCAGTAAAGATTGCCCGGCGCCAGCCGTAAGATGGAAACTGCAGACCTGAGGCGATGTGTCTTCGCTCGGGTTTGTTTTCGCAATGAACTATCAGCATATTGTGCCGCAATTCGCTCAGTTCGGCCTATTTCATCAAACCGCTGTACAAACATTTCTGAGCCTTCCGTAATAGACGCGTAAATATGTGGTGTTTAGTAGTGGCGGCCCCTTCCCGCTAAAAGCTGAGACAGGTAGAGATGATCCGGAGTTAGTATATAGAAATGTGGTTTCTAGTAGTGGGGGCCCCTCTGCAGAAAATGCCGCGACATGTGGAAAAGATCCGGTTTTAATATATAGATATCGTTACAACATGCACGCTTGACATGGAAGACGCACATCAAGATAAATCGATACGAAATTAATCAAAAGTATGAATTTACTGATTGGCAAAAAGTCACTATCGTCGATGAAATTGAAATTAAATTATTATTGTATAAGACCATAATCCGTCCGATGTGATCCTATGGTTGTGAACTTTGGGGATGCGCTAGCAGCTCAAACATAGAAATAGTGCAACGTTTCCAATCCAAAACACTCAGAAGCTCGTGCAACACCTCATGGTTTGTGTCAAACGAAACAACTCACACCGACTTCAACATTCTATATGCGAGAGATGTAATCAACCAGAAAGCCATCAAACATCACCCTAACGTAATCGTCGACCTACTGAAAGCGGATCCACAAGCTAGGCGACTGAAGAGGAAAATAGCTGACACCACTAGGTGTTTTACCCCCTACGTCTTCAATTTATTTATATACCAAAACCTCATTAAATGTACTTAATATTCTGAAAAAATTAAAACAAATTCAAATAAAAAACTAAACTTATACAAATAAATTCATACAATGACGGTTAAAATAGATCTCACCAGTTTACGCTTTCAAAACAAAAAAAGTACTATTAATTAACTAATTAGTTTGCAATATCTTTCTTTGATTTGATGGAATCAGTGGCGGTCCCTTTTATTAGGCAGGGTAGGCAGTGCCCACCCATAACGTTTAAAATAAAAAATCAAATTCTAAATTTCAATAAAAAAAGCTACTTTTACATACAGTTTTTATTATTACTTTTTAACACCACCGCGTAATAATAAAAATTGGACACCAAACAAAAAATTGGAGTAAATGTATTAGCCAGCATGTAATCAAATTTCACTTACAGTTAAAGCAACAATAACAGAATAGTTTTGAAACAAAGCGACCGCAAATAACAAACAAGCGTTTATAACACCGTTTTGCTTACGCGAGGCCCAGCTTATCGGGCCGAATTATTCCAGGCCGGACACAATCAGCCAGTCTATTATTTTTAATACGTTTGCATGTACATTTATAAGATAATGCAATTATCAAATGCAAAAAAATAGTAGGAATTTCACTTTTTAGCATCGAAAAAGCACGGCCTCGCTCGGTTCTTTAAATTATTAGCGTCGGTCAGCGGCATTCGCGTCCAGCGTGAAGCTATTGTGTGATTGTTTAGTTTGCAAATTTGCATCAAATATGGAAAATCTCGTTGACCAGCTTTTAACAGAAAACTTTAATGGTTACCCTTACGAAAAACAAAAAGAAATTAAAAAACATGGGCGATGTCGTCCTAAATTACTAGGGCTGTTACAGACAGACGGTAGGAAGAAATCTAGATTGTTGAATACTGGATGGTCTTAAAGAATGGACTGGCTGACTGGTAGCGATATTAAAACTTAACTATTTTGCTGAAATTTCTTACTAATTTCATCTATATCTAACCTCCTCAAAAGTATGGTCTGAAATAGGGTACTCTGATTCAACAAATCATTCAGCTGCAATTAAAAGACATTTAACTGCAACTTTAACATTATAATAATTTGGCAAATCACGCATTAACTTGGCTTTAGACGAAGGTTTACGTTATCAAATTAAAGTGCATAATGACAAAGTGAAATTTAATAGGGATTTAATGAATGGATTATTTCATTTAACAACAGGTCTTGGTAAATTGAAGTTGCCGTAATTTTGCACTTTTTAATCTTAATGTTAAATAATTTTTTTCTATGCCTACCCAAATTTTGAACCCACGGAACGCCACTGGATGGAACGACTCAAATTGAATTTCGTTATAAATATTACTAAAAAATTAGACCAATGCCCTACAAAATTATACTAACAACATCAAAAATTAAAACCCGAAAATTCCATATCCTGTTTAGCTGCAAAATTAATAAAACGAACTTTTAACTTTCAAGTTTCCTTAAAATCACAAACTCGTTCGCTTTAAAGTTTCTAAAACGTGAACGCCTTTCCGCGGAAGTGTTTATTTGGAAAGTTCTTTCCCAACATCCCCATTCTGCAATTAAACCTTAAGCATGGTGGGACAACCGGTAAATTTTTCAAACAGCATTAATTTTGTATTTACAACAAACATCTAATATTGTTTGACAAACTGAAACTTTTTTAATTGATATAAAAGTTGAAAGACGACTTCCATGTAAATTACAAAAGTTTCAAAACATCCGTCTACCTTAACTCAACTGCTTTTCCACGACCCATATTTTTCCATACCTCAACGTTGCGAATTGATATACAGACTGAAAAAAGTAAGAAGCATTGATGCTACAGGCGAAAATAACTTTACGAAAAAAAGTTTAGCACAAAAGCTTTTTATTACAATAATAATTAGCTAAGGAACTTTTTATTTATCAATTCTAGCTTTACTTCGTTGAAGTCCATATTTATTGATTATAGGTATATAAAATACTTAATTACTTCAACAATATTTATTTATTTTAACCTTGTACGTATTTCGGCATGTTTACATGCCATTATCAAAGGTTATATTAGGAAGTAAACAGTTAGTGTTGTTATAGCAATAGAGCTTGGTGACTTGATCTCGGTAATCGTCTGCAGATGACTTGATTTCTTATTCCAAAATGTCCAATAGAGGAGAATTTAAGAGATCAATTTGCTCATTCGTTAACGGTACAGTTTTTTAATGTTTGTGAATTTCAAAAGCTTCTAGTATATCTAATTGACGTTTTTAATAACAAAAGTGTAAACATTTTATGGTGTTATTAGATGTCATTGAATGATTGTGTTCTAGTAAGTGTTTAGCGTAATTGGACTTATGTGGGTGTTTGTATTTGTAACAACGTACGCGTTCTTTATACCTAATATCTAAATTTCTAATTGTCTGGCTTATATAAACCGAATTACAGTGCGAACAATTTAATTTGTAAATGCCTGATTTTAGCAAATCGTCTGTTTTTGATTTTGCATTCAGCAGTGTTTAAGATGTTTCTAGTTGTCTTAAAACTTACATGTAAGGTTAAAATAAATAAATATTGTTGAAGTAATTATGTATTTTATATACCTATACATAATTAAAGGGGGAACTTTTGTTTTATTTTTTTAAGTTATTGGCTACGCCTGACTAAGTTACTTTACTTTTCTTCGCGCTGTAAAATTTAATCTACAGCATATTTACATACACGAATATAGACAAAACAATAATTAAACAAATGCTAATTCTTTACTTCTTCTACACAAACAAACCTTGGAAATGAAATATAAATACAAAAGTAATTTTCATTAACAAAAGTGTTTTATTTGCAGACTGTTTCAAGTCCCTATTCGCATTTACACTTAGCTAGGCTTTGCTGTTAATTTCCACTAAATGTGTTATCTTTTAATAAGTATTAAGTGTTAATGTACAAATGCACCATACAGTAATAAATAATTCACTGTGACAAATAAATTACAAGCTAACAATGTATTTGTGGTAAATATACACAAATGCTTAACATGCAAATTTTATGATCTCTGCGCATCCATTTGTTTGTTAAATGTAACATTAAATTTTGTGATAATCTGATAATGCACGTAATTACTAATGCACCAGTCTTTGTTACTTAAAATTACTAAGAATTTGTGTGGTCAGTAGCGTAACTACCATGGGGCAGAAGGGGCAAGGGCCCCCAGCTCCGGGGCCTTAGGGGACCCTGTCACGAGCCACGAGTTTTTATTTTTTTTATTTCTCTATTACGAAGTATTTTCAATAAAAATTTTTGATTTTCTACAGTCTTTGTTTTTATAATCAACGAAAAACATTTGAAATTCCATGTAAGTAAATATGTACTTATACAATGAAAAATACTGAAGTGAGATTATATTTGGTAATAACACAACACCCACACTTTTTGGTCCCGATCCAGACACATTAACTTCAGAAAATTTAAGATTTGCTTATCTTAATTAGACGCGGCTTTAATATATTTATTTTCATTTACTAGACTGCAAATAATTTTTTTCCTATTGAAAAAATTGTTCTTATTATCAATTACTTTATTATTGAAATTTTTTTGAGGATAGGGCCAGGGCCCTTCAGGTATCTTGCCCGCGGGCCTAAAATTTGAAGTTACGCCACTGTGTATGGTATTTTTAATAATTTTTTCTTAATTCACTTTAGTCAATAAACTTTATACTACTTACATAATTACATTAGAGAAAAGTCTCATAATTAGTTGAAACGGAAGCAGATTAATTATTTTTTTTAATTACCTGGCTTGATAGATTTTAATTAAAGGTCGGATTATATGCAGTTTGCCTGTTTCTTATAGGCATATAATTTTAGGAAACTTATTCGTATATAAACCTACGATTTCGTTCGATATATGTATAACAAAAATATTCCAAATTTTTTCATTTTTTAGCAGTAATGACCCTTTTGTGCATATTTGCATATGTAACAGTTTTGAATGTGCATATATATGCAGTTTTTCAACAAAAATATAAAAAAATATGATTTCTAAAAAACGCAGTTGGAAAACGAGCATAAACCCGAATATATGCATGCAACCCAAACCGTGGTGTGCAATTTACCTTACAAATAAATGATTTAAAATTTTGTTTATGCATATTTCAAATTTAAGTGCATATTTTGGTGCTTTCTTCCTGCATATTTGTACGTGTATGACAAGTTCTTTAGTGCATATAACTCTACTCCTGATTATAAATATTTTGAAGTTTTTTTGCAGAAGCAAGAAAAACGAAATTTGTTTAATTCTGCTTCCTAAACAGTAATTTTATTAAAACTATGGGGCATTTTAAGGAATCGTTTAATTAAATTTTGAGTTTTACGAAATTTAACAAATTTTGAAAATTTTAAAAATCTGAAAGACGTTGAAAACTGTTAAAATTAAATAATTCAGATTAGAACAAATTTTGAAATTTAAGAAATTAAGATCAGGACATTTTTCAAGTGTTGAAAACTTTTGGAAATTTTGAAAATTAAAAACATTTAAAACAATTATTGAAAATTTTAGTAATTTAGAAAATATTGAAAATTGTTTGAAATTTTGAAAACAAAATATTTAAAAAATTTTTTAAAATTTTAAATAATTTGACATTTTGAAAATTTTAAATAAAACATTTTCAAAATTTTGACAGTTTTTAAAGATTTTCAAATTTTGAAACTAAAAAATTTAAATGTGGCACGTCGTCGACTTAAATATTTTTTATTGTACCGAACGTCAAATATAGAAAACTGCAATGTAAAAAATCTCCTAAAAATCAATATTCTTGTGAAGTGCCTAAACAAATTAACGGAACTACTGTCAAAACGAGAAATTGTATAAAAAATGGGCGAAACAGGTTGCTGGTACTTTCCCATACTTTTTACATTTTATTTTTAATATTTTTTAAATTTACAAAATAATCAAATATTTAAAAATTCAAAATTGTCAATTTCTTTCTAGTTTTAGTTTTTCAAAACTTTCAATGTTTTCGAAATTTACGGAATTTTAACTTCAAATATTTTAGTTCAATATTTTCGAGTTTTACAAAAGTTTCAAAAATGTACAGAACTTAAAAATTCCTGATTTTTCGAAACCTCCAAATTGTCAATTTTCAGTTTTTTATTACTTGGTATTTTCGAAATGTACCAAATTTTTAAAATCTTGAAATTTTTTAATTTTATATGGTTTTCAAAAAATTCATATAATGTTGAGTTTTAAAAAAATAATTAAATGTTTCACGATTTTCAAAAATTTACAGAATTTTAAAATTTTCAAAATGTCTGAATTTCTCTATTTTCAGTTCGTTCAAAAATTCGAAGCGGCCTTCATTTTGAAGATATAGCATTTGAAAAAAAGCATTAGATTTGTCTTTAGATACACTACAACGGTATGTATTCAAAATTTCAAAATAGTGTTTAGAAAATAATCTATACCGAAAAAAACAGGTTTCATTTCCGTTTCTGGTTACGGTTGAAGACCTTGCAAAGCCACTAAAGAACTTTCACATCCTAAATGTTATAAAAATCGGTCAAGGGGTTCCAGAGATATAGGAAAACGAACGCCCCCACCCACCCAGTGGCGTACTTACCCTGGGGCAGAGGGGGCAACGGCCCCCGGGCCCGAAGCCTTAGGGGGCCCTGCTACGAGCCACGAAATTTTATTTTTTTTTATTTCTCTATTATATAATTGTTATATAAGTTTTTTCAATGAAATTTTATTTTCGACAGTCTCTATTTTTATATTCAACAAAAAACGTTTTAAATTCCATGTAAGTGAGTATGTACCTATACAATGAAAATACTGAAGTGAGATTATATTTAGTAATAACACAACACCCACACTTTTTGGTACCGACCCAGACAAAATAACTTCAGAAAATTTAAGATTTGCTTATCTTAATTAGACACGGCTTTAATATATTTATTTTCATTTACTAGACTGCAAATAATTTTTTTCCTATTAAAGAAATTGTTGTTATTATCAATTACTTTATTATTGAAGTTTTTTTGAGGATGGGGCCAGGGCCCTTCAGGTATCTTGCTCCCGGGCCCAAAATCTGAAGTTACGCCACTGATAAAGGGACTTACAGTGACATTTAAAAGTTTTGCTTCATCATTCTTGCTATGGTACTATAAGTTAGTTTTTTTTTTCAAAATTAAGTCTGCCAAAGTTAATACACAGTTTGTACACATAGTTTCTTTGGCTGCATACAAATCCGAGCTTTAATAATTAAATTCTCCCCGCACATAGTTTTCAAAACGGCAACTTCTCGCCATCATACAGAGCAAGAATTCAATAACTTACAAATTTCACAGAGCGACTTGGCACTACGTTCTAGTTGCGATTCAATATTACAGAAGCAATTTCGCTCAATATAACAAATATCAAGGCTGCTCTCCAAACCACTCAGCCTGTCAAATGGTTTATTTCATTGAAATTCACATAGAATTCCTCGTCAATTCGGTTTGTAGCAATCTATAAGACCCCGTTTGCCAACTGCTCCGAAGGCTTTTGTCTCTCTCGCATATAAGTAAAATAATACCATTGGAAAGAGATGAAGCAGGTCTAAGTAGAGAGCATGTAAAAGGTGATGTATCATAACAGATCGAAGAAGCGAAGACAGTAAAATGACAGGCTCCATTTGATTTTTAGTTATAAACCTTTTGCTGGAAACCAATGACGCTTGAAAGTATGTACTACATTATATTTTAGCAAGGACTGTCAGGCAAATGCAAATTTATTTTAGAATTTATTTGATTTAAGGTGATAAATTCTAAAAGTATAGGGTTGGATATATTGTAAAAATAGAATGTGGTTAAATCCGGGTTTTGCTAAAGGTTGCAGATTTAACTGAAAAATAAAGTTTAAAAATGTTTAAATATCAAAAATTAACTTGGTACGACTTCTTGGATAAGAACTTATTATGTCATTCATTTGCGTTAGGTAATGAAGTTCATTATTGAATTTTCTATTGCTCATATTAATGTAAGATCATTATTTACTAACTTTGATATTTTCAGAGATTATGTACTTCATAATTGTTATGATATTGTTGCGGTTACGGAGACGTGGCTTTCGACTGATGTGTTAAATGATGCTGTTTATATTCCTGGGTATTCTATAATTCGTAAAGACAGAATTACAAGAGCTGGTGGTGTTGCATTCTACGTCAAGGAAAATATTGGTCATGTAGTTCCCATAGTAACACAAGAAAATTTTGAGCAGCTGTGGATCCAAGTTAAACTGGGCAAGCAAAAATTAGCTTTAGGAGTTGCCTATAGACCCGAATGGGTAAAAATAACGGATTTTTTTAACGCACTGGAAGAAGCTTTGGCTTATGTAATACCATCCTGTGATGATTTCATATGTGTAGGGGATTTTAATATTGATTTGCTTCGGGTAAACAGTCTGAAATCTACTAATTTCTATAATTTTCTTGAAATATTTGGTTTTAAGCAAGTCATAACTGGTCCAACACGCATTACACCCACTTCTCAAACCTTGATAGATGTTATTTTTGTTTCTAATGAACAGTCGATTGTTGACTCTGGTATAAGAGAGGTACATGGCGTGTCAGACCACTCGCTTGTTTTTTGTAAAATTACAGTTAAATCTGAACATATCCAACCATGTACCCGTACATATAGAGATTTTAAAAACTTTAGCGTGGTAGATTTTAATACAAATTTAGAATTAATTCCATGGAACAACATTCTCAATTTTAATAACATCGACGAAAAGTTAACTTTTTTTAACGAAAACTTGCTTCACCTGTATAATACTCATGCACCAGTTAAAACTGCAAAATTTTCCAAATCTCCAGCTCCGTGGCTAACGGGTACAATTAAACTGATGCAAAAACTGCGTGATAATGCCTTGAAAAGGTTTAAAGCAACCAAAAATGTCCATCATTGGAATTATTACAAGTCTTTGAGAAATCTAACCACAAACGCCATTCGACGCGAGAAAAAAGCTTATTTAGAATACCGAGTTCGTAATATTAACAGGAAAACACCCTGGAAAGACTTAAAAGATCTTAACATTTATAATAAAGCTCAAAAATTCGAAATTCCTCAACACCTAGCGGATGCTGATAAAATTAACAATTATTTTGTTAATTCAGTACGAGAAATTTCTATCGTTCCTGATCCCAATTTAATAGCATTTTATACTCGTAATGTAAAAATCAACAATATTTTCTCATTCAAATTAGTGTCTGAAGATGAAGTCACTAAAATTATTAGAAGTATCAACTCGAAGTCCGTTGGCATAGATAATATTGGCATACAGTTAATCAATTTAGTCTGTCCTTTCTTAACTCCTTATATTACTCATATAGTAAATTTCTGCCTTGAGCACAGTGTATTCCCGAAATGTTGGAAAGTAGCGCGCATTCGGCCACTTCCCAAAAAAAATGTCCCTGCAGACTTCAAAGATTTACGACCTATAAGTATCCTACCCACACTTTCCAAGATATTGGAAAGGGCAATGGATGCACAATTAAGAATGTTTTTAAACGAGCATAAGCTGCTCCCTGAAACACAGTCAGGTTTCCGTGCCGGTTACAGTTGTACCACGGCGCTGTCAAATATTTTGGATGATACCCTAACTGCTACCGACAGAGGCCAACTAACCGCTCTTGTCTTGTTGGATTTTTCAAAGGCTTTTGATACTTTAAATCATGGAATGTTGTTAGCCATACTGCATTATATCGGCATTAGTAACCATGCAACTTTGTTATTGGAAAATTATTTGTCAAATAGATCTCAGGTGGTTCAACTTCCAAAACAAACATCAGCTATTTGTAACGTATATAGTGGTGTACCCCAAGGTTCTATTCTGGGACCATTACTGTATACTGTGTACACATCAAATTTAGGCAGTGTCTGTAAATCATGCCGTTATCATTTGTATGCGGATGACACACAATTGTATTATTCCTTTGATCCTGCTGACATTGCTGTGGCTAATAACATAATTAATAATGATTTAGATAACCTAATCAATATGGCAGAAAAGCACTCGCTTGTAATTAACCCTTTAAAATCACAGGTTATGTTATTTGGTAGACGCAAAATTCGTAAAAATGTAGTTGATCTTTTAGCAGTCAAGGTTAAAAATTCTCAATTATCCGTTACTGATATTTCTCGTAATCTGGGATTACATTTTGATTCTGAATTGAGATTTAAAAAACACATAAGCTTATGTATTCAAAAAGCATTTGCAAACTTAAAATTTATTTATTTAAATAGACATATTCTTAATAAGAAAACTAAAACTGTTTTAGCTGAATCCCTAGTTCTCTCTCAGTTTAATTTTTGTGATACTGTGTACGGACCATGCTTGGATAATGTTGATATCATCAGAATACAGAGAATACAAAATTGCTGTATTCGTCTAATTTTTGGCTTGAGAAGGAGGGATCATGTGTCTCACAAGTTAAAGGAGTTACATTGGTTAAATATGCTAAACAGGCGTACTTTGCATTCCTACTGTTTATTCCACAAAATAATTATGTCGAAAACTCCGCCTTACTTATTTAAAAAAAATTAATTTCAGAACTGACGTGCATAATTTAAATTTAAGAAATAAAGGTATCATCACTCCACCATTTCACAGAACTGGCGTTTTTCAACGCTGTTTCACTTACAATATTGCCAAACTATATAATTCGCTGCCTGCACACTATAAAAACCATCCCTACATTAAATTTAAAAAACAAGTATTTTCGTTATTATTTGATAAACAATAATGTGTATAATAAATTCAACAATCACAATAACTGAATGCGCCATCATTACCAGCAAATATCAAATATCACAAAGCCGAAACTGCATCGCACGGAAGCCACACATCCTGAACCGTAATTTCTACTTAATTCTTCTTATAATTCTTATATTTCTTGTTTCATTATTTTGTTTTTCCATTTCTTAAGCGCTCAAATAGTCATACGTATTCAATAGATATATTGCTATGTAATTCCCCACACTTGCGGAATTACTTGATTTACACAAACTTTATTACAAATGGATCTATTTTATAACCTCGGCTTGAGTACTCTTTTAAATCTCAGGGTTCTTTTACAAGTATAATCAACAAAACGTGGCTTCCCTTTTTGTATTGCAAGATTTATGTTGTTTCTTTTTAAAAAAAAATGACATTAAACGTACATGTATAATCTTTTACATTGAATACTAAACAAAACGCACTTATCTGACATAAAAAAGGTTGAAATCATTCAACTAAGCTTTATTTACTTTTTTCTTTGTATTGTTTCTTTTATTTTCAGTCATCTTTTAGAACACACAGTACCTTAATTTCTGTAGCTCCTTCACTGTATGTAGGTCCTCCTTCTCTTCTTGATTGCTATGATCTTCTGCTTACGTCGTCTTGATTTTCTGAATACTTGAATCTTCTTTTACTTATTTTAGTTGCCAATTTAGTTTCACATAATTAATAATTTTTACCCTTCGTATTTTTTTCAGGTTAGTCGTAGAATTACGTTACCCTAGTAACTTGTATCTGTCCCAGCTTCCAATGTCATTTAATTGCTTCTTTTTATAAATTTACCTGTCACCTTTCTTTGTCGATTATATCCACTTAGTTATGCACTAGTCTTGAAGTAAAACACTTTTTTATAAACTGGCAAACTTTTAATAAATACTTTTAAATTACTTTATACAGCTTTTTACAAATCTTTGGGAACGTTTTTTTTTTACGTCCTCTTACTTCGATGTTATTTTTTAGCTCCTTGTTTCTATAGTTACCCAATTAAAACTAAATTTTGTGATCTAAACAACTTGATTAATTTTTTTCGTATTTCCAAAATAACTTATTCTACACTTATAAAATATAAATCAACAATTAAATAACTTAGTTTTTACCAACTTTTAAAACTTGTAACAATAAACTTTTATTAAATATTATCTCGCTATTGTAAACGTCTCTGTTACTATCTTCGTACTTCTTCATTTTTTTACATTTTATGTCCAACGCACGCACTACATTTTATAATTTACTGTTTTTTTTAAAGCTTTGTCAATTATTGGTGAACTCCTTCCCTCAAGATTATACATGTTTTATTATCACATCCAAATTACATAAATAATTCCATATCCCAAAGTGAAACCACGCCAATTCATCATGTTTTTATTTAATCCAAATATTTAATTTAAATTAAAGGATTCCTGAACTAAGAACTAGTCATGCCAAGGTAATCAAATAAATATTTTAAAATTGATTTTTTTATAAATATTTCGCCAGTGTGGTTATAATATCACAGCAATATATTATATTATTAATTTACTGGTTAGGTGGAAGAGTAGTGACTTTTCAAGTCACTGAACCTCGCCTTTTGTTGCCTTTCTTTTTTTTTTTTTTTTTTGTTCTGTTTCTTATATAATTTTGTTTCTTATATAATTTTGAGGTTACAATAAAGACATTATTATTATTATTATTATTATTATTATCGCACTAGAGTAAAATGAGTTATGTAATAAATTCATTACCCAACTCATTTTATTTACACAAACAAAACTAAAGCTTTGTTTATAAGAAAACTGGCTGGTTGCCATAGTATTGAACAAATCGAATCTCTCTCGTTCCTTTGATTTTAAAACAAAGGTATTTTAAAAGTGACTTGACATTTGCCATGATATAGTTTAAAGGATGGTATGCTACAGCGCACAGTATAAAAGGCACTGTATGACGTCATCAAGTATAAAAACAACTGCAAATTAAAAAATTAAATCGCGGCAAGTCTGCAGCCGGTGACTTTTAATCGTTTTTACAACATATAACTGAATAATTCAGTTACGATGATAAAATACAAATAAAATACCTCTGAGAATCTAAAATATTTCACATTGCATGTACCTATGCTCGTAATAATATAATGTTCAATAAACAAACAATTAATTTGGGTAGATCTATAATTTATTACTTACTTTTTGTCTTACTATTATAGCTAAGGCAGTTTTTTACATAGCGCTTTGTAATAAAGTATATGAAACACACTTTAAACACTAATTTGTTGACAAATTACAAACACCTAACCTCTTTATCATTCCACTTGACATTAGAAACTAACAGAAGTACACGTACTGCGCCTGCGCACTGATACAAAACAGGGATTTTCAACACATTTTTACGCTTGCGCAGAAGTTGTCGAAATTTGGTCCTAGCAACAGCATACCATGTTCTATACTCTATCGTGGACATTTGCAAATAAATTAATGCAAAATGTCAAATATCATTTCAAGCAAAAACATTCGATTTTTAAAACATTTTGAGCAGTCGTAGCATGCCATACGTGGAATAATGCATTATTATAGCACTCGTTTCAAGCTCGTGTTATAATAACGGCTTTATCCCACTAGTAACATAAATAACTGAAGGGGTGGATGGATAAAGGTGTTAACTAACATTTTCTTAAAAAATGAGTTTTTGTGGTGAATGAAGGTGTTAAGTGATATTACATCTTGTGGCAAACTCTCGTGACGTTTCTACGCTTAGTTTTGTAGATACTCGGTGGATAAAGGTGTTAAATAACTGAACAAGAACACTGTTTGAATGTATGAAGGCGCCAATGTTATTTAACACCTTTATCCACTTCTAAATGTTACGCATGCTCTACAGCTAGCAATAAGTTAGTTACATTTCTTGTATTGTAACATGTGGTGGTTGATTTGTTTTGTTGGAAAGTATTTTGTAATAAGTATTATTAGCTTGTGGTTGTTGTAACTCACCATTTGAATTGTAAATTTGGGTTGTAAATTCGTTTTAGTGGTAGTTATTGGTATCAGGAAATAACGCACGTGTGTATTTGAGGTTATGTTCGTTTAAAGTGGTTCATATCGCGAGTTTTATATTATTTTGTGCTTTATAAAAGTTGCTAGTAGCAATGTTGTCACGTGGAAAGCTGATGGTAAAGAAAGCACTTGATGCTGTTTATGAAAATACACCTGAAAACCCAATACCTGGTACGAGTAGGCGCGTAACCCAACAACTGGTAAACTATAATTTGAGTGATTCAGGTAGGACTTTGTAGAAATATTATTGTAGGTACTTGTATTTAGCTTATTTGTTCTAATTTTATAGACGATCAAGATTTCTCAGCAGGTTCCAGTGACGAATACTTACCCGAAAATGGTGAATATGATGGCAGTTTTTCTGATACAAGTATTGACAAAAATGAGGAGGCTTTGGATAACAATCCTAACAATTCAACAGGTTGGCTTTTATCATGTTATTTACGATATTTTTGAAACAAGTTAGAAAACACCATAATTCCATAGCTTATAAAATAAACATTTAAGTACCTACAATATAACTAATAGCTTTACCCGACCTTAAAATGGAACTTGGATTTTACAGAAAACAGGGACATCGCTACTGTCGATGAGGAACCAGAGGAATCTTTGGAGGATCAGGAAAACACCAAAAAACTGTCAAATAAAACAAGCAGAAGGAGGAAAAGAAACCCCGAACTGTGGAAAAAAAAGCTAGCAAGTACAAGTAGAGAAAAGGGAGAGGGATATACTTCACAAAGAGGAATATTAATGCCTGCAAAGGCAGTACAACTAAACCTCTTATGCACAGAAAAATGTCGTTTAAAGTGTAATGATAAAATTGATTTGCTGGCAAGAGAAAATCTGCTTAAAGAATTTTATAAAATGGATATTAACACTAAAAACGCCTACCTTTTTAGAAGCATTATTAAGAGTCCTGTGCAACGTGTAAAAACAAATGCAACAAAACAGAGATCTGCTTCTTTCAAATATTTCGTAGTAAAGGATGGTAACCAAACAAATGTTTGTAAATTAGCATTTTGCCAAATTTTCCAAATTGGCAGAAAAAAAATTCAATTAATTCAAAAGACGTTATTAGCCGGACTTCCAGCACCAAAAGCAGACATGCGTGGAAAACACACTAATCGACCACACAAAATTAAGGAGGAAGTGTTTCAGTATATAATAAACCACATTAAACTATTTCCAGCAGAGAGCTCCCATTATTCACGAAATAATAACCCTAACAGGAAGTATTTGTCACCACTGTTAAACGTAAACAGAATGTACAAATTGTATATTGAAAAATGCAAAGAAGATGGAAAACCAGAACAGTTTCAAGTCAAGGAACCTTCTTATAGAAAAATATTTGTCACTGAATTTAATTTGGCGTTTGGAGAACCAAAAAGCGATACCTGTAGTAGATGTGACAGTGGGGAAAGCAACGATACCCACGTAAAGTCTTACAAAGCAGCATTCGAACTTTAACGAAAGGATAGAAATACGGCTCTTACAAATGCTCAGTTTTGTTATATGACTATGGACTTACAGCAGACAATGCCCCTACCGAAAATATCTACTTCTAAAGCATTTTTCTTACGGCAACTATGGATGTATAATTTCGGAGTCCATACTGTTACCACCAATGGGCACCAACCCTTTATGTTTACATGGACCGAAGATATAGCTAGCAGAGGAAGCAACGAAATAGCAAGTTCCCTATTATATTTTACTCAACTTGGTAAAGATACATTGAAAAATGTGAACCATTTGACCATTTGGTCTGATTCGTGCTCAGGTCAAAATAAAAATTTTAACATCATATGTTTATATCAGTTTTTGATACGAACAGGAAAGTTTGAATTGATTGACCACAAGTATCCAGAAATTGGTCATTCCTATCTTGATTCGGATCGCGATTTTGGAAGAATCGAAAAACGACTAAGCAAGCACCAAAAAATATTTACCCCGGAACAATACAGAAACATTATTAAGGATGCTAGTAAGAACAACGGTATTGTATGTGATATGGAACACCATTTCCAAAATATTGAAGATCTGGCTACCCAGTTAAATTTAATAAATCGAAAAAAAAATATTGATAATGAAAAGGTCCACTTTCGAGATAATATAAAATGGATTCGTGTGCAAGATTTCGGAAGTTATTTATACAAAGAATCATATGACGAGAACGAACCATTTCAAAGAGTTAACCTACTCAAGAACAAGTCTTCCACTAACCCAAACCTAACTCTGCAGCGAATTGACAAAAAAACCGGGAATATTTCAGAAGAGAAACTGGATAACTTAAGGGTACAACTAGCTTTTGTAGATGAAGAGTACAAATGGTTTTACCAACAGTTCTTAGAAAATAAAGACATCAATAGCGAACCTCCAACACAGAAAAAGAAAAGGCAGACGAAAGCTAAACCCAAGGCTACCAAAACTGCAGTTCAGAAAAAAGAACAGGTGAAATAAATCAATGATTTTGTATTATTATTTTGTATTGAAACAATAAAATGTTGGTCAGTTATCTTGTTTATTCGTAATTAATTTTGCTTCCCTAAACAAATTATTGCCATGGATGAAGGTGCTAACTACATTTTTTCTCATCTGCCCAAAATTTGGGCAGTGGGGGAAAGTGCCTTTTTTGGTAAAAAAAAATATAAATTTGATAACGTATATTATAATATAAAATTATTGCATGTAAATGCAACAGTAAAAAATGTACATCAAACTTAGGTAAAATCGATTTTCTGAAGATATTTAAATTTGTTAGTTAACACCTTCATCCATCCACCCCTTCAACTATTATATTACTATAGCAACATAAGAGTGAACGAAGTCTAAAGGAAACCCTTTTGTTTTATTAGTAACGATTTCCATTTATATAAGCATTAGTAATTATAAAATAATTTATTTCTCGTTAATACAAAATAACTGTTTACAATCGTCACTTTACAGTTATACATATGAAACCAACAAATCCAATAATCCAAGTTATCCAAGTTTGGCTGAAATATTGCTAATTGCAATAGGATGACACCGCAAAAAAGGGGGTAGGTAGAAAGGGGTGCTCTATGTCAAAATAGACGCGCTCGAAAGAGAACCTTGAATTCGTATTCTACGCATGAAAAATAGTTGATCTGCGCAAACGCGATCTCTCTATCACCCCCCATTGCTCCCGACCTTCAATTTTTGTTTCAAAGGACAGGCAGTAACTAAGAAAGAACCCGAGATGGCGTTAGAAATGTTTTTATGAGTAATAATAAAGTACGGTTTGACGTAAAAGTATTGCATTACCATGCAACTGACAACGTTGTATTTGTTGTATTTCAGTGTTTAGTAGTAAACTGTTGATATCGGTGTGAAGGTGGTGTTGCGGCCGTACACATAAGGCTATTTTGAAGATTTATTATTTATGCAGTTGTTAATGTTGTGGTTGTTATTGGATCTAAATAAAGTGTTAATAAAGCCTGGCGAGACAAGTAGCTGTATGCTTGGTTGAGAAATAATTGGGCAAAACTATTTCAGATTTCTTGATTTTTGTTAATTAAAACGATATTTACCAGCTAATTTAAACTCTTGCTTTGTTCTTGTTGTTTACTTAATAAAATAACTGCACGAATGTTTTTGATCGACAGTTTGTTTTATTCGCCTGTGAGTTTTCGGTACCGTTTACAATATTCCCCAAACTGTTTTTTTTTAAATTTTGTTTCAAGCTAACTTTCTAAGCTTGTACTTTCTAAAATATCTATGCTTTTGGATTCTTTTAGTAAATTACAAATCCATACATATATAAAAACACAAAGGATTTTTTTCTCCCCTTCCTCCAGCGGCTACCGCTTCACCAATTTGGACCATTTTTTTTTAAATGAAAGGTCTCTATCCACAGATGGAACATGAACCATTTTTATATTTTTATTCTACGTCGATTTTTTAATAATAATTATTTTAATTTATAATATATATGACGGTCGGCTAGACGCGCGTCACTTGGGGCGCCATCTATAATAACGTCGCGTGTCATTATTTGAACTAATGCATCACGTGACTTGACATTTCGCCGGTTCTGTCAACGCTGTCTGTCAGTGCATTGTGTGCTGGGGTAACACTAGTAATAATAAAGTGTCAACTATTATTTGTTATTTAAAATGACGAGAAAGGCCGAAGTTATGTTGATGAAGTCGGACTTTTAGTTTAAAGGTTTGAGATTAGGTTGGAATGCTAGAAAAACACATCTTCCAGCCCTACTGCAGCTTTGCAGATACATACAGAGCGAGTGGTGGTTGTGGAAAGCTCCAAATAAAAAAAAATTCGATCATCGCCGGCCAAAATTCTCGGACACGTCAACCTTACTTTTTGAAGGCGCATCTTTTGTGATAGTTGTTAAGTTTTTTTACTCCCACCCTTTTCAGCAGTGTCGATATAACCATTTTTTAATGGCAACCCTCCCTTTTCTTGACGAATTCTGATTCTCCTTTAAATTATGCATACCGCAATATGCGCGTATGTGATATTAATTTAATAGTTTAAGGGATATTGGCATCTAAAATTTAAAAAACTGCTAAATGAGAAACCGAATCAGTTGGGGAATTTTTACCGATTTATTTTAAACAAATGAATACTTACAATGATAAAAAGTCAAAAAACGACAATCAATTCAAGTGTTCAAAATCAGACTCATTTACTTCTTGGCAAAAAGCAAGTTGATCGGTGAATTCCTGTCTAACATTTTGAAGCATCTCTGGGGTAATCGCCCGGATTTCATTTCGAATTCTTTCCTTTAACATCGCAATAGAACTGGGTCAGTTAAAATAAGCCTTGCTCCTAATAAACCTTACATAAAATAATTTAAAGGGATGCGGTCGGGTGACCGTGCTGGCCACTCAATTGCCCCTCGTTTTCCAATCCAGCGGCCAGGAAAATACTCTTTAAGTAATTCCAAACAGTACTTTTTCTGGCACGTATAGGTGGCGTTGTAGAGCGTTCCTAACATGCCCTCTTTCAGAAAACGTTGTTTCAATTATGCTTATTGTGGAGGGCGTTATGAAATCCCAATCGTGATACGTAAAGTTAAATAAATCGCAGACTTCAAGTTGCGTACGCTGTCTGTCCCCATAATCCCGCATAATTAAAATTTCAATTCTTTGTTTTTGCGTTATGCAATGAACCATTTTTCTACTAGATCGGTCACAGTAAATAAAGCTTAAGCAACACCAAATAAACTGTTATCAAAAAACTGTCAACTAGCAACCGCAATTTGTTTTATTCATTTGTTTAAAATAAATGCGTAAAAATTCGTCAGTTGATTAGATTTCTTATTTTCAGTTTTTCACATTTTAAATGCCGATATCTCAAACTATCAAATCAATGTCACATAAGTGCATATTGCCATATGCAGAATTAAAAAGAGAATCAGAATTCGTCGAGAAAAGGGAGGGCTGCCATTTAAAAAAAAATGGTTACAACGACATTGCTGAAAAGGCTGAGGTAAAAAAATTAACAACTGTCACAAAAGATGCGCCTTGAAAGAGTAAGATTGACATGTACGAGGAATTTGGCAGCAGATAAACGAGAATTTTTTTATTAGGAGCGTTCCACAGCCAACAATCGCTCGGTATAACCTTTTTCTTTACATTCTATGGATGGCCTGATGCCAACTAGTACCCTACTACAGCGAGAACTCGTGACTCATTCGTGCGGCAGCACCTATGCTGTAGATTCGAGTTATTTGCAACTCCCATAATTTATATTTTTTGTGTGATTACTACACCTTTTGTAAAATTATGTAATTTACATCATCAAAATCAACGCGAATCAAGCTACAATTTACCACCAATACTTTTTTTTTGTAGCCGGCAGCAATACTTTAGCAGATACGACAGTGTTAACAGCAAAAAGCTTGAAAATAATTAGAATTTTGTGTATGCTCGAAACGAAAAAATCACATTTCAAAAAAATTAGTTCCCTAGGGGGCTGCGTTCACAAATGTAATATTTTTTTAATAGTAAAGCCACAAAAAACCTTTTGAAATTTTCGCCACGGATATTAACAATGTGTTGTATCTGCCAATGAATTTATGTCGTTTGAAACGTAAATTCATATTTTTTCTATATTAAGGTACATATTTGTAAGTTGGCAACGCTGATGTTCGCATAAACTAATAGCAATAATTATTATTATCATTATTAATAATAATGTTCAGTGCTAAATTCCTTAGTATAAGGTATATACAGGGTTTGGCAAAAGTACGGAACAATGCAAATTTCTTTAATACGGCAACCGCCATTTTGACAAAAAAAATTACATGGAGCTTCCGATATACGGCGGATACAATGAAGGTATTGACGGTTTAAAAATATTTCCGGTTTGGCCGGAAATGATATCCAACTTTTTTATTTTAAATAAAACACTCTGTATATTTTTTGATATTTCGATAGAACTATTTTTTGCGAGTTCAGTGATATAAGGTTTCATACCTTTATTTTCGATAATTCTAAAGATATTGAACAATAATGTTTCGTAATTGTTATCTAGCAGCTCATGAAAACAAAAGAATGATAGAAGCCTAAACAGTTTTGTAAAGTTGTCAAATATGCTTGGTTCGTGTTGTGCTGTTTTGATGTTTGATAGATTGAGCAGTGTGGTTGCAGTAATCAATTAATTCGCCAAATTAATTGAAACTACTGAATTTGACATCAGAAATGGTTCGATTAACAGAAAGAAAACGAATTTAAATTTGAATTATGGCTGGTTTTGGTGAGCGTCGTAGAACTCAGCAAGAAGTTTGTACTTTATTTAACAATTTGCAACCTTTCTGTTAATTGAACTGTTTCTGATGTTAAACTCAGCAGTTTTAATTTAGGTTGTTAATTAATTGATTACTGCAACCACACTGCTCAATTTATCGAACATCAAAACAACACAACACGAGCCAAGCATAGTTGACAACTTTACAAAACTGTTTGGGCTTCTCACATTCTTTTGTTTTCATGAGCTGCTAGATAACAATTACGACACATTATTGTTCAATATCTCTAGAATTAGTAAAAATAAAGGCATAAAACCTTATATCACTAAACTCGCAAAAAAAAGTTCCATCGATATATCAAAAAATATACCGAGTATTCTATTTAAAATAAAAAAGTTAATATGATTTCCGGCTAAACCGGAAGACTTTTTTTAAACCGCCGATACTTTCATTGTATCCGCCGTATATCGGAACCTTCATGTAGAAAATTTTGTCAAAATGGCGGTTGCCGTATTAAAGATATTTGCATTGTTCCGTACTTTTGCCCAACCCTGTATACGAGTAGGTATATAAAAATTGGACATTTTCTGCGGCATTGTATTTTTATTGATCACTTTGATTTCGTGTCAGATAATGACTAAAGTGCAAACAATCGTTAGATATTCAATTCAACAAATATGATCCTTGAAATATTTATCGTAAAAATAAATTTGACATTAGAAATAATATACTATACGTCAAATATTTGATGAGCCGACATAAATATTACACCGAAATAAAAGCTTCCAGTAGTCATTTTAAAAATAAACGATATCGTTTGCAGCCGAAATTCTCTGTGGATTTCAGTATTATCAGTTGAATTTTAATTACGAAAAGAAATAACAGTAGACTTTTGGGCGAATCTGCTTTAAACGATTTTCCAAATTGATCGCGAGAAATGTGCGAAGCAGTTTGCAAAGAAACTTTAGACATAAGGCTAATAGTATTCGCTTCCAAAGTTAATTCATTTCGCATAATTTAAATGAGTGTTTCAAACAGCATATTGTAATAGTTTAAGTTGGTTCGCCGAGTTAAACTGCAATATATCTTAAACGACAACGTTTCTCTCGATTGTGCAGTCTTAGAGTTGAAGTGCTTTTACAGGCGACCTATTTCAGTCCATTTGAACTATCGACCAAAAGGCAAGAAGTTTAATGTTGCATGGAAACTACGTAGAATATCTGTATTTCAATGTACCATTAACGTTCCGGATAATCTTATATCAGCAAATGGGCGGGAGGACGGTTAAAGACGATGGAGTAAATGAGCAAAAACCATTTGTTGGTTATCTTATATTTCTTCTCTTAATTTCTCTTTTATATAAATTCCACGCTTTGTATTTGTAGCGAATTAGTTAATTAATATTTAGTGCAGTAAATAAAAACGGCTAATTGTTTAAGTGCCGTAACTAAAGTTTGCACTTTTACCGGTAAATTATAAATCGAGCTTTGTTATCCATAAAAAGGTTGAAACATTGTCCATTAAAAAATAATAAAATTATGTCGACAACAACAGCTACTATGGCATATTTTTTTATGTTTAATATTTTCTATTCCTGTTATGACAAACCTAATAACACAAAATTCTGTTAAAAGTAAAATAAAAATTTCTTGCTTTTATGTCTAGCACATTTCAGTTGAATCCATTGTTCCAGTTTTACTCCATCGCTACAATAAACCTTTTGATCTACGGTGAACGCGCTATTAAAAATAAACAAACTAGAAGTACCCACACCACCTTTAAAAGTATTGTTTAACTGTATTATCAGTCCAATGGATACCACAGCAGAACAACATGTTGCAACAGCAATAGGGGGTAATTAATTTACAGACACATGCACATCCCCGGCAATTTCAATAAATAAATTGTGGGGTTTATAGACGATTCTGGGTCATATTTGAGTTCAGTCTACAATAAAAATGCCACTTTATTAGTCCATCCCAAATATGAAAAATATTTTAAATTCAAAATGTTTTTTCTCCTAGCGGAAAGCTTATTTTCTACAGGATGCGCAAAAAAAGGTTGGCTCATTACAATGGACATTACAAATATAACATGATATATGAAAATTATGTAACTCGCGCTTCGCGCTCGTGACACTGTCGTCTTAACTAGCACTCGTTAACAATAAACGCAAATTCCACAGCAGAACAACATGTTACAACAACAATAGGGGGTAATTAATTTACAGACACATGCACATCTCCGGCAATTTCAATAAATAAATTGTGGGGTTTATGAACGATTCTGGGTCATATTTGAGTTCAGTCTACAATAAAAATGCCACTTTATTAGTCCATCTCAAATATGAAAAATATTTTAAATTCAAAATGTTTTTTCTCCTAGCGGAAAGCTTATTTTCTACAGGATGCGCAAATAAAAGGTTGGCTCATTACAATAGACATTACAAATATAACATGATATATGAAAATTATGTAACTCGCGCTTCGCGCTCGTGATATTATTGTCTTAACTAGCATTCACACATGCGCATCCCCGGCAATTTCTATAAATAAATTGTGGGGTTTATAGACGATTCTGGGTCATATTTGAGTTCAGTCTACAATAAAAATGCCACTTTATTAGTCCATCCAAAATATGAAAAATATGTTCAATTCAAAACGTTTTTTCTCCTAGCGGAAAGCTTATTTTCTACAGGATGCGCAAAAAAAGGTTGGCTCATTACAATAGACATTACAAATATAACATGATAGATGAAAATTATGTAACTCGCGCTTCGCGCTCGTGACACTGTCGTCTTAACTAGCATTCGTTAACAATAAAAGCAAATTCCACAGCAGAACAACATGTTACAACAGCAATAGGGTGTAATTAATTTAGACACATGCACATCCCCGGCAATTTCTATAAATAAATTGTGGGGTTTATAGACGATTCTGGGTCATATTTGAGTTCAGTCTATAATAAAAATGCCACTTTATTAGTCCATCCCAAATATGAAAAATATTTTCAATTCAAAATGTTTTTTCTGCTAGCTGAAAGCTTATTTTCTACAGGATGCGCAAAAAAAAAAGGTTGGCTCATTACAATAGACATTACAAATATAACATGATAGATGATAATTATGTAACTCGCGCTTCGCGCTCGTGACATTATCATCTTAACTAACTCGTTAACAATTAACACAAATTGCACAGCAGAACAAACTGTTACAACAGCAATAGGGGGTAATTAATTTACAGACACATGCACATCCCCGGCAATTTCAATAAATAAAGTTTGGGTTTATGGATGATTCTGGGTCATATTTGAGTTCAGTCTATAATAAAAATGCCACTTTATTAGTCCATCCCAAATATGAAAAATATTTTCAATTCAAAATGTTTTTTCTGCTAGCGGAAAGCTTATTTTCTACAGGGTGCGCCAAAAAAAGGGTTGCTCATTACAATAGGCATTACAAATATAACATCATAGATGATAATTATGTAACTCGCGCTTCGCGCTCGTGACACTGTCGTCTTAACGCAAATTTATCGGAAAATTAGAATCACTAGTTGTATTACTTGTGACAAACGAACCGATAATTTTGATTCACAGAAAACGTTTTACAACATACCATAATTTGACACATAACTAATGTTTAAACGGTGACTGTTAACCCTACTACGCATTTTATGCTTTGTCAAAGCTATCTACGAGTTATGACTGCTTGCGTGTCTTCAACTGAATTCGAGTAATGAGCTACAATTAAACCTTAAAGAAAGTTTTCTGTACCTGCCCAAAGTATTGATTCCCTGTACTTTTATATGCAATCTTTTTTAAACTAGCTGTCGCATCATCACAATCGTAATCGGTAGCGCGCGGCTAGGCTTGTTCGGAGCTTCAGAACTAGTTTGTCCAGCGCAGGGCAGCTTATTCTACTTCTTGGTTTAAATCTCACTCGTGCTGTGATAATCCATTCTTGGTTATCTTGTAGGATTGTTTTTCACGTCTCCCAAAAAATTTTCGATGTCATCCATCATATTTATTGCTTCAAGTTGTGCCTTTTTGACTTTCCAATACTTCTATTGAAGTAAGAAAAGTTATGATTTCATGCAACCTTTCGAATTTTAACGGAAATACGCGTTTTGAGGTCAAAGGAACACAAAAAAGTGATTTTTGAAAATTTTGTCTGTGAGTGGATGGATGGGTGCGTGGTTGGGTGCGTGGGTGAGTGCGTGGGTGCGTTCGTTTCTCTACATCTCCGAAACCCCTTGGCCGAGTTTCATAACATTTGGGTGTGAAAGTTTTTTAGTAGCAAGACGGAAGAGGAAATGCTGCCAGTGCTAGGGCACTTTACGTGGAAGGTTTTCCCAATCGCCAAACACCTAATGCGACGACCTTTACAAATTTGGTTTTTTTAACCTCAAGTGCAACAACGAGGAAGGCCAAAGTTTGGATACAAAACTGCAAATTTAAGAAGCAGTGGAACGGAATCTCACTGTTAGTTACCGTGAAATTTTTTAAAGACAGATTTTGATAGTTCATTTGTAATATTTCCTTGTAAACTCGTCAAACACTTTGAATTGCTTGTAATTCAAACCGAAAGTAAATCTTTACGGCTAGGTTTATGGCAAACTTGAATAACTGAGCAATCATAGTTCGTTTGCTACAATTACAGAGAACAATCATGTTAGAAAAAAATTGAAGCTATCGAATTTTTTTAATTGTTTGCTTTCTATCGTCGAAGAGGGATTTTTATGAGATGGAGTTTTCAACGTCCACAACACCCACATCTGGTCAGATAAATATCCTAATGCATTTCAGAAACACCGCAATCAACACAAATTTTGTGTAAATGTGTGGCCTGGCGTTGTGGGTAACTGTTTAATCAAACTTCATATCGCACCGCCTTGTCTAAACGGCATTGACTGTTTAGGATTTTTAAATAAAAATTAAACAAACGTTTAGAAGACGAACAAAATACACTCGTTTAAAGTTGTGTGTCTATGGTGGCACAACTGAACATTGATTGCTTCAATTTGCATATAGGCATGCGTAAATGCGTGCAATCCACTTCGTGACCATTTACGTACCGATACTAACGCACTGATGCTATAATATAGAAGCTTGCCGGGAAAGATGGCGGTGCCTATGCATTCGTTACATTGCTTTCGTTATCCCGATCGCATGTTGCACCCGCCGCCGCCGGCAAAGAAGTTTCACTTCAAAAACACAACAGTACACAAGTTTACTCAGTTGGCGCGCAAAGTAGTTACCAAGTAGTGACGTCGCATATACCACGAACCCAGCCGCGAGACTCGGCATGTGTTCGTGCATTTTCGGAAAGATTAAAATTAAAATAGTTAAAGAGATTTATTTTTGAGTTTTAGTAAAAAATAAAAAATACGTACCCTAAAACTTGGGTACAAAAAATCTCTTGACGGAATTCCAAAAATAGGTCCAACGACTTAAATTCGAAACTGTTAAGTTTTCAATATGCTGGGTCGAATAGCAACGCAAGTCGAATATTTCCTTACAGTCGGATACTAAGCAGAGCATACCTTGCACTCATATTTAATGAAAAAAGGGCCGTTCCTAACCCCGCTTCATATTTTTTTGTTTTTTGATGTTCCCTAAGGTCTAACAGCTGTTATCTGTTAGAACATATTCCTACCACATGTAGATTTTTAAGCTATTCATAATAAACTTGTTAAGGTAGTAGACCTAAATTAAACCTTATTTGTATTAATTAAAACAAAATTCTTTTCAACGATTTTTGTTCCGAAACTAAATTTTGGCACTTTGAGTACGCAATTTGAGGGAAGAACTAATGTAAATCGAAAACTTTCTTAATGAACTCTCTAGCTTCAAAATAGCGGTCGCTGCAACTTTTTTTAAATCACGACTTTAACGCCCATTTACTCAAAAAGTAGTTGTCTGATCGAGATCAGCTACAACTTGTTTAAGAGCCCTTTGTGGAAAGTAAACGATGAAGTAAAATTAATTTCGAAAATCCGAAAACGATCGCAATGGCGCTGCTTTAGTTTTAAAAATTTTCAAAAACTGCCTCACAAATTCTTTTAACTTCCTGAGCCGATAGAGCTTGCAGTAAACTACAAATATTTTTTTGTATTAATATCCCAAATTTTACTCTGACGCCTTATGGAAAATTATTGAAAAATTTGAAATTAATTAATTATTTATTTAAAAATGCAAACACCGATCGTTATAGAATTTAATCAGTTCGGTAAACTATTTAACGTACTTTATTAAAATCGGCAAGAATTTTCAACTATTCTAAAAAATAAGAAAATAACGATCTTTTTCAGTATCAACAACGCGTTTTCCGGAATTTTAGCAGCAACCACTAATTAGCTCTAGTTAAAAAATATTTATTTCATGCTTTGCATATTTTTGATAACTCTTTAAATAAACAATTTACATCAATTTTTAGTCCGAAATCTGAAACGCATCTAATCATCTATAGGGCGGGCGGTTCCGTTCTTACTATTCTTATACAGTACGCGACATCGTAGGGTACGGCAAGTATTATTATTTAGTATGGGAAAGTCTACTCAAAAGTAACACGCCAGCTTCTTTAATAGAATTTTGATGTTTTTACTGGTATTAATAATATTATTAAATTTTTATCTTTAACAGGTATATATTGATTATAGATATATAAAATACTTAATTACTTCAACAATATTTATTTATTTTAAACTTATACGTATTTTCAAAAATTATATTAGAAAGTAAACAGTTAGGTTGTTATAGCAATAGAATTTGGCGACTTGGTCTCGCTAATAGTCTGCAGATGACTTGGTTTCTTATTCCAAAATATTCAATAGAGGAGAATTTAATAGATCAATTTGCTTATATTCATTAACGGTACAGTTTTTAAATGTTTGTGAATTTCAAAAGCTTCTAGTATATCTAATATACGTTTATCATCACAAAAGTGTAAACTTCTTATGGTGTTATTGGATGTCATTGAATGATTTTGTTCTAGTAAGTGTTTAGCGTAATTGGATTTATGTGGGTGTTTGTATTTGTAACAACGTACGTGTTCTTTATACCTAGTATCAAAATTTCTAATTGTCTGGCCTATATAAACCGAATTACAATGCGAACAATTTAATTTGTAAATGCCTAATTTTACGTATGACTTTTACAGATCTGTGTATACAACTATAACTGGTAAATGCAAATTTTCGTAGAAACGGATAAAGTTAATTTATTTTGCGGCAGCATAAAGAGTAAATCGCTTGATTGCCGTAATAAAAAAGTGCTTGTGTAGTACTATAAATATTTAATACTACTTTACTATTAATGGCACACATGTTCAATTTAATTGGTCGCATGTCACATGCTGAACCACCCGTTAAACAAATTACACCTCTAGTTTTATACAGAGCCTAGCCACCATTAATTCCACCCATCACTCATAAAATTGCTACACAATCCGTCACGAGATTATCTAAAGACATAAATTTATCATTATAAAAATTGTATTATACAGAATCCTCTTCCTGACAACCAGGTTTATTTGTAACTTGGGTTAATACCCGTTTTAGATAAAATGACATTAATTTCGCGTCAGTCATCCTTTTCCGCTACTTCATTCCATGCAAAACACGTGACAGGAAGACATATACAATGTTACTCAGTTATTTTCGTTTTATTCCGCAAATAGAGACCCATGTTCCGATTTAATATTTTGTTATAGATTCAAAGCAATATAAATTTGAATAAACACACATTTAATAAACCCCTATAATTTGTAACGCATCGGCAAATACGTAAGGCCAGAATTTATTGAATACAAAGCTCCATCAATTAAACATATTCTCCAAAACGTAGCGTGATTAAATTCCAGCTATCGAATCAACGTAATGTAGTTTTCATTTTCAATGAGCTTGGATTACAGTAAATGGTGCATATTTATTAAAATTTTCAGTTTTCAAAAATTAATAAAATAAAAAAAAATTCAAACCAAAATTTTTGTTTACATCCCTAAATTTTATAATATTTCTAAGCTAAATAATTTGCCCTTCATTGTTATTGTTACATTAGCTTACAACAATTAAAATAGATAGTGTGTAGATGTTTTTGAAAAATATTTGTCTCGAAATTTTAATACTGGCAGTTTATGATGTTCTGCAAACAAATTAACAATATTTTAACTTCCTTGGATTTCTATGCGATATACAATCTTATGCCAATCTGCAACTAATTTTTAGGTCGCTTCACAGCCGCTGAGCTTACACGCCATTTTGAAGCAAGAAATTTCAGTGACATAATTAAACGAATTTTTATGCCTCTGACCAGACTTGGATTATGACACTACGCTGCTAAGACAATACAGAAAAAATTGTTAATACTAAATTACTAAAGACAAGAATTAGATGCTTCGCCCCGATCTGTTAAAAGAAGCATTCTATAGATATTGCTATGCAACCGAAAACTTCAAAAATTGTACAGAAACCGCGCATTGTCACAGGAAAGTTAAGATTTTCGGATGAAGTATAAAACAAAGTCGAAAACCAATGCTTTTAAAATCTGTTTCGGGATTGAGGATTTGCTAACGATCCGGAGCATACCATCCTGTCAGGCTCTTCCTACGGGTTTGCTCACATATCGATCGTAAGCTTTTGGTCTGGTGCAAACCAGCACAGCAAGCTCGTCCTAGAACCCTGCACCACCCAGCTCGTGCTAAAGCTACACTGCACTTTAACAGAACCACACCAAGTCGCAAGGCAGCTTGAAACCAGCGGAAAGCCTTATCAACCCGCTTTATCCTACGCCATTTAACCCCCCTAAAGAAAAGAAAAAGTAAGCAGGAGGACCTAACAGCCCTCTGCTCAATCTCTAAACGGAGCTCAATTTGTAAGAGCAACAGATAAGACTCCTCCTAGGGTCTTGCTCCCATATCGAGCGTAAGCTTTTGGTCTGATGCAAACCAGCACAGCAAGCTCGTCCTAGAACCCTGCACAACCCAGCTCGTGCTAAAGCTACACTGCACTTTAACAGAACCACACCAAGTCGCAAAGCAGCTTGAAACCAGCGGAAAGCCTTATCAACCCGCTTTATCCTACGCCATTTAACCCCCCTAAAGAAAAGAAAAAGTAAGCAGGAGGACCTAACAGACCTCTGCTCAATCTCTAAACGGAGCTCAATTTGTAAGAGCAACAGATAAGGCTCCTCCTAGGGTCTTGCTCCCATATCGAGCGTAAGCTTTTGGTCTGATGCAAACCAGCACAGCAAGCTCGTCCTAGAACCCTGCACAACCCAGCTCGTGCTAAAGCTACACTGCACTTTAACAGAACCACACCAAGTCGCAAAGCAGCTTGAAACCAGCGGAAAGCCTTATCAACCCGCTTTATCCTACGCCATTTAACCCCCCTAAAGAAAAGAAAAAGTAAGCAGGAGGACCTAACAGACCTCTGCTCAATCTCTAAACGGAGCTCAATTTGTAAGAGCAACAGATAAGGCTCCTCCTAGGGTCTTGCTCCCATATCGAGCGTAAGCTTTTGGTCTGATGCAAACCAGCACAGCAAGCTCGTCCTAGAACCCTGCACCACCCAGCTCGTGCTAAAGCTACACTGCACTTTAACAGAACCACACCAAGTCGCAAAGCAGCTTGAAACCAGCGGAAAGCCTTATCAACCCGCTTTATCCTACGCCATTTAACCCCCGTAAAGAAAAGAAAAAGTAAGCAGGAGGACCTAACAGCCCTCTGCTCAATCTCTAAACGGAGCTCAATTTGTAAGAGCAACAGGTTAGGCTCCTCCTAGGGTCTTGCTCCCATATCGAGCGTAAGCTTTTGGTCTGGTGCAAACCAGCATAGCAAGCTCGTCCTAGAACTCTGCACCACCCAGCTCGTTCTAAAGCTACACTACACTCTAACAGAACCACACCGAGTCGCAAAGCAGCTTGAAACCAGCGGAAGGCGTTATCAGCCCGCTTTATCCTACGCCATCTAACCCCCCTAAAAAAAAAGAAAAAGTAAGCAGGAGGACCTAACAGACCTCTGCTCAATCTCTAAACGGAGCTCAATTTGTAAGAGCAACAGATAAGGCTCCTCCTAGGGTCTTGCTCCCATATCGAGCGTAAGCTTTTGGTCTGTGCAAACCAGCACAGCAAGCTCGTCCTAGAACCCTGCACCACCCAGCTCGTGCTAAAGCTACACTGCACTTTAATAGAACCACACCAAGTCGCAAAGCAGCTTGAAACCAGCGGAAAGCGTTATCAGCCCGCTTTATCTTACGCTATCTCACCACACCTTAAGAAAGAAAGAAGCAACCAGAAAGACCTAGCAGCCTTCTGTTCAATCTCCATGCGGAGCTCAATCTTTTAGAGCAGCCCCAAGAATAAAAATTTTATCTACAGGAACCATTCGGTTACTTTTTCAATGTCTTCTATAAAATCCTGTTTTGATATTTTCAAAATTTCGATTTTCGATTTTCGTCAAAGTCCAATCAGCCGCAGAAAATAAACGAACGACATACAAACTTGTTACAACAAATTTATTTATTTTTGTGGTGCTTACATTTTCTTGAAGTCGATACGTTTCTTAACTGAAAGTACGCAACAGTATACATTACTGGTTTTATCACTCTTTTTGTAAATTCCGTAACTATAAGCATTTTTATGTAAATTAACCTAATAAAATTAAGCATCCGACATTTCTTATGAAAATAAAAAATTTTGCCACCCTCAGACATACAGTTTTGTTTTAAACTTTACAATCTGTTAATTTTAGGCCATTCGCTCTATAAAACGCCTCCGCTGTAACCTACTTTGATTCTTCGTTAGTGTCCTCTTCCAGTATTTGCCACTTCAAATACGCAAGTAAACAGAACTTGTATTCCCAACAGCTCTCTTTGCCTTTGATCTTCAAGAGGTTCGGTCTGTGTACATGGATAAACCTTTACCGTAATACCGTAAAAGGTTTTTTTATGTTTTTGAACCGACACTGTAGTACTACTTCATATTTACTACTATCTAGTAGAATTAGCTCAGCTGCTGATCTACAACGATTTAGGATTTAAGGTATTTACAAGATCGAGTAATAAAAGTCGTTTTTGTTTAAAAGATTACGTTACACTGGCATAATATGCAAATCTACTAGATTTCAAAATCGCCACAATAATCACTTAAAAATAATTATAAGTTCGCGTTTTACTTCATTGAAGTTCACTTTAATTTATTGTAAATAAAACAGTTCTTAACTTCAACAGGTTTTGTATTTTAGCTTTATACGTATTTCAACGTTTTTACATTATCAAAAGCAATATTAAAGTTAATAGTTGGTGTTGCTATAGGAACAATAAATCTTCATAACTTGATCTTGGTTTTCTATATCTGCGTCCAGATGACTTGATTTCTCATTCCAGAACGTCTAATAACGGTGAATTTGAAAGACCAATTTGTTCATTCATTAAAGGTACAGATTGTACATGTTTATGAATTTCAAATACGTCTAGTATATCCAACTCACATATTTTGTCATCACAAATTCCATATTTTGGCATAAAATCAGAAAAAATGGCAAAATTATAAACAAAACAAATAAATGTAAAATAACTATTAAAATAACAAAAAAACATTTTACACACTTTGTTTAATGCTGAAGAAAAAACAGACAATTTACTAAGATCAGGCATTTACAAATTAAATTGCTCGCACTGTAATTCGGTTTATATAGGACAAAAAATTAGAAATTTTGATATTAGGTACAAGGAACACGTACGTTGTTGCAAGTATAAACACCCCCATTAATCCAATTACGTTAAACACTTATTAGAACACAATCATTCAATGACATCTAATAACACTATTAAATTTTTTACACTTTTGTGATGATAAACGTAAATTAGATATACTAGAAGCATTTAAAATTCATAAACATTTAAAATCTATATCTTTAATGAATGAACAGATTGATCTCTTCAATTCACCGTTATTAGACGTTTTGGAATGCGAAATCAAGTCATCTGGACGCAGATATAGAAAACCAAGATCAAGTTATGAAGATTTATTGTTCCTATAGCAACATCTATTGTTTACTTTTAATCTTGCGTTTGATACTGACGTGTAAACCGGTTGAAATACGTAAAAGACTAAAATAAAAAAAAACTGTTGAGGTTAAGAATTGTTTTATTTACAATAAACTTAAAAATATATAAAAGTTTTCATTGCAAAGTTCTTAAAAAAAGTTTTTTTACCAGTACATTACAACAGCATTTAAATGTTTGCATTAACAACATTTTAAAGTAAATAATTTTAAAAAATAGCTCTTTGTTTATCGTAAACTACTTATCAGATTTAAAGGAACTTACGTCGCTGATGAAACGCCAGCTATTTAGTTAACTAGTCAAACTTCATTATCTGGTAAAGGAGTCTTAACCAATGATAATTTATTGGAATTAGAGAAACAATTGTCTACGAATTGTACGTGTTAGTATTTTAAACAGTTTACTTGCTTCATTCTCTCCCATTTCATTTGATCTAATTTATGTCATTGTTGTTCGTACATCGTCTTCTGTCTACAAAGCTCGTGTTTCACATTTCCTTTTAGTTATATTATTTCTTGCATTGTTCCTAAATTTAGAAAACTATTTTTCGCGTATAAGGAGAATGTCATGAAAATTGTAGAATTTAAATTTTTTTTAACAATATCTGTTTTCAGACTCAAAAAAATTTTCTTTAATAAATTCAAAATAAGAAGCAGAATTAATTTTTTTTTGATAACAATTGTTTTTGTTAATCTAAAAATAGAATCTGGTAGAAGCAGTCGAAGCAAATCCCATGCTTTTATCGAACTCTCTACCTTCAAAATGGCAGCCGCAGCCAGTTTTTGAAATTTTGATGTTAAAGCCTTATTCCTAAGAATAAAACTTCGTATTTGTAATATCCCCAAGAGACCATAACTATAGAATCTACTTCGGGAAATCTCGAGCAGAAATTACAAGAAATCCCCGAGAATTAAATTTTTTTTTCGGTTTCGAGTCCCAAGAAACAAACTTCGAGACTCGAGAAATTTGTTTTGCATAACAATATTTACGTTAAACCCGGGGCCCTTCGCCCTGTCTCACCTTTTACTAACGCCAGACCCCTGCTACTAGAAGTCGTATCTACACGCCTCAATTATATAAAGCGCATATTCGTATGTACTGCTGTGTTGCAAACCAGTACAGTTTTCGCGGCAAATAAAAAAATTAAGTGACCAATGTTTGGTTCGATTATTTAAATTGCAAAGCGCTAAGCATTTGAACTCCGCGGCAAACGGAATTCTGTGACTAAGCACTCGAGAACACCTGCACTTCCAAAACGTCATGTAATATTAATCAAATACAAGAGATTCCTTAAGATATGTAAAAGTAAAAGCTATAATTGGACAAATAAGTATTAAAACTATAAATTTAAGCGACTATGCGAACAAAATAAACAGTCTAAGAATTAAAAATGTAAAAAACATAGCTCTACTTCCAATAGTAGTCCGCATTTGACCCAAATATTAAGAGCTCGCGTTATAATAACAAACGTGCTGCTAACAAACAATTAGTGGTTGCAGCTTAAATTTAAGAAAACTATTTGCAGATTTAGAGCAATCGGTAAATAATTTAGAAAACTAAGACTTCGATCAGCGGTCCTCTATATTACCTACATAATTGACTTATTTTTGTTTTATAAACGCAAAAAGCATGGGATATATGCTACGAGTTTGGCTAGTTTATTGTATCTTCTTTAGATCTCGCGCAGTTTAAACTGATTTACTTGTAAAAATGATTTGGTTTTACTTTTGAAGATAACTTATGAGTTGAGGTGATCGGAGGTAACAATGAATAAAAATAAATAATTAGATTTGCTTCCTGAAGAAGCACTCGTGGCAAACATTCGGTTTATAACTCTTATAGGAACGTCAACACATTAGTAAAATGGACTAGAACAACGTTTTTAATGGTCGTGCTTTGGTCATAAGTTGAATAAACTTCGACGAGAACAAAAAGGCACGAATTCAACAAAGATTTAAACCAGGGAATTTTAACACTTACTACAGAAATTTAATAATAATATTTTCGACGAAATATCGTCTGTTTGTTTGTCTGTTTGTCTGTTGGTTTGCTCCTAATACTACAACTAGGCTGCTCTTTACAGTAGCATTAACTATTACATTAAGAAACATCTGTTAACAATATTTGTTTGTAGAATTGCTACGTAATGTGTTGCCTGCTGTCATTCTAAAATATATGACCAAGCAGTATGTGACCGGCGTCCGATGCTGCTGTTTCAACTAACATACGCTGACCTCATCGCGGACAAAGCGCGCCAGTATTTTATTAACTTGTGGTGTACATTCGAGTAACATTTTATAATAATCTATGCACATTTACGGCAATATCTAACCGACCATACGTATTCTTTAATTAATGAAAAAGTAATAAAATTTTAGAGAAAAATGCTACGATTATTACGGTGTGGATTCTATTTAACGTGATAATCAGTCCGATTGTGAACATAATACTACAGCCTTTCTAAACAGCTTAACACCTTCCTGTAGGTTACCCCACCAACTGCAATTAAAGATTATTGCTGTTATAATTATACTACGAATTTTGAACATTAAAAAATAATTGTGTAATGGTGTTAGATTAATCGTGAATCAATTATTTACAAATTTCATTGAAGCTGACATTTTAACAGGGCAATATTAAAAAAGTGTCATATTTAAAAATTCAAATTGAAAACACAAAATTTTGTTATGTACACAGTTACAATTTGCTAACAATTTTTCTTTTAAGAAAAGCTTGGAGCATGTCCAAGGCTCGGTTAGTGTTAATGTACCCGTGTAGGTCATTCCATGTTAAACTTGTGCTCTCATAATATCACTTCGGCTTATAACGTTGTGCAAAAATACTTTAAAAGTATGATAAGTAACTATTTCTAAAATGTAGGAACGTCCAGGTGAAGTAATCTATATGACTATATTATATTACTTTGTTGTCCCAAGCCTTGCCCCTATTGCTCTCTATCTTGTAATTTTACTCCGGCAATAAGTGTTGCCTCGATAGCCAGATCCTGGACGTCTCCTTTATCTTTGTTTCAGGATTCAAGCCTCACAATCATAGTTTAGTGTTGGTCCAGCGGTAATGTTATTGTAATCTCAGTTGCGTCGTTACAGACATGTGTTTGCAAAATGGTTCGTACTACGACATTCATTTTATTGCATGCTGTTAATTTGCTCTTATGCTCTATGTCTTTATTTCATTCATTTGATATTGTATTTCCTAGATGTCCAACAATCGCACTTGTTGAATGTATGTTTGTATTCGGTTCATTTACATCATCAGTTATGAGCACATAGTTATGGCAAACCGTTTCACTTTTTAATGCGAAAGGTGAAAATAGTATTAAAATTGTTTACTTTTTGTGTTTTTTTTTTAAATATGTGTGAACGAATTTCAGATATCTAAAATGATATCTGAAATGAATATCAGACATCAGAAATTTATTTCTGATATCTGAAATTAATTTTAGGTAACAAAAACTAGTTTTTAATGTTTGCATCAAGAAAAATTTCAAATATACATTAAAAAGTGACATTCAAATTTCAAACTGTATAAGAAAGTAGCAATTGAGTGGTTAACGTTTTAATTTTCTGATGTTACATTAGAGAATATAATTTATCGCACAATTTCTTTCGAATAATGGGTAAGGGTGGCACTGAATTTAACATTTAGTTATTTATTTTCTGCAATTCACTATGTCACATTAATATATTTTCTAAAATCATAAATCATTGATAGAAATTACGTTGTAAACATTTATATTATGACTGCGTTATTAGAAACGTTCAAAATATCGCACTAAAATGGTCAGTTGTTGATATCTAATTTCTGATATATTAATAATTTCACAGTGGTATTATGGAATGTTAACAGTATCGCGGTGAATAGGAAAATGTTTTATTTCAAATGTGTGAGCATATTTTTACTATGTCTATGATATCAAAAACATTAAAATGTTGCTATAAAATATAAAATTGTTGATTTCTAATGTAGGTACATTTATAATTTCGCAGTGATATTAAAAACGTTGAAACCATTACAGTTAAATAGTTAGATCTAAATATATGGTAAGCATTTTTAATATGACTGTGATATTAAATACACGAAAATATCGGCGAATAATTAAAAATTGTTCATACAAAATTTGTGATAATTTACATTATCACAGAGATATTAAAAACGCAGTGATATTAAAAATATTAGATTTAAAAATATGTGATGTTTTTAATACCACAGTCATATTAAAAATGTTTATCACATATTTTAAATCGAACTATTTCAAATTCGCTGTAATAGTTTTAACGTTCTAATTATCACTGTAAGATCATAAATGTACCTTATGTTAGAAAATAAAATTTTTTAACTTTAAAGTGACATTGTTGATCTTTTTAATATCACAGTCATAATGAAAATATTCACACATTTGAAATAAGGCATTTTTCTGTTTACTGCGATACTTTTAACCATCTACAGTATCACCGTGAAATTATAAATGTACCTGATGTTAGAAATTAACAATTTTTAACTTTAAAGCGACATTCTTAATGCTTTTAATATCACAGTCACAATAAAAATATTAAAACATTTGAAATAAGACATTTTCCTGTTTCCTGCCATATTTTTAATCATCTACAGTTTCGCCGTGAAATTATAAATGTACCTGATGTTAGAAATTAACAATTTTTAACTTTAAAGCGACATTCTTAATGTTTTTAATATGACAGTCATAATAAAAGTATTCACACATTTGAAATAAGGCATTTTTCTGTTTACTGCGATACTTTTAACCATCTACAGTATCACCGTGAAATTATAAATGTACCTGATGTTAGAAATTAACAATTGTTAACTTTAAAGCGACATTCTTAATGTTTTTAATATCACAGTCATAATAAAAATATTCACACATTTGAAATAAGGCATTTTTCTGTTTACTGCGATACTTTTAACCATCTACAGTATCACCGTGAAATTATAAATGTACCTGATGTTAGAAATTAACAATTTTTAACTTTAAAGCGACATTCTTAATGTTTTTAATATCACAGTCATAATAAAAATATTCACATTTGAAATAAGACATTTTCCTTTTTACTGCGATATTTTTAATCATCTACAGTATCACTGTGAAATTATAAATGTACCTGATGTTAGAAATTAACAATTTTTAACTTTAAAGCGACATTCTTAGCGTTTTTAATATCACAGTCATAATAAAAATATTCACACATTCGAAATAAGACATTTTCATTTTTACTGCGATATTTTTAACCATCTACAGTATCACTGAGAAATCATAAATGTACCAGATATTAGAAATCAACAACTGACCATTTTAGTACGATATTTTGAACTTTTTTAATAACACAGTCATAATATGAATGTATAAAACGTAATTTTTTTAATGCCATTCCAGATATCAGGAATGGATTTCTGATATCTAAAATGCATTTCTGATATCTGAAATGGATTCCTGACATCTGAAATAAAAAGCACATATTATAAATGTTTTGTAATACCGATTTTAATTACACAAAAAACACCAAGTCTATAGTAATCGAAAATATTTACGCTTGTTACCCAAGTTTCGCAAATTCAGACGGAATAAGAAAAACGTGATCGTTCTACATTTTGAATCCGATTACCGTACCTCGTTGTCTGATACCTTTACTTTACCGAGGTAAGATACAACGCAGATTAATAGATAAACTCAAACTTGGAATAACTTAGATTAGTGGCTAAAACCAAACACGCTTGGTGAAACTTTCGGGTTTAATTTAATAACAACATACACTACCTCATACTAATTATAAAATTATTGGCAAATTTCCCAAAACGATTCTTACTGAAACGGAATGATAATAGATCTGCTTGTTTAGTTGTATGCATATGAATTATTATTAGATTGCGAACGACTACCACTTAGTGTTAAAGAGTTTCTACTTTCTGAGTAAACAATTTAAGGTTGAGCCTGTTATTATAAGCTGGATTTTATCAGTTCATTCATTTTTGAAAATTTATTTAATATCTCCAAACTTTTGACAGATTTTATGGAAATTTAGTAAAATACTAAAATTTTCGAATAATTTCAAATATCTTTTTTCTACTTTCGTGAGGTAATAGTTACTGTACTTCACTGACTTAAAACTTAGTTAACTTTGAAAATTTAAGAGTTATCAAGTTATCAAACCCTTGAATAAAAAAAAATAAGAAAGACATATGGGTAAGCCATAGGATTTGAACTGGGGTCGCCAGATTGCAAACCCACGCTTTTACCGCCGCACCAACACACTCTTTAAATTTTTTTTATTATGCCTGTTAATTGTATCATGTTATCATCAACTGATATTTATCATACACGTTTCTTAAGCAAAAATAATAAAAAATTAAAAATAATTTAACACGCTCACTTGTTAATTGTTTAAAAAAGTTTAAATAAGAGCAATTACGGTAAAATAATGAACCTTGCAACTTTGATCATAGCTTCAGGATTTGTAAGCTAATCATCGACATGCCGCGCTTGTTTTATAGGCGACTACGATTAAGTTTTTATTTGATTGCTCTGTACAACGATACATGTAATTACACACCAGAAATAATTTTAACGCAGAACTTGAAACCGATAAGCCGCCCCAACCATGTTGTTGTAACGACTATAGTCAATATTATTAAATGAAATAAATTATTTAATTATAAATAATATTACCCTGTACCGTTTTAATTTATGCAATAAATTATAGATTGTTATGTCCGGAAAATATTTTGTATAGTACCTATAATCCTAATACATGTTTGGTATTTACATACCTGACGAAACTGTTATAGTTTCGTCTGAATTCAATGCAGTCGAGAGGGAGTTATGCGTTATGTGTTACATTTAAATATCGATAATGAGTTTTTACAAAGGATTCTGTTTTAAGAGAACGATTTTGGAAAAATACGTTTTTACTTTTCCACACTTCCAGTATTGGAATGGTGAAAATTTTTCCAACTATTATTTTGATTTTTATTTAAATCGAAGAATGTTACCGCTTAGTAGGTATAACAATAGGTGTATCATTGGGCCATTACTTGAGCGAGCGGCGTGGCGCATGCCCTAAGCATTTGATCTTATGTAGCAACTAACTCTTACACTACAATTTTTAACTATACTTTTTTCTTTTATGTATACACCATCAGCTATGTATAGTACATATATTTATAAAAAAAAAGGCCAATGCATTGTTTTACTGCAATCTACAGGCAACCAACTGTACAGAAAATAATAGAGAGAGAATGGTTATTCCTCATAGTGTGAGGTTATGTTCAATGAGTATGTTTATGAATAAACGCAAAATTATTTAAATATCAAATTTATTTTAATAAAACTATTATTTTAAAAACATAAAATTTCAACAATACACAAATTTTATGCTAAATTCAAAAAATCAAAACTAATTGCTATTAATTTGACATTAAACAATTTGATTACTGTTTCCACAGTAGACTATTCTTTTCAAAAGTTGAAGCTTTGAAATGTAGTGTATAGTTGGTTGCCTACAGATTGCAGTAAAACAATGCATTGACATGGTTTTTATAGCTAATATGTATACAAAAAAGAAAAACGCACTGTATAATAGAAAATACATATTTTCGGAATCAAAAAAGATAATTATTTTTAAAGGATCAGAAAATGCACGTAAATTGCTTCACCAATTGTTTTTACAAGTGTGGGACTGGTTTAAGTAATGCCTCAGTAATTTCTGTTTAAGTATGTTTTGAGGTCTCGTGCTATATAGTTTTCTATACACATCAAAATTACACAATGGATTACTATAAAGAATTTGAAAATTACATTTACAGTCAACTTGCTAATGAGAGCTTGTCGTGTTCTCAATGCTTGCGTAGACGGTCGAACCTAGGCCACTGCGCCATAATGACGCACTCAACTAGCTGAGCTGCGGTCAGAACATTTTAGTTTAAAACAATACCTTCTTTTAGCTATACTCCGTATAGCAAGAAAGGTAAAAAAACTTGTCGGACAAACCGCTACGAAACATTTTCCAGATGCGCCCGCCGTTTCCCTTCTAGCTCTATGGCGAAACGAAGCGGGGCAAGGCGAGGCAAGGCGAGGCGAGGCGAGGCGAGGCGAGGCGAGGCGAGACGAGACAAGACGAGGCGAGGCGAGACAAGGCGAGGCTAGGCGGGGCGAGGCGAGGCCAGGCGATGTATGGCGAGGCGAGGTATGGCGCGGCGGGGCAAGACGGGGCAAGGTGGGGCAAGGCGAGGCAGGGCGGGGCAAGGCGAGGCAGGGCGAGGCGAGGCGAGGCGAGGCGAGGCGAGGCGAGGCGAGGCGAGGCGAGACGAGGCGAAGCGGGGCGGGGCGAGACGTGGTAAAGCGGGACGGGGCGAGGCAGATGTTAAGTGCCGAGACAAAGCGAGGCGAGGCGAGGCGAAGCGAGGTGAGGCGAGACGAGGCGTGGCGAGGCGAGGCGTAGCGTGGCTGGCGAGGCAAAGCAAAGCGAAGCGAAGCGATGCAAGACAATGCAAGACGAGACGCGACGAAGCGAAATGACAAATTTACCTCGTCTCGGCGGCATCACTACAGTTCGTTGCATTCTATGAAAATTATTCTGTAAAGATATTGCTGTGGAATATGAATTATAAAAATTCATAATTAATTTAAATATTTGAATATAATTAAATATAAATAGCCCCACGTTGGTTGGCATAAATAGATGCTGTGATAATAGATTTTAGAATAAAATCTATTTATTTTTAAAATTTGAAAATAAATAATTTGTGTTATATTTGAAATATTATATAATTTGACCCACATTAGCTAGCTCAGTAATAAAATTAAATGCTGTGTGTTTTAATTTAGTTATAAGCATTTTTTTTTATATATAAAAATTTATTTGTAATAAATATTTGACCGAAATTCCAAAATATAAATTTATAAGCATGGAAACTTATTTTAGACGCATGAGACTCCAATTAATTTTCTTTATAATACGTAAATAATTGATTGAATTAATTTCATATTATAATTAATCTCAGGGATAAATTCAAATTCTTGAATATTTCGTGGCCTCACTACTTTCGAAAGGGTTAAATTAAACTTTGACATAAATTTTTCCAGAATACCACCTACTAAATTTATACACAAAGACATCACCACAAAAACAACATTTAAAAATTTTTATACATCTTACAATAAATAAAACAAAGTTCTTTATTGAAGCAATACGATAAATTATTACTTATCTTTTTATTACGTCTTTCTCTGTGGAGTTCGGGACACTGAATACCTGCACTTCCATCTCAAAATCTACTGCGCATTTCCCTGATACGTTTCGGACCTAACTTGCAGTTGTAAACTTGTTTTCATTCTTCCTGTGCATTCGAACCGATGATGATACATGCTGTTTTTAATTTTTATTTACTATTTAACAACACTGGTAAGTTCATATTATTCTTTCCTTAATTTTTCTATTAATTATATCACTGTTTGTTATTTTATATTTAATTTTTTTATTTTCCGTAGAAATTTTAATAATTGGAATATTTCATTTAATTTCAAAAGAATCAATTAATTCCACTTTAAATCACTGATTAAATTTTTATATCTTTTAGATTTGATATTATATCACGAAGAAAATCATCTGGTTAGGATAGACGCCGATTTCAAACTTTTATACTACGCCACAAATTATTTCTCAGGTAATGACGCTTCCAATTTACTGTATTTTAAATCGCCGATACTTTTTTTATTATTTGATAGAATTTGCAAATTTTTCTTCAATAACCAAAACACATTATTAACTTTGATTACAACACTTTTTATTTACATAATTGAACAAATTTACACTAATTACTTAAATTTAACGGGACCTAATTACTAACACGTCCCACGCTATCAAATTTCTTACCGGAAGTTTTTATTACACAAATTAACACTATTTATTACATTTTATAATTACATTTTTATCAATTCTCGGGAGCTAATTCAAAACGCAACCCACGCTAACAATTTTTCTACCGGAAGTTCTTTATAAAAATTTAATCTCGACACCCCAGACAAATTACAAAACTATGCCAAATTATACAAATATGAACCTTAAGAATACTTTGCATAACGATAAACCGGAAACAATTAAAATTTCCATTGTTTTACAAATTTTTAATCTCGACACCAGCGACCATATTTCTCAATATTTTCCAAATTTCACCCCTAATCACCTGTTACATAAATGTCAATTTCTCATATCAATTGTATTACATGAATTTCAATTGTAATAAAAAATGGAAATCCCAAGTACATTATCTATCAATTTGGACCAATGTGTAAATTTACACGGTAGTCTCACTCTTGAAAACTTACACTTGTATCATAATTAAATACAAATTTTCATTTTAAATTAAATACAAAATAATCTAATTACATGATAATTAGATTTACAACTTTCTATAACTTAACAAAAACTTATTTTAATTCAAGCTCACCTCAATTAATTTGATGAACCCCTTGGTTAAATTATTTATTTAATATCCCGGTCATTGACTTTCAACCCCTTCTAAGTATTTTATAAAAAAACCTCTGGCTATTTTATTACAACCTTGACCCAAATTGCAGTAAACTATTTACATTACAACTTTTTATATACCAAGTCTACCAAAAGTAGAATTATACCGGATGTTTTCTCACT
This sequence comes from Ctenicera cuprea, assembly GCA_958336395.1. NCBI lineage: Eukaryota > Metazoa > Arthropoda > Insecta > Coleoptera > Elateridae > Ctenicera > Ctenicera cuprea. The sequence goes on from OY284493.1 coordinate 8,944,472, forward strand.
TTAAATAAATCAAACTGTTATTTTACCAACATAAATTAAACTAACGACAACATTACATTAAATTAAAATTAAATCTAAATTTAAAAATATACAAAATGCGTCAGAATAAAATTTCTAATTCTGTCCTTTTCACTTAATAACCTAACTAAACACGTTTACACGATGAACACTTAAAATACAGATTACTTTTCAGAATTATATACAGTTTGACTCACAATAAATTACTAAGTAAGTCCTTTTCATCTCCTTTTAACATACACAAATTTTTATTGGCAAATAAATTAAATTCAAGTCAAATTATGCATAGTTTGCGTCAAAATTAAATTACCTTAGCATGTTCTATACATGCTATTCTTTTCCATAGTTAAGTTTTACTAACATAAACATTTTTTATTTTAGGAATAGTATCCTGGAAAAATTTCAATGCTACTTCAAATGCATTTAAAATTTAAGAAAAACAAGAAACCAGCATTATCCACTGCATTACCATCGACATAAATTACAATTCAAAAATCTACAAGACCACGAAGAAATCTCATATCTACACAAATTCTCATACTTTTGTTAATAAAACAAAAATAGTTTTAAAAATTTAGTTTTAAGTTTTAAAATAAATTTTAGGAATTAAAATACACAGCAATATATACAGGGTGCATCACAAGTATTTTGCACCTAAGCACAAAAATTTTCTTTTTTTCAGAAAATCAACATTTAGATTAAAATAAAATTTTTTTGTCGTAACTTAATCGGCATAGCAACATCAATGACAACTTAAGAGTGCACAAGGTAGATAGCGAAACACGTAGTGCGTACGAGATGAACATAGTATAATCACATCATAATAGGCGGAAACTGAGCTCTACGTCTTGCACTACCCTAGAATTTCTACTCAGGTAGTTTACCATTTTAGCCCGTGGTTATGGCTATTGTTACTTGTTCTTCTTTCAATGACGGATTAGTAGGGGTTCAGGTTCATATTTAAATATCCTACAACTCTAAACACTTTTTAGTTAGATGTGCTGGTATGGGAAACTCAGCGGGAAATGCTTCGCTCATTTTTTTTTATTTGAAGAGACATATTATTTTAAGCAACAAAAAGCTTTTCAACCAAAAAATGAAAGTTTTGAGTGTTTTTAAATATTATTTAATAGTAGTTGGAATTTACAAAATGTTTTTTTAATTTCTATGTAAAGAGGATATAACGCCTACGACTAATTTTAGAAGAATCATAATTTTTATGATAATTATTTATATTTATTGAGTATTAAAGTAGTGAAGATAAAAACACGTACAACTTTTTAAATATTTAGTTTTTACAAAAAATTCATGCAAAGTTATTAGAACCTGTAGATAATATGAAAATTGTATTTATATATTTTTACCTTGTTATTTATTAACCGGTGCGCAGGAGCCGCTCTACGGTAAAGGTACCATATATAAAATTATTCTATATCTATCTTAGTTTTAGATGGGCAGACGATTAAAGCTCGAGCCACAATTTAAAATCTTTTTTTACTGATATTAATTAATTAACAAATTTCTTTGTCATAATTTTCACCACAAATGTCATTCAAATAGTATAGAAGGTTAGAAGCTGATAAACAACAACAATTTGGATTTATTTTTTACAGTTAACTTTATTTCTGTTTTCCAACTAACCACATTGGACTACAAAGGGATATCTACAGGATTTTGGTTAAGTACCTATGTGAAAAATAATTTCGTCCAAACTTGTCTGTGCGTTATTTTTTATTTTACGGGTAAATTCTGTAAATTCACATACACGTACTTTTGTAATTTTTATTTCTGTTGCATGCTTTACTACTCAAAAAAATATATTACTGAATGCAAAACATATAACTGGAGTGTTATTGGCCTCGTTTTCCGAGAGCCACGCCTTTGTACCAAACACCGAATGAAAACGCACTTTTGCGTTATTGCAAAATAAAATACGACTTTGTGTAAAGCTTCCTAAAATTCATATACATAAATGTATGAGCATTGCTACGATAAGTAAATTTGGATAATTTTATTGGTGTATATTTTGCAGAGCTGATATTATTATAATCCTAAAAACAATGCAAGGTATGGATACGGAGAAAATATGAAATATTGCGCCGTTGACCTCAAATATGGGTTTCAAACTGGATCATAAAAACTGCCGACCGAAGCGGAATGCTTTATTTGAACGACTCGCTTTGAATTCTTTGTTGAAAAATGATTTATGTTTACATTGAGCTTTTTACAGAGAGTGATAAAAAGCAAATGATTTGTTTTTCAATTATTACTCTTGAAATTATTTGTTAAAAAAAGGGGGTACAAACGGTTGCCTATTTCAAAAGCTTCCAAACGCAGACAGGTGTTATTTATATCAGAAAAGGTCTAATGGCTCTATTTATTAACCAATTCAGAGCGACAACAAGGAATTTTCTGTCATTTTCTTGAGTATGATGGCCCATTACAAACAAAACAAGGCAAAAATGTGTTTAAAAAATTACATTGCCAACAGAAATAATTAGCAAACATTATTTTAACAACCACAATTAGCTTTAACATTCCAGACCATGTAAAAGCACATTTTCTATTTTGGCGAAAGAAAGGCATAACCAAAAATTTGGAGCTTTTCTGTATTCGTGTACGCAGCTAACAACACACAGGCCACCAATTATTTGACTCGATTATGTCGAACCACATTGAACGTGCAATTACGAAACTGGGTGTAATGTTTGCATTTAGAATTTCTACAGTAGTGCTGTCTATGGAATTATAAATGTTTGCATTTAGCATTGGCTAGGGGCATTCAAGAGAAAGCTAGTGAAAGACAAAAGGTATTTAAACTACCTCCAATTCGTATGAAACACAATACAAAAGACATTCCCAGGAGACGCCGCCGTTCTGTAAAATTGTATTTTTGAGAAACGACAAGTGTATTTATTTAATTATAAATTTCCAAGTGTAGAAACATCACATTTCAGATGTGGGTTACAAAAGATGCTCGAGAATTTTAGACCTAGAATAAACTCACGAGGGAGACATTAACAGTATTGTTTACTACCAACAATTTTGCTGTAACAAAAAATGCTCAAGTGAAAAATGGCTAAGCAACAATTAAAAAAAAAGTTTTAATTTTGTATACGAAAGCACGTCAATTTCGTTTGATAAATTTCATGACAATTTTAGAATTAAGTAAAAAAAATAACATTATTCACTAATTTTATGCCCTCGACCATCCTTGTTCGGCATTCTACGATGTCCAAATAGGATTATTTAATATAAAAATATCAGCCATTGCGCAGAAAGTGATAGTGAAAGACAGAAGGTATTTAAACTACCTCCAATTCGTGTAAAACAAAATACAAAAGACATTCCACGAGACGCCGCCGTTCTGTAATATTGTATTTAAAAAAAAAGACAAATGCATGTATTTAATTATAAATTTTCAAGTGTAAAAACATCACGTTTCAAATGTGAGTTACAAACGATGCTCAAGAATTTTAGACCTAGAATAAACTCACGGGGGAGTTTGCTCTAATAGACAACAGTATTTGTTACTACCAACAATTTTGCTATAACAAAAAAATGCTCAAGTGAAAAGTGGCTAAGCAAATATTAAAAAAGAAACGTTTTAATTTAGTGTAAGTCGATTTCGTGCGATTTATTTCATGAAAATTTTAGAATTAAGTAAAAAAAATAACATTATTCACTAATTTTATGCCCTCGACCATCCTTGTTCGGCATTCTACGATGTCCGAATAGGATTATTTAATATAAAAATAGCAACCATTGCGCAGGAAGTGAAAGTGAAAGACAGCAGATATTTAAACTACCTCCAATTCGTGTAAAACAAAATACAAAAGACATTTCCAGGAGACGCCGCCGTTCTGTAATATTGTATTTTTTACAAAACGACAAATGTATTTATTTAATTATAAATTTTCAAGTGTAAAAACATCACGTTTCAAATGTGAATTACAAACGATGCTCAAGAATTTTAGACCTAGAATAAACTCAAGGGGGAGTTTGCTCTAATAGACAACAGTATTTGTTACTACCAACAATTTTGCTATAACAAAAAATGTTCAAGTGAAATGTGGATAAGCAAATATTCAAAAAAAAAACGTTTCAATTTAGTATACGAAAACAAGTCAATTTCGTTCGATTTATTTCATGAAAATTTTAGAATTAAGTAAAAAAAATAACGTTATTCACTAATTTTATGCCCTCGACCATCCTTGTTCGGCATTCTACGATGTCCGAATAGGATTATTTAATATAAAAATAGCAGCCATTGCGCAGGAAGTGAAAGTGAAAGACAGAAGGTATTTAAACTACCTCCAATTCGTGTAAAACAAAATACAAAAGACATTTCCAGGAGACGCCGCCGTTCTGTAATATTGTATTTTTGAGAAACGACGAATGTATTTATTTAACTATAAATTTTTAAGTCACATCATTTAACATCACATTTCAGATGTGAGTTACAAAAGATGCTCACGAATTTCAGACCTAGAATAAACTCACGAGGAGTTTCCTCTAATAGACATTAGATATTTTTTAATACCAACAACTTTGCTATAACAAAAAATGCAAAAAGTGAAAAGTGCCTAAGCAAATATTCAAAAAAACGTTTTAATTTAGTATAAGAAAGCAAGTCGATTTCGTTCGATTTATTTCGATGGCTATTAAGTTTTTCTAAGACCTAGCTATGATTAGCAAGTAAACGTTCATAAATTTTAGGTTAATTATAATGTTTGTATTGACAATCAAAGTTTTGAATACAAAAGGTGAAAGCGATACTAAGAAAGACTAGAAAAAGTCGAAAAAGCTCCCAAAAACGCAGCGGCTGCCATATAAAATAACCGAAGGCTTATGTGGCTTTGCTTCAAATGCAAAATAAGCGTAGAAGAATTGCCAAACATAGCACATACTCACATACGACATCCTGTGTCGTATTCAATTTTATTTTATTTTAATAAATAGTTTTTTTTTGTATATTGCGTTGTTAGGTGCAGATTTTGCATGCATGTTTAGGTTCTTCTTTTGCACATAAATCCGGCCTATGTTAATAAAGGACGCAAAATCCGATATTCCTTTAATGTCTACTACTGCTTCAAAATATGTAGTTAATTTTGCGTCATATATGTCAAAATTGAAAATAAATGCAGGCTTTTAGGTACGTCACTTCAAAGGGACCTCAGTAGGTAACTGTAAAGTGAAATGATGCATGTACCCACTCACGAATAAAAAAATACGCACTTCTACAAAAATTTAAAGTCATTATTTTTTCAAAGGGAGGATTGATAAGTGATATCTAAAAACACACATGGTGACTGGTGAGTAATACCAAATTAGGACGCATTAGCAAATAGGAATGGCGCTACTAAACAACAGTTGCAAAACGGGTGTCACTAAAAGGCTTACAGAAATCTACTAAAAATATACCAAATTTCCAAAACTCTTAGCCGGGAGGGGGCATGTGTCATGTGAGGTTTAATAAATAATGTAAACAATAAAATCCATAAAAAAATTATGGTATTTTTAATAAATAACAACTTTCGCTAGTTACTCATAGGTGTGGCAAATATAAGCGCTATAAAAAAAATTTTTTTGTCCTTGTGATAAAATCAACTTGATGTCCTAGATTAGTGTTTTAATACTAATCAATAAAGAATTGGTTAGAGAAGTAGCTCTGCCATTAGAAAATTTTTTTCTTTCTAATTGGGAGATTTTCCGATGTACCTGTGTTTGGTATTTTTCATTATTTGTGATGTTATTTTTTTGTGTTGTTAGTGTACCTGTTGAAATTTATTATTATTATTATTTTTTTTTTAAATTGTTTTTTCTTGTCTGGTCTATTGCTTATTAGGGATCAAAATGACAATAACCTTTGACCTTCCAAACATTTGGAAATAATTTTACGTCACGTAAAAAACCAACCGCTGTAAATATTTTCAAAGCGTGTGAAGAAGAGGCATTAGTGCAAAAGCAGCGGGTTTTGGACACGTAAATTAGAGTACTTTAGCAATTACTGTCTATGAAGGATTGCTGAAATCTTATAGCGGGTTGTAGTGATATAATTGTTTTAAATTTATTTTAAGCGTTGGTATATCCAGCGTATACAGTATAAGTCACGAGTATAAAATGAAATATACACGCAAAAGCACCGAAAGTTTGACGAATACAAAACCTCCCTCTTGCTGTACTTACCTATTATAGTAAGGAAGGTAAACCTTATGCTATAAACAAGTTTTTCTTCCACTTACAACTTATAATTTGTAATACATTTTAATATAATGATTTTACTTGTTTTGACATTTCCTAGCTGCACGCTTTCTTTGACAACTTCTTTAATAATAATAATAATAATAGAAGAGCTGTATTAGTAAATTCAATGCATTCATTCGTTTCATTTGAATAGTTTTCTACTATCAAATTATTCAAACAGTTAGCAACAACAGAATAATGCGATACTTTTTATTTCACAGTTCCTATCAGTGAGCTACACGGAAGTTTGTAAAATCAAAAGCAGTCGCACATAACCGAAGAAATTTCTGTTTGTTTATTTCTGATTTTTAAACTTTTTATGTAGGTGGGTAGGTCAGACATTGCAAATCGCGGCTATTAGCAAACGTGCGCTGTGATCATTCTTTAGTGTTACGCCCTGGGCATCAAATTTGCTTTAAATGTATTAGACTACTCAGACTATTATTGTCCATTTTGCTTATTTTAATACGCTGCTACTTTAATATTAGTTAACTATTATTGTTCTTATTATTAAATATTAGTCTATTACCTGCACAACATAATAAAAAACACCGCAAGTTCTAACTCGGAACTCTATAGGTATAAGTAGGCAACCACCCATTAACCCAAATCTCTATTGTGAAAGTCAATTTGCTTATCTGTATCGGAAAGTGTAGCGGCCTGTTGAACAAACCAATATGCCCCTTATATAATGGAAGCGCTAACATGCGGGTTCCAGTAGCTAGAGCCCCTCAACAGTAAACTAAGACAGGTGCAAAGATCCGGATTTAGCATATAGATAGGTAGCAGTGTGGCATCTTCTTGACTATATGTACAAACACATATTTTGATTTAGTTAATCTTGCGTTAAACTTGCGTTAATCTATGTGTTGATAGTAATAAAAAGCATCTGTTTGTATCATGGTCCCAATAAATTAGTTAATGTCAGATTTGCAATGGCATCTGGCTATCTTAATTCCTCATTGTTTCCAAATTTAAATACCAAATCAGGCAGCTTTATTGTTTGCAATTTGGGTTGCAGATTCTACCATACCTTGTGGGTAGACAAATCCATCATCAACTCTTAAAATTTGGGAATATCTGCATAAAAAACTTGTGGCAAAAAGAACAATAAATAGATATGCAGTATTGATATGATGTGGTTTTATTTAAAATCCTCTGAAACGTAATGAAAATGCAAAAAGAACCATCTAGCAAAATAACTCAGTTTTATGTTCTCTGTCAACCTACCTATCGATCTGTCTGTCTGCCTGTTGGCAATTATTTTCTAATAATGACGGTTGTAAGTAGTAAACTCGAACTTATTTGAACAGTTAGGTAAAGCTAGATAGTGAGTTCAGTTCGCCCAAAATAGGATGCTGTTATAGTAATAGTAAATAGAGAATAAATTCTACGTTACGATTACAATACCTTCCTACAGCTACACTCTGTATAGTGAGGAATGTAAAAAAGAAAGTCTACCAATATTCAATCAGCATCAACCAAAAAATTCTCTGTTTCTGGACAAATAAAAATTAAAACCTTCAAAAGCACTAACGCTAACCCTATCTAGTTGCGCCACTGTTACGCACAACTAAATAAAAGCCCTGCAGCACTCATTTGTAGAAGAGGTGCGCGTACATACATATTACATAATCATTAACGCTTTGGGGAACAAGGTTGGTTTGTGCAAAAAAAAGGAGCGCTCATAGAAATTATCCCTGCGATAATTGTCGAAATATGCAACAAAATCCTATTTTACGTCACTAAAATACACAATTTTGCGTAAGCAAAACAGCGCACACCCTTTGCCTCTTCAACGTGGTTTTTAAAGTTCGACTGGAGAACGTTTTGATTTTCGCATAGATAATAATTAATATGTATTATGTAATAAAGTTAATTCGTAACACACATATCGCAATTATCATGTTTAAGGTGAGTAAGGCGTACTAAATAATAAAGCAGCTTCTGACAAAAGGAACTACAGCTAATATACGTAATTTTTGATTTACGTCTCATATAGCGTAGGATATCTATAGCATGACGATTATTGGTTCATTTTATGCCTGTATATCCATGGACATGCTATGGATGTCCAGTGAATTTCTAGTAGATATTCATCTATGGGCAGCAATTGGATACTCAATCTGCAACATCCAATGGATGTTCTTAAAATGTCCTTCGAACTTCTTAAATTACAGCCGGAACCCAGCGACCCACTTGTTTTGACCTTGACGGCTGCGTGGCGTTCGGTGGCGTTAATAAACTTTGTTTTGGTGTGCTAACCGATAAAACTGTTAGCTATAGTAGTATGGGGTATTTTTTATAGTTGGTAGTTATAGGTTGTGATCTTTACCGTAGTTACGTAAGGGAAGGTAATACGTCTTTATTCATAATTACTTGCAGCACGTTTAATAGTCACACAAACCTAGAATTGCGTATGATTTTCCTAAAGATTTTTATATTTAGAGCGATTCATGGAAAACTTAATAAAGGAGGGGCGATGACAAAATACTCACGTTTGTTTAATAGACTCCTAAGTGTCGTTATTCTGAAAATAATGACAGATAACGCAAATTATGTATCAGTCTATACGGTTGTATTATTACCACCCCCCTTGATTTAGATTAAACAGATAAATTTTTAGAATTTATCAAAATTTTCAAAAATTTTCAAAAATTGCAAAATATTTACATTTTTTGAAAACTCCATCAGTTTTTGAGAAACTTCAAAAAATTTCGTCATGTTCAAAAAGTAAATTTTCAAAATTCCTAAAAGTTCATTTCAAAAATATTCAAATTTTTCGTAATTTCCATGTTTCATAATTTTTACAAAAATATCTAAAATTTTCAAAAATTTTCACATCGAAAAAAAAACAAAATTATTTAATTTTCAAAAAACATCCGGCATAAAATATGTTTGATATTTTTGGAGTTAAAAATATTCTAAATATTCGAAATGAATTAAAATTTTAATAAATGCAAGGAAGGTCTCGTAGCGGTTGCCCGACAACTTATTGTAAACGTGTTTAAACTGAATTATTTTGATTGTGGAGTCAGTTTTGCTGTCCATTTTCAAATAGGCAGCCTACCTTTCTCGCGTTGATTGTGATTGCTAATGTGGGTTAATCTTTTCAAATTTATAATCTATGTTTTTGTCTTAGAATGTTGTATTGTAGAATCAGACATGTTTGCGTTTCACTTAACTTAATTCAGAAATGTAATAACAATAATGTTTGCTTTTCGAGTTTGCTAACTCCCGTTGCATCCTTTATGGGTCGCCGCTAGCTGAATAGATCATTAATTTCAAAGCTTGGTTGTTTTAAAATGCCATGCAAGTACACAATTTTGCCAAAATACAATAAGTATTGCTATAATATGAGCCTACAAAAATACAGCCCCAAAGCACTTACCTGAAGACAATTTTTGAATGCTTGTATCTCGCAATACCAATTATTTTTAGTGATTTTTTTTTAAATCTCCGTATTGTTATTAGTCTTTAAGAAAGAATAGAATAAGATGAATAAAACAGAAACAAACAACCAAATATCACCTGACAAAGGTCTTTATTAAATGTCAATTTATAAGGAATGGCGAAATTTTAAAATTCTACTTTTCTTAAAACAAACGCTTATCTTAGTTTTTTCACAATTACTGTTGTGATCCTTGACTTGATAGCTGTTGTATGATATACTTTTTGTAAAATAAAATGCAACAAGCATTCCAAAGACTGCCATTAAGGATTTATAGTACTTCAGTCCAAAACAAACCAGCTTCAAGATATCATAGCAGTATTTAGAAAAACCATTTATATTTGCACTGATCTGTCATGGAGTATAATTGCAATCATCGTCAAAAGCCATCTTTTTTTAACTATGCAGCGTTGTGGCAGTAAAATGAAAGAAAATTAGCATCAGCCAATAAACGATTTAACAACATTAGTAATGTTAAACAAACAAATCCTAAAATACTAACTAAAATATTAATATCGCAGTGTGCAGCGCAGTTATTAAATCAAAGTGAAAAAAAGTACAATCTGTTTTCGAAAATAACACGCCAACTGTTCAAATCCACAAAAAAAGTTGTTTCGGGCTAGATTGAGTTGGAACCTGAAAATGAAAAAGAAACAAAAACAAAATGGTATAATAACTATTAAATAGAAAGAAATCCCAGAAACTTTCCCCAACAATGTGTGGTTTGTAACAATTGTGGTCATAAATAACCGATTTAACGGCTTCCTGTTAATGATAGCTGCTTTGTTCGATAATGTTTTGTAAGGTCGTTCTGTGATGGACATTAAAGTGATTGGCTTTACCTCTGTTGCTCTGAGTTTCTGCAGAAAATTTATTTCCCCTTTATATTATATCGTGTTAGATTTCAATGCATTTCGTTACTTGGCATGCCAATAGTTTTTTAAGTATTATTTAATGACGTAAATCTAACCTTTCATTAATTTATTTGCGGAATGTGAAGACTTTCTCAATTATTTTGCAATTACTTGCATTGGTCAGGCACAAAGGCCGGAATTTTAGTCGCAGAACAGCAAAAATTTTGTTAAGATTCAATTTTTCTTACAGTGCTATACCCTATTTAGGGCGTTGGCTACCTCTCTCCTATGTCTGTGTTTGCTGCGCGGCGATAGATGATAATTTGCACAGACAGACATAGGGGACCTACAGTTTAACGTGGGCTCCGAACCACAGGAAGTGCATGCACTTCTTCTCCAGAGAGGGTTTTCTGGGGAATAATCCACCTCGCTGGTTTCCCGTTGCCTTACGAGGGAGAACGACCGGGCCGGGAATCGAACCCGGATCCGCTGCATTGTAGCCCGCGCTCTTACCACTGAGCTACGGCCGCTCTAGATTCAATAAGTAAACAATAACCATGGGCGTACTCAAATCCAGTAAGTTATACGTGAAACAGAAACATATCGCACGATTTTGAGAGGTTTCGACTACTGCAATGTTTACTAAAAGCTGATGTTGTAAAGTACGCCTGGTTTCGCAAGAAATTAGCGTTCCAAAAGAAATTAATAACCAGATATAAACTTCAACATGCATGAGCTTGTCATGGTAGAAAATAGGACTTATTAAAAATCGTGTTGGTAATATTCCTAAAGTTATAAAATCATTGGAAGGCAAAAATGTGTCGCTATTAGAATCAATTCACCACTTTCATTCTATTATTGGCAATTTGTTATTCGGCGGAGAATTTGGCATTCGGTTATCGCAATATATTAAACAAGAATGTCATCGCAATCCTGGTTACTCACAATTATTAGAAATTGCAAATATACTAAAGTCTACAAATAATCCAGTCAGTTGTTCACCAGCCACCTTTTACAGTTTTGCCCCATTAACGAGTTGCGACGTTGAAAGGTAGTTTTCAATGTTTAAAAGTATTTTGTCGGACAAAAGTTGCTGTTTAGTACTACAATGCTTAATTTTTTTATGCATCGGTGGCTTTTCGTCCCTTATAAATGCTGATCATGCAAACATTTGTTTCGTAGAATTTTCTCGTTGTATTATAGTTATTTATGTTACTAGTGGGATAAAGGCGTTATTATAACACGATTTTGAAAGTTGCACGACGAGGTCGTAGACCGAGTCGTGTAATCAAACGAGTGCCATAATAAAGCATTATCCCACGTGTGACACAAAATTTTATCTGCGACTGCTTAAAATTTGTTAAAAATCGAATTTTTTTGCTTCAAATAATATTTGACATTTCCCATTAATTTATTTGAAAATTTCAAGCCTATTTTAAATACCTTTCATTTAAAATCGAAGAAACGAGATAGATTCGATTTGTTCGATACTATGGCAACCAGACAATTTTTTTGTAAACAAAGCTTCAGTCTCACTAGTATGATAATGAAGGTCATTACCTAACGCAAATGAATGACGCAATAAGTCCTTATTGAACCAGTTGTAGGTAAATGAATTTAGATTTCTGCTTTTTATTAATTCGTGGCTGCTATTTTACATTTCAATTAAAAAAAAATATTTTTATAAAAATGTTTCGTGAAGTACTCTTAAAACTCACGACCATTCGTATTCTACGCCTATAAACCCTGTTTAATTTTATTTTACTATTACACAAGCATTAATTCCAGCTGACCAAGTAAATAATAACTTATCTACAAATAAGGCGAAACATATGGATGTGTTACCATTCTAAGCTCGTACATAATTCGTTTAAAATGTTAGATAAGCGCCAACTATACATTTAAAGAAATCATGCCAGTAATTATTATTAATTAAATATAATTTAAATAGCGACTAAATACCAGACTAGAAATCCGGACTATAAGTATACAGAATCTTGTCGGATTTTAGCACAAAAACAAAATAGAATTTCGCAATATAGTCCTACTTGGTCTAAAAACGTAGTTACGAATAGCTTTACTTTGCATCAAACCTAGAGGGCTATGGGGCGCCAAGTGTAAAGTGAAAATTTGCTGTGCATTTCACGGTATTTAAGACAATTTGCCCTAATATTTATTATATATACACACATTTAGCTAAATGCTGTTTATTTTAATAAATCGTTGTAGATTTAAATAAATTTTTAAACATTTGGTTCCAATATTTAATAAAGCAATAGAGATATAAATAAATTCTAAAACATTTATTTTAAATTTTCGAATATTTAGTAAACCTTTATGTATTTAGCCAAATCTGTACATATTTGTTTTAAATTTTTCAAAATTTAATAAATATTGGCAAATTTAAATAAATTTTTACCGATATAAATAAATTCTTACAGATTTAAATAAATGTTTTAACATTTAATTCTCAGCTGTCACATTTAACGTTAACCTGTCATTTTTTTTTGACCTTGGTGAGCCCAGCCGACTTAGGACACCAAGACCGTTTACACCGGTAGTATGGCGCAAGGCAGGGTCATGGTGGGAGCGTTCGACGCTTAAACAAAACAGACTGAAAATTACGTTTTCAAGGGAATGTTAAGGAAACTTTCATAGTATAAATAATAAATTATGCAATGTTTATGCTGTTATTGATGATTGAACTAACATTGACTGTACAAATTTTTGAAATACGGAAAACGTGTTCATAATTGTTGAACGTTACCACCAATGTAAACGGTCTTGGTCTTCTATGTAGGCTGGGTCTACCCAGGTCAAATAAATATGACAAGTTAACATTAAATATGACAGCTTAAAATTAAATGTTGAAATATGTATTTAAATCTTTAAGGATTTAATTATATCGGTAAAGATTTATTTAAGTCTGAGAATATTGAAAGATTTAAAACAAATATGTGCAGATTTATCTAAATACATAAAGATTTACTAACGATTTAAAAATTTAAAGTAAATGTTTTAAGATTTATTTAAATCTCTAATGCTTTATTAAATGTTGGAATATTTAAACCAAATGTTTAAGAATTTATTTAAATCTAGAATGATTTATTAAAATAAAAAGCATTCAGCTAAATGTGTGTATATATAATAAATGTTGGGACAAATTGCCTTAAATACCGTGAAATGCACATCAAATTTTCACTTTACACTTGGTGCCCCATAGAGGGCCGACCGGTAGCACGACACATACAACTCAAACGAAAATTCTTGATACATTTTAATTTAATATTTTTGCATTATAAAAAAAAATAATGTATGCGGATTTAATACTAATTACAGATTATACTTATACGGCGGGCTTTGAACATTTTTAACTTGCCAACTCAGCCAACCACCGACTCAGTTCCCGAACGACGATCCCTTGCATTTATCAGATAAAGCCTCCGGCTAGCGAGGTAGGCTACGCTTTCCATTTAACACTCTATTTGGCAATTTCCTCACTAGAAGGGCACATCGCGCTGGAATCCTAATTTAAAGTAGCTATTACACCAACCATTAGCAAATTTAATTTTTTAAAGAAACCCTACAAAAACATTCCCCACAACGCAGAATTTTAGACTAGCATGGAAAAGACTTGCGCGAAACTCATCAAATCTGTACAGGGTGCTAATGAATTGTAGGGACAAACTTATAGGGCTTGCAAAACACAACAAAGCAAACAACTTTTGTTAATAAATGCGTGGTCAAAAGTGTTCCCTTTCAGGGATAGAGCTTCTCAAAGATTCTTTAAAAAGCGCCTAAATGTAGGCAACTCAATTAACTACCTACTATTTGTTTCTATAACGACGGAAATTAATACAGGATAAATGAAGCCCCCTTTCCCACTTTTCAAATTCAAATTAATTTTAAAATGAATTAATTAACACAATGTTTCAAAACTAAGCAATAGAAAAAACCAAAATTACAAAGCAAAAATCAACTATTTGAAAAATTTACAATAACTAATTCAAAAATTAACAAAATTATAGTAAATGTTTAAAATGTCGCCCTCCAGCTTCTACACACGAAGCACATCAACGAAGTAAATTCCTGCGCACCGCTCCAAATATACCGAGTGATCGTAAAAAAATGATTCAGAGCAGGCCATGACCGAAGTGTTAAAGTTGGCAATACTTAATATAAGCCAATCGTCAAATGTTGACAGCTGTAAAAATTTGGTCATGGCCTGCTCTGAATCTTTTTTTTTACGATCACCCGGTACCAGGAGTCTGTTAAACTTCTTCACATGCAGCAAGAATACGCGCCGTAAAAAATCACAAAACGAAAAAAACGAATTATAAAAGGCACAGAAAGAAACGAATGCAATAAAAGTCAAAAAATATCACAAAAATATCCAATTGTGTCAAAATTGACGTTATTTGAATGCATGTATGTCTAGATCGTTTTTTATTTCAAAATTCCCTGTGACCTGTGCAAAATAATTGAAAATGCAATTTGGGTTGCCTATTTTCAGGTACTTCTTAAAGAATCTTTAAGAGGCTCTATTTTCTAAAGGAAACCACACATTTATTAACAATTAACAAGTTATTTGCTTTGTTGTGTGTTGCAAGCCCTAGAAGTTTGTCCCTACAATTCATTAACACCCTGTCTACTTAAAATATTATTACCATAAACCATAAATATTTAAAATAACATCTACCAGAATTTATTCGCCATTGGCTGACACTAATAAAATCCAAAGCGCAACCATTATGTAAAAATAAACTTCCTTGGAGTAACACTAAATTTATCCGGCAAAGCGGCAAGAATCCATGGAGACTAAAAACAATTTCAAACTCCCATTTCAGATATGAAGAAACTGCAGGACTTCCCACATTTTTTATGGTTTCATCACCTCTTTTATTTTACCCCAAATCAACCAGCAACTTTTCCGAGTTTAAATGTGTTGTAAAGCTCATTTTTCTTTTGTCAATTCTGCTTCATCTGTATTTTTATTGTGCTATTAAAGCATCGCGCAGGAAACCTCAGGAAACTGTTGATTGTCATTTCTTCCGTTCCGGTTGTATTTTTTATATTTTGTGGTCATTTTACGAGCGGGCAGCTCGTGGATATGACCTGTAAAATAGCTCTGCTACGATAAGAATAAAAATATCCGCCGGAAATATGAGTTCGCCCTCAGTATTTATGAAAACGAGCGAATAATAAACTTTCTATTACGAGCTTTAGCTTTATGCACGAATATTGCCGTATATTCGACGGCGAAAGATAGACGGTAACCTGGTTCGTTTTATAAACACAAACAAAAACAGAAATTCTCGATATACGTTACATTTTTTTACAAACTCATCAGTAATATAATATTTTAAAGTATAAACGCCAACGTAGTATGTTCAGCAACACTTTATTAAATCTAACTACAAATTTTGATGCATCGCATCTTAGATTAAGCTCGAAAATAATAGATTACAATATTTCCACGAAGGTTGATATTTTACTTATTTGTGGCAAATAGCCAAATACAGAAGAAATGCAAGTATAGCTGCGAGATTTATGCAGTATTTAAGCAGTTCGGCTGGACTATCCGACTGGTTACTGCATCGCCAGCGATCCCCGTAATGTATATCTCAGGGTGGCTCGGGATGTCCATTTCTCTAAAACTATGGGGCTCGCGGATTTTGAAGGGGAGAGGCAATATGGTGAGCACATTGACATTGATACAATTTCCTTTGATCGGGTTAATCACCAAAGCCAGAAACTACACCCTTAAACCTGAAAATTTAGACGCACCTTTGTCTTGATCACCTAGAAGCAAATCTTTGCGCTACAAGATGATTCAAAGGCCACATTTCAGATCATTGCGACTTTTCGAGATCAATAATTTTACGTATTTTATGGAGGCAATAAATATCAATCGTATTTTAAAGCAATTACGGGCACTTATAAAAAAGATTTATAATAACGGTCTAGCAGAGGTTTAAAATCGTTATTATTACGCAGAGTAGTAACCGTAGCAAGTACGTTAATGTATCGTCGAAAATTATTTAATAAGACCACATTTTTCCACAGGTTTCCATAATGGAAAGCTACATTTTAAGTCTTTAGGCAAACATGGTGCCAGGCTTTCGTGAAGACGTCCCACGAGATTTAAGATAATTTATATGGTTTCAGCAAGAAGGTGTTACCGCACGCAACGGTGGTGTGAAAAATGTTCAGTGTCAGATGGGTAGGTACCCATCATCAACGGATTAACAGTGCCGCATTATCTTGTAGGCTGGGTAGGCTATAGCCTAGGGCGCCAGTATCCAGAAGGACTCAAAAGCCCAATCCAGTAAAAATAATGAAGACAGATATATTAAATTTTGAGCAAATAACCATTCTGTAAAAATGCTTTGTGCCATCTGATACAACATTTAGTAGATAGCACGCGATGTGCCGATTATCACATATCAGACATACGCATACCTTGTACTTCATGGAAAGGTAGTTCTGACCAACCAAAGAAATTTGTTTGATTACAATACCCACTTTCAGCATTTATTTCATAAAAAATTTATAATTTGAAATTTTGACGAGAATGCATGTTCTGGACTTCCAACAACTCGTAAAAGTGTTTTTTTTGTAGCACGATTTCTGCAAAATTAAATTACCAAATCTCAAAACGGAATCTGATAGAAGCTCTAGGAAAAATCTAATGATATTCTTCCAAACTTGAAAATTGTAGCCGCTCAGATTTTTTAACAATTTTGGCTTCAGCGCTTTGAATTAATCAAAAACGAGTTGGAAGATCGGAATAAAATTTCTTACTGCAGTAGTTCAATCTTACCACGGAAAAGTTTTTTGTGCTAATAAAATGTCAAGTGAAAATCATTTCAAGTTTCGGAAATATCCAAAAATTATTGCTCAATTTTTAACTGAGAATATTTTGATTTTGTAGGCTTATCTACGAATAGACTACAAAATGGTTCGCCTTCCAGTCTAGTTATTTCTCTGTGACGATTTCTATGAATTGTTAAATAATAATCAAAAATGTATGCCTTTGTACTTGAAAACGGGAAAACGATAAAAGATTTCTGGTTAAACCGAATTGCTCATGAGTGACAGTAGAATAAGGTTTATAACTTAATTTTTAGGTGTAGCAAGATTTAATCTCTAGGAATCGCTTTGCGAAAATTAAAAAGCCGATTCCATTTCTTATAAAAGTTTTAAATAAAATAAGACATGCCCGCAGGCACAGACTATCAGGTTACTGGCGTAAACTTTCTCTAACCGCGTCGGTACAGTAGTAGCACTGATGCTATCTGCAAACTGTTGGTAGGCAAAACGTTGATACAAAAAACATACCTTTGAAATATGATAAAACAACGTATAAAACAAAGAAAAGTTTGAACAAAGTATATCGTTCATTTTAATAGATTTATACTGAACTTTTCATCTAGTACAGATTTCTTATAAATATGCAGTGTTAAGAAAAAATAAGCGACTGTGAGGAAATTATAACAATATTGAGGAAAACCCTTCTAGTTCTCACAAGAACAATAAGTATTAGTACGTTCAGATGTACATTTCGGCTGCTAAGCAGCCATCTTCAGTAAACAACATCAGATGAACCAGTAGTAACACATCAGTTAATTTTTCAGCCTGTTCTACAGATATATCTTCATTAATCTTTAAGAGGGTTGGCTATTTAAAGGAGGATATTAGATTTAAAATGTCGTAATTAATAGAATTACACGCGACGGTAGGATTCGAGAAAATATTGCAAGAAAATTCGACTTCTTAACCTTTAATACAGTCTCAAGCATGAAAAAATCAACTTTGAAAACATACTCACAAAAGCAGCTTTTAATTACATTTTGCAGCCTTAACTCTATGAATTTATGTACAGGGTGGTCCAAAAAGAAGACTCCCAAAACATATTTATTTTGCAGGTCCAAACGTTTTTGCAACGTCATCACAATACCTGGTTTTGTTAAATTTTTATGTATAAATCTAGCACTGTTAATGCACGAAAACTAAACAAAACCAGGTATTGTGATGACGCTGCCAAAATGATTACCTGTTTATATTTTTTTTAGACTTTTTGCGAGATGTATCAAAATTTTAAATTAAGATCATAGCAGCTTTGTGTCCCCAATTCCCTCTTTTAAAAAAATATTTATATAATAAGGTTTAATTCGGTCATTTTTAAAAATAAAGCAAACTTTGACCTTGGTACTGACGGCTGGGACACCCTGTTCTATATTTCATGGTATATTCCAACAGCACAAAACATTTTCTGATGGATTACCAAGTTTTAATGCAATTTCTGCTCGTTAAAGCCCAGAATTAATTGATTGATTGAATATGACACATGAGACATGACGAAAATTGAAGGAAAGCAAATTAGATAAAGTAGAAGGAAAAATGAATGAGAATGATTGATGATGGCGAATATTTATTACTGACATTGTGATTTCTGATATAGATATCACGTATAAATTTGCGGTTATACAATTCCTACTCGCTTCAGTGTCACGAATTCTCTTTTTTCAGCGGAGAACGCCGTGTGGTGATAAATCTTCCAATTACGTAACGGTTAAGCTGTGTAAGTTTTCAATCACTTTAACTATGCATGTTATATTAATATGAGCTTAAAAGCTTTGAAAGCTATTTTAAGGCACATTTGTGCCGCCTGCCTAGATTAAATTTAATTTTTTATGGTGGGGTTAGCAGTTCTAACAGTAACTTTCTCAAACAGACTTTCGTATTTTTACCACAAATCGAGTTGACCAGTGTTTATTAAAGTCCGTCAGTACTGACAGAAAGTGTGAAGGATGAAGTAAGAATCCATCATTTGATATTGGCATTTTCCCACAATAAACACCCGCTAATGTATTTTAACCGAGAATATCCATCACATGCCACAATGTCAATATGACATTTCGGATTGGTAATGCTATCAGTTTCTCTTTACTTAAATGCGTATTACTTATATGCGTAAAAGATAAAATAAAATAATAATTGTTAATTAAGAACTGTAAAAAATAGTTAAATACAGAAAAAATGCAGTTGAATACGAATACTGAATATTTGAAAAACACTATTCGAATACTAAGTATTAGAATACCTACACCAAATTAATAATCGATTACAAAATATTCGAATAGAACCATTCATTCGATATGAATACCAAAACGAATATTTAATTTAACAATGCAATATTCTACAACCGTGAGCGAAGCACTTCACTGAACTTTTCTGTACTTCGGCAACTTTCACTTGTCTTAAATTCAAAAGTATTTATGCGCAACGTTGTAGCCCCACAGCAGTGGCAGTACAAAGTAAACCTACATTGATACTACTCCGCAAATGGCAAATGCAACACGTCTTAGAGGTACCGATCGTGCAACAAAAATGACATGCAGTCACAACGAGCTAAACCATAACCCCCCTCCCCTCACTGATAACCACGGCTGGCGGCTGCTTCAGCGAAATGTTATTGGTCTGGTTCGCATTGCTTAAAGTCACTCCCTCGGTTAGCGCAAGCTGTCTTATAAGCATATCTTATTATATTTAGAAACCGAAAAAATATAAGAAAAAACGATTGTTTATTATTAAGAAAAACTTTTCTTGGGATTAAAAAAAATTAAAAACGAAAAGTCCAATTAGTCTGTCAAAATTTGGGCCGAAGCAGGAAAATTAACTAAAAATTTAGTTTCACCCATAAGCAATTTAGCTCAAACAAAAAATTCTTATCGTCCCCCGTTTATTAAAGAAGGGGCATAAACATTCGATTTTCAAAAATTCATAAAATGACCCACAAAAAAATTAGCGAATTGGGACATGAACCAAAATCGTGTTGTCAATTTTGGAGAACTATAATTTCCAAATGCCAAAATTTTAAAACTTTTTCAAGTCCTAGTTTTAGTAGTATTATAAATAGTTGTAGTTCGTGTACTACTAGGGCATTAACAATATCAAATTTTATCCCGATCTAATAACTCGATTTTGAATAAATAGGCGTTAAAACACAAATGTTCAAAAATTCATAGAAGGCGTCACATGGAAATTAGCGGGCTACGACACAAACCCAATTCTAGCTCATCTATAGTTCTATAATCCTACAAAATAAAAAATAATATTGCTTGAAGACTGCTAGTTTTTGAGCAATATTTTTGTGGAAAATTTCCAAAATTTTTAAATAATGTTTACTTTACAGTTTTCATTCTTATAAAAATTCTGGTACATAGTAAGATTCTGTTTTAGCTCCTCCGTTGAGCAATTACAATATCAAATTTGATTGCGATCTGCGTACTCGTGTTTTAGTAATAAGGCGTTAAAAGTTCATATTTATAAAAAATCGTAGCCGCCGCTATTCGAAAGCTAGAAAGTTCGGGAAAAAACCGTTGGATTTGTCCTGATGTGTTTTATCCATTGTTTATCCATTTCGTTTTCGGATTTAAAAAATTCAGTTTTGGCAAAAATGCTACTAAAAAAAAATTAATTTTCGCTTTCGGTTTCAGAATTCTTAAAAGCTTATTTTCAATTAAAATAAAAACGGTATTGTCAGCAAGATGTGTTTGTTGGCAAAATAATAAATTCTTATTAACTTTTAATTTTAAATCAATTTTAGAGACGGCAAGTATTTAATTGTATTGTAAGTTTAGCTTTTTATACGTCCTATAGAGCTTGTATATCAACAGCGGCTCGTTGGTCTAGGGGTATGATTCTCGCTTTGGGTGCGAGAGGTCCCGGGTTCAAATCCCGGACGAGCCCAATTTTTTTTATTTTTTAAAATTTTTCTTTTATTTATTTCTACCACATATTGTTGATTGTTTTGTGAAATAACGTTTTTTCATTTATGTTATTAGCAGAACAATAAGTCAAAGCGCGCAAAATACTTTAAAACCTACTTGCTTTTAAATAAACAACGTTGCTATCTATTTATATTATGCGTATTAATGGTAAAAACAATATGAGATACCTTCTGCAAAATTTTACTTAAATTAACTTATTTTTTAATAATAATAGTTCACATTTTTTCTTATTTGCTGAATAGGTCAAATGTGGTAAAACACACGTCACATGTTAAAGGAAATAAAAAATATGGAAGTAGCATGTTTTTTTCTTAGTTTTAGAAGTATACCGTTATTGGTTAAGAAAATTAATAAATTACGTGTTGAGTTTTTTGTTATTTCATCCAAATCGTCAAAGGATTTGTGTATAGAGCACTTCCAAATTATTTTTACTATATTTTAATTAAAACATTCAATAAAGCATACAAATTCGCTTCCCTGATTATTGATTTCACGAGCTTTATTTTTTCCTCCTAGGCTCTGCAAAAACTTCCGTCGTTGGTTGTGAAATATGTGTGTAACTTCCTTGAATTACAAAAAGGATCAAAAGAAATGTCAAGGAAGTGGGTTCGTTTGGAACAATATCCAATCCACTACCTACCCAAATAATGTTTCATGAATGAATGGAAACACGTATCGAAGTGTGTCCCAATTTTCAATTTTAAATGTAATTCTGGAACAACACATTTTTGGATATTCTGATAACTTTTTATATATTATACAGTGTGTCAAATTATTTTGGCTCTATTGAAGCTTTACATGTTTAAATTAAAATACATTACATGATTGGTATAAAAACCCATATGCTTTCTATTCACGGTAGTCCGATACAATACAAAATTAATTTTTTTAAATAAAATCACAAAAATTTTCTAGAAAAAATTTTTTTAAGCAAGAAATGTGCAGTAGTAAAACTTCTCTTCAATAAATCAGAACCAAATTGCAAAAGTAAAACGAAGTAACATAGAATTCAGAAATGGCATGCTAAAATACCCTTAAACTGAAATATTTTGTTGATTAAATTTGACATGAGCTAAAATAATATTATTTTGCATATATTGTAATAAAAAAAACTTTGTAAGTATATTCATTCATATACGACCAAGACATGCACATTAAATTTTAGAAGATATAAAAAATTAGAGTGTGTAATATTAACATATCTATCGATAAAATAAATACGGATCCCTTCCACCTCTTTCGACTTTTAGTGGTGAAGGGCCCCCACTACTAGAACCCATATGTTCACGCGGCCGTTATAAAAGGCTCATTTTCATTTCTACATCGGATATATATGGTTTTCTATGCAAAAAAAAGTAAAGATTCTTGTTTGGCTCATTGGCAGACTGTGCGCTCATACCTTGCATTGTTAGAGGTGCGGTTTATATGACTAAAATTTAATAACACGAACAATAATATGTAACAAATATTGAATAACCACCATAGTAAAAAAAGTAACATGGACAATACCATAAGTAGTTTAATACATTTAACGCGAAAAGAAAAAAATTTCAAGCACAGAGCATAACAATAAAAAATGATGACATTCGCCGCAACGTGCGAATACCTACATAAATACTGGGAAGTATAAACTTTAAAATAAATTATGTGCTGTTGCTTTATAAAATTTCATCCGTGGCGCCAGCTCTGCGTTTGCTTATGGGGGCCAGGTTAGGTTTATGGAGACGCTGAAAAAGTCCCACAACAATAACCCTTGGAAAAGGTCGCTGGTAAAAATATCCACGGAAAAAATCATGTGAGGAAAAAACATTCTCCGGCTAAATAATCCCAGTAAAATAAATTCCCAGGTAAAACAAGCAGTAAAAATTTTTATGCATATGTGTTATATCCGGATCCCCCCCCCCGCGCTAGACGAGTTTAAAATAACAATCTTATTTCTTCTATCGTAAAAAACATTATACAAGAATGCAATCGTGTGTTGCTCTATACGTCTGCACTGTCAGTCGATATCCCAGCCTCGCCACGTCAGCAGCCAGATCCACACGGAATAGCATAAACATTACACTAATAGCATGCGATAAAAACCATAGTTTCTTGTTTTCTGAACCATTTCCGGTTTATGGTGAAAACGTTCCTGAAAAAGGACCCACAACAAAAACCTTGGGGAAAAGGCTATGGTGAAACAACCCAGTAAAATTTTTCACGCAGAAAACAACAACAAGAACAAAACCCCTAAACAAAACCAGGTGTATTTTCATGCAGATAGATCACTGTATAATTAAGAAAGAGCTTTCCCTGAAAAAGATATTTATTTTCTCCGTGCCGATTTATATGAATACGGGCAAATTTCATTTTGGAATTGAATTGTTTTTGGCGTATTTAATAGATTCAAAAATATTTTGAAAATTGCAGTAAGACAGTCCTCTGTAAATGAGGAAAAGTGGATAAGTTTAGCTAACATCTTTTCCGCTGTTTTGTAAAGGAAATCTTTATCCTGATAATTTTACGGTTCTTTTCACGGTATTTAAGGCAATTTATCCCAATAGTTATTATATACACACACATTTAGCTAAATGCTTTTTATTTTAATAAATCGTTGTGGATTTAAATAAATTCTTAAACATTTGGTTTAAATATTCCAATATTTAATAAAAAATTAGAGATTTAAATAAATCCTAGAAACATTTCTTTTACACTTTCAAATATTTAGTAAACCTTTATGTATTTAGCCAAATCTGCACATATTTATTTTAAATCTTTCAATATTTAATAAATATTCGCAGATTTAAATAAATTTTTACCGATATAAATAAATCCTTACAGATTTAAATAAATGTTTCAACATTTAATTCTAAGCTGTCACATTTAACGTTACCCAGTCATATTTATTTACCTTGGTGAGCCCAGCCGACATCGGACACCAAGACCGTTTACACCGGTAGTATGGCGCAAGACGGGGTGGAGTCATGGTGGGAGCGTTCGACGCTTAAACAAAACAGACTGAAAATTACATTTTCAAGAGAATGTTGAGGAAACTTTCATTGTATGAATAATAAATTATGCAATGTTTATGTTGTTAAGTATGTTGAATGTTAAATATGTATTGATGATTGAACTAACATTAATTGTACAAATTCTTGAAATACGGAAAACGTGTTCATGATTGTTGAACGTTACCACCAATGTAAACGGTCTTGGTCTTCTATTTAGGCTGGGTCTACTAAGGTCAAATAAATATTGCAAGTTAACATTAAATATGACTGCTTAAAATTAAATGTTGAAATATTTATTTAAATCTTTAAGGATTCAATTATGTCGGTAAAGATTTATTTAAATATGCGAATATTTATTTAATATTGAAAGATTTAAAACAAATAAGTGCAGATTTATTTAAATACATAAATATATACTAAATATTTGAAAATTTAAATTAAATGTTTAAAGATTTATTTAAATATCTAATGCTTTATTAAATGTTGGAATATTTAACCCAAATGTTTAAGAATTTATTTAAATGTAGAATGATTTATTAAAATAAATAGCATTTAGCTAAATGTGTGTATACATAATAAATATTGGGACAAATTGCCTTAAATACCGTGAAATGCACAGCAAATTTTCACTTTACACTTGGCGCCCCATACTCTGACTTGTCCTGAGCAGTACGATTTCAGGAAGGTAATCAACCAGAATGAAATCTTGAGAATTTATATAACAAGGTATTGTTTTCCTAGATATTTCTTACTTCTATACCAAATAAATAGCGAGTGATGCCACTTGTTCTAGAAATCAATGGATACCGCTGTTCTGCTGCCCATCCCACTCACACTCAGTATAGTAGGAATTTTATCATTTTAAGTCACCTCAGAGGTTTCTGTCTCTATTTATTTTAAGGTAATCGATAAAGACAAACAGTTTTCGTAAATATGCCGTAATTTTTATTAAACTAAAATACTTTTAGTTGGTCTAGCGTATCATATCCCGCCAAGAAAAAAAGCAGAGGTCGGTGCGGTGGCACCATTTAATACTTAGTGTGGGACAGATTGATTGTAGCTGAATGGACGACATAGTCACTGCAATAGGCGACGTTACAACGCCTTAATATAAAAATAAATAGTTTTTTATTACAGTGGTGTCAACCAATGGTTGCTAGGAATTGTTGCTAAGTTTTGCTGCAATAAGGGGGCAATTAATCAACCTATCAGGTGTTTGAATTTGGAATGGATTATTGATTAGGGATATGGATATTCATTTGTTAGATACAGTAATATAGTTCGGTATTTTAAATAAAACTAGCGGAACCCGTGGGCTAAGCCTCACGCGTTTTTGAAATAAGAAACCAACTACTGAAGTTGCAAGTGTAGCGGACTGTGGATGATATTCTTAGTTTTATGCATTTTATAGAGATTGGTTTAATTCTGTATAAATCAAATATGACAAATTTGTGAGAGGGGAGAGGGGAGAGGGAAAGTTAACCCCCCTAATCATTGCTGCACCTAAAAATTAAGTGCTAAATTTTATTCTACTATTAATCATGAGCCATTCAGCCGTAACAGAAATTTTTAATCGTTCCCCGCTTACTAAAAAGAGGGGCATAAATTTACGTTTTTCAAAAATGCATAGTAGGCGTTACAGAGAAATTAGTAGACTGAGACGATACATATATAGTAGCCTGTCCCTAGCCCTATAAGCTTACAAAGTTTACGTAAGTCGTGTGACCATTTTTTGAACAATAGTTTTTTGGCGATGTCCAAACTCTAACTTTAAGGGTTTTTATTTGTCAAAAAAATTCTTTTGTATACTAACATTATGTTTCTCGGAAGCTGTTCGAATACCAAAATTAATCCCAATCCGTCAAACTCGTTTTTGAGTAAATAGACGTTAAAGCCAAAAATTTAAACACCGTAGCCATTTTAAAGCTAGACTGCCCAGAACATTTTTTTAGATTTGTCACAACGCCCTCTTCCATATTCAGTTCTTACATTTATGAAATCCCGTTTGTGAACGAAATGCTACCAAAAACTTGTTTAACTTTCGTTTCTGTTGGTATACCTAACATTTCGCTGTACCAAATGTTATTAAAATCGGTCTAATAGTTCCTGAGATTTCGCGTTACACACACGTGCACATACAGACCGTCATTTTTTAAAATACACTGTTTTGTGTTTCTAGAGAGCCAAATCATGTATTTCCGTTAAACAGTCATATTCGAAAATTTTTGAGATTACAATACATTTCCATACTAGAAGTATGGAAAAGTACAAAAGTATAAAAATGAACTGCCGGAATGTATTATATGATTATAGCGCTTACACACAGCGTCCAAAGATCCATAGTTTTAGTCCAAAGATTGGGCACTTACCGCATTTATATATTAGGTTAGATTCAGACAACTGTCAAACATCATATCCCTAACAGGCGGTTTTCTACTCTCTTGAGCCGCCAGATTTAACCAAGATAAGCTTTTCAGTGCGAGATTATTATTGAAATTTAATCTTATTAAAATAGATAAAAGATTCACATTTTTTCCTATATCGCGTGTAGTTTCAGAAATAGAACAAAAACAAAAGTCTCATCATTGTTAAAATTTTTTACTAAGTTATAGTGACATGTTTCGGCCAAAAATTGCCATCTTTAGGCTAAAAACGAAAACTTACCATAATGAAGATTAATACATCAAATAACCGCAAACTGGGTAAAAATTATTCTAATATATCAAGAATTAATTAAGAAAACTTCCAAAAGTAGCAAACACTAGCAACGATTCATGAAAAAAACCCAGAACTCTAAAAATAAAATTACAATATACAGTGAGTTTTTCTTTTTTGTATACATACCAGCTATGTATACTTTTATAAAAACGATGTCAATGCATTGTTTTACTGCAATCTGTAGGCAACCAACTATACACTAAATTTCAAAGCTTCAATTTTTGAAAAAATTAGTCTGCTGTGGAAACAGTAATCAAATTGTTGAATGTCAAATTAATAACAATTAGTTTTTTTTTGAATTTAGCATAAAATTTGTGTATTGTTGATATTTTGTGTTTTTAAAATAATAGTTTTATTAAAAAAATTTTCATATTCAAATACTTTTGCGTTTTATTCACAAACATACTCATTGAACATCACCTCACACTATGAGGAATAACCTTTCTCTCTCTATTATTTTCTGTACAGTTGGTTGCCTATAGATTGCAGTAAAACAATGCATTGACATGTTTTTTATAAAAGTATACATAGCTGATATGTATACATAAAAGGAAAACTCACTCTATGTTAGAATGTCACAAAAATAAAGATAAAATGTTAAATGTAACGGAATATAACAAAAACATAAATTACCTAATCAAACACAAATTCCTCCAATCTAATTTATGTTTTCAGGATAAAAGTAGTTCTAGTTATTTAAATTTTTCGGTGTGACTTGGCTTGCGCGAAAATTCTATCGCTAAAATTATTTTCGATGCTTAAGCTTTCCCATGCTAGGTTCTCAGTGGCGCAGATGAAAAATGCTTAAACATGGTTTCGCTGAATAGATACGGTCATGGGTTGACTCCCGCTAGAGTATAATTTTTTATTTCAAACGTAATGCTTTTCTAACACAATTGTTCGTGTAGGCGACCTACGCAAGGGTTGCATTTGTGAGCGGGTAGGTTTGTTTAATAAAAATTACGAATACTTAGTGACATTCGCTCACTGACCAATTTTCACTAACGACTAGCACGGTCGCGACTGTGACTTTACGCAATTTTTATTATTATATCACGTCGCTCTAAGTGACATATAATAGATACGCCATCTTTCGGTAGAGAAGTAAAATTGCCGTCTCGTGTAATGTCATTGCACGTTAACATCTCTAACTCTGTCGCAATTTCTGGGTATATGGTGGGCTTATTGCCTGGCATCAGTGGTAAGCGTTAGCAGCAGAAATAGACTAACGCCAACTTAGTAATAAAATAAATAAATAACAACATTTTCATGGTAGAATACGAATCCGAGCTTTATTTCTTAGATCGGTTAATTATTGAAGTGCGATGAAGCTGCTCTCCTCTCCGTTTAATCACCAATCTTTTGACCCTAATTTGTTTCGTTTTGACTCTAAAACGCACACAGACTTGCAGAAATTTTGTAAAAATCTGGTTTTTGGTATGCGGAAATCGTAAAAATGTTTATTTTGCAAAAAGTCAAATTTTAGCGAATACAACGATATCTTGTCTTTTGCTATATTATGAGCGAGGAAAGTAATAGTATAAATAACGCAAAATTGATATAATTTTATTGTACGTTGGCGAATTTCCTGTTTACTAATTTTACTAAAATCTGCATTTGTTTAACAGAGCACACTAGAATTAAGGCGTATCGCCCAAGGGGAAAATGTTTCGACGTAAATCGAGGACTCGATTCATATTTTTTCCACTAATAGCCGACGGGAGTTCATGTACGTCGTTGTTTTGATAAAAAATTTTGGCCTATAGGCTTTTACAACAATAAAATGTTTTCGGTCATAAAACAGAAATACGAAGCTCTATTCTATCTTTTGGATTAGTTACATAATTATTACAACTCTCTCGTCGCATTAGAATGCCCATTTATAAAGAATGTATGGAGTTCCAAAAAGCAATTTCGTTTAACGCAATAAATATCAGAATAAGTTAAATTTCGCCATAACAACGCCCCCCCTTTAAATTCAGCAACCCCCCTTAAAGCTTAATTCGCATCCTGCCTACTTATACATCTACCCGGCTGAAAATTGAACGAGCAAATGCTTCTCTTTAAATAAATGTGTTTTCCACCGATATAAACGTTCCCGGGAAGGTAGGTAAAGACGAAACTCTGAGGCGAAAATAGGACCTGTAATAAGTTACTATTACATCCTGAAACATTTTATTAAATTCTTTATCAGCGCGTCTCTGCTGCTTCGTAAGTTTTTCTGGGGCTTTCTGTTTATTCGTTGACGTAAATGTGCAAGCACTGCTGGCAGATTCCATTTATTAAAAAATCTAATAATCATTAACAGAATAATCTTCGCACAAGTTCAAATATAATAATGTATGGTGTACATCAGAAATTAAAGCAACTTAAATAATTTTTAAATGTAAATCAATGCACAAAAGCAAGCGAAGCACTTGGCCTGAACTTTCCTATACTTTAGATATTGTAACTTATAGTATATTCAAAAATATCTTATAATTAGTGTGTTACGCCCCAACATTGACTGACTGTTTATAGAAAACCTACACAAACAGATATTACAATACCACACGATTCGTGTCATCATAAAACACATAAATTAGCAGCATACAGGGCCATGATACATGGAGCTTTAACGGTTCTGTTAGGTAAAATTAGTTACAATAGAGAAATTTCGATTATTAAACAAATTGCGTACAATAATGGTTATAATACTCAATTTATTGATACACTCATTAAAGAGAAACTATTAATATATTAGCTATTCAGAAAATGTATTCAACTACTTCATCGGATAAAATGAAATACGTCTCAATTCCATATTTTGGCAATCAATCAGAAAAAAATTGCCAAAATTATAAACAAAACAAATAAATGTAGAATAACTTTTGAAACAACAAAAAATATTTTAAATACTTTGTTTAATGCTAAAGAAGAAACAGACAATTTACTAAAATCGGGCATCTGCAAATTAAATTGCTCGCACTGTAATTCGGTTTATATAGGACAAACAATTACAAATTTTGATATTATGTACAAGGAACTCGTACGTTGTTACGTTTTGGAATGAGAAATCAAATCATCTGGTCGCAGATATAGAAAACCAAGATTAAGTTATGAAGATTTATTGTTCATATAGCAACACCAACTGTTTAACTTTTAGTCTTGCCTTTGATAATGACGTGGAAACACGTTAAAATACGTATAAAGCTAAAATATAAAACCTTAAGAATTTATTTAATTTTACAATAAATTATAAAACAGTGCCTTCTCAGACTTTAATATTATTTAAGATGCTTGTATAAATAGCAATGTCTCTCTGTTAACTTATAACTAAAGTTTAATATAATAATTAAAATAAGATAAAATAAAACAAACATATCGGACACGGGCTTCTGTCTAAAACCTTAAATAAAACTTCTACATTTCCAATACTGCCGGCAAGCATAAGAACGCATCGATTTCATTAGTTTCCGATTTTAACGAGCAAAAAACACCATCTGAGATTTAAGGAATTCAAACAAAACCTTTTTTTTTGAGAGTGTCTGAGTACTACATACACGACTACAGCTTCTGAACAAACAAACAAGTGAAGCCTGTCGACCATACTCTAGCAAGCAAAAATTTTAAATTACAATTTAGTGTATTAGGTACATATTTAACCCAAAATTTACCATCACTTTGTAATAATCGTCAAATTAAGAAATTTGTTATTAAAATCTCTCCCAGTGGAAGATAAAAATAAAACCTTTTGTCAGCGAAACACTTGAAAATATTGAAAAAAGCACCAACACAATAACCATATTTAACGTAGAAACTATACCGTCAACTAAAAACATTTATGAACAGACATATCTTCTTGATGTGACAAAAAACAAAACTATAATGTAACAAAAATATTAAAAATAAAGCCAAACAAAACTTATTTTTTTGACCCTTGCACTTGTAAATTTTTGAATCAACTTATTCAAGTCCAGATTTTGTGCAGTGTTATTTTTAATCAAACAGTTTCAACTACAGATATATCGAGATATTCGTCAAAACATAGTCGCTGAAAAAAAAGTTCGGCTTTGAGCAAAAAAATTATAATTGCTTATTTTTAGGGGCTGTCAAAGAACCTAGAGGACCCCACGGGCCATGGTTCTGTGAAACCCGCAAAACCCTGATAGTTACGCAAGCGACAAACAGAGACTTCCAAGTCTTAATCAAAAATAACCACAATGAACTTGTTTCACGAATCAGTATCAACATCACACGACTTACTAAAATTATTGCACGAAGTACTAAATCTTCGAATGTATTTCTTGAAGATTGCTAAGGGCCTAAATTACACTAGCAGTAAGAAATAATTACACTCATTTGGGTCAAGGTGTGATTAACTCGGATATATTCAGTTGAATACGCGCTAAAAAATAACAAAAGCACTATATGAGCGATTTATGGATTAAAAATAAAAAATAAGTAAAGTTTTTTTTAATTCAGGGGACACCCGGGGAAGTGGGGAGGCACCGCGTTCTTTTCAGGAGGAGGGATCAGTGCTCCCCAGACCTCCTTGGTGGCGGCATCCTTGATCTTTTTATTCATAATTCTAAATTGGGTTTTCAATGATTAGCACAGGGATATTACTTTACAGTAGTGCTATGGACTGGTTACGGTTCACCGGTTAACCGGTGTATTTTTTTACGAAAACCGTTGGTTACAAATTTTCTAAAACCGGTTTGGAACCGGCCATGAAATACCGCTCTGAAAAAAAACGGTCAGAAAAGAAGAGAGGTAAAAAGGCGTCCTGAAAAAAACGGTCTCAATGCGTGCTTTAAACTAGTTTTGACGTAATGACTACCTATATGTATAATTCAGAATTTTTTTTATATGCCGTTATAGGTAAGAATAGATAAGTTGAAATGATAATAAATAAACAAAACAAAACTGTAAGTATAAGGTATAAGCGGGTATTTATTTTTTATTTCTAATAAGTAGAAATACATAGATAATAATACGTTAGAAATTTTAGTTTACGTACATTCACTGGCTTAACTACAATCGGTGGCACCCTGGCCCCCCGCACCGATATTGTCGTGCCCCCTTAAGAAAATTAATAATATCAAAAATAATAAAAATTGTTTGGAAATTTAGGGCCCCCAAAACGCCCTAGAATGCTAGGGCCTTCCCGCGGTTGCGGGCCTCGCAGGCCCATAGTTACGCCACTGCGTATATCAACATGATTAATTCCACGACCGGTTTCAATAATCAGACATGTTTTTCAGACCGGTATTTTCAGACCGGTTTTTTAGAACAGTCTTTCAGAAAAGCTTTTAGATCGGTTCGTTCCGACCGGTTTTTACAGACCTGTTTTTTTCAGAATCGTTCAAAAATTGCAAAACCGGTTATAATTTTTTTCCACAGCAATATTTTGTAGTGATATTGAGTGGTTACGGTTCACCGGTTAACCGCTTAATTTTTTTAGGGAAATCGTCGCTTACGAATTTTCTAAAAAGCGGTTTCAAACTGTCCGAAAAACCAGTCTGAAACCGCTTTGAAAACCCAGTCAGTAAAACCGGTCGAAAAAAGAATCTGAAAATCCGGTCTGATAAAACTGGTCTGAAAAAACCGGTCAGAAAAAAAAAGTCTAAAAACCGGCCTGAAAGAAACGGTCTCAATGCGTCCATCAAACTAGTTTTGACGTAATCACTATTCATTTCAAAAAATTTTCTTCTAAAGCCGTTATAGCTAATAATTAAAGACCTGAGTTTTAGTCGCAGAAAAGCAAAACATTTCGTAAACAAAAACCATGGGCGTACTGAAATTTATTGAGTTATACACGAAAGATATTGGACAAGCAAACTAATTTTTCGGATGAGAATTTAGGAAAAGTTGTTGTGTACTGCAATTCTTAAGTTTTTTATTTATCGGTGGTTTTCCGTCCTTTATAAATGTTGAAAGTCCAAACTCTTCTTTCGTTAAATTTTCTCGTTGTGTTAATGAATTTACACGTTCTATTTTCACTAATTCGTGGTTGCTATTTTACATTTCAATTGAAAAAAAATATTTTTGCTGTTTCATAAAACTGTTTTGACCATATTCATATTCTACGCTTATGAATCCTGTTTTATTTTATTGTAATATTACATAAGCTTCAATTCTAGTTGACCAAAAAAATAATAACTACCTGCACAAGCTAGATTAAAGTCAAACATATGGATGTGTTACCATTCTACGCTCGTAAATAATTCATTTAAAAAAGTTTAGGTATGCGCAAACTAGACATTTAAAAGAATAATGCCAAAATTGCTTAATAATTGATTGCCTCATAATTTAAATACTGGCAAAATATTAGACTAAGAATCCGGACTATAATAATAAATAAGTTAAATTGATAAAAATTAACAAAAAAATTTTTAGGTATAAGGTTTAAGCGGGTATTTATTATTTAATTTTTATAAGAAAAATTATGTAGATAATACCTAATAAGTTAGAAGTTTTAGTTTACGTATATCCAGTGGCTTAACTACAATTTGCCCCCCCCCCCTTACCGATATTTAAACATTAAAAAAAAATAATAATGCAAATTGTGGAAGTTTGGGGCCCCCTAAACGCTCTAGAATGCTCGGGCTCTCCCGCGTTTGCGGGCCTTACGAGCCCATATCTACATGAGTAATGACCGGTTTTAACACCGGTTTGTTCAGACCGGTTATTTCAGGGCAGAATTTTCAGACCGGTTTGTTCAGAACAATTTTTTCAACCCGTTTCTTAGTCCGGTTTTTCAGACCGATTTGAAATGGTTCAAATCCCGTTTTTTTAAAGAATCGGTCAAAAATTGCGAAGCCGGTTAACCGGTTAAATTTTTTTTTACAGCGCTATTTTATAGACGTGGGCACTGTATATTACACACAGCTTAATTTGAGTAGACACATATCACGCCAATTGAAAGGGATCACAGTATGCTCGATATAATCGTGTGAAGATGTACTAATTTAACTCAGAACCGCATCTCAATATTTGAAATATTTCTAATTGTTCAAATCGTATGGTTTAAATGTTGCGGTAACAAAAGTAAGCTGTAGAAACACACTTTAGGGGCCAACTCGATTTTCTATAAGCTATATGTCTAGAGACAATGGTTAAGAAATAAAATTATATGTATCTTTGTATCCGTACCTTTTATTGCAGAAATGGATATTTATTTTTTAGTAGAAAAGCCGCTGAGGGGATCCATTGTCCATATAGGCACATACACTTAACACTGCCTCTAATTTCAATACAGTTTTTCTTCATAAACTTAACACTTTTACGTACACAATTAAAAACGTTAATAAACCAACCGATCGCGAACGCATTCACGTATAAACTAGTGAGAATGTAATCGATGAGAGAGCAATATTAACCATTGGCAAAAGTTCGTTGTATAACAAACATCTGCACCTGCAAACGAAAACAAAAGATATCTCAAAGGTCAAAGTTTAATCTTGATTGTTACACCTTATACAACGGCATACTCGTTATACAACATATGCATATCGTCCATAACAGAATCCAACAAAAAGAAGAACTGATAAGATAAGCATTAAAGTTATAAAGGCACATGTTGTTTAGCGTTCATTTAAATTTGAAATGCTGTCGGGCAACCGCCACGAGGTCTTCCTCGCATTTATGGCAAATTTTAAAACCATTTAAAAATTCACAATATTTTGAATTTTTGTATTTTCTTATTGCAAACAATCTTTATTTGTTTAAATATATAATCGATTTAATAATTTTGTAACAGTCGAATTTTGGCGATTATTCAATTAAATTGTTCAGGTAAACGACCAAAAGGAAGTTTAACAGAATCTCTGTCTTCCAGACAGTAGGGATTTTAAACGTGATGACTATCAGATCATTTCACCAACTTTGTCGAGTACTAAACCACCATCTCAACAACTCCAAGGGTTATATAGCGCTGTTCTATCAATATAAATACCGCCTGTCTATAAAGTAACTTCCCCCCCCCTAACTAACTTTTGAACGACTTTATGTTTGACCACAGCATTTGGTGTGCTTTATTAAATACTATTTTTTAGCCAATAATTAAACTTTGTATCATTCAAAATGGCGACCGGGCGCCATTTTGAAAATTTTTTTAAATGGAAAGGGGAGTCGAGTGACACCTCATTTGAAAGGGCTTTTAATTCTGTGTCTGATCCTAGAGTTTCAAAGGAAAATATTTAGCCATAACAAAATGGCGGATTTTAAACAAATGGACTCACTCAATTCAACATTGTTTTGAT
Source organism: Ctenicera cuprea (assembly GCA_958336395.1). Lineage (NCBI taxonomy): Eukaryota > Metazoa > Arthropoda > Insecta > Coleoptera > Elateridae > Ctenicera > Ctenicera cuprea. The sequence goes on from OY284493.1 coordinate 8,979,794, forward strand.
TTTTTTACCCAGGGTCGAGTGACACCTTATTTGAAAGGTCTTTTAGTTCTGCGTCTGATCCTAGAGTTCGAAAGAAAAATAATCAGCCATAACAAAACGGCGGATTTTAAACAAATTGACTCACTCAATTCAAAATTGTTTTGATATTTTATACAGTAGTCCACTTTTTCATTTGCAGAAAAAAATTCTCCCAGAAATATCTCAGGTGGTTTGAAGTAATATTGAAAACGTTATGTTCCAACAAGACGGTGCGCCGCCTCATTATTATAGGCCTGTTTCTGACTTTCGCAACGGACATTTTCCTGAAAAATGGATTGGTATGCGGGGGCCTGTAACATAGCCGGCTCGCTCCCCAGATTTAATCCTCTTAGATTTTTTTCTATGGGGATATCTGAAATCGAACGTGTACAGAACCCGTCCAGAAACAATTGAATAACTGGAGCAAACATTACAAAAGTTTGCAGAAATATCACTCCAGAAAACGTAAGGCAGGAATTTCATAACCGACTTTTTATGCGCCAAGAAGTAAATGGTGAACATTTCGAACACTTAATTTAATTGTTTTTGCTTTAATTCTTAGTTTTCTTTTTTTTATAAACTTCTTTTCTTTATCTTCAAACGTTTGTCCTTGTGTTATGCCTGAAAATTTTCTTTGAAACTCTAGGATCAAGCCCAAAACTAAAAGATCTTTCAAATGAGGTGTCACTCGACCCCCCTTTCAATTAAAAAAAAATTCAAAATGGGGCCCAGGCGCCATTTTAAATGATACAAAATTATTGGCTAAAAAATGGAATTTAATTTCCCATTCGCAATCAGCCTTTACGTCCCACCGCTGGGCACCGGCACTCTTCTCTGCCACGTACTCTCCTTAGCGCTAAGGTGGAGTACGGGGGACCTACAGTTTAACGTCGAATACGAACGACTAAATTCCAGAGAAGGTTTCAGGCATTAAGACCCCACCACGGCTGCCTACACCGGATTGGGGAATGTGAATGGCGGGTTGCGGCATAGATTTTTATTGCTGCATGGCTTCGGCGGGGAATCGAACCCTAGACCTTTAGCGTTAGAGGCTAAGCGCCTAACCTCTGAACTACCACCACTCAATTTCCCATTACAGAACATTAAATTTTGTGGTAAAATATCAAATCGTTCAAAAGTTAGTTGGGGGGGGGGGGTTACTTTATAGACACAGTGTATTTTAACCTTTCATAAACCCCACTCTCGTTACCCCCTACTCTTACATATTAACTCTTTCTGGTCAAAAATTGTAATTTTTAATGCGCAGAACATATTGTCTTGTTGAAGTAAGAAATACAACAGTTAATTTTTCGTATAACCCTCCTCTCCTATCACAATACGTATGCAAAGTGTGTAATAATTATTTTTACTTTATTACTCTTATGTTTCAAAAAAACTATTATTTTATTTTGTAAGCTGACATAATATTAAAAAATTGAAAGAAAAACTTTTTGTACAAATTTGAACAAAAAATTTGAAATTTTATCAGATCTTTAAAAATGTCAGTGACGTACATTTATTTTTAATAAAAAGAGGCGGCATAACCAGATGGCACGCTACTGGCTGATCAGATTTTGCTGAAACTGTGGAAAATATTGTCAAAATTAGAAATTAAATATTTAACTTGATCTTAGGAAGCAAAATAGAGTTTAAGGTTTTTACTTAAAATCGTCTAAATAAGCTATTCCCGTATAGTTATCAAGATAAAAACTAAAGGCTTAGCAAAGTCAAAACATTCAAAATTAAAAATTAACCGATAAAGTAAGATTTTAGGAAAACTCTGAAACCGAAAGCGGAAATCAGACATGTTTTTTTTGGTAGCACTTTTACCGGAAGACATTTCCTATATCTGAAAAGGGAACATGATAGGAGATTTTAAGCATATCCAACCTTTTTTTTTCCAAGTATCTAGCTTCGAAATGGCGACTACTACGATTTCTTCAAAATTTCGACTTGAACGTCTTATTGCACAAAAACGAGTTCATACATCGATTTGATATTAAAATAGCCCTAGAAAAACACAAAGCCACTATCTAAGAGATTTTTTGTATAAATAAAAAATTGTGAAAAGCTTGTTTCTTCCTTAAATGTTTTTACTAGGTCTTTTTTTGATAGAATTTATGTTGGTTTTTTTTACCTGGGGAATTTATTTTCGCAAATTTTTGTCAGGGTTATTTTTCCCAGCGATGTTTTTTCCGGACATTGTATAAAAACACCTTTAACGCTACATAGGGGCGGTTAGCGCGATAAGATTATGGGTGCTTTGTGTGAAGTTAAAACGTATTGCTAGTATACAAATAACAATGTTGTGGTTGTGTTCAAACTGTGTATAAAGTAGTGGTGTTGTGGCACCACTCTTGGGATCTAGTAATTAGACTTAATTACTGAGGTCTCACGCGGCCTGGTTAATTAAAAGGGTTTTAAACAGTGACCCCAGAACCTATATCCTGGGATGGGGACCGACAGGATGACCAATATTCGTCATAGATTCCTTGTGGATTTAAGTACTTCCGGAGTGGGTGAGGTCCCCGACGTTTATACGATGTCCATTGATTGGTTTAACAATTGGTTAAGCGGTATCCGGCTTGATAAGCGTCCTATCCTTCGCTGAAGATAATGCTACATAGCTCAAAAAGTTAACTACAAGAGACTACGTGGGAATTCCGTGGCGAGAAATACCTCTTCCCTAAGCTACATTTGATCATGCTTTGCTAATGTGGTAATGTTTCATGTTGATACTGGTGATGTTCTGAATGATGACTGTTTGATGCGCCTGAAACCATTATAATTAAGAGAAGTATTAGTTAGACTAGGTCCGCACGGTGCTTCTCGAGAATACGACCTGGCTGCATCAACCGATTTGTCAAAGACCTCGGTCATTGAATATTAATAAATGTATGAAATCGTTCTGTTTAAGTAAATAAGTTTTTCCGCATCTATTTAATTGAAAATTCTATTTTATTGAAACAATTAAGTAAATGTTTTAGACGCAATACGACGCACCAACCTGTATAATTAAAGCACAGTCCAACAAAGCCTTTTTTTGACTGGTAAACCTGCAGTGGTCTTTCATTTTCATACAACGTGACAGCAACAGGATTCTGGGCTCATATTTCGCGGTGACTCACATTACGCACACTATAATTTACAAAAGGCTATGTAGTTAAGCCGGACAAACATAATACGTATTATAAAGCTTTTGGTATTACGTTTTTGGTCAACATACATATGCAACGGCTTTTGTATTAAATTATAAACGCCTTTGCTTTTTGTTAGTCCCCGGGGAAAACTTTTTTCAAGATAAACTGTTGGCAGGTAGTGCTCAAAGTAAACAGATCTCGTAGAGCAGAAGATTAATCTTATTTACGGTGACATAAGACTGCAATATTTAGTTGCTCATGCCCATTTTAAAAAATAAATGAACCCGTTTTTACCGTGCCGCAGAAAGTATTTTTATATCCTAAAAGGAAATAACCGAGAGAAAGTAGAAACGCTAATAAGGTTTTTATGACGTTGTCATATCGGTGAACCTTGCCTGTCGCTCTTGTTTACTTCACAGTCATTAAACCGTTGCTTTTTTAAGTATTTAGAAGTACTTTGTACATTTTCTTGCTACAACGCATACATTTCGTTTAAAGAAATTAACTCGCTGTACTAATTAGTGATATTTTAGCAAGGCGGCAATTTCAATTTCTCGATCGTAAAACTTACCAAATAGGTTTCGAATAGCACGTACGGAAATAACTTCTCATTTTCATTACGGTCGGTACAAAAATCCGCAACCGTTGTTACTGCTAGAGAACAATGCTTAAAACGTCTCCTCTTTTCTGTACAGTGATTATACGAGAAGCTGCATGAACATTTAACCCCTATAGTTCTAAAATGTAAGGTGCTTTGTATTTAAATTACGCTAGATAACAGCATTTAGCCTCTATTCTACTCTTTGCATGGACAAAGACGATTAATTATTTCAGTGGAGCGCGCGTCGGGGTGCAATTTAGCATAAAACATTAAAATCTTTTGTGGCAAGTTACCATACTGTTGTAAGGTAAATTTTCAAATATGCCAAAATGTCATTCCCAAGAATGTCGTTCTCAAGCATGTCATAATAGACAACTCTATCCACCTTCATTAATTTTAGTATGGATTATAATTACTTTGGCATTTATTAATAATACAGTGAATGTGTGGATATGATGTGAAATCACAGTCTAATCTAAGCCTATAGCAATTTCCTGACGTTTAGGTAGTAAAGTTCGGCAGAGCATCAATTTCTGACTGCAGATTGGCCTCACATATTGGTATAAATTAACTGAAAATGAAATACCTGATGAATTTTTATAGTTTATATTATACCTGACACAGGGCAGAAATTAACAAAAGAACACAAAAAAATCCTCACTGTCTGGTTAAAGATTTTTATTTTCTAATTTCTGATGTATGTGAGCCCGAAGCTATTTCAATCTAAACATAGAGCAAAACTCGTTTTAAGTATTAATTTCGTAAAAAAAACTAGCTACTGCACTTTAATAAATAACGATATTTAGCCTGTGAACAAAGTTTTTCAATATTGTATATCAAAAATTTATTTAATCTGACACAATATAAGAAAGAAATTCCAATAAATATCTGCCCAAAAATGAGCAATTGAAAAGTTACAATAATAGCGCCGCCAAAAATAGAGCCATCAACAATAGCGCGCTGTAAAAATAGCTACCCAATCAAAAATGTGGCCTGCAAAAATAGCGCCTGCAATAATGTCGCCGGCAAAAATTGCGCCTTCAAAAAAGTCGCCGGCAAAAACAGCGCCGTCAAAAACAGGGTCGTCAAAAATAGGGCAGTCAAAAATAGCCCGTCAAAAGACTGGCTAGCAAAAATAGCGCCGGTCAAATATGTCGCCGGCAACAATAGCGACTCAAAATTAACGCCTCAAGAAACATAGCCGTACAAATACTTTCATTTTGAAAGAAATTTGTTTTTTTTATATAAACCTTAAATCGAACATTCATCAAAATGCAAAGCAGTAGCCGGCGACGTTTTTAACAGTTCTATTTTTGCCGGCATTATTTTTGACAACGCTATGTTTGCCGGCTAAATTTTAGATCGGCGCTATTTTTGCCGGTTACATTTTTGACGGCGCAAATTTTGGGGACGACATTTTTGACCGGCGCTATTTTTGCCGTCGACATTATCGACAGGCGCAATTTTTTGCGCCGACATTATTGCAGGCAATTTACATGCAAAACTTTTGACCCGCGTTATTTTTGCCGGCTACATTATTGATAGACGCAATTTTTGCGGCGACATTGTTGCAGGCGCTATTTTTGCGGCGACATTTATGAGGCTATTTTTTCCGGCAACGTTATCGACTGGGCCAACTTTTGGCGGCAACATTATTGCAGTCGCTATTTTTGCAGGCAAAATTTTTGACCGGCGCTATTTTTAGCGATGTAATTTTTGACGGCGCAGTTTTTGACGACAACATTTTTGACCGGCGCTATTTTTGCCCGCGACATCATCGACAGGCGTAATTTTTTGCGGCAACATTGTCGCAGGCGCTATTTTTGCGGCGACATTTATGACGCCGCTGTTTTTGTCGGTTACATTTTTGACGGAGCGAATTTTGACGACGACAGTTTTGACCGGCGCTATTTTTGCCGGCGACACTATCGACAGGCGCAATTTTTGGCGGCGACATTATTGCAGGCACCCTTCCTTTGCAGGCACCGGTGTCTTTTTTGACGGCGCAATTTTTGGCCACGAAATTTTTGACTGGCGCTATTTTTGCCGGCGACATTATCGATAGGCGCATTTTGTAGCGGCGACATTGTTGCAGGCGCTATTTTTGCTGCCACATTTTTGACGGCGCTGTTTTAGCCGGTGGCGTTTTTGACGGCGCAATTTTTAGCAACGACATATTTAACCGGCGCTATTTTTGCATGCGACATTTTTTGCGTGGGGCTGTTTTTACTGGGCGCTATTTATGATGGTGCTAAGTTTGGTGGCGCTATTATTAACGTATACCGGCGCGGCAGTTGCAAGTAGCCGCCGATCCAAGTGACCCCCGGTCAAAGTTGCCTTTACAAGATAATCGGGATATCTGAAAATACTCCACATTTCTACTTTATATGGTTTTTACAACATTTCCTACCGATTATTTTTGTCAAAACTCGCTTTTCAGTAAATGATTAAATCTATAGTTTTCCAGTGTATACGGAAACAGTTACATTAAACTGCAAATATTTTAAAAATCGTCACGCAAAACCTTTTTTAATAGCTAGTTAATTATGGTTCAATGAGAAAATGCACGCGTGTTTTATTCATAATAGTCATTATCAAACAACTTAGAAGCTGGCGTAAATTCTGTTACTTCTGTTCAATGCTAAGAGATGCAGGAATTCCATTTCTTTTCTTTCCGGAAAGTTCCTCTTATAGTTGTAGTTCACAAACAAGGAAATATATCAAATTTTACTTTCCGCTTTAGATGGGGCGTGATTTATTATTTTTTTCTTTAACTGTAATGTTATCTGAGATAACCTGTAGTTCCATGAAACTAAACTTACTAAATCTAAATTGGGAGGTTTTTACTACACAATAATAATACTAATGAGCTACCAAACTTATCGAACGGACAAAGGGCTGCCACATTTTCGGCTATTTATAGCTATCGGTCTATGAGGTTGTTTCAACTGTATTGTATGACATTCCACCATTTTTGTATTTTCCCGTTGTCTCCAACCACCAGTGGCGGCTTGCAAGGAAGACAAGTTCTCCCTAGCAAATATGTAAAGCAATCAATCTATATATTACATCCGGATCTTTTCCATCTGTCGCAAGTTTTGGTGGTGTGGGGTCCTTATTACTACAACCCACATATTTACGCACCCTGTATATAAAGACCATTATCTCTTGTACAGTACCGCTATAATATTCCATAGAAATAAGCTTTCTTTATATAGAATATTTGTTTGTGTTATTGCAGCACAATATGCTGACACCTCATACCGACAACAAACACGAAGAACACATTTTCGGTCAGCGCCGGCAGGCAGGTCGCGCGCAATATCGTTTGAACAACCTGCGCAGGGGGGTTTGTCAATGCTTCCACGAAACAAATAGAAAAGAACACAATATAATATAATACGAGTATTTCATAGAATACAATCAATGTTATACACTAAAGAAGCAGTAGATTTAGGTTGCCACGAAAAAGTGTTCTTGCGTAACATTACATGTTAGTCCATTCCAAAAATATTCTGCTGAACGTGACAAATCTATAAATACACAGTTGTGATATAATCAGCCATTATTAACTTTATTCATACCATCAGTGGCGCCTAAATTTTCTTTTGTTTATATTGGCGAATTTCGATTCATAGAAAAAATCACTGAAAGAAGGAACAGAACTACTTTCCCGGGCAAAATGTAGATGGAAAATATACTTGGCAATAAAAATGGTCCGAATAGTAGACCCGGTAAAAAGTAGAACCATTCCCCGGAAAAAACAACCCGGAGATATCATTTTATTACGTGGTCGGTGTTGCGAGTGGGATTGTACGTTGGCTTGTGCGCACAACATTGGTAAAATGCTAGGGCGCCAGATTTTATAAAAGAGTTTCCTCTCCAAACGGATTTCACTGGACAAGGTCTTTTCCGTATTAAAATTGCACTTTGAGGGGAAGTATGACTTTACTTTTGAGAAACGCTTTTTCCCAGTTTGACTGCACTTTTAAGGAAGTCATTTCTCCACTCGGTCGTCACGGTTGGCTCGTACCGAGTTGAAAAACTGGGCAACTGTAGTGCAGACGGTGGTAGGTAATGGTAATAAACAAACAACTGTAGCATTAAACAATACATTGTTAAATAAAGCAATAGGTTAAATACGGGAACTATTTACAAAATTAATTATTACACTAAAGGCGCAAGATATTACAAGCCACGTAAAGCAAAACACGGAAGCGGTAAGGTAGTAATACGGTGGCAATACGGTAGCAAATGACATCCGGTAGCAAATAAGATATTGTAGCATACGGTAGCAATTAAGATACAGTAGCAAACGTAGTATATAAGATAAGATACGGTAGCCTCCGTTAGCAAACGGTAGCAGACAACTAAGCAAGTAACAATGAGACGTTCTGATTCAAACTTCACTGATTTTAAAATCAAACGGGAAAGAGGTATAGCGGACAAACGGAATTGTGACGGATATAAGAGAGAGAAAGGTACCGCCTCGTGTCTATAGGCCTATAGTCAATTTAGAAATAAATCTAGGAATAAATATTTTATACTACTGCACTCAACGGTATACAAGTACCTTTGCGTAGCAGTATAAACAAACATCTACAGATGGTGGAAATGAGATATAAAGTTCTGCCTGCCCCTAAATTAGGTTCTAAGTCTCTTTCTATTATCATTCATAAGCAATTTAGCCTAAACAATTTACATTTTTACTTTCCTATACCTTCGGTATAGAGAAGTATTGATTTCATAAAACTTAACAGTTTTTATGCGATCCTAATGTTACCTCTCTAGCAGACGTATGATTCCGACAAGTTATTATAGTCGCCCTGTAGACATCTGTAGATGGCAGCGTTCCTCATTATCCGCCTTGATTTAAAAACAGTTTTTAAAGAGAAAAAAACTGGAATGTTTTGATTGTTTAGAAACAGATTCCTTGGTATTAAAGAAAACCCAGCACGCCACAGCCAATTCAAACTTAACCTTGTGGCTTAAGTATGTATGTCTGTAGATGGGTGTGTGTGTGGGTGACCCCCCTAAAGGCGAAAGTACCGGACCGATTTTGATGAAACTTTAAATTAAGAAATATATCAAAAATTGTAGTTCTAGTTGAGCTTTTCAAAAAAATCCGAAACTGGAAACGGAAGTTAGATATGTTGTTTGGTAGCGTTTTTTTTTGTTGACTTACTCTCTTTCACTTTACAAAAAACAATATACCATGCACTTATTGGAAAAGTTTCTTATTTAAAACTTAATATTCATAACTTTTATAAAAGCCTGCAGTATCAAAAATGTATAGAATAAGCAATGATTGATTATGACATACAGAGTGATTACTGTACCCATTACAATGACTAATGAGCAAACTATTTGATCAAGATTTGTTTGAAAATGGATAACGTATCGCTACATCTCGTAATATTCAGATATATGAAAATCCATTTATATTTATTATTATTAGAGTGGTACATTTACACACGTTTATTTTTTATTTGTTGTAACTTGAACTTAAATGCAACAGTAGGTATACCAAAAACACATATTTCTTTAAAGCCAAAGTATATTGTATAAGCTGACCGAAAATCCAATAAAAGCCAGATTTCCGCTACGGTCATTGCAGAGGAACAATAAGTAATTAATTTTGGCCGTCTCCCACATTCTGTTAAAGTGTCAGGTAACCAATTAGTAGATACCTCCAAATAGCGGAATCTGCAAGAAATTGCTTCTGATCTAAATTGTTTCGTATCACTTAACGTTGTAGATTTCTTACAGAACACGATATTCTTAAGACTAATTAACATTATAGACAATATTAAACTAATTTGTATTTCTATGCAAGTATTTTTTTAATTAATAATTAAGAAGCCATTCCTAGATTGAAAATTTAAAAAAATTTACTAAATTGTTTTGATAAATCTGAAAACTATCGAAAATTATAAAAACTGAAAATTTTTGAAAATTTTGTAAATGTTCTAACATTATAGAAAATTTGTGAAAAAATTATTATTTATTGAAAATACAAAAACAATTTTACATTTTACTTTATTTTAGAAATTCTTAAAAATCAAAAATAAATATAAATATTTGAAACATATCTTAAAATTCTTAAAAATGATTGACAAATTATGAAATTTTAAAATTTTGGGAACTTAAAAATTTTGGAAAATTTTGAAAATTATGAAAATTATGTGAAATATTGAAAATAATTAACAATTTAAAAAAATAATTAACTATTGCAATGCTTAAAAATAAAAATTTTGTTTTTGTACATTATCAAAATATTTGGAAACTTTTTGGGATAAATAATTTTTAAATTTTAAAAATTTTGAGTTCTTAAATTTTCATTACTTTGAAAACCACATTTTCTATTTTTCAACCGATCATATTTAAATATTGTTAGCTTATTTGCCAATCTGACGATTTCTGAAAATCACCCCAGTGAATTTAATTTCTCCCATATATCCATTTTGTTTCCTTAGTTACGCTCAAATCAAATAAATAACTGTCATTTTTGAAATTTAAATTACCAACATTAAATGCGAGTTTTTAGCTGAATCTATTTCGTGCAGATTTTGATTTTCTTCTGGAATTCTCGTTTTTTTTTGCTACAAGAAAATCGCCACTTGTCTTCGACTCATGGTGATTTTCGTAGCAAAAAAACTTCGACAGTCCAGGCGGTACATTTCTGGAAATCAAAACCAGCTTTTGTCGATTGAGATCGACGATATATGAAAATTTTTGAAAATTTTGAAGATTTTGTGAAATTTTGTAAAGATTGAAATTTTAAAATTGCGGGAAATTTTAAAAATTATGAAACTCTTGAATAATATAAAAATTGTTAACAATTTAAAAAAAATTAGTCTGAAATTTTAAAAAATTTTAGAAACTAAAAACTTTTCTGTACATAATTTGTAAAAAAAACATTTGAAAATTATAAACTATTGCAAAATAAAAATAAAAAGAAATTTTGTAAATTTTATGGACTTTTGAAAATTTTGAAAAGTCGAAAAGTTGATAAAACTTTGAAAATATTTGAAAAGTGTGAAAATTTTGAAAAAGTTCGATACTTTTGAATATTGTTGAATTTAAGAATCTAAGTTTCTTTTCCGAGCGCGTTTATTTTGAAGTCGAGCACCCCTCCTTCTCCTCACCAGTTTTTAAAGCAGTCGGGTGGTTTTATGAAATTTTGTGTTTTCTAGTTGCAACCTTGAAATCTCAATATCTCTTTTATAATTTGATGGCTTTGATGTGAGCCTTTGTTTTTCGGTGGTTACAAAATTAATCTGTTAAGGTAAACGACCAAAATAAAACCATTTAGCGTTGTTTTCCCAATGGAAAGTTGTTCCTATAGCTATTTATTATACCGATTTTAAAGCCGGAAGTCGTAATTTTTGATAAAACAATAATTTGAAGGTGAGGCTAGTGGGAGATGATAAGGAGATCGCGTTTGCGCAGATCGGCTTTGCGACATGCGTAGAATACAAATCTAATATTCTTTTTCGAGCGCGTTTATTGTAAAATAGAGCACAATTCTCCTCCCCCCTTTTTTTGGCGGACCAACCTCATTTTGTTGCGGTTTCATCCCAGTGGAGCCAAATTAAGATTTTATGCGTTAAGGCGTCTGGACTGTAAAATGTATACTGACAGACACACAGAAACACACACAGACGGTCTCCCAAGGCGCTAAAACGTGCTTATTAGGCAAAATGTTCAGGTTAAAAATGTTTGGCAGAAAAGTACCTTTCTTTTATGCATAACTCAAATATCGGCCAGGAAAACCAAAGCGAAAAAAAATTAAAGCATTTGCTCCGAATCCTACATGACGGTCACAATACCTTCCTGTATAGCTACACTTCGTATAGCGAGGAAGGTAAAAATAAAACAATTATAAAAACTTAATTATATTATTAAGGTATTTTTATTATGCATTGATTTCTGGTAGGTTTTCATACTGCCATTATTCTGATTCTAAACAGTGATATAAAAAATACACACGGTTAGAAACATAAAAGTAGTCCTACAGTACATAGAATTCTATTTGGTATAATATATTTTAAATCGTCCTCAGCTTCACCTTTACAAGAAGTCATAAAAATTCCCCTTTTAAACCTCTTACTTTATACAACGAACGTAAACCGAAAGATCGGTACGTGGCGACCATTATGAACAGTTAATGTCGTTGAACAAAGGACAATTATACCTTTTTAGTAGTTTAATGTTTAACGGATTCGAGCATTAACTGGCTAACTAAACTTTGAAAGCAAATCCAACTAAGCAGAGTTAAAATAGAATCCAAGGCGTCCGGGGTCTGAGTGTAACCACCGTAAAAATCAGACCTTCCAAAGGTCCCTTTGATGTATTTTCTCACGATTTCCTTTAAAGTGTCCCTTGCTGCATTCGCGGTTTAATGCGGGCAGTTTGTCCACGTTTATCTGATTTTCGTTCAATTTTACACGATGATAATGCAGAAATTAATTTATTTATAAATTCTAGCTTTACCTCGTTGAAGTCCATATTTATTGATTAACAACTAAAACCATCTTAAACACTTTGTTTAATGCAAAATCAAAAACAGATGATTTGCTAAAATCAGGCATTTACAAATTAAATTGTTCACATTGTAATTCGGTTTATATAGGCCAGACAATTACAAATTTTGATATTAGGTATAAAGAACACGTACGTTGTTACAAATACAAACACCCACATAAATCCAATCACGCTAAACACTTACTAGAACAAAATCATTCAATGACATCCAATAACACCATAAAATGTTTACACTTTTGTGATGATAAACGTAAATTAGATATACTAGAAGCTTTTGAAATTCACAAACATTTAAAAACTGCACCCTTAATGAATGAGCAAATTGATCTCTTAAATTCTCCTCTATTGGACATTTTGGAATAAGAAATCAAGTCATCTGCAGACGATTACCGAGATCAAGTCACAAAGTTCTATTGCTATAACAACACTAACTGTTTATTTTCTAATACAACCTTTGACAATGGCATGTAAACATGCCGAAATACGTATAAGGTTAAAATAAATAAATATTGTTAAAGTAATTAAGTATTTTATATACCTATAATCAATAAATACAGAAATTAATATCGCCAGCTATTAATTAAATCAAACTAAGTTAATGAGTAGCGCTAAGCTTAAAACAAATGAAATGTTAAAGTACATTTTAAATAATGGGACATCTGCTGTGGATGTTCATGAAAAGTTGACTCTGAAAAATTTGATTTTTCTTTAATGAATATCTTTCAATAATTTATTTAATCAAAAATCAGTTTCGGTACAAAACGTCAACGACAATTATTGACTCTCGTAAAAATTTGTCGATATATCGATCGTTTACGACAATGCCGGTACTCTGGAAAATGTACTCTTGTATAAATTATAAACGACTATTGTTAGCTCGGAAATTCGATTTCGGTAGATTGGTGCTCTATTCACACACTTAATAAGTTAAAATGTTTATACACCCCAATAAGTGGTTGCGTATAGGTTTGTATAATTTAAAATAACAAGGGTTAATGACGTGTCACTTAGAATGTGGCAATTATAAGTTTGAATTAATATTTGAGTTCCAATGCGATAGAGAGCACAGGAAGTCCCTAGCAAAGAGCTAACATGGGATAACAATAAATAATTAACCAGACTTTTAATTTTTACTTTCGTATACTTTCAGTACAAAGAAGTATTGATTTTATAAACATTTTCAAGTTCCAGTTTTTGAAAATTTTTGCTTTGGATCTCCAAGAACACAAAAAGCGTTTTTCCGAAAATGTCTGTCTGTGGGTGAGTGGGTATGTATGGATGTTTGCGGTGCATTATAATTACCGAACGCAATTTAGATGAGCTTTGGGATGTGAAAGTATATTAAAAATGTTGTCAGGCAACTGCAGAGTATTTTTGGAAATTTTTAAAATTTTTTTAATATTTCAAAAACATTCAAATATTGAAGATTTTCGGATCCTATAAAAATGTTTGAAAACGTGAAATACATTGGATTTTGAAAATTTAGACATTATTATGAAAATTATTAAAAATTTGATAATATTTGTAAATTTAGAAATTTGATAATTTTTGATAATTTTGAAGATTTTCGAAAATTATGAACATTTATGAAAATTTTTTGGTTCAATTTATTAAAAAAGTTAAAAAAAAAGTAATCGTTTAAAAATTTTGAAACATTTTGAATATGAAAAGTTTATAATTTTTGATAATTTTGAAAATATTTAAAAATTATGAAAATTTTCAAGTTCAAATTTTATTGAAAATGTTAAAACATTTTTGAAATCTAAGTTGCAGGCTTCCGCGGCCGTTGTTAATAACATCTAGGCTTCCGGGTTGGAGCCGCGTCATCGGTGCTTGAACTGCCGACGTTTCGTCCTCGGTTGCACGGGACATCTTCAGGGCTGTGATCGCTTTGGGATCTGGACCACAACTGGCGAGACCGGTGCAGGCACCGGGTTTATAAGGGACGAGTGGGTAACAAGGTGTGACTGCTGGGTCTGTGATTGGCTGTCGGGCTGTTGCGGTTGAGCGGTTGCAGGTCGGGGCTTTTGTTTAGTCGGAAATAGTAATTTGTAGGCATTGTGGAGGGGGTAGCTGTGGTCTCGGTTAATATTGTTGGGAGTTTTGTGTATTTCTATAAATTCATGGATAACACGGTTGAGGTAGATGGAAGAACGGGCTAGGATTTTGGTCTAGTCAAATTGAATGTTATGGCCTGTATCGAGCTTATGTTCTGTAATAGCCGACTCTGCGGGACGTTTCAGTCGAGTGCAGCGCTCGTGTGATCCGTGAAACCATAGAAATACACAAAACTCCCAACAATATTAACCGAGACCATAGCTATCCCCTCCACAATGCCTACAAACTACTATTTCCGACTAAACAAACGCCCCGCCCTGCAACCGCTCAACCGCAACAGCCCGACAGCCAATCACAGACCCAGCAGTCACACCTTGTTACCCACCCGTCCCTTATAAACCCGGTGCCTGCACCGGTCTCGCCAGTTGTGTTCCAGATCCAAAGCGACCACAGCGTTGGCAGTTCAAGCACCGATGACGCGGTTCCAACCCGGAAGCCTAGATGTTATTTTTGAAATGTTGAAAATTTCAAAAATTAAATATAAGATTTTTTTATTTTTAAAATTTTTTAAATATATCTTTCTAAAATAAGTTAGAAAATTTATAAATATGGAAAATTTGATTTTTGAAAATTTTAAAATAATTTGAAATTTTGCAAAATTTGAGAAATTTTGAAAATTTAAAATAATTTTTTTTAAAGCTTGAAAACTTTTAATAGTTTTTGTAAATTGTAAACAATACTTATTTAATCAAATCTTAAGTATTTGTTTTGGCGATTATCTTATTAAACTGTTCAGGTAAACAACCAAAAGATAACTGCTAGAGAAGCTTTCTCAATAGAAGATTGTTTCCATTGTCATTTAACATGTTCATATCGATTTTGAAGCCTTTGTACATTTTTTAATATCAAAACTTGTTGGGAGAGGGACACTTGGGGGTGGTGAGAAGATCGGCTATTCGACGTGCGTAGAATACGAATCTAAGTTTCTTTACCGAACCCATCTGTTTTTAAGTAAGCACCCCTCCCGCATTTTGTTAACAGTCGAGTTTGTGGAGGAAACCCCCAATAGTGTTGTTCAAATGGAAAGTTGTTTATATTGTCATTTAACATGCTCATATCGATTTTTAAGCCGAAACTCGTAAATTTATGAAAAAACAAAACTCAATAGTGTGAGGCCGTGGAGGTGATAGGGAAATCGCGCTTGCGCAGAGCAGACATTCGACATATGCAGAATATTAATTTAAAATTCTTTTCCGAGGGCGTCTATATTGAAGTAGAGCATCTCTTTCCTCGTCTCCTTTTTTGGCGGACCAACCTCTTTTTGTTGCAGAGTCATCCTATTGTAATTAGCAACCTTTGAGGCAAATTTGGTTTTTCTTCGTTAAGGCCCCCCCGCCGTATTTTTAATGCAATCGCTCGCTTTTATAATTTTTTGTGCTTTCTAGTTACATCAAATGTTTATCCATTAAAATCTCAAATTCAATTTTTTCAATTTAGCCGTATTTTTGCAATCACTTAATTAAGCTGTTCAGCTAAACGACCGCAAGGAATAGCGTCAGCAATCACGGCAATAACTAGACAATCATGGCAATCATCAGAAATCACGTTAGCAGTGACGGAAATTACGGTACTATGGCAATAGGTGTACAAAATTTTACCCACTGAAACACCGTCCAATTAATAGTGACGTTGACAATTGTAATTGTTTTCTGATATAATGTCAAACATCGGGGGTTTATTGTAGCGAGAAGCGGTGTGACGGGGCTTGAAAAGGGATCGTAAAATGAAGCAATAAACGCATGATTAAAATGAGCATGTTTATTAGCAAAAGATTAATTAAATACAAAAATATAAACTTAGACGCGGCCACGCTAGTCCGGACCAAAGACCGTAAACTGGTCCTTGAGTACGGGCCTGCTCTACACTAATGTAGTACTGTTTGGATCTTTCGGTACAGTGAATTGTCGATAAGAAATGGTATATGAAAATTATTTACTGTTTGTAACCGCAAAGTGTACTAGATTCATGAATCCTATTCAGGACATGTTTCAAAAAAAAATATCAAACGCTGCAAAATCAACAAAGTTTCAGAAAAGTAGAGCAGAATGTAGTACACTTTTCTTGCAATGTTGCGTATTTGTCAATAATTAAGAGGGTAATAATTTTAGATATAGAAATAAGTTTAGATAACGCACTCCAATTCTTAATGCAAGTCAATTAATTTTTATCCAATTATTACATTCAAAACTTTTTACCACTGACTCTAAATAGTCAACCATTAGGGATTGGACGCTAGTTATGCAGTTACGAACTTATGCAGTTAACGTTACGAAGTTAGGCAGTTACAGTTACGCAGTTAGTTAAGCAGTTACAAAGTTGTAGAGTTAGTGTACAGTTGCACAGTCACACATTTGTACATTTAGTCGTGTTCAAGTTACATTCAATTGTATTCAAGAGGTAGTCTTGTTTTAAGTCGTCTTTCTTAAGGGAGAAGGGGACTGCAACTGCAGTTACGGTTGTCAATTATTTATTTATATTCAAAGATGTAGAAAAAAATTATTAAGAATTTATTTAATAAGGAGTAAGTAAGTAAATATTTTTCTATTATTCCATTTCTATTTTTATGTTTATAGTATATTAAAATACATGTTATTGTTAGTAATAATATTATTCACTTATTTATTAATTAGCTTTCTCTTTCAGAACTACAATTTACATGGCCGTTACGATTTAATATACAGTAATGTAGAAAATAATTTAAATCGTTTTTTATCTTCTCCCCCCCCCCGCTGGGGTTTTTATGTACTCTAAAATCCTTTTATATTTTCAAATTATTACAATACTATTGTATTAATTTTATAAGAAGCATTAACTCCGCCAATTTTTGATCCCATCAGTTCAATTTTCAATGTAAGAACCCGTACCATAGTAAAGTTTAAATTCGTATACCGTGATAACAATTTTCAGTGGAATAAATAAATTTATTATTTTATTTTAGGGGGAAGTTAGTACATTCTTATATAACTAATACAGGGTGGTCCAAAAATCGGTTTACCGATTTTTTGAGTTTTTTTTTTCATTTTTTTTACTTCTGTAACAATAAATTATTTTCCACATACTTGCTCGTTTGTTATTTAAACCAAATCGGTAAACTGACTTTTGGCCCACTCTGTATAATAATATAATCGTCTTCGCTGCTGCCTAATGGTTGCTTTATAGGAAATGAGTTATTGAGAATCCGTAAGTTGTAATTTAATTCAGGTTGCATATATCTGCGGCACAGAATTACCAAATTTCCAACGAATTCGTTAAATTATCTCCTGAAAATCCAGTTTCAACATATTACAAGTGGAAATGCCTCTAAAAGGGTTTTATAGTCGAGCTCTGCTCCACACACGCGTTTACGTGAAACGCCAAACTAGAGCGTGCTTCGTTATGAACCGTGAATCCGACGTTTCCAAAGAGACCGTCACATTTTAATTTTCTCGCATTCTGAATGGTTTAGAATAGCAGAAAAACAACAAAAGGGCGAGGGAATAATCGAAAAGCCAAGTCCGTTGGAAAGTGAGCCGCAGTCCCAACATAAAGTCAGAGATGAAAGGGTGTGGTTGTTTCACTGACCATGGCAGCGCTCTAGTCGCAGAGTGCAGGAACGAGGGTGGAATGGGTTAACTTAGGGATGCGTGTTACAGCAGGGTGGAATAACAGGGCGGTCGCTGACACGGGAAGGGGTTGCATCGATTGATTCAGGCGCTTTTTTATCGCTGTTCAAACCCCCTGCTTATTTTTCACGCTGACTACGACCAGAAAACGATTTTATAGATTTTTTATACTCATTTCAGATTGACTTCTCCATTAACTTCTGTCAACGTCTATGTCTATTGTAATGTTGGAGAAAAATAAAAACTGAAAGGAGACATTCCAGCTTGAAGAAACATTGAAATATTTACAAATGCTGAAGTTCAGCGACCTGTTTAGTGTTTAACCTGTAGAATTTAAACCGTTTAAAAAGTATCTAAGTTTATCAGTTCCAATGTTATGAGTTATTAAAATAAGAGTAGGGGTAAGTTACTGCAGATAAGCAAAGGAGGCAGACGTCACGTTTAAAAGAGGAGAGAGAGAGTTATGTACTAAGAAATTTTAAATTAAAGAAAACGTAAAAAGCAGGTAGGTGAATGATTGGATTCTATAAATATCAGCGTATCTGTTAAGTAAATTCAGAATCGTCTTATATGATTTTCAGAAAATATTTTGTTGACATCTTCAGTAAGTAAAAAATCCAATATCGATTTAGAAAAAATATATTGTGTAAAAAACGTTATAGCGGAGCTAGACTATTTTAAAAAATCAGCTTCCAGTCCATTTTGCACTTAGCAAAAAATCATATTTAAAAGATAAGCTTATTGATAATATTTTTTTAAGATGCATGGGACTCTACGATCCCCGTCCCACCCTTGTTACGAGAAAACTTGGTGTTAGCGACACCGTAACAAAAGGGGTGCACTCGGCCAGATCAAAATCGAAGGAGGGTGTGGTTCGCTCTGTAAAACGGGAGGGTTCTTCGCGATAACTTGGGGGCAATAAAATTAGGGGTGATTAAAGAGGGCGCCACCTGTTTTTTTATTGTTTTAATAGGGGTTGTTGAAGCAGAAAGGGCGGGCCGACGTTCAAGGGGGGGGGGGGACCGGAACCTCTCTTGGTTGACAGCTTTTCTGGAGTTTGACTATTACCTTCCGGCTTGCACCTAGATGGAGTTTACAATCTTTACTTAAAACTTTGCTAAGACTATAGAGTATAGACCGACGGCAAATAAGTCACAATGGTTAATTTGAACACAGAGTATATTGGTATAAGGTAAGGCCACTCCGGCACGGATTTCGGACAAGAAATACAGTAATATGAACGCATGCAAATATATCAAAAATATAATTATAATCGACGGAATGTTCTGAACCGCAACACATACGAAATATTTGGAGGCTTTTCTGTAGCACTATACACTAATTAAATATGACGGTGTAAACGTACATACAAAGTCGTAGGTTACTCCACCTGGTTTCTGCCCTTAGCAACTAAGGTGTAAGGTTATTTGCACCTCACCAGCAGGTTAAAGGTGTGGGTGGGATAGCTTGATGAAACGGGGACGCTTCGAGAAAGTTCGTGAGCCTCTGACGAGATATTTGATACAAGGGGGCAGCTTACAGTTGACGGTAAGAGGTAATTCGAGAGCTCCAGGGGTGGCTTTGATGTTGACCTCGTAGCGACGATGGAATCCGCATTTGGCGACTTTATTTCGTGCAAACGAACTTCAGATAACGGCCCTTTATTCCACAAATTAACACACACCAATATTGCCTTTAATCCGACTATGTCGAGCGAGATATTAACGGTAGATGGCGGTAATTTGGAGTGTCACAGTAGTGGGCACGTCACTAACAAGGCCTTCAACTAGGCTTTCCCAGAAAGGGGTAGTTACTTTACATTTGGAAGCTCGTAAGCTCGCGCGGTGAAATAGAACTATATGCTCTGCGTGTTCGAAATCAACTTACTTAAGCTCGCTACTCGAGCGCGAAGTCGCACCGTCGAATAACGGCGCCGCGCGCAAAAGCGCGAGAAGCGGCTCGAAGGGGAATTCACATAACACCCTCTTACCCGGGCTCAGCGCACTTAGCGCCATTCATCCGTTTAACAAGCCCCACCCTAAAAAGGCATGCAACCCAACATACACACCACATACAACGTCCATGGACACGCCGGGTTTGACTTATTCAGAAAAAATTTCGAAGTGCAGAGGATTCAAACCGACTGCTGTTGGGAGTCTAGATCTAGTGCCCGAGACTCCAACAACTGCTGCTGATAATAGTTAAAAACCTCCAGTTTGTAGATTTTTTAAAATATCGTTGGCAATAATTTTCTTTAATCAGTGTGACCTATCCGCCAAATGCCGCCTAAATTATTTAGGTCGCTTGTGTAAACAAACGGAAGATGAAGAGTCTTCCACTTAGATCTGGTGACCTTTGTAGGTGACCTAAATTCGAACCGACCTAAGCATTAATTTAGTTGGTGTAAACGTTTATTGCTCGCTTTAACAAATGGTGCTTGCATATCTTTTTAGGTTAGTACATATTAGACCGGTGAATAGCGCTGAGTGGGCTGAACCCGGGTAAGGGGATGGGAATTACGGAGTTGTGATCAAGCACAGCCCCATGATTTTTAAAAAAAGATCGTAATCCGGTTCAGATGAAAAATAAGTGAAGCACTTCTCCTGAGCTTTTCTCTACTTCAGAAATGCTTAGTTAATTTCAAAAGTGATTTTGTACCAATTTTGTAGCCACACGACGTAATATAAGATTACACGCTTAAATTAAATTGACGTACTTTTTGAATCCACTGAAATTCAAGTCGGCCTAGTGTGGGGTGTTGTAGCTGTATCCCGTTCGAGACGGGTAAACACGTGTTAGGTTACCTGCTCTCGCGGTTGCTCGTTGCGCTACTTTACTGGTGTTAGCTTCAACTACGTGCTAGAACGTCAACAAAGGCCACGTGGCAACACTGTGCTTAAAAACAACAATTATTCCAATTTTTTAGGAAAAATAGAATTTTATTTTCTCCTGAACTTTCGAAGAGGTTATTTATTATAGTTTCGAAAGTATTTTTGTATTAACGTTGCATCCCCAGCAGTTAATACATAAGATTAGATAATAAAATATGATTGAATTACATTGACTTACTTTTCGAATCTACACTTAAAACTAGTTGCGAAGCGGGTGGTTACGTTTTAGCTACCCGCTGAAACGGTAATCAACAGCGACGTGACAACACTGTGCTTAGTATCAGAAATTTCTCTAATTTTATAAAAACAAAATTATTTTTTATTTTTTGGAAGACTATATTCGTCATCCAAAAAAACTGGAGGAAAGAACATAAATATTAAAGCGTATAAAGAGTAGAACTATAATGTTATTCTACTATCACTCATGAGCAATTTAGCTAGAAAATAATTTTTTATTATTTATTTTTCCCGAAACTTTAGAAGCGGTTGTTATTTATAGTTTCAAAAGTATTTTTGTATCAACGTTGCATCCGCAGCGGTTTATTAACTAAAAGGACATTAATTTAAATTTTAATAAATTCATAGAAAACATCACAGAAATTTCAACATTCTAGTAACACTTTAAGTAGTAGACTAGACGCTAATGTAATTATAGACCTCAAATAGCAGAGTCAGTGAAGTAAACTAAAAACACCCCAACTATTGAATAACAACACAAGGAACACAGCAACACAGCACCATTCCACACAAGTAACTTAATACCGGATACGTATATCAATAGCTAAGCTATCATCATGGGTGGTAAACTAACACCCATGGTGATAGTTTAGCTATCGAAATACGTATCTAGTATTATGTTACTTGTGTTGAGGGTGCTGTGTTTTTCAAGTACAGTGAAATGATTATTTTTTTCGATTATAGTTTAGTTTTAAAGTTCCAATGAAGAAAACAATGAAAAGTGATCTTTCTTTAGAAAATTTTAAAACACGGATTTTTAAGGCCATGCGATTAATGCTTTTGTAATAAAGCTATGAAAAATATGTAAAAAAATGTAATTGGAAAAGAAAGGCTAGTTAGAGGAGAAAGTATGAGTGCAATAAACAATAACAATATCATGTTAAAAAACATGTTGCAAAAATGTTACGTAATGGAAACACAAATAACAAGTTTGCCTTTGCTTAATAATACATTTATGAAAAACAACCTTTATGTATTCAGTAGGGCGTGCCTTAAGTGAACTTTTATCTCATTCATAGTACACTTTTATTGTATTTCATTCTCTTTATTTTCTCTTTTTGTATTGTACTTTGCGATTATTCAGAGTAGCTGTGTCGAAACTTAACACAAGACTCATTTAACATTAGAAAGAATAAAAATAACAAGAAAAACTGAACACGATTTACATTTGCGCATTTTACAAGATAAATGTGCTACTTTAGTACCAGTTAAGAAGGGTTAACAAAGATTTAGATGCCCAACTCTTTTGCCTTCGATAGACGAGAATGCATGTACTAAATCAAACCTGAACAGACTATAACTAATTTTTCCTTTCAACCCTTTAGACGTTGGTTAATGGAGGTTATTCAGATAACTGCGCCGTGCCATAGTGCACAATGTTAAAAACGAATGTTTTCAAATTGAAAAAATTGTAACTTATTAGTTTTAAAATATGTTATTATTATTTTTATCAATAAAAAACCGAACGATCCATATAGAATAAATTAGAACAGGCCTTGACCAGCGCGCATCACATTCTAGATATTGTTATTGTGATGCTCGCTTATCAGGGTCTGTTCTAATGTATTATTTGTGGTTCTCTCGTTATATGAAACATTAGGCGTACACATATGAAACTGTAGAAGGAAACCTACAATGTAACATTTGTAATCAAAACTTTTTTTAAAGCCTACAAAGATATTAAGGCGATGTTATTACTGAAAATTATATTTTTGTATTAAACGCTAATTAAATTCGGGTCTAAGTAAAAAAGAAAAAAAACCGTTAATAAATTTCAAGCAAAACAAATTAATTACCTAATTTGAAATTTAATTGATGGTGTTCAAGTTTCACAAACTAAATTTATTGGAACCTGTCACCACTAAACATGGCAAATTTCGGAAACTGCATCTAACGGTTTTTCGCTGGTGTATAATCTCGTTCGAGCGGTAATTTAGGAACGTGGCAGCTGCAAGATACAACTAATCCCATCAAATTTATGTCCATATTGCTAGGGATTTTCTAAGAGCGTTACAGTTTACGGTTAATTTCAGCACATCTTGAATAATTTCATATAAAACACACCTGTGCTCTAAAATTCAGTTACTAAAAATGACAAACGGACCATTGCTACCCCTAAAGTTTTCGATACCGCCATATAGAATATGTTACGAAACCACGCAGGTAAGTAGCAAAGTTGTCGCTAAAATTTTTAATTTTAGAATTTAAAATTTGTGTTAAAACCTCTACACAATTGCAGCTTTCAGCCACCCCTGTATCGTAAATAAAATTCATTTGAGGTTGGAAATCTCAGAGATCTGACAACTTCAATCTTGTTTAGGGGGTGTTCTTATCGATCTCCTGCATTAGCACGTTATTAGTTTTCATCGAAGCTATAAGTTAGTTATGTTTTGGGGAACACAGACAGCTACAATAAATAGGCAGTCAGACGGTATTTATTTACAAGTCTATAATCTGGTAAATAAAGTTTAGAAGTAGTTAAAGAGGAGGAAAGTTTAGTCGAACTATTTGCTTTGAATTATACTACAGAATTTGTTCAAACGGCTACATTCACGAGATTATTTGTGTTTAACGCCGAAAGCAATAATAATTTTACTTTGATGGAAATTGCTTTTTAAAATAGTGACGGTAGTGATTTTTGCTTTCCAGTACAGAGTGCCCATTTTAAAACTCCGAGCCTAAATTTTTTTAAATAGGCAACACACAATACAAGTCACTGCCGACTATTATTTTAAAACAATATATTTCTATAATTAAGATCAGGGCAACCATGTTTGCATTAACTTGGCAGTTTACTAATCAAATTCGTTAAGCCACATTACTTGAACGGTGCAAAACAAAGATTATCGATCACTAATCTTTGGTGCAAAATGTATTCCAACGCTGACAAAGTGGACATGCTTCTAATTCTGCGTGAATGTCGAAAAAATGTGAGTGCTGCCAGTACTTTGTATGCGCAACGCTTTCCAGGTAGACGAATTCCAACAGACAAAACATTTAGAATGCTTCTTGTGAATTTACAAGAGTATGGGCAATTTTCAAAACCAAAAGTAAGTGCGCGGCAAGTTACGGTTGAACATAACGAAGTAAATGGTTACGGATAATCCCCATACAAGTCAAACAGCGATTGCTAATGCCTTAAACATTAGCAAAGGTTCTGTTTTCAATATTCTTAAGGAGAACAAATTTTACCCCTACCATGTTTATACTATACACCATCTTGAAGATAGGGATTATGAGCATCGTGTTCAGCATTGTCAATTTCTTAGACGGCAATTAAACGGCAATGTGGAATTTTTAAGTATGGTATTATTCGGTGATGAAGTGTGGTTTTCAAACAACGGCATTTAATTGTATTTAAATTTCTTAATTAATGAACTACCGGCTCTCCTCCAAACAGTTCCTCAAAACGTACGGAATAGCATGTGGTTTTTAAATGATGGTGCACCTCCGCATTTTCATAGGGATGTGAGAGATTATCTTAACCAACGTTCTGAGGGACGCGTAATTGGACGAGGTGCATTGCATCGTAGTCCCGATTTGACTTCGCTAGACTTCTTTTTGTGGGGCAAAGTAAAAAATGATGTCTATGAAGTGCCCATTCGAAATGAAGAACATCTACGCGAAAGGATAATTCAATGTTGTCGCTTTATCACACCGGAAATGTTAGCTCGTGTTAGAGGTTCGATGCGTAGAAGAATTATACTCTGCGAAAGCGAAGGGGGAAGGCAATTTGAACACCTGCTTCGTTAGTTTTTGTATTATGTTCTTATTAAATTATTGTAGTTATTGTTGTCAAATATTAAATTTGAGTTATTAAAGTAACCTTAAATTTGTACTTAATCATTAGTAGATACCTGTACTGTAAAACAACTCTGTTTTCAATTTAAAATAAAATGGTAGAAATGCATAGTGATCTGGGGGTTGCATTGTGTGTTGCCTATTTAAAAAAAATTAAGCTCGGAGTTTTAAAATAGGCACTCTGTATAGCTAGAGGAAGGTATTGTGATCGATTTCAAGCACATTTGACCTTTCATCGACGATTTGTTCGTTTATAAAACAGAAATGTTTGTTTTAGAAATATCTGTCTTTTATGGCTTTAAAAATGTCTAAAAATATTTAAAATATGGAAAAAATTTGTAAATTATTAAGAATTTTCACTACACAGGATGTAAAATTGCGTGTTAACTATGGGGGTCTCGCTTATTTGAAGAGATACGGCGATGGTTAAATTAGGGAAAAGTTGTGGAATTTTATGCCCACTAAGAATCTGAAAATAAATTGGAGCTATCTTGCTTAGTTTCTGAATAAATTGAAAAATACTGAAATTTTCAATTTCTTGTTTTTGGCTATAACTCATTCGTCATTTATATCACATATTTCTAGTTAACGCATTATTAGGACACTTTTTTATACTGAATCTAAATTTTTAATCAGATTTGGTATAACTGTTACCATTGCTCATTTTCGACTGTCAGCTTTTGTTTTTCTTATGGTCGGCATTTTAAATTTGTTCATATTTAAATAGAGTTTTTAATTCTGATTTCAACGATGTGTCACACCTTGCATTTTATTTACGTTTTGAGCATTTTATTACAGAAAATAGAAATTTCATAAGAGTGCCATGGACAAACCACATCATTTAATTTATTTTGATAAAATTCTAATAGGCCATGAACTGATGGAAGTAAAACAAAGCACTACATTTATTTACTTTGGTCTTTAAATATATTAGGTACGAAAATTTCAGGATACTTTGTTTTGACCGTAGACACAGTTACTAACACACAGATTAGAGAGTTTATTTTATACGAGCTTCTGCGCATGTTTTACAAAGGTGTCAAATGTTTTGAACATTTATTTCATAATTGTTTGTATTAGTGCAGTTCTAGTGTTATACACTGTATTTATTTAACCTCTTATTCAAATTAGTTATGTCAGTTGCAAACATAACAACTGCAAGTGGAATTTTCAATAAATTGTGTATGTTAGAAAATTTGTCATTCATTTGCTTCTATGAAAAATAAGATAACCTGCTGCCTACGCCCAAAACAAAGTTTTCTAAAATTTTCGCGTACTTAATGTATCTAAAGGTCAAAGTAAATAAAAGTAGTGTTTTGTTTTACTTCCATCAGTTCATGGCCTACTAGAATTCTTTCAAAATAAATTAAATGACGTGGTCTTTCCATGGCACTCTTATGAAATTTTTATTTTTTGTAATAAAATGCTCAAAACTTAAACAAAATGCAAAGTGTGACACATCGTTGAAATCAGAATTAAAAACTCTATTCAAATACAAAAAAATTAAAATGCCGACCATAAGAAAAAAAAAGACAGCAAAAATCTGATCAAAAATTTAGATTTAGCATAAAAAAGTGTTTTAATAATGCGTTAACTAGAAATATGTAACATAAATGATAAATAAGTTATAGCCGAAAACAAAAAAATCCAAAATTTTAGTTTTTCCAGGTTTTTTAAAAAACTATGCAAGATAAGTCTAATATCTTTTTAGATTATTAGTGGGCATAAAATGCCACAACTTTTCTCTAATTTAACCAACGTCGCACATACGGGTATTTAAACGATGTCTGTTCTCGGCGTTCGAATGAAAACAGAAACTTTGACAGTGAAAATTTATTATACTACGTTCATCTTGGAAGTAGAAGCGATGGATCCTGATACAACAGGTAATAATTCACTAACTATGTTAGGATTACCATATT
The DNA here is from genome assembly GCA_958336395.1 of Ctenicera cuprea. Lineage (NCBI taxonomy): Eukaryota > Metazoa > Arthropoda > Insecta > Coleoptera > Elateridae > Ctenicera > Ctenicera cuprea. Next base: position 9,006,671 of record OY284493.1, read on the forward strand.
TTTTATCATTTTAAAGTTTAGATTTAGTGTTTTGAAAGTCATACGTATTATGGAGAATTTTTTAGCTATTACACTGGGGAACACAAATTTCGTTGACTTAGATCTGACACCTGTTTTTGACTAACTTTTGGCACCTGAATCCAAAAATTACCCCAGTTTTTGTCTATCACGTCAACCTTTTAAGCTATAGGATACCCTCTCTTTGTCCCAAAAATCATACAAAATGTGCATAAAAAGGAAAATAAAGGAAAAAATTACTAAATATACTGTTCACAGAGAATAACTTTATTCATACAAAGGCTATATATAGTTACTGTAAGTCAAATTGTGTTCATACAAGTAGTATTACCAATCGGAAATGCCGAATAGAGATACTTGGAAAAGTCTCCTTCAGTTGGCAAAGCTTTAACAAATTGCTTCATGAGACCCAGTTTTATATGCAGAGGTGGAATAATGTACTTTCTGTCGACAAGTGGCTGATGTAGAATGTTTGGATCACCAGGTTTGAGGTCAGATCTTGGCGGCCAATTCGACTGTACCCAATGCTTCTCACGAGCTCTGCTGTCCCACATACATAAAAAACAGGGATACTTCAGATACTTGGTATATCCGCGTTGCTGGCCAAGAAGGAAGCAGACCGTTTTAAGGTCAACACAGATGATCCATTTGTGATGTGATATTGCAACAAATCAATGACTCTTTATGTTTTCATATTCTTCACGCAAACAAACTGATCGAAAGTAGGATACCTTAGCTCCTTTTTTAAGCAAGTTTTTCTCGTGCAATCTTGATGCTAGGAGTTCTGAAGACTTTTTGGATTGTCCCAAATCTCGTGTCAAATCATTCAACTCATACTGATCAAATCCCTTACGAACGGAGTCATCTTCAAAATCTTCATCGTTGGTGTCACTTCGATCTTCACCATACTCGTATTCCTGTATATCGAAAGAGGGTAATTCTTTGAAAACTGGCACTGGGATTTCAGCTGAATGAGGCACTGGACGTATAGCTGATGGTAAACTAGGATACTCTATTTTACATTTGTTTTTCTTGTTGCATCCTGATGTTTTCACTATACAAAAGTAACAGTCACTAGAATGATCTCTGGGCTCTAGCCAAATGATAGGTATACCAAATGGCAATTTATCACATGTTCCCTTCGTCCACATCCGTAAACTCTCGACACACTGCTTGCACACCTTGTGAGGGGCCCAAGATTTATCTTGATCTCCAATTTTCACTTTAAAACATGCAAAATAGGCTTGCCTGACAAATGCGCTGATGTTTGTCCTTTGACTGGGAATGGTGAAACTGCCACATATATAACATAACGAATCGAGGCTGTTTAAGCACTTACGACGCGAAATAGCAGATGCAAACATGATCTAAAGGAAATTTACATATGTAAATAAAAAACTAAACATATGTAAATAAAAAACTAAAACTAAACGTCGTACTACACTATCTCAGGTGTAATTGAATAGCCTAGACAAGTATGAATTAGTTGCTGGACTCCTACGGCGTCATTCACCCCTCCCCAATCGAGGAAGGTTTACTTCAGCCAATAGGAGAGCACTAGTGCTTCCTATGATCCAGGCTCGATCCACCGGAGAGTGGTCACATTAAGATAAGCTGTAGAAAAAAAACTTGACGTGATAGAAGAAAACTAACTACAGTTTTGAAATCAGCTTGCCTATTTAACTTTAAAACAGCTGAGAAATCGAACTCAACAGAAATTGTGTTAAAAATTGTTCCCCAGTGTTATTTTTGTTTATTTAAGTAAAGAAATTCTTAGAATTCCTAATACAATCGAAGGTTTAAAGCTTTGAGTAGTAATTTAAAAAAAAATTAGCCGCGGAAAAGCGCGGATAAGTGCTATTTTGGCACTTTTTTTGACTAAAATGTCGAAAAATTGTTATTTAAGTTTAAAGCATTTTCAAAGCATGTCTCTCTGTTTTAGGCTTACAATGTACCTCGGGAGTAAAAATTGTGACCCGTAAATACCTGTTCGACAGCATGCATAACCGTAATTTGTCTAATTTTGAAGAAAAATTAAATTTCTTGAAAGAGCAACTTTTGTCGTGCAAAGGATACACAGGAGAGCAAATTGAAAGCTTGAAACGCAATTTTTCACACTTCAAATCGCAGATTATGCAAAGATGGTCTAAACTCCATAAGAAGAAAGACGTATTTCTTAAATACAATCATTCATGGCTAGAAGGAACGTTTGAGATTCCTGTGGTTACACAAAATCGGCCAGGTCGACCCCCTAAGTCATTTGGGGAGTCAAGTGAAAGAACTAAACGAAGAAAAACTGAGGTGGTTCGGTCCACTTTGGAAGAGGAAGTTATCATTCATGCTGCTCAGGTTGAGTTGCGGAAAACTGGAAAACGAGATGCTTCCGATGTGCTCAAAGAAATCACTAGTACTCCGACACGTGCAACAATACAATACACGCCAATACAAGCATTATCAATGTTCGTAGATGCTGAGTTAACTCGTCGACAATACGAAGGAATTAGAAATACCAACAAGAAGTTCTTCCCTTGTTATAGCTTTTAACAAAAACCAAAACAAGAATGTTACCCGCCCACAGAATCATACAGAGTAACGAGTACCTACGCTGAAAGCGAGTTACAACCTTTGATTGATCTTACCATTAGGCGTTTGTCTACCTTCCTAGAAGAAGTCCTGATAACATTGAAAGAGAAAGAGCGAGATAGGCTGAAGCTTATTTGTAAATGGGGTTGTGACGGATCTCAGCAATCTCAGTTTAAACAAAAATTTGAAATGATGCCGACTCGGACGCGAACATATTTCACAGCTGTTTCGTCCCTCTACAATTAGTTTCTGGTAAAGAAGATGAAAAGGTAGTATGGGAAAATCCAACACCTTCTTTTCGGCGGTATTGCCGACCTATAAGATTTCATTTTGTTAAAGAGGGTACTGATATTACGGATGAAGAAATTAATTACGTGAAAAATTCTGTGAAGGCGCTAAACGCAACAGAGGTTGATTTAAATGGGAAGCAGTTTTTAGTTAAACATGTCTTCATTATGACAATGGTAGACGGCAAGGTCTGCAACACAGCCACTGGCACGAAATCTACAAGCCGATATGTGGTGCAACTTCTAAGGAATTCAACAAATTGAATTTTGAAAAAGAGATTAGTTCTGAGGCTACCAAGTTTGGGCTTTCCGTTTTACATTCCAGAATTCGTTTTTTAGAAAGCATTTTCCATTTGGCTTATAAGTTGCCAGTAAAAAAATACAGAACGAGGAAAACCGAAGCGGAAAAAAATATCGAAAAAGAAAGAAAACGGGAAATCCAGGACAGATTTCGCAAAGAAACTGGTTTGTTGTTGGATGTACCAAAGTCAAATTTTGGCAATACCAATGATGGCAACACGAGCAGGAGATTTTTTCAAGGCCCGAAATAGGCTTCCGAAATAACGGGCATCAGTTATCACCTAATATATAGATTAAAGGTCATACTAGAAACTATTTCGAACGGACATATAATTGATCCGGAAAAATACGACAAATACGCATTAGATACTGCTCGCTTATACAATGTGATCGAAAATGATTGAAGGTCACGTGACCACGATCTGGTCCCATTATTATCAAAAATGCGTTTCGATGTGTCCGCGAACAGTTTTTTACAAAACTCAAAGTTTGTATTCGTTCCCTTTATTAGGTAAGACAATAAAATTCCAAAGTTTATTTTAAATGAGGGTGATAACAGGTGTGTAATTTTAGGTTAATATGGTGTTTACAATAGAGCATGATAAATTTATTTTGGAAACGTACTTTAGATCCGGAGAACGTGACCAAAATGGTGTTTGGCAGTACTCTTATCCCTCCTGTTTCAATCAGTTCCAAGAGCATTTTCCCAACGAAGCAGTTCACTATGAAATTTTTAGTCAACACGTTCGTCGTATTATTCAACGGTACCACGAAACAGGCAGCGTCTGCAAAGGAAAGTCTACGGGCAGGTCATCTGTACTTACCGAAGACACTGTACATGATATTCAGGAACGAATGGATGCAAGTCCCAACAAATCGTTAAGATGTTTATCTGCTCAAACAGGTAATGAGCATAATGTTGTTTTTGTAATTGATTTATCTATGTTAGTTTCAGGTCTTTCATACGGATCGTGTCAGAAGGCTTGCAATATAAATACTTCATATGCACCCGTACAAAGTGTCGGTGGTGCAAGAGTTGCTACCAGCAGATTTTGGAAAGCGTCGACAATACTGTACATGGTTTAATGAAAACTTCAACAATGATGACATTTTGGATCTGACATTTTTCAGTGATGAAGCCTGGTTTCATTTAAGTGGCTACGTAAACTCGTAAAATTATCGTACGTGGTCAACTGAAAATCCCCATGTATATCGGGAGACCTCATTGCATCCCCTTAAAATTGGGGTTTGGATTGCAATGTCGAGAAGAAGAATAATTGGCCCTATTTTTTTTAATGAAAACATCAATGCTAACAATTATCAACGACTACTTTTAAGACCGTTTATTGATCAACTCCACGATGACGAACTGCAGCATGGGTTCTTCCAGCAAGATGGTGCAACAGCTCACACAGCAGGTGCAACGTTGAACTTTTTAAGGGAATTCTTTGATGAACGAATAATAAGCAGAGGTCGTTGGGCACCGCGATCGCCCGACTTAACACCTCTCGATTACTTTATGTTTGGCCATCTTAAGAATGTTGTATATGCAAATCGTTTACACACAATTGAGGAGTTACAAGAGGCCATAGTAAATGCCGTGAATGAAATCACACCGAGACAGTTAGTAGCCGTTTTTGAAAATATGAAGCGCAGGGTCAATGTTTGTTTAGACAATGATGGAGGGCATTTCGAGCAGTTATTGTAACAACTATCTTACAAAGAATTTGGTTTTTGTATTCATTTAAATTGTGTTATTGAAAAATGTGTTTTTTATTAATTTAAACTGTTATTAAATTGTTAAATTGAGCAATTATTGTAAGCAACAATCAAGAAAAATGTGTTTTTTCATTAATTAAATTGTGTTATTAAATTATGTTATTAAATTGTCTTGTTTTTTTAACCTATAGATTAACTTTCGGAATATAAAAATTTACTAACATAACTCGTAATTTACAACAAGAAAAGTCTTTAAAGTCCCTAACAGTAATTATTTCGCTAAAAAAAATGGTGCACCAACATTCATATAAAGAACACGCCACCCATTTTTAAATTTCCCGCGCTATTTAAATTACCATTGCACGCCAGTGGAATTAGTCAAGATCACATTAAGTAGTAAGCGGACAAGATCAAATCAGTATGAAGCGGCACGTTCAATCATTTTCGATCGCACTGTATGTCCAACTGTACCCTTGGCACCCAATGACCCCAACAATGCATAAAATTCGTATCCATGGTGCAGCTATTACAAAAAACGCATTGTTGGCTATTGGGCAGCTCTCAGAAGAGGCCGCGGAAGCGCGAAATAAACATTTCTGGTCATATCGCCAAAACTTGTCGCGAAAATTCTCTAGGGAAAATTGCAACAGAGATGTTTTTAATCGGCTACTTCTAAGTTCATACCCTCTCTTAAGTAGCATAAGAACCGTAAAAAGGAACAAGAAAGAATTGTTTTTTGCCAGAAACAATTGCTCTACTTATATCTGCGACGCCTAACGTTGCTGGTAATTCTTCAGAGAGCGACATTTGTCTGAATAATGTTAGATAAAGTTTAAGTTTTTTTTTAATGTATTATTTGTCAATAAATAGGTTTTGATTAATAATAAAAACCTTTTTTTATTTAGTAATTTCGTTTAAAATTGATGTAGACCATAAAATACTTTTGGCCGCGTAGATCGTTCACATACCCGTATGTGCGTCGTATCTATTGAAATAAGCGATATCCCCATAGTTAAGACGCGATTTGATACATCCTGTATATGATGTATAATATATATTAAATGTTTCTATACAAACGCCACTGTAGAAAGGTGTTTGTATCTTTTGACAAATAAAGATTTCTACAATTAATCAACATTCCAGCTATATGAGTGGTATTACTTCAACTACACGTTTTATGTCAGAGATTAATTTGTTATATATAATACCTTTCATCTGTATTAACGGTACTAATTAAACGTATTTACAAATTAATTATTAATCAGTTGTTTAATTAAGTTTACTTTGCAGCATTTAATATAAACGACATTTATAGTAATACAACAGCCTGAAATAATGATTGATTTAACTGACTACCACCGCTAATGCTTTACGTCTCTGCTGGTGGTATTTAATTAATGCATTTACGTTTGGTTTTTGCGTACCAAGTTCTCAATGCAAATGCTGATAGTAGATAGGTTTTCATGAATTTCCTTGCAGATATAATTAATGCGGTGTTAATTATTATTAAAAATGTCACATTTAATTTAAAATCTAATAACAATAAAATTTTGTTTATCCACGACCGGGAGTAGAAGTCGGTTTCTATGGCACCAAAATTGTGATAAAAGTAAAGCATTTACTCTCTAGGGACGAAATAAGACAACAATTTCCCTAGGGGAGTTTTTATTTCATTTCATATTTATTTTTGCAAACAAATGTCTGTTGTCATGGTACGCTGCATGGAAACATCCCAAAGGCTTCTAAATATTGTAATTTCGCTCTGATTTATTATAATTCTTTATTTATGAAATTAGGTGTTTCTACCCCCGATCGTGAAAAAAATAGTATGTACACCTCGGGAGAGACCGCCATTTTTTCCTCGATGTATTTGTAGCCCTCGGGATTCTAATTACACCTCAGGAAAAATAAGACGGTTCTCTCCCTTAGTGTATAAAGTACTATTTCGAACAAATAAGTAAATGAAAAATAATTGATTGTTGTTGTGAGTGTGCATGGGTGTATGTGTAGGGTGTTCAAAAAGCGATAATTCCACTCAGCAGTACTCTCACAGAAACCACAGAAAACGATACTTTTTGGGTTTATTTGGTTAATGGAAAGCTAATGGAATAGCATAACAAGTTACACATCCTAAAATTGCTAATCTAACAATGCATAATGCAGTCATATCGATTATCGAGATAATTACAGACTCTGCGCTTACGCAATTGAGAGGTTTATACGAAACCTTTCAGTTAAATTAGCGTTGATAACAATACGTATATACTAATTACTATAAATCGATTGTTTAAGTCTACTTTGCAGCACTTAATATAAACAACATTTGTTCTGAGCAGAACAGCTTGGAATAATGAACGGATTTAACCAACTTAGCATCAGTGAGTTGGCTAATGATATCCTGCTTTAGGTACAACGTATGCTGTTATTTAGTTAAAATTGTATGTACTTCTGAGCACCAGTTTAATTTTTATTATTATGCTGAACCCGTGGTCTATGCTCCCCGCTTTTTATGACTTCATACAAAGCGCGCGCGCGTCTTGTGAATGAGCGCTATTCCCGGAAAACCCGAAAAAACACGAACAAACAGCCCTGAAAAGGGTTTTTAAGAAAAAACAAAGTCCCTTAAAAAAGTCCAAGAAAACTATCGATAGAACAAAATTCCATAAAATCACCTGCAAAAACTAGTTTAAATAAAAGCGAAGAAAATGTTAGTTGTACTTTTTCCCATTTCCAGAGGACTGCCTCAACAGAGTTTTTCAAAATCTTTTTGGATGTAATAAATACACAGAAAAAATCTTTTAACACATTTGCATTTAATTGTCAAATGAAATTCGTCCTTATTTAAATAGATCGTGTAAAAAATCGATTTGCAAGAAAAAACACGTATCTTTTTCAGTGAAAGCTCTTTCTTTGTTACGCGTTGATACACCACTAACCAGCAAGAAAACAGACGTGCGTTTGTTTGTGGGTTGTTACTTCGGGTTTTTTTTTGGAAATTATTTTACTGGATTGTTTTTCCGGAAAATGGTTCGACTGCAGGACCGTTTTACCGTTTTTTATTTTCGGGCGCTTTCTGTTTGATACTGTTTTCCATCTACGTTTTGGCCAGAAAAGTTGTGCTCACACTTCTTTCAAGGTCGTGTTCTCTGTAAACCGGCATTAGCCCCCACAATAAAAAAAAAATTTGGGCGCCACATTTGGGTGCTGATATGAATAAAGTTAATATATTTGCCGCACATGAACAACTGTCGGTGATATCGTAAGTATGTATTTTGTGTTAGCAGACTGTACTACAATGATATAAACTAATATTACAACTGAACGGAGCGTATATCTATGCAATGTGATAGCGGTTTACTATTCGAAAGAAAATGGTCTTTACATAAGGGCCGCGTAAATATGCGAGTTGTAGTGGTAGGGGCCCGACACCACTAAACATTGCGAAAGAGATCCGGGTTTAATATATATATTTCTATTTTATATCTGTATCTGTGTTTGTTTGCGCTCGCGTCTGCTTATGTGTCTGTGTCTGTGTTTGTACTTGTACCTGTACCTGTATCTGTTTCTTTCTGTTTGTGTTTGTGTTTCTGTTTCTGTTACTTTTACTGTTTCCGTTTCTGTTTTTGTTTGTGGTCCGATGCCGGTTCCGTTTCTATTTTCGTTTCCGTTTCCGTTTCTGTTTCTGTTTCTATATCGGTTTCTACTTCCATTTCTGTGGAATATTATAGCGGTCCACTGTACCGAAGAAAATGGTCTTTATGTAAGAGCCGCGTAAATATTTAGATTACTACAATCCAATGGGTTAGGGCCTACACATCGCTAAAAGTTGCGACAGCTGGAAGGGATTCGGATTCAACATAAAATGTGTTCCAATACAAGCCGAACATAGAAAGATAACATGAGAAAATTTGTATTATATCTTCCTGAAATGCTCCCGTCAATTTTAATCGTCATAACGATAAAGAACGCATATTTTTGTAATAATTACGGTTTAAATTAATTAATCTACGATTGCTATAAACATGTACGGCTAATAGCACCTAAATTGCGCTATCCCGCATGCGTATTTTCGCGACAGAACAACGGTACAGAAGTGCAGGGGTTTAAATCCCGCTCGGCGCCAATTTTTATGCTATATTTCTTTAATCTCTAATCGTCTGATTTATTTTATAAGACTTAAATATTCTTTTTGTACTTTGTTTTTGTTACAAAATGGTTAAATTGCACAATACACTATAATAAATTAAATTTTCATTGAATCATTTTTACCTAATAAAATAGCTGTAAATTAAAAAATTCAAACAATGATTCAGCTATATACAAAAATATTAATTTTTCGTCACTATGACGTCTAAAACTGACGTGTTTCTATCAGAAAGATATTATACGAGTTCTCTAAATTCGCCGTGTTATCTGTCTATGTTCGGCTATTTTTGGGACACATTGTATAAATTTCAGTTGCAAGTAGTAGGTTTCCAATAGTTTTATTGCAGGTATAAAATAAACCCAACACGTTGAATTTTAGTTTGTACATTCCGTTCGGCATATAGACACATCTACGTGTGGCTGTGTGTATAAGCCCGCCTGCGTTTGTACACGGGTGTGTGTCTGTGCGTGTAAAGTATTCAAGAAGGATACCACGCTGGTACTCAGTCAAATTCCCATAGCAACCGCAGAAGGGGATACTTTTTTGGTTTAGTCGGTTGATGGAAAGCTAATGGAGTGGAATAACATGTTATAGAGCCTAAAATAGCTAATCTAACAATGCATAATAGATATCGATTATCGTCATAATTACAGAGGCAACGCTCAGGCAAATGAGAGTTTTATAGGCAAATATGATTAATTGTGAGATAGCGGCATAAGTAGGCTTCAGTTTATGATGGGTTGATGGGATTGTAAGAAATTTTATATAATATGCGCGTAATTTCCGTTTTATTAGAAGATTGTTTTTAAATTTTAAAACTGTACCAGCATTTTAGGTATGGATAGATTGGCAATTTACTTATGCCTAAAATGGCCTTATTTTATTTCATATTCTTAGCTGCATGATGAAATGAAATGAATTCTAAATTTAACGACGTTTTACACATGCACGTTAATTGTCTAGTTCAATGCAAATTTTTCAATTTGATAAATTATAAATAAAACAGTAAGTTTGTATACAGTGTCAGTCGGCGATACGCCCTTTTTCCTTGTGTTTATGTGTAACTTTTTAGCTTTTCACGACCAAACTTCAGTTTCTGAGTGCCCTCTCCAGCTTGGACATTTGATTTCACGTAAAATGTCATATACATATGATATGAATATCAACTTTTTTTTTTCAAATGGAGCCATAATGTCATTTTTGGACGTTCTCTATGTTGTACATTAGGGTGGAACGAAAATGAAGGAAAAATTAAAAATATCTTAGTAAGAAGTGTCATAATAATCAAAAGGTGCCTTTTGGCAACTTAAAACATTTCCCAAAAATCCAAGGTGATATATTAATATCTTCAGGTTCCTCAGTGTGCCCAAAAACGGAAATAAAGGGAAAAAATTGAAATGTTTTAAAATCATGTGTCATATTGGTCAAATGGTGCCTTTTATTGTCTTGAAGCATTTTACAAAAAATCTTCGTCATATTTTAATATTTTCAGGTTCCTCAGCCGGTCTTAAGAAAGAAAAATATGGCAATTTTTGTGAAAAAAGTTTTTATTTTTTAATTTTTAGGTTCAAAGAGAAAAATCAAACATCAACTAGAATTACAAAAAACTCTTACTTACTCTGTACTAAGCATAAGAAAACAAAAATAAACCTTACATTTTAAATACTACTTAAAATCTTACAATACAAACTATATTATTCTTTAAAATATTCGGACTTTGTTTCAAATGATGGTAATTCTGCTCTTGACTTTATTCGAGCAAGTATAAAGCCTTCCCGGTTTTCGTGCCCACAAACAGACATTGACGCTTCTGTAACCAGACGAATACATCGTTCAACCGCTTGGGTATTAGATGGAAAATTCGGAAAGCTAGGAATACTTGTGGCTTGAAGCAAGTTAATTTCCATATTTGCAGTCATAGGTGGTTCCGTAAGACTTACGTCGTCCCAAAATATTAACTCGGAATAATGGCTTGCTCCAAAATTTATTGTGGGTACAGTAAATACACGTACTCCTGAGCTTTCAGTATTTCTTGCTTTAAGAATACGTCTTATTGCAAGTTCTCTATATTTACGATCTTCATCAGTCAGCAAACTAACCAATATATTCTCTACATGACCAAAATATCCGTTGCGTTGAATGACTGGATCAATGATTTTTAATATTCTCTCTGGTAAATACCTGGATAACTTCACCATTTTGAATAAGTGTCTGGCCCCCTCGACGCATGACGGTTTAAGTTTAATTTCAAACCACAACGGGGCATAAACCTTCACAATGTATTCTGCTAGAATCTGAAGATTATCAGATGCCGCCTCAGTTGCAACATAAACTCGTAAAATTCGGTTAGCTGTGGTAAGCCATCGCGCATGGGAAAGTTTTCCTGGATTCCGTACTTTGAGAGATGATCTGTACTGAGATCACTCTCAGTGCAGGCCATATTAGGAAGATTACTCTTAATTTGCTTGAATCTTATAACAGAAAGTGTTTCGCAATTTTCCAACTGCTGACCAATACTACCCTTGAGCCCACGTGGCCCAGTTGTTCCACCATCCACGATGGGCGATAAACTGTGAGGCCACTACACGATGGTAAATCTTGATTTGCAGTCTGCGCTTTGCTCAAACGGGCTTGTGTTTGAGCTTTTCTTTTCTCCGTGGATTCTATTTTTCTTGAAGTGTTGACATCCACTGATCCTATAGCCATAACCCTATTCGCTCGTTGATCTTTAAGGAACTCTTGCTCTATAACTGGGACTTTATTGCTTTTTTCGCATTTGCAATTTGTGAAGTCGCACTTGCAGATAGCAATGTCAAACAATCGAAACGCTTTACTTTTAAAAGAAGTTATCTTTAATTGAATAGTTGCCGTGCTTCCCCTAGACTTTACATTTTTGAGTAGATTTTTGTAGCTTTGATGAAAATCTTTAATCATATTCCATATTCGACGGCGAGAAACTGTAGGAATAGATGACCTGTGCCAAACATTTTCGATATTCGGTACTACGACTTGCAGTATTTCAGAGACAGCTGGATTCTTACCAGACTGTTGGTTTTTGAGGTCATTCTGAACAAATAAATAATATAACATTACGTCTCGATAAGTTGGTAACACACGAACATTTAGGTCTTTTGGATCTCCAAAAATGGCACAATAACATTGACTTCTAGTAGCCATTGCATAAGAGAGTTTAATTCACCCACAGCCACACATTCACTGAACCAAACTCAATTTACAACTGAAGTTAATATAATACGAAGTCTTCAATCGGCAAGTTGCAACAAGTTACCACTCCCACCACCTCATTTTGCGATGACTTCAATGTTTAAATCCCAACGTTGCCGTCACTGCGCCAGCCGCAGTTTAAGCGAAAAATAGCAAATTTGAAGGTCAAAGAGGAACCTCCACACATCAATGGATTTCAACCAGGCTTGACGTGCTAACTTTTTTCACTTAAAGAGGCATATTGTGCGGTATGACAAACTGTAACTAACATATTCCTGACAATCAACCTCGACTGAAATATACTTAACAAATTTTAAGTGGACTAAACTTAAAATTCAACGAGGAACCTGAAGATGTAAAAATAATTTAATGTGCTTTAGCAAATGTTCTTTTTTCATCTAAAGACACGTTTTTTTTGCTATGACCAATATATATTTAAAAAAAAATTTTTTCGTTCCACCCTATTGTACATACTTATCTACAAAAACACTATTTCTAGTTTTTAATAATTTTTAAGATTGAAAAAATGCTTTAAAAAGTAGATAGCAAATAGATTTCTAGCTGCTAGAAAGGCACAATAACAAGCAAATCTATAAAAAAGTCATTTAACATGCTCATATAGATTTTGAAGCCGCAATTCGTAAATGATTAATAAATCAATAATTATGAAAAATAACCAGTATGGTAAATACCTATTATAGAAAATATGCAGTACGAAAAACGAACAGCGTTAAGCATGTACAGTATGAACTATATGTGATATGGCAAAATGAAAAGTAAAGAGCATCAAAAATGCTGATTATAAAAAATGTCTGGAATATAAATGAACAATGTAAAAATGTACTACATGAAACATGAGCGGTATGTGACATGGTAATGATGATAAAAGCATCGGAAGCGATACTAAAAGGTTTTAGGAAAAGGCTAGCAGGAAGCTTTCATAAAGTGCAATCAACGGTGGAATAAGTGCATTCGTTCGAGTGGACGTTACTTTGAGAAGAAACCATCTAAAATCCAACGATATGTAGATCACTTTTTAAATTTTACGTTAGGTTATGTCAGTTATGCATTATAAAGCTGTATATAGTTACTAGGAAAATAAATTTTTCGAAAGAAACTTGCGGAAAATCGGTCACATGTTTTAAACGTAATGCTTTGTTGGTGTGTTAAAAGATAATACCTAATACAGGAAGCGTATAATATTAAAAATTACTAGTGCGAAAACAATAGTATAGTAGGAAAAATGGACGGTATCTAAATGGCGATTATAAAATAATAAAAAGCATGGCATATAACTATTATATAAAATAAGCAGTATGAAAAACAAACTGCATGAAGATCGTACAGTATTTTTAATCCGTATGTAAAATGTCGATTATGAAAAATAAACAGAACGCTAAATTACGGTTATAGAAAATTAACAGTATGACAACCGTACAGCTGTTTGTTATTACAAACTGTTAACAGTATGATAAATAAATATTATAGAAAAGGACTGGTATGCAAAATCAACAGTGTTAAAATGTACTGTATAAAGCATAAACGATGTGCAACTAGCAATTATATAAATGAAAAGTATAGTATATGGGTATTATAGAAAATAGGCAGGATGAAAAACGGACACTTTAAAAAATATACAGTACCCATAAACAGTATGTAAAATGTCGGTTATGAAAAATAAACAAAACGCTTAATTACTGTTATAGAAAATTAGCAATATGACAACCGTACAGCTGTTTGTGATTACAAACTGTTAACAGTATGATAAATAAATATTATAGAAAAGGACTGGTATGCAAAATCAACAGTGTAAAATGTACTGTGTGAAGCATAAACGATGTGTAACTAGCAATTATATAAATGAAAAGTATAGTATATGGGTCTTATAGAAAAGAGGGAGGATGAAAAACAGACAGTCTGAAAAATATACCGTACCCATAAACAGTATGTAAAATGTCGATTATAAAAAATAAACAGAACGATTAATTACTGATATAGAAAATTAACAGTATGACAACCGTAGAGCTGTTTGTTATTGCAAAAAGTAAACAGTATGATAAATAAATATTATAGAAAAGTACTGGTATGCAAAATCAACAGTGTTAAAATGTACTGTATAAAACATAAACGATGTGTAACTAGAGATTATATAAATAAACAGGATAGTATATGGGTATTATAGAAAATAGGCAAGATGAAAAACGGACAGTCTGAAAAATATACAGTATGCAAAATGGCGATTATGAAAAATTAACAGAACGCTAAATTACGGTTATAGAAAATTAACAGTATGACAACCGTACAGCTGTTTGTTATTACAAACTGTTAACAGTATGATAAATAAATATTATAGAAAAGTACTGGTATGCAAAATCAACAGTGTTAAAATGTACTGTATAAAACATAAACAATGTGTAACTAGAGATTATATAAATAAACAGGATAGTATATGGGTATTATAGAAAATAGGCAAGGTGAAAAACGGACAGTCTGAAAAATATACAGTATGTAAAATGGCGATTATGAAAAATTAACAGAACGCTAAATTACGGTTATAGAAAATTAACAGTATGACAACCGTACAGCTGTTTGTTATTACAAACTGTTAACAGTATGATAAATAAATATTATAGAAAAGTACTGGTATGCAAAATCAACAGTGTTAAAATGTACTGTATAAAACATAAACAATGTGTAACTAGAGATTATATAAATAAACAGGATAGTATATGGGTATTATAGAAAATAGGCAAGATGAAAAACGGACAGTCTGAAAAATATACAGTATGTAAAATGGCGATTATGAAAAATTAACAGAACGCTAAATTACGGTTATAGAAAATTAACAGTATGACAACCGTACAGCTGTTTGTGAAATAGCGCTTGTCAATGAAAAGTAAACAATATAATAACAACGATTATAGAAAATGACTAGTATACAAAAGTAACAGTGTTAAAATATAGTGTATGAAGCATGTTGAAAATGGACAAGATGAAAAACAGACAGTGTGAAAAATATACACTACCCATAAACGGTACGTGGAGTGGCGAGTATGAAAAATGAACATAACGTTAAATAAAACTGTTATATAAAATGAGCAGTAAGAAAAACGTATAGGTATTTGTAAAATAGCGCCTATGATTATGAAAATTAAACAGTATGATGAAATAAAAGAGGAATAGGTGCATTAGTTCAACTGGACCTTAATTTTAAAGAAACATAAAGAAAACATGAAACTATTACTATTAATCTGATGTTCATAATTATTAAAGTTATGCGAATTACATTGCATCGCAAGGCTTATAAAACATTTCGAAAGGAAGCTCGGAATATGTTTGATTAAGAAAACTTGATATAAAAGCGTCGGATTACGCGGCTGTTGTTCGAATTTAAGCTTTAGATCTCAATCTTTAATATAGCCAGATCTTATTGTCCTTAAGCTTCTTGTTGATGAAAGAAAAGATAACGCCTTTTTGCCTCATCATAGTTCTTGCGATATTTAACGTTTGAAAGGAGACAATCAAAAAGCTGTCGGGCAACCGCCACAAGACCTTCCTCGCATCTATTAAAATAATTAAAATGTATTAAAATATTTCGAAATTTTTAAGATTTTATGGTAATTCAAAAAACTTTTTTAATTCTTGAAGGATTTTAAATGTATTTAAGTATAACAATATTTTTTTATAAATTTTCGAAAGCTTTTGACAAAAATATTATAAAATTTTACAGAGTGGCTAGGAAAACCCCGGCCACTTTTCTTGCGGCGGCCAAGAGATGGCGCTTTAGTAAAGAAAAATTAAATTAAAATACTGGCAACAACGCAGAATCCAACACGTTTTAGTTATTAAATACGCCCCATATTAAATCAAAACAACTAAAACGTCTTGGATTCTGCGGTGTTGCCAGTATTTTAATTTAATTTTTCTTTACTAAAGCGCCATCTCTTGACCGCCGCAAGAACACTGGCCGAGGTTTTCCTAGCCACTCTGTATACATTTTTGAAATAACTAGAAAGTTTGACAATGTTGCATATTTGAAAAATTATAATAATTTTAAACATTTAAAACTAAATTTTTTGAAAAAGACTAAGATTTTGAAAATTTTTAATAATTTAGAAAATTGAGTTTAGAAAATTTTTGAAAATGAATAAAATGTTTGTAAATTTTGATGATTGTTGAAAATTTTAAAAATTTATAAAAATATTGAAATATTTAATAGTTTCTGAAAATTCCAAAATTTTTAAAAACTACAAATTTTTAAAAACTTCGTAAGATGATAGTTTGGGGAAATTTTAATAATTTTTCCAAATTTACAACATTTTTGAAAAATTTACAAAATTCTTAATTTTTAAGAATTTTAGGAAATTTTCGCAATATTGGGAAATTGTGACAATTTTGATATTTCAAAAGTTTTTAAGTTTTAATATTCGAAAATTCTGAAAATTTTAAAAAACAATTTTAAAAGTTCTTGAAAATATCAAGTGAAATATTTCTTGAGCATTAAAATATTTTATGGGTTTTAGTAATTGCTTTCAGTATAAACAGAATTGTTTCGTTAAAATCTAAAATCAATTTCATAATTTTGGTGATTATTCACTTAAACTGTTCAGGTAAACGGCTTAAAGGAAACCTCCCAAAGGCGCTTTTACAATAGAAAATCATTCCTATCGTCATTTAAGGCCGAAATTCGTACATTTTCTAAATAAGTCAAAATCGTTGGAGGGACACTGGGGGGGGGGGGGGGGGGGGTAAGGAGATCGTGCTTACGCAGATCGGCCATTAGACATGTATAGAATACGAATTTAAATTTCTTTTACGAGCGCGTCTATTTTATAGTAGAGCACCCATCCCCATCTTTCCTATTTTTTTGAAGCAGTCGAGTGGTTTTATGATATTTCTTGCTTTTTCTAGTTACAACTAATGTTTATCCCTTAAAATCTAATAATGGATTTCTTAATTTGGCAATTACTTAGTTCATTTGTTCAGGTAAACGACCAAAAGAAAACCTCTCAGTGGTGTTTTCTCAATGGGAAGTTGCTCCAATTGTCATTTAACAAGCGCATACCAACTTTGAAGCCGAAATTCGTAAATTTGTAAAAAAACAAATTCTCGATGGTGGAGGGCAGTGGGGAGCCATAGAGATATCGCATTTGCGCAGTTCGGCTATGTGCGTAGATATAGATAACCAAAAGTGTGATCCTCTAATAATATAAAATTGTAAAAAAATACACATAAAATGCTTGGCGAGGAAACCGTTGTAGGAAAAGTATACCCACTTAATTAAAAATGTTCATGTAGAACTTATAGATCGGAGTTTATTAAAAAGATTTTAATAAACAAGAATTGCTTCCTAGAGTAAATTTATTAATACTCCCGAAAAAATTAAGAAGCTTCAGGAACCAAACAAACTCATTTCACCGCTTTAATGGTTGTTTTGAATCGAAATTCCTAACCATTTTCGCTATCTCCTCCAGTATACGAAAAACTGTAAAAACAAAATGAATCGAAAAACTACCGAAGCTGTCTCATTCTGAGATATTAGGATAGCGACCCCTATTTTTTAACCCGACTCACTTAGACGTACTGAGATTGAACTACGACTGAGATCTTGAAAAGGTTAGGAAGGTTAAAATCCCTCCTTTTAAATCAGATACGACATCGTTAAAGGACTTAGATTGATGTTTGACGTGAATCCAAGTTGATTTCGTTAGCCGATCAAAGTTTAGGACAGAATTTTTTATGCCTGAACGACTCACGTTTTCCGCGAACACGTTACTACATTTAATATCGGAAGAGCAGCCATCCTTGACTAGCACCCTACCTGGTCTTTATTTTTCAGCACAAATTTAAAAATGTCAGAAACAATAAATTTTATACGTTCAGTGTGAAAAAAGTGATCATAATTATAAATATAAAGCAAGTTTTAGATCAACTAGAACCATCTTAAACACTTTGTTTAATGCAAAATCAAAAACAGACGAATTTATAAAACTAGGCATTTACAAATTAAATTGTTCGCATTGTAATTCGGTTTACATAGGCCAGACAATTAGAAATTTTGATATTAGGTATAAAGAACACGTACGTTGTTACAAATACAAACATCCACATAAATTCAATTACGCTAAACACTTACTAGAACACAATCATTCAATGACATCTAATAACACCATAAAATGTTTACACTTTAGTGATGATAAACGTAAATTAGATATACTAGAAGCTTTTGAAATTCAAATACATTTAAAAACTGTACAGTTAATGAATGAGCAAATTGATCTCTTAAATTCTCCTCTATTGGATATTTTGGAATAAGAAATCAAGTCATCTGCAGACGACTACGTAGATCAAGTCACCAAGTTCTATTGCTATACCAACACTAACCTGTTTACTTTTTCATATAACCTTTGACAATGGCATGTAAATAGGCCGAAATACGTATAAGGTTAAAATAAATAAACATTGTTAAAGTAATTAAGTATATTATATACAGATAATCATTGATAACAATTATATCTCTTTAGTCAATCTAACTTTTCCACTTTACCATAAAATAAATATTGTTTTTTGAACCTCACCCAAAGTTAATCAATTTGCAAAAAATATACGTTCAGATACAAAATAAGTGCAAAAATTTGCGTGGGTACGTAATAATTTTCAAAGTTATAAGTATGACAATGTCAAGGTAAAATTCTGTTTTATTTTGTTTTCTAAATTCAATCACATACATAGTAAACAACATAATTCATATTAAACCTTCCCTCATGATAAGGATTTTGTCGAAAACAGTAGCGGCGTATTAATTTATTCCTACACTTCACATCTATTTATTCTAATTAGTTATAGAAAGTATTATAGCGTATTAAGCTAATCAGCTGAGTGACGGGTTAGATAAACTTGATCCAAATTGATTGCTTAAGTTTTAGTAGCATTATAGCTGTGTTTAATATCGATTACTTAGTCGTAATGTCTGTAGGTGTTGTTTAGTTAGAATTTAGATAATTAGCCGAATTATTTATAGCAAGAGCAATCCAAAATAAACAGTTCAACATAAACGTTTTACTATTTTAACGTAATGTAAAAAAAATAATTAGAAACCAAATAATTACATATATGTATTTGTTTTTCCCTAAACAGGAAAGTACAAGCAAAGCGTAAAAATGCATCATAAATTGACTAATAACAAACCCCTGGTCGTTCAAATACACAGATGTTTTGTATGTACTCATAAAACAATAACGGCCTACGACTCTGCATTAATATGTTAATAAACATATCAAATCGTTTGCAAGTCTTGTAACTGCCTAATGAAAAAATATACCTCAACCGTTTAAATAAATGTAAAATTATGTAAATTAATAATTCTTTCGAGCTCATGCAGCAAATTAAATGAACTGTATGAACTACGTCAATCACGCCATGATGTAAACGTTGCACATTTTCAAACAATATCAACATCGCTTCATACAACCAAAATAAACTTTGTTTTCAATGTAAAAGCGAATAAGTTAACTAGCACGGTGTAAATAATAGTGATTTAATAATGCAAAACGTTAGTAATTAAATTAATTAAATAAATTAAAGTTCAACGCTTAATAAACTCAAAACTTACTTTATTCATGGGCTACGCCATACAGTTTTTGTAGAAAACTTTGAAAAAATAAGACCTGCTTGATTAGCTTATTTAGTGTTAAAAAAGAAACAAATAAATCGGGAGGCCTAGCCCACGGGTTTTGCTACTATTGATTAATTCACGACGGAATATTACCCACTTGTTTCAAGTGAGGACACAATTTCGGTATTTAACTATGATTGCTGAATTGAGAGAAAATGAATATTATTGTTTTAATACAGGGTGATTTAGGTATTGTACACTTGTAGTGTATAGACAAATTATGGTGATGTGTCATCATGACAAGTCAAAACAGTCATATAACTTCAGAAACAATGCTGAATGAAGATGAAGAAAAAGATATTTCTCTCGAAATTCCTGGTTAATGATAAATTTTTCTTTCGTTTATAGAATGTAGTGTAAGACATTTTTTAATTTTTTTTTTTGGTTAATCGCCATCGCCGAATAAACAACGGATCTGCGTCAAAACCGCAACCCTGTATTTTGGGGACAACGACCACCCATAAACTTTGGTCACAACGGCCACCCAAGCCACCGGTCACAATAGCCGTCTCAGCTTAATGATTTAAACGTCCAGAAACGCTGGCCACAACTAGCACCGTATCAACAGCTACTTTTTAAATATGTCATAACGGCCAGCAACAGTGGTCACAACGGTCACCCGCTTCTTTTGGTCACAATTGCCACTCGCCTTCGATGACCAGTAAAGGCGGGTAGCTGCTATGACCAAAGTGGCCGTTGTCACCAGCAGAGTCGAGTGGCTGTTGTGACTATTGTTGATGGCCGATATAACTAAATTTTAAAATTGTCGGTTATGACCATGGTGGTCGTTGTAATCGGCGTTTTTGGAATTTGAAATCTTTACGCAGAGATGGCCGTTGTGACCAGTGGATTGGGTTGTCGTTGTGACCAACATTTATAGGTGACCCTTGTCATCAGGGTGCCGTTATGACCATAGCCATTACGACCAGAATACTAGGTGGTTGTTGTGACCGATGGCCGTTGTGGCCAGGTCCCCTAATTACTGAGTTATTTGGCAAGAAACGTAAAATAATCATATTGCATTGGTTTAATGAAAAAATATATCTGACTCTTCCCTCCTCTACCTTATTTGTGAAGTTTCAGTAAAAAACGTTTTGTTAAAAGTGAATTAAGACAGTAAAATTAGGCTAATATAAAACTATTAAGTATTGGAAACGTCACAATAATTTTCGTTCAACAGATGGGGCGATACTCGAAAAGAAAGGAGATTACGAAAAAATTTAGATATGCGGGATACAAAAAAAGATATATAATCAAGATCGCTCAAAACATAAATATCTTACACATTCTCCCCCTTCTAGCTGTTAAATATTCAATGGTTTTTAGCATAAACAAACTCGGTTTATTCATGATTACCAAACCCTTCAACGAAAAAAAATTAAAAAGAGAAAAACGGGTCTGTCACGGGGTTTAAATTGGGGCCGCTACAAAACAAACTCACGCCTTTACCGCTAAACCAATACAAAGTTAGTTAAAAACGAAATAAAAACAATTTATATTAAAAATGATTCAGAATGCTCGCTTGGTAATTGTTTAAACATATTAAATATAAGCAATAGAATAAAATAATAGACCCCAACTATGATATTAACTTCACGATTTGCAAAGTAATCAACATGCCGCGCTAGTTTCAAAGGCGACTGCGATTAAGTATTTATGATTTTTTGGAAAACCTTGGAATTGATTGTGTTGATCAGTCTCGGAAGTAAATGTGGTTTAAGATATATTGTAAAAGCATCTTACCTTAGGTATTACAGCACGGAAGAAAGCACTTCGTTGAATGTTCTGAAAAAAAGAAAAACCGATGATTCTATTTCGATTAATATATAAAAGCTTTTAGATTTATAGAGATGTAACCTCATTGAAAAGTAACGTATCTCGAAAAGCTTTCTGATGACATAACAAGATGTAACACTAATAAAAGAATTTAAATTTTGTGCAAGTAATTTTAAGTTATTGTTTATTTTAACTTCCCAACTTTGCTCTGAGAAAAACGCTTAAATCCCTGCAAATCACAATGCAACTTTAGGAGTTTCGCTATACCAAGAATCAATAGGGATTTGCTTTCCAATTGGTAGCAAGTAGAAGGAGATTATGGAAAATTGTGCTCTTGTCGAAGGTTCTAAGAAGGATTAGGATACATCTACGTATTTTGCGCTGACATCAGTTCCACATAATGCGATCATTCACAAAAGCTTTAATTCTTGTTCGCGTAATAAGAATTTTGAACCACCAGCACTCCACTTCCAATTACTTTCAACATTAATCAGAACGTTTTCTACATGTGCTATAAAAGAAGTCGAGCGTTATTCGAGAAAATGGGATATTGCTTCTATTTATTTGAAACCTGACAAAAACACGCAACCAATTCTTAATAAATTGTTTCGAGTCTAATTTCCATATTTTTAGAGAGTATTTTTAGGTTATTTTTTACTACTGTAAACATGATAATAACCTAATAAATTCCGCAGTTTTGCAGTGCACCGTTTGTTGGCTTCAAATTGCTTAAAAAACTATAACTGCTAAATTATTAAGAAACTAAGTACCTACTAATTTGAATCTATCAACAATTTAGTGGCGGTCCGTTTTATTAGGCAGGGTAGGCCATGCCTACCCATAACTTACAAAAAAAAAAAATCAAAAAGTTACATTACACAGTTTTTATTATTTAACACCACCGCTTTAAATTTAAAATTAGGCGCCAAATAAATAGACCGTTGCTTTTAAACACAGTTTTGTATACGCACAGGCCGAGCTTATCGGGCCGAATGATTCCAGCTACGACACAATCAACCAATCTTTTATATTCAATACGTTTGCATGCACATTGATGCAAATAATGCAATGATCAGATGCAACAGTTGCAAAGAAATAGGGATTTTAGAACGCAATAAGCCCGGCAAAGGCACGGCCTCCGTAGTTATTATTTTACTTGCGCCGGTCAGCGGCAGTTAGTTGCAGTGTGCAGCTATTGTGTGTTTTTTTGATTCATGCGTAGTTTCCAAATTTGCAGTAAATATGGAAACTGTCGTTGACCAGCTTTTAAAAGATAAATTTAATAGCAACTCATACGAAAAACAAATAGAAATTAAAAAGCATGGGCGATGTACTTCAAATTGACTAGGGCCGTTACAGACAGACAGTAGGAAGAAATCTAGATCGTTTAATACTGAATGGTATAAAAAGTTGAACTGGCTAACTGGTAGCGATATTAAAAATAAATTATTTTTCCGGAAACGCTTACAGTTTTCATCATAGTTTCGCATATGTAAAAGTCGAGCTTATCGGGCAAATTGATTCTAGCTACGGCACAATCAACCAATCTATTATATTCAATACGTTTGCATGCACATTGATACAAATAATGCAATAATCAGACGAAAAGATGCAAAGAAATAGGGATTTTAGAACGCAATAAGCACAGCAAAGGCACGGCCTCCGTAGTTATTATTTTACTTGCGCCGGTCGGCGGCAGTTAGTTACAGCGTGCAGCTATTGTGTGTTTATTTGACTCATACGTAGTTCACACACTTGCGGTAAATATGGAAATACTCGTTGACCAGCTTTTAAAAGAAAAATTTAATGGATAGTCGAAAAACAAATAGAAATTAAAAAGCATAGGCGATGTACTTCAAATTGACTAGGGCCGTTACAGACAGACAGTAGGAAGAAATCTAGATCGTTTAATACTGAATGGTATAAAAAGTTGAACTGGCTAACTGGTAGCGTTATTAAAAATAAATTATTTTTCCGGAAACGCTTAAAGTTTTCATCATAGTTTCGCATATGTAAAAGTCGAGCTTATCGGGCAAATTGATTCTAGCTACGACACAATCAACCAATCTATTATATTCAATACGTTTGCATGCACATTGATACAAATAATGCAATAATCAGACGAAAAGATGCAAAAAATAGGGATTTTAGAACGCAATAATCACAGCAAAGGCACGGCCTCCGTAGTTATTATTTTACTTGCGCCGGTCAGCGGCAGTTAGTTACAGCGTGCAGCTATTGTGTGTTTATTTATTTCATACGTAGTTTGCAAATTTGTAGTAAATATGGAAATTCTCGTTACCAGCTTTTAAAAGAGAAATTGAATGGATACTCTTACGAAAAACAAATAGAAATAAAAAAGCATGGGCGATGTACTTCAAATTGACTAGGGCCGTTACAGACAGACAGTAGGAAGAAATCTAGAGATCTTTTAATACTGAATAAGGTATAAAAGGTTGAACTGGCTAGGGAAAAAAGAGAAACGATCAAATTATAATAACTCATATGAAATTTCTTCAACATTGTACGAAAATTGTTAACTACGAAGCCACAGTTGCACAAATGTCTTTAAGACTTAAATATTTAAACGCTGTTTATATATTTACACATAAATCATATTGTATATCACGGCAGGTTTTTCGCAAAGGCAGTAAGGTATCAAAGAACCTTAAATATTTAAAACCAATGCTGTTGGCATTCTCCCTTCTGCAGTTGTGTTTAACATCTCACTCTTACGCTTAACTATCTCAGGTTGTAGTTCGTGTATTATTGGATTGTAGAAAGTTTATGTAAATTGATTAACTTTGGAAAATAATTAATGAAATCTGCTTACAAGAGGTAAATTTAATTTAAATCAAATTATATGCTGCTGTTTAATCTTAGCTGTAACGGCTAGGGAAATAGCTCTGCTACTGCAACGGAATAAAAGAAAACAGACGAGATTTTAGAACGTGTTATGTAATGCTTTCCAACAGCGAATACAAGTTGTATTCATGATATCCAGTTGTATTTATGCAGTTCATTGTCGAACACTTTGTTTTGTAACAATTTTTCATTTATTCTTTTGATTGTTGACATAAACATTTGCTAAAAATGATTGCATTTAAAGATGACCTTCATTGAGAAAAAGAAACTCTTTCTTGGACAAACGTTTTCAACAAAAAAGACCGTTCGTTTCTCACTAGCACTGATTTATTGATGATTAAACTTGATTTCTGGGTGTTTCATCCCGGTTCAGCGGCCCCCGTTTCAACGGGTCTCGGTTCAGCGGTCGCTTTTCAGCGATTCTCCTTTTTGCCATTAACCCGATTCGGACGTTTTCATTTCGGCAATTTAAATAACTTAATCGTGTTTTAGTGGTCGTCGGTACTTGAATGCAATGGCCACTGGACACAACGACCTTTTGGTATTTTGAGTGGCCATATTAGCCACATTGGTTTAGTGGACACAACGGCCAACGATGCTTAGTGGACACAACGGCCACAAGGCTTTCTTAAGCGTTGTGTCCATTAGATTATTGTGCAAAGTGGCAGTTGATCCTAACACAAGGGTGTACGGAAAAATCATTCCACAAAAAGAATCCGTGGAAAAATTCCGGTAAAAACATCCTGAGGGAAAACTCATCCTCTGGAAAAAAACATCATCGGAACGAACAGCCTCTTTACAGTTTTCATTTTTACACACATTCTTATAGATAGTAACATGTCTTCCCCTTATTCTTCATCTGTGAATTCGTTTTTGAGTAATAACTCGTCAAAGCAATAAATAATATTGTTTTTCAGTAAAAATGTTACTACAAAAGCATGTCCAACTTCCGCTGCCGGTTTCGTATTTCTTTTTAAGTTTGTTTGGAAGGTGAATTTTTGATTTTGAATGTTTTGACATTCCGAAGCTTGTCAAAATCGGACCATCATCATCGCCAAGATTAGTCGGTAGCCGGTCTGATAGTGGTCGGTACCTTAACAGCGTCGGGTGTACATAAGTACGAACTCCCCGGGTCGACACTTTGACAGTCAGCGTGAGCAGGCAAAGTGCAGCTTACCCCTAGGGTCTGAGTCCCTAATGCCAGCAGCCGCGCTACTCCATCATGAAGTTCACCTTGACCTGCCTCAGTCGGCCTCCAACCTCCCAGAACATCGCTTAGACAAATTTATAACCCCCAGGGGTCACCTCGACGTAGTGACTGGGACGCAAGCAAGTTTATAGCCACGGCCAGGGAACGGGAATCTTATTACAGAGGACGCGCTGCAGCTAAGGTGTTAGGTACCAATAGTGAGGGCTGGCAACATATCGCTTTGTGAAATCACTTATCCAATTCTCTTTTTCTTCTTCTTCCTCTTGTTATAGGCCAATGGCTTGTTTAAAACCCGCAACTAGTGCGGGTTCTGTGAGCCCCCTGAGGCAGGAGGCTGGCCTTACCCGTCGAAAGGAGAAGAAGTTCCACTAGATGGTTTACGATTGCCAAAGATGTTCGTATGACAACCGGGACCGACGGCTTAACGTGCCCTCCGAAGCACGGGTGGTTGCAGATATACCCCTATATTGGTCACCCATCCGAGTGGGGACCAGAGCGGACTGTGCTTAACTTTGAATACCGTGTGACCCGCATCCGCAGTTCTCCGCCGTGCAACCAGCCAGTTCTCCATAGTTCTAATTAAGGTAAGTCTTGAACCTCTCCGAAGAGAGTTTTTATGTATTATTTCAGTATCTGCTTCTTGCCTTTTAGTGGTTGTATTTTCAAAGTTTAGGTTGGCTGTTAGTTGGGGGTAACCATTTTCCAGAAGTGTTTTCCTAATAATTCTTTTTTCCTTTCCTAGGTTTTTAACATAACAGCACGTTTGTAGACGTATTTTACCATTCTTTGTTTTACGTTGTTGTGAGGGTTGGAATCGTAATTCAGGTTACGCCCCGTATGTATGAGCTTTCTGTATACTGTTCTCGTTTCTGAAAACAAGGACGATATCCTATTTTTGTATTCCAACTCTATATTGTAAATTTTTCTCGGTTGTTGAGGAATTGTAGGACATGGTCTAGTGATTCTCTTCCATGTGACCATAGTACAAACGTATGATCTACATAACAACCAGAGACTCGGTTTGGTTTCACATTGAGATCTTTCCCTGTTTTCTAAATATTGCTAATCACTGGAGAAAGTAGTGATACTATAACCATCTCAAACTTTTGATGGTAGAACTATTCTTCGATTTGAAAGTAAGTTGTTTGTACGCATATGGTCAAGAGTTCCATAATTGTATCTACTATAAGATTGGTCTTTATTGGGAGTGCGTTCCGTTTCCAAGCCTATTTCTAATTAATGATCGCTGCTATTGTTGGTACGTCGTTAAACTTTGAGCAAGCTTACAATGTCGAAACTCACCAAAATTGAAGAGTACTGCGCATAAAATAAATTCAGGAACGGTAACTTAAGTATAACTCCCAACATCAAGATAGTGGTCTAGTGGTAAAGGTTCCAGGTTTCAAACAGAAAATGCCAAAGCGACCAGAGTTCGGATCCCAAACTCTAACAATAAAAAAAAGTCTTCCTTAGGACAAAATTCCTGAGGACGAGGGTAGAATACACCTCCAAAACGTCGCGTCATCACAACACCAGGCTGTGGACACTGTTCCCCGACTAATTCATCTAAAGTTGATGCTGTATACCCAGCTCACAAAATCCATGTGGGCTTTGCGTTCTATGCGCGGTTAGAGCCTTCCAACAAGAGCAGTTGATACCAGTAAAGATTCAGAAACTAGTTCCGAGAAAGGTTTTATAATAACTGAGACACACCAAAAGGTTTTAGGCATGATAGCCTCTACAAAGGGGTAGTAATGTGTGCTCATGGGGTCTTCATCATGATATGGGCATGGTTATGTCGAACCCTAACACCTATCTAGGTATACAATAAAATAAGCTTAACCATTAACAACGAATTGTTTTTTTGTCGTGCTAATTAAAAGAGTCTTGATTTCACTACGCTGCTTGCAATGTAAAAAATAACAAAAAATTTGAAATGGAAATTTTCTAAATGTTTATTTGGAATCAATGCTCGTTGCTCAATAAAGCATTAACAACCTCAATGCAGATATTTAAAAGGTTTGCAGCTTTTGATTTTTTTTGTATAGTGGGGCAAATCAATACCGTTCATTACAGTTTTTAATTATTTATGAATATACCAACATTAAATGTGTTCAAAATATTTACATTTTCTAAAATTCAGTATCGAACAAACTCGGCGTAACTTCTATTATAGAAAATAATGCAAAGGGTTCTACAGAACTTAAACTTTAAACTGAAAGCCACTTATAAAAACTCCTTCAACTTTCGAGACACCCTCAACACAACACATTCAAATAGAATTATGTAAGGACTAAACATTGTTACGCACTCGATTCAAAGTTCGCACCACATTTCGTATTTGAAGGACATACAGCTTAAATAAGACAATACAGAAATGATCGTGGCATCGCTTGTTGTTGGCGAGTTTAATTTTAACTCCTCAGTTATTGAACAATTAACAATTATACCACGAGCGCATTAAAAAATGACTTGGCAAAAAATCACGAAAACTTGTTGTCACGAAAACTTGTTGTCTCGAAATTCTTCGCGGCAAGTACAATTTTCTTATATAAAACCAACACGAGTTGCTAGGCAGGAAGTTTCAGTAACTTACCCTGATTACTTTTTCAGATTCAGGAATTGTATATAACTGGATTATTTTTGACATCAAGTTTTAAAATTAATTGTTTTAAAATAAGCAATGAAAACAAGATAGTAATTGCTTAAATTTTGCACGTCGAATCTATCCGGGTTAAACTTTTCTATGGGCGGCGGAAACGGCATATGTAACGGGGATATATTATGAATAAAATAATCAATCAAAATCTTAAAAAAATTATTTAAACCTACGCTTTATACAGGGTTGGGCAAAAGCACTGAACAATGCAAATATCTTTAATACGACAACCGCGATTTTGAAAAAAAAATTTGCATGAAGGTTCCGATATACGGCGAATACAATGAAAGTATCGGCGGTTTAAAAGGACTTCCGGTTTAGCCGGAAATGATATCAATTTTTTTATTTTAAATGGAACACCCCCAACATTGTTGCTTTTTAAAGTAGCACACTCTGTACAACGCTCCTGCAAAATTTGCCAACCGTTATCAATAAATTGTTTTTTCTGATCAGCCGATCACTTCATTTGATGAAAATTTCTGACTTTTCGAATTCCTTTTCAGTTGATAAAAGAGAAAATAGTACGTGAGAGCCAGATGTGGCGAATAAAGCACAATTTGCAAATTTCTGCATAAAGATTCAAATTTTTGTGTGCAGGGGCGTCTTGCTGCTCACTTAACTACTTCTTTTTTCAACTTTATTGCATCAACTTTGTTGATAATGCAAAATAATTTCCCCATCATGGCTTTCCATTTTTCTAGATAGTGAGTCATTACTATTTCAGTTCTATACCAAAAAACTAATGAAAATTCGATATTGAATTTTCTCGATTTTCAGTTTCTACCTTACAGATACCCCACAAGATACGCAATTAAATATAAAAAGGGTAATAAAACTAAACTGATTAAAACTACACTTATTTAAGCGATCACGCTGTCCTCATCAAACAAACGTTTTGCAAGACATTGCAGCTTGCATCTTCAGAGTAATCAGTAGCTCTGATAAATCAGATAAACTAAGAAAAAATCTGGCTCAAACATTTAGAGTAAATGCTTGTAAAGGCAGACAAGCTACAGGTCGGTCCTTAACTAATTATGCTGGGGGATGTAATCCCCAAATAACGACGCGGTTTAAGCCAAAAGTATATTTTAATATTGACAGTTCCAGAAATGTTCGATTTCAAATTACATATTTTATAGCAGAGATGTTTTAAAAAATTTAAATTTTTGCTGTTTTTAAAAATGTGTGTAAATTTTTTTGTTACCAGTTTTTAAATTTATTAAATTATTAAAATTTCTGTAATTTAATGAATTTTGAATTTCTTTTAAATTTGAGAATTTTTGAACATTATGAATACATTAACAAATAACAATATACTTTGATATAAGTTTCCTTGCCGTTCAAACCATGTTTTTATTAAAACTTTACCTGAGGCATATTATGAGAAAACAACAAAAATTTTCTTAATCGACTTTTAAAAACAAAAATTGTTACAAAGGCGTAACTTACGGTTTTCATGCAGCTTCTGCAAAATATTTTGTTATTTTCAATAACCAATTTAGGAAAATATTTACGTCAAGTTGCCGAAACGGATTTAACCTTCATTTTAGACGTTTTCTAATTTTTAATAAAAATTATCCACAAAACATCACAACACAATGAAATGCTCCAGATTACCGACGTTAACAAAAGACAAAACAATGTTTATAGCTGTTTTACAATTAAACGCGATTGACTATTGTGTGTGGCTTTCGATTGAACACAAAGCTTGGTCATTCCCCGAGCGCATTATTTGTTTCTCTGCGGAAGATTTGTTTGCTCTAGCAGGGGATTTGTAGAATGTAGTGTAAACATTCGGTAAATTATTCGCTAAGTCGTTTAAACTGAAAAATAATAAATTAATTAATGAGTATCTGTATATAAAATACTTAATTACTTTAACAATATTTATTTATTTTAACCTTATACGTATTTCGGCATGTTTACATGCCATTGTCAAAGGTTATATGAAAGTAAACAGTTAGTGTTGTTATAGCAATACAACTTTTTTACTTATCTTGGTAATCGTCTGCAGATGACTTGATTTCTTATTCCAAAATGTCCAGTAGAGGAGAATTTAACAGATCAATTTGCTCATTCATTAACGGTACAGTTTTTAAATGTTTGTGAATTTGAAAAGCTTCTAGTATATCTAATTTACGTTTATCATCACAAAAGTGTAAACATTTTATGGTGTTATTAGATGTCATTGAATGATTGTGTTCTAGTAAGTGTTTGGCGTAATTGGATTTATGTGGGTGTTTGTATTTGTAACAACGTACATGTTTTTTATACCTAATATCAAAATTTCTAATTGTCTGGCCTGTATAAATCGAATTATAATGCGAACAATTTTTTTTAAATTAAATTAAGATGTTTCTAGTTGTTTTAAAGCTTATTTTATATTAATTAATGTTTTACAATTAGACTTTTTAAACTTAAAATTGCAAATGATAATTTTTTTTTAACAAACAAGCAACAACAAGCTGTATAAAGAAAACTAAATTAAGCGCATATAAGCGGTTTAAGGAGCAAAATAAAAGTGGTGTCAAATGATTACATTTTTTATGAATCGTAGAGATACAAAAAAATTTTCATTTGCTTACAATAATAGTGTATAAGCAAAATGCTTGAAATCCGCGCTCTAATGATTACAATATCTTACTATAACAAAATTCCTATGGCGAGGAAGGTAAAAAGAGAAACGCTAATTTAAATGCTTTTTTTGAGTTTTTGCAAAAAATTGTTGTTAATTGCTGTGTATTCGTGTTTGTTGCCGTTTCACATAACTTGCAGTATTTTATCGCGTTTTCAAGACGCAATGCTGTATGGTTTTGCCTTTTATGTAAAATTAAATAAAATTAATTTATGTTTGTATTTATTCAAAATAAATATGTACAACGCAACAACGATTCATTATTTTATTTCGTTATTTCTTTTCGAAAAAATAAGCAAAACTACTAGTAGTCCGATCATCGAAATTTTAAGAAAATAATTAAATCATCCGATTGTCCAGGGCCTTTACTATAAAAACTTATTACTTTCCAATAATCGAAAAGTAAATGACTGAACTTGGTAAATATAAACCCTTGAGCGAAATAAATATGATGACCTGCAACGTTTATTAGGGGTTGATATACTCGTAATTATTTTTTCGCAATAACAGGGAGCTTATATATTTTATCAGATGCGTGCATTGTACATAACGTAAACAGAAACAAAAATCCCTGTTTGCTTCGTTTGTTTGATGTATTTCGGGAATTAAGGGATAAATACATTACATCCACTGTTTCAGTTTGAAACAATGTTTACGAGTGATTTTGCAGTGGTTATGAAACAAAAAAGGATTTTTTTGTTTGCCTGTTATTTAAAACTTACATAAAGCAGCAAACAGGCATGAACTATGTAACGCTCTTAGTTAAATAGGCAATCATATTGCATGGATAATATACTTAACTGTAGAACACAATTTTTATGTTTAATATTGCCTTGTTGCGTAAAATAATTTTTCGCGTGTTTTCAAAATCAAATTTCGCAATGTAACTTCAATAAAGCTTGTCATGTATCGTATATAAAGTAAACACTTACTGTGAATGCTAGCAATAATATACCATCCAGTGAAAGCTTGAGGTTTATAGTATTTCTTTCAATAAATTTACCCACATATCAAGATAAGAAATATATTTTGTTAAAAAGCCGCCTTAACACCACCAGCAAGCGCAACAGTGGAAGCTGTAATTCGGGCGGTATTTCAGTGTTTTCTAGTAACTCTAGGCGCTCACTAATGGCTTCTGTTTTCATTGTACCTCAGTTATCTCACAAATCTTAAGTTGGGAAAGAATGGCGCAATTTTTCTCTTTAAAGGTCGGATTTGCAGTCATTATACCTTTTAGCAGCTTTATGTCCCTATTTTTCTTCTTTTGCGTCTCGATCTTTCATTTAAGTGTTAAGCCAAAAGAAGTGCGCTTGTCAGTAAAACAATTGTGAATGATTTGTTGTTCTTAAATATGTTATTTTGGAATATGGCCACTTACCTATAACTTCTTTTAAATAGATGTAATAATAAACTAGTAATCCTATAATGCATTTTGGTTACAGATATTGTTGTAGTGATAATTTTGAACGTAACTAATAGTTTGATATGTGTATAACATAATCAAAAATCCGTTAACAAGCTTGTAACGCCCTGCATTCATTTTCTTTCTTTTGTCTTGCTCGTTTCTTCTTCTTCCCTCAAATAGTAAGCGGTCCGACCAATTGGCTGATATTTAAGTGGCTCTAGCAATAAGAACCACGTAACCGCATTATTTCTGAGAATGTAGTCAAAAAATGAACAAAGCACTTGAAAAACTTTTGGTTTTCCTATGTTTAAAAATATTTAGGCCTAACGCTTTAGCCTCCGTTTGGGCGCAGGGAAGCTTGGGCGCAGGGACGTTTTTACGCAGGAACGTTTAGGCGCAGGGACGTTTCTGCATATTTAAGTGGCTCTAGCAATAAGAACCCTGTAACCGCATTATTTCTGAGATTATAGCCAGACAATGAACAAAGAACTTGAAAAACGTTTGCTTTTCCTACGTTTAAAAGTATTTAAGCACAACGCTTTAGCCCTCGTTTGGGCGCAGGGTAGCTTCGGCGCAGGAACGTTTAGACGCAGGAACGTTTAGACGCAGGAACGTTTAGGCGCAGGGACGTTTCTGCATATTTAAGTGGTTCTGGCAATAAGAACCCTGTAACCGCATTATTTCTGAGATTATAGCCAGACAATGAACAAAGAACTTGAAAAACTTTTGCTTTTCCTACGTTTAAAAGTATTTAAGCACAACGCTTTAGCCCCCGTTTGCGCGCAGGAAAGCTTGGGTGCAGGGACGTTTAGGCGCAGGGACGTTTCTGCACGAGCCGTTTAGGCGCAGCGATGTTTGGCCGCAAGCGTAATCTATTGTGGATTATTTTATAGAAAATTTAAAATTTATAATAAAATCGTTGAACTATCCAATTTGAAAAACAAATTGTTAAATGTTAAGTGGGAGACAGTGAGACATTTTCAATTTTTTTTAATTAAACAATTACTTTGTGTCAGATAAGTTTCTAATTTTGCTAATTATATTTAAGTAAATATTCAGAGTCTCGTGTTAAATGTTATTAAACAATTGAGTGGCTATTAAAATACTAATTAATGAGAAAAAGACAAAATCACATAATAGCGTTTACTGCGCCAAAACGTTCCAGCGCCGAAACGTCTGTGCCCCTAAACGTCGCTGCGGCCAAACGACTCTGCGCTCAAACGTTGCTGCGCCCAAACGGCTGCGCCAAAATAGTCGCGCACAATCGACCACGCCAAAACGTCCTAGACCGAGTTCGCATTACTTGAAGTTAAGCCCCTTAGCTAGCGCGAGCTGCTTGTATTTAGAAAGTGTTTTTATTAGAAAAAAATTCGATGTTTTGTTTTTTGCTAAACGACTCATTAAGATTAAAGAAAACTAAAAACTGAAGGACACATTTTCAAGCATCAAATCTTGGCTGTAAGTTTTATTCGACTATCAGTCATGAGCAATTCAGCTTAATTATAAATATTTCGTCGTCCCTCGTATTTAAATCAAGAGGCATTAATTTTTAATTTTTAAAAATTCGTAGCATGCGTTCCTAAAGATAGTGGACTAAGACGAAATAAATTGAAGCTCATGTCTAGTGGACAAGACGGTCGGCCGGCAGAGCGAAACATCTAAAAATTTATTGGTGTTGAACCTTTCATTTGAATGTCATTTGCAAAATCTTAAGTCTCTCTCTCTCCCCCGAGGTCGACGATAGCCACCGAAATGCGGAAAAGTACAATAAATCGCGTTTTCGCTAATAACTCGTTTTTTCTTTGTCGTACGACAAAAATAATTCGATATGAAAATAACGCTGATAAAATTCTCCACAAAAAAAGTTATATTATCCAAAACTTTAAAAAAAACTTATACAAAGCATTACAAAGAAATTAGCAGGTTAAAATACGAACCAGATTGTAGCTCATCTTCAGTTGAGCTCAGAACCTACAAAATTTAAACAAAATCGTATGACCAGTTTTTAAAATCCAGTTTTGAAGTGAAACTTGTTTGGCGGCGGGTGGATCATGCGATCGTAAGGTCACTATGGCAAACGCACCATAACGGAAATAGCACTGTATTTAACGTTACGATAAACCAAACTATTCAAGGTTCTAGCACGGGTCAGCATCAAAAGGTGTCTGGGCGTAGTGACCTTGAATAAAGTTATGTAGTTACTAGGCTAGGCTATACCCCCAGGTTTCAAAGTTTATCGGAATCAGACCATCCGTTTAGGAGCTATGATGCACCCTCCCCATATTATAAACCCACAAACAGACATTTAGAAAAAAAGGAAATTCTTATACTTTCAGTATATGGATTTATTGCTTTGATGAAATTTTTCAAATTCGATATTTTAACGGAAATACATGTTTTGGGCCGTCAGACATTAGCTGCTGTCTGCGATGCGGGCGAAAACAACATTATGGTCAGTATTGCCCAGCAAAACTGTTGACACAATGTTAGTTAACAATTTCTGAAGTATAGGAACATCCAGGCTGAGTAATTAACTTATTTTAAATTCTTGCCAGGTCCCCACAATTTTCTGCCGTATTTACCCCTCTTGTTTTACCTCTGTTTCCGCCATGATTTAGAAGAAACGTGCAAAAAACCACCTCCGCAATAACGAAAAACTTGTTTTTAATTTTTTGGCGTTCTCTTCATTTTCTTCATCACACTTTCGTTTGCATGAATTGTTAAGGCATCTTGTAATCATAAATCTGCCGTTCTTTTAAGACTCTTTCCTACGAGTAACTACGAAATAATTTGCATTTTTACCCGTAGAATAAGTATATTCATTACAGTACTGCCCTGTACTATTTAAAACCACCCTGTATGTGCAGATGTATAAATGTTCGTGATAATGACCATCGCAATGCTAAATTAAATTTTTTTAGTGCAATTATTTGCGCATTCACATGTGATTAGGTGAAACAGAGCATGACGCGATTAGCACGCCGTTTTCCTCGTTGAAAATCGATTCTGGAGGCAATATCTCGGCAAACACAATTTATCTTGACCCAAGGCGCCCGATTCGTTATATTAGTGTACTTCCCTAAAAGACATATTTCCTGCCTGTAATAAAAAAAACGAAGGAAAAACATAGCTCAGATATTTCGTAAATATTTGAGTGTCTTGCATGGGACGCACAATAATCCAGGTGCGGATCCACGGGGGGCTATAGAGGCTGTAGCCCCCCCACTGACCGATTTATAAATGTTTTTATGAAAAAACATTTATAAATCGGTCAATTTTTAATATTTTTTTAAGTAACTTGTTATTTGTCGATGTTACAGTATTTCTAAATTTTATTAGCGTTAGCAGTTTCTGAACAGGGTTATGTGGTTGTGTGTTATTTATTTTCCCACACTTTCAGTATGTCTTTCTGTCTGTAGATAGATGAGTTTATAGAGTTCTTATCTCCCGAACGGTTTAGCCGATTTCGATGCGCTTTTTAACACAACGGTGCATTAAAACTTTAAATCTTTGGCGACAAAATAAGGTTTCAAAAAACATCCAAAACAGGAAGTGGAAATTAAACATGTTTTTCTTTAATCGCATTATTCACAGAAACTGAAAACTGAAATTCTAAGCGGAATCTGAAATAAGACCAAGCGGCAAATTTAACGGTTTTTCCCTGTAAATACTAGCTTTAAAATAAAGGGCGGTACCATTTTTTTGAAAATTTTGACTTTAAAGCTTTATTACTTCGAAATTAGTTTAGAAATCGAAATTGAATTGCCTAATGTCGTACCTCTAGGGAGACACAATTTAACTATATAAAAGAATTTTTGTACAAATGAAAACTGCAAAGTGATAATTAGTTTCAAGATTTTTAATATTTTCAAAAAACAATTGCCTAAATTGTGGTCATACGATTCTTTTATATGTTAACATGCTCATGCGGCTATAAATGAGCTACAATTTGATTCGTCTCTAAGTTCGCTAAATTTTCCGTGACGCTATCTATGAATTTTTGAAAATCGT
Source organism: Ctenicera cuprea (assembly GCA_958336395.1). Taxonomy (NCBI): domain Eukaryota; kingdom Metazoa; phylum Arthropoda; class Insecta; order Coleoptera; family Elateridae; genus Ctenicera; species Ctenicera cuprea. Next base: position 9,043,186 of record OY284493.1, read on the forward strand.
AAATGTATGCCCCCACCATATTTTCTCTGATGAATTTATCCTTCCGTTTTTGTTTTTCTACTCTTAAAGAAAGTGTCCCTAAAAAATTAATTATTAGATTTTTTCCCATAAAAAACTTTCGGTTTTTAAATACTCTAAGATATGCCCGCATTTATAGACGGCTACGTACACGTTGGCACCTATGATGGAGCTGATGACCAGAGGGTAAACTGGAGGTATTGAATTATACTTTTGTATTACATGATTGAGCTTGGCAGGTCGGTTATATGTGAGCGAGTTACGACTAACGGTTACCAGGGTATGCGCCGCTTGCCGAGCCGATATAGCGGCAACACTTGTGACCTTACGAGTCACTGTGAAAATAGGATAAAGTTTAAAATTTGCAATTTTTTTTAATTGTAACAATTTTTAAAAATTTCAAAGAATTTAAAAAATTCAAAATTTAGTAAACGTTTTAAAATTCCCAAAATTTTTAGTTTTGAAAGTTTTCAAAAATTTTTAAATTTATAAAACAAAATTTCTTTTGGCCATAATTCAACTAAACAGTTCAAGTAAACAACCAAATCGAAACACGATATACGTCTTTCCTCAATGAGAGGACTGACTTTGAAGTAAAAATTCATAAATTTCTAAAAAAACAAAAAATTGATGGTGGAGTTGACCGGAATTGGCAGGAAGATCATTCTTGCGCGAATCGGCTATTCGACATGCGTTGAATACAAATTTGAGCCTATTTTTTGAGCGTGTCTACATTAAAATAAAGCACCCCTCCCGCCACACTTTTTTGGGCGGATAGGAAAGTACAAAGTCCAAGAACAAATTCACTGAAAAAACATTGATAGAAAAGACAACCACCGACAAGGATTGTCTGAAATAGGGCTCCGGTAAAAACTTGCTCCTATAAAAACATTTCCCGCAACAGACAAGCCAATAAAATAATTTTCTGGAGTAAACAACCATCAACACAAAAAAACGTTTTTCTTCTTGCTGGTAGATCACTACATAATTGAGAAAGAGCTTTTCCTGAAAAAGATACAAGTTCTTGTTAGCTAATCAATCAGGTCGTATTTTATTTGGGAAATGTATGCAAATGTCTAACATGATTTTTTAGTGCATATTTATTAGTTCTGAAAATGTCCGTTAAGGCAGTCCTCTGGAGCTAAGAAAAAGTTTAACAGTATAACTACCCTTTTTCACACTTTTTCTAAAGGAATTGTTTCTGGGGCTACAATGAGAGTGTTTTCGAGGGGTGATTTTCCTGTACATTTTACGAAAGTTTTTCTTTCTTAAACTGTTTTTCCGGTTTTTTCGGTTTATTAACGAGATTTTCTTTCCGGGATCAACTTTCGTTCTTGAGGTCGGCTCAGCAAAGGAAACACTCTGAGCGGCGAGCGCAGGGTATAAAGTTACCAAGAAAATTCGGGGAGCGTAGCGCACGGGTCCTGCTAATTGATATTATTTAGTTTTTCCCAAGTTAAATCTTGAAACCAACCTAAGGTCTAAAAATATAAACTTTCACAACTACTGTTTATTTAGGGAATAAGGTTGGTTCGACTAAACAAAAGGGGGGAGGGGAAATTTTCCCAATAAAATATAACAACATCTCACGCTAAGCAATTATATGACTCCCCCTCCCTTCTCTAAATTTACTATAAATTTTCAGCAGTTTTAGTTTTATAAAAATCTTACAAGGGCTGCGAAACCAAGCTAAAACGACACATTTACCAGTGTGATAGGCATTAACCGTTCAGCAATTGGTGTCGATCGACCCCAAACGAGAGGGTTGTAGATGTGGAGGCTTACAAAACATTTTAGATTGTGTGAGAAAAGAGAAAAAGTACCGTAACCCCCTATTACGACTCCCCATGACTAAAATTGTCCAACTGAAAAATTTCTCACACCCTCACCCCAGCTTACTTTTAAGATTCGAGTAATCTTTCTCCATAAAGATAACAAACATTAATCTTTCCGCAAATGGAGTGAATCACCCCAAGCAAGAGGAGATTGAGAGTGCTTTCACACATAATATCTCGATTTGGAGTTACTTTAAAATATGCATATTTCAATTCGTACGTTTTTTTTACCTTGAGACAATTGCAATTTTTACTTTCCTATACTTTCAGTTTAAGGAAGTATTGTGTTCATGAAAATGTTTGATTTCGAGCTTTTCACGGCAATGCATGTTTTTAACCTCCAGGAAATCAAAACAGTGGTGTTTAGAAAATGTCTGTCTGTGAGTGGGTATGTATATGGGTATATGCGGTTTATATCTCCGGAACACGTATGTAAGTCGCTAGGCGGGCGTCTAATGTTTCTAATATTTATCGATTCCAAACAGTAAACATTAATTTTGCACAATTTAAAAAAAAATTTATAAATACAATTGCCGCTAATAAAACAGCAATGTAAAACCACAAAGCAAGAAGAGCCACAAAACTCCCACTCATCAGCTATTATGCGGTACAGTATTTACCTCTACACCAGACAAATGATTCAGTCAAGTTATTATAGTCGTCGGGTCGGCCCTGCATTGTCTGACAATTTAGAAAAACAATTTTCTTGTGCAAAAAAATATGGATTTTATGGAATTTTTCAAACAAATTTCTTGGTATTAAAAGAAAAAGTACCCCTACCCCTAAATATTGCTGCACTTAAAAATTAAGTGATGTTTCTTATTCCACTATCATTCAGGAGAAATTTAGCTTACACAGAAATTGTGTATCGTTCTCTGTTTATTAAGTAAAGAGGCATTACATTTTCTATTTTCAAAAATTTATAGAAGGCGTCACAAAAAAAATACCGGGCTGAGCCTCAAACAAAATTGTACTTTATCCCAGCTCTATGAGCCTATAAAATGTTAAAATAATCGTGTAGCCAGTTTTTGATCAATACTTTTTTGGAATTTTTAAGTAAGTTTCACTTGACAGTTTTCATGCGTTTAAGAATAATAATAGTGATAAGGGGATAAAGTCGAAATTTTCAAAAAATTGTAGTGGCCGCCATTTTAAAGCTAGAAAGCTTAGAAAAAACTTTTGAATTTGGTCTTATATCAGATTCCGTTTTCAGATTCAAAAAATTCCATTTCTGACAAAAATGCTACTACAAAAAAAACCTCCCGCTTCCGGTTTCTGATTTTTTAAGAGATTTTTTAATATACAATCCCCCATTCCGAAGCTAGTTTCTGATCAATATTTTTTTAATTTTCGAAATTTTGAATTAATTTTCACTTCACAGTTTTCAGTTAATTTTAATTTCATTTTCGCTTAAAAATCCTCATACAAGCAGTATTGCGTCCCCCTAAAGCTACTACAATGCCAAAATTGATCCTGATCTGTCAGCTTGTTTATGAGTAATAAAGAGAAAAATTAGCGGTCGATGTTTTAAAGCTAAAAAGGTTAGAAAAAAACTTTGAATTTGGTCTTATATCAGATTCCATTTCTAGATTTAAAAAAAAATCCATTACTAAAAAAAATTCTATTAAGAAAACCTCCCGCTTTCGGTTTCGGATTTTTTAAAAGCTTTTTTCCTAAATAATTTTTTGATATACAACCCCTCATTCCGAAGCTGATCGAAATCATATCATCCGTTTGTTAGTTATGTAGCGCATATACCCACCCACCCACCTATACACACACCGATGTTTTTAAAAGCCGGGTATTGTATTCCTGCAGGTCCGAAACATGTATTTCTATCAAAATCTCGTTTTAGAACATTTTCATGATATCAATACTTCCCTACACTAAAAGTATAGGAAACTAGTAATAAAAATAGAATTATGATCACACCTAGTACTCGCACATAGAGAAAATAATATTAACAGCTGTTTCGATTTCGTGTTGTGTATTAAAGATCTTTACTTTCGCCGAAAAAAATTTTTAATGCGCCCTCTTGAAGTTTTCACCTGAGGTAGGCGCCTCAGTCGCCCCGCCCTAGTCCCGGCCACGAAGCAATCCTTTTAAAAGCTTAGTAGTTATTTATAAAAAAAAGTACGTAAAATGTCACTTTTTTGCACGAGTGAGAAGATGATCGGCACAAACAAAAGTATTTTACCTACGAGGTGAAAGGTAAAAGGCCGTTTCTATGGTAGTGTGTGAATAGAAAAAATGAAAATATTGTTTTTTTACTGCGAAGATTGCGTTGGTGCACATTGTGCAATAAAATTCCATTATTGCACAGTGTTCAATAAAGGCCTACTTTACTAACTCGAAAGTGTCATAAAAATATGCTTTCGATAGGAATCCTAGAGAAAATAATTTTACAGTTATTGTGCCAACGTACGTTAACGTTTTACTCATACTCAAATCCAAACACGTAACGACCTTGAAATAATTAATTCGAATGTTACTGCAAATAGATATAGCATTGTTTTATGCCAACCTTTTTGAAACTCCCACGTGACACCGAAATCATTAAGAGCAGCCAAATCAGCATCCCAATGGGAATGCGTTTGTTGGCAGTGTGTTTCAAGGGTCATTACAAGTCATCCTTCTATTAGGACCAATTTGGTCTATAACTCTATACCAACTGTTTATAGATACTGATTGTTTAAATGAGCTTAAACTAACTTTATTACTGAGGGAAGTTTTGCAACGGCATAATTACACGATACGCAGTGCTTACGATAACAATTATTTCAGTAAATTTCTCCCATTTCAAGCTGAACGTAAAATTTTGATAAGCTTTCTAATAAAAACATTAACGATTTTAATACCTTAGGGCCAGCGGGTGGTCTAGTGGTTAAAGTCCCAGGCTTTGAAACTAGACTCTCAACAGCAGTAGGTTCGAGTTCTCTGCCCGTCGGCAATTTTTCTGAATAAGTTAAATTTGGCGTGTCCATGGATGGTGTGTGTGGTCTGTATGTTGGGTTGCATGTCTTTCAGGGGCAAGGCACGTTAAACCGGTGAATAGCGCTGAAGTGCGCTGAGCCCTGGTAAGGGGGTGGGATGGGAATCATGGAGTCGTGCACACGCACGGTCTCATGATTCTTTAAAAAAAATATCTTAAAAAAAGTTAGTCAATATTTAATCATTTTTCTCGGTGCCTTTTAATGTTTAGGTTAATAACAAATAAAGTGTCAGAGTGTATGTATGCAACTCAACAGCTAAGGCTGTATTGCGAATATTAAACAGCTTGAGCATTTTATTTCACGAATCCCAAGAAATTCTAAGCTCGCAGTTTGAGACGAATTTCTGACTACTGCCAGTATTGAACCGGGAACCCACTGTTTATTAGATCAACGATTTTATCTCCGGCATAGAAGAACGTTAAGTGTCCAGGATATTTATTTTCTTACATTCCTGTACTTTCGGAAGTACTGATTTCATGAAAATATTCTAAATCGCGATTTTGACGGAAATGCACGTTTTGGATCTCGAAGAATCCAACAAAAAATTTTAGCAGTTTGTGGGTGGCTGGGTATGTGAGTGGATGTGTGGTGCATCTTAACTATCCAACTGATATGATGGTCAGACTTGGATTAGCTTTAGATCTAGGGGTATATCAAAAATTCACCGACAAAAAAAACGACTAAAAGAAATCCGAAACCGGAAGCAAAAGTTAGGCATGTTGTTTTGGTACCATTTTTTTCTAAATCAAATTTTATAAATTAGGAAACGCAATCTGATTCTGATTAACGTTTTCCTCCCGAACTTTGTAACTTTAAAATGGCGGCCGCTGCGAATTTCTGAAAATTTTGACTTTAGCGCCTTGCTCAAAAACAGATTGACATATCGGGTTCAAATGATTTATCGTAATATCCCTGTAAAGACACAATGTCACTGTGCACAAAATGTTATGAAAAGTTAAAAGATATGAAGTGAAAATAATTTCCATTATTTTGGAAATTTTCAAAAAAACATTTCTTAAAAATAAGCAACACATTTACTTAAGTTTTGTAGTCTTATAGAGCTTGAAAATGAGCTACAATTTGGTTTGTAACCCAGCTCGTTAATTTCACTGTGACGCCTTCTATGAATTTTTTACAAATTTGTGTTTTAAAGCATATTTACTCAAAAACGAGTTATCAGATTCAAAAACATCCTGCTGAAAAACTTTTCACACGATTTTTTTTAAATTCTGTAGAATTATAGAGCTTGAAATGAGCTACAATTTGGTTTGTAGCCCAGCTCGTAAATTTCACTGTGACGCCTTCTATGAATTTTTGAAAAATTTGTGTTTTAACGCATATTTACTCAAAAACGAGTTATCAGATTCACAAACATCCTGCTCAAAAACTTTCGACACGATTTTTTTTTAAATTTTGTACAATTATAGAGCTTGAAAATGAGCTACAATTTGGTTTGTAACCCAGCTCGTAAATTTCACTGTGACGCCTTCTATGAATTTTTTACAAATTTGTGTTTTAACGCATATTTACTCAAAAACGAGTTATCAGATTCAAAAACATCCTGCTGAAAAACTTTCCACACGATTTTTTTTCAATTCTGTAGAATTATAGAGCTTGAAGTGAGCTACAATTTGGTTTGTGGCCCAGCTCGTAAATTTTACTGTGACGCCTTCTATGAATTTTTTACAAATTTGTGTTTTAACGCATATTTACTCAAAAACGAGTTATCCGATTTAAAAACATCCTGCTGAAAAACTTTCCTCCCGTTTTTTTTAATTCTGTAGAATTATAGAGCTTGCAATGAGCTACAATTTGGTTTGTGGCCCAGCTTGTAAATTTTACTGTTACGCCTTCTATGAATTTTTTACAAATTTGTGTTTTAACGCATATTTACTCAAAAACGAGTTATCCGATTCAAAAACATCCTGCTGAAAAACTTTCGACACGATTTTTTTTCAATTCTGTAGAATTATAGAGCTTGAAGTGAGCTACAATTTGGTTTGTGGCCCAGCTCGTAAATTTTACTGTTACGCCTTCTATGAATTTTTTACAAATTTGTGTTGTAACGCATATTTACTCAAAAACGAGTGATCAGATTCAAAAACATCCTGCTGAAAAACTTTCCACACGATTTTTTTTCAATTCTGTAGAATTATAGAGCTTGAAGTGAGCTACAATTTGGTTTGTGGCCCAGCTCGTAAATTTTACTGTTACGCCTTCTATGAATTTTTTACAAATTTGTGTTTTAACGCATATTTACTCAAAAACGAGTTATCCGATTCAAAAACATCCTGCTGAAAAACTTTCCACACGATTTTTTTTCAATTCTGTAGAATTATAGAGCTTGAAGTGAGCTACAATTTGGTTTGTGGCCCAGCTCGTAAATTTTACTGTTACGCCTTCTATGAATTTTTTACAAATTTGTGTTGTAACGCATATTTACTCAAAAACGAGTGATCAGATTCAAAAACATCCTGCTGAGAAACTTTCCACACGATTTTTTTTCAATTCTGTAGAATTATAGAGCTTGAAGTGAGCTACAATTTGGTTTGTGGCCCAGCTCGTAAATTTTACTGTTACGCCTTCTATGAATTTTTTACAAATTTGTGTTTTAACGCATATTTACTCAAAAACGAGTTATCAGATTTAAAAACATCCTGCTGGAAAACTTTCCACACGATTTTTTTTTAATTCTGTAGAATTATAGAGCTTGAAGTGAGCTACAATTTGGTTTGTGGCCCAGCTCGTAAATTTTACTGTTACGCCTTCTATGAATTTTTTACAAATTTGTGTTTTAACGCATATTTACTCAAAAACGAGTTATCAGATTCAAAAACATCCTGCTCAAAAACTTTCCACACGATTTTTTTTAATTCTGTAGAATTATAGAGCTTGAAGTGAGCTACAATTTGGTTTGTGGCCCAGCTCGTAAATTTTACTGTTACGCCTTCTATGAATTTTTTACAAATTTGTGTTGTAACGCATATTTACTCAAAAACGAGTTATCAGATTCAAAAACATCCTGCTCAAAAACTTTCCACACGATTTTTTTTTTAAATTTTTTAGAATTATAGAGCTACAGATCAGCTACAATTGAAGTTGTGTTCCAGTCCGCTAACTTCTTTGTGACACCTTCTATAAATTTTTGAACATTCTTACCGTCTATATTTAATAATCGGGGGCCAATTAAGAATTTCTGTTTTATGTTAAATTGCTCATGAGTACAATAAAATTCTCAGCTTAATTTTTACATACGGCAATATTTGGGAAGGGAGGTAATTTTTCCCCTTCCCCGACAAATTTTGGTAAACAAATTTGTTCTTCTTGTTCGTCCGGGCGAAGTGCTTCCCTCTTTTGTATTTACTGGTACACTCCGCTTTTTTCGTAATATTACAAAACAATTGCAGTCATTGCAAGCATTTTTACGCTGTTACAGTTCCCTCGGTGCTTGACTACTCCCTTCCTAGATTTTTCTGAAACTTTCACGCATAGTCTTCCAAAACTTCTGGTTCTTTTCCGATCAAATCTCAGAAGGTACAAGCTCGATTCAGCTTAATTGTGCCACTCGTATTAGTTCGTTCTACAGTTGCGTTCCTAATGTTTAATTTTCTGTTCTATCCTTTTCTGTTTCATTTGTAATTTTCTCAGAAGGGTGTCTCATTTATATTGCGTGTAATTTATTTTAGTTTTTTTTTTTGAAAGAGTGCAAGGTTCAAAGGCATTTGACAAAACAATAACTTTTATAACAGCAATTGAGATTCTATTGGCATTTCCGTTTTTTTTTTCAAGAAACCATTTCGGTCTACATAAAACAATCTCAAACCTGAAGCTATTCTTTCATTGATTTCCACATCCAACCTTCCATTCTCTTTTAAATTTACACCCAGATACCTGAAATATTTCACCTGTTCTAAATTTACCGCATCTACTTTAGCACCAATAATCATCATTTTCGTCTTATTTCTCATTTTCTTTTGGAGTTTTTCACAATATATGTTTCGATAATGCTTGAAACTTTTTACTTTGATATGCTTTCCGCATGGAAAGTATTGAATTCATGAAAATGTTCAATTTAGAAATTAAAAAAAAAGTACAGATTTAAACAGCTGGAAACTCAAAAACGAATTGCCAGATCAACATAAATTTTAGATATTATAATACCTTTAGGGGAGTGGTGGTAGCTCAGAGGTTAGGCGCTTAGGCTCGAACGCTAAAGGTCTAGGGTTCGATTCCCCGCCGAAGCCATGCAACAATAAAAATTTATGCCGCCACCCGTCACTCCCATTCCCCAATCCGGTGTAGGTAGCCGTGGGGTCTTAATGCCTAAAACCTTCTATGGAATTTAGTCGTTCGAATTCGACGTTAAACTGTAGGTCCCACGTACTTCACCTTAACGCTAAGAAGAGTACGTGGCAGAGAACAGTGCCGGTGCCCAGCAGTGGGACGTAAAGGCTGATTGCAAAAATACTTTTAACGGAAACGCAATTTTACTGCATATAAAAATTGCAAGGTCTATTGTTATATACTATCTAAATTTTAAAAATTTAAATATGTTTGCTCAAAACTGGCCACAACATTTTTTTTTCAAAAATTTATATACTCGTAGAGCAAGAGATGAGCTACAATTTGGTTACTATAACAGTCCGCTATTTTTTCTGTTGCAAAAATTGCAATATTACACAGTTTAATGAGCAGATGGAACACGTTAAATTGTGCATGAGTGATAGTTGAACAAAACTCACAAGTTAATTTCCCCTGTCCCCTTATCTCTGAAATAAAAAAAATCTATTTCTATTCTAAAGAAGAATTCAGTTAGCTTTCAGTATGGCATGCGGCTGACCGTTCCCGTTGCTATGATGTCCTCCATTTTTTTATGCCAATCCGAATTTAAGGCGTTTTTAATGTCTATGCAGATTTTTCACGTAATTTTTGATATTGATTCTGATCTAAATTTTAAATTATTAGACAATTATTTTATTACATATTTTTAGACAAGCAAAATTTCAATTCCGCGAACTTTTTTCAGTTTTTGAAAATGCGCCGAATGATGGTGTGAATTTGATTTAAAGCTGTGATCTTAACACCTTCAAGATAATGGATGTATTTTTTTACTGTAGTCAAAGTTTTTATCGCAACTCTTAACAAGCACAAATATAAAAAGGCAACATTAACGAGCAGCACTATCGATGGAACAGTAAACATGTTTAACTACAAAACTACTGTAAATAAATCGCAAAGTTAATTCGTAAAATAGAAACGCACGTCGTCTAATGGATCAACGCACGTACACTACGTAGCGGTTTCCGAGGTAGGTCGTCTGTCTAAGAAAACGTCGGATAGGAAGAGGCCAGGTTTTTCGGCTCCTATCTAAAGCCGCTTTGCTGTGGTAAGAGTTAGGGGTGTTGCAAGTTTCGGAGGAAAAGTGAGCTAATGGGCTGCGGTGCTCTAGTAAGAGCTGGGGTGCTGCAAGGTCGGAGACTTATTTCGCAGCTCTGAGAGAAGCGATCCAGTAACATATGGCTGTAGGAGTTAGTTTTTGGACCGTATTTGGAGGTTAGACTCCTTTCAATCCTGAAAACGAACCAAACGTGCTTGGGTAAGTGTCTGTGTAGAACCGTTTAAGCGATCCAGCAAGATAAAACAAATGTTTTCAGACTCGGTCATTTTACTGTTTTCCAAAACGGGGAAATCATCGCAATTCGTGTCGAAGAATACGTATTTTAGTAGCTTATAATTCTTGTAAATTTGATTCTGTAAATTAAAAATGTTTACGTCTTACAATTTCATTATTACTTTAGTTTAACTAATCGAATTTTTTGAATAAATTAAAAGAGCGGATTTTTTGATGGAACCGGATATCCGATTTATGATAAATAGCGAACTTTTCGGATAATCCGAATACCGGAAATATCGAAATCGGATAACGAAATTGCAAGCGAAAGTATTATTAGGATAGTAAAAACGTAACCAATTCCGGATTATCTGGATAACGAATAACTCAAAATCCAAAATACGGATTTCAATTGGTACCGATTTGGCAGCACTAGAAAACACGATAAGCAACAATTTTCAACGCACAGGCAAATAAATGACGCTCTTTTTTTTTTGATTTATAGTGAGACATTCATTTTTTGCATTTTGAACCCAACGTTTGTAAAGTCTGATCCAACACTATTAAAGGCCAGGGGCGGACTGCCCATTGGTAGAAGTGGGCAAAGTCCCACCGGCCGGACTCCCAGCATGAATATAAAAATTATACAGGGTGTATTGAAAACGGGTCCGAGTTGGCGCGGTTGGAATAACCATTCGAATGCGATCAGCAAAGTTAAGCATAGGTTTGCCTGATCAGTACTTGGATGGGTCTCCGAAATCCGATTCAACGCGGTACCTCGTGCTTTCGGATTGGCACGCAAATAGGTGGTCCCGGATGTCGCATTAACAACGCGGTAGTCGTTAGAGGGGTTGGAAATCTCCTCAATTACAGAGGTTTGAAAAAAAACGGCTGGAAGGAGTTTGGCATAACTGATGGAGCGTAATGGTTTAAAAGTCGAAGGACTCCATCACCTCCTGGAACATAGCGATAAAACCAATCCCTAGCCATGTTTAACCCGACGCACTAAGGGCATAAGGGATGGCTAAAGAAGAAGAAGAAGAAGTATTGAAAACCGCACAGCGCAGGTCGAAATATATAAGAAAGGAAGATTAAAATTTAATTTGGGGCCCTGTTTATAAAATATGGGGGTGAAAAGAACCTTTTTACGTATCGTTTATTTTGCAGTACGGAACGAGTATTCATACCAGATGCCTTCGAAGGGTCGCATAAGTTTAATAAAATCTCATTTTCTGCACCAGCGTATTGACCTTGAAAATAAGGATGAAAGATTCAGAAGCATTGTAGGAACGATTTCGTGAAGAAGTTGGCACAAAGAGCCTGCAGAAGTCGAGGAAGACTGTGAGAAACAATGTAATAAATGCGTGGCTAGTTGTTATAGCTTTTTGTATTTTTATAATTTACAGCAGCAGCAGCAGCATTTACAAATTTGTTTATAAATTATGGATACATATTAATTCCTAGTTCCACGCCTTTAGTGAATGAAAAAGTATTAAAAACAGATTAAAATCGGCTCTGTTTCAGCAGTGAATGGAAGCATTATCTGAAAAAATCATCAAATTCGTTTTTAAAATGTTGTCCTATTAAAAAATTTTAAATTTCTTTTATATCTCTACATTTGATTTATTTTTGTGACATAACAAACTATTAATATTACAATAAACTTTCGTCTTAGACCGCGTCGTCATTTGGGAATTACACATTTGCTCTAAAAGTTTGAGCAATATTTGTTCGTAGTCCCTACCTGCCTAAACAGGGCCGTATGCTTACATTATTTAAACATTGGGGCAGACAAGGATTTGATCTTAATGTATTTTGTTTGCCAGGACAATAATACTTAATAAAACACTGAATTCAAATTCGGAAATCGGAGGCATTTAAACCCCTTTGAGCCAGTCGTCGGGTAGAACGGCGGAGTTATAGTTGGCTTTCACCGTTGGGCGAAGACGGATCCGGTAGAGCGTGATCGTGAGATCGATGATGCTTACGAGTCCTTAGAGGATAAACTACCGGAGTCCAAGCTTTACTGAGTCTAAAACCATCCTCTCTGTTTATGTTGTTAGCTTGTTTCTCAATTTCAATTGCTTTACGTATAACACGAGGCATTGTCAAAGTCCATCTTATGCCCAGTTAAACCAGTATGTTCAGCCACCGCAGATTTAGTGATGCGTTTGTGTTTGGAATCACTTTTGTGCTGTCACAATCTTAACTCAATGGAACGACCAGTTTGTCCGATGTAGTTTGAGAAACAAGAGCAAGGGTTGTTGTAGATCCCGGCTAATTTTAAATTTGATATTTGATCCTTTGCGGATCGGAAACCGTTTCCCAAAGTTTCATTAGTTCTAAAGACTGTCTTTATGCTGTACCTTCTAAGAACATGCTCAATCTTATCAGTAGTGCCTTAGCTTTCCGGAGGTGCCAGTTCCTCCTTAGCCTTGGGCCGTTCCGCATTGCGGATTGCTCTATGAATTTCTGTGGCTGTATATATAACAAACTAAGCAAAGATGCGGGCCTCTATCGGCCAAGTCCCATCGGGCCTTTCCGTTCCCGGTCCGACCCTGTTGTAGGTATAAATTTTAAGATGTAGGAAAGTTAATTCAAAGCATCTGCGTTACTAAGTGGCATTAGAAAGCCAAAGACTACCTGCTGCATGTTAATTGCATTTTATTAATATAAAAAGTTCTGAATTTATGAAAACTACCAAAATGGTCCCTGATCTGGACATTCTGGTGGTAATGTCAGATTAACTCAGTCTGTAGATTTGTGGATTTATTTGAGCATAATTTTATTAGGTAAATCCGCCGGTCAGACTTTTCAGATGAATATGGATATCGGATAAGCCCAGAAAACGTATTTTCTGAATAAAACCGAATATCGGATTTTTGTGATAAATTTGAATTGCGGATTTTTCGGATAATCCGGACACAGGAAATATCGCAATCGGATAATGAATTTGCATGCGATATTTTATCGATTCCGGTTTATCTGAATAATTCAATCTACGAATTTCAAATTGTAACGATTTGGCAGCTCTAGAAAATACCATACGTAACAATTTTTAACGTATAGGCAATTTCAGGAGAATTGCTTCCCTCATTTATTTTGATCCTCCCATTATAGCTAAATCGTTCGCGAATGGTAATTCTGCCAATTTTGTATATTTTGTTTTACAGTACCCCGGAGTGTTGAGTTGAGGGTGAACAGCCTTGGTCTAGTCTTGTTGCCCTTGACTACTTCGTTCCTTAATAGAATAAACGTCAAAGGATTTGGAGCCATATTTTGTCTAATACCGACGTTGGATGTAAATTTCTGTGACTACATGGCATGTGCTTACATCATTTATGCAATTACCTTATAGGTTTTTAATAACTTTAATTAGTACAATTTCTATTTCTCGGTTTCTAAAATTTACCAAAATTGTTCCTGCTATAACCACTTTTGCTACATTTTAAACAGATCGAAAAGTTTGTTTTTTAGAACTCTTATTTAGAACAAATTTTTAATATTAAGGTTTTCAGTATTTTCGTAATTTTTGTATAGCATCACTTTTTAAGATCTTTTAAATGTAACTGATTTATTTTGCCATTTTAGTAGACAATTTTCTTATGTGCAATATGTTGGTAGCAATTTTACAGAATGTAAAGTGCGTTAAAGTGTCATCACTAACGGCAGTGAGGCGTAATTTAACCCCGAGGGAGATTACTTATTGGGTAGCAAGTTATCTCTCAACAACTCCCCTCAGGATAGTGCGGCATCCCCGTTGCGTAGCGGCTCACCCGTAGCTTGTCACCTCTCGATATCGAGTACAAACCGGGCCCCTAATGCAATTAATACTCGCTTATCTCCTATTGGAAACTACCTACAGAATTTGCAGCTTGATTTGCACAATACCGTCAAGAAAAATTCTTTTTATTATCATAAGTAAAGAAATTGCACGAATACGTAGCTGTGATTTAACCAAAAAAATACAATAAGAAGCAAATGAGAAACTTTTACGTATCAAATACAACGAAGACTTTATGGAGAAATATTACGAAAAATGCAGGACGTAGCTCACAATATACCTGGTTTTAGTAGGGTCATGTTCATAAAACGTTGCCCTGATGTCCTTTTTATCAGTCAACGTTTAGAATAAAAACGAAATTTAATTGGCTCTTTAGTCTTGGTTCTTTCAGTAAATTTCGTACAGAATTGAATGTTTTAAAAGTTTCTGCATATTTAAATATGTATTTATATAACAGAAAATTGAAGCTTTATGTGGTTCCAAACAGTGGCGTAACCACCCTGGTTTCGTGGGTTTAATGTGAGTCATGGGGCCCGCCAAGGGCCCCTCCTTTCACATACTTTCCTGTATTTCTCCCAAAAATAAGCAACTATTTATTTTATTTTGTCCAAGCCAAAACTATTTTTTTCTTTCGATGAATATCTCCGAGTAGCCGTGTTGAACACCCGGACGAGCGTGGGGATACGTTATCATGGCAACCGCCTTGCTGTTATATACGGTTTAAGATCGTTCAAATTGCTTCAGTAACAACGTTTGAAGTGAAGTATTTGGTAAAATGAGTCCGAAAAAGTATGTGCATAAATACGATGACGCAAAACGAAAACAAAAATTAGAAAGTGCAATGCGGAAATATCATCAAAACTGTTAAAAATTGACGCGG
Organism: Ctenicera cuprea; assembly: GCA_958336395.1. Lineage (NCBI taxonomy): Eukaryota > Metazoa > Arthropoda > Insecta > Coleoptera > Elateridae > Ctenicera > Ctenicera cuprea. The sequence goes on from OY284493.1 coordinate 9,058,307, forward strand.
TTTTTTAACCAATAACCGTTTTTTATTTTCCCATACTTCTATTAAAGTATGACAAGATAATTCCATGCAAATTTTCAAATTTCACAGTTTTTCGAACATACGGGTTTTGCTGTCCAAGCAACACCAAAAAGTAGTTTTCAAAATGTCTGTCTGTCTGTGGTGCGTTCGTTCCCCTGTATCTCTGGAACTTCTTGGCCGATTTTAAAAAAATTTGGAATGTGGAACGGGAAACGGAAATTAGACAGGTTTTTTGGTGTATATTTATACCACACACTTTTTTGAAATTTTGGAAACATTGTAGTGCATCTAAATGCAAGTCAAATGTTTTTTTCTGAATGTGGTGTCTTCAAAACTAACGCCGTCAAAAATTTTAAAAATTTAGATTTTAATGTCCAATTAATCAGAAACAGAATATTCAACCAATACAAATTGTTGTATCATTTAATAGTCCTTAATAAGTATAATCATGTGATGTAAAAATATTTTTGGAAATATGAAAATTCTTATAATTCCAGCTTCTTCAAAATTTGGATATTTCAAAGAGTTATTTATTAAAAACTGCCCACACTATTTTGTTTTAACTTTGTGAGCCGATAGAGCTTGCAATGAACTACAAATTGGTTTTTTTACTGATCTCAGAAATTTTATTCTAATAAGACTCTCCAGGAATTTTAGAAAATTTTGCAATTAATTAATTATTTATTCAAAAACGCAAACGCCAACCATATTAAAAATTAAGAAAAAAACGATACTTTTGAATATCAACATCGCGTTTTCGGGCAGTTACGTGACTTTAACTACGCCGTTTAATTAGCACTAGTTTAAAAATATATTTTTCATTCTTTGCATATGTTTGATAACTCTTCAAATAAAGTATTTATAGCGATTTTTGGTCCAAAATTCATAGCGCATCTTATCAGCTGTAGGGCGGCTGGGTACCGTGCTCAAATGCAGTTTAGCCGAAGTAATCATAGCCCTATTCTTGTACGGTACACGATATCGTATTGCACAGGCTGTCGCAAGTTCAAATCACCGCTGGGACTTTTTTTGATTCTTTCTTTCTTGTTTTAATTTAGGCAAAACAATATTATTCGGTCATTGATTGGCGCGAGAATATTTAAAACGCAGGATTACCAGGACGGGGGGTTGCGAAGGGCGGTAAAAGACCCGATCTTTATCTGGAACCCAAGCCCCACAACGTTTCGTTACGCCACTGGTTCCAAATCACCGGAAGCTCCGCTACTACTGCCAGTAGTGCTTCTATTTTTAGAGAATCTTTAGAGCACAAGTATGTCGCTGAATCTAGCCTGAGGTTGGTGAGATTTGCATAGGATTGTGACCCCCGTATCAAACTGGGGTCATCCCGCTCAGAGCCATACGATTGACTGACCTACGCAGGGCTTTTGAAGATTTTTTTAATTTTAATGAGAATCTTTATTATTTTCAACGAATTACCGAGTAAGTACGTAATTTTCACTTTAACTATGAAATTGATTTTAAAACAAATTTTCATTTACATTGTTCACTAGCTGGAGATTTTACTGGGAACTACATTTAACTTTAGCCGCAGCAAAATGGGTGAAGGGGTATCAAAACTGTACAGTTTAAAAGGTGATGTAATGGCGAAACTACATAGCTTGAAAGCCTTGGACGTTTACGCACAATAAACCTACTAAAATACTGACTGGTGCGTTAGCAGAACTTCCAACTTAAAACAGGACAAAATCTTATCGAAGATGGGAGGAAATCTAATGGCTGGGCTCAGATAAAATGACCTAGAAAAGATAGTAGAAATTTACGGTGCGGAATATATACTGACCTTATATAAACTCAGACATCAATTTGAAAATGATTTTAAGTTTCGATTCTTGGTGCTTTGTTTTGTTTTTCTTTAATTTTGGTATTTAATTTAAATAACTGTAATCCAGTACGTAAACTAACAACGTAAATATAACAAACTACAACATGATTTGTAGTTTAGTCGAATACACACGCTGATAGAAATAAATAAGAAAAACGTACAGATTCGTCGCATAAATATGGAATCTCGGGAAGATTTCCAAACGTGAATGACAGATATTTTCCTGTTAAAGCAATTGATCAGTTATTCCCTACTTCATCATTTATTAATTTTGAAAAGAAATTTAACATCCGTGTGTTTTTGCTGCTAAGGCCGAAGAATGTGTTAAAAGTTTAATTGGCCGACCACGCAGAACACAGAACAGTTACGGATCATTGGTGGGAATGTTGAAAACACGACCCGTGCAAGAGTCGGGACGAGGATGTCAAACAAAGATTGGGCGAGGTTAAAGCGGAGACAGTGCGGCTCGTAAGGGGCTACGCCCTCCTTACCAAACACGAAAAGCAGACTATTACATATAGCCACAGATTTCTATATAGTTTTAGTAGATGTACGACTGTAGCTTCTGAACAAACAAATAAGTGAAGCCCGCCTGCCATTTTCTAGAAGGTCAACATTTCAAGTAAATATGTTATCTATTAGACATACAACGCAAAATACACCATTATTTCGCAACAATCACATAATTAAAAACTTTGTTTTTTAAATTTAAATTTACAAACTGCAAATTAACTTTACGATTAATATTTCTTACTAATCATCAACATTTTAAATAATTTATTTTACTACAAAAACAGCAATTGGAAAATATAATACATACACGAGTAACACTTTTTTTTAGTTTTAAAATAAAGTAGTTACTCCCCTAAGGGATTTAGGGCAAGCTTATAATACCGCGCAGAATTGGGCTGGCGCCAAGTTGACTTCGCGCCGATTTTGCGTAGCGCCGAGTTGGCTAATGCCCAGTCGGCGGCGCTAAGTTGTCCCTTGCCGGCTACGGTTGTACTTTTTTGTATATTATTAACAATTAAAAGTGGAGGCTAACTGAATTTCAAATTTATACCAAGCAAATATTTAAAAAATCATGGTTAGGAAACAGGATGCCGTTTTTTGTATACAGGGTGTTAATGAATTGTAGGGACAAACTTCTGGGGTTTTCAAAACACAACAAAGCAAACAACTTTTGTTTATAAATGTGTGGTCAAAAGTGTTTCCTTTCAGGGATAGAGCTTATCAAAGATTCTTTAATCGGCGCTTAAATGTAGGCAACTCAATTTACTACCTACTATTTGTTTCCATAACGACGAAAATTATTACGGGATAAATAAAGCCCTCTTTCCAACTTTTCAAATTCAAATTAAATTTAAAATAAATTAATTAACAAAATGTTTCAAAACTAAGCAATAGAAAAAACCAAAATTACAAAGTATAATTCGCCATAACACAAAAGTAGGAAACACAGAACGAAAATAAAGAAGAAAATAATTATCAAAAAAATCACAGGACGAAAAAAACGAATTAAAAAGGCACAGAAAGAACCGAATGCAAGAAAAGTCAAAAAATATCACAAAAATATCGAATTGTGTCAAAAAACTTTTTTCAAAATTTTGTATGACCTGTGCAACACATTTGAAAATGCAATTTGGGTTGCCTATTTTCAGGTACTTCTTAAAGAATCTTTAAGAGGCTCTATTTTCTAAAGGAAACACATTTATTAACAAAAGTTGTTTGCTTGGTTGTGTTTGCAAACCCTAGAAGTTTGTCCCTACAATTCATTAACACCCTTTATAATATATTAGCGAAACATAGATCCAAAATAAATTATTATTACCCGGATTAACCATATTGAGGGCCTTAAGCTAGAATTTTGTCCCCCCCCTTTTTAAAACCTGTCAGTGGCTAGTACTAACGCTATTGCCATGTTATTAATTTCAGCAGGATGGAACTTCAATATTGGTTACATTTTATTGTTCTTTTTTTATTAACTATTAGTGACATTGACTAAACAAATGTAAGAAACATAACCAACGTTCTAATCCCAATCGTCGTACCGCTCAGTCTCGTTCATATCCCCGTCTTCTCGAGTGTGTCGGCTAATAATGAATAAAAGGCCAGGACATCGCAACACAATCAGACAAGCAAATGTTGTTTATTCAATTTTGATTATATTTATCGAAGAGCTTAGCGGATCGTTTGCACAAAAGAATATCGGCCTTATGTAATAGACGCGTAACTATGTTTTTCGTAGTAGTGGAGGCCCCACACCCCCAAATGTTGAGACAGGTGAAAAAGATCCGTATTTAATATATAGATTATTCGAGTATGTTTATTTTTTGCAATTAATCCTTAATCCCTGGTGTAGTTAAGGCTTAAAACGTAGTTCATATCGCGACTGTTACAAATACGGTTTACAGATTCATTAGAACCACAAAGATAAAAGGTATTTTTATAAAAATCAGGTTTGCAACTTTCCGCGTTTTATTTTTACTAATGATTCTGAGAGCATTAAATTCATAGAAGCATTACACATAATGAACGCATTAAACGTATAAATGATGCGATAATCCGCTTTTTGGATTTCTACAATTTGAGATTGTACCGCAAGCCTAGTCGCGAAATTTCTTTCATATTCGCTGACACCAAAACTCAGTTTTGCAGGTATTTTTACATTTAAGTTAAGACTATAAGCAGCTTTTAGTATTTGAAAACCTAAGCCTTTATTTAATGCCAGTGCAGACAATACAATTCATTGTGGTTCAAAAGAGTTAGCCAGGAAAACAAAATCGTTCGGCAACATAAAGGGAGCAGAGACCTTGTGAAAACAGAATGCGATGTTTATACATTTCTACAATGTTAATTAATTAAGAAATGTTGTAATAAAGGTAAGGTCAAATATACGATCAATTAATATAAATGGTCTTTGTTGATTGGGTTTGTTAAATTATCTAACACATAACTCTTAAATCGTTGCTGGTTAACTTTGTTATAAGAAAAATTATGAGCTAACTTATAGGCAGAAATATACAATTCTACTTTTGGAGTGAAACTCCTTTGCTGGCGATATCCAAGCGAATGCTAGAACGTAAGTGCGAGGCAAAACCACCCGACCTGCTAACCTACTGTGCAGATCTGTCTAGATTCAGAAACACACTTCAAAACGAATGTCTTTTGTGGCTTTGCTTATATAGGTAATAATGTATTAATAATAATATAAATTTTTTGGCAATAACGGTCAAATGGTAAAGAAAATATTTAGTAAAGAAATCGTCCTCGATCAGGATTTGCTAGGATAGCTCAGTGGTAGAGCACTGGGCTATATACCTGGAAGTCTTAGGTTCAAATCCTGATCCAGAAAGATGTTTTTACTAAATATTTACTTTTCCATTTGACCGATATGGCCAGAGCAAGATGTGGAAGGATTATTTTTCATAAAAAATTGATACACTAGAAAAATGTCTTTTGGCGCAAAGAAAATTAGAATCGGTTGATCCATTCTAGAGTTTTAATTAAAAGGTACTTTTATTTAGTAAAAATGGGAGACAAGCATTTAAGCAAATGCACCTCGTTACCATAGATTTTATAAACAATTTTAGTAACAAAATGCAAAGCATCTTCTTCAGCACTACAGTAAATGTTCAAAATGTTCACCGTTATTTCTTAAACAATGGTAAAGTCTGTCTTCAAATCCAATTCCAGCTTTTTGAAATGTTTCTCGGCCGATAACCCTGAACTCCCTTTTCAAACTTCTTGAATATCCACTGGCTGCGTAGGGTCTACTACGTTTCGAGACTTTTCGCCGCCGTTCTTTTCGCCGCTACACGTTTCGCTGGAGGAAAAAAAACACGACCAAGCACACAAAAACATTTTATAACCAAAACATTCGTTTGTTAGAAAATATTGCATAAAAATACCCAATTATGCAAATTAAAGTGTCACTCAATCAACTGTAATTAATATAATTGAAGTGGAAACGAAAGAATTTTGATTACAGAACGTGTCATAAAATCAGAGCTTTACCAATAATAATGAAATAAAAAATTATGTTTTATATTATTGATATTTTTCAATCGATTTTTTCGCGGGCAAACGGCCGCGACGAAAGATCCACAGCGAAACGGCAATTGGCGGCAAAGCGTCCGCGGCGAAACGCCTCGTGGCCAAGTGTTGGCGTGAAACGGCAGTGGCGAATCGTTTCATTGCCGGCTGCGTGTTGTAAACTACAGATTTTAAGTGTCCCCACAAAAAAAATTTAGTGGCGTAAGATCTGGAGAGCTAGTTGGCCAGTCGACTGCCCTGCTTCTGTCAATCCACTTATTAAGAAATCTATCACTTAACCAAAGCCAAACGGGAAATGGGTTATAAGCAAGGGCTCCATCTTGCTGATACTGCAGAAGGTCTTCAACCAGTTGTAAGTAAGTTTCCATGTACTTTAATTTGTTTTTCTAGAGCTTCTGTTATTAGAGGTACGATAGTTTCTTACCGCATATTCAAGTAAATTTTCTTCTATGAATAAAGAACCGACAACAGTGTCTTCTAAGATACCTGCTCACACATTTATTTTCCTATTCACAGAAAAATATGAGAATTTAAGTCACTCCCGTAGTGGCAGTTTTGTTTATTAACAAAATCATTCCATAAAAGTGTGTACTCATGGGAAAAGCAAATATTCTTTAAGAGATTTTGATCATTATTCTTCATTTCACCAACTTCCTCACAAATTTGCATTGTTTCATCAAAGTCATTTTCATGTAATTCTTGATAGATCTGCATTTTGTATAGATGAAATTTGTTTTATTCCATTACTTTGTGGACCGAACCGAGTGAAATTCCAGTTAGAGCAGAAACCTGGCTAGGATTTGCTGAAAACTGTCCCAAAACTTCAGTTTGCCCTCTTCATTCTACGGTTTTTGAATGTTCCTTATTTCCAACAGACCCAAAATTTCAAAATTTATATATGCGGGACATTTCTATCTGCGTGCCTTTGGTTGAAGGCAGCCGCTGGTCTCCGGAAACATTTCTCGGCTCCGCAATGAAAATTAATTCTACTTTTTCATTTAAAGTAATGAATAACTAAAACATTTTGTCAAACTGTAACAAATTTGGTTGAAATGTATAATAGCTACGTCATTTGTTTAAATACTTGACTTCCTTTGTTTTCAAAATAAAAATACAGAGCCTTCGTTACTTACTGATACCCACCTTTGGTCCGCAGTGACTTAGGGAGTTTTAGATTTAGATGTTGAAGTCAGTTCAAGATTGGTACTCGTGGTAACTAAAAATTCCCTTAAGTGTCACTGTCAACACTCAAAGTGAGGTTATGTATGTAAACAAGTAAGCCTTGATAAGTTAACAAACAACTTGGGAATTTGTGGATAAAAGACTTACCAACAGTGTAAGTTGGGTTGCCTATAGTTTGTAGTCACGTGGGTATTGTAATTAATGAAGGCTCTGTACCTTTTAGTTAATAACTTGAGAACAAATCAACCGATTTTAATTTTCTATGCGCCAAAAGACTACATTTTTCGAAAGCTTTAATTTAATGCCGTATGAGGAGTAGTGTGTTGTTTTAAATTTAAAAATTGAGTAGGCTGTGATTCAGAAGGTGGATTGCTACTTGAAAAAAGTGTTTCGACTATTTACATCATCATTTATATTCCAATTCGGACTACATGGAGGATTAAAGCAATTCAAAACACCTCTTATTTAAGCATATCATGCACTATTCAGCACGGCTTTGTGTTATTAACGATTCAACTTCCTGGTATTGTTAGTTTTCCCCGTTCCCTGCATTACAGACTAAAATTTTGGACAGGAAATTTTTCACTTCAACTATGAATTCAAACATCATAATTAGCTGAATTAAATGAAATTTTGACTTGGTATTAACATTAAACTAAGTATTAATTAAGCAAATTTTACGATAAGGTTTGTATACAGAGTGGCTAGGAAAATCCCGGCCACTTTTCTTGCGGCGGTGAAGAGATGGCGCTTTAGTAAAGCAAAATTAAATTAAAATACAGGCATAAACGCAAAATTCAAGACGTTTTAGTTGTTTTGATTTAATATGGGGCGTATTTAATAACTAAAACGTTTTGGATTTTGCGTTGTTGCCAGTATTTTAATTTAATTTTTCGTTACTAAAGCGCCATCTCTTGACCGCTGCAAGAAAAGTGGCCAGGGTTTTCCTAGCCACTCTGTAGTTATCTGTCAAAATAGCAAAAATGTTTCTTTTTAGATTTTTAGATATCTTTACACTTACTAGATTTATGTAAGTTTTGTTATATGTTGTCGGATAATTAGCACACGTCCACAGCCCTGAAAATGTCCCGTGCAACCGTGCACGAAACGTCTGCGGTAGCAGTACGGATGACGCGGCTCCAACCCAGACGTCAAGATGCCAATACAAACAGTATTAAATTTACCTACAGGATAGTTCAACTTCGCTATTGTTAATATATCAGCTCAACTTATTGAGGAATTTACGTTTACCGCAGACGAACTTCCGAGAAATGTTCACTCACTGCCGATATTCCACCTAAAGGGAAATTTAGTGACAGTTTCTGAAGGTTAGTATTATGCGAATGAGACTCGATCGTCTGCAACAGTAGCTAAGTATGAGGATATTATTGCACTACATCGACGAATAAAAACATATTTTGTTGTTTTGTTAGGTTATTTTTTATTATTTTATAAAAAGAGCTACGGAGGCTAACCCCGCACTCGGGACAAAGCTGTCTCGGGTTCGAATCTCGGTGCTGATGATGTGTTGTCAGATTGCCACTTATTTATTGTGTAAGTGTGAGAAGGAAGGGAAGTAATGGGTGGTATTCACGTATCCATAAATACTTTTAAATTTAAGTACAAAATAAGTCACTTATTCGTTTTAAATTTAAACGTATCCATGGATACGTGAATTCCTACTTCCTTTTCGCACATATTGCTTGTATATGTTTCCAGTGAAGTATTGACAATCTTTATAATAAATTATTGTAAATAACGCTATATCAATTCTTTGTATTATAAATTGCTACTACTATTACCTACTAACAAACAAAACTACAACAATGCCAGGAACAGTTCAATACCTAAATAAATTGAAGCAAGCAACCATTTATGATTCTACTATATAAAGCATTATTTAGTTCTAGAAATCTTGAGTCCAAAATGACGTATACGTATTTCATAATAATAAATACGTATAATAGAACTAACCTCGTTTTCAAACATAATAGGAAATTGTAGACGAGAGTCTAGAAATGCTTTTAGTGTTATTGCTGTTAACAGTTGAGAGCCTATAATATATTGAAACGTCTGAGGGAACAAGTGTTTTATTGAATGTCAGCCGTATTGAATGTAGGTACGTTCCATCGCTGATAATAAAAGTAGGGAGGTTATTACAATTTAAAATTAAAAATATTAAGACTTATAACAACAACGTAAGGAAAAAACGTTAACAACAAAACCATTTTTCAGTAACTAGTTCATGCAGGGATAATACGTTCTACAGATACGTTTTAAAATGATTCATTATTGAAACTTTTAGTTTAATTTTAATTGACAACTCTTAAAAGGCAACTTAACGACACTAAATTTAGCAATTCCTATTACTTCTTTGTACTTTCAGTACCTATAAGAAAGTATTGGTTTGAATTTCGTGAAAATACATATTCCGAACGCCCAGGAAATTAAACCAACTAAATGGTTTGTACAGAAATGTCTGTCTGTGGGTGGGTTGGTATGTGGATGCGCTCAATGCCTCATATAGCTTGTAAAAACTTACTGGGGTACAACAGTTTTAAAGATCAACACGTTTTATTTTGTTGTTTGAACTTTACGAAGGGGCGCTACAAGTTCCGACTCACCGAAGGTCTACGCCGAAGTTCCTTTCTTCAAGAAAGATTCGTGCTTCAACCTATCCTCCCACCCAGTTTTTCGAGTACAAAACCAGGATGCATGTTGAAAACACTTTGGCATTCTCGAACGAGGTCTTGCACTAAAACCATCATCTGTCAGCCAGCTACCACATCTAGCGTGACTACCGCAAACAACAACTTTCGGGTCGTTCGGGCAATCTCATAAAATCATAGGGAAAAACAAAATAGCTTACCGCAATGTTGACCAACCAAAAGAAGCAGCAGCAGTCTGCACCCGACCAGTCTTTTGCAACCCAGACGCATGCAACAAGCACAGAAAACAAAAACAAAGCGCCCAAAAACACCGATGCCGCCACTCCACCACCCCAATTCTTCATCCATACTGCAAACAGCCTCTCCCCTGTGGAATATTTCCGAAAACGCCTTCTCGCTCTCCTCCCACATGGTCTTGAAGATTTCCCTCTTGCGTCGCCTAGCGCCGTAACGGTGCTTATCTCGACGGCCAGTATCACCATCAACACCACCGAAGGGGTATCCGTTCATTACCACGGCTCCGTAACCAACTCTATCGCCTCCAACCACTCCGCCTCCTCCAACCGCTCCAGCAACTCTCCAATTAAAACTCCGTATATTTCAGTTATCGTGAAAGACCACTACCGCCAAAGCCCTAGCCCAGGTCATCAAAAGAATTCCTGGATTCATGCTCTCCAAGGCTGCCGTTTTCTCTAACGGCAACGTTTTCTACGCCACATTTCGACCTCCGAAAGAAGCTCGCCGCCATTGAACACCAAATGGGAAATTCAAATTTTTACCACCCGCAGCACACTACTACATCGACGTTAAGCCACCTCCTTTCTTAGACGTTGTCCGGGGTGTCCAACTGGGCATCACAGCAGAAGAAGTGAAAAAAGTACTCACCCGTCAGCCCATTACCACTTCTCAGACTTTGCTGGACAACCTCCTGCAAATTGCAAATGTTCTACCATACGTACTCCTTTAACCTTCCCAGTTTCCACACATCCCAACCACAACCTATTCAAATGTCCCCGCTGCCTCAAGTACGGCCACATATCTTTGCAAAACCGATATTTATTTAAACAATCAGTCAATTAAAGGATACAATTTAATTAGTTACCTGGTTTAAACCACTGAAGATTTCTACTGAACGTCAGGATAACTTCAAATAAGAAACTAAAGATAGAAGCTTAAGAAACAAAGTATTTTGCAGAATTAATATTTAATCACAGTGTAGTTTATTTCACTTACAGACATTGCACCAGTTCCCGGGATGGACAAAGTTATTTAGTGTGTTAACCATTTTACGTTACAGATAATATACATTAACAAGTAATTTAAATAGTGCATCTTTCCAAAATCCTGATCGATGTTGTAGGAACTCGTGAGTTGCAATTTCAGTGGCGTACCGTTTGGGAAGGATACAATTTTTGCTTTGTTGTTGTAAATGAATATTAGAAATTACATAATAACTTTACTGAATCAAATACACCAAGATTTCGTAAAAATTGTATTAGTAAGTTAACGTATATTCTATCACATTTAATTTAAACAAGTGTATAGCGCAAAATTGCTTTTCAAACAATTAACAAATCGAATAATTGTTTTTCGAAAAATTGTTTTTAAAACATTTTCATTATTCCCTGAAAAGAGGATCTAATAGAAGACCGTAAAAATATTGCTTAATACCCGGCAACAAGATTTCTTTTAAACTGTGTATCCTTATAGAGGTAGAAATGAGCTGCAAATTGATTTTGTTCTGAGTTCTCTGTAACGCTTTCTGTGAATTTTCAAAGAAGTAAATTAAAGAACATTTAATTAATAAACGGAGCACGATAAAACATTTTTATAAACCAAATTGCTCATTAGAGACGCTAGAATAAGATTCCAAACTTAAATTTTAAATGCCGTACTATCTAGGAAAGCTGATTTTCCTTCTCTCCTCCACTTTTAGATGGTCAATTTTTGTTATCTGTTTTTTGGGGTCCACAATCCCAAGCAATATTTTATGACAGAAATCTTTAAATTGATTTTTTGTTCTAGCTTCACATTTTACATTAGTAAAAAAACCGCAACAGTAATAAAATATAATTGAAAAAAACGTTTAAGTACGGCGAAATTAATACGTCTTAGTAAGACAAAAAAGGTACAAACCCTTTGCCGTATATTGTAGCAATTGAGAGCAAAAATAATAACCAGCTTACTTTATTGTGTCGTTTATAAAGCGGCCGTCTGAGACAACCTCGTCAAGAAAACAGCTGTGGCTTGTACTAACAATGACACGGTAACTAACGAGGTTATAGCTTAATATCGCCGAAGGAAACCCCTTTCGCTTCACCTACAATACCTACGTAAGTAAAGGAAGTACTTAATCGAAGAATAAAGTTAATAGGAAATTGTGGTCAGTTGAATAATTACAAGAACAGAGCGTTATTTTTTTAACGATTTACGGACAAAGTACTGAGGCATAATAGTGATTTCGTTTATCTTTGTTCCTTAAAATGAAAACACAAATTAGTTAATGTTATTTGTGTTGCATAGTGTATCGAGGATCTACAAACAAATCATAACAACAGGCCTTGACCAGCGTGCTTATCTATATGAAGAAAACTATAATTGTAAATGTCAATTTTAATCCTAATTATAGGAACATCGGTAATACCATGTGAAAGACAAAGAAAGCACATGAGGCAGTCTCTTAGAGACCAAAAGTCCAAAAGAGATGGGGAATACTACACGCGCTGGAGTTCCACCGCGCGTTGTTCCGTAGCCAGCGTTTCGCTGCCAGCAGTCTATGATACAATTGGATTCACTCCTCAAAATTTCCATGCCCTGGTACTCGCAATTTATTCTGCTCTAAGGGGGACTCTTGCGTATATTTTTTTAACATATCAATGTCCGTGTTCTGCAAAACATATTCTATACTCTGTACATTTGCTATTACTTGTTATTAATCTTCATGCAACCATGTTAAAAATCATTGCAATTTATTTTGTTGCTTAAATTTGACGAAGAAGCGCTGGGGGCGCTGCAAGTGTAGACGGACTCGTCCTACCCAGTTTCTCGAGTATAAAACGAGAATGCTTGCCGTCAAAACTGCGACATTCTCGTTCTAGGTCTTGCACCGAGAACATCACCTTCTAGCCAGCTAACAAATCCAGCGCGACTAGCGCAATCAACAACCTTTGAGACGTTCAGGGAATCTCAAAGAATTCCCTAGGAAAAATCTAAAACGCTCATTGCCTTGTCGACCAACCAGAAGAAGCAAAAGCAGCGTTCATCCCACCAGTCTTCTTTGACTCAGACGCAAGCCACGGGAAAAACGAACAAGAAGAAAACGCCCAAAACACCGATGCCGCTACTCCACCCACCGAAACTTTTACTCACACTGCATCAAGTCTCGTCGCCGTTGCATATTTCTGAAAACACCCTCTCCTTCTCGTTCCACATAGCCTTGAAGATTTCCTTCTTGCGTCGCTTAGCACCGCACCGCTCGTGCCACTGGATGTAGGGGCTTTGTCGAGAACTGCGGGGATGTTTTGCTTCTGAGCTTTTGTTAGTTCGATCTGAAGGCAGCTTGAAGCTGTGGAAGGAGCTACGGCATTCTTTTGCCCCTTGGACCGTTCTGATTGATCATAAAGCGTTTATTCTTTGGATTTCTCTGCTTGATCCTGAAGAATGCGTTTGCGGATATTATCACCTTATAGTTTTATTAATTATATCCATACGTGACGATGTCTGAATTAAACATAACTTCTAACTGGTTGACTAAACAACATGGTCACATCAATTAAGTTACACTTCCACGCATACAGGAAAATATGTAAAACAACTCTCATAACAAAGTATGCACCTAACAGGGCTTTACCAGATATTGAAGGAAAGCGTATCGAGGCTGCTCCTCGGTGACTAAAAAATGAATAAACACTGTCGCAAATTTGCCAGGGAATTATTTATATACGCTCAAGGGTGTTGTTGATTGAGCCATGATCTATTTAATAACGCACTATTGCAGTCACATTGATTAGCTTGCATCCAAACTTGGTCATGTTTACTTATAACTTTTGAGATGAATAATAAATCATATTGTGGAATTTAGTTACTTGGTATGAAATCTAGGAAATGACTAATACACTATTTAATTTCTTTTGTATAATAACAAATCTCCACATTGGGACAATATACTTTTTTCAAGTGCGGTTTCGTTGCAATATAAACAAACATCTACAGATGTGGTATAAAAGAAATTTAATATAAAACAGAAATCGCCGTTGTTGGGTTGTTTTGTCTGAAATCTAAGAAATTAACTTTAAACTGTTTAGTTTCTTTTGTATAACAAACCTCCACATCGTGACAAAAGACACCTTTTCCAGTGCCGTTGTGTAGCAATTTAAACAAACATCTACAAATGTTGGAAAGGGTGGATTTATTATAAAAAGAGGAAGTCGCCGTTGTTTCATTGTTTTTTATTGAAATCTAAGAAATATCTAATAAACTATTTCGTTTCTTTTGTACAACGAATTTCCGCATCGTGACAATACCCTTTTCAAGTGCCGTTGCGAAGCAATATACACAAACATCTGCAGATATGCTGGAGGTAGAATTTATTTATAAAACCGAAGTCGCTGTTAACAGCTAGGCTTCCGGGTTGGAGCCGCGTGATCGGTGCATGAACTGCCGACGTTTCGTCCTCGGTTCCACGGGACATCTTCAGGGCTGTGGTCACTTTGGGATCTGGAACACAGCCCTGAAGATGTCCCGTGGAACCGAGGACGAAACGTCGGCAGTTCATGCACCGATGACGCGGCTCCAACCCGGAAGCCTAGCTGTTATTAACAACGGCCGCGGAAGCCTGCAACTTCGAAGTCGCTGTTGTTTAGTTACGAACTTTTAAAGACGGAACGAGTCTTATAGAAAACTTTGTTTGAATTTTGTATTGCTTTAGGTCACTTTGTGACAATAATAATGTATAATATAATCAAACCTGCATAATTATTGCTATTTTACATTAAATAATTTTATTTGGACATCGTAGAATGCGGTTCATAGATGGTCGAAAGCATATAAATGGTATATCATCTCAGTACTAAAGTTTTATCTTTTGGCGAAGAAAAGCGAAAGGTGAACATACAGGGTGCTCATTTTATTGTGTAACTCCTTGATTCTTTAGAGTAGGCAACACATGTTACATGTCATAACTTGCTTTACCTTTTTTATTTTTTTTTGTTGGTGGCGCTACACTGTAATGAGGAGTTGGGCGTGCAATGCCGTGGGTCAGGGCCATCGGACATTAAGAGAAAATTTTATAACATCTTTTTTGGACAATACTATTAAATGTCTTTAGCAATTTTTGTAGCTTTAGTAAAACAACAATATGACAAAAGTAAAAAAAATCGAGGATTGTCATAATTATTGTTTAGAATTTAAACGAATTTTGCTTAAAGAATATACAGAAATAACATGTAAATATTCTATATACAACATGCTTTTTTATTGTTTTTCAAGAAAGTTAATTTAGAAGTAAAGATAATAAAATTAATCATGGTGAATATCTGGCAAAATCTTTGTTTTTCAATCTCTCTATATTAGCAAAGAGGAATGTGGCATGGACGAAATCTTGTACCCGACAAAGGCAGCCACTGATACCTCCGCATTCCGATAAAGGCGCTGGGGATGGAAGGAATGCGGGGGTGATTCTGTTTAAAGAATATTAAAAAGCAGAAGGGAGGTTAATTAAATACAAGAGATCATGTTGTAGGAAGACAATGTGGAAGTTGCTATTTATAATATGTTTGAAAAATTTTGCAATTCACTTAATCCACTTTTCCTTTTTGCAGCTTAAAGAGCATTAGAAAAATTATTATTAATTAAGTGAAATTAGTTATTACATAAGTCTTATTTAAACCTTTGATTTTACTGCTGCCCAAGCTCAAACAATATTTTCTAATTATGACCACTTAGTAATGACGTCATGAAAAGGGGTCAGGAATATTTTTAGGAAAAACAAGAATTTGTTACTATGTTACTTTGGTAACAACTTTTAAGGTGCTTATTATTGGTTTACATTTTTAGGATTTTTTAAAATCTTATAATAATACTGTGGAAAACTCAATATTGAGTTTTATTCCCCCCTCTTAAATATTTGGTAATTCATCTTAAAAATTCTTAAGAAGCAGGCAAATCGGATTTACTGCGGTAATTCAAAACAAGAGGAAAGCGTTTTGGGATGTCGATAAAGTCAGATAAGTGTAAATTTTACGATGAAACCTATCAAGAACCTAGTAAACCAATAAAAGATGCCGTAAAAATCATCTCGGCGTCAAAATATCGCCCAGAGAGTTGTTAGGAATGTATTTCAATATACGTTCTTAATGCAATAAAGATCAAAGAAATTGCAACATAAAGTAATAAACAGAACAATAATTATACAAAGCAAAGCGTATAAATCTATAAGTTGCCAAGTATTATTTGAAAACTTTCCTAGTGAATGAGTATCTGTATATAAAATACTTAATTACTTTAACAATATTTATTTATTTTAACCTTATACGTATTGCGGCATGTTTACATGCCATTGTCGAAGGTTATATGAAAAAGTAAACAGTTAGTGTTGTTATAGCAATAGAACTTGGTGACTTGATCTCGGTTATCGTCTGCAGATGACTTGATTTCTTATTCCAAAATGTCCAGTAGAGGAGAATTTAAGAGATGAATTTGCTCATTCATTAACGGTACAGTTTTTAAATGTTTGTGAATTTCAAAAGCTTCTAGTATATCTAATTTACGTTTATCGTCACAAAAGTGTAAA
This sequence comes from Ctenicera cuprea, assembly GCA_958336395.1. NCBI lineage: Eukaryota > Metazoa > Arthropoda > Insecta > Coleoptera > Elateridae > Ctenicera > Ctenicera cuprea. The sequence continues at coordinate 9,074,865 of OY284493.1, forward strand.
CATTATATGGTGTTATTAGATGTCATTGAATGATTTTGTTCTAGTAAGTGTTTAGCGTAATTGGATTTATGTGGATGTTTGTATCTGTAACAACGTACGTGTTCTTTATACCTAATATCAAAATGTCTAATTGTCTGGCCTATATAAACCGAATTACAATGCGAACAATTTAATTTGTAAATGCCTGATTTTAGCAAATCGTCCGTTTTTGGTTTTGCATTAAGCAAAGTGTTTAAGATGTTTCTAGTGGTTTTAAAGCTTACTTTATATTTATTTGTTTTGTTTATAATTTCAGCAATTTTTTCTGATTTGTCACCAAAATATGGGATCAAAGCATATTTAATTGTATCGAATGAAGTTAGGGTATTCGGATAAATTTTTTGAATAGCTAATTTATAATCTTTTTCTTTAATTAATGTATCAATAAGTTTAGTATTATAACCATTACTGTATGCAATTTGTTTAATAATTGAAATTTCTCTATTATAATTAATTTCATCTAAAGAGACCGTCAAAGCTGTATGTAGCAGGGACCTGTATGCTGCTAATTTATGTGTTTTATGATGACAAGAATCGTGTGGTATTGTAATGTCTGTTTGTGTAGGTTTTCTATAAACTGAGTACTTAAATTTATTAGTTGAATTAATTTTCATGTTTAAATCTAAAAAGTTAATGGACTTATTTTGTTCAGTTTCTAGTAAAGTTTGAAAATATATAAGAACGGAGTTAAAATTAACTGCAGTACGACTTTAAGACTAGAAACTACTTGTACGTAAATTATATTTGCTGCATTATCCATTCAACTTAAGGAATGTACATTTGACCTAATAACTAGGGATTTCTACGAAAAAGTTTTAATGAGTTTTTGGTTCTACTTATAACATAACGTTTCTATGAAGACTTCTAAATAATCTTTCAAGCTTGTTAAATATTCCTGCAAAAGCTTTTTCTCTGAAAATAATACCAGAAAAACTTTATAATTGCACAGATACAACAGTAGCGTTATACAACAACCTTTTTAGTACTTAAAATTAATCTCTCAAAATTATAAAATCTTCCAGCAAATACGTCTTTCTTTAGAGGTACACCTGGGTTTAAACTTTTAATTATTCCCAAGGTTATAATTTTGAAGTTTTTATACTGCCAAACAAACGATAACAGTAAGATTTTTGCCATATAACCTTTTCTTATAGGTTTGCTGCTTTTGTGCTAAAAGTTAACTTATTACATAAATGAAATGAGTTAGTTGTAAGTTGTAAATTATAACACGGAGTGTGGTATTTCCAAACTATATCAAAAGCAACAAAATTTCAAACTACAGCATTCGAGTCACAATAGGCATTTAACTTTACTTTCTAAGATTGCTTTTCAGATGAATTACCTACGTAAATGCTCTGGACTTAGAAGTTGGAATTCTCTTAATATTAATGTTTCGCATAATTATTGTATCTCTGTCTTTTTAGCGTTTACGTGCGTGTATGAGTGAGTATGTTGTACGTACGTGCGTCTTGGTCTGTGAGTATTCACGCTTTAATTAATTAAAATATGGATCTCTTGCAGTGTTTTATTCTAGTCGCATAGATAAACATGTCAAGTTGGGCCCCATACCTGAGATAATTCCTTTGCAAGAGATAGGCATTGGTAATCTTAGGGACGAGTTGGGCCCAGATATTATTTAATCAAGTGAATCCGCTTATTGTCCTTTTTTCGAACTCATTTGCAAGAAACAGTGTTTTGATGTAAAGCAGCATTGGTCAACTTTAAAATTTTAGGGGCGAACTTTTTGGTGTCCGGAAAAGACATCTCTGGAAAAAACATCTTGTGGAAAAACATCCCCGGTTAAAACATTCTTGGAAAAAACATTTCCAGAAAAACAGCTTCGATACAAAAGACTTTTGAAAACAGGTAATAAGCATCTTACAAAAAAAACATGGTTCTTGCCGTGTCTTGTTTTACTCTGCACCGCCCATATAAAAAGTATATCTTTAGCTCAATTGAATCACAGTATTTGCAGGTTGAGAAATTGTCTCTAAGAAGAATATTAAATGTTATAAAGTGTAAAATGACAGTATACTGTAATTAATTTTGTTTGGCAAAAATCGAAAGATTGCAGTAGGAAATACTTGGAGGTCCAAAACTTGCATCAGTTTTTTCTTCGTTTTTTTCCGGATCTTTTTCTTATTGAGGCTTTTATTTCCAGAGGCCTTTTTCCGTTTTTTTCGCAGCTTCTTTCCTGGGCCTTTTATTTCAAGGAGCTTTGTTCCGGGGAATTTTTCCTGGGGCTTTTTTCTTTTAATGGCTTTTTCCGGGAATATTTTTTCGATAATATTTTTTCAAATGTTGTTTCATCCTAGATTCGGACTTTTTACAATTACACTTGTAAAACGATTGACGTAGGAATAAAAAATGCGAGAACGAAAATTTTGCGATTCTTAGTGGACAATTGAATTAATTACATAGAAAAAGATGCATCGTTTGGACCACATATTTGGGCAGTCTGATTGGTTGTCGCGGATGACAAACGCATGCGAATCCTTCTATTCTCGATTTATTAGCAATTTTTATTCAGCACACCCGAATTTGAATCCATTTATTGAAATTTTCCTTAACTTTCAAATAAAAACTTATGCAAAAATTGTGAGTGCAAAAAACTACATTAAAAAAATGAGCGAAACACTTCGCCTGGACTTTCCTATACATTTAAATACATTGTTTTATATTTTCCAACACTTTCGATATACACCTGTCTAGACACGACTAGTTAAAGTAAATAGTTCTTATAAGTTGTAACATCTTGAAGCGGTTGAAGAAAGACCGACCGCTGCGCTGCAAGCATAAAATTGGTTAAAATATTCGGACTGAATCAACGGAAGCGCGGAAATTGATATTTGAAAATATATTAATAACTCGAGAAGTATTATTTTTAGCAAGAAATTACTCTTATTAATTTGTATTTAGAATTTCAAAACCTTTCTGATTTTTAAAGCCAAAATGCCACGTTTCCATTTAAAAAAAAGTTACCTTTTACAGTGGCCGCCATATCAAAATTGGAAACTCAAGTTTTTTTCTTAAATAAAATCGAGAAGAATTTGCCCTACAATTTTGCTCTTGGGTTTGCGAGTCTATCTATTAAAATAAAAAAGTTAGCCTACACTGAACATTAAACGACTAGTACAAGAATACAACTGCTGTGGAAAGTATGTGAAATTCTTCTAAGGACAAAAAGATTATTAAGGGACAAAAAATTTTTGATTTTTTTGTAAAAAGATTCTCCTAGAGCAAACAGAAGAAGAAATCAATTTTTTAATTTTGTAGCAAAAATTTTGGGGGGGAGGAGGAACAGTAGCCCCCCCTAAATATTAAAGTATCAAAAAAATATTATAATATTCGGATTTTGCTATCAATGATGAGCTATATTGCTTTAACAGAAATATTTTATTGCCCCCCGTTAAATAAATAAAAGGGTACCAATTTTTAATTTTCAAGAATTCATATAGGGCGTCACAGTGAAATTATAGCAATGCGCAAAATAACAAATTGTAGAGGATTCCCAGCTCTATCAGCTTAAAAAGTTTGAACAAACACGTGCGGGCAGTTTTTGAGAAATATTTTTTTGAAAAATTCCAAAATTTTGGAGTGATGTCATTGCAAACAAGATGTAGTTTTTGAGTAAATGGGCGTTAAAGTCGAAATGTTCAAAAATTCGTAGCGGCCGCCATTTTAAAGCTAGAGAGTTCGGTAAAAAATCGTTTGATTTGTCCTAAGGCCTTCTTTAATCTCCACTATTAAAATTTCCAAAATTCAGTTTCTGAAAAAAAAACTACCTAAAAAACATGTCTAACTTCCGCTTCCGGTTTCGGTTTTTTTTTAAAAGCTTATTTTGTCGGTGAATTTTTGATATACCCCCTCATTCCAAAGCACATCAAAATCGGTCCAGCCGTTCCGGAGATATGGAGCGTAACGGACCCACCCACCCAGAGACAGACATTTTTTTTAAATTACTTTTTTACCTCCCCCCCCCCCCGACTATTTCCGTTAAAATCTCAACTTTTAAATTTTGTATGAAATCAATACTTCCCTATACTGAAAGTATAGGAAAGGAAAAAGAAAACAACAACAGTTCGTGAAAGAAAAACTTGAACAATTTGAAAAGAAAACGCTTTTGTAATGTGTACTTATTTTATAAATACGCGGCACGCGCCGCACGGTAAAGGTTATTTTTTATGTAAAAATCTTTTGTATTTTTATTTTTATATTTTATTTTGTACAGGGTGGTTCGATTTCGTTGATATATTCGTTATTAATGAAGACAATTTGAATGCTACAAACAAAAATTCAATATCTACTTTCGTTTCCGAGATACAGGGTATAAATGAAAATTTCGGCATTTTTTTCAAAGTAAAACCATGAGTTTATTTTTATAGATATTGAAAATCCGAAAACACTTTCTTAGGGCAGTTTAGTTCAAAATTTAAATTAGAGTTGTTCAAAAATTTTATTTTGACTGCTGTTACAAAGTTTTATTTTTTTTAAATGAAAATCATAGCTCTGACCATGGCATTATTATTATTATTGTTTATAGTTTGTCAAATCTGACTTAAATTTTGAATTCTACTTGAAAAACTACCCTAAGAATGTGTTTTCGGATTTTTGAATGGTTGTAATTTGTAAAAATTCCGAAATTTCCTATTTCACCTTGTATATCGGAAACGAAAGTAGATATTAAATTTTTGTTTGTGGCATTCAAATTTCCTTAAAAATTTGACTGAATAATACAGTATCAGTTTTTCTTTCTAGCTTCATTAATAACGAATAACGGATGTGTAAAACCATCGAAATTGGACCACCCTATACTGTAATGATTAATATTTTTGGCACATATCTGTTTTCGTGTTTTCGTTTTGTATATTGTGTATCTAGTTTTATGTTCATGTGATGTTCTTGAAGTTACTGTTAAAATAAAGACTATTGTAGAGAGGTGCGTGCGTTTTTTAATCTAACATTGTTTAACCTTTAACTGCAGGTAGAGGTATTACTTCTAGAAATCTGATTTAAGTGATAACGATTTATAATCCCTAAAATGTACTTGCGGGGCCCAACTCGTACGGCCGAATTAAGATCCTGGGTAGACGGGGACCAACGGAACATGTAGATGTAAGGACACCCAAGTAGTAGCAAGCATAGTATGTGCAGTAGCTCATGTTACCGATTGCTTCTGTTTGTATCCACATCTAATAAAATCCTATTAAATGGCACCAATTTTAATTGCATATTTTGGATACTTTTGTGTTTTAAAGCACATTTTTAGAACAATTGCATATTTAAATATATTTCTTTATGTTCGCAAAAAACAAGTTAAATTTTAAAGTATAAAAAGGGAGAAAATGAGAAGGACATTGGAATTTTCAATAAGTGCGTGCTGTTACTAGGTATTCTTGAGCGGATGTCTCGGATTATACCAGCTAAAATGTTATTTTCACGTTTTGGAATTTTTACAATCATTTCTAAAAAGTATGCAATTGTGGTACTTCTTGAAATTAGCAAATAATAGTTTCATTATGTTTTCCATACCTACCACTTCGTAAGAAATAGCCAACTAGTGGCTCGCCTTGTGTGTGTTTCTGTTTATACAAAAATAATGCCAAAAAACAGCTTGCCTTTATTATGGATAAAAGATTATTCAGAACTGGTCCTACAAGTTAACAAGACGGAAAGCAATCTTTAACTTTTTACAGTGCTCTAAGTTATTGAATATGCATGTAGGCTCGAAGATTCTAGACTTTATGCGATAAAAAATTACAAGTGAATCAAAATATTAAAACTTCTTTACATTAAGGCCAATGTCCGAAATTTCAGAACCTACCGGGTGATCATAAAATAAATGATTCAGAGCAGGCCATGACCAAAGTGTTAAAGTTGTCAATACTTATAAGTCAATTGTCAAATGTTGACAGCTGTAAAAATTTTTGGTCAGATACATTAAGTTAAATGCATCTAACCAAAAATTTGTACAGCTGTCAACATTTGACTTTTATTACGTATTTCCAACTTTAACACTTCGGTCATGGCCTGCTCTGAATCATTTATTTTATGATCACCCGGTACAACTAATGCCAATCTGCAAGTCTATTGCTGTAATTTCTATATTTAACAAAAAATAAGAATTCCCTTTCGATTTATGCAATGCTTTAGTGAGTAATTACTAGCTGAACCAGTACACTACATCCCACTTTCCTTTTAAAAAAATTGCAAAAAAATTTCTTAAACTGTGTAAAACAAAAATAAATGTAACCAATATTTATCAGAACTATGATAAACGTTTTGAAATTATTTCAGTGTTATTATCACAGCCAGAATTAAAAAATACAGGTTTTAATTTATTTCTGCTATTTAGAAAGATAGGTAAAAAATATTTATAAAAGTTGTGCAAAATCGCACGTAGGTACTATATAAATATTAACATAAGAAAACCTTATACAGGGTGTCCCATGAAAATTTTTTTTAAAGAGTCTGGGTGGTCCGTTGTAGAGGATTAGGCTCACAATGCGTAAGTTCTCGGTTCAAATCCTGGAAGAAGCAGAAATTTTTTCTGTAATTCTGTGGATCGGTATCGAGCTCGGTAACCATTCGACGTTGGCGTTTGCCTTGATTACTGACTGACCAGGACAAGTAACAAAGTCATAAACAACATAAAACATACAATTAAACACATGTGTGTGAATGACATTGAATGGATGTGCATGAAGGGTGGCATAAGCTTCAGGGGCGTAGCGGTCTAAAGGCCAAAAGGCCCTACTACCTCCTATTACACAAGCGAAGAGCCTACCCGGAGTGAAATACCTCGACACCGTCGGGTATAGGAGGTGAAAGATTAAACAAACAAACAAACATATTTTTTTTAATTTAATGCTCTATACTATATTTTCCTAATGGTAAGTCCATTTAATTACCAACAAAAAATTTGAATAACGTTTTAACTGTATATGTCATAGTTTTCAAGAAAAAAATAATTTTGTACAACTCGCGCGCTCGCGGTCATAGGTAATATGGAAATCATGGGGCGCTATGGAAAACTTATGACGTTGATAAGTGTATTATTTAGTTTTATTACATAAATGTCATATTTTACATATTTTTAATGTGGCATTTGAATTACTTAGCAACTACTATTAATATTTCACAAAACGGAAACACTGTACGAACAAATAAAGTAAAAATATGACATTTATGTAACAAAACTAAAAGATGTGTTATCTGTCAACGTCATTTGTTATTTATGGGGCATTACAATTCCCTTATTTGGGCAGAACCGTAAGCGCGCGAGCTGTATGATAATATCTAAAAAATTATTTTTTTTTCAAAAACTATGGCGTTTACAGAAAAAAAAAGTTAAATAGATTTTTTGGTGGTAATTAAATTTTCTTACCATTAAGATAAAAGAGCATAGAGCATTCCATTTAAGAAAAGTATTATTTTATTAAAAAAAAATATTGGACACCCTGTATAAGATTCGCACCACTTTTTTACCTATTTTTTTAAATAGCAGAAATATATTAAAACCTGTATCATTTGGCTCAGGCTGTATAATTAATAGTAGCGGAACCCGTGGGCTATGCCTCACGCTTTTTTGAAATAATAAATTAACTAATGAAGTTGCTAGTGTAGCGAATCTTGCATCCTATTCCTAGTTTTATGATTTTTTAAAGATTGGTTTAAATTTATATAAATCGATTTTGTCAAATGTGTTCGCCAAAATTAAGGAGGAAGGGGGGGAGTTAACTCCCCTAAATATTGCTGTACCTAAAAACTAACTAACAATCTTATTCTTCTATTAATCATGAGCACGTTAGCCGCGTAACAGACATTTTAAATTGTTTTCCGTTTACTGAAGAGAGGGGCATAAATTTACGTTTTTCAAAAATTCATAGTAGGCGTTACAAAGAAATTAGTAGACTGCGACGCAAAACAAATAGTAGCCTATTCCTAGCTCTATAAGGTACAAATTTGACGAAATCGTATGACTACACTTTGAAAATATTTTCACTTAACAGTTTTCATTTGTAGAAAAATTCTTTTGTATACTAACATTGTGTTCCATTTCCTTTCAATTTTTATCTTTTTAAGATAAGGCGCTATCTTGATTTTTGTAATAGCAGTATAGGTCGTGTGAGGCATCACTTTAAAACTTATTTTGCTACCGTTTTTTTTATGTTAATTTTAACCTTAGTGCAAGGTTAAATGTTATTTTATTACCAATAGCCGAATATAGAATTCTTTGTTGTTGTTTATACAGGGTATACCAAAAAGTAGGTACAAATATTAAAACCTACAGTAGATTACAGTACATATACATTTAATTGTAAGGTATGAAAAATTATTATTAAAACTTTATCTTTGAATGGAAAATGTATAAAATTATTAAAATGTTTTTATACCTATTTGTATTTTTCAGTGCGGATTCAAGGTATGTAGTAAAATTTAAAATTTACTAAAGCTTTTTCATAATTTTAGTGCTTTATTAAAATTCCTAGTGCCTATTTGAGTGCGTATTCTATGGTTTTTTAGAGCCTACTCGTAACTGCCCGTATATATCCGTGCCCAACAATCCCAGCTGTACTAATAAGCTGTGATTAAAAATTTGGATAACAACTCTTTACGTTATAATTAATAGCATACCTTTGAATGGTTAATTATAACATGCAACGGCAGGGGTTACTAAGCTTAGTTCGCTCCCTGAATAGAAAATTATCAATACAAGCTGCAAAGAACACTTTAAAAGAGCCCTCGGTTATTATTAATTCCTATTAAAACTCAAGGCACACATCCATTTAATTATCACGGGCAATATAATCTATGTAACCGAAATTAAATTGCTTTTTATTTCACAACGTGTATAACAATAGATGCTCATAAAAAGCTTACCCAATTTCAGGTCTCAAAATCACGTACTACCGTAATTCACAGTTCACTAGGTGCACGATAAGCTCTGCTAACAGTCGTTATACACGGCAAAATCGTAAATAGCGATTATTTTCCATGCGATTGGAAAAGTAAATAACAATCCTACTCAGATATCGACGATCTGTGTTAGAACTTTATGGATTCATTTCAATACCACCGGGGGAAATTAAAAGCATCATTTTTATCAGTCTTTTTCTGTTACACCATATGCATGCATAATTAAACTCTAAAAGGTGTTGCAATCTAAAGCTCCAGAGAAGTAAATATTGATATTGTTTCCATAATTCTTTCAAGGTTTTAAGCCGAATTTGTCTGTTTAAATGCATTTTTTTTTTGTTTATTCGGGAGAAGGTTGATTCTGGGATATTAAAGAAAATGAAGACTTGCAAATATTTGACTATTCTGTTGTTGATGGGTTATTTGATGATTCATTTTGTGCTTAATTGTTAAATACGCTTATTCGTACTTAAAGAGGAAAATGTTCCTTCTATGAACTAAATTTTTAGATTTCCACGTCGCTAGCTCGCCGCAAGTCGGTGCTTTAACGCCTTTGTTAAATGTCTAACAGTCGGATCTGTAACGCTTACGTTTATATTTGCGGTAAGCAGGCGGAACAGCTCAGTTAAGAAATGCGTCGTGGTTGCTGGATGAAACAACGAAACGGTTCACTTTCTTCTAAATTTAATTGCTTTTGTAAAATGATGTGTGTTATTAATAATTATTTTTTATTATGTACATGGCCAAACGCTACTGGTTATGCTCTCGGGGATAATTTCAGCATAATGACCACCGTTCGCCGCAAAATTACGAGCTATTAATGCGCAACCATTGGATATCCGTCTCGTCAGTGGTGGACGCTAAAAAACACTAGAGCTATCTAAATGATAAGTTGATACACAAATTTCATTTGTGACTGTCGAATATGTAAGAAAGGCGTTAAAGCCCCGAATGTCGGGACGCCAACCACTGCCTTTAGATTTAGGTAGTGGTTGGGCAGTGGTGGTAGGCATTACTCATAAACACTAGCGTCTAGCCCCTTGGACAGCCGATACTGAATTGCGCAGTATCATCTAATATTGGCTCGCATATGTGCGAGTGTCATATTTACATCGAGATTTGCATTGTTAAAGCCGATTTTTTTCATTGCTAATAAATTGCATTCAATAGAGAACAACAAATCCTTTTTTTTAATTTATTACCAGACTTGCGTGTTAGTATGACGTCAATCAGTGAGTGAATGCAAATTTGTCTTCGTATTTTTTCTTTAGAAATATAACTTTTATTAACAAATAACCTCGCGTAAACAGCAAAACGCAACAACGGTGTTTAAAAAAAACTATAAAATAAAAAAAATATTGGTCCCAACCGAGATTCGACCCCACAACTACTTATGCAGTAAAAAAGTAGTACACCTGAACACACCCGCATATACATCTGTGCCACTACGAACTTGTGGTTTACACACTTTCCAGCTGCATGCAGAGGACGTGCGCAAGTCATGTGTGGTAGGATCGGCTGTGCGCCCAAGGGGCTAGACGCAAGTCTCATAAACTAGATACGTGCCAGAGACGTTGTTAGAAGTGTCAGATGTAAAAGCTAAAACACATACATAAGAAGTCATATAGCTGGTCTGAAAAATTACTTCAAAAATAAAAAACCTCACTAATATTTTGCAAGCGCCCAGAGAATAAACATTGTTTGATAAATCATAAAATTAATTATATGTACCAAAAATTGCAAAAAAATATGTTTTATGTATCCATTAGCGCACCCAAAAATTAAACTCAGATTCGTATTTTACGATATCGCTACTACCTACGCCCACTCCTCTATAAATATTAAGATTTTTAAAAGATTTTGGAATAAGCTTTCATTACGCAAAATCCCATGAACGTCGTACTTACGTACGTTCGTGTGTCCTGTCAATCGTTCGTTCGTTCATTCGTTGTTTCTTTGTTTGTTCATTTGTTCTGTTGTTCGTGCGTTTTTCGTTCGTTTGATTGCTCGCTAATTCGTATGTTCTTAAATTCGATAGTTCGTTTTTTATTTCGGTTGCTTGTGTGTTGCATTCTTTGTTCGCTCGTTCGTTTGTGCGTTTTTTTGTGTGTTTGTTGGGTCGTTCGTTCGTTCGTTCGCTCACTCGCTTGTTCATTCGTCTATTCATTAGTGTGAATTCATTGTTTTGCGTTTGTTGGTTCGTTTGTTTTACGAGCAACTATAGATTAACATTGTCTAGTAAGTGATAAAATTAAATTATCATACTAAAAAATATAAAACAGGTGTACCATGTATTCTTTAGCGCACCCAAAACTAAATCTCAGATTCTGACTTAACTATATCGCTATTACTGACGTCCACCGCATTCTCGGTGTTTGGGTTTTTAAAAGAGTTTGGAATACGTTTTCATTACGGAAGAAATCATGCACGTGTTTCTGCGTACATATGTTCGTGTATCCGTTAATTGTTTCATTCGTTCGCTATTTCGTTCGTTTGTTCGTTCGTTCGTACGTTTGTCCGTTAGTCCATTAGTTATTTTGCTCATTTGCTTATTCGTTCGTTCATGTGTTCGTTCGTTCGTTCGTTCGTTCGTTCGTTCGCTCGCTCGCTCGCTCACTTGTTCGTTTAACGAGTGTTCACAGAATAAAATTGTTTTATATATTATAAAATTAATTTAAAAACCCAACAATTTTATCAGAGGATGTACTCTATATGTATTAAAGCACCCAAAAATAAATCTCAGGCCTGTGTTTTACGATAGCGGTATTGTAAAACAGCCACATCCAGTCTTTGATCAATGTTCGGGTTTTAAAAGAATTTGGAATACGTTTTCATCATACAAAAACTCATTAACGTGTAAGTACAAACAATCTTTTGTGTGTCCGTTTATATGTATGTTATTGTGTTCGTTCGTTTGGTCGTTCATTCGTTTGTACGGTCGTTTGATTGCTTGTTCGGTCGTTTTTTTGTTCGCTCCGTTGTTTTTTCGTTCGCTTGCTAGTTCGCTCCATGCTTCGCTCGCTGGCTCGTTCTTTCGATCATTTATTAGTTTGTTAACTTGTTCGCTCTTTCGTTGGTTTATTCGTTTCTTTGTTCGTTTGTTCGTTCTTTTTTTTTCCGATCGTTTTTTTTTCGTTCGTTTGTTCGTTCGTTTGTTTGCTCGGTCGTTCTTTGTTTGGATCGTTATTTTATTGGTACGTTTATTGTTTGTTTGTTTCTTCGTTCATTCATTTGTACGGTTGTTTGCTCGTTTTTTCGTTCCTTCGATCGCTTTTATTCGTTTGTTTGTTATTTTTTTTTAGTTTGTTAGTGCAAATATGCGTTCGTTCTTTCGTTCGCTCGTTCGTTTGTTTGTTCGTTGTTCGTTTGTACGTTCGTTAGGTCGTTTGTTTTCTTAGGTTCTCTTATGTATCAGCTTGTCCGATTTTGATAAAACATCGAAATTTAAAAATTTCATCGAAAAACGAAACTCGAAAAAAAATGCAAAACCGGAAGTGCAAAGATGTTTTCTTAACACCTATCGATGTTTTAAAAATTTGATTTTTGTAAATGTGAAAATATAATTCATATGTCACATGACTCTTTTTAAACCAGTAAAATGTAACTACGCATTTTATCACAGCAGCGGTAATAAAAAACAAAAATTCTGTTACCTTATTTTCGTATGTTGCGTTTTAAAATCATCTTACGATCATAACGACTACAATAAAATGACACTTAGCAAAATAATATTGGTTAGCCATAATGTTTGTTCATTATATTCTCTAACTGAATATAGCTCGTGCTATGATTAATTATCGATGATTTATTCTCGTTAAAACCAAAGCAGCTCGGTTTCAACTCATCGATAATAACCATATCACTTGTTTTGGCAGAATGTTAAAAACATTGAGTGTTTGTTCTAATTTCTTAGCATAAAGCTAGTGGCCGCTACGATCTTGTCGAAAATTGTGGCACCTGCACCCCACTGCTCGTTCTTTTGTTGTAATTTTTTGTGTTTCGCTGCCATGTTGTTCTCCTTTTTATTTATTGTTGTTTAGTATATGTACTTCCCTAATAATTCAAAATATTTCGAAAATATCTAATCAAATATGATTTTTTTTAATTTTTTGGCTCTGGGGTGCACCTGCACCCCTGTTGGTGCTTGTTGTTCATTTTATATTCATGCTTGAACTTGTTTAGAGTGCGTTCTGTATGCTCCATATTCATGTTTGAACTTGTATAGGACGCGCCAAACAGGCCTATGTTAGAATAGACTTGTCGTAACATGGGTGTGAGAGATTGTATATAAACTATGCGATCCGTGGAACGCATTTTAGTCTTATCCGAACTGCTTCAGTGTGTTATCTATTTGCAATAGGTAAAAATGCCTTTTCAACCAAGAAATAGTGCAAAACTGACTGATGCTGAGCTAGAGGCTTATCTAGAGGATGATTTTGAAGATCCGGAGTTTTCCAATATTTTACAGCAAATGAATGATGAAGAAAATGAGATTGAAGAGGATCATGTGGAAGAGATTGACGATGAAAGTAGTGATGAAGAAAATGTGTCTTCTGGTGAAAGTGACGAAGAAAATGTGGGGGATAACATTTATAAAGCTAAAAATGGTGAAGTTTGGTCAAAGGTACCGATCAAAAAATCTAGACGTAATATTTCAAACATGCTGAAGGTTCCACCAGGACCGAGGCACCAAAAGAAGTACAAGGAAGTTGCTATTTGTGCGAAAGAAAAAAAGACAGGAAGTCTAGGCAGCATTGTATAAAATGCAAAAACTTTGTTTGTAGTGAACATTCCTGTCGGAAAGTGATGTCTAAGAATTGCGACAGTAAAATTCAAGAAGATTCAACCGCGAATGACGTTGACTTGTAAAACATTCTGTAGTTAGAGGTACATACTTATTTTTTATTCATTAATTTTCGAATGTGGTATTTTAATTTTTGTTATTAAATAACAAATATGACGTTGACTTGTAAAACATTCTGTAGTTTAGGTATAGGGTCCAAACTTATTTTTATCCATTAATTCTCAAACACCCTGTATGTGGTATTATAATTTTTGATGTTAAATGGTAACATAAATATAGACCATATAACAATATAATGTGGTTTAATTATTTATAGCGGTACAAATAGCCCAAAAATTCGTTGGGGTGCGTTTGCACCCCTGTATAGGGTTAACGTCACAAACAAGTGTTGGTAGTAGGAAGGTTTTAAGAGAGGAAAGGAAAGACGTTCGTAGTTTCAATTTTGTAGCTGTGGTTGTCAGGAGCGTTCTTATCTGTCCAGGTTATACTGTTATGATATAAAATACTTTCGAAAGTATAAAAAAGTAAACAATTTTGAAGCATGGAAAAACCATACCTTATTCTAAGAGCATATAATATTAATTTTGGCATTTCTATATTTGTATCTTATATAACAGAATATAAAATACCACGAATATCATCAAAATTAAATGAGAAAAGAAATCCATGGTACATTTAAAATAAAACAAAGCAAAACTTGCCTACGACGAAAGCAGATACGCAGTTACAGCGAGAGCCTATTAAACAATCGCAACAAAAAAGTTAAACATAGATGAAACAAGTTAATTAGAGAAAGTCGCTCACCCTAATTAGGGGAAGGCCGTAATTAATTCTTCTTCAGCGTCGAGAAATTGATTAGCTGTCCTTCCTTTGAGTTTCCGTTGTTTTGATTTTCTATACTTGCAGTAATTTTCTTCGAGGTCTCACGAATCACGAAAACCGACAAACAACAACGGATCTGAAACAAAAATTATCTTTATTAAATGCTGGAAACTTACTTTTTGCGTACTCTAAACTTGTATTTTTAATTACAAAATATAAACTTACAAGAGCGCCGTAGGTAGATTCTATATGGCATAATATACGGTTTCATTACAGAAGTCATAACAAGGGTTGTAGTATTTTTAATATTTTTTTTTTTGTAAAACAGTACAGAAGCAAGAAAAATAAATATAACTGGATAGGATTTTGTTTTCTTTTTTAAAAGTGAGGTATGAATTTTGCTTTCTAAAACTCTCAAAAGAATATTATGTGCAAAATAACGTACAAAACATCCGACTTTGCGGTTTCTCTGCGCCTTTAGTATTATAAAGGTTATTCCATAGAGATTACCTATGGCGTCATGAAGTTGGAATTGGTTTTTACGGTTCCTACATTTTATTTCACGGCTGGAGCGAAAATGTTTCCGCATTTGAACAAAAATGAAATAAAAAACTGAACTTGCTCTCAGGAAAACCCGTATATTACTGTGAATGGTCTGACCTACCGAACTTAGACCCTATTTTTGCTTGTTTCGAATGATATTGTTCATATTACACACGTAGCTACTCGACTATACAAAGCAACTTTGACACAACAATTTTCTCCACTTCTATTCTATTACAAGCCGACTCACCGCCAAAGAGCGAGTTCATAAAGTAAATGGATTTTAGAGAATTAGTTTATGTGAAATATGCAATATCCAACATTTAAGCATAATTTTATCATTTGCAATGGCACAACAAACACATCGCATTAACTTTAAATATTTGGAAGTATGTCGGTTTTAGGTATAATACATTTAGGTCTGAATGTTTTTTTATTTATTTTACAAAATTATATTTTAATAACATCAAACTTGAACAAAAAAAGTCTTACAAAAATAATTACAAAGAATAAAGAAATTTATGTGAATCACGCGCCCTCTTTTGGAATTTGGACGAAGTAACCGCTGCGGAAGTCTTGCGGAGGTCGGGCCCAGAATATACCATTCGAGTTAGCGGGATGGTGCTCCAAATTGTTGGGGTACGCGTAAAAATCGGGCAGGAAGCTAGTAGGTAAGTACTGCAGGTTGTTCCTTTCTTCTTTCGGCTAGGTGAGATCGGGTTGAAGGAAGCGGGCTGGTGACACTTCCTAGGCAGCCTTAAGACTTGTTGTAGTTCTGTCTTGAACGGGCTGGGTACCACAGGACTCTAGAAGGAGCTGGGTGCTGCAGGGATCTTAGAGGACCTTGTTGTTCCATTTTACTTTGGACCGAAAACTTACGCTGAATCCAAAAGCAGGGCTGCAGAGGAAGCCTGAACGGATGGTTTGGTCCGGACCGTTAACTAATGCTCGATCCTAAGGCAGATTCTCAAGCATTTGTATTTAGACCGATTGTTGCGGTTTGCATGATCTAAACATCAACTTACTTTCCTGTCTAAATGCGCTGTTTTTATATATATTCTTTCAAATTTCGGTTGCAAAGCAATGTCTACGTAATACAAACAAAACGCACAATTGCTTCTTTTAATAAATATGAGCGAATGTTTTATTCTTGTCCTCAGTAATTTAAGATTCTATCATTTTTTACTGCCATGTAAGAAAAAGTGAAACGGTGTGTAGTAAAAAACAGAGAGGTGGAGAGAAAAGAAAAGAAGAAGGGGACAAAGAGTGAGGAGAAGGGAGGGAGAAAGAAGTCGTCGCTGCCTAGTAACGCGTACACACTACAAACAATAACACACAATTGGTTATTTAATACATTAGATTGGGCGAAATAGTTATTCTTGCTTCAAATAATTTAGAATTGGTCATTTTCTTTTCGCCTATATGTAAAACAGACTGGCGTTGTATATGCAGAGAGGGCGAGAACAAAAGGGGTATTAGCGTGTTTGCTATAGTAACAAAGCAAAGCTCGCCGTTGCAAACGACCACGCCCCCCCCCCCTGACGCCAATTAGTTGATGAAGTTCCTTCGTATTTTATTGATACCATAGAATGAGGATCCAAGACTGGTCCGGTAGCAAAAACTCGTTAAATCATGTTAGATAATTGCAACCCATTGCGGATTTTTGTAATAAAACTTAGGCTAGCGATTATAATTTCGTAGCGACACCCTGTATTCAGCAATCGAAGCATTTGCCCTAAAGTTATGTAAATTAAAGACATAACAGTTCCAATGTTGTTTTGGAATTGGTATTATTTTTCGTGGTAAGCAAAATATTCTCAGATTAATGTATTTGCGATAGTCTACAATTGCTAAACACACTGTAGGTATGTTGATAAAAACATTAAAAGAGGACTACCACGTAATTTCTTTCCTGATTTTGTTGCAACTTGCAAGGATTACTGTGATATTTTATGAGCAATATCCGTCTTGATGGTCCCTCTAATTTTTTTGCCCCATATTTGTCTTAAATATTCAGTATGAGCGCATCGTAATCAGTCTAAAGTGTCGATGGCAAAGCACCATTTATTAAAAGGGGTCAGCGGGTGGTCTAGTGGTTAGAGTCCCAACCTCTAGAACTCCCAACGGCAGTAGGTTCGAATCCTCTGCCCGTCGAAAATTTTTCTGAATAATTTAAATCCGGGGCGTGTCCATGGACGGTGTGTGTGGTGTGTATGTTGGGTTGCATGTCTTTCAGGGGTGGGGCATGTTAAACCGGTGAATTGCGCCGATGTGCGCTGAGCCCCGATAAGGGGGTGGGATGGGAATCATGTAGTCGTGCTTATGCACGGCCTCATGATTTAAAAAAAAATTATTTAAAGAAAATATTTATTTTCATAGTTGCAAATGTACATTTTTATCGCTTAGTTGCGCCATTGTTTGTTTTCATAATCTGTTTTTCATTAGTGGAATAATGTTGTGAAGTTGTTTAGATTGCTCGCTTGTTTAATTTGTTTTTTGTAACTTGATATCGCAGGTATGATCCTTAGAAAGCTGATTTCTTTTCTAGAATTTGGAAGTTTAAATTAATTTTTTAATTGTTTTTCACTAAACCCACTTTTTGACATTATGTTCTTTTTGTATTTTTAAAATGGTTCGTAATTTTAGTTTTGGTTGCTGCTGATACTAATTTCCACTAAGCAGTTAGGTGGTTTAATAAAAGGTACAACTCTATTTGTCGCACCCAATGGTTGACAAATTAGATGTCGTGGAAGCTAAAAATCTGGCCAAAAATTAGCTGGCAATAAATTCTTTCCGTCCAACGGAATCATTATTGGCACAGTCAGTAATGCGTGGATGGACTGTGGCTTCCTGGGGCTTACGCAGTAACTGGACGGCGGAACTTCCCAGGCACCACGGCATTTCGTATCCCGTGATTCCTTTCCTGGTACTCCCGTATCTCGGAATGGAGTGCCACAGGCTCAGAGTCCTTGCAGATGTCAAGCAGTGGGACGGTTGGTTCTAATGTGAGTCTTCTTTTTACTTCAGCGTGACGAGGCGGCATGGGTGATAGGGAAAAATGCTTGGCTTCAGAGTTCAATGCGGCACAATGCTGGCAGCTTCTGTTGGTTCCATCGAACTGCTGCAGCGCTGTTGAAGGAGCTTCTTGTGATGATTTTCTCAGGACTGGGAACTTGCGCTAGGTCCCACAGTACAGCTATAGAAAAAACCTGGAGGGATAATTTGCCTAAGACCAAAAGCTCACGTTGGATGCGGAAGCAGGGCTCCCAAAAAGACCTGCAGTATGGTTCGTTTTTTCCATATAAAAAAAGTTTAAGCAGTTGTGGGATTGTTTTTTGCTTTAGACTGTTCTTATCGGTTGTTTACAATAAACGGACGTTCCTGTCTAAATGCGCGATTTATCCATTGCATAGCAATGTAACTAAAAAGAAATGCACACTTGTTTATTCACAGAGGCAGTGTATTTAATTTTTTTAATTTTAAATTATTTGGAATTGGTAACTTTCTTTTCACTGCTTATGTGAAAAAAACCGAAACAGACTGCAATGGTACATGCGGAGAAAGGAAGAGGGCAGTATACAGTGTGACCATGGATTTAAAGAATTAGCGCTTTCTCAGCTTTAAAAACACGCCTTCGTTGGTGTTGATCTTCTAGGGGTTTGCATGATTGTTTGAAGCCGCTCTACCACTTTCCAGTATTCGTATGGAATGACAAAATGGTGGTCAAAGTTTGGTTTGAGGACAAAAATGTGTTTATTCAACAGATGGGACCAAGTAGTAGTTATATATTAAATAATTTTATTTGGACATCGTTGAATGTGAATTGAGCCTGGTCGGGGGCATAAAATTGCTCATCCATGCCAGGCATACTGATCTGAGTTTGATGCAAACAAAAATCTACAAAGTGGTTACGACTGTCTTGAAAATAATGCAGAACTTTGGTTTTAATTTTATAATTTTCGTGACTATTTCAATTCAACTACTGATCAGTGTTATTACTTAAATATTTACTTTCTGTTACTAATTAGCTGCATGTTCAGTTTTTGTCTGCAGATACAAATACAAAACAAGCTGTAAGCACTTCCAGTGAATAAGTTACAAGGAGGAATTAAATGCCAGCGTTTGTGTTTGATACCGATATGTTTATTTGTATGCGCTATTAAAGCTCGTTTAACACAGTAAAGTAATATTTAAACAAGCCAATTACTAATTGATTTTAGGGTCAAATGCGAAAACGCCTTCGATAACACCAATTTAATTAAAACCTTTCCCAAGTACATTAAGCTGTGGAAAAATAAAAAGTTAACAACTGTCGTAAAGCTGAATTTTTTTTAATCTGTTCATTCTTCTCTCCTTAGAGGAAAATTGGTTAATGACAGTTTTTCATTTACTTAACATTGTAAAATTAAACACATTAAAAGTAAATACAATGCATGTCATTGGAATCTATAAGAGTGGTCTAGTTTTATCGTTACCCATTAAAAAAATTACCACGAACCTTTTATTTGAAGCATAAACATGTTGCAAAATAACAAAATGGTGACTCACATTTGAAAGAAATAAATGCAAAAATTAGAAGCACAAAATTGAAAAAAAAAATTTTTAATTTTGTACCATAATTCTGAATTACTCTGTATATCATCTGAGTTAAAAGAAACGTCGTAAGACTGGCCATGGAAAACGACGCTCTTTTGGAACGTAGTTCATCTAACACGTGAAAAAATATTTTCGAAATGATGGCAATTTGCAACTGTACAAATTAATTTTCTACAAGACTTTTGTTTTCTAGAGCCAAGCCTTATAATTTTTACCTTGTTCGTTGTACAGAATATAGCTAGAGGAAGGTATTGTTATCGTAGTAATCTTGGATCTTGAGATTATGACGGATATGCACGTTTTAGAATCCGAGAATGCCTAAAAACTAGGTTTCGTCATAGTGTCTGTGTGTATGTCTGTGTCTATTATGTATACACTACCAGACCACGCGCTGTACGATGTAAACCCAATTTAGGTTTAAAAGATTTGTAGTCACACTGGGATCAAACTGTACACTACCGAAATTGGTCCGTCTAAAAAAAGGGTGGGAGGAGCTACACGCGCTCGCTAAAGAAGCTCAGATTTAAGTTGCAGGCTTCCGCGGCCGTTGTTAATAACAGCTAGGCATCCGGGTTGGAGCCGCGTCATCGGTGCATGAACTGCCGACGTTTCGTCCTCGGTTCCACGGGACATCTTCAGGGCTGTGGTCACTTTGGGATCTGGAACACAACTGTTGTGTTCCAGATCCCAAAGCTACCACAGCCCTTATGATGTCCCGTGGAACCGAGGACGAAACGTCGGCAGTTCATGCACCGATGACGCGGCTCCATCCTGGAAACCTAGCTGTTATTAAGCTCAGATTTGTTTCTACGCATGTGGATAGCCGACCTGCGGTCACTCCCGCCACCGATAATTTGTTTTTCAAACATTTACTCATTTCTACTTCAAAATCGGTATGAACAACTTATATGACAGTAAAAACAATCTTCCACTGAGAAGGCAGTTTGGGAGGTTTCGATTATTCAAAATGTTTAGAAATTTTAGAAACTTTTAAATAGTTTTATTAAATTTTAAGTTTTTCTACAATTTGGAGCTTTAAAAATATTTTTAAATTTGCAAACATTTTAAATTTTTTTTGAACTATCATATATTTTTTAGAATTTCTTACAATTTTCAAATTTTGAATATTTATGTATTTTTCAAAAATTTGCAAAATTTGTAAATTTATAAATTTTCAAAATTTCAAATATTTTCGAAATCTATACATTTTCAAAAATTTTCATAATTTTCAATTTGAAAATTTAGAAACTTTAAAAATTTCAATGTACAAAGCTTTCAACTATTTTCAAAATTCAAAAACAAAAATTTTTCCTTAATTTTATAAATTTTGGAGTTCTTCATATGGTTATAATTTTCAAAAATTACGAAATTTTCAATATGAAAACTGCCAAAAACACAAAACGCTTAAAAATTTTAAATATTTTTAAAAAATGATTGGAAGATCCCCTAGCAATAGCCTGACAGCTTTTTTACTTTCCTTCATTTTTAGTATATTATTGATGTCATGAAAATTTTTGAAATCGCGTTTCGATGTAAATACATGAATTTGATCTTCCAAGAATCCAAAAAAGTGGCTTTAAAAAATATCTATCTGTGGGTGGTGGATTGGTATGTCTGTATGTATGTGGGTATGTACATGTGTGGTGCATCATAACCCTAAAAGGGAGGATCCGATTTTGATAATCTTTGGAAGGGGGGGGGGGGTATATCAAAAATTCGCCGACAAAATAAGATTTCAAGAAAAATCTGAAACCGAAACCGGAAGTCAGACCTGTTTTTGTGGTAGCATTTTTTCCGAAATCAAGTTTTGTAAATTTGAAACGGAATCTAGTAGAAAACTTCAGGCAAATCCAACGCTTTTTTCCAAACGTTCTAGCTTCAAAAATGGGATCGTTAAATTTTTTGGAAATTTGACTTTAGCGCCTTATTACTGAAAAAAGGGGCTTGACACAGGGTTAAAATTATTTATCGTAATAGTCGTATAGAGACACAATGTCACTGTAGACGAAAATTTTTAAAAAGTTAAAAGCTATGAAGTGTAAAAAACTTCCAAAATTTCTAAAGTATCAAAAAAATATTGCTCAAAAACTGGCCACACGATTTTTTTAAATATGAATTTTAACGCTTATTTACTCAAAACAGATCGGGATGAAATTTGATACTGAAAATGATTTAAGGGTACACAATGCTACAAGTTACAAGTTTATACGCTAATAGAGCTACAAATGAGCTAGAATTTGGTTCATGCGCGATTTCAGTAGTTTCTCTGTGACGCCTTCTATGAATTTTTGAATATCGAAAACTTATGCCTCTCTCTTTAATAAACGAGAAACGACAAAAAACTTTTTGTTTGATCTAACTTGCTCATGAATAACAGTAGAATAAAATTCAGAACCTAATTTTTAGAAGCAGCAATATTTATGGGACTCAATCCCCCCTCCCCGTTTCCCTAATGTTGGAAAGCTAGT
The DNA here is from genome assembly GCA_958336395.1 of Ctenicera cuprea. Taxonomy (NCBI): domain Eukaryota; kingdom Metazoa; phylum Arthropoda; class Insecta; order Coleoptera; family Elateridae; genus Ctenicera; species Ctenicera cuprea. Next base: position 9,097,056 of record OY284493.1, read on the forward strand.
TTTTCTTTCGTTTTTTGTTGTTGTTTAATCCCGAGGAATATTTTTTCAAAACATCGAAAAATCTATTTTTTTACTAAAGAAAAAGTTATAACATAGCATATAAAAAGCATACTGTCCCGGAAAAGCTGCTTTGCTAGCCGGTTGAAAATGGAAAGCATCAATGATAACTTCTAATCTAATGCCGTGACAATGGTCACAAGCTGACCTTGTAGCTTTGTACCGCATGATTATAAAATTTCTACCCAGCAGGTGGTTTACTTTAGTCCTTCTTGCAATAAGGGATTAGCAGGGTTTTATATTTAAACACTCTACAATTAAAAACAGTTCTGAGTTACATCTGCTGTAATTGTTGTGATTGGATAATAATATATAAAAGCAATTATTTTGCACAAAAGTATAGGAAAGTCCGCGCGAAGCGCTTTGATCATTTTTTGCTCATGCAATACAAATAGAACAAGATAAAAGTAAATTGAAAGCACTGCGGATATAAATAGGTAGTGGGTCATATTACATCACCATATTTGTAGATTGTATTTATATGTACGTACTTGATTATGTGAAAAGCAGGTGGTATTAAATTTTTATCAGATGTTGAGATTAAATCTAATGTTAAAGGTGCGTTACCATGAAACCGCGTGAGCGAGCGAACATGCTGGTAGAGGATTAATTCTACAATTGTCTAAAAATTATTCAGCAGGCACGTACGCTCTGCTTAGCATTGTAATATTTCAGGCTATCTTCAGGTAATTTAAAACATTTAAAACTGTCAGCGTAGTGTCGGTAGGGGCGTTATTTTTTAAGTTAACCGTTTTAGTTACGTCAGTGGCTACAAAATTTAACGACTTTTGACACGCAAAAAAAGTCTAACGGTTAAGAGGAAGAGAAAAAATCAACTCGCTCAAAAATTAGTATACAGGGTGTCCAAGATAAGGAGTGCATGCATGGGGATCTCGTAAACGATAAGCGATAGAGAATCGGTTAAATAACAATTTCTCACTTATAACATATAACTTCATTATTTGGGAAGATAAAGTGATTAAACTTCAATGGAAACAAATGAGCCTTGTTTTGTGTTTTCTTTATTTTTGTTAATTTTCAGCCTACTATAAGAAAACATTTTTTTACAGCACACTATAAGAAAACAGTTCTTTGCTTATAACTCCGTTATTTGTGAAAATAAACCCATCAAACCTTATATCAGAAAAAAGTAAAAAAGAGCTCTATTTCATGATGACATGACCGCTTTTGAAGCATATTTAAAAAAGCGAAGTTAATATTAATATCTTGAAAATTGAAAGACCTATAAAAATTTTGATTTGAATATCTAAATCTGTCTAAAAAAGTGTTTTAATAATGTCAAAACCTCTTTGCCCTATTTTTGATATACGCAATTATAACTATACACAATAATTATACACAAAAAACGAAAACTGAAAATTTTAGTTTTTTCAGTCTGTACTGAAAATTAAGCAAAAATTGTGGGATTTGAATGTGGATCAAAGTAGTATTTAAAATGCCGAATAATTCTTCTCATTTAACCGAATCTCTATCTCTTACTATTTACGAGAAGGATCAGTTTAACATTCTACCGTTACTAAGTTGTCGATCTGAGTAAGCATGATATCCCCATAAACCCCCGTTGATTTCCACCATCGATATTTCATCTTCTTCTTCAGATTTTGATGTTTCGGCTTCTAATGTAGCGTAACAACAGGCATATTCGTCAAGGTTAGGATTTAATTTTGGTCGATTACCTGCACAGGTAACAAAGCAACCATCAAAAATACGTTCCTTAGATGTAAAAGGAGTAAAATATTTAATGATTATCTGTATATAAAGTACTTAATTACTTTAACAATATTTATTTATTTTAACCTTATACGTATTTCGGCATGTTTACATGCCATTGTCAAAGGTTATATGAAAAAGTAAACAGTTAGTGTTGTTATAGCAATAGAACTTGGTGACTTGATCTCGGTAATCGTCTACAGATGACTCGATTTCTTATTCCAAAATGTCCAATAGAGGAGAATTTCAGAGATCAATTTGCTCATTCATTAACGGTACAGTTTTGAAATGTTTGTGAATTTCAAAAGCTTCTAGTGTATCTAATTTACGTTTATCATCACAAAAGTATAAACATTTTATGGTGTTATTAGATGTCGTTGAATGATTGTGTTCTAGTAAGTATTTAGCGTAATTGGATTTATGTGGGTGTTTGTATTTGTAGCAACGTATGTGTTCTTTATACCTAATATCAAAATTTCTAATTGTCTGGCCTATATAAACCGAATTACAATGCTAACAATTTAATTTGTAAATGCCTGATTTTAGCAAATCGGCTGTTTTTGATTTTAAAACCTACTTTATATTTATTTGTGTTGTTTATAATTTTAGCAATTTTTTCTGATTTGTCACTAACATATGGGATCGAAGCATATTTAATTGTATTTGATACAATTAAATAAGCTTCGATCCCATATTTTGGTAACAAATCAGAAAAAATTGCTAAAATTATAAACAACACAAATAAATATAAAGTTTTAAAACAACTAGAAACATCTTAAACACTTTGTTTAATGCAAAATCAAAAACAGATGATTTGCTGAAATTAGGCATTTACAAATTCAATTGTTTGCATTGTAATTCGGTTTATATAGGCCAGACAATTAGATATTTTGATATTAGGTATAAAAAACACGTACGTTGTTACAAATACAAACACCCACATAAATCCAATTACGCTAAATACTTACTAGAACACAATCATTCAACGACATCTAATAACACCATAAAATGTTTATACTTTTGTGATGATAAACGTAAATTAGATACACTAGAAGCTTTTGAAATTCACAAACATTTCAAAACTGTACCGTTAATGAATGAACAAATTGATCTCTGAAATTCTCCTCTATTGGACATTTTGGAATAAGAAATCGAGTCATCTGTAGACGATTACCGAGATCAAGTCACCAAGTTCTATTGCTATAACAACACTAACTGTTTACTTTTTCATATAACCTTTGACAATGGCATGTAAACATGCCGAAATACGTATAAGGTTAAAATAAATAAACACTGTTAAAGTAATTAAGTATTTTATATACAGTTAATCATAAAATATGGACTTTAACGAAGTAAAGCTGGAATTTACAAATAGAGTAAAATATTGATTTTGATACAAATAAACACAGTTCTTGAAGAACACATAACGAAAGAATAAACCAGTTGGATTAACACACATTACGCCTCCGGTTAAAAAATAAAAATGTATTACATTGAATCAGAGAATAAACAAAAAGAAAGTTGAAAACATTAACTGAGTAAAGCGAAGGGTTTGCGACGAAGGTCTCGCGGTGTTGATGCGCTAGCTGACATTGAAATGTTCTACATTCCAAATGCAGAGTCTCTATTGATTTTGACTACTTGGTTAGAAAATTTCACCTAAATTTAGAACAAACATTTTGTTAAAAAAGCTACAAAAAATCCGTTCCATTTAAAAGTTTCATTTATGTAATGGAAAGATCGTCGAAGGTTTCTCAAGCAAGTAAGCAAAGAATCCGATGAACTACTTCATTCAAGTTGATTGAAGGCTTAAAAAGGAGGTAGAACCAAAGTTTTATTATTCTGTTTCTGAACTACGTGCTAGTAAGTCCAGTTTGTATTACTTTCACGTACTAGAAGGGGTCACGTTCGGAATTATTTCGATGCGTGACAATATTTCATTCATACTTGACTTGTACATGTAGTCATTTCTATACTTAATTTATAACACAATCGAACGGAAGTGCCAGGAACGAACCGATACGGAGTCATACCCATGAACGGTGTAGAGGCTTGCTTAGTCGGAACGTTGCACTCACTAAAAGCTTCAAAATTTAGTAACGTTCGCGAATAATGGTCGATTCTATTAGGTACATTTGCTATTCACTTAGTTTTTAGAGCTTTTTTCAGCTGCTATTCCTGTCGAGTTTCGAAGCGAAGTTTCAATTTGTACGAATACAAAATAGAATTCTAAAAGTTTTTATTTATTTCAGTAAAAATCAATGAATTGCAATGACATATTCTAATCAACCTATATTTAAAAAAATATCCGCAGCCCGAAAGCTGGTGCCTTTTTGGAAAGTTGTCGACGATTTTTTCAATTAAATTCAACGATCATTTACGCCAAGCCATCTCCAGATTTCAACTGTCGTGTAGGGATTCGCACTTCACTCAATATTCCATTGGGTTGAGGTCGGGCGAATATAGTGGCCATTCTTGTGCAGTGGAAAATGCTCACTAATCTATGGTTGAGTAAGACGGGCCTTGTTTGCTGCTGTTGGATCTTGTTGAAATGTTAATTGTCTCTTCCAAAGTGTTGCTTCAGCCCAGAGAAGGCACTTCTGCTCCTATATCTACACACCTCTTGGATAATTTGAACAGTGTTTTTTTTAGTGTGTGCGATTTCTGCCCAAATCATCGCAGAATGCGGTTTCTGTAAGTAATTGACAATTTGTTTTTGGATAATCTTGACTCTAAACCTGACTTTAATATTTTTTCAAATTACCGAACCCATGTGTTTTTAACTAGCATTAAATTTCCAACAAAAAAATTATGGTTAGTTTCAATTTTGTTACTAGCCGTTTGCGCCCTCCAGGAGCCCCCTAGGAAATGGGCTTAAAAAACCTATTCGACTAAAAATCCCCTGGCAATATGCATTTTCTCAACACCAATGGTCTTCCTAACAACATCCAAAAAATATCGAATCGACCTAACAATGTACGTACTTTAAGTGTCACTGATGACCTCTTTCTAGAACAGCTATTTCTTAAAGAAAATTGACACGTCTCTTGGTGGCACAGCAATTTTGAAAGATAAGTGCAAAACAACTAAGCGCTTCTTTAACAGAGCCAGAAACTCAAACAGCTCAACCGACTACTTCAAGTTAACTCATTGTTAGTACAAGTCACAGTTGTAAAACAGTTTGAGAAAGTCATGGGAAGTCGGGTGGAAAAGTTCACCGAAGCAACTAGACTATACCAGAATTTAGTCAGAGATCGAAGAGCTGACGTGAATTCCGTAAGATTCCCGCCGAGAGACTTCGCATCTTTTGACGGAGAGACTCTGACCTTTCGGTTGCCAAATTAGTTTCAACTGTCTACCGTTATCGATCGGAAACTGGCGAGGACTCCACGCCTTTGGGCCAGCCACAAGAACTGCGGGATGGCATTTGCACTCATCGACTAAGAAAAGGTTATTTGACTCCTACAAGACAGCCGGAATTTACGGGATCTTCCCAAATATGATGCAACGCGCAATGGACTTGAGTTCTTTCCGTTTGTCAGGTTTACCGTCCCAGTCTGGCCTTGGACTACATTGTATTGACCTGCGGACTCGCTAGAATGGTATTCCTGCCAAACCAGAAGTCTGGCCTTGCACTATATTGTATTGATCTGGAGGCTAGTTAGAATGGTATTCCTGCCAAAGTAGAAGTCTGGCCTTGGACTGTATTGTACTGACCTGAAGGCTAGCTAGAATAGTATTCCAGCCAAATCAGAAGTCTGTCCTTGGACTATATTGTATTGACCTGGAAGCTAGCTAAAATGGTATTCCTGCCAAATCATAAGTCTGGCCTTGAACTATATTGTATTGACCTGGTGGCTAGCAAGAATGGTATTCTTGCCAAAGCAGAAGTTTGGGCTTGAACTATATTGTATTGACCTGAAGGCTAGCTAGAATGGTATTGCTGCCTAAGCAGATGTCTGGCTTTGGACTATATTGTATTGCCCTGGAAGCTAGCTAAAATGGTATTCCTGTCAAAGCAGAAGTTGTACATTATATAACCTTCTTCTTTCTTCTCAAAGACCTGGTGACGATACCTACTGACCGTTACCAGATATTCCGCTCCATTAGAGATAGATCTCTTCTGATTTCATTTTGGACATCAAAGCAACCTATATGACGGATAGATCCCGAGGAAACATCAGCCAGTAATAGGTCATTGAAGCTGTCCTTTCAGGCCGCACTTCCGCGAAGTAACAGCCACAACAACAACTAGTGTATAGTAGCAAATGTAAATGTTAAAATTGTTAATTCTTTAGTGAAACTCACAGCTATAATTTCCTCCTTTAATACCGGCGCACTCAAAATTGATACGAACCGCTTTGTAATATAGTCAGAATTTTTTTAATTGATTTCTCGAAGACGTGATACATTTCCAAGAATCCGTTTCAATGAGTGTTTTATGCCTTAGCGCTTTTTAGCCCCTCGCAACCCAAATCGCCATTTAAAGTAGCACCAACCAAAACGTCCAACGAAAATTTCGTAGAGCTTACTGATAGTTGCAAAATCAAGAGACATTTCGTCGTTCAGGTAATGTTAGAACTGAAGTCAGATGAAATGAGGTTACAATGGAAGCATCAACGATAAAACTTTCGTTAGTTGGACTTGAAACGACCTGGAACTAATTCTGAGTTCACATTTGAAACTAAAGTTTTTATTCGAGGCGCTCTTTGTAGGAACATCCTGTCTTTGAAAGTATCCACAGATTTCATGCTTTTGTTAAATCTTTAAAAAGCTTTTGGAACCTTCGGACACTGTTAATTGTGTCTTCTTCCACTGAAACTTTTAGAAAATTGAAGCTGATATCGATTTATGAAGGATTTTTGCAAAACCTTGGACAGAGAAACAAATTTTATTCTTTATTAGCCTAGTAACCCGTAGGTCCCCTTTTTAGTTCTGGGGTTGTTCAGAGTTCAAAATTGGTAGCCCCCAAGAAATCAATTTATGGAACTGTTCTCGTCAGTAGCGTTGCAACCTTAGCTGTTGACCCGTCTATAAACCCTAACAATTTATTTTTATTTTAAGACACAATCCAGTAAAACAAGTGTGGTAAATGATAACTACCTAATCTGGTTCAGAAATGAAAATTACTAAAATATGAAATACGATTCCTGTGTAATCTAAGAAAATTTTACAGTTGGTAATCTGCTAGATTTTACTTAAATCATTGCAATCATAAAAAAGATGTTTCTTAGGTTACTGGCAATAAAAACAAAAATAAAAGTGAGTGCTTGTACACATATGTTTTATAGCTACATAAAAAACACATCCTATTAATCGAGTTCCCAGGGGTTTTCCGCTTATTTAGTGACCTTAAGTAATCCACAATAAAATGTTATGACTGCAAACGTGCAAGGCAAACGCATTTTACTTGAAAACATCGTTTTCTTTTATTCTTACCCAAAGAAGTTTGTTTTGGTTAGAGTTATCAACACAAAATTACAATTACGTGTTTATTTTCCACACTCCTTAACGATCCTCATTTCAAGAAAACCAACGCCGTTGCGACAATTTTAAGGATTTCTTGGTAGTACACGTCTGTACAGACTAAAGTCCAGACATAATAAAAGTTGTGTTTTTACAATAACATTTTCACAATACCCAATCAGTGTTGCGAATTGTTGCGGCTGCGAGCAAGGTTTCTGTACCAAAACTTACTTGTTTTGTCTTTCGTGCCAGGCTAAACAACAAAGAAAAAGCTGGGTATTGAAGGCATGTTGTCACAACTTCTGTAACAAAACTTAAATGTCTCAAAATACTGATTGCGTTCAATGTTTCTGTGAATCGGATCTTCATTTTGTCATAATTTCAAGAAGACAATGGTGTAATAAAAAAAAATCGATTCTACAAGTTGTGCGAAAAAATGTTGTCCTAGACAAACAGAAACCGGAAAAGGAAGTTATATGAAATAATGTTTTTCGAAAACGAAATTTTGAAAATTCTTCTCATAGATGACGTTTCAACTGAATGATTTGTATTTAAACGCTCTAACTCCGGAATGGTTTGTTTTAATTTCTTGAACATTTTTAGTTTTTCTTCCGTTTATTTAAAAAAAGATTAACTCCAGAATTCTGGCCGTTGGGAGGGAGGGATGTGCACCTAGGATTCGTAGACATGGAGGAAGCCTTTGACCGGCTAAATAGGAGTAGAGTGGGGCTGAATTTAAAAGGAGGAAATTTAGTGAAGAGTAATAAAAGCAGTTAAAAGTTGGTCCGAATCGTGCTAGAGTTTTCTTTGACCACCTTCGCTGTGTTCTCAAAATTTTTAATTCTCCTGGGATTCTAGAATACCCATATGAGTGCAATCAGCAAAGTTAAGCAGAGGTCTGCCTGGTCAGTACTTGAATGGGTGTCCGAAAAACCGAGTCAACGCCGCGGCGCCTCGTGCTCTCAGAATGGCACGCGAATAGGTGGTCCCGGCTGTCGCATTAACAACGTGGCAGTCGTTAGAGGGGTTGGAAATCCCCTCAAATACAGAGATACGAAAAACTGCTGATAAGAGTTTGGCATAAACTGATGAAGCGTGATGGTTTAAAAGTCGAAGGACTCCATCACCGCCTGAAACATAGTAATTAAACCAATCCCTAGCCATGTTTAACCCGACGCCATAAGGGCATAAGAGATGGCCAAGGAAAAAGAAAAAATAAGCTACTAGAACCAAAAAGCTGCTGAAAGCTATAATTTCACTGTCGCGCTTTATATAAATTTTTGAATATCGGAAATGAGAACCTCTTTATTTATTATACGAGGATCAATAAAATTGTTTTTCTCATGACTAATAGAACCAAAATCTAATGTTAGTTTTTAGATACTTTAATACTTGGTGGGGCTATTGCAGAATATGTAAGTTTCAAATAATTGAAATTTTCAAAATAATATTTCTCAAAAACTAACCATACGTCTTTATTTAAAACTTTGTAGTCTCATAGAACTTAGGAATTTTTGAAAAGCAAAACTGGGAACCCTTTTATTGATTAAACACAAAACAATAAATAATTACTGCTTAAGAAGAACTACTCATCTTGACTAGTAGTTCTAAAATCTAATGTTAGTTCTTAGAACATTTTACACTTGAATGGGGGCTACATTTCCCTCTTCTTCTCTAATTTTTTGGCTGACGAAGTTAGTATGTGGTTGGCTACTGTAGAAAATGTAAATTCATTCCAATTGTTAGTAGTTTAAAAAAACCATTTCTCGCCCACAAAAAGTTTTTGGGCTTGGATAAGTTATGATCTGAGCTTGATTACTAAGCCTAGCATCATTTTTGCTGACATCACGATCTGACAGGTGTAATCAAGGTTGAAGTATAGATGGAATGCAGGGTAGGCTTTATAATTTGTTTTCTTAAAAATGTAACAGAGGTCTCGAGTTGGTGCGGCTAGAATACCCATTCGAATGCGATAAGCAAAGTTAAGCATAGCTCTGCTTAAAAAACCGAGTCAACGCGGCGCTCGTGCTTTCGGAATGGCACGCGAATAGGTGGTCCCGGGCGGCTGTCGCATTAACAACGCGGCAGTAGTTAGAGGGGTACAGAGGTACGAAAAAACGACTGATAGGAGTTTGGCATAAGCTGATGGAGCGCTATGGTTTAAAAGTCGATAGCAATAAAACTAGTCAATAGCCATGTTTAACCCGACGCCCTAATGAGGCATGAGGTATGGCTAAAAAAGAAGAAGAAGAAATGTAACAGACGTTATAATTATAAAATTTACAGTTTTTCAAATACGGTAGTAAGTATTAATATCTAGCGAGGGAAAATCCACTCGAAGTTTACACTTTAGCTTTTCTTGGTTTGGAGTATGAAAGAAACAGAAGCGTTTGCTTTAGGCTTTGTAGTTTTAGTGTATACTATTGCAGGATTAATATTACTTCGTGGTATAATCTAATATTACTGCAATTACTGTTTGCACGCTGTTTCCGATATTAGTAAAGTACATAGTGAAGCTGATTATAAAGTGTAACGCAATTTCCTTCTTAAACCTAAATCAAAACAAAACTTAATATTCATACATGCAGCGTAAATTCTAAAATCAATCACTTTCCCTGAGGATTTTACGAATAATAACTTTCTACCTTCAGACTCGCATTTACTGCAAGATATAATTCAATTTCGGTTTTGAAATGCTTTCTTAATACATCAAATCTCCTGACAATATAAACGTGGATTCGTAATATGTCAGCAATATACAAACGCCCATAACAATTTTTTACCAATTTTAAATATTTATGCGGAAAATGGATTTGAACAAAAACACACTTTACAGTAATTCTGTTAGCGACGTAGCATATGGGGCGCCAAGTGTAAAGTGAAAATTTGCTGTGCATTTCACGGTATTTAAGGCAATTTGTCCCAATATCTATTATATATACACACATTTAGCTAAATGCTTTTTATTTTAATAAATCGTTGTAGATTTAAAGAAACGTAAACATTTGGTTTAAATATTGCAACATTTAATAAAGCATTAGAGATTTAAATAAATCTTAAAACATTTACTTTAAATTTTCAAATATTTAGTAAATCTTTATGTATTTAGATAAATCTGTACATATTTGTTTTAAATCTTTCAATATTTAATAAATATTCGCAGATTTAAATAAATCATTACCGATATAAATAAATCCTTACAGATTTAAATCAACCTTTCCACATTTAATTTTAAGCTGTCATATTTAATGTTAACTTGTCATATTTATTTGACGTTGGTAGATCCAGCCTAATAAGCAGACCAAGACCGTTTACACTGGTGGTAACGTTCAACAATTATAAACACGGTTTCCGTATTTCAAAAATTTGTACAATTAATATTAGTTCAATCATCAATAACAACATATTTAACAATATAAACATTGCATAATTTATTATTTATACAATGAAAACTTCCTCAACATTCCCTTGAGAATGTAACTTTCAGTCTGTTTTGTTTAAGCGTCGAACGCTCGCACCATGACTATGCCTTTCGCCTTACTACCGGTATAAACGGTCTTGGTGTCCTAAGTCGACTGGGCTCACTGAGGTCCAATAATTACGACAGGTTAACATTAAATGTGACAGCTTAGAATTAAATGTTGAAACATTTATTTAAATCTGTACGGATTTACTTATATCGCTAAAAATATATTTAAATCTGCGAATATTTATTAAATATTGAAAGATTTAAAACAAATATGTGCAGATTTGGCTAAATACATAAAGGTTTACTAAATATTTGAAAATTTACAAAAAATGTTTAAGGATTTATTTAAATTTATAACGATTTATTAAAATAAAAAGCATTTAGCTAAATGTGTGTATATATATAATAATTATTGGGACAAATTGCCTTAAATACCGTAAAATGCACAGCAAATTTTCACTTTACACTTGGCGCCCCACAGTAGCACACGTCATAATTATTAGGAGATGAAAATAACTTCAAAGAGATTAATTCTCAAAACTATTTCGCCTGATAGCTGGGTTTTCTAGAAGAATGTAAAACAGGAACTCGAATGCGTCAAAATATAAGTAATGTAAATCTCCAAGACGAGAACTCCGAAATTGCACCCTCTGTGTAAACAATATTAGCTTTCCATAAATAGATTTTCACATTCGCTTTCAACTCTAAGGTCAACACTGCTTTGTCAGGAACGTGTTCCGTCAACACAGAATGTTCTTAAATATTTTCTTTAAGATATGAAAAAATGCAAACCGCTTCGAATATGTTTACAGAAAAGAGGCGAAAATGGTTTCTATAACTACATAATCGAAAGCAACACAAATAAAAGTCGATACCAATACCGACAGGAAGCGGGCATGTATTCCACCCTATTATCGTCTCAGTAGCATCACGTAGTGAAATAAAAGATTATTTATCTGTTATGAAGACAACATAGAAATTGTTAGGACTATTACAAAAAAATACAGATTTTTCTGTTGACGTTATTGTTAACATGACATAATTTATGTTCCTGTTCTCTGCTTCCTGAAGATCAACACTGTAGCAATGCACAATACCAGCAGATAATTCTAAAGTTAATTATCCCGGTTTTATGAGCAACAACTTTGTAGATACGGAACTACTGCTTGGTTTCCAATGATCAGATTGGCTGTTGCTGTAAAAGTACCTCATTACTTGCTTCCTTCATGTTTTGACATTGGAATTCACGTTGTAGCTCTGACAGCACAGATTTTATGCATACAACCAACTCATCAAACTGTTCAAATTACCAGATAACAAGCAAAGGCGTTTCCGTATTTCGTTCAACATTACAGTAAGTATAAAGTGCCACTTTTCATAAAATCATGATGCTAAAGAACCCCATTTCTCGACAGAAGAAAATTATTTATGATAAATGGGTAAAGCGTTTCAAATATTCTCGCCCAATACATAATTTAAAAAAATTGTTTTGAAAACAATTTAAAAAAAAATAACAAAAACGAGTAACGCCCCAAATGAAATAGCCTGTGCAATAGGATGCCGTACCAGCGCTCCCCAATACTGTGCTACTACGAATACTGCCAGAAAATGCTAAGATACGGAACGTAAACATAGTAAGCGGCGATTACAAGGTAAGGTAACCCTACTACGGCATCAAATATAGTATAATTATATATTAGGCTTCGGATTTTGAACCAAAAATCGATATAAATAGCTTATTTCAAGAGTTATCAAAATAATGCAAGTAGTGAAAAATATATTTTTAACTGTAGCTTAGTAAAAATCATATGACACATGTCTTATTTCCGTTTCCAGTTCTGGTTTTGCTCAAACTTCATACAAAGAGCTAACTGCAACCAAAAAACGTCCACATACCAAATTTGATCAAAATCGCTCAACCGGTTCCGGAGATATAGGAGAATGAATGCACCCACCTCCAGCAGACATTTTTCACTAAACATTTTATTGGGTTTCTGAGACCCCAAACGTGCACTTCCGTTAAAATTCTGAGATCTAAAAATTTGCATGAAATCATAAGCTTCCATACTTCTATGTATAGAAAAGTAAAATTACTAGGGTTAATAAGAATTTTTACATTTTAACACAGTTCAAGTGTTAAAATTATTTCAAAAATGTTTTTTTAGTGAAGACCTTTTTACCAACAGCATCTATCACCGCCTTGTAATGCTAATTTAAAAAATAAAAAATACTCGTATGGAACAACGTCAGGCGAGTATGGAGGCCACAGCAAAATCTGTATCGTGAAGAGCGGCCTTAATAATGTTTGATTTGTAAACATATGGCAATATTTATTTGTAAGTCAAGTTGTTATTGCTATTAAACCACCCTTTAATTTAAATAATAGAAATAGTCGCATAGGGAAAGGTTCGGGCGAATATGGAGGCCAACGTAAACTAGGTAAAGATCGGCCATGGGTTGGTAATGTTTGACTTGTAAACCAACCGCAATATTTATTTGTAGTTTCAATATTTGTTGCATCCTGCATTTAAAACTAGAAAGTAATCGCGTGGGACAAAGTTCGGCGAATATGACGGCCAAAACATAGTCAGCGTCCTAAACTGCAATCATGGTTCTATTTGACTTGTAAACAAACGATAATATCAATATGCAGTCCAAACGTTTATTATCTCGTTCGTAATTTTTAAATTGAATAAATAGAATACAGTCGCAGGGTACAAATTCTGGCGAATAAGAGGGACAATGCGAACTAAGCGTCGTGAAGGAGGGGGGGGGGGCATGGTAATGTTTGAATTCGAAATATTTATTTGTAGTCCTAATATTTATAGCCCATTAGGTAACGTTTTTGTTTACAGAATATGAAATAGTCGCATTGGCAAAGTCCGGCAAATATGGAAGACAACGTAAACTAAGCGTTGTAAAGTGCGCATTATAAACCGACCGCAATTTTTACTTGTCCTTCCAATATGTAATGCCCTTAGGAAATGCTTTAATTTAGAGTATAGAAAATAGTCGCATGGGGGTAAAGTCCGGCGAATATGAGGGCCAACGTAAACTTAGCGCCGTGAAGGCCATGGTAATGTTTGAATTTGCAATATTAATTTTTTTTTATTATTTTTATTAATCCCAATGTTTATAAGCCGTTAGGTAACGTTGTTATTTACAGAATATAAATTAGTCGTACGGTTAAAGTCCGGCAAATGTAGGGGCCAACGTAAACTAAATGTCGTGAAGTTCAACCATTGTAATGTTTGAATTGTAAACAGACCACAATTTTTATTTGTAGTTCCAATGTTTATTACCCTTTAGATAACGCTATAATTTACAGTATAGAAAATATTCACATGGGGCAAAGTCCGGCGAACATGATGACCAACAAATGCGAAGCGTCGTGACGTGCAGCCATGATAATGTTTGACTTGTAAACCGACCGCAATATTTATTTGTAGTCTCAATATTTATTGCTGCTTAGCTAAAAATTTTATTAACATAAGAGAAAAGAGATCCTGGGCCAAACAAAGTCCACCGAATATGAGGGCCAACATACGACGACAAAATTTAAATTGTAAACCAACCGTAATATATTAATTTGTGGCTCCAATATTGGTTGCCTGTTAGGAAACACTTTAATTTACAGAATAGAAAATAGTTGCATGATTTAAAGTCCGGCGAATCTGGGGGCCAACACAAGCCAAGCGTCGTGAAGTGCAGCCATGGTAATGTATGAATTGTAAACCGACCGCAATATAATTTGTAGTCCCATTATATATAGCCTCTTAGGTAACGCTTTAATTTACAGAATATATAATAGTTGTATAGAGCTAAATCCGGCAAATATGGTGGCCAACGTAAGCTAAGTGTCGTGAAGTGCAACCACGGTAATGTATGAATTGTAAACCGACCGCAATATTTATTTGTAGTCCCATTTTTTTCTAGCCCCTTAGATAACGCTTTAATTTACAGAATATATAATAGTCGTATAGAGCTAAATCCGGCGAGTATGGTGGCCAACGTAAACTAAGTGTCGGGAAGTGCGGCTATGGTAAGGTTTGAATTGTAAACCGACCGCAATATTTTTTTGTAGTCCCATTTTTTCTAGCCCCTTAGGTAACGCTTTAATTTACAGATTATATAATAGTCGTATAGAGCTAAATCCGGCAAATATGGTGGCCAACGTAAACTAAGTGTCGTGAAGTGCGGCTATGGTAAGGTTTGAATTGTAAACGGACCGCAATATTTATATGTCATCCCAATATTTATTACTCTTTAGGTAACGTTTTAATTTACGCAACAGAAAATAATCTCATGGAACAAAATTCGATGAATATAGATGCCAAAATATATCAGCGTCCTGAAGTGATGTTATAATAATATTTGAATTGTAAATCAACGGCAATACTTATATGTATTTATTTCTAGTTTTTATTGTCCCTTGCAACCTTTTAATTTAAATAATAGAAAATAGTGACATGGGGCCAAGTCCGGCGAATATGGTGGCCATAGTAAACTTAGCTTCCCGAAGTGCCGTCATGGTAATAATTGACTTGTAAACAAACGGCAATGTTTATTTGTAGTGCAAATATTAGTTGCCACTTTAATTGAAGGAATGGAAAGTAGTTACCTGAAGCAAAATGAGTTGTAATGGTAATGTTTGAGTAGTGACCAAATGGCAATATTTCTTTGTAGTCCAAATTTTTATTGTCCCTCGGGTGACTTTAATTTAAGGAATAGTAAATAACTGCATGGGGTTAAGGTCTGGAGAATATAAGGGCCAAAGTAAAATATCTACAAATAATATGCGCGTTTGTACTTTGCTTTTAGCTGAATAATTATAGAATTTACTACAAAAAATTGCACTATTTAATCAAGATTTTCTCAACAATTAAACGAACAACAAAGCAGTAATTTAATAAATACGTTTTGGTCGATAGATCATCTTGTATAACCTCTTACATTTCAAATAAACTACAAATAACTGAAAGAGTCTTGAGTATGCCCAGGAATTCCATACAAAGCCGAATGAGTAAATAGCGTAAAACTTTCAAACCATGTTACTTTTCAGCTACAGGGTTGAAATACTTTACATTTAACATGCCAGAATTTCAACTGCAATTGACAGTGGAATTCTGGAATTCGTTTTGCGCTAGTGCTTGTAGTTTTGTTTCGTCTTAGCGGGTAAACCCTGAAACTGCTGAAGTTGAGCAGCCCCAAACTTTCTCATTTAACAGAACACACCAACATAACTCGACATATGCTGCGATTCACTAGAAACGTATAAGGATTAAGAATCAACAAGATGGCGTGGCGATTATATAAAGAGGATTTTGAATATAATAATAAAAGTCTACGAAGAAACTTAATCAAGTTTTAAATTCCAAAACTACTTAATGCTGTACTGCATCACTAAGATTAAAATATTAAGTATGCTGGCATGAAACTTTATGGTGTTCAGAGAAAGCAGCGTCGGTTCCTAGACACTCATATTGTTTTACAGACAAAGGGCTTATCCGTGGACTTCTATCGTTCTTTTTTCTCTCTCTGGGTCTAATACAAGGATCGTTCGAATTTTACGTGGCCTAACAAAGAAAACGCAAGTTTTTTGGGCAAAATTTATTTTATTTTTCAATGTAGTCTCCTGCTCGCTCAACGCACTTATTCCAACGATGCTCCAAAGCAGCAATGCCGTCTTTGTAGGTCGATAAACCTAAGTCCTCAAAATAGCTATTTACAGCAGCGATTACCTCGGAATTGGATGAAAATCTTTTCCGCCGAGCCATTTTTTCAGGTTAAAAAATAGATAAAAATCGCTGGGAACCAAATCTGACGAATAAGGCGAATGAGGCACTAATTCGAACCCCGATTCATGAATTTTGGCCATGGCGATTGCAGACGTGTGTACAGGTGCGTTATATTGATGAAAAACACTTTTTTTTCGCCAAATGAAGCCGTTTCTATTTGATTTTGTCGCTTAATTGCTGCAACAAATTGGCATAATACTCGCCATTTATTGTTTTTCCCTTTACCAAGTAGTCGACGAAGATAATTCCATGAGAATCCCAGAATACAGTTGCCATAACCTTTCCTGCTGACAAAACCGTTTTTGTCTTCTTCGGTGGCGGAAGACCTTTGTGTGTCCATTTTTTGGACTATTCCTTGGTTTCGGGAGTGTAATGGTGGACCCAGGTTTCATCGACGGTTATAAAACGGTGCAAAAAGTCCTTCGGATTGCAACGAAAACGTGCCAAAAGGTCTCGAGAAACAATCAAACGATTCAGTATTTGCTCCGGTGTAAGCAAACGCGGCACCCAACGAGCGGAGTGCTTTTTCATTTCTAATTCTTCAGTTAACATTCTTTGCACACAATCATTTGAGATGCTGTCTGCTATCTCGCGCACTTTTACTCGACGGCCATCCAATACGATACGGAGAACTTTTTCAATCATATCCGGGGTGGTAGCTGTTTTTGGGCGTCCACTGCGGGGTTAGTCCTTTGTGCTCACACGACCACGCTTAAATTCGGTAACCCAGTTTTTAACCATTGAAAACCAAAAGCGGACTTCAAAAAATGTCGATCCAACTCTGCTTTGATTTCGGTGGGTGTTAAACCTTTCAAATGAAAGTACTTTATCACTGCTCGCAACTCAGTTTTTTCAATTATTTACGAAATCACTCGAGACGGTCACTTTGGCGCACTGTCAAACACAAACTAACCGACAGATCGCTCTATACTGTCATATTTAACCTAAGAAAGGATGGTTCTGAAAAATGGTAACGCAAATTCCGCCGAATGAGCGCCATCTCTGTGTTAGGCCACGTACATTTCGAACGATCCTCGTAGATTAACACACTTTAAAATCGTCATCTACTTCTTTAAGTATGAAGTAACAAAAAAAATAAAGTAAGTAGTGCATTTACAACAAAATCACCTTTAAGTCTTCCCTGAATAAGTTGCTCTACTATATTCAAATTAATAAGAATTAAAACATATTCAATCTCTAAATCTGAAGTGCTAACAACCAAACGCGAATACCCGAATACTACTAAAAGTTCCTATAAGATAAAGGTCTTTTATATTCCTAAACTTTCATTTTCGTTCTACCGAAGGTTATCCGATAAATAGAAAATCTGAAAGCAATTAAACTTTCCTACTTATTCCATGAATATTTCAAAAGCAAACAATTGAAGCTACACCAACTTACTTTATTACCTATATAGGTACTGGATTTAATTAACACCAAAAACTTTAGCTTGTAGAAAACTTCTGCTTACGTATTTTTTTTTAATAATAAATAAAGTTTTGTAGGAGAAACAGGATTTGGCGATATTGCAATATTTGCATTTCTTTAAATTAATAATTACGATTTGTAAAATATTATATAGCTACCTTCAACTAGATCTGGTTACAACCCCCGTCCCCGTCGACGAGCGCCTTTTGCTAAAATCACGTTTATCATAATTCTTAAATTCGTTTGTGCTCACAACGCCTGCCTTGATTATAAGTCCGAATTACTTATTTGGTTACAACCGCCACAGTGGGCCATGTCGAGTTACTTTTAAAAACTTTTGTTTTAAAGTTAAAGGAACGAGATAGATTCGATTTGTTTAATACTATGGCAACCAGTCAGTTTTCTTATGAACAAAGCTTCAGTTTTGTTTGTGTAAATAAAATGAGTTAGGTAATGAATCCATTAGTTCACTAGTAAGATAATGCACTTCATTACCTAACGCAAATGAATGACATAATAAGTCTTTACCCAAGCAGTCAAAAACATTTTTAATTTGTTTTCAATACTTAGGAGGAGGGGGCTTGTATGTAATGAGTAGGGCTCGAGAAAAATCTAATACGCTATCACTGCAGATAAACATAGATTTTGTAAAATATGATGAGCTAAAAGAACGAAAGTAAAAGCAATCATTTTTTAACAATATTATTATATTTGCTCCTCGCTCTCAGCTAATCAACTTAAGCATTTGCTTTTATGGCTTCTTTTCTTTCTACTTTGTTACATTTTCCACTTATTCTTTGATCTTTTCAAAATTATTTAAGATTGCGGTTTTATACTTCGCCCTTTTTAAAGTAAATTTATTACACTCATTTGAATATTATTATAAACACAGATTATGTTTACATACAGACATAAAAAAATGTCATCAAAATATACTATTAGAGTCGAAGAATAATGTAACCGAAATTGAATTTCGGTGATCTCCTGATGAGAATGCCTTCCCACATGCCTGGGACATATTCTTATTCGTTCCTTACTAATTACGTTCCTTTATTCAAATAAATTCTTGTATATAGTTGGTTATCATATTATAATAGTTGTTTATGTTACTAGTGGGATAAAGGCGTTATTATAACACGAGTTTGAAAGTTGCAGCACGAGGTCGTAAGCCGAGTCGTGTAATCAAACGAGTGCCATAATAATGCATTATCCCACGTGTGACATACAAAATTTTATACGCCGCAGCTCAAATTTTGTTAAAAATCGAATTCTTTCGTTTGTAATGATATTTGACATTTCGCATTAATTTATTTGCAAATGACAAATCACATTTAAAATACTTTTGTTTTAAAATTAAAAGAAAGAGATGCGGAGGTATTTAAACCCCTTTGAGCCAGTCGGGCAGAACGGCGGAGTTCTGCTTGGCTGTCGCCGTTGGGCGGAGATGGACCCGGTGGAGCGTGATCGTGAGATCGATGATGCTTACTAGTCCTTAGAGAATGAACTACTGTAGTCTAAGCTTTACTAAGTCTTTAACCATCCTCTCTGTTTACGTTGTTAGGCTGTTTCTCAATTGAAATTGCTACGTATGATACGATGAAAGAAATGAGGTACTCTGGCGAGTATTCGACCGTTTTCTCTTATGCCCAGGTAAACCAGCATGTTCAGCAATCGCAGATTTGGTGATGCATGCGCGTTAAAATTGCGAGAGCACAAAGGCACAAACACAGACACATCGCAAAATTTGCGGTTGCTGAACATACTGGGTTAACTAGGCATAAGATGAACTTTGAGAACGCTCGAATACTCGCCAGAATACCTCAATACTTCCCTCGTATCATACGTGAAGCATTTCAAATTAAGAAACAGTCTAACCACATAAACAGAGAGGATGGTTTTAGACTCAGCAAAGCTTGAACTTCAGTAGTTCATCCTCTAAGGACTCGTAAGCATTATCGATCTCATGATCACGCCCCACCGCATTTGTCTCCGCCTAACCGACAGCCAACCAGAACTGCCCGACTGGCTAAAAGGCATCCCGGATTTGAATTCAATGCACTAATCGCTCTGAAGATGCAAGCTGCAAAGTCTTGCGAAACTTTAGTTTATATGGGTTAATAAATAGCTAACAGGCATAAACCGATTTAGTATTCTTGTCCTGACAAGCAAGATACATTAAGATCAAACCTTTGTCCGCCCCGATGTTCAAGCACACGGCCCCGTGCCATGTGTTTCATGTCTTTTGTTTTTTCTGGCTTTTGAGAAAAACATTTCGCAAAAACTGTTTTACTTAAACTTTGTTGTTAATATAAAAATAATATATCAATTAGAAGAAAAAATGTCTGCTTTTTAACGGAACTTTTTAATTACTTGTGATAAGTAAACCAGCTGTCACGTGAACCTCACGAAATCTTTCTTGCAAACGCATCTCCCTCTTGTTCTGCATTCTCTGATTCAATACGTTCCTACTTTTGAGATAAACGTAATGTTTATACAGAGCAATTAAATAAAAACGTAATTGCAGTCGCCTTTGAAACAAGCACGTCATGTCGATGATTAGTTTGTAAATAGTGAAGCTGTCATAGTTGCGCGGTTTATTATTATAACGCAGTTGCTCATATTTAAAATGTTTTAACAATTAGCAAGTGAGCATAGTAAATTATTTTTATTATTATTCTTATAATCTAAAATCTATTATACCATTAGGTGTTGCACTGTAAGGGTATACATTTTACAATACATTTAATAGTATTTCATTTATTCTTCATTTCCATATCTTCCTGTCCTCTGCTAGTCTTTTGGCTTTCCTCCTACTGAATTCCCCGTTTTTTTTACAGTTTTCCTACTTGTTCTTCCCATCTCATTCTTGGCTGTCCCACTTTACTTTTCCCTTGTACTTTTGCTTCAAATATTTATTTTGTTATTCTCTCGTCTTGCATTCTATGTAGGTGTCCCAGCCAACTCAGCTGTCTTTCGTCTATTACTCTTTCAATCGGTTTTGTGCTGAATTGTTCTATCACTATCGTATTTCTTACTTTATCTATTCTTTGCAATCCCTTTAATTTTGCTTAGAAACTTCATTTCTGTAGCTGTCAATCTGCTTTTGTTTCTTTTGGTTAATGCCCAGGATTCACTGCCATACTTAAGTGTGGATCTCACAACCCTTTTGATATACCTGGGTTTTAACCATTTTAACTATTTTCCCCAAAGAATGTTGTTCTTAGAGATAGTCTTCCAGTTTTTCCCATTCTCTAAGTTATATCCTTGCCTATTTTCCCATTCGCTTCTTTAATTTTTAATATTTATTGCTTAAAAAATGTGCATGAAAAAAAAATATTATACGGTAGTTTGGTTTAGCAGTAAAGACGGGGGCTTGTGATTTGGTGAACCCAGTTCAAATCCCGTGACAGACCTGTTTCTTTTTCTTCTTGTTATAATAATAAACCGGGCAACTATGATGACAGATCCAGGATTTGCAAACCAATCATCGACATGACGTGCTTGTTTCAAAGGCGACTGAAATTAAGTTTTTATTTGATTGCTCTGTACAACCAACGCCCGCTCATTATAAATTTTAGTAGATATATTTGGTATTGCAATTTCTGTTTTTTTCTTAATCTCCAAAATATAAATTTATTCTTTGAAATTTTAAACTTCTTTTTATTGAGGTGTTAACTAAAGGATTGTATGATAGATATTAAAGAGCACGTCTTAACAAAATTCCAAAGTACTCGACGAAGTATTGTAAGTTAAAGAAATAAATTTAATCTCACATAACTTTACAAACTTG
This sequence comes from Ctenicera cuprea, assembly GCA_958336395.1. Classification (NCBI taxonomy): domain Eukaryota; kingdom Metazoa; phylum Arthropoda; class Insecta; order Coleoptera; family Elateridae; genus Ctenicera; species Ctenicera cuprea. The sequence continues at coordinate 9,118,795 of OY284493.1, forward strand.
AAGTTTATTATGGCGATAAAAATAGTTAGGTTATATGGGTTGTAAATCCCGACTTTTAAAACAGAGTGAAAAGTTTGTATTTTCCGAGTTAAAGAAAGTTTGGAGAAGTTGTGCCAGATTCTGTTGCTTATTTAAACTTTTATTTTAAAATATGGGGTGTAATAACTACGAAAATCTATTATTTAATACATACCCAGGAATTAATATAATTTTGAAAATATGTGCCTTTGCTGTAGTTAATGAGTTTTAAACTCTGAAGTAAATATCACGCGAACCATTAACAAGAAGTGCGGCACATTAAACTTTTTTTATTAACTCCAGATTTTAATTAATTTTTTTCAAGGCACGGGTCATATCATTAATTAGGCAATTTTCGACAATTAAATTTTAGCCAAGTAAATTTTTGATGAAATACATTTTTGTTGAATTTGATTTTAAAAAGTAATAAATCACGTAAATTTTTTATTGGATACTACTTATAGAAATCGAGTTTATTTAGCGTTAATTTTAAAGACAAAAAAACTGATAACTTTATACAAAAAATGTTTTCAGTTACCACATGCAATGACAAATAAATAGGTGTGTCCTACAACTACGAGGATCGTTTGAAATGTACGTGGCCTAACAAAGAAAATGCAAATTTTTTGGGCAAAAAATTATTGCTCCAAAGCAGCAATACCGTCTTTATAGGTCGATGAACCCACGTCCTCAAAATAGCTATTTACAGCAGCGATTACCTCGGAATTGAATGAAAATCTTTTACCGCCGAGCCATTTTTCAGGTTTGGAAATACAGTAGAACTCCAATTATCCGAACCAATTGGGACCGGCCCCCATTCGGATAATCAAAAATTCGGATAATTGGAGGTTTTTTTTTCCGAAGAATTAATTAACTTCTGTATGTATATTGAAAATGGGATAATTAAAAAAATTTACATACATACTTTGGTAAATGACAGTTATTGCTTACTAAACATCTCCGTCAAAGTAAGCTGTTTGGCTGCCTTAACCCGTTTTCGGGCAGCCAAGTCGCGCATCCGCTTGACAATCAGAAGTTGCTGGTCTATTCGGTTTCTACCGTTATGCTTACCAAGTCAGTGAATTTAGAACTGCAATATGAGACGGTGTCCTAAAGCGATTCGGATAATCAGCGATTCGGATAGTCGGAGTTCGGATAATTGGAGTTATACTGTAGATAAAAATTGCTGGGAGCCAAATCTGGCGAATAGGGCACATGAGGCACTAATTCGAATCCCAATTCATGAATTTTGGCCATGGCGATTGCAGACCTGTGTACAAGTGCGTTATCTTAATGGAAAAGCACTTTATTTTTCGCCAAATGAGGCCGTACCTCTCTGTTTTTGTTGCTCAAGTGCTGCAACAAATTGGCATAATACTCGCCATTTATTGTTTTTCCCTTTTCCAAGTAGTCGACGAAGATAAATACATGAGAATCCCAAAATACAGTTGACATAACCTTTCCTGCCGACAAAACCGTTTTTGCCTTCTTCGGCGGCGAAGAACTTTTGTGTGTCCATTGTTTGGACTGTTCCTTGGTTTCAGGAGTGTAATGGTGGACCCAGGTTTTATCGACGGTTATGAAACGGCGCAAAAAGTCCTTCGTATTGCGGCGAAAACGTGCTGAAAGGTCGCGAAAAACAATCAAACGGTTCAGTTTTTGCTCTGGTGTAAGCAAACGCGGCACCCAACGAGCGGTATATTTTTTAATTTTCAATACTGCAGTTTAACTGTCATTTGAGATGCCCACTATGTCGGCTATCTCGCGCACGTTTACTCGACGGTCATCCAATACGATACGGAGGACTTTTTCAATCATATCTGAGGTAGTAGCCGTTTTTGAGCGTCCACTGTGGAGTTCGTCCTTTGTTCTCACACGACCACCCTTAAACTCGGCAACCCAGTTTTTAACCGTTGAAAACGAAGGAGCGGACTTCAAAAATGTCGAATCCAACACTGCTTTGATTTCGGTTGGTGTTGGGCCTTTCAAATGAAAGTACTTTATCACTGCTCGCATCTCAGTTTTTTCCATTGTTTACGAAATCACTCGAGACGGTCACTTTGACGCACTGTCAAACACAAACTTATTGACATATCGCTCTATACTGTCATATTTAACCTAAGAAAGGATGGTTCTCAAAAAGGGTAATGCGAATTCCGTCGAATTAACGCCATCTCTGTGTTAGGCCACGTACATTTCGAACGATCCTCGTATGTACGTGTTACTTTAACCGAATTTATTTTATCAGTTGGTACAACTATTATATGAAATAGTTTTAAAACATGTACTGTAGGAAATAACACAGTTTGTAGAATAGGTATCTCTTCAAATGCGCTCTGACATTTCGTGAGCAATATCTGTAGCTATCCATCATTGTCAAAATCCATGATAAAAATTTCATGTTTATGTAAATCAGTCGTGAAAAGCTTATGTAAAATACCCTACCTCGTACCCCGATTCGTAAAATACGTTGTTAGCGCACCAAGTTCGGGAATTTTTAATAGTAGACTCCCTTAGAAAATTAAATTCGCCCTTGAACCACCCTGAAAACGTCTCGCATCACAATCAACTTCAGTTGTATCTGAAGGTAGGTAGTTTGAAATTATTGTCATCTTTTTATCGTCAAGGTGTGAAAGAATTTTTATTTTTGCCTGTTTGTCATATTTTAAAGCAATGCTGGTAAAACCCTTTTTTTAAAATTACAACCCAATCAACAGTGGATGCTTGTAGGAAGTAAAATACAAAAATTAAATACGTCTAACAGAACAAAAAAAGGTTACATAATTTGACTTTAAATTAAATTTAAATTGCTACGCGAAATGCACAAGTCTCAAAGTTAATTCAATTTTAATTCAATGTTGTCCTTACAGAAAAAAACCTAAATGTGAAAGCATAAAAGAGATAATTTATTGTTTGTTCGTTCAAATTAAACGATCTGTTTTGGTATGATTTTTTGAACGAGCAGAATTTTGATAATAAGGAAACATGATAAAATATAATAGCGAATATCAAAGCTAACCGCATGCTGTTTTTGTTAAAGCAAATATTAGTTTCGAAACCGATAATAATATTGTGTACGGTAATTGGCTTAAAGAGACATAATGCTATTTTAGAAGAGTATTTGCGAAACCATGAGAAAGTTAGATTTAAAAAAGCCATCAATGATAATAAAAAAAAGTTTCTAAAAAATTGGGTATATTTGTTTTTGTTAGTTACTACAATTTGGTATTAACCCAGTGACATAACGGCTCTGCGCAACCCTCCATGTATTTTTGAAATTTAGATATAAGTGCTTACGTATAAGCGTTGCCATCTAGTAGTGATGTTCCACAAAACATGCATATTTAAATTTGTGAGCTCATACTAGTTACGTACTTTAAGAGATATTATTTTTTTAAAGTTTAAATGAAATTCATTTAGTTAACTGCCATGTTGCCATTCACGTCATAAAAAGGCTAATCAAGTATGAACTGCCGTTTGAGCCAGTTAACGGAATAGAATTTATTTTATTTTTTTAACCAAAAATTTTTAAACATATGTTTTATTTTTGTCTAAATAAATATTTCTTTGTATATTTTTTTATTGACAAACTTTATTTCTGCTTTTTTTAAATAATAATTAAAACATTAATTTTCTTCCTAACGGACAAAATAGTTATTTGTGTACCAAGGCCAAAACCAGGATTTTTTCGGCCGTGTCTGAGTTTAATGGCCGAGGCGAAGCCGAGGGCAGAAAGCAGACGAGGACGAAATAACACTTTTTGGCGGTGGTGCACACAATATTTTTTAGGCGACCTTCATTATAAAATTTACAAATTTGTTAGATTTTTATTTATGATTTATTGATATAATTATTTATAACAACTGAACAATTGTACATATTTGTGACTCCTTCAGAAACGTTTATATTTTTCTACAAATTTGTTAGATTTTTACTTAATATAATCAAGATAAAATTACTGCTGCAGCAACATCAAAAAGCACACAAATTGTTCATACGAATAATGAAGCTATACATGCCGAAATTACTTGGAGTGTAAATAAAGAAAATATAAACGTTTCTGAAGGAGTCACAAATATGTACAATTGTTCAGTTGTTATAAATAATTATATCAATAAATCATAAATAAAAATCTAACAAATTTGTAAATTTTATAATGAAGGTCGCCTAAAAACATTTGTGTGCACCACTGCTAATACGTGTTTTTTCGTCCTCGGCCAAAAAACGGTTACTTTTTGGCCGCTTTTGAGTACTAAAAATTCAATTTTTTTTAAGGTCGCCTAAAAATGTATTTTAGAAGTGTAAAAGACAAAAAATCATTTTGCGAAGCCGAGAAAAAAGTCAGGAGAAATTATAAAGCTCCTTCACGCGAGGTGGCGCAGTCGCGCTAACATTTGACGCAGTGGAAATGGAAATTGTACGCCTCGACTCAACGTGAAACTGAAATGTTAACTAATACACGAATCAATGTAAAAATGCCGTATTTTAATTGCTAAAAACGCTTAGCTATTAATATTAAATTAAAAACAGTAGTGGATTACCGCATAGGCAACTGGGGTATAGAGGCTCGTAGGTCCTTAAATTAAATAAAGCAAATACTCCATCTCTTTATTTTAAAAATTATTATTGGTAATTATTTACATTCATGTGACAACCCGAGGTACGAAAACTACACAAACCACAGGAAATGCGCTTTGTTTATGACACAGATTTGAAAATCCGTCCATAACTTCGCCACACTCACAATACACGCCCACGTTCAGAATGCACGGAAAGACGGTTGATGAGACAGGTACAGTCAGTGCTGCAGAGCATCAATCTATTTGGCCATTTTAAATTTTTAGCAGCGTTCGCACTTGCGCTGAACGCCATTGCGCCGGTGCTGCCCATTGGGAGTTTTGTAAAATGAGGTTGATCCGTCAAAAAAGGAGGGAAGGGTGGTCTATGTCTAAATAGAAGCGCTCGGCGTATTATACGCATGTCACTTAGCTGATCTACGCAAAACGTAATCTCCCTATCACACCCCACTGCTTCCCGCCATTGATGTTTCTTTAATTTGCAAATTTCGGCTTTACAATCGGTAAGAGCATGTTAAATGATACTAGGAACAACTTTCCACTGAGAAATCATTACTGAGGGGTTTCCTTTTGGTCGTTTACTTATACAGTGTAATTAAGTAATTGCAAAAATACGGCTATCAGCGAAAGGTCTACAGGATAAAAACATTGGTTGCAACTAGAAAACAGAAAATATTAGAAAATCAGGCAAACAGATTAAAAAAAAGTAAGGCTGCGCTACATCAATACAGACGCGCTCGGAAAAGAACTTCAAATTGGTGTTCTACACATATCGAATAACCGATCTGCGCAAACACACTAAATATTGAGACATTTAAAAGTTAGGTTGTGAATCTTATTCTACTATCACTCAGGCTTTAAGTAAGTTTTTGTAGGCTAATACAGTTGATAGATGAGCTACAGTTTGGAACGTATCCCAGTCTGCTAATTTCTCTGTGACGCCTTCTATGAATTAAAAAAAAATTTAACACCTTTTACTCAAAACTGAGTTGACAAAACGGCGTAAATTTTGGTTACTGTTATAGCCCTAAGTATTCACAATGATACTGTGCACGAAATTTGGGAAACCATAAAAACTTTTACATAAGAAAATATTCAAGTTTTTGGGAATTTTCTAAAAAATGTATCTCAAAAAAATGGTCTACAATTTTTTCTTTGGTATTTGTTAATCACAAACAATCGTTTACCAAAAAGAAGTAAATAAATAATTGATATACCGTGCTACGATGATGCGCCGCGGCCTATTTCCATACGCTCTTGTAACTCTTAGGGCTTCAACGTTGATACAAAAATACTTTTGAAAATATGATAAGTAACGATAACTAACTTATGGGAAAGTCCAGACGAATTGATTTGTTTATTTTTTCCTCATGTAGCTGTGTATGTCTTGGTTTGGTGATTTTTCAATAACCCTGTATTATTATATATATTATTTTATTTATAAGTTCGAGCTTTACTTCGTTGAAGTTCATTTTAATTTATTACATTATTATTATTACATAAAACAATTATTTTCTTTAACAGCATACAGGTCTATGACCCATAGGCTTTAACAGTTCCTTTAGGTGAAATTAGTTATAATAGAGAAATTTCGATTATGAAACAAATTGCATAAAATAATGGTTATAATAGTCAACTTATTGATACACTAATTAAAGAGAAAAATTATAAATTAACTATTCAGAAAATCTATTCAACTGCTTCATCAGATAAAGTAAAATACGCCACAATTCCATATTTTGGTAATCAATCAAAAAAATTGCCAAAATTATAAACAAAACAAATAAATGTAAAATAACTTTTAAAACAACAAAAAACATTTTAAACACTTTGTTTAATGCTAAAGAAAAAACAGACAATTTACTAAAATCAGGCATCTACAAATTAAATTGCTCGCACTGTAATTAGGTTTATATAGGACAAACAATTAGAAATTTTGATATTAGGTACAAGAAACACGTACGTTGTTGCAAATATAAACACCCCCATAAATACAATTACGCTAAACACTTATTAGAACAAAATCATTCAATGACATCCAATAACACTATAAAATGTTTACACTTTTGTGATGACAAACGTAAGTTGGATATACTAGAAGCATTTGAAATTCATAAACATTTAAAATCTGTACCTTTAATGAATGAACAAATTGATCTCTTAAATTCACCGTTATTGGACGTTTTGGAACAAGAAATCAAGTCATCTAGACGCAGATATAGAAAACCAAGATCAAGTTATGAAGATTTATTGTTCCTATAGCAACACCAACTGTTTACTTTTAATCTTGCCTTTGATATAAACGTGTTAACACGTTGAAATACGTATAAGGCTAAAATACAAAACCAGTTGAAGTTAAGAATTGTTTTATTTACAATAAAATACATTATTTGGGCACGTGTGTGGACATTTCCTCTAAGTTTTGTGGCGGACCAATCTCATTTTTCTGCGGGCTTATCAGAGCGAGCGATTCTATATTTATTTCCACGTGTACACACAAATATCACCGTTTTTTTGTAACTTTGAACCTTAAAACGTACTAGACCGAACTCAATTTTACCCTCTTTGGTACAGTCTAACAGACGAAGAAGAAAAAAATTACCAAACTATTTTAATTAAATGAACTGAGAAGACCAATATATCCACCATTGAATATTTTATGAGATAAAAATTCTATTTGGATTATCACGAGGATATCATTCTGCAATAATACAGTGATGATTGATTAATTACGTACTATCCATACAAATTGAGGTTGTTACGTAATAGAATTTTAGTAACTACGTATTAAAATCCAATTTTCCTAAAATTAGATTAAAACTGTAAAAACCGGAGTTCAGGTGTGCCGTTTCCCATCAAAATCAATTAAGTTTCGTTAGTGACATTTAGTATAGTGGAATAATTATAAATTAATCTGCAATTTAATTTTGTAGTAAATATCGGGGTATGTTTAGCCTAATTTCCCACGTAAAAATTAATGTTTGGTGATGTTAGATATTTAAAAAAAAAATGCATTATTGCATTTCGAAATAAAAATATCTAGAGGGTTTAAAAAAATGTTTTAAGGCTGTCATATGTGGAAATAAAACTATGTTCGGTTTAGTGTATTGCAATAAATTTCTAGCAAGCTTTTTACGAAAATACACATTTTGTTAGGAATACATAAAAGAAAAAACAGTACGTTCCTCGCATCTATTGAAGTTATTGAAAATTTTTTAAAATTCTGATCAAAATATTTCAAAAATATTTTTTCTACTTCCGTTAAGTAATGGTCACTTTATTTTACTGATTTGAGTTAGGTAATGAACTCCATTATTTCACTCAGTGACATAATGGGATTATTTGGTCAAAACGGGCATAGACAATTTTGATTTTTCAAATTGATTAATTGATCAAATGTCATGAAAATGCCGAAAATTTAAGAAATTTTGAGAATTATTAAACTTTTGAAAAGTTTTATTTTGAAACATTAAAAATAAATAAATTTCCGATGTCACAAATTCTATTACAAGATTTACATAATAAACGTTTTTTTCTCATAAATTTAATGGTATTTAGATATAAAAAAAATAATTTTGCCGTCAAGAAACAACTGCGACGTCTAAAATTCAGTTTTTGATGTCAATAATTATTTAGGGACTGGACAAAAATGTAATTTTAATCTAATATTTAAAATACAAAGTCAAAGAGCGTTCCATACGGGTTTAAATTATAAAACTGGTTCGTTTACTCCTGTCTAGCGTTTGATAAAATGATTATTTAGCTACTCGGTCCCATACTGATCTGCAAAGCAGATATAGCAAATAATCAGTTTTTAAATATCCTAAATTGCTCAATAATTTCCTATATTTAGTACATGGAAAGTGACATAAAAGCCGATTTTGATAAAGTCATAAAGTGGGAATGAAAGTAGGTTAAACTCCACTTGATGTACAGTAAAGTAATTTACGAGTGGGTGTGTCTAAGTGTCTTATTAGAAATGAAAAGGCCAGAATTGCTGTTATTTAACATTTAATAAAAACCTTCCGCAGTCTTTTAGAAACTGAAAATACAAGGTAACTTAATTATTAAAATTATTCTTATTAAGTTCCAACTGTACTTCGTTGAAGTTCATATTGATTTATGAATAAAATACTTTATTTTACTTGAACAATATTTATTTTACATACACTTTTACGTATTTCAACAAATTTATATGCAATTGTCAAAGGAAAGAAGAAATTAATTATTTACTTCTCATCTTTTACAAAAGATACAATTAAATATGCTTCGATCCCATATTTTGGTGACAAATCAGAAAAAATGCTAAAATTATAAACCAAACAAATAAATATAAAGTAAGTTTTAAAACAACTAGAAACATCTTAAACACTTTGTTTAATGCAAAATCAAACACAGACGATTTGCTAAAATCAGGCATTTACAAATTAAATTGTTCGCATTGTAATTCGGTTTATATAGGCCAGACAATTAGAAATTTTGATATTGGGTATAAATTACACGTACGACGTTGCAAATACAAACACCCACATAAATCCAATTACGCTAAACACTTACTAGAACACAATCATTCAACGACATCTAATAACACCATAAAATGTTTACACTTTTGTGATGATAAACGCAAATTAGATATATTAGAAGCTTTTACTATTCACAAACATTTAAAAACTGCACCGTTAATGAATGAGCAAATTGATCTCTTAAATTCTCCTCTACTGGACATTTTGGAATAAGAAATCAAGTCATCTGCAGACGATTACCGAGATTAAGTCACCGAGTTCTATTGCTATAACAACACTAACTGTTTACTTTTTCATATAACCTTTGACAATGGCATGTAAACATGCCGAAATACCTATAAGGTTAAAATAAATAAATATTGTTAAAGTAATTAAGTATTTTATATACAAATACTCATTTTACATATGATCCAATAAATCTAGATTCCTTCCGCCTCTCGCAACTGTTAGGGGTGGGGAAACCCCTCTGCTACAACCCACGTATTTACGGGCCGACTGCAGAAGGCACAGATTCGCTTGCACAATCACTTTTTAGAGTATTCTAGACAACGAAGCTCCCAAATTCTTTAATATTTGCTTGAGTAATTAGAACATAGTCTGCTGATACTTCATTTCCGAAACAGACTAGAAGAACACGACATCACGTCTCGTCCGCGAGCTACACATACAGGCCTGCCTTTACAGCCGTGGCGGGTAACGCGACATTTCTTTTCAGAGATTTTGAGTCAAGATCGCCTTTATAATATTCTAAATCGTCTATTTAACGAAACTTCACATTGGAGAAGAATAAATTTACAATAAAAAAAATACATTATATATACTAGCGCAACCTGTGAGCTATACCCCAAATTTTTAATTAATAAATGAGCTTTTTAAGTTGGTAGTGTAGCGGATCGTGGATTGAAGTTCTAGTTTTATAAATTATACAGAGATTGCTTTAATTGTATATAAATGGAATTTAATAAATTTATTTGTCAAACTTAAAGGAGAAAGTTAATTCCCTAAATATTGCTGCACTTTACTCATGGGCACTTTAATTTAAATAGAAGTTTTTTATCGTTCTCTGTTTATTAAAAAGGGGGGCATGAATTTATTTTTTTTTCAAAAATTCATAGTAGCGTCACAGGAAAATTAGTGGACTGCGACACGCACCTAATTGTAACTGTGCAGCAGTTTTTGGCAATGTCCCAGCGTTTGAAAATATTTTCGCTTCACAATTTTTATCTGTACAAAATATTTTTCACATAGCAAGAGCAACTCTAGGTTTAGTTCCTGAGATTTCGCGTTATACGCACATACGAGCGCGCGCATACAGACCGTTATTTTTTAGACACCACTGTTTCGTGCTTTCATCGGGCTAAAACATGTATTTACGTCAAAATCTCAAATTCGATCGTTTTCGTCATTACAATACATTTTCATACTGACGGTATAGGAAACGTACGAATTCAGTTAGTTCTTCTTGAATGTAATAGGGAATACACAGCAGTGTTTTTACCAGAACACTTGTTATTGCTCCTCGAGCTCCCAATATGGAGGTTATTAAAGTATAAAATTTCTAACGTATGTATTTGTTTATTTATATTTTTCGGTTGTCCGACAGTTTTTTGTTAACAAAATTGCCAAACAATTGCTGCCTTAGTAACGAAAATTCAAAATTGTTCTAATGTTCTATGTACAATGCTATTATTATATTAATTGTCTGCTATTAACAAAAATGTATAAATTGTGCTGTGCGAGATACTCATGTCAACGCGATAAATACACATTTCGGACTCGCCAGAATTAAAGTAAGCCATAAATAACCAAATTGTACCAACAGTAGTGACTACAACATAAGTATTTGCTGAAAACAATCAATACAGTTTGTCGAGACGCAAACGCTCGTCGCCTTGTTTTGGCGAGACAAGGATTTATTATATAAATTTAGTTCACCTAGGCTTACACGGTACACTTCGCAATCCAAAAATTATGCAACTGACAGTAATTAGAGATTACGCTTGCTCGCAATTGATTTAAAACTGCAGCTTTCTGTTTTCTATGTGGCACTATTGTACAAAGTGGCTAGGAAAACCCCGGCCACTTTTCTTGCGGCGGTCAAGAGATGGCGCTTTAGTAAAGAAGAATTAAATTAAAATACTGGCAACAACGCAGAATCCAAGACGTTTTGGTTGTTTTGATTTAATATTGGACGTATTTAATAACTGAAACGTCTTGGATTCTGCGTTGTTGCCAGTATTTTAATTTAATTTTTCTTTACTAAAGCGCCGTCTCTTGACCGCCGCAAGAAAAGTGGGCGGGGGTTTCCTAGCCGCTCTATATATTGTGCACACAAACTAGATAAAGGTCAGAGAGAAAGTGTCAGATGTAAAAAGATAAACTTACACACTACATAAAAAATAATGCTTGTGGGTCTCAAAAAGATTTCTTTATACGAACAATCTAATATTTTATGTGAGTACTTAAAGAATACACGTTCTTTGAGGTTGGAAAACGGCAGATATCTTGAAACTAATTAAAGATAGCAAGCGATATAGGAAGGAACCTCGTACGATGTCACTCTATTGTGAAAATATAAGTAGTCAGCTGCATTTAAACATGACATGTGGTTTAATAAAATAACCGGCGTGTATATTTAATCATAACTGCTGCAGAAATCGATGTTCCTGAATTTGATGGAGATTTTCATCTGCCCACCCGAGTATTTGCTCATTAAAAATTCCACCTAATGGAAATCCAACGTCATCAATTAAAAACAAATTGAGTTGTTCATTGCAAGTTTGCAAAAGCCATTTACAAAAAAGTGGCTTACGGACTTCATCCTCAGGTTGGAAGGTCACATCTACGTGTGATGTACAGAGTGACTAGGAAATCCCCGGCCACTTTTCTTGCGGCGGTCAAGAGATGGCGCTTTAGTAAAGAAAAATTAAATTAAAATACTGGCAACAACGCAGAATCCAATACGTTTTTGTTATTAAATACGCCCCATATTAAATCAAAACAACCAAAACGTCTTGGATTCTGCGTTGTTGCCGGTATTTTAATTTTTTTTTACTAAAGCGCCATCTCTTGACCGCCGCAAGAAAAATGGCCGGGGTTTTCCTAGCCACTCTGTAGTGTAATCAGCCTTTACGTCCCACTGCTGGGCACCGGCACTCTTCTCTGCCACATACTTTCCTCAGCGCTAAGGTGGAGTACGGGGGACCTACAGTTTAACGTCGAATACGAACGACTAAATTCCAGAGAAGATTTCAGGCATTAGGACCCCACGGCTGCCTACATCGGATTGGGGAATGTGAGTGGCGGGTTGCGTTGCGGCATAGATTTTTATTGCTGCATGGCTTCGGCGGGGAATCGAACCCTAGACCTTCAGCGTTACAGACTGAGCGCCCAACCTCTGTGCTACCGCCACTCTCTGTAGTACGTGTCCGTAAAATGAGCTAATCTGTATAATTGAACAAGATGCAAAACCAAGACATCTTGTGCTACAGCAGGAATTTTTTTAGCAGTTTTTAAAATGTCTACTGAAACGACCAAATATTTAGGTAGGTGGGTAGGTTTTCATGATGTCAATGTCAGTTAATCTGGTACTCGTTGATTTAAAAACTGCTCTATATTTTTTTGTACTATGTACATCTTCTTCTGCTTCATTATAAATAGAAACCAGGTCAGTTAGATCATCGTTAAGCATTTTAATGATACAACGAAGGAAACGAATAATATCCGCAAGAGCGCGGCGCAACCTTGTTACTGATGACAGTTGAAAATCCTTTAAAGCTATTTTCCATGTGGTGGTTCTTGAATTATTTTCATACCACATTTTAATGCTTTTTTCCTGAATAATTGGAAACTTGTGAGGAATATGTATCCTAACCTAGTAAAGATTTAAATATCTGGGAATCTATTACTAACTCCTGCATAAAATTGATGACCTCAATTAGCTTTCCAGAAATTATTCCTTTTAAATGCAGAAAATTTGAAAGTAAACTGAAATGGCAAGTCGGTATGTAACAAGCACGTTACGTTCACGTATTGTGTGTTCATACTTAAAGTGCGATGTAGCATGCACATGGAATGTATTTCTTACCGAATAAACTTCTATAGCTCTGCCAGTTCTGTAGACTAGGGTTGGATTTACTTTAGCGGTGGGATTTGTAAAAATTTATTTTAACAATGTACCCTTTGACCGCACAATGGAAATTACATGCATCTTTTAACATTGTATCGCGGAACCTAGCTATGATATGTTTTGTGGCGAATTGAAGGTTTGTAGCTTTTTTAAGCACGATGCGTTATTTTTGTAGTATTAAGTTCGTAATCTAAAATATCTGAACATGATAAATAAAACGCAGCAGAGGTTCGTTATATTTGTATTGAATCTCTTCAATTATTATTTCTTCAGATTGGCAATTCAACCTCCGGTGTTCGCCTGTAGAGACTAGGAAAAGTTCAGAAAATCTCAACAGAAGAACTCGTCTTAAAAATTTTGTTACATAACGAATATGAAAAGTCCACTGATCACATCAGGACCCTGGAGGGCGGTTGAGGAAAAGTAAC